>JAUEDM010000002.1:3872112-5162816 GCA_033439685.1 Apodospora peruviana
TCTCCTCACAACCATCGTCGCAAATGGCAATGGCAGCCGGAGGCGTTGTTCTGTCGACTACCTACCCACCGATATCACCGTACGTGACGAGTATCGCCTCAACAGCCTATGATCCACGCCAGTCTTATACGATCCTCCGAAGGCATCAGTATCGGGCCATATTTCCCCTCGTCAGCAGTTCAACGCATACGCCCCGCCGTACCCTCCGCCTCAGCAGCATTATCAGCCACAGCTAGCGCCGATGCCGGAGCTCGACTCGACGGCGCGGCAGCAGGGCAGCAATGTTTCCGAGCTCGACTCGAGTACGCCACCAGTGGGTAATCATGGAAATCCAGCGGAGATGGGCGTCACCACGCCGAGGTAGCAACCACGCCGAGGTAGCAACCACGCCGAGGTAGCACTGAGCCTCGGAAGAACCACTTTGGCGTGAGGTGCTTGGACGCAGCATATAAGGGGCAATTAAACATCAGCATATAAGGAGCAATGTAAACATGACTAGTTCACTACCTCTACGCTTGTTTTGTATGTATATATTTGTTTATCCTTTACGGAGGGGTTTGGCGTCGATTGGAACTGGGGAGAGGAATGTGTTTTAAGGGGGCTGGGTCAAGGAGTTTACGGGACAACGATGACAAGAGATACATTTTTAAGTCACCGCTGGGGTGTGGACCATATATCGTGGGAGAATCGTGGGAATTGTTCGGGTAATGGACTCATGTTCCGGTTTTATATACAACCGAGAAAAAGGGGTTGTCATGTCTGTTTATGGGATGTACCATGAAAACAAGGCAGAAACCAGCAGCGATTGGGTTCAAGAACGATAGACGAAGAAAACTGATGCCGGCAACCTTGCTTTTATCTTTCCAGTCCCTATTGTACGCGCTCCTGCTTCCGCATCTTTTCCAGACGCAGCTTGCACCACACAACCCCTATTTCCAGTCTACATACACCATGGCTTGCTCCCAACAAGTAATCATGGCGTTCATTCCATCATTGTTAACCTTCACCGCTAAAATAACATGCAAATATACTCGCTCATCATGATAAACCCAAAACCCAACACACATGATCATGCCCCCTCCTCCTTCTTGGGAAAATAATGCAAATTCACAGGCGTGATCGCCTTTCCCCCGCCCAGCACAGCCATAATATTCCTCATGCTCAGCTCCTCAAACCCAACATGCGTCTCGATCGTCCCGCCAGCATTATGGCACGTCAGCATCACCCTCCCGGGCTTGCCCCCATCATTCCCATCCAACCCAGCCATCTTGACCAATCTCGCATTAACCCTAGGTTCTTCGGCATGCACATCCAACGCCACCGACCCGACCAAGCCCGACTCGAGGGCATCAGCCAGCGCCTCCTCGTCGACCAACGACCCGCGCGCAATATTCACGAACCTTGTCCCAGGGCGCATGGTCGCCAGCGTCTCCGCCCTGATCAGCGGTTTCCCGTCCGGCGAGGCAGGCGTGCAGAGCACGGCGCAGTCCGACACCGCGAGCAACCCCTCAAGGGAATCGTAAAACACCGCCCCCAGCTCGGTCTCGACCGACTCCGGCTTGCGAATCACGTCGAAATACGCAATCCTCATCCCGAACGCACTGTATCCAAGTTTCGCAGCGATCTGCTGCCCGATGTTGCCGAACCCGATAAACCCCAACACGTGGCCACGCGGGTTGTGACTCGCGGCCGTGGCCTGGGCGTGACAGATCTGGAATACTCTTTTCGCACCCTCCACGTCGTCCTTCCCGCCCGAGTCCGAAAGAAGGTACGGGAGAGTCGCAGCCCCGATACACCAAGGGATATGCCGAAAAGTAGAAATGACCATCGCGACGGCAAAGTCAGCCACCGCTTCCGCCGCCGCTAGACCCGAATTGCAGTATATAATACCCCTTTCACCCAACAATTTCGTGTCGGCCCAGTCGAAGCCCGCGCCCGCGCTCGCAAACACCTTGACGGATTTTGGGAGAAGCGAAACCAGCTCGGCGTCCCAGCGGCCCATCTCGCCGCCTGTACCCCAAAAGGGACGGAATATGGCGTTGAAGTCACCAAACCGCTTCTCGCGCAGGGCGGTGATGAATGCGCTGCGCTCGCGCTCGGCTGTCTCGGGGCGGATGACGTCGAACTGGGCGCTGAATTCGCTGTAGGTGGACGGGTTGTACTTGATCGGGTCGCCGATGTGGAGGACGATCGGCCTTTTCGGCAAGGTATTGTCGGAGGTCTGCCCGGGAGGAAAGGAGGGGAATAGGGGCACCGTGGTCATTGATGCGTTCGGGGTCAGGCTCGGGACGGGGGGCACGCTGGGGGAGGAGGAGCGCGGTGTTGTTGCTGGCACCGGGGTGCTGGGCGGCATTGGGGTGTTTGTTGGTTCGGCCATTGCGTTGTCGGTGCCGTTGTCAGAAGAGGAGAGGAATGAAGCGAGACGTCTGCCTTGTCGTTGAAGGAACTCTATTCGCTATACGTGGCCAAGTCAGCTACCGGGTCAGGAGGGAGACAGAACGGATATACAAGTCGAAAAGGGGTATTTGCCGTAGGGCAACGCGGGCCGCGTACGTAGGCACCCAAGGCAAGTAAAGTAGTAGTTTCGGGGAGTAAAAGGATGATTACCTCGACACCCTGTCTATCTCGTCCCTATCACAGCGGCTGATGCGAGATCGGCTCGGCTCAGCAAGCGGCAATGCACGTCAATCCTAGCTACCTTAGTCCTGTCGTCGGCACGATAAGAACATAATCAGCAGCTGCTGCTGGACAAGTTCTTGGCGATACCCGGGGTTGGTGGTGCGGTATCCGACAGTCAGATCGGTAGTGGCAGTGACTTTCGAGGTTCAGGTTGGGCGGCAACAGCGTGAAGCTAGCCAGGCCCAGAAGAGGAGGCCCATGATCACGGTCGCCTTATATACCTGTATCTGAGCATCCGCGTCATGGGCATGGGGGTAAGCAGCCGACGTTGTTAAGGTAAGTCGGAAAAGAGCGGTCACCCGAAACCACTTAGGCAACCTGCGCAAACGCAGGCGCGGCTCCCGCTCGGGTTGCAAGTGAGAAGAAATAAAACCATGTCCAGGAACTCGTTCGCCCTGTAAGAAAACCGTCTGATGATCATGCGGGCCCGGGCAATGTGCGGGGAACTCTGTAGCTAGCGCCCGTCTGGGGAGCGCGTGGGGAGAAACGGGAGGAGAGACTGGCCACTGGGAGTGAGGAATTTAGTGTCCACAAAGGGGGTGTTGGGCCTGAGTCCAGGCCCCCCACGCGTTTCCAGGAGGCTAGTGCGGGGGCTCGGCAACATGGATCCGTTGAGACTTGCCCCGACACCTCCTTGAAGATCCATCATCAAGTTTAGGTTAACCACCAGTTCCTCCAACAAGAACAGGAGAGGGAATCTAGACGACATATCGGCAAATTTATTCTCTCTATACACATAGTTCGAGCTGCCTGCTTATCCTATTTGTCTAGGTAGGTAGCCTTTAATTCGAGAAAAATGGGCCGCCAAAAAGGGTACCGGGGGCCAGAAGAGCAAATCATTACAACCTCGCTGTCTTGGCCACTTGCGTGCATCGGAAGAGAGTGCTCCTTACCCTCTAGATTCGTGCATAAGATTGGTGGGTAAGCAGCTACATCCTTGACGGGTTATCTCTAATAAGCCTCACTTGGACCTTTGCTCAGCAGCCAGGCTGCTTTGACTCTTCAAGAAGAATATCATCATGCGTAGCACTGAGACTACCTTAAAACTGAAGGAGAAGAACGAACCCCCCCTGTTAAAAGAGAAAAGGAGAAGTTGCCTTACTATCTAATGTCCTTAGACTCCGAATCTCAAACCAACAACAGATACAGCAACCTAATCCTCACAGCTTCTTCGTCTCATCCTCCACGTCCCTCAATAAGCGAGCACAATACAGCGACCCGCCCAAAAAGAAGCAGTTTCCCAAGAAATCCATCAGCATCCACCGCGAAACCATGCCGCCGGCCGGTCCAAGTCCGCTGCACCAATAATTCCACCCGAGGTACGGCAGCATTGCGACCCCAAAAGCCGTAAAGCTCAAGGCTGTCATGTCAGACGTGCCCAGCACCAATCCGCAGGTCATGGCTTGCGCGCCGAAGCATCGTACGAAGAGCGAGGTCGTCGAATTGGCCATGGCGGCGTAGAGCGGCGTCAGGCCGAGGGAGATGACTGATGATGGGTGGAGGAGACACCTTTTTGCTCACCGGGCATTAGAAGAACGGACTCTAAAAAAAGGAGAGGAAGGAAAAGTAAATACCATGCGCCCATGGTGCTGTAGCTCGTTGCCATGGCAATTTGGATGCGCCGTACCGTTTCGAGCTTTTGTGCTGTTGCCATCTTGTCCTTTGGTTTATTATCTCGACAAAGATTCGGTATCTTTTGGGTTCATGAAATCCTGCAACTACGGCGAGTTGATGGATGCTGTTACTAGGCCCAGTCTGGAAAACAAGTTAGGAAGAATGTCATTTATATTCTCGAGAATGAGATGCCGTGGCAGCCGTGTACATCTCAACCCCGAGGAGAAGCTGGGAGTGGAGGGGAATCCCCGTGGCTGAGCGCTGCAAGCCAAATATCGGTCGGAATGAATCGGGATAAACAAGAACAGAGATATGCGCCAAGGATGGTCACGACAGCTTGCCCGCGTGACTCAGTATTCCGAAGTTGAAGAGCCAGGCTCGTTATAGCACCCGTCGCAGTGTATACCGCTTTCTATCTTGGCTAACTTTTGAGGTGAGGTTACACCTACAAACAACACGAATGCCCGGACCTATCTGCTTACCATGCTTATCGTATTATCCGCGTCTGAACAATATCAAGAAAGGAAGGGAGCAGGCAACATGTCACTAATTTGGTCAAAGCATCATGGACATCGCGAGTCATTGCCATTATATTTACGATAATAAGCGTTCTACCAATCAACAAAATAATCAATACCATCCGTAATCGCGCTCGCCGCCACACCCGCATGGTCCTGCTCATCATACTCCTTGATCTTGACATCCCTCGCCCGTCCACTCGCAACAACCCTATCATAGAGGTCGTGACAAAACTCGGTCATGCGAAGCGGCTTGAAGTAGTCCCTCCTCATCTGGAAGTGCTCCTCCGTCTCGGTCCGCCTCCGCGCCGGAAACTGCTCCAAATTTCCGTACGTGATGAACAGCGCCGGTTTGTTTAGAGTCGTCGTCCCATTATCGGCCGCAGCAGGAATTGCTTGCTGCTGCCCTTCTGAACCGGCCGCAGCAGGCATGCCCCCAAACCGTTTCGTAACCTCGGCCAGGATCGACGCGTTCTGGATGACGAGCGCGGGACTCGCAGACAGATAGGTATCAAACATGCTCGGATCGTTAATCATGGCATACACGACAAACAGCCCGCCGTGCGAGTGGCCAAACAGCGCGTCCCTCGTGAAATCAACACCGGGGAAGACCGTCTCGCGGACCCACGGCCGCAGCGCGCCATGGATGAAATCCAGAAAGTCGTCGGCCCCGGTCCTGACGGGAAGACCTTCTGACCCATTAAAGTTGGGCGGGGTCAGGTCGACGAAGCGGTGCGCGAAGGAGTAGACGTGGTCGGTCAGCGGGTAGCCGACACTCACGACGACGGCGTCGGGCTGGCCGAAGGCGACGGGCTGCCGGCGCTTGAAGGCTTCCGAAGCTGTGGTGCCCATCGCGTTGCCGTCGACCACGTACATGGTCAATGCCGTCTTGTTTGTGATGGCCGATGTGTCGTGGGATGTACCCCATTCGAAGGGCCAAGAGAGCTGGATCTGGTAGGTCATGTTCGCGGCGACGCTGGTGGCGTTCCAGAGGGCTATGTTGGGAAACACGGTTGCCGGGAAGGGGGGGTATGGACTGAAGGTCCAGTTGCCTAGGGAGGCCATTTTGACTTTTGGTGAACTGACTTGACAGGTTTAACTTGTAACTTGAAGGTAACCGACAAACCTGAGGTAGAGGGCAGAAGCAGACTATTTATCCCCGTTTACTCCCCAACCTCGTCTAACAAGTTTGGTACAATATCTACATCGAGCGGGGTAGACAGACTAGGTATTGATCACATCACCCTTGCACACCACAACTACCAGGTATAGATGGTAACCTGTGGCGAATAGTATGAATTCTTGGCCTCAACAACCCATGAATGTCTTTCGTGTAGCTCATAGTCTAGCAAGGAAGCGTGAAGTTGCCTGCAGACGGACGCCACCACCCTCGGGTTTCGATCCGACCCGTGGTGCTGCAAGTCCCTTGCAGCTTTAGCTTCATATGAGAACGCTACCTTGAGACATCTCGGATTTCGGGTTACGTGAAACGAGGTACTATTTCTATGACCCAGTTCGTAACGTAAACAACAACGTTCACCTTGCTGGCAAAGGGGACATATCCAAGTCTAAAACGTTCAAGAGAGAAGAGGTTCTGCATATTTATTTCAAGAGTCCCAATCCCCCTAGTTACCAACATCAGGCATTTTCCCCGTCTCCACATCCCTTGCCGACCCAAACCAGTCCATCCAGTCGATTTCGGTGCTGCTCAGGTCCATGTTCACATCAACATTGTCGTCGAGCTGGATATCATCACCGCCAAAGACGTCGACAGCGGAAGAGTCCAAATCAGCCCAGAGCCATGGATCAGCCCAGGGCCATGGCGCCGGCCCCTGCGAGAAGGTGTTTCTAATAGCCATTGCTTGATCCCTGGCGGTAGCATCATAGTTGACTGGGACTGCGGCTGCCGCATTCGCTTCTGATGAACTCTGCGACCGGACTGTGTTAAAGTCCATGGTGGGATTCACAGGGACCGCGAATCCCGAGTTCGATAACCCCTGGAATTGCACACCGGGGATGCTCCTCAAGGTCTTGCCTGGGAATTGCTGCTGTTCACCACCTGTCCCAGCGTTTACGTAGTTCGTGGCGGCAGCGTGCACCGGTTGGGAAACAGGCGCGTATCCTATGCCAGTTCAGTTAGCCTCTTGTACCACTGTAACAACCAACAGTCGGAAGTCAGACCTGTCGTCGAACCCTGCGTATCCGTCTCGTCAACAAAAACCATCCCCATCCACCTCGCACGGTAAAACCTCGCAGCCTGCTCTTCCACAGCCGGGTCCCCCCGCGGAGCAGTCACCATCTTCCCATTCTCATCCTCGTCCAACAGCGTCTGTGCAGCAGCTCGATCCCTCCTCAGCCTTGCAAGCTCTGCAGCACGATGCCGCCTTGCCTGCGCTATCAGCTTGCGCAGCGGGATCCACACCCTCAAGCTCCGATCCATGCTCTGCGTATCGGGAATCAGCCACCTGCTCTGCAGCGCCGCCCACGCGCGCTCCACCGTCGGTGACCAGGCGCGCCGGCTCACTTCCAGCAGCAGCATCACGATGGCGTGCCACTGCGTGTAGGTCTGAAGCATCCATCGCCAGGGGCGGCACCGCTGCTCCGAATAGAGGGCATGGTTGATCTCTGCAACCTCGAGGGCGGACAGAAACAGCTTGTCTCGAAAATCGGGCGGAAGGTCGTCGACAGACGAAGAGAATAACTGCGGCAGGTTCAGGATCAGACTCATCTTGGCGAGAAAGAGCCGCAAGACCATAATCCCGGCCCACTGTGACTTGTCCGGCAAGTCACCGGCCAGCCGCATATACTTTTGGTCGATGGTATCGTAGACCTCGCTAAACTGGCGCTCGATCTCGTCTAGACTCGGCTTTGGCGCATTGGGCGGCGGGACCACCATCTCTCGAGTAACCAGACACAAGTGGAAAGTGTACAGCGCAAACGTCATGTCCGTGAGACCTTGCCTCTCCGTCGGCACCTGTCGCGACTTAGCATCTAGATCCGAATCGTTCAGGTTCAGCGGAAAAGCGGTATCGAATCCGCCGTACGGGATCGTGAGATCGGTCCCTTGGTCCTCGGACGCCCTGACGTCCAGACCACAAAGCACCCACCACACCCTGCGACGGATCTCGGCCTCGAACGGCGAGAGGTTTTTCAGTTTCGCGCCGTCGCGGTGCAGGCCGAGGGCCTGCCCCATGCGGATTGCTAGTCCTGTCATCATCCAGACGAACCGCGGGCTTTCGTGGCGTCGGACGAGCAGCAGGAAAGTCGTAAACGCCTGGACAAGCTTTAGGTCTGGCACGTTGAGGAAATCGGCCCTCGCGAGCGCGCGCTCGAGGCCGTACCGGTACTTGCGCATGAGAGCTTGCTTCGTTGACCCGAACGAGTTCTGTACATCCTCGTCCTCCATGGACACGATAGTCGCATAATAGACAGCAAACAGCAGCGCCTCGTTAGCATTCGACCGTTTGGAGTCGTTACTGCTCTGCTGCTGCTGCATGTTCTGCGCGATCTCAACCAGGCTGGGCATGTGCACCACCTGCACCAGCACATTTACGTTCCGCGTGAAGAGGGCGAACAGCAAGGGCACGTACGATGGCGGCGGGTGAAGGTTCTCGGTTGTTGTCGTCGATCCACCAATATTATGCCCAAACAGAAAGCTGTGGCGCTCCTCGGCGGCTCGTTCGGCCCCGTCGTCGTCGTGTTCGTCGTTTTGGTCCTCAGAAACATCCGAGTCTTCTCCTGCCAGCGCTCCAGTCTCCATTCTCAGGCCGTCAAGCTATTTTTCACATATCAGCTATCTCAGGTCTGAGGTACGATCGGAACAACTAATGGGAACCGGTTGGTTAACACTTACCTCGTCATTAACCCGGGACCAGAACCCGCTGCTGACATATCTCGCCCTGCTCGCGTCATCAAGAACCAGCCTGCCAAACTCATGGTCCACGCTCTGCGCCGAGCTCGAGATGTCGCCTGTGTCGGGACTGCCCGCGCTCTTCGCAGGGCTCTCAACCTGAACAGCTAGAGTCGGAACATGGGCCTGCCGGCCGGGAGGAGGAGGAGCACTGGCGTTACTCTCATGCCGAAGCTGGCTATTCAGCTCCTTGACCAGACTCTCGAGTTTATGAAGCCGGTCCATGACCTGGCTGACGCCCTCCTCTGGCGGTGCCGCATGAGCAGGCTTTGGCGGCAGCGGCGGCTGTTGCTGACGATGGAGCCGGCGAGCCCAACGAGGCGTGCGCTCAGGTTCTGGGAACACGCAGGCGATGCCCGCTCGCTGGCAGTTGCTGCACGGGTTGGCCTTGTTGCATCGTACTTTTCTGTGAAATTCTTAGAGACGGCGACTTCAACTCAATACTGGCATTTGTTAATTAAGGTACCTACCTTGCGCGGCAAGTGACGCAGCTTCGAGGCTTTGATGCTCTGCCGGCTGAGGCTTCTTCTCCCGTTGCCAAGGGCGAAGGATCCGGCGAACCACTTGCAGCGGGACTGGGTCTAAGGGAACCGGGCGCGGGAGGTGGTGGGTGCTGCGACATCTTGTTGGAATGAGATGAAGATACTTGGCGGTAAGACGTTGCGATGAAAGGAAAGGATTTGAGACGTTGAAATAGAGTTACACTAATAATCCGCCAAGCTTGTCAGGCAGGGCCACCAAAAGATACCTTAGGGAGTTAGAGGAGTTAACGACGGGAGTTGTGGATGGTGGTTCTTTTCCGTTGATTCTTTTCTCTTTGATGCCTCCCATCCAGCTGAGCTGAGTGAGGTCCACGGCATTGTCGCGCATAAACCGCGTCAGCATGGGTGGCTGGAAGGATCGGACATACAACATCTTCCACGTGACTTTGCCCATATCTGTATTATTGCGGCGCAAAACTTGTCGCCGTTTTAGGACGACAGAATAAGACGGATGAGACCACACGTCTCCATCCGATGCAAATCGATGTCGGTTCTTGTGCAAAGTCAACTTCATCTGATAATGATATGCTTTCTAAGCCGTCTATAATCCATGTTGCAAGGGATAAATTGTAATGTCACAATTATCAGCAACTATGTCAAATCAGATGCACTGCTCAGAATAAGCAAGCATTGAACGAAGGTCAAACCATGCAATATATTCCACTACCACCTCGACGAAAAGGTAAGGCGGGGTTCTCAGGACCGCAATCTACCGACCCTACCATCGTGGTTAGCACTACTACCGGTTAAGTTGATGGATGTTTACTTCCCGCAACCCTGAAAGACGCTACTCGCGCCGGTGTTGCAGGGAACCTAAATGCAATGGCAGCGGAGGAAATGAAAAGGGAAATGTAACACGGGAACTTTGTAATATGACCCCTAAAACAAGAATCCCCGGACCAGTATTTTCTATCCAAGGACCCGGTCACTCGACACATACTACCTGCTTGAGTTTCCCTATCTGCTTTGGCCCTTTCTATCCAACTGACCCGGAGAGGTGGTCTTCCGATATACATTCCCAGAGGTATAAGTCTCCTTCCCAAGAAAGGACCCTGGACCGATAGTAATCACCCTCTCCCTATTATTGTTACGGGTAGAAAAGCTTGCTTGCCCCGGGAATTTCAACCTCCAGTCCCACCATCCCACCACCGGCGTTCCTCACTGCCAACAACCACTGCACACCATTGATACTGCCCTTCACGAGTAACATCAGAACAAACATCAATCATCCTCTACAAAACCAACTTCACAACATGGTCTCGCTCAAATACCTCCTGGGCTTCGCAACCCTCGCCTCCGCAGCAAGAAAGCTCTCCATCTTCCGCGGCACCGGCCAGATCAGGACCCTCTGGAACGACGGTAACCACGACGACCTGGGCTGCTTAACAGACACCGGCTTATGGACGTCCGATGAGACGCTCTGCGGCGTGTTCGAGGCTGCGCGCCACAACATCTCGCCCTCCAAGCTTACGGCCTTCACCCTGACGAGCGCCGCGGGACCATGTCAACTCCATGGCGCGCGCTTCACCTGTGAACCAGGAAACGAGGCGTACGAGTTTGGTGTGAGTTTTATGGTTGACTGTGGTCATGTTTCTTGTGTGAAGAATGCTGATCAATGGACGTGTGTCTCTAGACATGGCCATGGCCCAACTCTGTCCCGGGCGTCGAGTGTCTCCGCTGGGGGCAGTACGGCCTGATGGCCAGCTTCGGAAGGAATCCGCCCTCGCCGGCCGATCCACCCCAAGAGATCCATATGGTCTCTTCCATCGAAGAGGGGAAATATGTTTGGCTTGCATGGGCCGAGTTGTGACCTGGATATGTATATATCCGTACCCGGGCTAGTGCTCCGTGCGAACACCATCTGATCTTCCAATCAAACCTAAAATCAACCTCCATAATCTTCCATCGTCTTGCTGGCAGGCGCCGGCAGGCGGCAAGCCGAGTTGGTCTCAGTTCGCACGTACTGTAGGGCCATGCTCGTCATACATGGCTTGCGCTTTTCCTGAAATTCTTTACGAATGATGACAGCTCAGGTGTACCCTGGGTGGGTTTGGGTTTATGCTCCGGCAGCGGTTTGAGAACCTAGTTCCAATATCAGAACACGGGAGGTCAGTATTTGATCCTGGTGGAAAGTAGCAGGGGGTTAGTGTCATCAGAGAAGCATACTTGAAACGAGCATGCAAGAGTCTCAGAGATGTCCAATATGGCCGCTGAGTTATTGTAAGCTCCTTTGAAGTCGGGCGCTCCCCAGACAGTGACGAGCTTTTGGTCGTCAGAAACCTCCCATCCATTTTCGACGACCTCGTGTCCTCGTACAATCAGATCCATGTCCTGCTTCTCTAGGAAGTGAGACACAACGTCCGGACCAAATGCGAAGGATATGCCCCGATCGTCGTTCGGGATCCAACTAGTAATATCTCTGTCTGGATCGCTCCACAGAAGGTCGCAAAAGAGGCCAGTTTCAGGTATCTAAATCCGGTATATTAGCTCTTGGTATGATTGAGGTCTGGTGAATGACGCGGAATACGGTATAGTACCTCTGTCGGTCGCAAAATGCGCCTGATCTGTTCGAAGCTGTTGAGATCTGGACTCAGACCTCCGTGCATGCAGAATACTTTCTCATCGATGATTGATGCAACTGGCATGCAGTTGAAGGTATCGGTGAAGCATTTCCACAAAGGAAGATTATACCGCCTTTTGCATTCGTCGTAGAAGCCGTACTTTCGGGTCATCGAGGCGCAGTCATGGTTTCCTCGTAGGGGAAAGAAATTTTCCGGATACTTAATCTTGAACGCAAGAATAAGGCATATTGTTTCGATAGATTGTTTACCGTGGTTGACGTAGTTACCCAGGAACAGATAGTTTGCTTCTGGCGGAAAGCCACCATACTCAAATATCCGCAGCAAATCATAGTACTGCCCGTGTAGATCCCCCACCACCTACCACCATGATGGTCAGCATATACTGAGAAATGCTTGAGATTTAAGCGATCTTAGTGGAGTAAGGTGATTACCTTAATAGGGGCCTCTAATTCCACTAATACTGGTTGGGCAACAAATATTTCTCTGGCCTTCTGACAGAGCTCGCGAATTTCCGACTCAAGAAGACGAACCTGTTTTCCAGGCCTGGAGCCTCTCACTTCTAAAAGACGGTCAATAACCGAGTCCAGGTCAAAAGATGCAGGATTCAACACGTCTTCGGTGCCGGTGCCTCCGGGTGGCTCTGCTATCTCGGGGCGTATTGCAGAGGAAGGTATTGAGACGGGAGCCTGCGACGACAGCGACGTGTCACTATCATCCGTGTCGATAACATCGTGGTCATCAGCTGGCTGCGGCAAGACAAACAACGAGACTTCTCGAAGATGAGCTGATAGATGCCTGTAGTATCCCTGAATGTTCATTTCGTAAGTAGCAGTACAGAAAGGGCACTGCATGGAGGCTGGAGTCTTAGGTTGGTGGCTTTGTATATGTACAGCCCACTCAAAGCTGTGGTTGTACAGCTCAGACGGCGCATGGCACCATTCGCAAAGGCACACATATGGCTTCAAGTCGTTGAAAACATGTTTTCTTTACCAGTTAGCACAATGTCTCTCGACGTCGCCGGGGTGAGTCCTTACTTCCAGTCCTTTCTGTTCCTAACACCGATGGTATGCAAGGAGCAGATGGGGCAATCAAAGCCATCACCTGACATTGCAGGCAATGGTGGCACTCGGGGGCGCCCTAAACCGATAGCAGACGCAGTCGTCGAGAACGAGGCAAACGTTGCATCCGAGGAATTGTCATTGAACCCCAAGATTTCCCTGGCGGTGGCCTTAGGCTGCGCGATAGACGAAAAGACTGAGGACGATGGGGCCGTGGACTTGGTGGTGTCGGTCAGGCGGTAGTCTGCAGAAGAAAAGAGACTTTCGGTGATGTCGTCGGTGACTAGAATACCAGGCTTGGCAGACCGGGAACGTCTGTCACGTAGGACAGTAGCTCGGTTAACATTCGCTTTGGCCAAGCGCTCAACAAGGTACTTAGGAAGCGGCTCGAATCGATCACGAATTCTTCGACAATATATCAATGCCTCATCAGAAGACACGGTAAAGGATTCCTTAGCCTGGCCTGGAGGTTCACCGGAGCCTCCCACGTTGATGTCCAAGGCCGGGTTGTCCAGTGCCGGGGATAAATCGAGAAGACAGTCGGTATAGATGGTTATTTCCTCAGCAACCTCCGTTGTTCCATATTCGGAGGCATCAGATCCAGCAGGGGTATATGGTCGGGCGGGTTCGTCGGACTCCGGTTCTCGAAGCATAGCTTCAGTCGTCTCTAGTAAGGAACGCAAGTCGTCACATTGTTCCATCATGACCTGGGATAAGACAGATGGGTCTCGAGACAGGCCCTGGAGGACCGCGGTCCCGAGTCGAAGCAGAAGCGTGAGGACTTGATCGTGCAGTTCTTGCGCGTGGATGAGGACATCGTCGAGGTCGCCGTCGACAACGGATAGGCCTTGGCCCCAGAGCAAAAGGCGCTCAAAATCATTGCGACAGCTATGATGCGCCTCGTCCTTCGTCATCGTGAGCATCTCAACGAAGGAGGCCATGGCCTTGTAGATGTCAGTGAAGAGTCTGGCGACAAAACCGGCGCCACTTTTGGAACGCGAAGGCTCGGGCACCCAACTGGCGACATCTTGCCGACTGAGAAGGGTCGACGACATGGCGGAACTGGGTTGGCCATATGGATCAAGAAAGGGGCGGAGAAGGAGAGAGTGATAGAGAGAGCCTGGTTTGTGTATCGGGATTCGCAATGGGAGTGAGTCGAAAATTCGGGGATGAAAGTTGGCCGAGCGAGGTGCGGGGGAGGCCCGAGAGGAGAAGATGACAGTGTCGTCCAATGTCGAATCGCGGATGCAGAAGGCGCTTGCTTTTCCATTGGGTGATGGGGCCGAAGCTGAAAGAGGGGTTGAAGGAAAAGTCGCACTTTCCTCATCCTCAAATGCCCAGCAACCTGACCACAGTCGTGCTTTCCACGTCCCCAAAACGACACGCACGATGCCAACGTCTCCGCCCTACTGATAAGATCGAAGACATGCTCCAAAGATGAGCGGGGTTGAGCTTATCGTCGGCACCGTGCTCGCCTCAGTGCCGATAGCCCTGGAAGCCTATGACCGCCTCGGGAGGATATTCGAAGTCTTCTCCGTCTTCCGGCAATACCCCAGGGAGGTCCTCATCCTCGAGGCAAAGCTCGGCGCACAACGAACAATATTTCGGAATACGGCGATCAATCTTCTCACCGCCATCACCAAGGACCGGCTTAAGGTTCAACATGTTGTTAGCCAGCCATCCTTGCAGGCCGTCTCACAAACCTTGGTCTTGGCTCCCATCTATCGTGATCGACTGGACGCACTCCATGAATCCTTTGTCGCATGTCGACAAACAGCGGACCAAGTAGAAAGCACTCTGCAGGTCTTGTTCGCTCAATTCGACACATTTCGAACCGAATTGGGCGAGAAGCAAGATGTGATTGAATCCCTTGGCTATCCCCTATTGACAACACGCTGACGTAGAAGTCCAGGCCGCGAGCACCTCAGACTGGCTCAAGCATGTCAAAACACGTTTCAAGCTAGGCTTGAACAAACCCCAGATTGGAAAGGCCATTGAGGAGCTTCGAAATTTTAACCAAGACTTCGGACTAATCGCCGACCAGATCTGCAAGATGCTGGAAGAGACGCTTGACTTCAACGCTATGGGTCCCCGCAGATCGGTCAAGAGTCTCAACGCACTGCAACACTATCATCGAATCCGTCTTGCTTCCAAGGCTCTATACACAACTTTGCAGGTGCGCTGGCTTTGCGAATCTCACCATTGTCACTCGTTCGACATCCGTGTTCTCGACCGTGTCCCGGACAATGTCAAGGGCAAGAGCAAGCCTTTGGCATATAGATACGTGACTTGCGAGCTCTCCATTACGCACGATGGCTCATCTTATGACTCCAAGGGACCATTACGGCTTGAGATAGAGCAAGCGTGCGATGAGGTGGATGAATCGCAGTCCTATCCCCAACAGGTCTCAGTCACTAGTGTTGATGACGCGCAGCAGCTCACCACCACTCTTGAGCAGAGCATAGGGCGGTTTGAGCTGACACAGAGAACGGCGAAGCCAAGCATGACATCAAGGATAGCCAAGCGTTTCAGGGGCTTCCGCGACTCGAACTCGAAGGGCGGAGATCAGCAGGCTTCACCTGCCACCACATCGGCAATCCCATCTACCGCCCCCGAGCTACACAAAATCACGCAGTCCCTCGCCGCGTTACAGATCACTAGTCTTCACAGTAACGGACATCCAACCAGTAGCTCAGCAGGCAGCTCTGCCGCCACGGACCTCTCCGTCGCCAGCGACTTTTGCAAAGCTTTCCACCTCGCCATGGAGGGCTCCCTGGGCCGGTCCCTCGTTGGCTCCTGGAAAGACCCGACACACGCAGAATGGTACTGCATCCCTCATGAGCCCCAGACCGAGCCGGGAACCTCACAATCCCTATCCGATATCATCCGCTGGGTCGCCGACGACCCTATCATCCGCTCACTCCCGCGCCCAGTTCTGATAGAGCTGGCGGGTAACGTAGCCGAGGGCATCATGCAATTTTACTCGACGCCGTGGTTGGTCTCAACGAACCTGGGACATAACGTGCGGTATTACAACAGGACCGATCCGTCTAGGGCCGCTGTCCAGCTGAAGGGGCCGTACTTTATGGCACGAGTGGAGAGCACGCGGGCGAAGGCGAAAGCAACGCGTCCTGCTATTTCACCAGGACTAGCCTCCGATAGTTCTATAGGCGGGGGTGCTGTTGATCTCGCCGAGGCGCGGAACAAACTGCTGTTCAACTTCGGGATCCTCCTGCTCGAGATCGGATACGGACGGCCGTGGCAGCAGCTCAAGCAGAGCGTGGCGAAGATGCCTATTACGGCTACGGGGCAGCAGAAGTTGTCCGACTATCGAGCTGCAGAAAAGCTCGCTCAGGTCCTTACGAACCAGATGGGACCGAGGTACCCCAAGATCGTCAAACAATGCCTGGGCTGTGACTTTGGATTGGGGGAGACGGACTTGGATAACGAGGATTTGCAGCGGCGGTTTCAGGAGGACGTGGTGTTGGGTCTCCGGCAGATGAGAGATTATATGAGGGAGATGAGCTTGGCTGCTCCAAGCCACTAGCAAGTAAGGAAGAGCCCATGATAATACTCCAAGAGGTTGTTTTAGACGGCGATTATAGAATTTTGCTATTACCGGCCTATTTACTTATTCGTCAAGTCCAAAAAACGAATACATACGCCCCAGACTTAGTCGCTAAAAGAGAAATAGTTTGGGTTGTCCCCAATGCCATATGTTATCCAGTACTCGCAAGCCCTCTCGCATATATCCTCCCATCACGTTTACATATCATGATTTTATCGTCGTCCGCGAATAGTCCCATTGTTTCGCAGCATTCCAAGCTCTTCACAACTCGTCCCCTTGACCGTGATCACAACCCTGCTGTCGGAATGTTCCTGTAGTTGCAAGAACAGAATAGGTTAGCTTGAGACTTCTTGTCAGTGATAGAGATCATAGTTACTAACCTTAGAAGACACTTTGTCTGAGGAAACCAAGCGCCCCAGCTTCTTCTTGGCCTTTCGTTGCAGTTCATCGCGGTAAACGTCACTCACTGGGTGGGGTAAATGTGATTTCGACACCGCGGCTACCAGTTGTCTTGTCGTGGTAGATGCCGCGGTTGTTGTTGAGGAAGGACTTGAGCTCCTTGGACAGTGAGGCGCGGGACGTCATTTTGTGATTGCGAAGTTGTTTTTGGCTATTTGCAATGTATTTAGCAATGGAGAGGTAGTTTTGGTTTGGGCGTTGATGATGTGTATCTGTCTCCGGCGTGTAAAATATTTTCGGTTGATGGTGTAAAGATGTCTTTGGTTAATGGTGTAAGAGTCTTTTGGTTGATGGTGGAAGATGTTCTTGGTTGATGAAGATTCTGGGACAGAGGGTCTTCCTTATATACTTGAGATCCGGGTCCAAGGGCGGATGGATTCACTGCTGTTGGGCATTGCGTGTTGCGTGGGTGAATGGAATGTCGGTGACCGGCCAGCAGAACTTGGTGAGCGTGGATGGTGTTTATTTGGCCAGAGTGAATGTGGTAGTTATTGATCTACATGTCAAAACTCAGTAATACAATATCGGTTAGCTGTCATTCACGCTACGAAGAAGCCACAGTACAGCAGTTGGGTTGGTAATTCCATGTACGTAGGGGTCATGGGGAACCCCTGTGTCTTTGTTTACGCTCCCTTTTCGCTATTGCCGTAATTGACCGTATAGCCTACAAACAAAGAACAGCACTATTGTTCGCAACTCGAATAAAACAATAGGAACAATGTCGGGTTGTTCCGAGGTCACTTACATCAGATATCTTACAATCTGATAAGGCTATCCGTCTCTAAAGTTCTCGTACAGTAACAGCTCGAAAGGTCATCCGATCACAGCGGCCATATAAACTTGAGACGAGACCATTCACCATCCCAACTTGGACAGCTGTTTGCAAAACAACGTCCCTAGCTAGATCACTTCGAGCCCACGAGTAGCCCGCCCCCACAAATGGAAAGAGTATTTAAAAAATTGCATCTCGCCCTTCTCGTTTGTTACCTCTCATCAACCACCTCTCACCACCCCAGATTTTACCCATCACAAACAGGTCCCTCGAGTTAAATCTTCCCACAACAGCACGAAAAGTTACAAGCACGGTCTGCACATCACGGAGGGTACCTGGAGTAAATTCTTCAAGCCTCGCCAGAAAAACAAACATCCTCAAAAATACTCCCGCACCGCACTCTCCGGAGTCTATGCAGAGCAGTAACCGCACGAGAGCGTTGCTTACCACTTCGCATGTACTATCCCACCCCAAGACGAACACCAAAATAATCACACTGACCCAGGGGGATATAGCCATGTCTCCGATTTCTACCCAACCGCAGGAAGTCCAAGACCAGGACATGACAGGCGCGGCGGAAAACACAGTTGAGGAGACGTATTGGCCAAATATTGAGCGGTACATAAATCACCCGAACCCCGTCGAAGCTGATCTCCCAAAGCCCGTTGTCAACTGCGCCATCTGCTCACGAGAGCTCATCGTCCCCGGTCTCCAAGGAGATGTTGAGGACCAGGACGCAGAAAAGTATGACAGCCAAGATGACAGCAACGCGCCCGAGGAGATGCGCCTTTTGGACAGGTGCCAGCACGTCCTGGGCAACAGCTGCTTCGTAAGATGCCTCCAAGTTGCCGCCGAACAGTTCAAATCGCCGAGGTGCCCATTCTGTCGGGTAAAGGTTTTTTCTCAGAGCATGAGTCCAGTTCGAGCAGAGACGATAAGAGCCAGAAGGCCCACGACAGGGCAAATGAGACCGGCCGCGAGTCAGAGCAGAACCGCACCGAGGCACAGACTCAGCCGTCCTCGTATCACGATTTCTCGGACTCCACGGCCGCCCCCTATTCCGCGCCTGCCTGTGAACCGCCGCGCAGACGTTGAGGAAGAGATGGTCGACGATGATGACGTCCTCCAAACGAGATCGCCTAATCGCCCACCTCCCAATACTCCAGCTGACGACTCCACATCCTCGATCAGGTATTCGTTGAGACCTACGCAGGCTGACGACACCAGACGCATAATCGGGTATTCCCTGAGACCTCGTTGATAAGGGGTGCTCGCTGTTACGGTTACCGGGTTTGTGTCGTTCTAAGCGACGGATGCAGCTGAATCTATGTGTTGAGCTGATGACGTGGGGCTCCCTTGTGGGCTTTCTTCTGTTCGAGGGATGAAGACTACCTAGGTCTTCGATATGTGTTATTCTAAGCGAAGGAGGCAGCAAAATCTGTGCGCTGGGCTGATGGCTTGGGCTCTCTCTTGGGCTTCCTTTCGTTCGAGGGAGGGAAATATACCGGCAGACAGGTGGCTTATGGTTATTGTGAAGGGGTGGGTCTACAAATATCTTAGATATGTATTGTTCCAAGCAAAGGAGACAGCTGAATATGTGTGCTAGGGCATTGGTATAGGCCAGATAATGATAATGGGGAATAGATGGCGTCAGCTCTCTTCTGGTTCCTTCTGTTCGAGGGAAGGAGAGATAGAAGGTTTCAGATCAGTTTAAAGACTACCAAAGTAGGTCTGAGATACCCACGTATAAATAAAAGACATTGTACTATTCTTGTATGTGCCACTTTTTTGTACGAGTGTGTATGTAAAACGTGGCGAAATGTCCCAGGCTTAGTAGCTTACCTGAATATGCCTTCTTTCTCCTATGTTTGTTTTGTTGAATATATCCCGATGAGTTTGCGTATTTAGTGCGTCTGAATAACGGGCATGCTAATTCACGTTTGGAAATGAGCTTTATGATCTAAACTACAACTGACTAGGTGGTGGCCACGCATTTATAGGCGTGGGCTACTTCCATAGACTTTATATGCCAAGTAGTCCTAGAGCAAAGGTGTGCTTATACGAGCAAATGATTGCCTAAAAGACTTGTGTTCTGACAGTATAAAATTTTTGCTTCTAGATTTAGCATCCAGCTGAAAGCTTCAGCCATCTGCTCCCACACATTCCATGTTTCCGCGGGCGGCCGCATATAGCAAACACACGGCTTCCACGACTACTCCTCGTCAACGGAGTGGCACTGCATGTGACCCAAGTTTTATCTAACCAACGGCAGATAAACGCATGATGATAAGGGGCACGAGTGAGATTGACACAAGAAGATCATCAATATAGGAATTCCTCTCAGCTCTGTCCGTCCGCATTACTTACCTTACAACACATGCTAACTTGAAGTCTCGCTTTTTGTTGCTTTCAGTCCGCTATTTACATGCTGTACTGCCCCATCTGTCTAAGTCTATTCGAAGTGACCTCAGACGTTGCAGCACTACCTAGGTAGGCACGAAACGAGGAGTCTTAAGCACCAAAGGTGGCAGAAGTCGTTTTCTTAGTAGCACAAGCAGTAGCCATGGCGCTCTCCTTGCCCTCGGCACACCGCCAATAACATGACAACAATCTTTGCTCGAAAGTATGCCTATCCTAGACAGCGGAATACCCATCGTCAGCAGGCTGGTCTCGGAAGGTTTATTACAAGCCGCGGTGTTGATGGTTTGACATCCTCGTCGTGCTGCCCAAACGGACATCTTCAAAGTTACCTTGTCTGGAGGTCCATTGATCGAAGCACGCCGTGATATTATACAATATCAGGCTGCTCAAGACGATCTCTAAAATCGGTCAAGACTTGGTTGCATTTGGCGGTGCTACGGCTGAAGGTCTAGAACGACACCATCTGTTTCTATCTCACAGATCAGCCACCCCCCTCCTCCTTCTTCTATCATGGTTTTAGTCACAAACTTCTGGGGTAGGTAACACAACATGATAGAGGCCTGCAATCCCACCCTACCCAATATGGGTATTATCAACTCAGCAAGCCACGTTAATGCTGGTGACCAGAAAATGGAGAAATACTCCCACACAAGTCCTATCGCAGGAGACATTGGCGCCCTGCACGTCTCAGCTAGCCGTAAGCTCACATCACAGCTGAGCGAAGACTCTCCTGTGTGGGAAGATCCCTTGAAAGTGGACGGACTGGTAGGACGCTGCGAGAAAGGGGCTTATTGTGCCTATATCATAGGGGATTCCTCCCCTTCGTCCCTTGCTTCCATCAATCAGCCTTCACCTTTCCAATTCTACCTGTTGACATTCATCACTCTGTAATACAACCCCTCAACCTTTACGTTCTTCCAACCTCTCTCCATTTCTCAAAATAAAAGGGTCTCCCATCTCGCTGATATCGGGCTCGTGTGCTTCATCGCCATCGGCATGACCGATACCTCAGGATGCGAGATGATCGTACAGCCAGGACAGCACGTGGACAAGGGCGAGAAGATGGGCATCTTCCATTTCGGCGGGTCGAGCGACTGCCTTGTCTTTGGCCTGCAGGCGAAGCTCCTCTGGCCGGGCATTCCCCCGCAGGACTCGCACTTGTGGCCTAAGAGCTTCAGCGACCCGGACAATATGCCGAACTTCAACGTCTGCAGCCTGCTTGCCACTGGAGGAGAAGGTAAATAATAAGGATGGAGACGCGTGCTCGTAACGGTCACTGCATGCTGGTGGTTGACTTATGTAAGGTTTCTTGTTGACTTTGGTGGTGTCGTTGGTCGTTAACCCCTTTTTGAATCAACAATGACGATATTGTTCCCGAGTGGTAAGCCCTTCGCAGGAAAAGAAAGAAAACCCCCCTCTCTCCCCCCCACCCCCTTCATTTCAGTTAAGTCTTTCGTTTTGGTCTTGTTCGTCTCGTATGATCGGTCATCGTTAGGGTCGCCTAGTTAGGCTCAGGTCAGGTCAAATCGTGTCGTCGTGCCTGAGAATGAATGCTTGCTTCCAAAGATGCGTCAGTATCGTTGTTTCTCCTTTCTGTCCTGGACCAAACCGTGACTCCCTTTGCTAGAGAAGTGCCTCTCCCCACAAAAGTCCGAGGAGTCATGCTCGATGAGTGTATGGCGGTTACCTAAAGTCCCGGATGAAAGATTGTGATTAGCGTTGTTTGGAAGGAGTTGTCATCCCGTAAAGCCCGGAGACTTCCTCCGCCGTGGTTGCCGTAACCTTCTCGGCCCGTGGTTTGCTGTGGGGACCCGCGTCACAGTGGTTCGACGCTGTGGGTCAGCCAGTCAGGCGGCCAAGCTGCACAAGGGAGGTCCGCTCCGTCCCCTGTCGCGGTGCCGCCCGCCTTCCTCCGCCACCACATCCCAGCCTCTTTCCTTCTTTTCCCTTCCAAGCCCCCTGTTAACCCACTTCCTTTCTGCCAGGCGGTGAATCACAAAAGAAGTGGGACCTCCCATCGCCTATATAAACCTCACTCCCCTCCCCAAATTCTCTCCTTCTTTTCTTTTCTTCTTCATACTTACCTTGATGGACTGTAGGGAGCTCAAGAATCCTCTACAGTATGACGGAGAGCCTGCATTGCACATCGTGGTGCTAGCCGTCATAGATTGTCCTTCGGGGCCGTCTGCATCGTAATTTTTGATGTCAACACTCTTTCCACTCTTTTTCACTGTGATCGCCGCCTTGTGGCGTCATGGAGAAGAAGCTATTGCCGCCATCTTCCCCGTTGATTTGCTTTGGATGATTTTGCGGTTGTCAAAAACTCCTGTTCACCCAGTGCCTGCTTGCCTTGTGTTTCGCTTTCGCTCCTCGTACTTCCTTGTCACCGTGAACGCGTCACGGCGGTTTAGATTTGCCTGTGGACGCGTCACCATGCTGACCCACACCCATCACCAGCGGCATCACGACTTTGTCCTCAGGAGTAAACCCAGGTAGCGGGCTAGATTCGATCAGGATGCTCATAATCTGATTTATACCTGGATGACTGTTCCTTGTGACCAACTGTGATTCCAGTCTCGTCGTGTTGGCCTGGCATCTCCCAGCGACCGGGTGGCGGCTTCGGTCTTCTCCCGCCCAAAGCAATCCTGTGCCTCCGGAATGCTTCATTCCCGCTACGGACACATGCTGCCAGACCGTGTGGCCATGGAACCCCAACCCTCTGTGCGATTTGGCGCTGAGGACACGCGCACACAAGCAGAGAGGTTAGTGCCGATTAGTAACCCGACCAGATGGGAATCTGGACCAAATTCACACTCCCAAACGACCACGCCAATTCCCACGAGCCCAAACACCACCCAAATGACATCTGCTCTCATGGTCGCATTCGGAAAGGTCTGTTGCAACCAGACGACAACAACTTGGAACATGACAAGATGCTCCATCGATCGTCCTCTTTTTACGCTCCCAAGAAACGACATTCCCAAGACTCGAAGAAGGCACAAGTCCTAGGGCAGGATATTTTCAATGCATTGTATTGTATTGTCATTATCATTACTCAAAAGCAAGCTCGCTGCTCGCTAGAATAGAAGCCGCTAATTACATTTCCTTCCCTCCAAAAAAGAAAAAAGAAAACAAGATCCATCTCATCTCATCCAGGTATATAGGTATCAATCGCAGCCGTCCCGTCAAAACAAGAACAGCATGGCCAAAATGCTCGAAACCGCCCAGACTCCACTGCTGCTGCTGCTCATCAACCTCCCGGCCGCAGCCGTGACAACCGACGATGTAGTCGTCGCTGCCGAAGTTGACGGAGACGCAGGCGGCGCAGAGACACTCACGACCGTCGAGCTGGCAGGATCGAGAGACACGATCGTTGAGCTTGGCAGCGGTGGAGCAATCACTGTCTCGGAGGAAGAAGTCGGCGCAGGAACAGAAGCGGGAGTAGTCGACGTGGGCGCCGGCGCGACGGGTGTCGGGGAAGCGATGGGCGTGGCCGTGATGGTCACCACCACGGTGGAGGTCGGCTCGATCAAGCCGCCCGTCGTGACGGGGGGCACGGCGTACGGCGGATCGAACAAGCCGAAACGACCGCACGCGTTGCAGGGGTAGGCCCAGCTGCTGACCTGCTTGGGCGCTGCAAGGATAGGGTCGCATGCTGGGTCGACCATTGTCGCGATTGCCGATGGGTCGGCGGTCTTTGGGCAGTCGGTCCCCAGGTCGGCGAGGGTCAGCTGGCGGGTGATGTTGCCGCCGGCGATGGTGGAGACCTCGTAGAGATCCAGCTCGAGCATCCAGTTGGTTGTCTGCGGGCCCGCGGGCTGGTGGAGGGAGTTTGTCCCCTTTGCGGTGGGGATGAACATGTACACTGACGGGGAGGTGCTTTTTTCGCACGTGTTAGTGGGAACTGAGCGAGGAAAGCAAGGGGCGGGATACTTACAAGGTGTAGTCGATCTTGGTGTCGACCCATGTTGTCGGGTACGAGTAGGGACGGTTGGTGGGCCAGTAGTACAGGTTGACGGTCTCAGCGGAGCTATTCGAGGAATCAATGTCAGCAGGATGCTTGGTGGGGAAGTGTGAAATGAGAGGGGAAAAACATACATGCTGCAAGACTTTGGGCATGGCTCATAGGTGGTGGAGAAGAGGGTCCTTGTCGTGGTTGTTGATGTCGTGGTGGTGGTTGAGGTCGTAGTAGTAGTGGATGTGGTGCTGGTCGTTGACGTCGTAGTAGTCGTCGACGTCGTCGAGGTGGTAGATGTTGTGGTTGTGGTGGTCTCCGTCTCCGTGTTGGTGACTGTCGCCGTGTCGGTCTCTGTGTTTGTGACGGTCGTCAAGGCGGTATCAGTGATAGTGGTCGAGTCCGTGTCCGTCAGCGTCGTGTAGGCGGTGCCGGTGATGGTAGTGTTCGCGGTGTTTGTGATGGTCGTCGAGTCTGTTTCCGTGTTTGTGACCGACTCGACGAAGCGAAGGGTCGTTGTTGTGTTTTCTGTGAAGGTACATGTTTCGTAGACGGTGACCTTGACGTAGTTCGTCAAGCTGACGTCCACATACTTGGTTACCGGGAGAGTTGTCGTCGAGTTGACGGTCTGTACGTCGGTAACATATTTCGTGTCGACAATGGTCTTTATGTCGTAGATAGTTGTGTCGACGTGATACTCATGCTGTGTCCCGAGCACCCCTTTGACACCCAGCAGAAGCAGCCCGAGCCGAGCCCAGGTGCTGCTCGACGACGACAACATGACTGTGGCTCTTAATATCAACAACAACGGCTCTGAACGAGTGTAGAGCAACGAGTGTAATCCGAAGATTTGAGCTTGATTATTATTACGGATAAGCAATAAGCGAAGGCATGCGGGAAGCTAAGAAACCTGAAAGGTCAGAGTAAGACAGAGCACCTGCATTTCTATATGGGATGCGGTGAACTGGCTGTCAAAGTGAGTGACAGGTCATCCATCTCTCAGAGCAACGCACAACGGATAGGATGGCAGCAGGCAGGGTCCGGATTCTTGGATTCCCGGTTCTCATGCTGTCATATCTTGGCTTGCAGGCCTAGCCCAGGTCGCCACTCCTCTGTTGTCCGGGACGGGACAAGACCAACCCCGTTTTGTACTTGAGCTTGGCTACGATGCAGTTATTGCAGGCGGATGCTGGCCCGACCTTGGAAATGCACGTCTGCCCCACCGACCTAATTGGTCGTTGGGAGGTGATGGGACCAGGGGTAGCACTGCGGGGTGACGTCTGTCCAGTGTGTTGTCGCTGTAAACATGGGCTGCAGGAACCAGTTGCTGCTTGGAGCTCTAGCTCCGGCGGCGACAGGGGTCGTGATAGGCCCCGTCGGCCTGCAGACGTCATGACCTGCCAATCCATTTGGCTGCAGAATTCGGCAATCAACTTGACGGGCAACAAGCACATCAATTGCCACTGATGCTCTCAGAACCAGACTTTTATCTCGTAATGAAGCCGTTCATAATAACGGGCGCGCCGCACCGATCGCAGTGGGCCACGTTTTTGTACAGCGAAGTTTGTTCACGATAGTTGATTTCACCTCCGAGCAAATGTTCACCATCGTTTTATTGTAACTAGCACTTCAATGTCTGTAGAGAATCTTGTTCAAAATGCCTTCTGTTGCCATGATATGGTTGGTGTTGGGGGTTCTCATCGCAAAGTCCTGGGCGGCGGATGACGATGCGCCAAAGCCTCTCGAGATCCTTCCAAGTCAATGGTTGTAAGTCGACAATTTCTACTTTGGGCTGTGGTCCTGGTATCTAATGACTATTTCTACTATCCAGTGAAGGCATCGACGGACCATGGAGCACCTTCGACCTCGTACTCGGCACGCCAAATCAGTATCTCCGAGTCCTAGTCTCGACGGCATCCCCGGAGTCAATAATCCCCTTGAGCGAGTACGCCTGTTCCACCGCTGTATTCGGGGATGCAGTGCCGAACAACTGCGCGAAAGCGAGGGGCAATTTGTTCAACCCCAACACGTCGTCTAGCTGGATTGACATGGGCCAGTTTTTTATCAACGACGTCGATAACGGAGTCGGTCTGGAGGCGAACCTGGGATACAGACAGAAAGCGCAATGGGGGTTGGAGAAGGTTCAGATCGGTCTCACCAACGGGCCAAGCCTGGAAAACCAGACCGTCGCCGGCATCGCCACAGCCAGCCCGTTCTACATGGGAATCTTTGGGCTCAACAACCAGCCCGTGAACTTTACCATCTTGGGCAACCTCTCGCAATCCTCATTCCTCACGACGCTCAAGGACCAAAAAAAGATCCCGAGTTTGAGCTGGAGTTACACCGCCGGCGCGAATTACCAACTGAAAGGAGCCTACGGCCAGCTCATCTTTTCGGGGTACGACACCTCTCGATTCAGAGAAAATTCCGTCTCGTTCACAATGGCAGACGACATCACCCGCGATCTGGTCGTCGCTCTTCAGTCCATAAGCTACAGCGGGTCTACCTCCGCGGTCCTGCTATCCGAGCCCATCGATATCTTCATCGACTCCACAGATCCGAATCTCTGGCTCCCAAGCGATGCGTGTGACGCCTTTGAGCAGGCGTTTGGCCTGACTCTCGACAGCGAGACTGGCTTGTATCTGGTCAACGAGACGCACCACCAAGCGCTGAAAGACTCGAACGCGGAGGTGACATTCCGGCTCTCCGACATCAAGTCGGGAGGAGAAGAGGTAGCCATTGTTCTCCCGTATCGAGCATTTGACCTTGAGGCACTGCCTCCTTTTGTCAAAACCAAGTCGCGCTATTTCCCCCTGAAACGCGCGGCCAACTCGACGCAGTACACACTTGGGAGGACATTCTTGCAAGAAGCGTATGTACCGTATCTCCACCGACCATCATACGTCTGGATTGGCCCCACTAACCGCCCGCTTTATTCCAGTTATCTCTCCGCCGACTACGAGCGCAAGGTATTCAACGTCTCGGCATGCGTCTGGAACGAAGGTGCGAAACAAAACATCGTGGCCATCACATCCACAGACTCGCCCGCAGATGGAGGAAGTAGTCCAGCAGACCCTTCACACAAATCATCAAGCCTAAGCGGCGGCACAATCGCCGGAATCGTTGTCGGCGCCGTCGTAGGCGCCATCCTCTTGGGTCTGGTCATTGCCTTCATCTTCCTCCGTAAGCGCAGAAAGTGGATGAAGCGAGGCTTCGCCATCGCCGCACCAAAACATCGCAGCGACGAGCCCGACGTCTCCATGCTCAACGGCCCCGTATTCAACTCGATGCAGCGCTCCTCTACGGCGGAAGGGTCCACGCCCATGTCCGGGGCCGATCTGTTCGCAGTGCCCAGCTCCACGATCGATTCGTCGCATCCGAGTCACTCGAGGGGTCCGAGTTCCAACCCTTCCCCAGGGATGCCGATTGGTGCAGGAATCAGCGAGAATACCACTGGCGAAAGGTCGGCGTCGGCGCCAGCAGAGGTGGATGGCCACGACACGGCCATCAAGCCGAGCACGGAGCTCGACGGAACGGAAATACGGCCGCACGCCAAAAACGACGGCGTGTACGAGCTGCCCGGGACAGCGGTTGCCGGCCCGGGGAATAGGCCGATGCCGGACCGGAATATCTCGACGGTCGGCGAGCTGCCCTCTTTTGGGGGACCACGGGGGAGCGTACAGCAGTATTATGGCGGCGGCCCGGCCGGGAGTGACTCGCCACCTTCGCCGCTTGTGTCGGCCGTGGGCAGCGAGATATCCAATCCCGGGGCCAGGGAGGACGGTTCGGAGCAGCTTGTGTCGCCTTCTTCGCCTACTCGGAATAGTACGGCGCGGCCATTTTAAATGAGTCAATGACCTGTTTCTGTTAGTGTGACACGTTTGTGGGAGCAAGAAACTGGAGCATAATGGAGCATGAAGAATAAGTATACTATGTAGCTAAACTATGAAGGAAATGCTCTACCAAAAGAGTGACCACTTATACAAAAGAAAGCTCTGTGTGTGTGATCTACGTATGTAAGCTACCTAAGCTCAAAGGAGCATAGGCCATGCCAAGATGCCAAGACCCCGGTCTGTGCGACAGTTAATTACTAGTTATGATCTGAGAACGATACTCAATGTAATGACATGTATTATTTGCTGAACGATGGTGCTCATTTTGTTAGCGGCAAGGGAAATACCGAGCCCTCATATCCTTACTCGTTAGCTTAATTGTACTCTGAAAAGATGATGCAATCTTGGTTCAATCTTCTTTATACTGTTAAATCGTGTACTTCGCCGCGGACACTTGATCTGTTAGAAGGTGTCAGATTTACAAGTGTATAAAAGTAATTGAAATCCCAAGAAGCCCACATGGCGAAATGGTTAACGCGTCAGACTTTTAAATAAAGTAATCTGAATATTGCGAGTTCGAGTCTCGCTGTGGGCGGTTACTTTTTTTCTTGTTGGCTGGATTTGGGCATCTTTACAAGGACAGTCGGTCGAAGTGTAACAACCTGTGTATAGGGTGTCCCTGACAACACAAGGACCACAAGACTGTATGTTGCTCCGTCGAGCCACAAAAGGGTTTAGGTCTTAGGTAGGGGGTAATCACAAAGAGTATTGGTTCCAATGAACACACAAGATTGCGCAGTTGACACAACAACTATTGCCAAAGTACTTGTATTGATTACTGCCGTAACAAATCCCCAGAGAGTCCCAGGCTCTCTCGACTATATAGAAACACTACAGCCAATGAAAGTGCTATTCTGTTGCTCTGTTGCTTCCGCGACAGAGCAGCAGAGCACACAGAGCACGACTGCTCTGTTCCCTCTGTCATGGCGCCACAGAGCACGCAGAGCCCTGCTCTGTGCCAAGATCCTGTGCTCCGCAGAGCACCCCTATGATAGGCTCAGGAACCTCGTCGCCTAATCCTCCAATCGGGGATCGTAACACGAAGTTATTGCAGATGGCGGGTTGCGTGCGGTGTGTGGTACCACCCCGTCTATATCTTTTGGCTGTATAATTCTGTCCAACTAGCCTTACAAATGTAAATATATATAAGATTAAACGGAACAAAGGTTGTGTGGGCGAGGATCGCTGGCATTTTGGCCATCGGCATCAAGATATCCAAACCAGCTTATTATTTTCTAATGAAGTGGTCTAACGGGCGCATGTATAAAACGTCTTACCAGGCTGTAACACTATACACCTTTACCAGGGTTTAAAACCTTTGTGCGAATTACTTTACAAGGCCCCATCTACACAAAGAATAACTATTGTATCCACTACATACTACTATGTATTTATCTTACGGTGACGCTTCTGATGGAAATACTAATGCTTTAATAGCAAAGCTGGTATATTACTAGTAGTCCGGCTGGTCCTGGAAGAAGATGAACAAGAAGAGAGTAGAGGCAGAGTCAGAGCTGCTCTACAAGACCATCGGTCTAACAGATCCAGGGCCAAACCGCCTAACAGTTAGGATTAAGACTATAAAGTGCCTTAGCAAGGCCTTTGACGATTTAGTCGACTGGCTGGCCTGGGTCGCGGAGGAAAGTACCCTTCTACGGAAGGAGAATCGCGGCTACAGTTCTCCCTAGTGGACTCGGGAGGTGGAAGAAGCTAACCGAGAGGCAAGGAGAACCGAGAGACTGGCCACAGAGGTCCGTACCGAATACAACCGGGAAGAAGCCAAAACGAGAGCCTGGAGGAGTGCGGTCCAGGAAGCGAGCGAGGCGAAAAAGCCAGACAAGATGTGGAGCCTTGAAAGATGGGCTAGGCTGAAGAGTTTCCAGCCACCGGAACCTCCGAGGTTGCCAGCGTTCAAGGATTCTTCGAGACAGACGGTAACCGCAGAATACAGCGAGAAGGCAGAGGCTCTAGCCAAAAATTTCTTTCCAAACCAGCCAGCTAACCTAACCGACATTCAAGACCAGACCTTTCCTGAACGAGTGGGAGCCAGGATTTGAGATGGCCCAAAGAGTAACGCCAGACGAAGTGGCAGAAGCAATAAGTAAGGCCAGTCCCTGGAAAGCACCAGGCGAAGTCTTGCTTCCTACAGGCCTCCTGAAGGCATGCGGGAAACCGCTAGCTATCGCGGTAGCTATTTTAGCTACAAGATACTTGCAGCTAGGGTGGTTTCCCAGACCGCTTCAAGAGAGCAAAGACCGTGGTACTACCAAAGATGGGGAAAGCACCTGCAGTATACCAGACACCAGGAGGCTATAGACCTATTGCTTTACTACCAACCCTAGCGAAGGTGATAGAGTCAGTGGTGGCCAACAAGATCACACAGGCCGCAGAAGCCAACTCGACGGCCAAACAGCTACCCCAACAGCAGTACGAGCAGGAGTCCCTCAGGGCTCCCCACTATCTCCAGTTCTCTTTATTCTCTACATTGCTTCTCTCTACAAGCAGTTAAAAGAAGAACATCCCCATCTGTCAATAGTGGGATTCGCAGACGATACCAATCTCCTTGTCTTTGGCCGAGAGCCAGAGGCAAACGTTAGACAGCTGGAAGCGGCCTGGAAGACATAATCCACTTCAACAAGAATCCGCTATAAAAATTGCAGCCTGGACAGGGGGAACCACCGACTTTTTGCGAGTGCGGTGAAGGCCGTGAAACTGTCGAACACCTGGTCATATGGTGTTTGGCTCCACCATTGACTCGAAGATGGGACAGAGCAGATATTCGGACTCGACGGGATTTTTACTCTGTCTTGCAGGGCATTGGATCCCCCAGCTGCACGGCTAACGAGAGGGATCCTGAGTTGGCTGATGGATGCGGGAAGATTACCAATGTACAATCTAGCATGGAAGCTAGAACTGGAGTCGGCAGATTGAAACCCCCTCCATCGAAGGCCAGGAGGTCTTCTTCTTTTGTATTTACAGGCTCAGTCACTGATGTGTTTTCTCACTCGTTGGTACCGGTTTTTCACCCGACCCGTAAGGGCACGGTTTTCCTGTACAGTAAATATTAGGTCTGTGTTTTTTCACAGCAAACACGGTGCAACTGTGATCATGAATGTGACGGTCAGTCGGTTGAGTAGTATAGTCCCGCGACCGTCAACGGTACATAATCCACTGGAATCTAGGAAGCTGGCACCTTCTAGATTGTGACGATTGGTCAATTGACCCACAACCAATTGAGCCAATCTTCTCCAAAAGAGTGCTAGAATCTAGAAGGTGCCAGCTTCCTAGATTCCAGTGGATTATGTACCGTTGACAGTCGCGGGACTATACCACCAACCGACCGACCGTCACAATAAACGGGATCGTGGTGATCCCTACGGTCCCACAAGCCTACTACTATGGCAGGTCTGAAAGGTGTGTAGATAGATGGTTTTTTAACAAGGAGATTGTCTGCGCGCCAGACCTGGTTATATGTTATGGCCAGGTCCGGCCACACCCCCTGGTCAGGCTAGACCCTGCCAACCCTGCCAAGGCAAGGTCTGGCCTGACCACGGTTTACCGTAACATGTTTGGTATAATAGCACGTCTTTTTTTTTCTTTTTCTGTTTAAATAGAGCTTTGGAGAGTACTTGTACTAAGGTTTCTAGATCCCGGCAAAGGAATACCTACAATTTGGTAAGACGTTTCCTACAGTCCCTCGAGACTACCTCCTTCTAATTAACTACAACTTCCCCAGACCTCGCATTTTCGTCAAATACTCTCAAACGTGACGTGCTTCAAGCTCCGCTCACTTCGACAGACGCTCAAGAATACCCCTAACATCAGCAAACGCAAGCTCGTCATCCAGCGTCTCTTTCCACAGCGTCTCAATGACATCCACTCCCTCTGGCGTATAAAGCATGTCGTTAAACCTAGAAAATATCAGTTCTCTGTCAGCATCGAAGCACCTAACATTTACTTCAGAGGTGGAAACTTGAAAAAGAAAACTCACGGATAGATCTTATAGCTCGTCAGGAAGGCCCCGTGGGACTCTTTTCCCTTCGTGATGACCGCGTCAAGAAACGTCGACGCGCCCATCCTAGGACTGCGCGCAACCATCATCAGAAGCGGATAGAACAGCGCGAACGCCGCCCTGCCGACGGCGGGTATGTCCTGCGCGGCGAGATTGGTCCCGCGCACCCAGGCCGGATCCGCCAGGTTGACGATCACGTCGTCGGCTTTCACGTACTCGACCAGCTTCCAGAGGAACATGTGCGCCAGCAGCTTCGAGCAGCAGTACTGCTCCACTCCTTTCCACTTTTCTTTTGCGGCTTCATCGAACGATTTGAGCAGAGGGCGGGCGGCCCGGTTGGCGAATTTGGGCGTCAGGGAAAGCGTCGCGCTGACGATGGTCAGTCGTCCCGGCGCTCCGGGTGGCGATTTCGTTTTGAGGGCCGGCAGGAGGAGGATGCATAGTAGCACGGTGGACAGGTAGTTTACCTGCATCGTCTCCTCGTGGTTTGTCGACGGGTTGACATGGTACTTGGTGTTCATGACGCCGGCGTTGAGGATCGCGATGTCGAGCCGGGCGAGGTCGGTGTTGACCCGCGAGGCAAACTGCTGGATGGATGGGTACGAGGACATGTCGAGCTGCCAGACTTCGATCTTCCCTTTTTGAGGGGACGAGTGCTGGGCGCGGAGTTTCGCTGCGGCTGCTTCGCCTTTGGAAAGAGAGCGGACGGCGAGGATCAGATGGCCCAGACCGTAGGAGAGGAGCTGGGAGGCGGCTTCGTAGCCGAGGCCCGTGTTGGCGCCCGTCACGATGGCTACGTGGGAGGAGAGGTTGGTGGATTTAGGGGGAAGCTGGAGTGATGTGCGGAACTGGTTGCGAATGAAGACTGTTGAGAAGGACTCGTGGGCGGGAGGGAGGTCTTTGGAACCAATCATTTTGGCGGTATGAGCACTCAGCCGGGTCGGTCTGTATGTGATGGATGGACTTGAAGAGAGTGATTTGACGGCGATAATATGACCATCTCGAGAGAGGGAAAGCTTTCCAGCTGCCTTTTTATCATGTTCATGTTCATGATTTCAGAAAACAGAGAGCTACGTCCGGCCGTAAAACCAGGCGCAGCTGTTTGAGAAAAAAAACTTCCTAAATGGGAGCTCGATGTTTCTGAATGTTTTTATCTCCGTGTTGTTGTTGGCATCGATATTCGGATTGATCCGGGCCAACCGCATATACTCAACAAGGGAACTTACAGGGTTTTGTAAGGGACCTGATGGCTGCTGCGGATATTTACCGTGGAATGGTGTAAGAACCAATAGACAACGACAACCGGCAGTGGGCAAGCGGCTCAGCAGCCATGCCATGGCACCTTTCCCTTTTGGGCAAACAATGTAGCAGGGGTTGCGGATTTAAAGGGTCTCACGCAATTACTAACCTGGAATCCTTCGATACCTGACACCTTTTCTTCCTGGGGACATGGAAGCACGGCACAACCAATATCTGTATTCATTCCATAACTGCCCTTTTCTTTCGACCTCTCTCCTTCGTTCCTATCTGGGACAACAATCTGGACTCTTTGTAAACCTTATCCCCACAAGATACAGTCTGGAGGCTATACCCTGCCCCTAGCTTGCTTTTGTTGCATGATTACAGGTACCTGGTTATTACGAGACTCATCAGAACCTTATCGGTGAAGGTTCTTCTATTACGCGAATCGCGGACAGTTCTAGGCCTAGTAACTCCAGCAAGAGTATTGCATCATGCCGAGTGACGACTGGAGAGCTTCGGGTAATTTGTCAGCTGCTCCAAAGATGCCTCCCATCGCAATACCAGGTAAGTACCTTAATCAGCTCTGCCAAGAGGTTGTGTGTGAGCGAGACCACCCCATCTCAGGCATGATTTTTTGGAAACCCAATCTGGTCGCTGATCTCCCGGGCATAGTAATGGACGAACTGCAGTTCATTGTATCTACCGGGCCGACGAAGAAGGCGGACGAGGACGCACGGAAGCTTATCCGCAGCCATGTAATGATGGGTAAGAACCTTGGGAGAGTTCTCCCAAAGAGATCCACCAAAGCAAGATCACCGCTGGAAGGGACCCGGGGGGAGGGAAGAGCAGCTCGGACGGCTGCAGCGGCCCGAGGTGAGCCAGCAGACACAAGGCAGTCTCGTTCTGACAGCAACAAAGCCGACCCGCCTAGAGTTGCAGGCGAAGCCTTGATGTCCATCATGACTGGCGCTGGCATTCCCGACAAAATTGGTTCGGACTTGTCCCTGATTCGCTTCGCTGATACTGCCGTGGAACCGTCGGCCGTAATGGCCGTTCTGCGCTGTAAGTTCCCGTCACACTTCCCCGTCACGTTTTCCTTGCACAGGTACACCATTCCACGGTAAAAGAATCAACCTCTGGTATCTCCAAGCAACCCCCTGTGTGGACTTTCGATAATCAACTCATTAGGGGTTGAAACTGCCTTTTTCCAAGGTAGTTTAAGGGCTTTGTTGTCTATTTCACCAGCCTATGTTGGGTTACTACCAGGGCTCCTGTAGGTACCAGAGGTTGATTATTTACCGTGGAATGGTGTATGCGTTCCCTCGTTTCCAGGAGTGTTATGAAACAGTGGTATGGCCACGTCTCAATTCTAATTATGTTTTCTTCTTTCCCCAACTAGTCTCGGCCATTGCAAAACAAATGCTGTATCCCCTCGAAACATGCGTGGCCTTTGAAAGGCCGGACCGGCGTTGGCTGGAACCGCTATTCGACGACCCAGTCTACCTCCACACCATGGTTAGCACTACCCAGGACTATTTCGGTTTCCTTGCGTCGAGAGGGCCGTACAGCTTAGGTTCCAAGCTCGCACCGCCACCGTTCAGAAGGTCGCCGCATGTTGTTAAAGCGCTCAGTCTCTTGCGTGAGAGGCTGGCACTGAGGGATCAAGGAAAACTGTTGATCTCGGACACGACCATATGCGTCGTCATGACTCTGGCCGTCCACGCTCACGTCCTCGGCGACCGGGAAGCGGCCGACTTCCACTTGGCGGGCCTCCGTAAGATGGTCACCCTGCGCGGTGGCGTGTCCCGTCTTAGGGACAATGCGAAGCTTCTTATTGAGTTGCTCAGGTATGTGTGTCTCTATATGCTGAATGATAACAGACATCCTAACTAACTGATTACTGTGAGCCAGATTCGACCTCGGCATGTCCCTCAACAACGGCGGACCTCCTGCATTCTTTCAGGACACCTTCTTCGAACCGTTCACGCCCTATCCTGCATCATCACTCCCTTGTGACGAGGCCGATTACCCTTCTCATACTTCCCACGAACTCCCCAACAAAGAGGGAGATGTCCTCCTCCAGCCGGCCGCCCCGGAACTGATCAAAGCCTGGCGCTCCCTCAAGAAGTTCTGTTCGCAGATCAACTTGGCGTCCAAGAGCAATACAAAGCTGCCCAAAGAACTGATGCTCGACACCATGACCGCGGTCATGTACCGTCTCATTGCCATGAAGTCTACTTCTTTTCCGGCAGGTTCACTAAACGAGACCCTCCGACTCGGCACCATAGCGTCCGCGGCAAGCGTCTTTTGCCAATGGACGGATGTCAAGCTGCCGTATGTCTATCTTGCCGGCGCATATCGCGAGTCTCTAAAGATGGGACGGCCGGAGGGATGTTCTGACGGTCTTTGGCTATGGCTGCTGATGATGGGGGCGATCTCAGTGTCTAGGGTGACGGATGACGAGTGGCTTTTGCCGTGTCTCAGGGAGGCCATTGAGAGCTGTGGAGTGGCGCATGCGTGGTGTGATGTTCGGGATGTCATGAAGGCGCATATTTGGGTTGGACTGCTTCACGATAAGCCGGGCCGGGCAGCGTTTGAGGCTGTTTCTGTTCAATGCCCGTCGAGGAGGGATTTGACTATTATTCACATGCAGGTTTGAAAGGCGAGGTTGTATCTGGCTGCTAGGGCACGAGTGCTGGAGTTACCTTTGTTTCGTCGTAACAATAACATCGTTTTCGTCTCTTTGTTGGCGGCCAGGAGTGGGACGAACGAAGCTATTGAGGTGGTCTAACCGGACTGTAGGAAACATCTTACCAGACTGCTAGCGCCAGCCATAACCCGAGGTAGAGCTCTGCTAGGACTTAAAAGAGCAGCGCAAATACTTTCCGAGGCCTTATTTGAACAAGAAAAGGCTGTTATACCCAAATACAGACCTGGTATTCATTCATTTTGCTTAGACGTATATTTCAAGCTCAGTGGTAGCTTACTAGCCTTGCTATCAAAGCATCGGGATTTCCATCATAGGCGTCGCAGTAAGATAAATACTTGCAGTGATATGTGGAGAACACAACGGTTGTTTTGTACAGACAGGGTCTTGCAAAGTATCCGCACTACGGTTTTAAATCCCAGCAGAGGTGTACCTCGGGTTATAGTTATGCAAGGAGTACAGTCTGGTAAGACGTTTCCTACAGTCCGGTTAGACCACCTCAATATATTGGCACTGTACCCAGGCTAGACCGCTGTTCGTGTCTCTGAACGATTGTCCTCGATAAGTGAGAGACTGTTCTGCTGTCGTGGTTGAACAACCTCGGAGTTTTCTCGTATTCACCGACCACAGCAAAGCAGGCTTCCCACTTGAAGATCTTATAAACTCTCAAACCCCATTCACCTTGTATGGTGAAGTTTTGCACACAAATCTCTTCACGCAAGTAAAATTCGGATCCTGACCAAATCACCACAGCTTAGATCCCATCGAGTTCTACTAATTACATTGCCGGCGAGATCACTGATCCAGCAACATCCCATCATTCGTCAAGATGCTGGGTTCATGCTTCTACACGCAGCCGGAACTGCCGCTTGAGGCGGACCACTTGACTCGACTTCCAGCGGAAATTCTCGATCAAATCTTTGAATATGACGTCCTGGACAACACCGACCTGAGGAATCTTCGCCTGAGCTCCCGAGCCCTTGAGCCCTCTGTTTCGAGGATCCTCTTTCGCCAAATCGGCATCTCATATCTCAAACGAGATCTCCTAAACTTTCTCCGCATTGCCTTCAGCCCCTGGCTCAGACGTTGCGTCAGGAGTCTCGTCTGGTACGAGAACGCAGCGGAAACATCATTGGACGGCCATTTCCCACCAAACCCCCGACCCAGAGCCGGGCATGAGGAACATGTCTCGGCAAAAATTCTTCCATTCCGACGTCTGGCAGCAATTGCTGCAGCGCATCTTCTGGGACCTCGGCCCTCAACTTCCCTCAACCGCCTTCGACGACACCACCGGCTTATTTGCGGCGGGACAACAGGCCATGGTAGACGGAATCAGGCCGCTTTTCATTGCTGCTGTCGAATCCATGCCGAATCTACGCACCGTCAGTTCCATCCGCATGCCCTTCCGACGTCGCGATTTCGACAAGACCGAGCGGCTCAGCAGACTGTCGCTCAGATACTACGTGAAGCACTCCACGCTCGAGGCTATCACCAACGACCTCGGCAACCGCAAGGGCGGGTTAAATATCCTGCCAGCTATCCGAAAACTAGCCAACAAGAGGAAGAACAAGGAGTGGCGCATCGGCCGGCTCGAGGACGAGGGTTTTAGTTCAAGGCCGTTTCAATTAGATTGGAAGCCATTCGAGCATTATTCTCGCAGGCTGTCAAGGTCTCGCGTCGACCTCTTTGCCAACATGACCAGGATCCAACTCTCGCTGCCCTTCAACAGCACCGCTGCCTCCGGCCGCACCGAGATCTTGCTGGGCTATTTACAGGCAGCCAGGAACCTGCAGGTTCTGGACCTCAGCGGCGCTGCGGACTGTGAAGGAGAAAATGAGGGAGACGATTTTTGGGACATGCTCGGCTTCGGTTGCCACAAAGACGGAGAGGAGCCGCAAACACAGCCGCACTTCCGGTGGAAACGTCTCACGACCCTCCGCCTTCAACTCCCCGGGGTACTGCCTTTCCGGGGCAGTCGCCGACAAGACGCACCCCTCCAGTTATTCGTCACACACGCCGAAACTCTCCGCCACGTAGCTCTACCCCAAACCATTCCCGAGTTCAGGACGGTCAAGAGGATGACCCAGATCCCCAATCTCCGGCTCGAGTCGATCACCGTCACACCATCGAGCGACTCGGAGGTCGCGCGGAAAATCTTCGGTGTCAGACCCCGCGTGAACACGCGGTTCTGCGAGTACATATCGGCTCAAGACCTGCAGTCGTTTATCAACGACCGGACCTCGTCCGACGCGGCCAAGTGGGACGCCTTACGCATGTGCGATGGTCAATCTATCCCCTACGACGACGAGACGTACACCTTCTTCGTCGGGACAGACTACAGCATCGAGAAGAGCTGGAGCACTCCAGAGAGTTCCAAGAGCATCGGGGGGGGACGCCGTCCCGGGTCCAAATATGCACGTGTTGATCGAGAACTCTGGGAGCAGTTGCGACGTGAGGGGGAGGCGGGCGATTTTAGGGATCACTTCTATGAGAAACATGAATCTGATTCAAGCGGGCGATGATGCTCAATGGCCGTTTGAGGATGACGACGGACAAGTTGGTCTGGTCTTTCCTCGGAATGACAGGGAAGAGGAAGAGCGGGGGCTAAGTGAGAAGATGGCACAGTGGTTGGCATCAGTTTCTGAGATTGATGCCTATAACGTGGCCGCCGAGAACAAAGAGGGAGAAATCCTGGGCGTTCCGCTAGCGCTGCTAGACTATAATGTTCTGTTTCTCGCGTTTCCCGAGTACAACCCCAGGAAGCTAGACTATAATGTTCTGTTTCTCGCGTTTCCCGAGTACAACCCCAGGAAGCTTTGGGCCGAGATCAGGAGACCAGCCGGCTTGGACCGGAAGCGGAAGCGGACGTAGATTGGGCTGGATCCAGAGAAGTGCTCGGGATTGGTTCCTATTGGTCAGCAAGGTCTTTGACAGATTGAACCACCTTTGTCCCATTTCGTGGCTTTTAGTACATGTAGCAAGCAAGCCGGTAGAAGTACCAGAGGCGTGGGAGTTCTGGTTTCATCTGTGATAGATAATTTACTAACCATCACCATCAATATTTCCCATTTTATTGTGCATGTAATTTATTACCGGCAGACAATTCAATGCCGACGTTCCCCACTGAGAATGAGATGTCCCCATGAACCCTAACCCTTCTACGATCTCCCCATGAACACGATATGCAAGATCTCATACCAAAACAATTATCGATATCTCTCTCCAATCGCCTCATGCATAAGAACGGAAGAAAAAGATTCGTAGCGCGACGCGCGTACTGTAGATATGACACAGCCAAGCAGGCTAACTCGAGATCGGGTAACCGAGCCGTGCGGGGAGGAGACTCAGATTGTTCCTAATTATTACTAGTATCATTGTCTAAAACGAGCACGCCATTGACCAGCGTGAGCTCGCCATCCCGCTGAGCCGTCAGGACGTGACCATCAAACCCGCCGCAACGGCTAGTTATCCGTATGCTCGGGGGAAACCTCCCGAATAAAGTTCCACCCGCCTATCACCGACCGACGATGGTTGCCGGATTGAGGAATCACGCCATCGATGTCGTTTCCGGAGTGCGCAGGAGGGGGAGGTAGGGTCTGGAACCACTTTATCTCACTCAGTCGTGCCAATGAGAAGAATTAAAGTACGACCGCCCCCCCGGGAGATTCCTACACTCTTTCTCAATCATTCGCACGCCCATACATATACCCAGACTCCCGGTACTTAAGATCTGATAAGGCTTTCTTGTTTAAATCCCCCATCTTTTACACACCTTCATACCTGCAACAACCATGGCCCCAGGAATCCTCGTAGACGAGCAGGGGGCGTCCGCCACCACCACCACCCCGTCTCACCCTCTCAAGTCCAACAACGACGCGCCGCGATCCGTTTTTCCGGATGGCATCCGCACATCGGGCCAACACCCGCCCCTCTACTCTTCTCTCAAACCCTACTCCGCCTTCCCCAAAGTAATCACAGGCCCGACAGTCTGGACCCGCGAGGAGTACGTCGACGCCCCGGAGAAGTGGGTGCACCCTTTTACGGATGACGAGATCGCCGAGCTCTCGGCCACCTCCGACGCTTTTATCGCTTCCGGAACGCCCCTAACCGGCATCTCGCAAACCAATTTCCCTCTCCCAGAACTCGGCAAGGTCCTGACGGTTCTCCGCCATGACCTGCTGAACGGAAAAGGGTTTATTCTGTTCAAGCGGTTTCCGGCCGATGTTTGGTCTCCGCTCAAAAACGCAGTCGCGTACATGGGGCTAGGCACCTATCTGGGGTACTTTGTCTCGCAAAACGGCCGCGGCCATGTCCTGGGGCACGTAAAAGACGTCGGCGACGATCCGACCCAGATCCACTCGGTGCGCATCTACCGCACCAAGGCCAGACAATTCTTCCACGCGGACGACGGCGACATCGTTGGTCTGCTGTGTGTTCATCGTGCCCAGGAGGGCGGCGAGAGTGATATCGTCTCTGTGCATAACGTGTGGAACACGCTGCAAGCCGAACACCCAGACGTGGCGGAGCTGCTGACACAGCCAATTTGGTACTTTGATCGCAAGGGAGAAGTGTCCGACGGACAAGAGGAATGGATCCGTCAGCCGGTCGTGTACATCGAGAATGGCGGCAGACAAAGAGTGTACTGCAAGTGGGATCCGTACTACGTCAAGTCGCTGACGCGGTTCTCCGAGAAGGGCTTGATACCCGCGTTGAGTGAGGAGCAGTTGAGGGCGATGCGGATTCTCGAGGAGACGTGCCAGCGGCTGGCGCTGCATATGGTGCTTGAGGTGGGGGATATTCAGTTTGTGAGCAATGCGCATCTGTTGCATGCAAGGACCGAGTATAAGGGTGAGTTCTTAACTTCGATGGTTGAGGTGGGATGAGATGAGAGAAGTAGAATGCTAACGGGATGGTATTAGATTTTGCGCCGCCGGCGCCGAGGAGACATTTGCTTCGTCTGTGGCTGGCTACGCCCGAGGGCGAGGGCGGATGGGCGCTGCCAATGCCGGACAGCAGCGAGAAGAAGCGCGGAGGCGTGCAGGTGAACGATACGCCACCAAAGTGCCCTCTGGATGCTGAGTAGATGGGATGATATCGGATGACAGGAGGATCATTGTTGCGTTTTGTTTCAAGCCGTTGGATGCCTTTTCGTTTGTAAATATTGGCCGTAGGTCCCATGAACAGTTGAGCGCATAATAAGCGTGTTGATGAATAAGCTACCTGACTTTATGAGTAGCATCAGATACGCCCAGGACTGAAAACCCGATCAATGATAATAGTGATTATGTATTATGAGTAGTCGTAAGTTACATCGAACCGCGGCCCCCTCATCAGGTCATAAACGTTTTCCAAATCCACCTGCTCAACTCCAAGGCCATGAAGCATGCGAATGATGCGATGACCATTCAAAAAAAGAAAAAAAGAAAAAAAATCAAGAGCCCTTTAAGCGATAGCCGTCATCGCGTACGGCTTGAGCGCCAAATCAACCGGTGCACAGTTGACCAGCCGGTTAGAGTAAATCTGCCCAATCGTCCAGTTGGAATTGATGTGTGTCACATCCGTGCAGTTGAGCTTCACGTTGACGGCGCCATATCCGGTAAAAGTAGTTCTTTTTCTGATGTTAGCAATGGAACATCCGTCGCATCTTACTCGGGACTACCAAACGAAGAGAGAAAAACATACGGATACTGCGGATCCTGATCCGCACAACTCCATGTCTCGTTAATTCTCAAAAGCCCGCTCGGCCGACTGAAATCGAACGTCGTCTTCCTCGGGAGTGACGAATCATCGGGAGTCGTGCACGTGTAGGGCATCGTCCCGTAAAAGAAGTCGCTGAGCTGGTTGCTGGTTCCGCTGCACGTGGCCGCGACGCCGGGAACCGCCGGGTTGGTGATGTTGAAGTTGACGTAGCCCCACGAGTTCTGGTGGGCCGGCGTCGTGAAGATGTATGACGCGTGGTAGTCGAAGCCCGTGATCTGCCAGGCGAACCCGTGCTGCGAGTTGGATGTGCAGCCTGCGCCGTTGTCGTCTCTTTGGTGGTTGGATTTGGAGAGAGATAGAGGCGAGGCGACCGCGAGAGCTGGGAGGAGAAGGGAGAGGAGGAAGGTGTACATTGTTGCTGTTGCTGTTGGCGGATGAGAAAAGGAGAAGTTGAGGAGCTGATGGATAGCTAAGGTCGTCGGTGAACTAATCCGGTGGTTAGGTTATTTATGTGGGAGACTGTTGGCAATGCAAAAGCGAGTGATGAGTGCGGACGGATGGTCTATCTTAGTTTGTCTGGGAAAGGGTGTGTGTTATATACATGCACGACAAAAACCCAGTTCGGTCCGTCGTCCGACCCCAACGGAGTGGACGGCAACGGCGACGGCGGGTGTGGCGGCGGTTCCTGCATTGTTTGTCCCTGCCCTGCGCCTCATCGATGCTTATTACTAGTACGAAAAGAAATGAATTTGTCCAAGACAAGCGCTGTGAGTCTGTGTCTAACCGCCGAATGCGAACCCCAACCGCCCCCCCCCCCCTCCCCCCCCCATCGCGGATCTAAGACCAAGAAAGACAAGTTCGATCTCCAGGGGAGCCACGATATGCCCCATTTAGGGCTGCAGATCTGAGTCGCTTGTGTCATGTCAGATGTCGGTGTGTGAACGACGGTGAGCCAAAAAACTTGCTGGAGAGTATGGCATTGCTACAACGGACGACGGGTTCAACGTTGTTCGCGTAACTCGTTGTAACCCACTAATCCGTCATAGCTCGTATTTTTCTTGTGTCATGACCGCACAGCTTTATATGATTGTATCATTGACCGTATTTTTGGCAGAACGACGGCTAATACGTCACACTGCAACGACCACTCAGTGGACCAGTGGGGAGCGACGAATGCGCATGTGGTTTTGGTGGAGAGATCTACGGATTTACCCACCAGCTGAACCCCCTCATGACACCCCGATGGCTGCCGTATTTGCCGAGTAGGTGCACTTTTGGGATTTGTTGGAGGTAGCCAACCCAGTATCTTTGGTGTCTACCAAACAGGCGATTGCAATATTTAATTTCGTGGACTGTTTTGCATTGTGTCTTACTGCCAGCTCGTTGTTTGCTTTTCCATGGGTACAGTAGTACCGAGGTACCCGGCGCTCCCGAACGGGTCTTGTCTCGGGTGCGGACGCAGCTTTTGTTCATAATCATGGCTGCCGCGTGCTGACTCTGGTTGTGATATGCTGTGCTGTGCTGGTTGCACAGCAGAAACCAAACGAAAGACCAACGAAATGCGGCCTCCGATAGAGACCTGGTTAATAACCGTAAATCCGCAAACTGCCCGCATGGTCCGAGGCCAACATTGTCGATCCAGCCGAGAAAAAAACAATTTAATTGGCTGATCAGAGTGAGGCGTGGCAAACCATTTTTCAGTTTACGTCTCAGCTGCGATTGGGAGAATACGAGATCATCTAGATCTTTCTTTGGTATATTTGGACTCAGCTCCCATCAGGTGTAAGTGGTAGTCATCAACTGCAGCAATCAACATGTTCAGATAGTTGCATCTAGAATTAAAATAAACACATGATCTCTAAAGTTCCCGCTATGTCCAATGGCGGTGAACGGATGGATGCATCTCTTTTGGTGCAACACCAGGCAGCGATATCCTGCTCCTGTGCCAGGCTCCACGCCTATCCAACACGTATGCCATGCATCCGTCGGGCACCTACTTGTCCGATTGATCTCACCGTCTAAGTAGTCATCCATGTCACACTCTACCGTTATCCCAGCAATACCAGGTTCAAGGAGATATCATTCAAGCCTTCTTCTCGGCCGGCATCAGTCCGGGAATCGCGTCGAGCCCTGCATGATAAGTCGTCGGTGTCAGCCACTGCTCCTCGATGGTAGAAGTAAACACAACTTACAGCCGTCGACCTCCTCGGTAACAACCTTCGGCACGGAGCACTTGTTCTGGGTGGCAATGCTCTGCGTCTTGAGCGTCGGGCAGTTGACGTAGCAAGGCGAGTCCATCGCGCGCTGCAACGAATCGCCCTTCCAGCCAAAGACGTAGTCGCCGTGCGAGCCAAAGCCGGTCCTAATTTTCGTCAGCACATTTTCCCTTCCTCATATCGCAATCAACAAGAGGCAGAGTAGCAGCATACTTATCACCCATGGACCAAACAAAAGGCTGCTTGCCCTCCTCCTCCGGCCACATGCTCTGGTCGTTAAACGCACTCGTATCCCAAATCGTCTCATACATGAGCTGCGGTACGCGCACAGGGTGCGAAGCCGGGCAAGGGCCTCCGCTCTCGAATGTCCCTTGCTCAGGATAAGCCATGTGACTCATGTGGTCCGGCGAATCGAGATTCTTGCCGTCCCAGCAAGTCGGGAAGCGCACATTGGCCATGATGCCCGCCTTGCACGGTTTCTTGGGGAAATCCATCGTCTCCGGGAAGCGTGTCCCGATGTTCTCGAGGCACGTGTAAGTGATCTGCCTGAAGCGCTTCGCCTCCGCCTTGGTGCGGTACGAGGCCTCGCCGACGAGCATGCGGAACCCTTGCTTGAAGGCGGTCACCTTGGACGTCTGCGCGTAATTGGCCAGCCCGTCCTGCATGTAGTAGACCGTCATGCCGCCGGCGGAGCCCTCGAAGCCGGCGTTGGGGATCTGGGGCACGCGGTGGACGCTGCCGTTCCTGTGCTGGAAGAAGAGGACCGCGGTCCAGTAGTTGGAGAAGTCCTCGGAGAACTGGCAGGTCGTGCAGGTGGCCGTCTCCCCGATGTCGACTTTGGGGTCCATATTGAGTTGGAAGGCGTTCTGCGTTAGTTTCTAGTCAGTTTTACATTGGTAGATGCTTGGTGTCTAATATTTCACGTACACCCCCGATAATCTGATGCAGATGCGGCGAAGGGGACACGCCGGGGTTGACTAGAGGGTCTACACGCTCGACAACGAGCTGGGAGCAGCCAAACCGAAGTAGAGCTGACGCCGGCGCGACGAGCGCGAGGGCGGTGAGAGAGTTCCAGTGCATCTTGTCCGCTTGCTGCTTTGCTTGATCCGTCACAGTTTTGTCGGTCGACCGAGAACGAGGGTAAGGAAGAAGAGAAACACCAAGCAGATGCGAACTTGAACTTTTTGATGAGCGCGGGCGTCCACGAGGTTTTATCCATGCGATCCCGGGTTATCGCGGTAATACCCTTTGTTCATATTCGATAGTGTCTCCTTGCATCCCGCTCCTTGACCTTATATTGCGAGGTTATAGCTATGTGAGTGTTAGGCCACCAAAGATAAACATAACCTTTCTCCCGAGAGATAAATATCTGACTGTGGACCCCGGTTCGTGGTGAAGTGGTGATCCCGCCTGTATCTTTTGTGGCCATGATAATTAGACACGGGTTACCGAGCACGGGAAAGTAACTGAGTAAAAAGTCGAATCCTATTATGTGGTAGAGTTTTCCACTGCGACCTGTCGGATGATTAGCCTCAGCCCGCCCATGGTTGTAAGTCCAATCTATTTACTTTTTGCCCCTTATTCTCCCGTCGAGCTAGCCCCGCCCATGTAGAGCTTTTCCGGCTTGGGAGTCTCGCTCCCTCGCATTTGAGAGATAACCACTGATATGGTTCTGCATGCATAGTCAATCCCAGCCCGATCATTTCCTGGCCACGACTGTATTGGCTTGCAGGTTTAGCCTATGGTGGTGAGAGTGAGGTCCCCGGCTGTAAATGCACATGGAAGCTTGGCAGCTTCCATAGCAGCTTTCATGGTTTTCTCGACGTTTTATGGAATCTGTGATGTAGATAAGCCCTAAGGTGTGAGAGGAAACGATGTTGTCCGGGGCTGTCGACCCTACGCGTGATTAATATCCACATTCTGAATACCCGGGAAAATTGTAGGTTGCTCCGTGCCTCGTGGGTTACCGTGCGTGGATACTTGCACTGATCAATGATCGATAGTTTGCTATTGGTCGTTGTGAGTCCTAGGTACAGCTGTCATCATTCAGACCCTCCCTGTTGATATCGAACCTATCCGCCCTCATCTGGAATGACAGACATTCGACTCATTACCAATGCTCGATGTCTGACCAACCTTATCCAAAGCAATAAATGCATAAGCGTGCCAACTCCTTGCCAGTGAGTCTTCGGTAAGTGAATACCTCTGGCCCGATTCACACAGACTCGGCTTGACGCCGTGTTCTTACGTCCTCTAAACGAATAAAGGACGGAGCAGGATGGATGTGACACGGCCTTTGCCCTCCAAATACCATGCTGGCAATTAATGCAAACCCCAAATGTTCGTGTTTCCCATCACGTGTCACCTTCATGTCGGAAGAAGCCTCTTCAGCGGGTGTGCCTCCGTGTTAAACACATACTCATCCAGGCTGATCAGATCAGGCTCGCTGAACATCAGGTAGAAATACTTGAGCGTCTCGCCGAGCCAGAAGCTCTCCATGGAGTCGCTCATCGGAGGCTTGTCTTCCAGCACGTTGCCCAGTGCCGAGTTGGCCAACTCGGTCCTTGTGTTCTGGTCGATGGCTTCGAACATCTTCCAGGCAGACTCGATCAGGTCCTGACGGCCCGTGATGCGGTACAGGACAAAGACGCTTTCGATGGCTTCCGGTCGCAAGATGTAGCGCGCGTCGGGTATGTGAGTGTACCCCTTGGGTAGCCTCTTCTTCGCAATGAGAGCCTCGGCGTCGGCACTATCAACATCCAGATTGTTCAGCCCGGCCATGTCGATTACCTCTTGGACCCACAGCTTCTCGTCCCAGGCGCACTGCTCGGTCGACTTGCAGGGCAGGGCGTAGAATAGCTCGGGCATGATACCTAGTGGTGCTGCCTGGTACGCCCACACGCAGCCATCCATCAGCTTCTCGCCCGTGCCCACGTGGGTCTGGTTCTGGATCAGCTTGCCGCCGAGGGCAAGCATTCCGCCGGTGTAGCAGCCCAGATGCTGCCCCTCAGGTCGCAATTTGGTGTGACTGTTGTCGCTCTTTGCGGATATCATGCCAGAGATCAGGATATCGTTGCCGTCCGGGACCATGGGACGGAAGAAGTTGTAACGGATGGCCGTGTCCATAGACGCCTCGTACATCTCTCGGTACATGGGCAGGAGCCCGCCGACAAGTGCGTGCGTCTTGGGAAGATATTCATAGAGAGAGTCAGCCATAGCGTTGAGAGTATAGTCAGTGTGCTTGTCAAACTCCATCTTCCTCGCATTGACGACGACAGGCCACATGCCCGGGAGGTGCGATGTCTGCTGTTGCTCCTGGAACGCCTCCATTATGCGCTGGACCGCATCGAACCACTTGGGATCGCCAGTGAGCAGCGACAGGCGGATGAACTCAAGCGAAAAGGTGCCAATCTCGGCAAGGAGGACGTGCTCGTGGGCAACCTGCATTTGGCCCCGAGAAGCGGCGTGCAGGTCCCAGCGCGTCATGGGCATCCGGTTGGGGGTGTCAAAGGCCGCATAGAGCATGTCGCCAACCTCCCTGGCCTTTTTTAGGAGTCGCGCATCGCCGCTGAGGTCGTAGGCAGCGAGGAAGCCGCCCAAATATCGGATGTTGGTCTCGAAGACGTTGACCTCCTTGATAGTTGTCGTCTCGAAGCTGATGCTCGCGGCAGCAGCAACGGCCTCGTCGAACTGTTCCCGCAAACCCATGATCCACAGTGTATCCAGGCTGTCGACGAGGGTGGCACCCCATCCGCCAAAGTGGCCTTTCCGGTGGCCGCTGATGGGGGCAAGTTCATCGCTCATCCAGGCCTTCTGGCGGTAGGATTTCCAGCATCGCAAGAAGGCATCCTTCACCGCTGCTTGCCGGTCGAGACGCAGGCTGCGGTCAGTCGCGGACTCCGGGGCAAAGGTGGTCTGGACCGGGGGCAATGCGGAGGGCGACCCTGTGGGAAGAGGTCGCATCGAGTCGACAGGGTAATGAGGCTTGATACGCGCCCAGTACGACGCCAGACTGTCGCCACCGGCACCATGTGGAGACCCGTTCTTGGGGTACAGACCAACCGAGGATAGAGCGGCAGAATTAAGACGACGAAAGGATATAAGAAAGAAGAAAATCAGGCCAGTGAGGATCAGGGCCCAGACCCTCCGCCTCGAAAACAGCAACATATTTTGTGGAGGAGCTGTGGCGACCCGTCCGTCTGCTCGCAAAAGACTGCCCTGGATCTGTGGCAGCAGCTGATGCTGGAGCGGGAGCAATTGGCGGTACAGATAACGGAATACGGACTACGGATATTGGGGAGAAATTTTGATGGAGTTAGGACTCGGGTGAGATGACATGACGCGCGCATGAGCCTTGGACGCGACGGACGGGCAGAGGACGTGCCTGCCCCGGACATGTTACAGGGTCCAGCATCATGCAGTGGAATGGAGCCCCCACTCTTGTCTTGTGATACGCCGAAATACCGATTCTGGGGGACGGGAAGTTCCGTCCCAGCAGCTCCACTGTTGCTGCCAGCTGGCAGTCAGTGTACCGCGTCCGCAACTGAGAGCAAACCTCCTGCGGTGCTTGACAGCATTTTGGGTTTGATCCCCTCAACAAACCCGCGCATCAATCGTCCAGGCCGCTGACAACAACCCAGACCTCCGAACAATCGCCACTCAGAGTCCCGACGCCATGTTTCGATCCTCAGCCGTTACGACGGCACTACCGGCAGGGCGAGGCTAATTCTTGGCTGGTATTCTGGCTAAATGCAATCCCTGGACTTCCCAAAACTCCACGAAGCCATACTTCTTAAGATCAACAGAATCCCAAATCATTTTCTCTGGGTTGTTAGTGAGGCGCGAAGGATTCAATGACACTTCCAGTCCGCGACTCTTTGTTCAGTCTCACGTGGCCGTCGAGACATGGACAGCAACCGGGTAAGACAAACAAGGTACATTAGGCTAATATCAGTAGGTGGAATAACTTCATCCCTAAGAAAACATGTAAGGAATTGGAGTTCTGCGGAGACAGACGCGCAAACCCCTGGGGAAGTATGGGGCTCTCGCGCGAATAGCTCCCATGTGGGAAGTTCCCCGGATTTATCGCAGCCAGAGAAATGGGAAAGATTGCCATGAAGGATCCCACCGGCCAGTCTGACGGTGGGGTCACCGGGGATTGTGACTGGAGCGGCTGCTCCATCTCTACAACGCTCTTGCGTCTCCTCCTGCTAGAACCAGCTTAGCGACGGGTTAAACACCAGCGAGCCTCGAGGAGGGGGTTACCAACATGAGGGGAGTTGGGGGAAATTCTCCAGATCACTCGAAATCCACCCATCAAAGTGGTAACAGTCACAGGCTTCATCAGTTTTGTGCATGGCCCCGGGTTCTTCTGGTCCCTGAACTTGTTGGACAAGCTCATGTGGGTTGCCGCATCGGCCCATGGGGTAATTTGTGCGGAGAACCCACCTCTTGGGGAACCGACCCGGGATATCGGGCGCCCTTGAAGGATCTCGACGATGGCAGGATATTGCAGGTATAAAGGCTGTGGTCGCCTCCGGCGTCGACTAGAGAGAGAGTTCGATCACGACTCAAATCCACCACATCACAGCCATCAACCGTCGTGATCATGTCGAACGACCAAAAGACGGGCGACGCCCAGATCGAGAAGGCCGATCCTGGACTCGACCACCTCCAACATGCCACCATCCACGACAAGGCCCTCAACAATGGCGCCCTCGAGGCCACCGTCCAGGAGCATTCCATCGGCCTCCTGGAGGGTCTCAAGACCTACAAGCGTGCCTGCTTCTGGTCCATGCGTGAGTTGTCGGATGTTTTTCCCGAATAGCGCTCCAGGGAGGCTAATGATTGGAGGGAAATAGTCATCTCCGCCAGTATCATCATGGAGGGTTACGATGTGACCCTTATCTCGTCCTTCTACGGCTACCCGTCCTTCCGCGAGAGATACGGCGAATACCTCAACGAGGAGAGCGGCTACCAGATCTCGGCCGACTGGCAGACCAAGTTCAGTGCTCTTGGTGCCTTTGCCAACATTGTTGGCGCCATCTTCAACGGATGGGCTACCGCCAAATGGGGCCACCGTACGGTGTTGATGTCTAGTCTGGTTGCTCTGACCGGTTTCGTCTTCATCTCTTTCTTTGCGCCCACCATCGAAGTCCTGCTTGTCGGTCAGATCCTCTGCGGTCTCCCGTGGGGTGTCTTCGCCACCACCGGCCCGGCGTACGCTGCTGAGGTTACTCCCCTGGCCATCCGTGGCTACCTCACTGCCTACGTCAACCTCTGTTGGTGCATTGGCCAGTTCATCTCGGCTGGTGTGCTCAGGGGCCTCGTTACCAACACGACCGAGTGGGGCTACAGGATTCCCTTTGCCATCCAGTGGGTCTGGCCCGTCCCGCTCTTCATCGCCGCCTTCTTGGCTCCCGAGTCTCCCTGGTATCTCGTCCGCACCGGCAAGCTCGACCAGGCCAAGAAGTCGCTCCAGCGGCTGTCTGAAGCCAACCGCGAGATCGACTATGATGCTCAGATTGCCATGATGATTCACACCAACAAGCTCGAGGAGGAGGAGCGTGCCGGTGTCAGCTACTGGGATGCCTTCCGCGGTACCAATTTGCGCCGTACCGAGATTGCCTGCATGTCCTTCCTGTCCCAGATTACCAACGGCGGAGCGCTGTGCTACAGCGGCAGCTTCTTCTTCCTGCAGACAGGCATCGACGCTACAGCTTCGTACGGAATTTCGTTGGGCGGTACCGGTATCGCCTTCGTCGGCACCGTTCTCTCGTGGTTTTACATCCACAGATTCGGGCGTCGCACGATCTGGCTTGTTGGTTTCAGCGCTCTCGTCGTGATTCTGTGGACCATTGGCTTCCTGGCCCTCCCCCACCAGACCAAGCCGCTTGCCTGGGGCCAGTCGCTGCTCTGCGTCGTCTGGCTGGGCGCCTACTCGATGACCGTCGGCCCTATCGTCTACACGATCGTGTCCGAAATCGGATCTACCCGTCTCCGTACCCAGACAGTGGTCCTGGCTCGCAGCGTGTACTACGTCGGCAACATCATCTGCGGCGGCACCATCCAGCCCAGACTTCTTTCACCGGGCGCGTGGAACGCAAAGGGCAAGACTGCCTTCTTCTGGGCCGCTCTGGCCACTTTGACTTTGGTCTGGGGCTACTTCCGCATGTACGAGACCAAGGACAGGACTTTCGGTGAGCTTGACGTCATGTTCCAGAAGGGAGTCACCGCTCGCCAATCGTCCAAGTATGTTGTGCAGAACGAGGAGGTGTTTGAGGCTCGCGAGAACAATGAGGACTCGGAAAAGAAGGAGTTAGGAGAGACCAAGCAGCAGGTGTTGTGAACCGCTGATACGAGCGAAGGTGAAGTTGAAAAGAGAAAGACAATAGCTCATGGTTAGTTAGCTAGAAGATGTTCATGATACTAGATCAAGCATTGCACAGTTTAATATGACCTGTTTTGGATCCTAACCAGTTTAATGGAAACCACTTCACTTCCTGATGCAACCACAGCCAGCCACGTCTCGAGTGCCACAGGAACAGTTCAACTTCTATCAGAACCTGTTATCCAGTGACACACACCGCCCAGAAACTGAAACATCACGCAGAAACAACACCATATCTAACCAACCCCATCGCCGCGCCAAGAACAATCGCAAACGGCGCACTAAAGCCAAACCACCTCCCGCCAACAAAGCTCGTCGCCGTCACCACCACCCACCAAGGATCGTCCCCCAAACTGTGCCCAAACGAAAAGCCTTCATCGATATACCCGACCTGCCAGATCCGATAGACAGCGGTATAAATCAGCCCCACCGCGCCCGCGTTGATCCCCCGGATCATCGCCTTGACCCACCTCTTACCGCGCGCGACGCTCCAGATCCCCATCGTGCCGTGCACGAGGATTAGCCCCGGGCTAAAGATGGCGACCCACGCGATCAGCGCGCCTGCGACGGAGTTTTCGCCGGCGTTAATGGCCGTTAGGCTGCCCAGGAACACGGCGAAGTTGAAGTTAGGACCGGGAAAGGCCTGGATCAGGGCGAGACCGATAAGAAAGTCGCGCGGGCTGACCCAGCCTTCTGCGACTACGTATTCGCGCAGCAGAGGGATGACGACGGGTCCGCCGCCGAAGATGATGGTCCCGGCCAGGTACATGTTTGCGAAGAGACGGTAGAGCAGAGGCACGCCGGGGACAGTGCTGCGGATTACTATGGCAACGATGAAGGACAGGAAAAAGAGGGCGATGATGATGGTGCCGGTGCGCCAGGAGAAGTTGAGCTGCATGTCGCGAGGAATCACACGAGGCTCCTCCTCCTCTTCCTCACCTGTTGTTGAATTCGGATTGGAGTTGTTGGATGTGCTTCCCGCCGCTGCCGCTGCCGCTGCCGTTGTCATCGTTGCGGCCGTGGGTTTGTTGACATCAGGAGGCGTGCATAGTTCCGTGCTGCCACGTTCGACCTCTTCCTCACTGGTACTCTTTTGTCGGCGAGACCACCACTTCAATTTCTGCAAACCGTCCACAACCCGCGCAACAGGTCGATGCAGCCACCGGTAATCATAGACCAAGGTCGCGAGCCCCGAAACCACCATCAAGACAGGAAAATACCACAACGAGTTATACAGCAGCCCCGCCGCGCCGCTGGCAAACACCACGACGCGTGTCAGCTTGTCGGTGATGGCCTTGTGTGCGAGCTCGACCGCCGCCAACGCGATCACGCCCACCGTCGCGGCGTTGAGACCTGATAGGAGTGCGTACACGGGCCGCGGGAGGGTGTCGTCGATGTTGGACACACCTATGGAGAGACCGTACATTCCCACCGCGCCTGGCAAGCTACCACCACACTATGTCAATATCTGTGTTGGTTGGGCGGAGAGGAAAGGAAATGGTACCTCCAGATCAGGAAGCTGAACAGCGCGGCGGGGAACCCGTCCCTGATCAAATTGATGCAGTACAACATCTTTGTGCTCGCCGGCCCGGACAGCGACTGCGAGATGCTGAAGAGCTCTTGGAAGATTTGCTCGTCTATCCATTTTGTTTTTTGGACGAATTTCTCGTTGAACTAATTAAACGGCTAACTCATCAGCAACCTTTGACCAACAAACCCGGACCCGGAGATGATGGGATCATAGGCCACGGAGAGTTTGCTTACGATCCGAAAATGAACGGGCGGTCCACCGAAGGCTGTCACGCCGAGGTGCCAGTTGACTTTGAGGATTTTCCACGCCCGATGAGCGGCAGCCTGCGTGAGACGGGGGACGTCGTCGTAGCTCAGCGCGTTGAGACCCATGGTTCTGTCAATTGATGTATTGGCTGTTTGCGTGTTGATAATCTCTGATCAAGCATTCAAACATTTATGGAGGGCGCGCCTGACTAGGATTGGAATATATGGACTTAATACGGGGGAAAGGAGATGTTGTGCAGTTGAAGTCTGACCCCGAAGTCTGTGATGCGTGTATTCCGGTGTGGTGATGGCGCCATCGGTCTGCGGCTTGCCCTTCCCGCTGCCCAGCCGCTAAACCTCTTTTGGACATCAACGACAACGACACCGCGCTCATGCTCAGACAAAGCGTGCTGTGAACAGTACCTAGGTACCTTATTTGCTGGGCAGAACACATATTGTTACGTAAAATAGGGGTAGAACAGAGTTGAGCAGAGAGCTGATACTAACCGAGTGGCGCGGCAACGCAGCAGTATCAACATGATGGAATTGTCATGGGAAATAGGCTATCATTGCTCTAGCATTAGATCTTTCACCTACCTATTTTAGTAAGCTTGTACAAGAGTTCCCATATGAATTACTATCTACTCTTCACCAACGGATCTCAACTGCCCTGCGCGCCTTGAACCCCTTCTAATTATATGATATGTCGTTATTAGATTTACCACGGGGGTTTGGATTTGATGCCCACCAGAGCAGGCTTCCTGTCCGAAGCATCAAGAATGGCTCGATAGCCTGCCAGAGACAGACACCCGTTCTCCCAGGGTCATTGCCTGGGCTAGCAGAGGGTACGCTTTTATGCAGCTCAAAATGGGCCTTTGAAAGTATAAGGCAAGGGGTCTGTCACAGTTTGTAGTCAAAGGCAAAGATTTGGTTCCGCGGAATATCAACGTTGATGGGAGAAGCCATGGGAGAAATAGGTAGGTAGTGACATACTTTCTAGGCTCAGACTCTCCTTTAGAACAACAGTCATCATTCTCCATCTGAAGCACACCGATTGCTTAGATAACACAACTCTTCGCGTGTCACCGACACACAAACGCCATACCCAACGTTAGCAAATTACGGTACCTATATAATAGTGTGACGACAACCCGAATGGGTGAATAAATGCGTAGGCTCGTGCGCACGAACGATCGTTTTGTGCGTGACAGATAGGCATTCACTCCTGTTCAACCAACATAGGAGACCAAACATTGTCGCAGGTGGGAGACAATATAAGCACAGGGCATTGTAGTGGCAGAAGTAATGCACGGTGCGTACGGGTAAGGTACCGTACCTTACTAGGTATCCGTACCTCAAAAGAGGTTGTAAGCCTTGCGAGGCCCGCAGGTCTCCTCTGCAGTCCTTGCAGCCAGTTAGATCGCCGTATCCCCCGTCGATGGTGGGTACCAAGTCCAGCTTCCATTAAATTGACTGGGCCAAACCCCCCTCCCAAAAGAAATGGTTCTAAGCCTTTCCATGGAGGCGGGCGTCGTCAGATAATAAGTGTGTCTTGATGAGGGCAACCAAACCAATTTTGTCTCCCCTGCCCACCAAGAAAAACCCTAACCGCAGCCAACAATTCCCAAAAACATACATGGAACCGCCTTTCTCTGTGATTCCATAATATATATCATCATAAACACGCCCCCAGCACACCACCCAGCCTCTAGACCCCATTGGGCTCGGTGTGAAACAATCACAATCTTCCTCCACTTTACCGAGATCTCTATTCCTTCGAGGCGTCTGTCTGCCACAGTCACCTCTTCACCTCTTTTTCCGTCGTGGTCTGTTTCCTGCCTCGTGGCCCTCACAGTCCTCGACTTCGACGTGATCCTATGGCAGCGCCGAAAAACGAAACTCCCGAGACCGCAGCTGAGAAGACCAGAAAGATGACAATCAAGACCATCAGCCGTGACGGCTTCGATAGCCGCTACGGTAGATTTGAAGTCGGCGGCGTGGAGCGTGTCGACGCGTCTTGGCTGCAAGTCATCTCCCTCCCGTGGCGATCCAACAATAAATTGATGCCCGAGGCCAGGAAGATGGTGCGCGCTCATCCCGACTTTGTGCTATCTCAGCTCAAGCTTTACGGTGTTGAGACTTCGTTTTATATGGATGAGTATGGGCGGTTTGAGCGTCCTGGAACGGACTGATGAAGAAAGCCTTGAAAAAAGGGGAAGATTAGTTAGATTTCAGTTTCCAACTAATTATGGTAGATGTATAACTACCGGCTAGTGTTGTTACTGATGATAAGATTGTATTGTAATTTAACTGAACAACGTACCGGACTACATCGTCGAGTTGCAGGCCGAGATGCACCAGGAGTGGCTGGCCTCGTTGACACCCAAGGACATCACATTCATCATGTACTCGGAGCACCCCGAGTGGATGATGGAGAAGTACTATGTTGACGGCATCACCGGTGAGCCCGACAAGTCCAAAAGCCCACATTCCGCTACGCTTGAGCTTCCGTACCGAAAGTTCTTTGGACTCGAATCCCTGGGGCTCCGGTGCAGTAACCTTAGCATTTGGGATACTCTTGTCAAGCTTCGCGAGGCGGTAAAGAAGGTCCCCGGCTTGCACCATGCCACTGGCAGCGGTCCGTGGTCGAAGACCCTCATTATCGGTATTATCGGTTGGAATAAAACCGCCGCCGAGAAGGCTGCAAAGGCCCATTTTGCTATTGACGCAAAGCAGAAGAGGGCCAATGAGAAGTCTGTCCGTGATGTCAGTGGTCCGAGTCCTTGCGGAGAGTATATTGTCGACTGCCAGGAAATCAAAAGCCTCTGGGAGGCCGACGACAACAATACACATTATCTGCGCCTCGGTATTGACCGCACGAATACTGCGGGTGTGTTCAGGGGTACCTTTGATTTCGGCAAGGTCAGGGGCGTCATGATCATCGGCCGCGACAAGGCTCTTGTCGACAGAATGAGCAAGCTCCCCAGCGGGGGGTCGATGATGTACTGGAGGACCATGACCGGTCCTGGAATGCCGACGACTCAGAGATTGACAGCAGTGATGATGGCGACTCGGCAAGCGAAAGCGACGATGACAACGAACAACGATCGATGACGACGACGATGCCCCCATCATGCCAGCGCCTGGTTCCAAGAGAAAGCCCAGAGATGTTCAGCGAGGAACACCTCCCAAGAAGGGAAAGATGATGGTGACCACAGGGGCCTCACGCAGTGGCCACGACCACCAGAGTCTTAAGTTTCATATCCGCGTGAAGAGCCTCGTCTACAAAAAGATCGATGACCCGGAGTACGGAGCAAACGAGATCGTCGAAACCGTGGACATGGGAGTCATCATCTTTGGCGTCAGCATCGGCAGCCCGGGGGGCAAAATGAACAAGGGCGCTTGCAAAAGCAAGAGTGGCGGCGACAAGAGTCCGAACCCGTTCAACAATTTCATCGGCAAAATCGGCCTCCCACAGATCGGCACTACTATCGCTTACACGGCGCGCAAAGTTGATGTTAATTCTGACACTTCTGAGGATACCTTCTGGTTTCCATGGAAGGATTACCGCTGAGCAGGTGTACGGCTCACCAGCCGTCGACGCTTCCGTGACCCTTGGTGGCAATGGGAAGGCCAAACCGGCCCCAGGTCAACTCGGAAGGGTACCATCTTACGAAACCGCACATCCCGTTGGAGTGCTATGAAGCAGAAGAGCCTCCCTTTCGACTTGACAACAATCGAACGCCGGGGCCAACCTACAGCTTGCAAGCAGCTGATAAAGAAGCATAACCGGCCACGCGGTCTCGAGGAGACACCCGCGTTCTTTCCAACCGAGGAAGAGTTTAAACCCCCGATATAATACATAAATAAAAGATCTCCTCCGAGGGGAGAAAGGGCTCGTATGGGTCGCTGGAAATGAAAAGTGTCATGTATATTATTAAGTAGATCCTGATAGCGCGGCATCCGTCACCATCAGCGTCCGTTTCGACGGGCGCAAGACAACGAGGAGCGAGAGTGGCAGAACAAGCTGGACCGTCTCCGTCGCCGTCATCAGCGGCGGTTGTCATCGCGGACGACATGGAGAGAGAGGAGGAATGTTACCAGGCTGTTGTCCTGGTCGTATCTGCATCCGGGTATTTCCAGGCCGCTGCTCAGATATCACATCACTAATGAAAGCTTCGTTGTCGATTAAAAGAATTCAAGAAACTCCGCGAGGAGCCATTTCGTCTCCCGTGCCACTGATGTTGTTGCCCAACCGACTTGAGTACCCTACACTTGCCTACCAACATTGAAGGTACCAACAAGCTTAATTACCCCGTAGATGGTTCGCACCTTGACCAGAGAATGAAATACACCGCACCACCAGACCAGTTCCGGAGTACAGGCTCCTTTCTAACCAAAACGAAGAAACCCCCCTCTCAAACGTTCATATCCCAAAGGCCATCATCCATCTACATGTGCTCGACGACTTCCCGTATTAATCCTCCCACTAGCTCAGCTAGCTAGCTTCCTTCCTGTTTAGCCTTCCTCTCCTTCCGCTTATCCTTCTTGGTCATGTTGTCCCCCTTAAAGTTATTGCTCAGACAAACAGCCTTGACGTTTTCGGCCTCGACAACCTCGCCATCGTCCATCTTGAACTTGATCGCCTTTATCCTGAACGACCAGACGTGCTCCCAGTAGTTAAAGTCCCTGACCACGCCCGAAAACTTCATCTTGGACTTGATTGCTTTCCCCCAAAGGTCAGGAGATGCCATGGCGTTGTCGAACCCCCTCAAAACCGCCATCCCCAGTTTGTGAGCCAGAGGCTCGGGGATTTGTCCTGAAGTGACGAGGTCGTCGAAGGCGTCGATTAGCGTCGAGCCGAGGGAGCTGTATTGGTAGATTGGTTTGTCGAGGACGAATGCCATTCAGTTAAAGATGTCTGTGTCTGCGGGTGGGTGGGTAAGTTGGGTGTCTGGTGTCTACAGGAGATGGACATTTGGGGGTCAGCTGTACCTTTGATACATAGGCAGGGAGGTAGATAGTCAAGCTATTGGTACTCTAATTCGTGGTAGCCCATATCTGGCGTATATTGGGTTTGAGAAAGTACAAAAAGTATAAGAGAAGTCGAGAGCTTAAATATCCGGCCACGCTCTCTGCGACATCCGGTCAGCGCTGCGGCGGTTCTGTGCTCCAAGTCACTGGTGGTGAGTAAAATCACTTTCCTCAAACTTGGTCTGCGTCAGGATAGTTGGATCACGATCGAATTTTCGTCTGGTCTGTCGAGAAACTCGGTGATAAGTCAGCGAGCGGGCTTCGAACAATGAGCGAGAGGCGATCCAAAGTCTTCAAGATGAGCAAACGTTGGCCAGAAAGTGCTGCTTCCTTGTAGGGATCAAAACTGGCAAGTGTAACACGACGGGGCTCTGTAATATCACGTCGAATTCTTTTACAAGGGTGAGTGGATATCCAAAGGAGGGATGATGCGTGTCTGTTCGCCAACAATTCCCCCCGTGAGAATCTAGCTGGGAAAAATAAGGTTGACTGACAGTGGCGCACTTCGTCGATGTCATCTTCCGTGTAAATCGCTTCATGTTGATTCAGGGGCCAGGTTTCTCCCTCCCTCCCATGACGCATAGCAGCACATCATGATCCTGACCGGCCGGGGCCATCATCGATTTGATCACAGCGAGCAATGACGGTGTCAAATGCAGGGATTGCCATGGTATTAATGCTTAGTATCCAAGAAATGACGAAGAAGAAGAACCTGGAAGACAAAAACGTATTTCAAAAAGCTGAAGCTATTATGCCGGGTATATCTAGTTTCCCTACGCCCACCTACCTGTGGGCAATCAATTATCCAAACCAGCCACCGGCGGCGGCTTCCTCCCGTGGACGACCCAGAAATTCCAATAAGCATGCAGCTTCCGGTTCCTCAGGTCCTGCCTCACCATCGCCATGAAGACGTGCACTTCGTCGGCCGACCAGCCCAACACCCGCGTGAACAGCGCCAGGCTCATCGAGTCGCAGCCCCACGTAAAATTCTCCTGCGCCCACCGGCCCAGCTCCTTGTACTTGGCCGTTTTTGGCCACGGGTTGATGGGCCACTTGACAGGCGTCGCCACGATGTCGACAAAGCCGGCCTCGCGCATCATCTCGGGCACGTGTCCGATGGCGTCGAGCGGGAACCCGGCCGTCTTGGCGGCCTCATGCATGTGGTCGTGCCATTTGACGAGCGCCGAGTCGTCGGGCAGCGTGCCGTCATCGCACTTGATGACGAAGTCGATGTCGTGGACTTCAAGGTAGCCGTCTGTTTCGAGGAATCTAACGGCATAGGTTAGAGGACTGCTAGCTCGTGAGAGGGAGAGGAGAAAGGTGAGGTATACTCAAAACTTTGCCGGAAGAACTTGAGCCAGTCCTGGAACGCGCCGATCATGAGCTGGCAGTGTATGTAGTCGAACTTGTGCGTAAAGTTCCAAGGCTGCTCCAGGTCGTCGATCTCAAAGCTTAGGTTCGGAGGGACCGACAGTGGTTGGACAGGAGCCAAGTCCACGCCGAGCACGTCGGTTTCGGGATGAGCATCAGCTACAGAATCATGTAAGTCATAGAGATGTTAAAGTTTCGTAGGGGCAAGACAGTCGTACCGAAGTCAATCGTCCACATGCCGGTACCGCAACCAACATCGAGGGCCCGGCGAATGTCCTTGAGAGGCGCCCAGTTCTGTTGCTTGTCTAGCGTGAGCCAGACCAAGTGGCACTGAAAGTCTGCCCTGGTGTTAATCTTGCACTCGCGTCCAGACCGGCGCATGCTGAACTCACCCAGACGTTCTATCTCTTGCTGGCAGTGTGAGTCCCGTCAGCATTTCGGAGTTAAGAGACATAGTACATGGAAGTCTGAGATGGGATAATAATCACTTCATCCATAGGAAGCACGTATTCTAAACGAGTACGATAGTGAAACATGCATTAGCTTCTGGACGACAACAACACATGCAGCATACATAGTCGATCAGTCGTGGATGGATTGGCACAAGGATGCATAATGGATAATCGTACGTACTCGCTCCCATGTAGCCCGTATACTGCCGGCCATGCTCCTTGACTTGCGAGATCAATTCGTCTCTCATCGACATGGTGGAAGAGTGGAACTGTAGATAGGTAGTCAGCCAACCCAAATGCATCAGGGTTGAAATAGAGAACACTCACGCTGCCGATGGCCGAATCGCCGTCGTCAAGGACCTGTTCGCTATCGAATTCCTGTTGGCATGGTCAGAACTTCGCACTTCCTCTCTGCACTAGCAGACCCGACCATGTGGGCGCAGGGCAGGGCAGGGCAGGTACAGAAAGCGGGGATTCTGATCCTTCCATACATCGGCTTCGAGTACCGCTGTCAGGGCGGTATCGGTGGTCGCATTGGCATCATCTATCGGTCGCGCTGCCGGAGGACTCGCGCTAGCCGACTTGTGTCTGGGAGGACTGCTTCCGGGAGTTGGCATCTTCGGACTTGATGTCGCTGACTCGCTATGCGTGGAATCCAGGAACAACGGTTAAAAGATGGGTTGTTGGTTCTGGGGGCGTTTCCCAAGAAAGATCGGACGAACCGCCGAGCTCAAGCAAAACCCTCGCTGTTGGTTTCGGGAAGCAGGTTTGCGGCGCAGATGCAGGCAATTCGTTGATGCGGGAAAACCAATCATCTGCCGCTTCATTTACTTTGAGGGGCCCCGGTTGGCCGGTTCAAATCTGGAGACGATGGTGAACTACGGTGTAAAGATGGTCGCTTTTCAACGCGTTCCAGTAATTGCCATGAAAAAAAAACGTGTGGAGAGCTTCCCCAGGTCCAACAAAAAATTTGGTTCCAATTGAAGCGGTGTGCGCTTTTTGCCACCTGGGCGCATTTGGCAGGCACGCACTCTTCCAGATAGGAAGTTACCGGTACGCCATTCACCACGGAACCATCCCCATTGGTGAGGCCGAGGGAGTGTGTGTGTGGTTCACCGTTCGGGGTGTTGGATGGGCTCTGACAGGCAAGTTCTGACGAACCCACACGGCAGTCGCCAGTCGGGCTTGCTTGACCAGCCGACCCGTCATTCCTCTTTTTATCATTTCAAACGTCGACGTGCAGTCGTTCATCTGACATGGAGCAGGGGATCATTCTGCAATCTGCAATTCGTGCGCGCAACCTAACACCGTTTTGGGATCAAAAACGGGCATTGACAACCTCACTCGGTTAGCAGTGAACCCCTGTAACCCCTCTCCAGAGTTCCGCCAACCCCCGACTTTCTTTCGACCCAGCACGGGGGGACCGCAAACCAACCGAAATGGCAAATGCAGCAGCTCGAGGCATGGAGTTACCCATCGAGGTTACGGTGCAGTGCATGGAAGGTAAATACGTCCACTGCCGGAGCCATTTGAACATTTTAACGCGAAACCTCCCCTCGTCGTCAATCCCCGCAGCAGCTTGAGCCATTTGTGCGACTTACCGAGTACCGTACCTCCTTTTGTTTCTTTACCCGGACGAGACAGTACTACTCCGTCGTCGTAAAACAACGGCCCGGATGGAGCAAGGACTTAGCTTCCGGCTCACCGGTACCAGCCTGCTGGGTGCGCTGGTAGTAGCTTACCTGGCCCGAGTCGTTTACCAGTGGTACCGCCTCTCACACATTCCTGGGCCTTTCTGGGCCGCCTTCTCCAAGTACTGGATGGTCCGAGAGTCGCTCAACGGACGCCAACCCATCACCATCAAGAAGGCCACAGACCAATATGGTGAGTTTTTGCCACCACTGAGGACTTATTCAGTAGTCAATGAACTAAAAATAAAAAACGGCAGGATCCCTGGTGCGGATCGGCCCGAACGAGCTCGTCACCGACGACCCCGAGGTCTTGCGCAAGATGATGGCTGTCCGCTCACCGTATACCAGAGGCCCATGTACGTCCTATCTGATATATCTGGTAACCAGGTCGTCCATTTTGAGTTGAAAAGTCTAAAGCTTAGAGAATAGGGTACGATGCTATGCGATTGGATCCCACCAGAGATAACCTTTTCTCGCAGCGCGATGAGGTTGCCCACACCAAGCTTCGTGCCAAGATGGCCGCAGGGTACTCGGGCAAGGAAAACGAATCCATGGAGACGACAATCGAGGAGAACATCGCCAACCTCGTCAGCCTGGTCGAGACCAAGTACCTGTCGGAAGGACAACAATACCGGCCCATGGATTTCGCCCAAAAGACACAGTACTTCACCCTCGACGTCATCAGCCACCTGGCCTTTGGCAAGCCCTTTGGCTACTTGGAGCAAGACACCGATCCGTACGACTACATCAAGATCACCAACTCGTTCATCCCCGTCATGCTGGTCCTCGCCGATGTGCCGCTCCTGGCCAATATGCTCCAGTCCCGTCTCTTGCGAGGCCTGTTGCCCAAGTCCAGTGATAAGTTGGGGTTTGGTGCTTTTATAGGCGTCGCGAAGAAGATGGTAGCCGAGCGCTTTGCACCCGACGCCAAGTCTCAGCCTGACATGCTTGGCTCCTTCATCCGCCACGGTCTGACCCAGGAAGAGGCAGCAGGGGAGTCGCTGCTCCAGGTGGTAGCAGGAAGCGATACGTCCGCGTCGACGATCCGCCTCGTGATACTCTACCTTCTGGGAAACCCGCCGGCTTATAGACTCCTGCAGACGGAAATCGACAGAGGCATTGCCGCCGGCAAGATCTCTTCGCCTATCAAAGACGCCGAGGCCCGTCGGATGCCGTATCTGCAGGCGGTAATCAAGGAGGGGCTGCGAATCAAGCCGCCTGCATCCGGTGCTTTCTTCAAGACCGTGCCGCCTGGGGGTGATGTGATTCATGGCAAGTTCATCCCTGCTGGGACACATATCGGATCTTCGCCGTTTGGGATACACCATGACAAGAAGGTGTTTGGAGCAGACGCCGAGATGTTTAGACCGGAACGCTGGTTAGAAGCGGACGAGGAAGGTCTGGCAAAGATGACGAGCACGGTTGATATGGTCTTTCACTACGGGAAGTATCAGTGTCTGGGCAAGAACGTTGCCTTGATGGAGTTCAACAAGATCTTTGTCGAGGTATGGGAGTTCTGTTCTTCGGCTGTCAAGCTCTGACTAACGACGGAGTCTTCATTAGTTGTTACGCCGATTTGACTTTTGCCAGGTCAGGCCGGATCAACCTGCACATATCTCGAATGCTGTGAGTCATGCTCCGCCTTTTCACACACACGTTGGGTTCTCCAAGGCGTTGACGTTCATATGCAGGGAATTTGGATCATCGAGGACATATGGGTTCGGGTTACGCGACGACAGCCGGCGGAGGCGGCGCTGTAATGCCTCATGCGGGACTGAGCGACGGGTTTGTTTTCTGAGGAAACGGGAATCCGAAATGTCCTGACGACTCGGTACTTTGGTCAGTGACTGGGCCCATGTACAGGCTTTTCACGCAGTCACGACAAGACGTCAAACCGTGGTATCTCGACAGCTTGACCAAAACATGAAACCATCTATCCGTTCTCCGTATTACATATGTGTACATCACGATTACCCAGGCAGGGTAGTATGTGACTCAACTCTACATCATGGCGACGAGCTGAAGGCCCAAAGCACCAAGAACACCCCATGCAGGGACCATGGCAGCAATATTCGCGCTTGACGTCCCTGTTGGTTTGTTGGTGGAATCGGTGGCGGTGCCCGCACCGGTTGGAGGGCCTGTGCTGGACGTGGTAGATGTAGAAGTGGTAGGACGGATTGGAGCGGTAGGTCTGTTGTTGTCCCCTACTGTCAACATGTGGAGAGAAAGGCGGGAGTCGAGCTCCCCCAAAAACAACGGCGAATGATGCTTACCCGGAGCTCGGCGTAATTTCGCCGCCAGAACCGCCACCAGACCCGGAGCCAGAACCGCTTCCGGAGCCGCTACCAGACCCGTCGTCTCCTCCACCTCCTCCAGAACCGGTAGACCCCGACCCCGACCCGGACGACCCGTCACCACTACTACCACCACTACCACCTCCGGAGCCCAGCCCCCCTTTGGCGATCTGCTCCGCGTTGCACTGGTCTGCGAAGATGTCGGCGTTCATGAACTGCTCCCCCTCGGGACACAGCTCGGCCGGGAAGAACTGCGTGCAGTAGTTGTACCACATCCGTGCCGCGTTGTTAGGGCTGTTTACACCGGGATCACAGCTGTTGCTGGTGCACTGCATGGTTCCGACCGAGCCGTCGCCGCCGCACATGCACTCGGCGTAGCTACGGTCCTGGTAGAAGCCCGGACAGGACGCGAAGACCTCGTCCAGGCAGGCCGTGCAGGTCGGATCCGAAGGGCTGAAGCCGAAGATGTCGTTGGCGGCCAAAACGTGGGAGCTGCTCGCCAGCACCGCGAGGATGGTAGTGAAGCGCGTCATGGTGGCGTGCGGGATGGGCTGGTGTTGGTTGACTCGGTTGACTCTGAGAGGAGGAGATACGGATATATCGAATGAGACTCGACGCCTGTAATTGTCGGCCACCACGCAAGACGGTATGTTGACCAAACGTGAGGAAGGAGGAGAAAAGCCACAGATCAGGGCGTCGCCTCTCCTCAGTCTTAAGTGGCACGACTCGCTAGCCCGCGTTCCCAAAGGATAAGCTATTTCAGCTTGTCAACATTGAGTTTGGTATTTACTAGTGCCGATTCATCCCCTGCGCTGTTCGCAAAGCACGCTTTTTTGGGGAAAAAAAAGGACAGGTCTGGGCGCCGTCAGGATCCTCATTACTACAACAAATGGGCGAGTCTAGGCCTGGAACAGCACAGCTTTTGATTGGTTCGATGGGAGCCGCTCGCCTTTGTTGCCGCAGATCTCCCCTGACCCCCTTGACGCTTTGGCCCGCTGTGTCGGGTCTAGCTTCGTGCGGCGTCCAGTTTACACGTAATATTCGATGCCAAGAACTAATAAATAGCATTCTTGTTTGAATGGTTTCGAGACGCTGATCGTTTTCCTCAGCCGCACACTTGCTAACCCGCAATGGGAATGGTCGAGGCGGTAATCCAATGGACAAGAAACCGGTAAAACTACAGGTGTGCCCCCCTGGATGTCCTGCGTTCGCCAAGGCGAGTATTCAGCGCCTTCTTCTTTTCCATCGTCCTTGCTGCTCATATCATATCTGTTAGAAGACTGACTAAGATGCGAAGAGAGCAGACATCGTCTTGGATCGGGACTTACGTTCAATCACAATCAGCCTATGTGTATCAAGATGGAAGGTAAGGTACCTACCTACCTACCTAGTCTTGTTGATGGTTAGAAAGAACGAGACGTGTATAAAAACCTAAAGCAAATAAACGCCGTACCCTACTATTCTAGACTAGCAAGAGTGTTGAACGAGAAGCTAATTCTCGTATGCAACTATTAACTGTCCTCCAAAAGCCTAAGAAAGCATACTGTTCTTGATAGTACCTCACTGATCACTTCCAAGGAAAATATTCAACCCATGGCACTAACAGGCAATCGTCTTGGTCTGGTTCCATCTCCCTCGGCCTCACCGTCGTCTTTGCGCAGCCAGCCAGTTAGCCAGTTCTTCAAAGCTCGGCTCTCTTCCTGAGGCATGTCCCGTCAGGAAGTATTCTCTCCCTGAAGGGGCCCATCTTGTCCAAGACGCTCTTGTCCTTAGGACCATACGGCGACAGCTGTGCCACCATGTTGGGAAAATCGGCCCACCAGGTCCCAGATCTCGAGGTGCAGAGCGTTCGTCTCCTTGCCATGCCAGCTGAACTGATCCTCCCACAGACAGTCGAGCTGTTGGGAGATGGTCTTGTGCGCCTTGTCAACCGAAACCACCTTCTTGTACGGGTCCTCCGGTTCGGAGATCATCTTCATCTTGATGTCGATGCCGTGCCCGTTGAGGAAAGGCCTGTTGTCGGCGATCCAAAGCCAAGTCGCATGGTCATGGTGGTTGTAGTTTCGTTGATGTTTATCTGCTGATCTTTGTTGTCAGGTCTGCTGCTGACGTCTGGGACTCCAGAAAGGCAAAGTGAAACTCGGTTCCGTCCGAGGACCGCGCGCCGAAGACGGGCCGCATCCAGTCCCGGGCGTCAAGAGACTGGTCGTTTCGCTTGCCCACGGCCGCCGGCGAGTCAACGGTGGTGTCGTTCCAGACTCCGAGGTGGCGAATCTCGACACCGCTGCCGGCTAGGGCCTTGGATAGTGTTGGAAGAACCACGTCTCGCACATAGAGCGTGGTGGCATTGATGTGGCCTAGGGAAGCTGCCCTTTTGGGTGGACGGGTCGTCTGCTGCTTGTATGCCGCGATCATGTTGTTGACCGAGTTGAACGACGGGAATGACTGCCAGCCGAGCAAAGCAATCGAGAGGGCCAGGGATATGGCATCAAGTACGCATGTGGCCGTACTTCGTTTCTTGTCGTCGCCATTTTTCTCCTCGGAGGCCGATACGCATTGTGTAGAGACACTAATCCAGGACCAAACAATCAGGCGGATGGCTATAAAAGTCGCAGCAACTCCGACATCGTTTTCTTTGCCGGCGTTCGTTTTCGCGTAGGATCCTAGGAATTTTACAATGTCCAACTTGCTCCGCCGGCCAAGGTCTTGCATCAGATCTGTAGGTTGAAGTACTAGGGAGACATTTATCAGCACAAAAGGACTTCTGCTTTCACTTTTTCCTTTTTCCTTTGCTCCGGGATAGGAACTGATTTGAATGAACACTGGGGACTGGACTCACCAGTAGAACTTTGTGGATCTCGAGAACTCAGGAGAGCAGTGTTGGTGTTGTCGCCAACACCGTCTCGATTGCCAATGACTTGGGATCCTGCTGGTGGTAGAGGCACCGAGGCCGCAAGACCATGGACCGGCGCGCCAAGGAGGAGAAGGAGACAATGGCGAAGGGAAATCATTTTGTTTCTTGGCTGGTCAAGGCACTCTCGATAGAATGTTTGTTGTTTGGATATAACAGTCAATGAAGACAGGTAGGGTGTTTATGATGTTGTAAGAGGCTGGCTTGATTTCCTCAGATATTCTGCCCGGCGGTCTCTATCTTATACTTTTATGGTGATGGGATAATGCCAGCCAGCTTCGTTCTCTGTCCCTTGTTCCGAATATCAGGTGCTATTATTAACAACACTTGCTCCGACCCTGTTAACTTCCAGCCATCCCAAGATTGGCCGTCTGAGGCGTCCCTCTGTAGCAGCGTAGGCGGATAAGATCCGACATGAAAGCCAGCGGCCGTGATCATGGTCTGGCGGTGGCTGTTTCTTCATCATGAGGTGAAGGTCGGAGATAGTAACATCACTGAAAATACTTCACCAATGTACTCTACCTTGGCATGGTTTGCTCCTCTTTCAAGGACACAGGTTGGTACCTATTACTTGACTTTGCCAAAAGAAACAACAACTTTATCACCTAATGGAAATAAAGGTGCACGATTCCAGTCTTCAGGATTCAACACTAACCCCTCGGGAGACCGAGTGCCGAGGCTTTGAGGAAAGGGGCTGAGCAAGTACTTGCTTACACAATTACATACCAACGTAGTCAGCTATCACAGAAGAATGCGCAACCATTCGCCTGAAAATGGATGACGGACACCGCTAACTCGAGTCCGAACCAACAATGGTCCCCATCCGACTACTAACTAGCGACAAATTACGGCCAATAATCCCACCAAATTACTATCGCCGAGCGGGCCTGACCTCTTTTAGTACTTAGGTAGTTTTAGGTTCCACACAGCCCGGTCTGGGACCGTCAGGCTGATAGCATCCGCTCGTTTCTGGGCTTAGAATCTCAAAACTGGCAAAGATCAGACCGAGCATTCGATAGGAGAAGATGACAGGATCATGATGCAAGCGAGCAATTTGGCTCCATCCGTTGAGAGAGCAACAAGTACCATCTCATATAAGAACGGGCAGCCATCCGTCTGCAACCACTGACCCAGGGCAGTGATATGAGTGTCTCATTCACCTCCTTCAAAACGTATTTAAAGCAAGCTCACAAGCATAAACAGTTGATAATTCACTCTCTTCACCTCTCGCTATTTACAACCACCTAGTTATCTACACATATTCAAGATCAAACCCAGAAACTCCATTATTTTATCTCCAACAATTTGATTACGGCCACCGTAGCCATGATGTACCAGCAAAATACCTTCGTAGCAGTTGCAGGGCTGCTGCTGTCCCTCCTGCCAGCAACCAATGCCTGGAAAGGTAATCCCATCTTGCCTTTCGCCTCTTGATTCCTACATCCCTTGTTCCTCATGAAAACACATATACACACAGACACAGACTCCCACCCAAACTACCAAACCATCTAATCCATAATAAACAATAATTTCCCTGCGCACCGGCTCCATCTGGGCCTGCATCCCCGCCTTGGACACCGACTTGGAGGTGATCAGCGGCATCACCTACGATGAGTGCCACAACGTGGGTGATCCCCTACCAGTGGATGCGACCTGCGACCAGTTCCGGTACGAGACCGTGGACCCACCGATCCCTTACTGGCAGGAGAAGGGCTGCGACGCGAAGCTGCAAGACAAGTTCGTCATTGGCGAGTCGAAGGACGACCACGACCTCGGCGGAAGCTGCGATTTCTTCACTGCGCGAGACTGCAAGGAGGGAAGCGGTCCCATCGGCAGCTTCAACGAGGGCAGCGCGAAAGTGTGCCCGACCTGGAGGCAGTCGTCGAACAGTGACGACAGGATTAGGTTTGTACCAACCAATGGTTAACTCCTCAAGTCGCGGCAACGCCTCAAGAGTTAAGTTCGCAGCCAGTTCCATCGTCTCGGCCAACCGCGTCTTTACGTCCTCTCCGCCTCAGGGGGTTGCAAGCGTTGGAGGTAAGGAAACTGGGCCAGGATTCGTAGGTACGTCTGCGCAATGGTTAGAGAGAGAGGTTTGACGATATGTCGTAAACAAGTGATAACGAATGGCAGCAGGGATGGGTGTGAATATGGAACATACCCGTAGAGGTTTGGTTCGCTCTTCTTGTGGTGCACCTATAGGGTTAGTAGCCTGAGCAACCCTAGCCTCCCGGTCATGGAAAGACTGGTGAGATTGGGCATCGCACCTAGAATGCCTGTTTTGTCATCACTTGCGCGTTAGCAAAAACAGGTAGCTAATGGGGGAAAAGGATACCAGGAACTGAACCGGAGACACGCCAGGTCTGAACAGATCCGTAATAAGCAACTCACCCTGAAGGAACTGTGGTTCCCGCCCCGAGTAATATGGGGTCCTGGTCGCCACAAACCTGGTGATAGTACTGTTCGCCCCTTTCGTCGCTGCCGCCTGAACCAGGAGATCGGTAAACGGCGGGCGGTCCCCTCGCTGCTGGTGTTAGCAATGCTTATCCCAACCCGCCTTCAAGGTCTCCACGTTGGGACACAAACCGACCATGTACTCGAAGTCGTCGGTCACAACCAGATGCTTTATGGTCGGGAGACTCAGATTCCGCTTCACAAAGTCGCGTTCGAAGAACTGCGTCCGGGCGCAGGCATGTGCCAGTCGAGCTTGGACAGGTTGGACATCAACTGGAGAACTCGCACAAAGGCGGCGGTCAGCTCGGGAGGCGGCTCATATCCCCTTTTTGCCGATGAGTCGAGGACGCTTATTCTTTTAGCCCGGGACGCGTCCATCAGTTCTACCAGTGATCGGGGGCCGACGTCGTCGACAGGTATTTGGACGGAGAGGCTCTCGATGTTCTGCATTGCGGCTGGGCAGTTTTCTATGGCCGAGAGGGAATGGTGCACGCGTTTCCAGTTAACGTGGGCGTACTCAAAGGGATTGGTGATATTGAGATGGCGGAACAGGTCGGCTGGAGGGAGAGACTTTAGGCCTCTCTGGAGGGGTTTTGGTAGTGCCGAGTCCAAGGCGCAGAGCGCGGTAGTTGTATCGAATGGCTTTTCGAGCCAGCCCGAGTTCTCTTGTATCCATGGATGATCTACTTGGATGGAAAACCGAGGTGTTGTTTTGGGAGGAGGGGACTTGGGCCGGCCCGAGAGGCTGAAAGGCATTTGGAAGCTTGGAGGAAGCTGCCATGCCGAAGCGATGCCCAGAATGAAGGTGAGAATAATTATGAGATTTCTGTCGGTTGTTGGTTGAGGGCTTGAGGCTCCATCAGGACAAGTGGCAGACAAACGGAGGCGATGACTCAGGGGTAGCCCTATCATAGTGAATTTTCCTTCCTAGGCAACACTTCATCATCTCCATTCTATCTTCAACTTATTCCAACCTGTTTTGTATTGTACCACGTGTGAATATTCAGTGATAAATATAATCAGCCATGACGATGAACCAAAATGTTTTTGTCAACAATGCCGAGCTATCGCCGTGTCACGGATAACTTACAAATCACCTTTCATTCATATTCGGTGGAACATCCGAGACGCTTCGGATTCTATTTGACGGGTTAATCGCCTTCCAGTGTGCTGGCAAAATGACGTGGTTGTCGAGTGAGTGCGAGCTGCGAGCTCCGATGCTGCTCGGAGCTAAGCCGGACTGGACGCTATTAATAAGGACATCGTAGCCACAAAATGGTAACAGGAAAAAAAGACAACAAACAGAATCCAGACTCAATGAAAACTGTGTGAACCTTCAGAGCAACCAAGATGTCAACAACTACAACGAAAGTCATCGACCTCACACCGACCATCAAGCTCAACGCCATCATCACCTCAACACCCCCTGATTCCCAACACCACAACACTACCACGAACTCACGACCGACAGTTATATTCCTCCACTTCTGGGGCGGCTCTGCCCGCACATGGTCCCTGGTCACGCCCCTCATATCCTCAAAAGGCAACCCAACAGTGTGCCTCGACTTGCGCGGCTGGGGCGACTCTTCAGGTCCAAGCGACGCAGACGCTTACTCGATTGCCTCGCTAGCAGATGACGTCGAAGCAGCCATATCATCACTTGGGATAGACTCATTCGTACTAGTCGGCCTGTCAATGGGTGCCAAAGTCACGCAGCTGGTTGCTGCTCGGAACAGCAACAAAGGTCTACGAGGTCTAGTCCTCGTGAGCCCGGCTCCGCCTACGCCGTTGAGTCTCCCGCCAGACATGCGCGAGCAGCAGCTTCATGCATACGATGGCGCCGAGTCGGCGACGTTTGTGGCGACCAATGTTCTCACGGCTTCGTTTCGTCAGCCGGGAAGAGAACTGCCGGGTTTTGTGATCGAGGACATGTTGAGGGGAAACGAATGGGCGAAACGGGCGTGGCCGGCGTATGCTATGGCCGAAGACGTGTCCAAAAATGTGGATAAGGTTATGGTGCCGGTGTTGGTGCTCGCTGCCGAGGCGGATGTTGTTGAGCCTGTGGAGAGGGTGCGGAAGGAAGTGTTTGAACGGTATAAGGCAGGGGGTGAATCAACGTGTAAGCTTGAGATATTGCCAGGGTCGGGACACCTGAGCCCGCTTGATGTTCCAGAGGCAGTGGCAGAGCATGTCCTGGGGTTTCTGAGCGCTCTTTGAGGACTTCCATGCACGGAAATATGAATTCGAGTAACTGTCTACGAGCTATTGTGCAGCCAACTTCATGCGTAGTACCAAGATGACACTCAAAGCTTCGGTCTCTTCATTCTCCTCCCACCGCCTCCGTTCCCATCCGACCCATTATCGTGATCAACAGGATCACTGTCCGTATATTCCGCCTTCAGACTCGTCGCATCTCCTTCGAGAGTCTTACTCGGCCTCGGTGCCCTGCCCTGTCTGATCTCGTTCGTCATCATCCCGCTCACATGACGCCCCCCACGAAGCTTCTTCTCCCCGTGCGAACCTCATGAAGATGGCGGAGGTGTCTGGGTGGTCTTGGGAAAGCCAGCCTCATCGGTCTCGCCTCGTGGGGAGTCGTTGTCGCTCGTCTCGGCCTTAAGGCTTACCGGGTCTCCGAGCATGGATGGGTTTGCGCCATTTCCGTGGAGTTTTTCCGCTGTCAGTTGACGGAGGGGGCTTGTAGATGGAGCCATGGTGAGATTCGGGTATCGTTCTAGTGAGTTCGAGTGGTCTATGAGTTGGCGACTAGCATCTGCAAGTGGTCATTATATTGTATGAAAAGAAACATCCTGAGAATTCAAGTGGTAGAGTTCTTGACGATTACATGATGCACGTGTCACGCTATGACGTCGACGATCGAGAAGGTTTGCGCCGGTGAACCTTTTATGTTCACAATTCGGTAGTCCAGGGGCCAACAGGGGAATCGACGCTAAGATCTCCAACCACGAATCACACGGATGCGACTCTTCCCTAGGGTTGTATTTATCTGTATGTTTTGGACTCATTGTGGGATGTTATTCATTGTTGGTTGTGGAAATAATTGCTCGTGGTAATGACTGGAGATGGAAGCTCGTTAGTGACGCATGAATGCACCACGGCGAACATACCCAAACTGTTTATCATCAATCATATATGGGACTTTTTTATTATTTCAGTACCTTTCTGTCCAGTATGTCATATCGAAGTTCTTGAATGATAGCCATACCCCTGAATGTAAACATTGGAAAAGTGGATACGTGTGCGCCAAAGAAAAAGGGGTTCCTTGCCTCTTTTCAACCCGTCCATAAAGGCCCGTTTCTACTACCATTTCGCAAGAGCTATACATGCCTTATCCCTGTGGCTAACAATGCGCACATCCCCCCTAAACCTTGACCAGCGAGATAGTGTCGATCCTATCGATCCCGGCCGAGGTCGTCCCAAACAAGAACTCGAACGTAAAGTAGACGCTCGACGTGCTCGCCGTGTACGACACCGTATTCTTGCTGTAGAACCCGACGCCGGCACCATTATCCCCCGCATCGATGGTATAAATCGGCGACCCGTTGGCCATGACGCCGATGAAGCCGTTGCCGAAGTCGCTGAAGTTTGTGTAGAACGTGAGCGTGTACGTGGCGCCGACCTCGACAGGCACAGTAGCGCTGATGACGCGCGCGCTGACGCCAAGTTGGGGGGTAGCGGGCGGCGCGCTCAGCACAACCTCGAAGGAGTGCGTGCCAGTGTTGCCTGGCGTCGTGACGCCCGCCGATGCCGACGAGTCGGGCACCTCGGTCTTCCACGGGGCGAGGCCACACTCGAAGTCGCCGTTGGGCAGCAGGCTCCCGGGCGTGACGGTTGGGCACGGCAGTGTTGTCGTGGTGCAAGTGGGACCGCACGCGCAGGCGGATATGTAACGAGCCGGCGCGGTGCCGCATGCGGCGGTTGCTCTGGTGGGATAGTTGGTTGCAGTGGTGCCGCCGGCCGTTACGGTGGCGCAGAAGGCGGTCGCCGTGGACAGGGCAGCAGTGCTGCCGCAGGGGAATAGAGCGCGGTAGCAGCTTTGTTTGGGTTAGAATGGGGGTTAGTGAAGAGCCACTGGGCGGTTGTGTGTGCTTGGACTTACTTGTCGGCATTACACTTGGCGTTTGCGTTCACAGCAAGAAGGCCAAGGGCGCACAGGACGCCTTGCTTGAGGAGCGTGGAGAACATGATGGCGATAGCGAGTGGTATTATGGTATATCGTTAAGTGTCATATATTCGGAATTTGTATTTTTTTTTTCTCGTGTGATAGCCTTTGCAGTAAGTCCTGTTTAATCTAAGAAGAAGAAGAAGCGCTTGTGCCTGACTTTATAGGAACAGTCATGGTCGTTACCATCCAGCCTAGCGCTCGAATCGGAGCCATTCTTCCGTTCTCATTTGCAGGGTTTTCCCCAGACAGATATCACGAGAAAATATGGATTATTGAAGCGTCTGATGATCTGACCAATTGGGAAAGCTTTTGACAACACCACCCTTTCTGTGCTTTGGCTGAGGCTCAGCGCCATCTCATGATCCCGGTGGTTCTCAGGCAGTATTCGTGTTCCGATGTCAATGGCGAGCCAGCTGCTGTACCTGAAGAAGCAATGCCAGATTTGCGCGGAGTTGCGATTGGCTGGCCTAATCAAGTTCGTTGTTACACTGACGATACAGCCTTCAGTGAGCGCCAAGATATCCAGGGCGAAAAAGCTCGTGACTTGTTGCGTCTGGCATATACGAGACGCCACAACCTATTCATGGAAACTGTCATCAAGCCACTCACTCGGAACCTTTTCCGCATCAAATGTCAAAATCAACCGCCGGTGAAATTCGAGATCCGACCCAACTTCTTATTGGGTCATTCTCAGCTGGCTTACTTGTTTGGAACTTGATGAGTGGCTCGGACTGATTGCCTAGGTAGGGTACCTTTTCTTACCTAGTTGACAATGCACAAATTTGAGCTATCCGGTTGCGGATTGTAAACACTCTGACAACCTTAGCACAAGGAAAAACGCCCTACCGACATCATTTCCTGTCATCATTAATTGTATCCTCCTTTTCAGTAACTTGTGTCTTCTTCTCATTCGTCTCTACAACCCACCAATTTTGTATTTGCCGTGCTCCTTGAAGACCTATGTGGCGCGGTAGGTCCTGATTTCATCTCTCCAGTGGTGGCGTGCGGCCTTGAGATAACATGTCTCGGTTCGGATTGTTCCCATACAGCTGCTGTCAACGTCGGAGAGGTGCTCGGTTCTCAGAAGAAGAAATGGTTCGTTGGAAGCGTTTTGAGTTACCGACAACATGACTGAGAAGACTGTTTGGTTATCGGTCTCTCCCGTGCTCAGGTCTAGCTGTTCCTGTGCCGTCCAGCCCTCATAGTTGAGCCCGTCTCCCTGAACAAGGCTATGACAAGTGCCGTTGCAGGTATAACCTGTTCGGTCTTTGGTGGAGATGGGGGTCCTTTTCGCCACCAATGCTGGAGTTCAGAGAGCCTGTTGCCGGCAGGTTGAACTCGCCAGGAAGCAGTAAGGTTATTGTGCGATAATTATCCCAACCACAATTGCTGAGGCTATGAGGCATGCTACCATACCCGCGAGAGAAAGGGGCCCATACCAAGGCGTTTTTCTCGGTATTTTTGGGCCTTTTATACTCTGACGCAACTGTTTTATGAATTGGCGAGGTTAGGAAGAGAACAATGGCTGCCTTGTAATGCAAACTACCTCTGTAATACGGGGCTGCCCGGGAATAGTGGCATCTGGGAATTTATAACGAGATATACAAGACGAAAACACTGACAGCCAACAACAATAACAAAATAAGGTACATATCGTTCCATGAACGTCTAGAGGGCAGCACTTCTCGAAAGAAGGTAGGAACTTGAAAGCGCCATGGCAAAAGCAACCTGCGCTAACACCACTAAACGGTCAGAAAGAAGGCCCGACCAAGCCAGGTTCGAACTTAAACCCGGACCCGTAAGGTAAGTTATGAGAATTTTGTTTGCGTAGTACCTACTCTTTGGGGTAAAACACGCCCAACAGAGCCAGGCTACCGGGACATACCTTCTTCAGTGCCAGCCCTCACCTTCCATGGCCAAGGTACGCCCACCTATACGTCACCAGTAATTTAAGCACAGTGTCTGGTGCCTTTTTGTGGTGCCAGCAGAACTTCCTCCCGACAATAAAATCCATTCTCAAATCCCCAAACACACTGCCTGCAAAAATAGCTTCTTGGAGTCAACTTAGACAGTTACCGCTCGCAGACCAGCAAGCCCGCATCTCTCACATCCCAGTGCAGACATCATGTCCGAGCACTGGCAGTTCGGCAAGCATCTCGACCTCACCCTGGACGACGTCGTCTGCTCCGAAGCGACAGACCGCCAGCGGACCCTATCTTGGAAGCTTAATGGCGCATGCTGGGTACCACGTATGACCCTGGAAGAATACGTCGGCCTCGAGAAAACTCTCTCCGAAACAGCACTCACGGCACACGGACGCATCAGGTACTATGTGCTCACCCGCAAGGACGACCCCGAGACAATCGTCTCATCCTGCGAAGTGATCTACAAGACGCTTCTCCTCGCCGACGCCACCGGTAGCCGTGTCGTCGACGGCTACTCTGTCGCCAGCCTCTTCACAGCCCCACAGCATCGCGGACGCGGAATGGCAAGCTTCCTGCTGAAGCGGGTCCAGGAACTCGCCGACAGGTTCACAGAGTGCGGCACATTGTACAGCGACAGTAGAAGGACCTACCACAGCAGGCTCGGCTGGGTCAGCTTTGCAAGCGCTCAGATTGTCTTTAACCTCGACCTCTCACAACCCGTCGACAGCAACAAGCCCGACGATCGCGTCTCTCTCCTAGCCGAGAGTGATGTCGCCGACCTCTGTGACAAGGACGTTCAGGGCCTCATGCAGCAATTTCATCTGCTTGCGAAGCAGCTCGAGGCCGAAAAGAGGGGCACTACACACATCACCTTCCTCCCCACCTTCGCGCAGTGCTCATGGCATTTCGCGCGGGATGCATATATGGCCAAGGCCATGGCCGTCGGCCGCCCCGTTCAGTACCGCGGGGCACGCACTTCGGACGGGCAAAGCTGGCTCTACTGGGACCACGATCTGCGAGAAAGGAAGCTCAAGGTGCTGCGCATCGTCGTCGGCGGCGACAACACCGAGAACAAGTGGGAAGAGGACATAAAGGTACTTCTGGAGGCCGCTCTGGCCGAGGCGCGAGCCTGGGGTCTGCCCAAGGTAATTGTCTGGAATCCCTACAAGACAGTCAGTGCCGCGGCCACGAACGTCTGGCTTGACGCCGATAATTCGAAGTTGAAGCTCCTTTTCGAGGACAGGGATGACGGAACCATCCCGAGCTTGAGGTGGAGGAATGGGGACAGGTCCAGGACCACGTTGTGGGAGGAGAATGAGTATTTCTCGTGGTGCTGAGAGAAATGCCGCTTGTGCATTTTTGAGGAAATTGGTCAGGGCATAATGCATGCCCATGGGCACCGCATAGCAGGAACAGTGAAATAACTCTCTTACCAGATACATAATTATTCTACTACCTGCTTCAGCACCTGTTAGGAGTATCATCAGTAGTTGCCCGCTGGCTCGACATAACACCGATGTGATAATCTCTTGTTTTCCTCCAGTATCATGTACATACATTAGGTGTAACATGAACTATGGAAGTGACCTTCCACATTCCCTGTTTCAGCCATTAACAAGACATCAGTCTCCTTGCTGTTCCGCCAGCTGGTTCCAACAAGGCGTTGACGACACCTCCGACCCCCACAGAAAGTCCCTCGGTAAGACACTCGACAATATCACCCCCGTATCCTGACATGGACTCGCCCCTCATATTTGCCAAGGTCCCGTCTAGACAAGAGAATTATCTAGTAGCACATTAGCTTCAAGTTGTTTTCATCTTAGACGTATATAACGTACAGTCAGTCCAGTTGGTAATATGCTAGTGGCGAAATTAAAACGTACGCGGAGTGAAAGATCAGTATTTGGTTATGTATGTATCAGTTCCACAGCTGTTTTCTTATCCGGGCCGGGAATTGGCAAGTGCCTGCATTTAGAGGTTTAAATTCCGGCAGAGATATACAAGACTGCTTGGGGAACGGATTTCCTGGCTCGCGCCAAACAACAGAAGGACTTGAAGCCTCCAAGCACCTTGGAGGAGACCGGCGAGCGACACTTTGATGGATTGTTGGAACAGCCATGTTGGTAATTCAATCTCGGTCAAACCCAAATTCTAGAAAATCAGAGTCAGTGGTTATCACTTGCCCAATGATGACCAGTTTCGCACGGCGTCGAGTCTGTATTAATTGTGATTTCCCTATGCTTTGTCGGTTTGATCATCCTTTCAAGGCGCACGGGTGGGAGAACCGAGATAGATAGTTCAATCTACAAGACGACGATAGATTCTCCTGTCCTCTATTCAGTGGTGCAGTTGCTTCAACCAAAACAGAGTTCCTGGAGCAGATGTGCGATTGTCTATCTGTGGCAACAGTCACCCCAAGATGTTAGAGAAATAAGTCGGATACCTGCTGAGTGGCGAATGGTCAAAAGATAGCAAATGGGAGCCCGTCGCGCACAGACAAATTCATACTCGGGAGAGATGGGATTTGATTGATCAAATTTCACGAAACATCCAGTCAAGTCCTGTCAGGGAGATTTCATTTTACTCCCCGCGAGGTGAGTGTAGTTAGTGCTTGTTGGCGCTGGCTCGCTTCAGTCAATCAAGATTTACAGCTCACCTCACCCACCAACAAGCCACCAGAACACACGCGCAAGGTGGCAAGCCAGACACGTCTGTCGTGGGCTTGTCTTGATCGAGATGCCACTAGTGAAAGTGTTAGCCACCTTGGCATCTGCGGCCCAGTCAGTCAGCCGGTGCCGACTCCCGAGACGTGAGATGCCTCTTGGCTCGCTTTCTCTCTCACGCTGGTCTGTTCTCAACTTTCACCCCCGCGCTCCTGCGGCTGTTACTGTTCCTGGACAGTGACAACGCTTCCAGACTCCCCCAGTCAGCCTGTGCTGTGTAAGCGCTTGCGAGTGAGGCGAGAAAAGCGCAAAGGTGGGGGAAACCAACTTCCAGGGTTGCGTATCCGGGAACAAGAGACAGATGAAGATATCATTGGCTGATATTGCCGAAATAGGGGTTCTCGCCTTTTTTTGAGAGCTGTGTTGACTGTTGGTCTCGAAATGATGGACAGGGGTACAGGACATTGTCCAGCGGCCATCCCGCGTCAGCTGCAGACTGGCTGGTGGGTATATTTAGGCAGTTTGAACTTGCGGCGACCTGCCTGGCCATGCCTGGCCCGTTCTGGGCAGGATTGCTTGCAGGTGTTGTCGTGGTTGCGTGTGAGTGAATGAGCGACGATGAGTGGGTGACTTGGTGGTGTTGTGTGTGTGTTGGAAGCCTCGGAAAGGGAACTTCCATCTCTCCGTTTTGCTTATTCCGGGTCAGATATCGAAAGACAACGGCATCTCACAGCCCAAGTGCCCACAAAACAAGCAATAGCCAAGGAGCTGCGAAGGAGCTGCCAAGGCGGACGAGATGAGCGTGCTGCGGAGTAGCGCAGTGCGGAAGCAGGGGGTGGGGTGCCACCACCTCTTCGTCCACTCAGCTGTCGCCCTGCACGCAGGTGAGCGTCCATGGAACTTTTCTAGAAGGCCGGGGTCGTGGTCTTTCGATAAGAAAAAAGGAAAGTCATTAGTTGGGGTAACAATCAGGATGTCTGGTTGGCTGACCGGACAATCCGAAGCATCCCGATCTTTCCTTTTTTTGTTTCCTCAGTTATAAGGATGCTGGATGACTCCAAATGGGGGATCGATGAAAAGATGCATCCGTTTGTGAATGGGTGCAAGCCCGGTCTGTGACTGTGGAACACCACCACCCCGCGGTTTGCCTTGCCGGTGTGCGCAATGTCTCGGAAGTGAAAGGAGGGGCCTCGGTGGGCTGAAACGCTTCGGAGCCCATTATTCAGACAGATTCCGTCGGAGGGAAAGATCACCTCAGTTCAGGTGCTGGTAGTTGTAGGGCAGTCAAGGTACCTTAGGTATTCCGTACACGAAGGCGGGGGTTGTTTCAGTTAACCACGGACGAATGAGATCGCGTTCCCAGCTTCTGGACGTGATTAATTTATTCAGCGATGATCATGAGATCCGGGACGGTGGACTGGTGTGTGTGTGTCTGTGAGGGCTTTTCTCCGTTGGGTCGATTCCTTGGTCGCACTCACCACGGGCAGAATCGAGGAGGAAGACGACGGACAAAATGCGCCGTGTTGCCCGGGTTTGAAGAGGGACACATTTTCAGGTGTTGAACTTCTGGAGCGCCAAGATGTTGCCAAGCAACGCCCCGCTTCGCCCAGAGATAAGGAAACCATCGGACCAATGAGATAACACAAATCGAAGCGCAATGAACGCGATCCGTTCCCTGCTGTTTGAAATGCTGCTTAAATTAACTGGCTGCCCTGGGTTGAAGAGAGTTGACCACTCCGGGGCTTGCTTTAGCGAAAAGGGAACACGTTCGCAGCCGTTCTCCAGGCCTGGACACCTGGCCTATTGAGTGGTGCCTTGGCTGCTGGGCATGCTGCTGGGCATGCTGCTGGGCATGCTGCTGCGACGGATGGGGCGTTGTCGTTAATAAGATGGGATGGCTTGAACGTTGATGGCGGATCTGTGGCTGCGGCTAGGGAAGATGGTGTTCTTACGAGATTCCATCTTGTTGTTTCTTATCAGGACCCACTGTTCATTGTTTGTGAAGCTAACCTTGGGATGGCCAACAGACAATGAGAACAATGAGGGGGCTCGTAACCTTTCAGGAATAATGTACTTTTTCTCAATGTGGCTCGTAACCCGTACACGTACGAGGATTTGATGCACTCTGTTGTTTTCCTGTCTTTGGTCTGTCCAACGTCGGGCGCCGACCACCTATCCATGGATGACCACCGTGCCGGTGCCAGTGGCGATTCTGTGTGTCTGTCGTGCCTGTCGTGCCTGTCGTGCCTGTCGTGCCTGTCGTGCCTGCCTAGGTATCTTGCCTTCCCGCTATCTGCGGAGCAATCAATTCTGGAGCATCGCGCCTTCCAAGTCCCATCAGGTCGGGTTCCCGTTCATCAGTGGGTTCACAACGGACTTATCAGCTTGTGGATCACGTTTCGGGAGCTAACGGGTGGCCCTTGAGTTCATCTGATGGCATCATCCAAGTCTGATCCGCTGATAAACCGTACCCATCGTCGATACCAGATTTTAACTGGAAACGGCGGTGCGGGGACAGACATACCTATTCAGAAGTTTTCGCGATTCGATTCTTTACTGATGCGCCGCGATGAGGACGTGAAGGGCCAATCTCAGAGATATCGATAGTACATACTGATTGCTGACTGTCAGGAGCCTCCACCTTCGACTTCCGCACCCCGCTGTCGATCGATGTCGTGGACTCCATTTTCGCGTGGTTGATGTGCATAACGCCTCTTTCCCTTCTGGGACATTGAAAAAGCTGACCGTGCTGACGAAGCTCGATCGCATCATGATACGGTGTACGGCATTTCCCGTGCAGATTCTTCCCGTCTCACCCCGGAACCTCCCAGCTTGGAGACTGCGAAACACCTCTGCTGACTGCATTTTGTCAAGGCAAACTTACGGCACCTGAATGGCTCTCGGGTTTCTGGCGTTTGGGGCTTGGTAGACGCCGCCGGGAAGGATTTTTGTACAATGGGTTTATTGCCCGGGGTACCGCTATATTGCAGTCTGTTCAAGGGACGCCCGAACAATGCCAAATTGCGGATGCGACTGCGACCCCTTCTGCAGCGGCACGCAGGCTGCAAGCGCAGTAATGAAGATGGGATGCGAGAACGAAAAGCTTGGGTTTGGTATTATGACTCTGGTTGCAATATTTGGGTTTGTGCATCGAGGCCGCTTTCGCTGTCTGTCTGTCTGTCCTTTTCCTGCATTTTGGTTTCCAGGTTTCCCCTCGAGGCGAGGAAGGCTGATACCTAATAAGATCAGGTCGGCGTTCCGACGGCGGTGGCTCAGATCAGAGCTGCACCGTTTCACGCCGAACAGCTTCTGGCTCGTCAATCTGCAGCTGCCTGCCCCGATTGGCCGCCTGGATAATTCCAAGTCCTCAACGATGAACTCGCGGTACGGATTACCTTCCAGTGCTTCCTTCCCCAGGGTTTGTCCCCCACTCTATTCTTGAAATTACAGCAAAATCTCTGCTGTCGCATTGCAGCATCTTTCTCCAACTCACCACTTCACCACTCTCGAATTCCCCATTCAACCACTGTTGTAAGTGCACCTATACATACCCCATGACTGGCAACCGATCAAGTGTGTGAGCACAGACAGGAAAAGAAAAAGATGATGGCTTGCCAAGAGACAGGAGCAAGTCGGCGTCTGGAGAAATGATTCGATGACCCACGGCGACTTCGCTTTTACCCCCACCGTTTTGTCCAAAAGCCAAACGCCAGGGAATTCCTTATCTATGGGGGGTCTCCACTCCTTCATTGATGCTTGGGCTTGGCAAAAGAACCTGGGTGCATCCTGCATAACCCGTAGGGTGCCTCAAACTCAAAGCGGAATGGAGCTCCTTTCAAGGCCGATAGCTCTCAAGGTACCCTGACAGCTGCGCGGTCCCGGTTCCTGTCGCGGTCCCCTTGATGCCACCACGGGTCACCACGGGTGGGCAGGGCAAGTCCAGGGTCGCCGCGGCCTCGAGGTTTATTTACCCTGCCGATCCCCCCGTCTCTCCGATCTGATTTTCTTCTTCTTCGTAACCTTGGTTCAGACCTCCGTCCCCACCTTGAACATCATCGACGACCCTTCAAGCCCTCACCATGTCGTCCGGCCCCGTTGAGGAGTACACCGGCGCGACCGGCTTCGCCGACTCTGGCGGTGACTCGCTGACCGAGAACCTGAACGTTTACTATGCGGTATGTCGTCAAAAACACTTGAATGCTTCTCGAGGAACGCCCACTGACATGTTCTGTCCCAGTCTGGCGATTTCGCATGGATCATGACAAGCTCGGCCCTTGTGCTGCTCATGGTCCCCGGTGTCGGCTTTTTCTACAGCGGCTTGGCCCGGCGCAAGTCGGCGCTCTCGTTGATATGGCTGTCGCTCATGTCGATAGCGGTTGTGGGATTCCAATGGTTCTTCTGGGGCTATTCGCTCGCCTTCTCTCACTCGGGCAGCAACCCCTACATCGGTGACCTATCCAACTTTGGTCTGATGAAGACCCTCGGCCAGCCCAGCGTTGGCAGCAGCGCCGTTCCCGACATTCTTTTCTGCCTGTACCAGGGCATGTTCGCCGCCATCACCCCAGCTCTCGCCATTGGCGCCGCCGCTGACCGTGGCCGCATGCTCCCCGCCCTGGTCTTCATCTTCATCTGGGCGACGATCGTCTACGACCCGATTGCTTACTGGACCTGGAACCCGGCTGGTTGGTCATTCGTGATGGGTGGTCTCGATTTCGCTGGAGGTACCCCGGTCCACATCAGCTCTGGTGCTGCCGCTCTCGCCTACTCGCTTATGCTTGGAAAGCGGACTGGCTACAACAAGGTCCACGGCCTCCCTTACCGTCCCCACAACGTCACCCACGTCGTTCTCGGCACCGTGTTCCTCTGGGTCGGTTGGTTCGGCTTCAACGGTGGCTCTGCTCTCGCTGCCAACACCCGCGCCGTGATGGCTTGCATGGTCACCCACATCTCGGCCTGCGTTGGTGGCTTCACCTGGTGCCTACTTGATTACCGCCTCGAGAAGAAGTGGAGCACCGTCGGCTTCTGCTCCGGTGTCATCGCCGGTCTCGTTGCCATTACCCCCGCTGCCGGTTACGTCCCTCCCTGGTCGGCATTCGTCTTTGGAGTTGTCGGCGCCATTGTTTGCAATTTTGCCACCAAGCTCAAGTTCCTCCTTGGCATCGATGAGGCCCTCGATATCTTCGCCGAGCACGCTGTTGGCGGTATTGTCGGCAACCTGCTGACTGGTCTCTTTGCTGCGTAAGTGCTGCTGCCTTATAATACTAGACATTTCCAAAGCTAACCTGCCGACTAGTGACTACATTGCCCACCTTGACGGCGCCACCGAGATCGCCGGCGGCTGGGTCAACCACAACTACGTCCAGCTCGGATACCAGCTCGCCGACAGCACTGCCGGTTTCTCGTACTCATTCGTCATGACCTGCGTCATCCTCTTCCTCATGAACCTCGTCCCCGGCCTCTCCCTCCGCGTCAGCGCCGAGGAGGAAGAGATGGGTCTTGACGATGGCCAGCTTGGAGAGTTCGCCTACGACTACGTCGAAATCACCCGCCACGTCAGCGACCTCGTTAACGGTGTCACTGCCCCCGGCAGCTCGGCGGATGCCCACAGCTTCAAGGGCGAGGCACCCGAGAAGACTGTCTAAGCGACCGTCGAAAGACCACTGGATCTATATAAATATTGCGAGTTATTTGGGGGGATAAATCTGTTTTGGAGCTATAGGGGACGTTTTGTTGATGTACCTTGCAGCTGTTAAATAACACTTGATACCTATTTCCATTCACTTAGTACTCATATTATACCTTTTTAATAACACCACTGCCGCCATGGTCGTGATGATGCTGTTCCATTCAACTTCGTGGCTGTCTGCTTGTTTTTATCTGGGCGTGAGTTGAGACGCAACCGTGGTCTATAGATGTCGGTTAATGAGTGAGACCCCAGTGCATCGAATGTCGTAGCGTACGCATGTGCATCCTGATAATATGCCATGTCACGGTGTTTCCTACTGGGCCTTCACGTGTCTTGACTGTTGACGAGCAACGACGTTGAAACAAACAATTTTTTGCCGTGGGGTTGCCTTGAGTTGCAACCTATATTTGAACACAAAGAATGGAGCACATGGAGAGTGGCAGGCAATGATGACATGTGATATTTGCGGATGCAACACCCGTTGTGGTGTGGTCAGGTAGACAAAGGACATGTAATCCAATCCGACGGAAGTTAGTAATGGCGCCAAGACTGGTGACGCCATCGCCGAGGAGACACCAAGTTGCGTTCAACCAGTGACTGAGGTGGAGTTCAACACGATGACATAACGCATCTCAACCTGTCCAATGCAAATTCTCATCGACAGTCGACCGGGTTGGCAACAACTTGAAAAGGATTAATGCGTGCTTCTCTTTCACTGATTTATGTGTGTTAGGGACGTCATACTATAGCCGCCCGACATTTATGCATTCCACTTACGAATATGACGAATCTTTTTATAAGCTGAACAGAACCCCGGCTTCCAGGCACTATTCCTCATTCACTTTCATCGAAGCTCTGAATCATAAAAGACTCAACCTTTCACTCACAAATACCTTGCACATCAATAAAAGCCAAACTCAATCATCATCACTTAGTCATCATGATGTCCGCCGGAGCAAAGTCAGCCATGTCCAACGACATGCAGGAGCTCGCCCAGGGCAAGGAGGATATTTCCAACCAGATCAAAGGCCACAAGGCCAACCTTTCCAATCCAAGTGCGTACCATTCTCATGATTGTACCCGTGATATTGACAGGTGACCCTAACTTGTGTCCGTCATACTTAGACACCAGTGAGAAGTCCAAGAAGAGCAGCGAGAAAGTCATCGAGTCCCTCGGAGGCAGCGACACTCAGGAGATGCACCGCGAGAAGCCCATCAGCAAGCAAGCGGCTGAGGAGCTGTACGGTTCGAGAGCTTCTGCTGCTTAGGACGCACTAGCTCACATCTGTGACGAAGGCAAAAATTGATTTGGGATTGTGTGTTTCAATGCGGGAGTTTTATGTGTCTGTTGGAATTTATGGCGCGTGCAACAAACGCGATTACCTAGGTAGTTACCTCGCTTTGGTATATCAATCGAGACAGTATTATATCCAGGGAATTTCTCCCATCTCATTTTGCATCATGTAACTAACCACTGCCTCATCCAAGCAACAGCAGCATTTTTGCCCCTCACCATGGCCGCCCGTTCGCCCTTCTTATTTTCGTCTCCCCTGACCAAACAGCCATGCGTAACGCCAGGAAAGAACTGAAAATCCACCTGTGCTTTCACTTTCTGCGTCAGCGTCGTAAACGCATACACTTTCATCTCATCAGAGAACCACTGGTCGTGCTCCGGCGCCAGCACCTGCATCGCGACACTCTCATCGACCCCTTCGACGTCCGCCTCGGTCAACAAGCCCGGGTGTCCGCACGTGATGGCATCCACCAACTTCCTCCCTCCTTGCAGTCTATGCTCCTTCGACGCAAGCCTGAACACACCCCAACCACCCCAACAAAAACCCACGGCGCCAACTTTCTCGTACCCAAGATTAGACCGGAGGGCCTTGGCGCAGGCAAAAATCTCTGGCTCGCGGACCTCGCGCGCGTTGGCAACCATGAACTTGTCTAGACCGGGCACTTCGGCGAATCTTTCCTGCAGGAGTAGGTTGTGGTCGAGGACCTGACCCGCAAAAAAGTCGGGCACGTAGACGGTCGCGTCGATCTCGCGCGCGTAGTGGTCCGCGAGAAGACGCACGTTGGCGAAAGTCCATCCCAGCACGTCGTGGATGATCATGATGGCTACTTTTGGGTTGGTGCCGGTTACGTAGGCTTTGTTGTCAATGGGGGTCAAGCCGGTTGACGAGGACGGGATGGTGGTTTCGGTGCCCGAGGGGGTGCCGGCCCATTGGAATGCTTTGAGGCAGCAGAGGGGGATTGGGGACTCAGAGGAGGAGACGGACTCGCCCATTGTTGATATTGTTTGTTAATACTTTGTAAAGGAGTTTTGTTTGTCGACTTTGTAAGACGGGAATAAACTAAGAGTTTTCGTTAATGGGAACGATGTCCAGTTTTGTTTCCCCCCCCCCCCCTCCCCCTTTTAAACCCCTCAGACAGCGGTTGTCTGACCGTCCACCAAATTGCTGTGAAAGAACTTATTGGTTCCTCGAAACTGCCGGAGTGTAGTTCGGACTGTTTTCCGAGCACGACGCTGTGAGTATGTACGCACGAACGATTTGCACATAATTTGCAAACCTAACTCCGCTAAGTCCGTGATTTTGGACGATCGTGTGCGCTTGAGATGAGCATCAGACGGTCTGATGGAATCGGAGTCAGCTGAATGAGAAACACGTAATTATAGTTAACCTGTTGGAAGTATTCCTGAGACGGCGAAGTCATTTCCAGAGAACCCAACGGATTGGCAAAAGATCGATGAAGCAGGATACGCTGGAGGTATCCGAAATAATTCGACTAACCCGCAGGAATAGTTTATGGATTGATGGACAGTGATGTTGAGGAGTTGTAAATGACGACTGTACGAAGCAAGCAACCTCATCGCTGATTTCTTGTTTCCTATGTGGAACAAGACGTTTTTACCTGCTCACGACCGCTGCCGCGTCAAACTCAGTACTCAAGGTATCTAATTATAGGCAAAATGCTTCTAATCGAGGTGAAGATCGATGGGTTATAATCGCGTGTTCTGTTCTAGCTATTCTTATGAGCATACCGAATATCATGGAACATGTTGTTACAGCTTCAGGATTGACAATGTTCTGTAAGCATTCCGATGTAACGTAAAACATTCCCACAAAAAGTGGAAAATCCATCATGGCGTCATGGCATGTGATTCTACCGTTCACACGCAATACGGGGGTCGTCCTGCACCGCGAGTCATGTACAGCTGAACCTCAAATCCAACTACATCTGCTTCGCGAAACATAACTCTGACGTACCGTATACGCCATCATGGGAAACCCATTGTACCGAATGCTCATATTATCCTCCAGGGTTGGGCAGAGCCACAGAACCAAAGAGGCTGTCCTAACAAGCTTCGTTCAAAACATGGAGACGAGAGAGAGGACAAGCGGCTCGGCTCGATCTTGCCCAGTCCTACAAGAGCTCCGCAAGATTGGCATCTCCACATCAGCAACTCAACAAGGTCCGCTGGCTCAATGGCAGAGCGTCTGACTACGAATCAGGAGGTTCCAGGTTCGACCCCTGGGTGGATCGATCCATTTACTTTTGCTGCTGGCCGAACGAAGTTCGTGTTGTGATTTTTGGTTTGGATAGACAGCCTAGCGTTGGCTCCTGAACGGGCGTCGCTGGAGAGAGAGAGGCTCGCGGGCTAACATACACTTAAACTGGATATTACTAGTTGCCGTGAAGAAACCAAATCCTACTGTTTACTAATAAGAGAACACGTCTAGTTAGTAGTCGATTTTAAGAAAACACTTTTACTAGATGTCTATAAAGGGATACGTTACTAGTTGCATATAAGAAAACATCATGACAAGTAACGTTAGCGAGTATGTTGTCTTTTTCTTTCAGTCCTGTGAACTGAGACCAATCGATCATTATATCATAAAAAGTGCTCACATCGCCAACCAGACGACGCAGTTATAAGCATCTAAACCTTATTACCTGTTTCTATAGTAGCCGCGGCACCTCTTGTCTCTTTCTCAGTTTTTACACATCAATCCAGCGCGCCATCCACTTATCCACCGTTGCTTTGGCCTCGTCCACCAGCCCGAGCTCCAACAGCAACTGCACACTCCCCCTGATACCCGACTCCAGCGCCGAGGCAATCCACGCATGCGTATAGCTTGTGTGCTCGCCCACAAAGATCATGTTATTGTGCGTCTTGAAGTACTCGGGCAAAAACAACTGGTGCTGACCAATCGTCGGCGACGCCCAGCTCGCGGATTCCAGCGGGTCCAGTGCCCAGCAGCGCCGGTTATATTTGCCCGTGTACTCGCGGCGCGCAACGTCCCCGTGGATCTCGATCATGGCGTCCAGCACGTACTGCACATGTTCTTGCTCAGGCGTCGAGACCCACCGCTCGCCAAAGTCCATTCCCGAAATATACGACCCCAGAATCGTCGCGGGCCCGGAACCGTTGATGTTGTACGACGGATAGCAGATGCTCCCGATTCCCGGGATGTCGCTGACCGTCGAGCAGGACCCGTAGATGGGGTTGGCGAAGTGCTCCCAGAAGCGCGACCTGAACTCGAGCGCCACCTTGCATGCGGACGTGTAGGGCACGTTGGCGATGGCTGACCCAACTGTTTGCGGGAGGTTGGGGCGGATGCGCCACTTCTTCATGACCGAAAATGGAACGGCCAGCACGGCGTAGTCGTGTGTCGAGTTGACGAGTTTGTCTTTGTAGCTGCCGCGCGACTGGAGGGTGACTTTGCTCGACGCGGAATCGAACTGGATCCGCTCGATGTGTCGGTTGAAGGTGGTGGCCTTGTCGACGAGCGGACCGAAAGCTTGCGGGAGCCGGTTGAGGCCGCCGTCGATGGTCTTCCAGGTTGTTGCCGAGAAGTACATGCCCTCGTAGAGATCGTCCCAGAAGCTGGCCGCGCCGCCACCCAGGAAGTTGGTGTCGTTGAGGCTGGCGTTGAGGTAGTTAACCATGTACGCGAACTCGGACCAGTGGTCGCCTGGGAGGCCGCCTAGGCCGGAATCTTTTTAGGGAAATAGTTAGCAACTACCGGTAAGCTTTTTGAGGGAATGAGGAGAATGTAGACGTACCGAGCCACTCGCGATGAGCCTTGAACATGTTCTGGGCCATCTCAACCATGAACTCCTCGCCCGGAAGCGCCTCCTCGACCTTCTCGCTCAGCTCGAGTGCCGACTTGTCCGGCACATTGGTGATCTTGAGCGACGAGTTCTGGGCGACCATGGCCTGCGTCGGCGGCATCCCGTTGGCCAGTCTGATCCCGTTCTGATAGTACAAGCCGTTCGGGCTGCTCTGCAACCACGGGATGAAATCGACGCTCAAGTCGCCCTTTGTATGCTTGCTGCTCTTCTTGACCTTGTTCAGGCTGTTCAGCTCCTCGGCCAGCTGGAAGACCATCTGGTGGTCTGACACATTGTACGTCTCGTTGCCGAGCGTGATGGTGGACGGAAACCGCATGGGGCCCATCTCCTGGTAGCTGTAGTCGAACGGCCCACCGGTGAGGTAGACGGTGTGCACGCGGCCGCCGAGTCGGTCGCCGGCCTCGATGATGTGCACGTTCTTCATGCCGGCCTGGGTCAGACACAAATAGGTCATGAGCCCGGACATGCCGGCGCCGACGATGGCGATATTCTTCTTCTTGGCGGCCGCTGCGTCGACCGGCTTGATCTCGGTGTCCTTCAGCAGCTTGACACCGTCAAACCAAGGGCCCCAGGCGTCGATGCCGTTGGCGGCCGTCATGGCGATGCTGTTCGAGCCTGGTGTGGACCGTTTGAGGGTGCGGCGCTTCTCCATGGTCTGGAAATCAAAGTGCTGCTTCTCGCTGCGACCGAGCAAGCGGCCGGTCGAGTCCCTCCATGCCGAGATGCAACCCCCGGAGTAGACGTCCTCGGGAATCACCCAGACGAGCCGGTCGTGGGATGAGCTTGTGCTCTGGCCGATGGAGTGGTGTGCTTCTTGGTGATTGGAGGACTCGCATGATCCGTATGTGTAGCTGATGGGGCCTTGTACGTGCTCACGATGCTCGATGTGCACGTTGGAGAGACGCGAGTTCAGCGACCTTCTCGTCTCGACCCGTAACGGCAGTCCTTCGGATGGGGCAGCCTGACCGCCTGGTAGAGCGAGGAGGGCCACGCCAACCGCCGAAAGTAACTTCATCATGTGTTGTGAGAGGAAGAAAGGTCATCCAAAGGTTGGGATATAGTCTGAGACAGGAGGAAAAGCTGGAAGAAGGAATAGGGCAGAGCGTCTTATGTAGTAAATAGTCCAAGGCCCCCAATTCGAGACAGAGTGACGTTGCACCAACAGCTCATGTTGTGTGCATGGGGTTGAAGCAGCCACGAGCTCTCCACGTTCTTGCACACCGCCAAGCAGACGGCGATCGGCATGGCAGGGTGAGATAGATTGATTGTCTTTTTACTATGAGGTAGCAATATTACCCAAGCTGGGCTGTATCTTGACCCGGGCGGGCGGGGAGCAAGCAGCTAAGCTTTTGCAGCTCTTTCCAGATCAGGGAGGTGGTCGTAGTTGGAAGTGTGGATGCAAAAAGCTTCATATCGATTGGTTCCGGGCCAGCCACCACCTCTGCAGACCTGCGGCCGTCGTACCAAACCGACTGAACCGAGGTGTGCGCCCTTTGAAGTGATGGCCAGGACCAGCCACCGAGAATGAAATGGATCATATCTGATCCCAGGTTCCAGGTTGTCGGTGCAGATTTCCAAGCATGTGCTTTGGGAATCTGCTGGGAACCCGCTATGTATGAACTGGTCGGTGCGAGATATACGCCGCAAACCTGGCAATCGATAGACCCCGCTTTATTCCAGGTGTTGAACGTTCAACGCGGATACGGAGTCGGAAACCGGGCAAAACGAATCGGCGTCTTATGCTCCATCATCCATCCACTGGCAATCCGTCTGCCCCCGCACCACAACAATTTGACCTTGAAAACGCCCTTCGGTCACTTTGCTCTGCCCTCACCGCCCCAAGTTGGCTGTAGTACCAAGTTCAACTCCGACGACAACCTATCAACAGCCGCCCATTCTCCCATCCGATGTACGGGTTAGGTCGTTCTGTGGTGGTACGATATGTTGTCATTCCCGGTCTTTCCGGATCTCTATACCCAAAACCCAACTTAACCAAAAGGCGCGAAGCGAGCGCAGCGTGGGAAAGAGACCGCCACCCATGCAACCGACGACTAGTCTCGAAATGCCAAGAAACTGTCTTGATAAGATCGTGGAGAAGAAATGCTTCTAGCGACACTAGCAGCCGTTTTATCTCCGAAGAGTCCCCACCACCGCTGCAGTGACTTATCGCTTCGTTATCAATATCCCGGTTCTACATTACATACGGAGTAGTAGCAGTTTCGCAGATAGAGCCAGCATGAGCAACGTTCTTAATTGCCATTATACATACATTGCTCTTGCGATTATGATTTATGAAAGTTTTAGCCCGTAACAGTCTACGGTCTATCATATGTGGAGGATGTTACGGCATGTTGGTCATCGTGATTAGGTACCTTGATTATCCTATCAAGCATTTCAATGGTTCAACCTCTGTGGTCTCATGGACATTCTTTGACTGCCTAGTAGGTCGATCAGGACGTTTCTTAACACTCGGTCCAATTCAGCTTGGACTGCATGCATGGTACATCGAACCAATCTTGAATTCAACTCAGAGGGGCTGATAATTCACAAGATAATGATCATCCATCCATGTCCACCCACATCTAAACAATCAGTAAATAAATTGCAACAGCTGGAGATATTCCAGCATGTTGGTTGGGACCCCTTCTGTACGTTGCTAGCATCTCTCACCAGTGTATGATGTCTCCCTTCAGTTGCACACCATGTTATCCATTGTAAATATACAGGGTAGTGCTGCTTACCTAGGCATTTATTAATACTTGCACTCGCAAAATGCATCTTTGAAGACGTGGAGCAAGTCAACCGGTGCGAAATTGCCGAGAAGAGAAATGAAAATGATGATACATCAAACGCGAGCATTCATCCTTGGATCAAAATTCCTTTCAGCTGAGAAACAGGGAAGCTATAGTTCCATCTTAACCTCTCAGGCAAGCAAAAATACAGCTTGGCCAAAATGAAGACCATCCTTTCGTGCCAACCAGATTGAACGGCGCCGAGAATCAATCACTTGGTACTCGAATTAATAGACAGCGAGCTGTTCGACTCTGCAACTCCTGCATGGACTCTAGTGTATTCTCCATTCTAGGAGAATGGTGCCTTGAAGTTTCGGCAGTCGCTCCGAATCGCCCTGCCTCTAGCCCTGGCCGAATCATCGGAATCCATTGGATATGCAAGTCTTGGCCCGAAACACAATGTTCCCCACTCAAGGGTGCATTTCGACGATGCATTGCGGTTGCTAATGATACCAGCCTGCTGAGTGCCTGTTCCAGGCAGATTGTCAGCCTAGGCTACTGGCCACTTGACTATTGATGGCTAGGCAGACAGACGTGGTGACACACAGATGCTCCATTCACCTTAGTTGCACCCAAGACAGTCTTCCTGCGAAATCCAAATGCGGCTCTTATCGATAATGGTCTGTCGCTTTGATACGGTATCATTTGACAGATGTTGGAAACGCGGAAGAAGCCGTCAATAAACATTTTTATACATGCCTTTTGACGTAATCCCGCAGAGCCTGATACATAGGTACCTTAATGCTTGCATTGCAGCATTTTTTTGGAGACAAACCGAGGCGTTTTTCTTTTGGGGAACAAGTGTGTCGGTCCAGTTACCTGAGGTAGGCTAACATGCACAGTGGTCTTACATGATTAAAGACACAGTCCTGAGTGACTCCTGAGTCCTGAGGTTTTGGTTGGGTTTCCGGTCGGGCAGGCTTTCTCCAGGACCCGACCTGACGCACACGACCGGTAGGAGCGCACGAGAAGTCGGCAAGTGAAAGTCGGCAAACTGCTATTGCACGACAATGCACGTGCTCTTTGGCCAAGTGAGATCTCCAATATGAGTAAGTGCCCAGAACAGGTGCGCGCACAACAACATCAACGGGCAGCAGCGGGCAACAGCAGCACAGCACAGTACGGATTACGCAGTGAAGCAGTCGGCACTAGGTACGCAGAAGCGCCGCGCGCGGAAAGGGTGCAACACACACGCACACGCATACACACATACACACACACTGTACAGATTACGATTACCTACCTACACACACCAACTCCGCCCTTCCAAGCACAGTGCTTCCGCTTGGCTGCCACTGCCCGCTGCTGCTTGGCCTCCCACACTGCGCAACTGCACAACCACACACCCACCACTTCATCCGATCTCCCTCCAGGTCTTAGCTGCCCGGTCCTGCGGTCTTCGCGGTCACCTGGTGCGTGCCTGACACCTGACAACCTGGAAACTGGAAAGCCGCAACCTTGATTGCTGCGAGAGCCTCAACCGTCTGCAACCAAATCCAACTGCACCTCTCTGTCGTCAACCTACTCAGTACTCACGATACCGCGATCCGACGTCCACCTCTGCATAATCCCGGCATTGATTCTCGATACCCCACCGGCATTCAATTCTCGCATCCTTTTGGAAGCATATTGTAAAAACCGCCGATCCTTTGGACCCCTTGGTCGTGACGGGCTGCTTGCTGCCTGTCGGTCGTCCCCATCACCTCTGAACGGCTCCGAGTCCCTCCGACCAGTCTGCCTTTTGGCTCCACTCGCTCAGCCTATTCTCACTCTCTGTCTGATTGAAGACCGCAGTGCGCTTTCTCAGACTCTCTTCTCATCGACTCCGGCACGCAACAGAGAACCACGTTGCGACAAACCGACCGACCGAACGGCCTGTTTGTAACGCTTCTGCTCTATCCGTACCTTTCGTTGGTTTTTGTGGTATTTCCAACTTACGTGAGCCGGGCCGACACTTGGACCCAAGCACCACACCAACTTCTACAGCTGGGATCCGCCGATTCGAAAACGTTGGGAGCTCGAAAGCCACCCCCCATCTGACCCTTACCTCAGTGGTCCCGACATACGGACCGACTCATCGTACCAAGTGGCAGCCTCCCGACGGATCGAAGGCCAGCGTCGGGATTTAGCTGACGCCGTCTAGCAACCAAGTACCTAGGTACTTACCTACCTAACCTCATCGTCCATCTTGCGGCGTTTCTGAGCGTGAAACCGGGAGTGCCAGCACGGCTTCCCAGACTGGCGGTGATGAATGGTGAGTAAAGTTCTGATTTCGGACAGATTGTGCACCCAGTATCAGACTGCCACGGAGGGCCGTGGGTGAACCCCGACTCCAGCATCTTTGACTTTAGCTTCAGTCTGAGAGTTACTTTGGCTCGTTCCGCCACACGCTCAAATCAACTTTGAAACGCCGAACAAAAAAGGCATACGGGCACTGATCTCTCACCACAGCCAAGTCTTCAGCGCCACACCAGAAAAACCCATTCAGTATGGAACCTCTCCGAGCTAGAATTGAGGATACTTTTCAGAAACTGGGTGGGAAGCTCAAGTCGTCTAAGCGCCGTATCTCTGAAGAAAACGATGCCGACCAGCAAGCGAAGCAAGCTAGAACGCTGCCAGCTAACTCCTCTCCATCATCCGGCACCCTGGGCACCTTCTTTACCGGTGGCTTGCCGCCATTTACGACGCCTTCACAAGCCACAGCCAGCTTTTATACTTCGCAATCCCAAGGTTCGTTAGCTCAGGCACCGCACACACCCCACCGCAGCTCCCCTCTGACATTGTTCCCAGCCTGCCAGTCAAATCCTTCACCATCTTACCCGGGCCACGGTCAACCTCCATCTGTGTCGGAGCTTTCCAGCGTCACCGAGCCCATGTGGGCTGGAGCATTTGGACAAGGTGGCAGCAGTGCCTCAAGTAATTTGATAGGTAATTTCGCGCTTTCACACTACCCTACTCACCTCGATAACCGTCCCGTTCTCCTGCCACAGAACCCAGCTTACTCTCGCGACAACTCTAAAATTTCCATACAGACCTCACAGATAGCTCGCCATCCGCGGGATCGACCTTCACGAATCCAATCGACTTGACCACTGCGAGCACTCCGTTGTCCGATGCCAATTCCGGTACCGCAATGGACGTACTCGGCTCCCGGTTCCCGCACCAGGATCAAGACCTGCAAATATTGGAGGACGAGCAGCTTGCCCGCACCATGCAGCAGGGATTTGACCGTGGGAGCTTAGGCTTAGGCTCTCAGTTCGATTCATCCGACCTCGAGATGGCTGTCAACTCGCCGTCTTTCGGCAGCCTGGAACACCTCCGGGCTTACGGGCGCGACCTTCTCAACACAAAATGCTGCAAATGCAAGACCAGTCTCGTTGGTTGTGCTGAATCGATTGTATCACGAACAAGGGAGCAGCTGAAGCAAGGGTGCCTTCATCCGCTTTTGCGCTGTCCCAACTCAGGTTGCAGAGCTCGTACTTGTGTGGGATGCGGGGACTACTCCTACTGCACCACCGCCTTCGATTCGATCAAGAGCAAGGCCAAAGAGTCCCTGGTGTGGTGGTGGTGTGACAAAGCGCGCATATTCCTGGCTTTTTCCTTGCTCTGTGGACCCGAGTTTAAGCAGCTCGACATCCTCAATAATCAAACGGCTCCTCAACCTATTACCGAACGGCTGAGAACCCGTTTCAAGCACTCCAAATCGGATGCAGGACCTTCAGTTTCGGAAAAAGTCCAGGCTTTCGAAAAAGGAGCGAAGCCCGCGAAGCTCTCCCATAAATCTGCTCGGCGAGCCGACTCTCAACTTTCCAAGGGGACGGGATATGGAGGCTCCGAGAGTTCCTCCAGCTCTTTGCACAAGATCATCCATCGGGCCAAGACAGGTTCCACACCGGAGGAACAGACCTGGGAGTCATACTTCAGAGCTCTCGCGATTGTCCTGCCCGATTCAGGTCGAATTCGGGAGCAGGATGGCACAACGTTTGATGCCATCCCACAGCCGTTGCTTTTTGCCATGATTTCGAGAAGTCCATTGCTTCGAAAGGCATCGGAGCTTTTGCGCAACGACTCCATTGAAGAAATTGCCACACAGGTTCAGCTTTATGCTGCCCTGTTTGATTTCCTGGAGTCGGTGCGTAGCCACCGCGACACAGTTTGTACCCTTTACTACCACCAATGTCTGTATTCGCTACCCGAGCAGCTTCTTCACGCGTGCTTGTCACCGACAGTGCCAGTGGACTCCAAGCTGGAGATAACCGAGCCGCTGCATGAGATCGTCAAGAAATTCGCCGTACCCTGTGCCTACTTTTTGCAGATGGTGTCTAGCCACTCTCAATCATTCCAATTGGAGGAGGAGCAAGCACTGATTGCGCTGACGAAACGGTTTTGCGGAGTTGCGAAAGCACAGGAGGAAGGTTACCAACGCTTGTTTGGCAAAAAGGAGGCTCGTAGGTCGCAGGAAATTGGTGCAGAAATGCTCCCCATGTCTTCAGTCACGACACGTGCAAGGGGCCTTAGGGAGGCCGAGAAGAGACAGGACAAGATCAAGGAACAAGCCGAGGCCTGGCACCGAGAACACCGGGTCAAGGAGCTCTGTGACGACAAGATCCTGTCGAGTTTCTACTTCGCTACCAAGGCTGAATCGCTCGGGCTCGCCAGACCAGCGCCAGGTCGGATGAAGAAGCTGATCACCCAGCTGGCATCGCTTCGGACAGACCTTCCTGAAGGAATCTATATCCGTCATGCCTCATCTCGAGTGGACGTGATGAAGGTTCTCATCATTGGACCGGCGGATACTCCATACGAGAACGGTCTCTTCGAATTTGATCTGTTCTGCGGCGAGAAGTGGCCAGTTGCACCCCCAGAGATGCAATTCCGCACAACAGGAGGAGGGGCGGTCACTTTTAACCCGAATCTTTATAATAACGGAAAGGGTAACGTATTGGCTTACCCTTATGTCCGCTGGGCTTTGGTATTAACTTTGCAACAGTTTGTCTTTCACTCTTAGGGACATGGCAGGGTCCATCCTGGGAGCCGAACATGTCGACTATTCTCCAAGTGCTCATTTCCATTCAAGGTATGTCTTTGGCCCAAGGCCCTGCGAAATTTCTCTCCTTATTACCAGCTCTGAATTTCATTGGTTTCGGTTCGTATCACGATCTGTGTCACAAACACCACTACTACTGATGCTAGGTCTTACAGTCCATGTCCGGAGAAGTCTGAGGTTTCTCTCTCCATTGTTAAGTGACATTTGGATTCACGTTTCAGCCAGAACAGCCGATTAATTCGTTTGGAAGTCCAAGCATTTGTCTGCGCTTTAATAATCACGGATGTTCACCCCCGAATTCCCATATTGTGTTAGTGAGTTAGGATTAACAGTTGCCTTGTTTTCTTTAGCAATGATATTCAACGATCAGCCATGGTACAACGAGCCTGGCCGCGAGACTCATCTCGACAAGAACCAGTGCAAGCTCTACAACCAGCAGATTCAGCAGCACACGGTGCAACACGCCATATTGTACTGGCTCAACAATCGACTTTCTCAGCCAGGTAAGGGCAAAGCTCCCGCCATTGCTGCCAAACCGCTACCGGCTAGACCTGGTCCGAAGACATCAGGGGCCCCGTCGCAATATCCGATCTCGTTGCTAGCCAAGCAGTATTCGCAAAAGCCTTCGCAATCGGGTTCGTTAACAGACACACCGCCACCAGGGTGGTATGAATGGTACGAATATGAACATCATCATGGACCGCATCCATTGTTACCAAAGCCACTACCGACCGACACCCAATTCCACCAGTCCCACGGCGGCCTTTCCCAGCAAGCCACGGGCCCGGACTCTGGCACATTCGGAATCGGAGGCTTTGGACTCGGAGCTCCCTCCAAGTTCCCTCCTGCTCCGCAACCGCCTCCGCCAGGAACCACCAAGTATGGCAATGCCATTAATGGCAGTCTGAATAATGAGGCGGGTAATTGGGATGAATGGCACAACTTCAAGCCGTCATCGGGGTCACTGCATCCACCATCGATGAAAGGAGCAGGAGGCAGTGCTGGCATCCATCCACCGTCTAACCCGGTTCAAAACGACGCGCAGATGAAGTTGAAGCTTCAGCAGTTGAAGCTTCAGCAGCAGGAGATGCTTCATCTGCAGATGATGTATTCTCAGCAGAAAGAGATTGAGCTAGCCCTGGGCAAGGATATAATGAGCACTACTGATGCACAGAAGATGGCCCATGATCTGGCAGGCCTCGGAGGGAGTTACTACACACCGCTTCAACCTCCTCCGGCGCCTATATCCCTCGACCGCGCCCCCATCGGCAACACGACCGTCGATAGTAACGACGACTACGTCTGGGGAGACGTGGTGAGGAAGCACTTTGAGCTCAGGGCGAGCAGCATCGTGGCCACGGCGAAGCGGTGGCAGAAAGAGTGGCCGAAGGACAGCAAGCTCGTGTCGGAGCTCGAGGAGACGCTCACGAAGCATGGCTTCCAGTAGGAAGTGGAAGAAGACAAGGAAACCGAAGATAGTGATTCATCGGCAGGAAATATTTCAGTGGGAGACTATGACTCAATGGAATACATTCCTCTCCTGGACGACAACAATTCATCGGCAGGGAGTATTTTAGTGGAAGAGTGTGACTCAATGGAATATATTCCTCTACTGGACGACACCAGTTGAACGGATGGGAGGCCTGACGATGGTGACGAGGTGAAAGGATACCCATCCGGTGACTTTACCTCACTGGGATATGGAATCAGTGAATGGTGAAGATCTGGAAAAGGCCATGGACGCGTGGTTAAAAGCGTGGAAGGCACAACATGGTAGGATTGGCGGCTGAAGATGAGACTTAAGCAGGCAGACGAAGGGGGCGAGTTCACTGATACTCCTTTTCGCTGCATCTTATCACCGACTTTCAAGACATCAACCCGGCACCAGCACACGACGTACGGCAGCAAATACTGCGGTTCTTTTCTTCTCAGTCACAACAGCGCATAATTGATTTGCTTTTGCTCTTTTTCTTCGAGCTTATTCGGGTTCTTTTGCAAAGTTCTCACTACGGATTCTCCTTTTATTTCATTTTCCTTTTTGCCCGCTTTTCGCTAATTTCCCAGTATTGTCTGCGTTCATCAATTGGGCAGTCATCTTGAACGAGTGCCATACATACCTCTCTCTAGGTTACTTGAACTCTCGATCAGCGGCAGAAGGATGGATTATTTTACTTTACTGGACTACTGCTGCAACTCATTCTACGCTGGGGAGATGGCCTCCCTGTTCCTTGCATTGTCTTTATGTCAACTTGGCTTATATGTGTATGCACTTTGGTGTGTTTTCTTGTCGAGACTTGAATGGCTTACCCAGCCAGGCCAGGTAGGGAGAGGGACATGCAGAAGGACACATTTATCTGTATGAGTTAGATGAGCGAGTAATGAAATAAACTATTTGCTATTCATGGGCTTTCGTGACTGTCTACTGACACGTAATGTATCTTATCTTCCCACCTTTTGGGGGGTTATTATGCTATGTGAGCTGTAATATAATCTTTCAAGTTGTGGCTGATGTAGCTGTTTGCGATTGATCAACCTGGGAAAGAGGTTGTTGAACTGACCCAAAGGAGCGAGGAAATAATACCTAAAGTGATCAACACAACCACAACATTACGTGCAATTATGAGGGTTGTTAGTGAATTGACACGGACGAGTTAAACAGGGACGAGGTTTCCTCCAACCATCCCTCATCTGCCAATGTATAAGGGTTTCACGACAATGCAGAAGTGAAGCAAGGTCGACAGATGGTGTAGGTAGAAAAATTGGCCAAAAGAATGCCATGTGGTATCATATTCTCCAAACAGTCCCCCATCTATAATACAGCAGAAAGCAAAAAACCAACACATCATCATATGTCATTTAACTTCTCGCCGCCGCCTTTCTCTCCCACTTATTCTCCAGCTGAACAAGCGCGTCGTACAAGCCCCGGCTCGCCTTCTGCTCAATGGTCGACTTGGTATGCACAGACATCTTGCTGAGCACGAAGTCCGACACCGTGGTCCTGTCACGCTCGGCCGGCCTCCCGATGCCGACCGACACGCGCGCCCAATTGGTCGTCTCGTCGGCGCGCATCCGCACCAGCACGTCCTTGACGCCATTGTGGCCCCGGTGGCTGGCGTTCCAGTCCCTAACCTTGACGACACCAAGGTCTGCTTCCAGTTCGTCGTGCACGAGCACGAGCCCGACTTCGGCCGGGCTCAGGTTCTGGTCCGCCAGGTATTCCTTGTATGCCTGCGCGACCCATTTGCCGGAGACGTTCATCAGCGTCGGGCTCTGGAGGAGCGTGTATTTGGGTCCGTCCGAGGTGAGGGTGCTTTTCTTTCCGCGTCGTTCCGCCGTGAATGTCGGCTGTTCTGATGCTGCTAGTGCTTTCTGGACCGAAGAGAGGGCGAGGTGGCCGACCGAGTGGAATGTGTCGCGGAGTTGGCCTGGGTTGCCGAGACTGATCACGAGTAATCGTCTTATCGACATTGTAATCTGCCGAATGCCCTTTCCTTGAATTCGAAGTGTATGTTTCCGTCGAAGCCTTTCTCTTGGGTCGTTGTGGTGTTTATTTAAGGTAGGGTTGTTCTCGTTCGCCGGGGGCGCAAGTCGCAGTCGCGTGGGAGGAACTGTCTGCTGTGAGGGTTGGACTGTAGAAAGGGGGGAAATTCCCACGGTGGCCGGGACTTGCGCCTGTTGTTTTATAATGTTCGATGCATCGGGTTTCTGAAGTGTGACTCAACCCGCCGTCCTTGAGAAAAGGTTCTAGAAACGATGGCTTTCCGTGGGTTTGTCAACCTTAATTCCCATGAAAGGTTTCGAAGACGGCCGAAAATTGCTCCTGTCATGTCAGCCATTCAGGATGACTCCACTCGCCGAACCGGCCTGGCGGGCGTCTGCCCGGATTGTGGCTTGGGCTAGCCCTGCGATACCCCAGCTGACGTCGTTTCCGGCCCCGCCAATCACATGCCAGGAATTCGGGGCTTTGCAAGCAGCCAAATGCCTGCACCGCCACAGTCAACGTCGTCACTCCCCTCCAATGCTCCATCCACTCTGAACGTTACCTAGGCACATCAGCACAACCAGGATCCGCCAGACCCGTCCACTTGGCTGACTGACGACGACTTCTCACAACAACGCATTCGCAGACACGCACGCATACCGACAATAGCACCATTTGCTTTCTCTCCGTGAATCAGCGCATCAGGATCCGCAACAGCCTTTACCTGCCCCAAACAAGTGTTCCCCAAACAGGTTACCCAGCATGTCGTGGGCCGGTACGCATGCCCCGCGATGGCCTCACCCGCCAGCGACCCATCTTGACATGTGTTGACTCCTCTGTTTCCCGCATACAGGTTTCAAGAAAAATGTCAACCGCGCGACGACGCAGGTGATGATGAAAACAGGTGTGTGCTGTGTGCTGTGTACTGTGTGCTGTGTGCCGTGTTTGCGGCCTGTCCAGGTTTTGGAGAGTGGGGTTGCTAATTCCGGCATCGCGACAGGCCATGTCGAGAAAACCAACGATCGGGATTATGAAGTCGAAGAACGGTACGGCAAACCCCTCTGCAGATGTGGTATGAGACAGGACATTGGGCTAAGATACAGGACAGGCGATTTCGGACAATGGAGGCAGCATCACTGCGATTACAGAAAGAGGCCAAAGGATATCTTGATTCCCTACGAGGTAAAAGGGCTCCTCCAATAACCCATAAAGCCAGAAAACCAGACGACTGACAAAACGGTACGCAGCAATGACGGCCTCGCAAATGCGCATCGCCGAGACGATCGATGCCTTCTACGGGGACGCCGGCGCCAAAGACGGCGTCAGCAGAAGCTACAAGCAAGCGGTGGAAGACCTCGACGCCGAGACGATCAAGGCGTTGGATGGGCCATACCGGACGACGGTCCTCGAGCCGATCTCGAGATTTTGTGCTTATTTCCCCGACGTGAACGAATGTACGAGGGACCCCTGGCGGCGACTAGTTGCCCGCTTTTTCAAAATCGTGCTGACCATGACATAATTTTGCAGGCATCAAGAAGCGCGGCCACAAGCTCCTGGACTACGATGCCCTGCGCGCCAAAGTGAAGAAGCTCGCCGAGAAGCCTGACAAGGACGTGACCAAGCTGCCCCGGACGGAAAAGGAGATGGAGATGGCCAAGGCGGCCTACGAACAGCTCAACGAGCAATTGTGCACGGAGCTGCCGCAGCTCATCGACCTCCGCGTTCCTTACCTCGATCCATCCTTTGAGGCGCTCGTCAAGATCCAGCTGCGCTTCTGCGCCGAGGCGTACAGCAGGATGGCTCAGGTGCAACAATACCTCGACGCCGACACGCGGGAGCAGTATGCGCAGGGCCACCTGGATAGCAGGGTCGAGCAGGTGCTACAGGAGATAAGGGAACTGAGCATCAGCGGGACTGTCTGAGTTCTGGCTTTGTGTTAAAATGGTGTGGCTGGAGGCGGGTCGACTATAATAGGGAGTTGGAGAGAGGTGGCAGAAAGTAAAGATTAAAGATAACTCTTTACGGCGTATGAGGTATGATAACACGGTTTAAAGCGGGAAAGCTTTGGGATACACGTCATCTTTCTAGCGGGTAATTGGTGCGCCAGCTGCTGTTGGGTGCTGAGACGAGAGCCGATGCCCTGGAGCGGTTTGTTAGTCTTCAAGGGTGGTGAGGTATTCCTGTCTGTATTAATATATCATTGGATCCGTTTTACGATGCTGGTATTTTAGAATAAAAACGATATTGGACTTTGCCGGTTCGTGTCGTCGATATTTCAGTATTTGCAGGCTCTCAGAAGGCCCGTTTGCTGCTCGTGTTGGTGCTGGTCATGCCGACGGGGGCAGTTATCAAAGTCAGAAATATGCTATTGCCAAGGGACGCGGACCCGTGATTATATTGCTATGGGCCATTTCTTCGCATTGAAGTCAGTCAGGCATGAAATATGGTCCGTAATTTTCATGAAGGGAGACGGGCCAACCCAAAATGCTGTTTTGGAGTGCGGCATAATAAGTCTCGGACCCGCTACCTGGTAGGTAGTTAACCCTTTCACCAGTTCATTCGAACTTTTGTTCAGTTTTGAACACTTGGCTGGAACTCGGGCTCCCATCACTTTCACCGATGAATGGATCATGCTTCAAGAGGGCGGAGCTCATTGTTCAGAGGAACGAGCAGTTTGAGTAGAGTCGCTGAAACAAGCGTTCACCGGGATCAATATGACGTAAAACTTTGATCTCTAACATGCCATATTACCATTTATCCATTCATTCAGAAATCATCGTCCCAACATTTGCTCCGTCGGGGAATGCATGACAATTTGTTGCTCCTCCAGCTTGTTCCTGTTGTTCCTTCCCATGAGCGAATCCTCAGACCCATCACTACCCGATCTATGCCGCTATGGCGTGGTTTGTTCTCTTCTTCCGCGCGTTAGTTTAATGTGAGCGTTGAATGCACAATGTGTGCAAAGAGCTCTTTTTGTCCATCTATTCGACCGACTGGCTGGGCGGCGTTTCGCCTTTTTCTCTTTGTTTTAAAACGTCAGTTTTTTTCGTGGAAACTAAAGCAGACCACCTACGGGGCAGCATAACGATTGGAAGGCGCTATTTTGAGGCTGAAACGTGCGCGACCCCACGCGCCAGTCTGGCGGGCCAGGCACAGTGTCTCTTCAGTGGACAGCTTGTCTCCGTGTTACCGGGCTTGTCAGCGTCTCGGGACAGCGGTGGTGGCCTGGCGTTGATTGGGCCACCATCATCTTTTTCCTATTTTGGAGGAGAGGCAATTGACCAGTTCTGACTGCTTGATGATGACGAGTTGCAAGAGGCAGAAGCACAAAAAAGGCTACGCACTGACTGGCGTCTGTGAGATGTTGCATGCCGTAGGGAAGTAAGAGACCCGACATCTGAGAGTCGTGTTCTCATTTCTGCGCAGAGTCAGTCCAGGAGGAATTCCCCTCTTCTGATAGGCAATAGCTGAACTTGCATCGTAACGAGGTCGGCCAAGACACGCGATTTCGGCGTGCATATATTCACATCACACACCACCAGACACAAGTCCGGGCCGGAATCCCAGCATGTTGGAGGACTGTAATGGTGGTGAAGCTGCAGTCAATAGTGTATGTATATAGACTGCAAAGAGTCAAACACACCTCCCGGCAACGGCCTGGAACGTCTGGGTGATAGAGTAGCATTCAGCCTATTCCATCCTGAGCAGGTGGGTTTGCGAGTGGATCTTCTCGTATGTCCATACGAAAATGTGATGGGATGGATGGACTTTGGGTCCCTGGATCGAGAGGGATTTCCGTCTTTGAAGGTTCGGGTGGTCATGAATGTTTCTCTCGGATCCGCGACATGTTTTGCGTCCGCTGGCTGCTGTTCTGAGAACACTCTCAGGGCGGCTCACTCCGTCAATCGATATGTGCGTCTAGTGAGACGAGACAGGCGACGTGGAACACTGGAAACCGCTGCTGCGCCCCCCAAATGGTGTGGAATGATTTGCTGAGAGGCCCCAGAAACAAAAGCCATGCAGCAGACAGAAAAAGCTACTGTTTGGTAAAAGAAACATTTCGATTCCCTCCATGAAGCATGAGGAATAATTTGGTCAAGGCCAAGGACCCAAGGCACAGTCAACGCAGACGCCTTCCTTTTCAAGAGGAACCAAGTCGGGCGACCGCGACCGACCGAGCAACGGACCGACAACAGTGAGGTGGGGGGAGGGGTGTCTGGCCAACATCCATCTTCCGTCGTCGTTGTTCCTGGTATCCCGTCCTCGAGATATTGGGACTGGTACTGGATGGTGTCGCCTTCATCACAAGCCTTTTTATGATTTCCTGGAATATTGTGCTGCAGTCTCTCTTTCTTCTAACCGTCTTGGCGACAATAGCGGCGTCCAGCAGCCCGGGATGGAATGAAAGGAGCAGAGATCCGGTTGATCTTATTCATCATTCATGGCATCACTGCGGCTACTTTTCCCGGCCCGCGATTAACAGCAGCCAACCCCGCTCTGCAGACACCCTGTTAGTGGCTTTAGTGGACTGCAGCCATTGTTCTGGCCCGTTCCTAGCGCTCTGCAGGCATTTCCAAAACGAAAAACGTGGGGACCTCGGGAAAGCACTGGTCAAACGCCGCCCGGGCTGGAGGTGAGGAGCGAGGGTTGCTGGGTGGACCCCTGCCCATTCGGCCCCTGCCTGCAGCAACTTTGAACTGCTGCAGGCGATAAGACGACTGGGATGCTCAATTCAACCGTTTTGACGAGTTTCGCCCTTCAAGAATTCCCATCGGGCCATTATTGCCACCACATACACTCCTTTTGCGTTTCGCTACATATCAAGTGCCTCCTCCTGCTTCTCCGGGTCAGTTTTGTCTCTTGTTTCTTTCGTTTTGACTTAATAATCTCCTCTTTTTGGTCCCCCAACAACATCCAATCTCGGACCTAACGATATCGACGTGTCTCGGTGTTACCCTGCCATTGCTGCCGCTCATTTCGATAGTGTAAACATAACACACCAACCTCCCACACGAGCTACGTCAAAACTGCAGCAGCCCGCTTGCACTTTCTGGCCCGTTACCTACACCCATAAACACCGTACACAGCATTTGACGGAGAACGAGCACCTGCCGCCAAGATGAATATCACCAAGAAATTTGACCGCGCATTCCAATGGGCGGGCGAGAAGATGGGCTCCGAGGCCAGAACGACCATGTCGGAGGACTTTAAGCAGCTGGAGACTGAAATGGCTCTCCGTTTTGACGGTCAGTGGCTGCTTCTTCCCTTTCACCCGTTCATGATGTCGTGCTAACCAGCTGCTGCAAGTACAGGCATGGACCGGCTCCAGAGATCCATGAACCTCTACGTCAAATGGCTCGGCCGTCGCAGTGAGGCGTCCGAGGACAAGGAGAAGAGCCTCCCGACCAGCTACCTCGGGCGTACCATGATCAACCACGGCGAAGAGTTCCAGAACGACTCCGAATTCGGCAACTGTCTGATAGCAATGGGCCGCGCCAACGAGAGGGTAGCGGCGATCCAAGAGACCTTTGTGAGCGAGGCCACGCACACATGGCTCGAATCGCTCGAGAGATCGTTGGCCATGATGAAGGAATACCAGGTGAGCAACAAATCCCTTTGGACCCAACAGTTAAGCTCGTTTTCCATTAACGCGTCTTCCCGAACCAGGCTGCCCGCAAGAAGCTCGAGAACCGGCGGCTCGCATACGACGCAACCGTAACCAAGATGCAAAAGGCAAGACGTGACGACTTCCGCCTCGAAGAGGAACAGCGGGCCGCCAAGGCGAAGTACGAGGAGTCCTCCGAAGACGTGGTGCGCCGGATGCAAGACATCCGTGACGCCGAGGTCGACAGCGTGCAGGATCTTACCCAATTCCTCGATGCCGAGCTCGACTACCACGAGCGGTGCGCCGAGGAACTCAGACGAGTGCGCAAGAGTTGGATCGTCGCCCCCACAAAGACTAGCAGCATGAGCAGTTATGGTGGCAACGGCGAGCAACGTCGGCCGGCCGGCCGGAGCAGATCCAACACAGCACATAGCATTAGCGAGACCCGCATTTCGCGGACGAACAGCCACCAAAACATCTACGAGGCTGAGGAGATTGAGTCAGAGGCACCGCCCGTCCGCATGCCCATCCGCAGTAGCACAAACAACCACTCCTCGAGGGTCGCGCTCTCGGAGCAACGGCAGAACCAGCAACTTGACGGGCCCGGCCGTCCCACCATCGGTGGCAGAGCTAGTACTTTCGCGGGCGGGGCAAGTCTGGACCGCGAGCGCGGAGGAGGCCGCATCTCGGGCGTGTCGACGCCGGGGTCGACCTACGGCGTCAACCAGAACATACCCAATGTGGGCAGTTTGCGCGGCCAGTTGCGTCCCGTCAGCAGGATTCAGACGAACCGGGACGACGTGTTTGATGACGAAAACACGAGTGACAACAGCAGCAGCCCAGACTATCGCAGCACTAGTCCGGCGACGAGCGTCGGCAGCCTGACCCGCACATATAGTAATGCCGGGTCGAACAACGGACTCAGTGGCATGCGCAAGGCTCCCCCGCCGCCCCCGCCGAGCCGCTCCAAGAAGCCGCCTCCGCCGGTGCCGGCAAGACGCGAGGTCGGGTATTAGTTGTCTCCGAAACACCGCTGAGGCGTGGATATGAAGGCGTGTTTGCTTTATTGATGACTAGAGGGCAGAACAGGCGTGGCTTACGTGCGGTATTTTTTTTTGTCTTTCTGGTCTTTTCACTCGTCGCGGCGGATTGCTCGGTCATGGTACTATAATTGGGCTGGGAAATATTGGCGGCGCCGAGCAGGTTTCCTGCCTACCTACTTTCTTTATGTTTGGAGTTTGGTTATCTTTTGGTCGTGCGAGCAGTCTTCGTTTTCGGTGGGCTGGATCCACGGCTTATTTTGTGTTGGGCGCCTGGTTCACCTGAGCCATTTGGAAGCCGGAATATGTATTAGAGCAGTTACATACTTAGCCGTAATACTGGGCAAGCTTGATAAATAAAGACCCCAGGTTATGATTCTTACATGTCTACCGGAATTGTGTAAGTGGAATTCTGACCTTGAGCTTCATAACTCTGATGTCAACCCACAGATAATAAGGCGAGAGAACCCACCCCCGCATGTCGGGTTGCCGGGCCCGCTCCGGAATCTAGTCCCGGTGCCACTGTGATGCAGTGACCCTTGTCCCGCTAGCAACCCCACCGCCGGGCCAGAGCTTTGGATTCTGGACAATCCAAAATCAAGTCAATCACGACTACAAACTCCAGCAACTTCAGTGCTGCTACGTAATTACCAGCCGTCAATTGCTCCGGCTTTTACTTTACTGAAGTACATGTGACTGTACCGTCCCGCAATGCAAGCCACACCGACCCCTCGATTTCCTTTGCCTCCCCTTCCTTGATCTTCAAAGCTCGCCGAATTTCAATCACCTATCCACCCCTGCACGACCGAACGACCGACTCGACAAACACGCAGCTCGCCGCCACTCATCCCTCACCCACCTACTAGTCACTACCGAACAGACTGTGCCAAAATGGCGACCGAAGACGTGCGATACAGGGAATCGTCCCAGTTCCGGCTGTGGTCCTTCTCACACTCACAACTGGCCGCGATGCGCGAAAACACCAACGCCAAAGCGGTAGCCAGCATCTCGGAGCGCCTCTCCTCCTTGGGCGCCACCGTTCCACCCTCCTCGATACCTATGGACATCTCGGCGCCGACTTCGACGGCCAACACCCCCGACCCTGAAGGTGGTGGCGGCACGCCACGTTTGCCCGAGTTTTTGAGTCCAGCGGACGAAGCGACCATGGTGACCTTTTATACGGCCGAGCTGATGCGCGCGGGCGCCCACGCCGAGTTTTCGGACGAGATAATCGCGACCGCCGCGACGCTATTTAGACGGTTCTACGTGACGAATAGCATCATGACGTATCCGCCGCAGGAGATGTTGGTCGTTGCTCTTTTTTTCGGGTGCAAGGCCGAGGGCGCGTTTCCGAGGATAACTGAGTAAGGATATATATATATATATATGATCTACGGATGTGGAGGAAGAAGAAGGAGCTAACTGGTGGTGGTGGTCAGTTTCCTCAAGACATTCGGACGAGAACGGCCCGAGGAGATTCTGGCGGGCGAGTTTCTGCTGTTTCGCGGTATTCGGTTCTCGATCGACGTGAAGCACCCCTTTCGCGCGCTAAGGGGGGCTGTGATGGAACTGAGAAGTTTGGGGGATATTGAGGTAACTTCTTTTCCCGCCACGTACATACACACTCCCAATATTTCTAACTCAATATGCGATGATATAGGAAACCCGAATCGAAGCTGCCGAGCGCAGAGCCAAAGACATCCTCCGCTTCAGCCCGCTCATTACGGATGCCTACTTCCACTACACGCCCTCGCAGATCATGATGGCCGCGTTGTCCCTGGCTGACCGCAGCCTCGCCGAGCGCCTGATTCAGGCGACCTTCCATCACGTCAACGTTCCGGAGATCTCGGGGACAAACAGCGGCGCGGACACGCCAAATCCAACAACTACAAATACAAAAGAGACCAATAAGAGTGAGGATAACAAAGCGTTTATTATCGGGTCTTATGTCAGAGATAAAGTGCTGGGCACGATCGAGTCGTGCAGGGATATGCTGTCCAAAGAGCTGCCGGAGCGGAAGGAACATTGGGCTAACGTACGTTTTTTCTCCTAACCTCTCGCCTATTCGGTCCTACATTACTGACAAGTGTGTTTTTTGCGTTGATAAAGAGAGCCGTGTACAAAGCCCAGGTTGTCCCGCTAAAGAAAAAGCTTAATAAGTGTCACGATCCGGACAGGTGGAATCTGGTGGAACTGCAGAAAGTTCGCCGAGAACAGGCCCTCTCTTCAACCAAGAAGCTTGACGGTTCCGAGGATGAGTCGGCGGCTCTGAAGGATGATGGGGCGGTATTTGGGAGTGAGGCTAAGAGGAGGAAGGTCTCTGGAAACAAAAAGCTGGAGGATCCTTTTGGGGGTCCGTTGTGAGACCTTAATTTGGAATGCATCATGCTGAACCTGACAAGACGACGAGTTATCTTTCTCTACCTGTTTTCTATACACATGCACTGGTAATAAGACGGAAAGACGATGCTGGAAGGAAGAAGGGGGCATTTATTTGGGTTACTTAGCTGTTATATTGCAAAGGGGCGCGCGCGGGGTTCTAAGTGGACAAGCATTGGGAATTTTTATGGATAAGGATATGCTGCTAGGTACTGTTTGCGTTTTGTTGCAAATATAATTAGAGGAAGGTGGATAGATAGAGGAAGGTGGATAGACAAAAAATGGCTGCGGTCGGGACATTAGGTGGTCAAAAGCAGATATTAGTAGATACATGGATTTACGGAGGCGTTACAAAGGGGTGTGTCAACAGAGTTGATGGAAAGAATTTCGACGTCTCTTCAGAGAAGTGGGTACATCCTGGCACAGGGTATGGATAAAACCTGAAAAGAAATGAAATGATCAAAAACATACAACACCAGGGATTCGCTGGTCGTCACCGACCCAACTACTAATCTGGCTCTCACCAGTTTATCTAGGGGAGAGCGGACGGGATCCCGAGTTTTCTGGTGGATATGGTCGTATGTGAAAGATTTGTGTAGTGCCTCAACTGATATATCGGTTTACCTCGTCAGGGACGCCCCTGATTTGTCTAACGTATCGTTTGGGTTTTCCTCGCATTCCATTTCATTGTTTCTGCTCCCCCGCAAGAAGGATCCTTGCTACTTGAAACACAATGCTAACCAATGCAAAACAATTTGCCATTTTTTTTCCCTTACCATCTCTGGATCCTTTGTTGTTTCTGTCTCTTCGACCTCAGGTGTTGGCAGTTGATGCAGCTCTACCGGTCCATGACCGTTATCAATGTTCCCCGGGCCTTTGTTTTTGCTCTCGAGCGTTGACCACCCAGAACATGGCCGGCGGCTTGTATTTTCGGTGTCTGATATTGCATTTTGCGCATCGCGGGAGTTGGCTCGGGTCCCGCAGGACGACAAGCCCGATAGTCCCCAGTCCCTCGAAGAGGATGGTCTCCCGTTTCCACAACAGGGAGTTGACTCCTTGGCGCGTGAACTTGTATATCACAAAGAGAAGAGGGAACAAAACAATATGGATGCGTAACATGTTAGATAGCTGAGCGTATACTGGTTAATCAATTACGCTGATGTAGGAAGTGAGAAAGTTGTTGACCGTGAAGGGTGTCACAAAAACTATCCCATCCGTAGAACAGGGTAAGGAGGGTTCCTAGAACAAACCCGTATAGTGCCTTTATCCACTGGAAGTAAGACGCAAAGGAATAGTTCGGGGACGATCGCAGGAATGCATTGGTACTAATCCCACGTCGTCATCGGTCGCACGCTCTCCGTAACGGTGTAGTCTGGCCAGCGATCTCTGATGCTCACGATGGCGTGGAGAATTCTGGAGACACACCAGCAGGCAGCTGCTCCCGTCGCCAGAGCCGAAAATATAAAGAAGCCGCTGAGCATGTGAGGCAAGTAACGAACATGCTCGCGGATGGCGGCCAAGATGAAGACGCCGCCTGATGTCCCGCCGACCTCTAGCCCGCCTCGCCTGAATTTCTTTAGCACGTCGTCTGACGGAACATTCAAGCTGGGACTACATTGCTGGCTTGGACAAGATCTAGTACCCGTTGGGTCGCAAGACTCGACTCGATTCTATCTGGGATGCTGAGATAACCTCTGCCAGCGGAAATCCGCAATCCTGGCAAAGGCTCTGGCTGAAAATCTCCCCTGATGGCAGCGCCGATGTGAAACTGGTAGCTGGCGGTGACAAGAGCGTTGCAGTACTTTGCCACGATGGAACTGTGAGTGATCTCGCCCACCGACTTCAGGAGAGATCCCAAACAACGGGTGGGATCAATGAAAGAACTTGACTGACAAATATAATTCAGCATCAGAAACACTCAATATCTACTCTCGGAGCCGCAGTCTCCCGGCGGAGAGATATTGCGAAGAGAGATATCTATGATGGACCCAGCCAACCCCACACCCCCTTTACCGCCCATCAACGAGAAAACGGCGTCGCTCGCGGTCTGGCGTGATGACCGGAAGGCGGCCGTTTTGGCTGGAAGCTACATCTTCCGGTATCAGGTGTCCGACACGCTCAGAAACTGGCAGTGTATCGGTGTTACTTGTCGGGCCACGAGTATTAGCGTTCCTCACGGACTGCATAAGTCCTCTCTCAGCTTCTCGCACAGCTCGGAGCAGCTGGTCGTCGCTTTTCAAATCAAGAATGGACATGATCACTCTGTAGACCTTCGACTGTACGATTCCTGGTGTGGAAGAAGGATCACATATGGAGATGCCCAAGGTCTATCAAGTTCCCAATGGTAATAGCAAATGTAGGAATCACGTTGCGCTGGAAAGGAAAAAGCAAAAGAAAACATACCACCCCCTATGTTACCATATTATGATGGATATGAGACTAACAGGAAAGGTGCGGATCAAAGGGAAGCCAAGGCGGAAAGAATTTTGTCACAGCCTTTTATATCACCACCAGGGACGGAAGACCAGCCCGGGTTCAGATGTTGGCGCGGTGCCCGAAGGAATACACATCAGTGACAAAAGTGCGGCCCGGGGCAGACGGAGATGATAGTAGCGCTATCAGCACTACTACTGCGAACATTAATAAGCAGGCGCTTCTGGTGGAAGCGGCTGCGCAGAATCCCAAGGACGCTACCTTCATTGCGGTCGCCTTGTCCTCCAACAGTATGGGCAACACAATATCTACCTGTTGGACCAACCGGCTGGGCCGGTCCTTGTGTTCAAACTGAAGGTGTCGAGATATGCTTTTGGTCTGCCATCGACGGATACCATCTATGTCGTTGGAGTTGTTGGAGTCGATGCCGATGGTGGTGGTGAAATGGAGGTGTACAGGTACCAGATCTCGAAAAGGGGCGGCAAGTCTACTAGTAGGATATGCCTTGTTGTTTCTGAGCGGACCGGCGGAGGACCCGAAACGATAAAGCTTGGGAGATCGAGAGTGACGTTAAACTCGATTTCTCCCGAAAGAGAATAATCGACTTCTTCTTGTCGACTTACCAGGGAATTTGAACATGCAAACCGATTTTGAACAGACCTACGGGTTATTTCCCATTGAATATCATTTCCTGTGCCTCTTTTAAATTGACTATCTAGTGCGCAACAGGTTCCCTTATTTCCCAAATCGAACTTATCTTTCATAGTGCCAAAGATCCTCATGTGGTCTGTCCACCTTTGATCGGCACATGGGCGGCCGCCAGGCATTAAAGGGGGTGGGGCGGCCCAGCGATCATACACGACTTAACACAAGGTCCGAAAATCTCATCTACCGATCCCGGCTGTCTCGGGACAGGTCAGCTAGGTAGGCAGGTGGTGTAGGAGCCGGATAGTAGGTTGACGGTAATAAGAGCTTAACATCGTTTAATGAACAGCGCCGCTGCGGCGAGGTTCAATATTATTATGCATTTCAGGCTTTTCAGCTGAACATGAGATGGTTCGTGACAGCCAACGACTGGATGATTCATGCTCAGGACCATGGGCTAGACTCTAGAGCTAAGCTTGCCATTGTTTCCCCTTTTTTCCTTGCTCAAAGTCAAACTACGGTCCTCTGTCTTGGTGCCAGTCAACCTGTGTCTTTGTAATCATTTCAGACATCCAATTACGCCATGTTTGGCGCCAACATCGAAATATATTGGAAAGTATTCCAGTTTCTTTGCCCCTTAAGTCTGCTACCGAGAACGTGCTGAGCAGATATTATGTCGGACCTTAGGATCATGCAGCTGTAGCAAATATACCGCGCAACCGATGAGCTCCTGTTGTAGGTAAAACATGGGGTTGGAATTTGAGTGCCGGCCAGGCTACGGTATGGCAGGCAGGGATGTTCAGGGGTATGGTACTTTTGCATTGATGCTCACTGGAAAACGAACAGATACGCGTAAGGAAACGGATTGATAAAGTGAGCAAGCGTACAAATTCGCCCTAAGATATGCAGGACCATTGGTCGATACCTTTTGTCCTATGCCGGGTCATATCGAGCGATTCCAGGCGCATCATTATGGATGGAGGCGCAGCCAGGTCCCGATGGCGCAGCAAACTTCCATGCATGCGATCTTTTCCGAGGCACTGGGGTTTCGTAGGTAGCGATACTGAGGTGGTATTCCATTGATGGAAATGCCAGGCAGGTAATGTCGTTGGTTCTACCATACCAGTTCTGCTGGGGCTACCACTTGCCCACATCCAGCCGAAGAATTATCAGAATGGCGTCAAAGCACAGCTACTGTCGGTCCCGCGTAGGCCAGGGATCCCGGTGACTGCTCTAAAACCCTACCATGCCCCTTGAGTGCACGCGGCCACCCACGTCCCAGACTCCCGGCTTTCTCGTGCCGCCTCTTGAGAACTGAAAGGTGGTGAATAAGTATATACTTTCTTCGCGTAGCCCCGATGCTTGAGCCTCCTGATTGTCGACCGTCGTCCAGGAGATGTCTGTTGGTGTTGCTGTTCTCATCGAATTTGGTTTCACTCCTTAACCAAAGATTATGAGTACCACGGTGGCCGACGTCATGTCCGGAATGCAGACCTCCTCTGATTACGAGGTCTACCTCGGCCAGTGGATCAACTGGTCACGGGGCCCCGTGCTGGGAGCCACCCTCACCATGACCAGATCCAACGGAAACCTTCTCATCGGTTTCCTGGCCTTCTTTGTTGCCGTGGTTGGGGCTCGCTTCTGGAGGATTGCCGCCTTGATCCTTCACTTCCAGAACTCGACCGACCAGGCTAGCGATGCCTTACATCACCAGCGTCAAGCGGTCCTTCGCAACGCCTCCAACCCTGACGAAGGTGTCATCACGCTCCTCGATATCATGCTGTCTTGGAGGGGAGCCGCAAGTCGCCCTTTCCGTCGGCTGCTGCTCCCTCTGCTTGTATCGAGCTGCTGCGTTGCTGCGTTTACACTCGCCGGTGGCTTTTCTTCAAACGTTCAGTTCTCTGACGACCTTGGTTCTGAGGTTCTACTCACAGGTACTTAAGTTATTACCTCCCAGCCCACCATATAAAGTACGGAATAATAACATACTCGCTCAAATTCACAGGCAGGAACTGCGCTGCGAGCTACTTCCCAGACAACGCCACCACACGCGATTATGAAGCCCTGTACTACCCCTATCTATCCAAACAGGAAGGATCCGCGGCAAATTACGCCTCTCAATGCTACACCAACAACACGGGCGGGATCCTCAAGTGCGGCACCTTCGTGCAGCAGCGGCTTCCAGTACAAGCCAACTACGAGGCCGACTGCCCGTTCAAAGGCGGTCTCTGCAAGACCAACTCAAGCAACATCCACCTCGACACGGGCTACCTCGACAGCCACGCCCATTTCGGCCTCAACGCGCCCCCCGAGCAGCGGATCCTGTTCCGCAAGACGCTCCACTGCGCGCCTCTCGTCACCCAAGGCCACAAACAGGTCTTCAATGTCTCGGGAGACAAGTCCTACACGCGGTACTACTACGGCAACAGCACCGACTTCAACTACACCACGCGCGAGCTGTACCAGAGGAACTACACGTACCAGTACACCAACGACCTGCGGGAGCGCAACCCGTCGCAGATGTCCGGCTACACCATGGGCGTGCAGGCCTACTTCAAAGGGGCCGACGACACGCCGCTTACTGGCAGTTCGAATTTCGTGCCCATTCCTGAACTCGATGTGCCCAACGCTAATACCTATGTCGTCTTTCGGTCTGGAAACGGCGTGAGCTTTGCCGAAAAGACGGACGATCTGTGGTATCAAGCCACGACCCCGGCCGGGGTGAGGGTCAACCTCAACTCGGCCGCAGACAATATCAAAGTGTATTGGATGGACGAGGTCGCGTCCCCCATGGGCTGTGCGGAACAAATACAGTTCTGCAACCCCAACCTGCCGGAAGATGACGAGGCTAGGTGTACCCCGATGACGGGGTTTTTTGATGACCAGGATTACCCAGAGTTCTTCAAGGACCCTGATGCGAAGGCGAGGTTCGCTTACATTGTGAAAGCGGTCGGCCAACCGGGGCTGTCGGGCTTGCTTCTCAACTTGGGCGCGCAGAGTCTCACGACGCGGTATGGTGTCAGGCAGGGCCTGCAGGGTCCGATTCCGGGGAATCAGTGGCAAAAGGATGTCGAGCACTGGATGTCGACCATCATGACCGTGGATCAGGCAAATTTCGTGAGCCAGGCCACCGGACCGACCGACCCTGCTGTGAAGCTGTTTTACAGAGGGCCGGAGAACAAGACGGAGCAACGGTTGTGTCAGAGCCAGGTGCATTTCTCCTCCTTTCTCACCAGCTAGTAGCAACAGATTGACTGACTGCATCACAGAAAATCCTCAGCAACGAATACGCATCCTTCAGCATTCTCGGTCTGGTCCTAATCTTTGCCATCGGCGGGCTCATCGTGACGATATCCATGTCACTCGAGGCCGTGCTGGCGTGGATCAGTCGCCGGCTCTACGGGCAGATGACGTACGCGCAGCTGGAGTGGTGCACCAACGAGACGCTGCAGCTGCAGAGGCTGGTCCAGGAGGAGCTGGGCCTCGGGACGTGGAAGAATGCCACTGGGAGCGTGCCTATCACCCTACCGGGGGAGCAGCTGGGGCTGCTTGACCTGCAGGATCGGGAGCATCCGAGGATATGTCGGCCAGAGGCCGCGAAGAAGGATGGTTTCGGGGATAATGATGGTGATGGAAAGGGGGTGAGGTATCAATTGGACGGGATTTCCATAGATGATGGGGAGAAGTTTGACCTGAAGACAATTCTTAGTTATAGTTCCGGGGACTGGAAGGTATAGGAAGGAGAAGGACCAGAGGTACCTCGGCAGTCTGACAGTACTTGGATATCCAATAGCTGTCTTATCCTTTTCTTTAGAACAATCAATGAAGCTCGGCCAAAAAGAAAACCAAGACAGCAGGTGGTTGACCGTGGCTCTTTGGTGTATATTTGGTGTTACACGACTGGTAATGCACATAATGGTTGCCTGCACGCAAGATTACGCCTTTCCTTTTATGGACGTCCCCAGTAGAAAACTGAATCCCCGCACAGCTTTTCGGTCTGACCAAAGCTCGCCAGGTCAACCGTGATGCCACCGCCGATAGACTTTTGTTAACGCCATCATTATCATCAAGCCCTTCCGCAAGCCGCTAAATAAGGTACTGACGAAGGATGGGCGAGTCGATGCCTGTGCCAGAGAAGAAATATGTCGATGTCGAAGGGTACCCGCCGGTCCCTCTCTGCAAGCTCTGTTCACGGTGCCAAAGCGTGTTCAGTGTCCAGCCGGCATTCTCACTGATTTCAAGGGAACCGATCGAATACTGGTCCTCACCACGCCGGCACCACCAGAATGAGGCTGCTCTCAGAGATGCTGCATCGGACGGATGCGTTCTCTGCCACTTGATTCTCGTCGAATCTGTCTCCAAAGGAATTTGGAACGCATCCAAAGCCAACGGAATTTGCTACGAGGTGCGGTTTTCCGACCACGCAACGCATATTGACCTGTGGTTCTACGCCGGGGACACCGAGGGACGCACGTATTTGGTCTCGATCTATCTCGATCCTCTCAAAGGCTGGATTCCCCCCTTTGATACTGGCACTAGTACTGGCAATAAGCCTAGTAATACTACTCAAACTCCGTCATCGGTGCCACTGGAGAACACCGGCACAACGTTAGAGTCGGCACGACAAGAAACGCTGCAGATGACGAATTACTGGCTGCAAAACTGCGAGCAGCAGCATTCCATATGCCGCCATCCGGTTCCAGGGGCGGAAACACTGCCCTCAAGACTTTTGCAAGTCTGGAAATCAAGGGACACGCTTCAACATCAGGCTCGCCTAGTATCTCTATCACCCCAAGGTACATCGCCAGTGAGATTCGCAACTCTCAGCCATCGCTGGGGTCCAAACCCAACACTTCGACTGCTAGAGTCCAATATGACGGATCTGTGCGCGGAAATACCAGTATTGACGCTCGACAAGGTGTTTCAAGACGCCATCGAGGTGACCTGCAACCTCGGCCTCGCATATCTTTGGGTGGACTCGCTATGCATAATTCAGGATTCTTCTTCGGACTGGGCTGCCGAGTCTGTCAAGATGGGAGCTATATACAAGAACGCCGTATGCAACATCGCAGCTGCTAACATCATCTCCGACGATGCTGGTACGGAGAGCGTATTGTTCTCCCGGGAGCAGCGGCCCTCATTCCACCACTTCTCTCCTCACGTATGCATCAGCTGGAGGAGCGAAGACACCCTTAATGACAGCCAAGAACACAGGGACAAGACGATGGCCATCGAGGTAGGGGGTTACTACACCATACGGGATCCTATGCAGTGGCTCACCACCGTGGATAAGACGCCCCTGAACCGACGTGGATGGATTTCGCAGGAGCGGGAGCTATCGCCGTGCATCCTACACTTCGACAGCCAACAGCTTTACTGGAGATGCAGCGAACTCCTTGCCTGCGAAAGCTATCCGAACGGTATACCCTACATGGACAGAAGCCACAAGTACTGCACGACCCGTAGCTTTAGAGATCTTGTCGAGGAGCAGGCAACCGCATCAGTAGCGGCAGTGGCGGCAGCAACAGTAACAGAAGCACGGGAATCAGTTCTCCGATTCTGGGGAGATTTCGTCGAGCGCTATTCTGCGACCGAACTGACTTATAAAAGCGACAAGCTGCCAGCCGCATTCGGCATGGCGTGCGAGCTGGAGCGTCTCATGCCTCAAAATCGCTTTCTTGCCGGGCTGTGGGAGAGTCATCTGGCAGAGGGTTTGCTCTGGAGCGTTGTCCGGGAAGAAGATCCAGGGATGGTCGGCCCTACAGATATCCTCATTCCTGACCACTATAGGGTTCCTACTTGGTCCTGGGCGTCGCTGCACCACCCCGTTGTTTACCTCAAGGAACCAACAACGCCCTTCCACCTCGTCTCATCCATCTTCGAGGATGGTCTGACCACTGACCAAAACCAACCCGATGATGACACGAACAGCCCCTTTGTGGTCTGTAACCGCCTCCGCATTACTACCTCTCGGCCGTTGATGGCGCTCGCAGACGCACTTGAAAGGTCTGCTTACGTTGATAAGAGCAACACTACCAAGAACCCTTTCTACCTATTTCCCGACATTTGGGGCCCGACGATCGAGATCCCGAAGTCCGCTGCCGAACTTCCTCCACCCTCGCAGGCTAATACCGCATCACCATCCGATGACGCAGCAGCTGAGCAGAGAAAACTCAGCACACGCACCCTGATCCTTCCCATCTTGGAGGAGCCGCTCGGGTATACAGCCGTAGGGCTTTTGGTCAACGAAATAATACCTGATGGCAATATCAGTGGAGGGCTCGGTGGAGATGTTGAGATGTTTTCGCGCATTGGTACTTTCAGAGCATATTACCACGATGAAGCACAACTGCGCACTGTATTTCCGGATGCGGCGGCCGATGGGGATGGTGAGGACGAGGGCGATGGGGTGGATCAAGCCCAGGCCGCCAGCAGAGACTACACTGGCAAAACTTGCATCTACCTGGTCTAGACCGAGTTAACAACTGCACACTTCAGTTGAGTACAAGCATTGAATGTACCATGTAAAATTACCCAAATCACGAGTGCCAGCTCCCGAATGATAGAGGTCAAACCGTACAGCTCTTTCAAGTTTGGTTGTGTAATATCGTTTCTTGGGAAAATTTCCTCCGAATTTGCGCACCTCCTGTCATGGACTGGGTCCATGCAGTATATAACCCACTAGATTCCAAGCCTTGTCACCTTGGAATTCCGACATCTTTTTGGATTGAGGGGGTGTTAGCGCAGTTGTAGTAGGTTATGTGCGACCGCCGTCACACCTCCAAGGCGTCTTTTTTAACAACACTAAACTTACCCCACCAGCCACGTACGGATCCCTATCCCTGTTGCCTTTTGCCTTTTGCCTCACTACACCTTAGCATTGACCCCAATAGTTTTATTTCTGAAACTAATTCACGATTCTTTTTACAACTGCCACTCATTTCCACCCTCCTATCGCCACCATAGTCAATTCTATCGCTCCAAGTCGCTACAGTCGCTAGTGAAAACGGCTTCCGCCTTACACATATCGCTTGTTTCTAAAACGCACGGACTTTGCGGCCAATTGCGGCTCCGACACCGTACGCCAATTCAGCTCTACATATTCCGTACACTATGCTAACCCCCTGCCTCCTGTACTGAAGCTGACATATGGTTTTTAATTGCATAGTTTTGCCAACTATATCCAGCTTAATTGTCTTACTGCATTTGCGTCTCAAACCCACGCAAGAGCCACGCTTTTAGACGTCAAATCACTGAGAAGTACCAGTACATATCATCTCAGCAATCATCATCTCTCTTTTAATATACATCTAGCTATAAACCTATTGACTAGCCACTTCTAATAAATTCTCAAAGGCCGATAAAGATACTAGCCGGTCAGGGTGGTCTTCTTGTAGCGTCCTCGATTCCACCGCCAGTACTTGCTTGATCAACTCTAGTGCTTGCGATATTTGCCCGTCAGCCCGGTACGCCATCGCAAGGTTGTACTGCGACGCCAGTCGGTCAGGGTGCTCCTCAGTGAGCGTCCTCTCTCGAACTGCCACCACCTGCTCGAGCAGCCCTACCGCCTTCTTGATCTGTCCGTCGGCCTTGTATGCTCCTGCGAGCGCGTGCTGCGACGCCAGTCGGTCAGGATGTTCATCCGCGAGTGTCCTCTCTTCAACTGCCACCACCTGCTCAAGCAGCCCTACCGCCTTCTTGATCTGTCCGTCAGATTGATATGCTCCGGCGAGCGCGTGCTGCGACGCCAGTCGTGAAGGGTGTTCATCCGCGAGCGTCCTATCTCGAACTGCCACCACCTGCTCGAGCAGCCCTACAGCCTTCTTGATCTGTCCGTCGGCCTCGTATGCTCCTGCGAGCGCGTGCTGCGACGCCAGTCGTGAAGGGTGTTCATCCACGAGCGTCCTCTCTCCAACTGCCACCACCTGCTCAAGCAGCCCTACCGCCTTCTTGATCTGTCCGTCGGCCTTGTATGCTCGTGCGAGCGCGTGCTGCGACGCCAGTCGGTCAGGATGTTCATCCGCGAGCGTCCTCTCTTCAACTGCCACCACCTGCTCGAGCAGCCCTACAGCCTTCTTGATCTGTCCGTCGGCCTCGTATGCTCCTGCGAGCGCGTGCTGCGACGCCAGTCGTGAAGGGTGTTCCTCCGCGAGCGTCCTCTCTTCAACTGCCACCACCTGCTCGAGCAGCCCTACCGCCTTTTTGATCTGTCCGTCAGATTGATATGCTCCGGCGAGCGCGTGCTGCGACGCCAGTCGTGAAGGGTGTTCATCCGCGAGCGTCCTATCTCGAACTGCCACCACCTGCTCGAGCAGCCCTACAGCCTTCTTGATCTGTCCGTCGGCCTCGTATGCTCCTGCGAGCGCGTGCTGCGACGCCAGTCGTGAAGGGTGTTCATCCGCGAGCGTCCTCTCTCGAACTGCCACCACCTGCTCGAGCAGCCCTACCGCCTTTTTGATCTGTCCGTCAGATTGATATGCTCGTGCGAGTTCGTGCTGCGACGCCAGTCGGTCAGGATGTTCATCCGCGAGCGTCCTCTCTTCAACTGCCACCACCTGCTCGAGCAGCCCTACAGCCTTCTTGATCTGTCCGTCGGCCTCGTATGCTCCTGCGAGCGCGTGCTGCGACGCCAGTCGTGAAGGGTGTTCCTCCGCGAGCGTCCTCTCTCGAACTGCCACCACCTGCTCGAGCAGCCCTACCGCCTTTTTGATCTGTCCGTCAGATTGATATGCTCGTGCGAGTTCGTGCTGCGACGCCAGTCGGTCAGGGTGTTCATCCGCGAGCGTCCTCTCTTCAACTGCCACCACCTGCTCGAGCAGCCCCACCGCCTTCTTGATCTGTCCGTCAGATTGATATGCTCCGGCGAGCGCGTGCTGCGACGCCAGTTGTGAAGGGTGTTCCTCAGTGAGCGTCCTCTCTTGAACTGCCACCACCTGCTCAAGCAGCCCTACCGCCTTCTTGATCTGTCCGTCAGATTGATATGCTCCGGCGAGCGCGTGCTGCGACGACAGTCGGTCAGGGTGCTCCTCAGTGAGCGTCCTCTCTCGAACTGCCACCACCTGCTCAAGCAGCCCCACCGCCTTCTTGATCTGTCCGTCGACCTCGTATGCTCGTGCGAGTTCGTGCTGCGACACCAGTCGTGAAGGGTGTTCCTCAGTGAACGTCCTCTCTCGAACTGCCACCACCTGCTCAAGCAGCCCCACCGCCTTCTTGATCTGTCCGTCGGCCTCGTATGCTCGTGCGAGTTCGTGCTGCGACGCCAGTCGTGAAGGGTGTTCATCCGCGAGCGTCCTCTCTTCAACTGCCACCACCTGCTCGAGCAGCCCTACCGCCTTTTTGATCTGTCCGTCAGATTGATATGCTCGTGCGAGTTCGTGCTGCGACGCCAGTCGGTCAGGGTGTTCATCCGCGAGCGTCCTCTCTTCAACTGCCACCACCTGCTCGAGCAGCCCCACCGCCTTCTTGATCTGTCCGTCAGATTGATATGCTCCGGCGAGCGCGTGCTGCGACGCCAGTCGTGAAGGGTGTTCCTCAGTGAGCGTCCTCTCTTGAACTGCCACCACCTGCTCAAGCAGCCCTACCGCCTTCTTGATCTGTCCGTCAGATTGATATGCTCCGGCAAGCGCGTGCTGCGACGCCAGTCCTAAAGGGTGTTCCTCCGCAAACTGCCCACTCCTCCACCGCCAGCATTCTTCGAAACAACGCACACCCTCCCTAATCCGCCCCTCTACCTGCAAACACCGTCCAACCCAGAAGTACAATTCATATTTCTCTTCCATATCATCCGCATCGGCCCGTTGAAGTATCCGCAGTGCATGTGGCAGATACGCTCTCCAAGTGTGCCGGTTTTCGTACTCGTCAGTCGGGAACTTTCCTGCCAAACACCGCATCACTGTCTCTACGGTCTGCGTCTCGAGACCTTCTCTGCTCAGCCATATCCGCGTTGCTAAATGCACCAGGCTGTGCATGTCTAGCATATCGTCCCGCTTGGACACAAACGCGTATCCGCACAACGTGCCAATTGCGCTGACCGTCTGCGCTCTCGAGCCGAGCTCAGGCAGGAGCGATTGTGGGATCAATTTTGGCTCAATCTGTGACATGAACGAGAGAAGATCCGCTGCCTTGCCGTCCAGTTCACGGATCTTTTGGAAGCTCACCACCCACGTCGTCGCCACTGCGTTCTTCGACTGCTGATACCGCGTCCTATCTGGGAGCTCCTCGCTGAGCAGATCGACCATGTCCTTCTCCGTATTACGCAGTAGCTCAAGATACTCTGCAATCGACACCTCGTTTCGCTCTAGATAGGCCGCTGCCTGCGTAATCGCCAGAGGAAGGTAGGTGAGTTCGCGTAGTAGTTCAGTCACCGAGGTATCGTCGTGAATCAGATCTTTTCGCGTTACCAACTTCCCCAATAGCTCCTTTGCCTCAGACAAACTGAACTCATCTAACTTAATCGTGTCCTCGGCAACCCTTATGGCAACATCTCGGGAACGCGTCGTGAACATAATCCTTCCGTTTTCGCTCTGCGGGAGATAGCTGTCTAGGCTTTCTGGCATATTAGGACTCCCACAGACGAGTTTGATGTCGTCCGCATTGTCTATGACAAGCAGCCATCGCCCGGCCACCTCCGAGCTCAGATACTGTCGTACAACCTCTTTGACATCTTGATCGTCACCACATCTGATGTCGAGCTGTCTTGCGATGTGCGTATAGGCTTGCTCGAAAGTGGCCGAGCTTAGCGCCGGCACCCAGAAGACAGAGCAGTCGGTTATATTCTCCTTCGTCCACAATGCGAGCGCGAGGGCCACCTGCGTCTTGCCGACGCCACCAAGTCCGACAAGCGCCACCCGCGGGCTCTTCCGGACGAATAGCCTATCTCTGAGAGTGCCGAGTATCTGGTCTCGTCCGACAAAGCGTGTGTTCCTCGGAAAGGGAAGATGATACCACGGCCTAGCGATGCCATCTGTATCCATGTTAGTAGCCGTCACAGCGTGCAGTCCATCTCTCATATACTAACTGTTCTGCGCGGCGCTGAGCTCGGCGGCCGGTACTACCGCCTGCGAACTCTCTCCGTTACCTCCCACACGGACTACCCCGATGAAGTTATCGACGAAGTCCTTAACCGCCCTCTGATTATCGCTTAGGTAGTTGCGCGCGTGTGCAGAGATCTTGCTAGCCTTCTCCCAGTCAGACAGTGTGATATCCTGTAAACCCTGGTCGACGTTGAATCGGTAGTACTGGCCGGTCCCGCCGAATCAACCATCGAGACTCGCCGCCACCTTCTTGGAAGATGTAGCCATCTTCTTCAGCGCAGTGATGATCGACAGCCGTGTATTGCCAATTGCGACGACGTCTCCAAGGCCGGTGCCGATGCTGAGAACCCGTAGCGATCGACGCCCGGAAAACTGCCGCTGCGCCTCCTCGACCAGAACTTCGCATGGATTGTTGTATCCGAACCCCGCGTCGACAAACTCGATGCCGTCTCGGCCGGTCCTAATGGGCTTGAAGAAGGTTGTCGCCGCCGACGTCGCCCGTGCCACCTCCCAGATTGTGCAGCCATGCAGAGCGGCAGACGTGTCGTATGTCGTGAAGAGGGTCGGTCGCGCATCGACATTGTCCTTCGTAATCGCGAGGACGGCACTAAAGAGAAGTCAGCTGCGTGCTAAGTCCGCCATATGCATTTGATGTTATTACTTCAGCTAGACGTACGTCTTGGTGCACGACCCCTCACGGAACGCCATCTCTTCATGTGGGCATGTCGCGGCCGTTGTAGGGTCATGCTTGCGTCGGGCAACACAATCCGGTTGAGTACAGAATTCTCTGACCGTCTGTTTGATCGCGGCCTCGAGGGCTTTGGCGGAGAAGGCGCCGGACGGCGACGCGGGGAAGATTCTCGTTTTCTTGGGCGTGAAGGCCTGCTGCGCCACCTTTTTGTACGCTCGGATACACTCGTCGACACTCATGCCTAACCTTCCAAGCATGATGGCGATAATACTTCAAGCCATGTCAGTACACGTCCAGCTAGACAAAGAGCAGTCTTACCCTCCCGTGCTGGTGCCGCCGATAAAGTCAAAGTACTCGCAGGGTCGCGGCATGTGGTCCAGTCCCTGCACATCGCGGATCTTCTCCATAATGGCCTCCAAGATGAGAAGGCTCGATATGCCGCGGATGCCGCCTCCATCTGCAAGGTGTCAGCGGGGTAGCGAGGCTGGGAGGTACCGCTTACCGAGCGAGAGAATCCTCAACGGCACGCTGGAAGTCGTCATCGCGTCTGTGATGCTGTTGTACTACCCGTAGTCCGCATGGGCAGAATACTGCAAGAGAGTTAAGGCGACCATAACGGAGAGAGAAGGCGACAGCGATACGAGCTTGGAGGGCGGGCGATGTGCGTTGTGGCTGCAGTTGCCTGCCTCAGCTGGTCTCGAGCCAAGCGCGAATCTTCCTTTGCCGGGCGCAGAGAAGTGACCGGGCCGTCGTTTCCCCGATGAGCTGACTGTAACCAAAGCGTTGGATTTGATTTGTCCGAGTTGCCGCTTGTTTCAAAGGGGAAAGATGCGCCCATCTCGCTTCCATTTATGATTATCCAGATCATCATTCAACTTGCCCAAATTACGACCCATATCGCTAAGTTGTTTGGTGTGTTGTGTCTTAACGGTACCGTTAGGAAATTCTGAAGCCTTTATTAGCAACACTTCTTATAGATGTTACAAATACTAACCGTGATGCAAGGCTTAATCAACTGTCTCAAGATACGTCGCTCGGAGAATAAGCACTCGACCTCCGTCTTGCAATAATTCTCTACCGACTGAAACCGTGTAACAGCGTCTTCAAGACCGGCGTTTGTCACACCCTCCCTAGCACGACGAGCAATTTCCAAAACCAGTTTTGCTAAAGCTAGTTGTTTATTACTTTTTTTCGTGTGCTGGCGTAAGCCACTGAGCAAATCATGAAGCATGTTTACAGCCTTGGAATGTTCTGATAACTGGGGCTTTGTTGGTAGTCGAGGAAGTTCCACTAATTGGGTATCTATAGGGGCTTCCTCAAACCGGGATTGTGATCCTAATAGTTGGCGCAAGACTTCACGCCAAAAACAAGGATCAGCACACATAGGCTTAATCCTAATGTCCATGGCCTCATGAAGTGCCACGACGATAGCAAGTACACCACAGTCGTCGCCGACCTGGAGTAGCGTTGAAGTGATTGTGATGTGGGGGTAGTTGGTGTCGTCCTTTTCAAGGATCTCCATGCAAAATCTGCGAGCTTGACCTGATATCCTCCTTAGTAGTCTGGACTGGGAGAGAGTCGTAAACTAAAAGCCCGGCGTTGTCTTTATACACACCAAGAACCGAGTGATTTCTGCGAATCAGCATCGGGAGGAGGATTTTGGCGTTGCGGAAGTCAACTCTTGCACAGCGCTGCTGGCCTTGAAGCGCGCACGAATCAATGAACTCCACCTTATTATTGCTCACTTCCTGGATGAGGCGGAGGGTGTGACGAGCCAGTGCAATGACCAAACCATTACACCAAACCCCCCTCAATCGCAAACGGATGCCAGAATACCAAAGGTGTCAGCCTTTGGAATTCTAATGGGTTATATACCGTTGACGGTCGCAATCAATTCAATCAAGGCTCGATCGCACCGACCGTCACACTTCCTCGAGTCCTGTTCAATAGGGTTGTTATATCCGAGTCCGGCATTTAGGAACGTCTCCTGTTCCCCTTCATCTCCAATATCAATCGGATCGATGTAAGTAGGTGCTACAGAAGTCGCACGACATGCCTATCAGATTGTGCAGTTGAAGGTTAAGTCATTGCGTATCCTGTACGTCCGGAACAGGAACAGCCTGGGACCGTTTCGAGCTCGAACGTCTTGCTGAGGTACAGCACATACAAAGCTGAGAATAGGAGAGTTAGTCGACCGACCACTAAGAGCTTTAAGACTACATGCACTTTGCAGGAGAATTCTGAATAGCCAAGCATTCTTTCCTCGCCGTTCCCAAAGCAGCGTTCAAGGAGCGACTTCACTGCCTCTCCTAGTTCCGGCAATCAAACTTGTTGTCCTTAAGGTAGGTTTTGACTGAAAAAATCTCCTTTGCGATCCAGACATACTCCTTTTGGGCTCAGGTATCGATAAACCCACCCGTCCTAGCAACAGAGCAATTAAACTACAGTACAGAATGTATTAATTATCAAAGACATAAAGTTGTTTTTTGGAAGAGGTAGGATTTACCCTCCGGTGGATGTCCCACTAATAAGATCAAAGATGTCAGCGGTAGAGGATAGTCGGCCATGTCTAGGTCATGCTTAACCCTCCCCATAATCTCCTCAAGTATCAAGAGCTTGGAAAGCCCACGGATAACCCCGCCGTCTAGCCAGTTGTTAGTAACATAAGCAACGGCAACTAGGTTCAACCCACGATGCTTACCCAAAGCTAACAGGCACGTTGTTCCGGCCATCCATCTTCTCATTCGTTTCTTGTTAGTCGCCGCCCGACAGACACACTTAGGCGACGACAGCCTGAAACCCATTTCCGGGCATACCTTGGCACCTATTTTTAAAATACTCGAGCTCCATCCTTCCCCTCCGATTACATCTAAAGTATGAGTTTCCGGGCAATTCACCTACGTTTCTGGAGGTTGCGACTCCAAATCTAGGCGCCTGTGTCGCCGATTTTGGAGTCAAATTCCCCGCCACGGCCTGCCCCCACTAGGCACACTCCCATACTGAATTTAGTCCGACCCTTACAACCTAACGCCATGGCGGAAAATAAAAACTAACTGAATGGCCAGCAATGCAAGCCATCATCAGAAATCAAGCTAGCAATAATAGTTGGTGGCAATTCGGGCGATGCAATTATGAATCTGACTTTGATGTCTTAAAAGACAATATTCCGCTATATCAAGTAGGCCTTTTTACACACGCTCAATCTCGAACCCCCAGCTTCAAAAATGACGATACAACAGCTTAAGCAGCATGCTCAGTAGGCGCCAGATTACTACCTGAAGCCGCGTTAGCATCATGCCGAAGACGGAGCACCGAAAAAAAAAACCATGCAACGAAGACAATGGAGAATATGAGTATTGTAACTAATAGGGGGAGACAGTATGTTTACTATCTCAATATACTGATTTTGACAGATTACTTATTGAGTGTGTCATGGCGTGGTGTCAGAATATTCGGTGTCGCTCGGAAGAATACATGTTCGTGTTCATGAGGGATTGGTCATCAATTGGAAATCTTGACAATAATCTTTGTCACTGGTTTAGTCATGTTTGCTATTAGGATTGCCACCATGTCTAGTTATAAGAGAGGCTCTCTGGCGAAGCCAGAGAGCAGCGGAGGAGAACGACAGAACCACAATCAATTCTTTTGATGAGAAGTGTGATATTCTGACACGTGGCGCTATGCAGTCAGTATATAATCCATAGTATTTGTGACGACTGGTCAATTGACCCACAACCAATTGAGCCAATCTTCTCCAAAAGAGTGCCGGAATCTTGAAGGTGCTAGCCTTCTAGATTTTAGTGGATTATGTACCATTGACGGTCGCGGGACTATACTACCGACCGACCGACCGTCACAGATAGAGCAGAAAAGGAAGTCATTATGATATTTCTTGATTGGATGCTTGATACTTTTCCCACCATTAGGAAAAGGAGCACGGTACTAGAATACAAACTAATTATTTTTATGGTTTATCGAAAATCTATGAAGCGTAATTGTGATTGGGAGGCGGCTTCTGAAATACATGATGTAAACTGTACATAGAACACCGTACCTGTTGACTGTTCTATCAGATTTGCTTCCGGTCAATCTGACCAGTGAATCAACACAAAGACCCTTCCCCAAGCGGCCTCCACCGTCCCAGCCTCACATCCTCCTTGATCTTCCTCGCAACATCTTTCCCTGCCTCCCCAAAGTGGTCCGTCTCATCAATCCACTTCTCCTCATCCGCCGTCGACGCCCGTCCAAAGACAGCATTCAAGTATGGATATCGTCCAAACCGGTCAACGATGGGCTTATGGATATCCATCAACATACCAGCCCAAAACGCCCAGCTCTCCCGCGTCACTTTGTCTCCGAGAGGCGGTCCTCGTCTATATTCCCGCGGAAAGCCGTACAGATCCTGCAGGATCTCGTTTCGGGTCTTACGGTACGGGTCCCTCTGACGCGACACGCGCTCGACGATCGATCTCGTCTCCTCGGTAAACTCCAGCGCCATTTCTTGATGCCGCAGATGCTCGGAGTGCGCAAAGGAGACACCGAACCAGAACCGTGCGCCGATCCAGTAGTCCAGTTGTCCTGCATCGTCCGGTTGCGGCCACTGATCGGGCCGTTGTGACGGAGGAAGAAAGTACCACCCTTCGGCGACGCGCTGTGACAGGACGTCGAAATACGCAAAGGTCCACCGCTGGTCGACGCCCCGGCACAGAAGGCGAGGACAAAGATCCAGGAGGAGCTGGAGGCCGAGGCACTGTTCTGGGAAGGTCGGGTCTGTTGGTGCGGGTAGATAGCATGCAGAAAGATCTGGCATGCGGTCTAGGCCAATCTTGCTGAGCGCGATGAGGGCTGGCCAGACCTTGCCCTTGACGAGGGGACCGAACGGGTCTTGGAGGAAGATGTCGCGGCCGAAGTCGGAGAAGTTGATGGATTCTTGTTTTTGGTAAGGTAGGCGGGCATTGACGAGCAGCGAGAAGAGTTCTGGGGTTAGTAAGCTCTTGAGAGGATCTGCTGGGATATTGTCTGGGCCTCCGCCCATGATTGCGAAGGGGGTGGTAATGTGCTGGGCGGATGGTGTAAGGTTGAAGTACCGTAACGTTAATCCATAGCTAGTAGTCTTAAAATGGGCTCTGGAAAGTGTGTCTTTCAGACTTCTGTAGCACATCAGATGCCCCTCATTTTGCCCCAAACAAACGCCCCGAAAGTATATAATCCCACCTAGGTACCTTATTGCGTCAAGCAATGTTATTGACATGAACCATATGATTGCTTGGGATCAGAAGAATTGGCTTCACAAATACTACAAAACAACTCCTCACTTTGCGCCCCAGTCCCTAGTATATGCCCGACTTCGTTGCAGCTCCCTTGTCACTGGTAAGAAACCCGCCGCAGATCTGCATGTACCGCTCACGCTCTTCAAAGTGCGCCATGTGGCTCGAGTTCTCCAGCGTAATCCACTTAACTTTCGGTATGTGTTTGAACCACGGTGTCATGCAAAGGTCCGTAACTTCATCATAGCGCCCGTTGAGAAGGAGAGTCTCGGCGCTGATGTTATGCGCATCGTGCCAGCCCTCCCAATTCTTCATGGAGCCGGTGACAATGAATTCGGATGGGCCCTGGCTGTGTGCACGTATGCCCTTGTCAGCTAATGGCAAACAACATCAAATCCGCACCCATCACTAAGGTAGGAATGCGGTGCTAAAAGAAACGTACATAGTCAGGTACGAAGTATTGTCTTCCTTGAGGTGCGCAAACCCAGCCAGAAGCTCGTCTGGGTAGGGATCGATCCTGCACACATGCCGTCCATAAAAGACGGACGCCGCTTTCTCATACGTCTCGCTCTCGTAGTCTCCGCGCCTCTCACAGTCCTCCAACGTCTCCCGGACGTCGGGCGGCAATTCAGCCAACAGACCCTGGCAGCCTTGGACATACAACGGGACACTCGCCGGTCCGCTCGCGATGATGGCTTTGCGCAGTCCCGCAGGGCGACGCGAGGCATAGAGACCGCAGAGCATGCCGCCCCAGCTCTGACCTAGCAGATAAAAGCCTCTATCACGCAGTTTGAGGTGGTCGATCAGATTATCCAGCTCCTTCAGGAAGAGGTCAAAAGTCCAGAACGACCTGTCGCCCATCTTTTCCCGCAGGTGGGTGGAACGGCCGCAGCCAATCTGGTCGTAGAAGATGACGGGGATTTGGCGGCTATGGTAGAGGTCGGCGAGTGGAGCGAGATATTCGTGGCCGGCGCCTGGGCCGCCGTGCAGAGTGATCAAGGGCGGAGAGGCAGACGACGACTCAAGATGGCCCACGATCTTGTACCACGTCTTGCATGGTTTTCCAGCGCCAGGAGCGTTAAAATTGACGTATTCGCCTTCCGTGGTGGCCATGTTGTGAAGCTGGGATGCTGACTGCCTAGCTCACAGGGGTATGTGTTACAGAGAGATGGAGAATTTGAAGTGGGGGAAGACGCCCGGGTCGACTAAGATATTTAAACTCTGCCGCGGCCCGTTGGTAATTTAGGGTAGATAAGGTCGCTGTCGTTGGTTGCACAGCCGACCAGGTTCTCCCCTTCTCCGAATCATATCCCGTACGGATCGTACACCGAGAGGAGTCGAATTCCAATGAGGTACTCCTGATGTTTGCTTGATTACAAGCATTGTTTGCTCCGCCGAGACCGCTATCTTCATGCACGCTGATTTAGACCACTATTGACCGGATGTTACGTGTTTGCTTATGGTATGATTTTAGGATCAGACGAGATACATGATCTAGTTCCACTGCCTCACCACCAGGTACGTGGGTAGCACTCCAGCCGTTTTTCTTTCTTTTTTGCTGTTGCTCCCTGCCACCACCTCAACTAATGAAAAAACTAAAGAGAGAAAAAACAGGAAAAAGAAAAAAAGATTAAACAGAGTCCACAGTTTTGGAAGAGCGAGTAAAGCAAGCATCCACTTCAATCGGAACCCCCCAGCCGGTAAATGTACAGCTGGTACCCAAAAACATGCTAAGTTGCGGGAGGAGTCGGCGCAGGAGTTGGAGGCTTCGCAAACTCCTTCTCGCCAAACGGATTATACGTTTCCAGCGAGACATCCTCCGGCGCCAGCTGCGAGATCCAGCCCAGAATCTGCGGCGCCGGAATGCGGATAGAAATGGTATTTTTGTCATTCCTCATCGCGTAAGCATCGCGGTGATCGGAGCTCGCACTGCTCTTGGACGCATGGAAGCACAGGAACCCACCGCCCGAGGCAGACGACTTCTGCATGTCATCGATCTCGCTGTTCTCGAACCCCGTCTTTGATGTTATGACAATGTGCACGTCCTTGACGACGACGAAAGCCGTGGACCAGCTTGGGGCCATGAACTTCGACCCGTCGACCGCGGTTCCCTCCTTGAGTTGGTCGTGGACCTTCCGGGGATCGCCGGCCGAGATTTGGTTTGCGTTGAAGTTGAAAAACTCCTTGGTCTGGCCGAGAAGCTCCGCGTTGGACCATGGTCGGTCGATGACGACCTTCATGGCACGGAAGCCGACTTGAATATCTGTGTTGGTTGTGTTGGCCGGGAGGAGGATGACGATTCCGCTGAGTCGCTGTGGCCGGATCCGCTGGCAAACCAAAGCCCGAGCGACCAGTCGCTGTGCGAGACAGAGCTTGTGTTAATCTCGGTGCTGCTGGAGGTTGTGGTCGTGCTGTTAAAGACGAACCACTGCCAGATGGAGGCGCCGTCCTGCGAGGGTGGCGGAGACGGGGCCGTGTCGGGCGTTTTGGCAGTCTCCAGCTCAGTCGGCGTTGCTGCGATCTTTTGGGCTTGTCCACTTACTACTCTGTCTATTCTCATCAGCCTTGATTGTCACCTCAGCATCACCTACTTGCCCGGCAACATGAAAGGCTTGGAGCTCACCGGCAGCAGCGCTGACTGCGAAGCTCAGAAACCCAAACCCGATATCTCCTCCCCGCGCTGGGCCGTCACTGCTTTCCTTGTCACGGCCGGTATCCTCTACACCCTTGGCAAAGCACTCACGACCTGTCAGCAGCCATCGATGCCCATCATCCCCCAGCACACTGTACCCCTCACCGCCAACAACGCGCCGACTACCTGGAGTGTGGCCGGTCATGCAGACGACGCTTGTGCTGGACCCACAACATTCAGCAATGGAGGCTCCGACGTCCTGGGTTGTAAAGATACCCCACCAACGGCACGTGTGAGCTGGGACGTTCAGCCCGAGCATCAGGGCGATTTTGTGCTCTGCATTTATGGTAAAACGGGATGTCAAGCGTCCCCACAGGGCTTCTCACGGAACAGAGCCTGTGCAAGGCCGCACAGCAATGTTATGTGGTCGTATAAGGTCGTCGAGGACGAAGAGAATTGTCTCGGAGATGCTGTGGAATAGGAATACTGTATATTGCTATGGAAAAGAATGAAGGAGGGAAAAAGTAAGCCAGAGCTGGAGATCGAGAGTGCTATAAGAGGATGACCGGTTTGTTGGCGCTGCCAATGTACGAACATGCCGATATGATAACTCTACTTGATTTTCTTTCTTGAACACACTTCGCACACTAATGACATGGACGTAATAAACGACAGAGAGTGTGACAGCTTCCTTCATAGGTGCAGCGAGCCTGGAAACCGTATCGGTACGATAGCATGATGAATAAGAACGCAGTGGCAACCAGTCGTTCTCTGCAATACCAGGTTTGTCAAGGCTTAAAGCCGCTTAGAAGCTTTATCTTCGGTTTATGTGTCACAGTTTTGGTAACTGGAAGTCAGCCCCTCACATGTGCATACGAAGCAATGGAATATCAAAATGAGCCAAGTTCATGACAAATGATCACTCTGCCGTTATGTTCGCTGGTGAAGGAAATGGGGATGTATAAGGAATTTGCTGGCTGACTGGAAAGTATTCCATATCTGGAGAGGGAGCTATTCAATGCCAGTGGTGCTAAGTTGCTCAGGTTAAGCGTACCTAGTACTACCGGCACCGTGACCTTGCTAGACAGAAACGTTGTATGTCGTTTGTTAAATTCTTCAATGAAGTACTACTAATTAAGGTAGGTAGCTACTACAAGGTTGGGCCGTAATATCAGGTACACCGCTTCATCCCTCACCATATCACTCAATCAGTCACTCAATTATCCACTCACTCACTCTCTCACTCAGTTACTCACTCACTCACTCACTCGCTCGTCCACTCTCCCGCTCACCCACTCACTCACTCACTGCGGTCTCGCCTCGCCGCCACTAGCCTTCTTATAACATGTCTGACCACCTCAACTAATAATCTAGCAATGCTTCGAAACAAGTACACAACGCTCGCCAGAAAGCTAAAAAGCAGTAACAGTTCGGTTGTCAGATAAAATTTTCCCCAAGGCTTGAGCGAAACCCATTCCGAAACCAAGGACTTCCTACAGATGTCCCACAGCTTCCTAAGGTCGAGTTCGGCAGCTCCTCCAGTTCACCTCGAACGGTTGTTTCTGTTGCCGCCATTTCCCGTGCCATCTATCTGGTGATGGCGATTGTGGTTCTTGAGTCGGAGCGCAGACCCCAACGAGATTGACCGTCGGGTTGATTGCGCTGCAAGTGAAAGAATGCGAGGCGATGGCCGCCGTGCTATCATGGTCATCATTGTGGGTGGTTGTGCTTCTTTAGAACTGTGGTAGGTAGCCGTTGCGCCACGACGACCAAAATCGGCCTTGACGCCTTGTAATTTGCGTCGGTACTGACGACTGGCGGTGGCAGCTGTCACGGCGCGTGGTATTCTAGTATTCGTGGAATTCCAAGATAGGGAAAAAAAGAAAGAAAAGAATCAACTGTGGTCGAAATGCAAAGGGTGGATGGATGGATGGAATTTATTTCGCCCGGAGGCACTAAGCCTAACGTTAAATAAAGGGTCTCTGATGTGTTTTCTCAATTGTTGGCACCGGGTTTTCACCCGACCCGTAAGGGCACGGTTTTCCTGTACAGTAAATAGTTTGAAGGTCCGACACGCCCAAGGGCACAGCGGTGTATGAATAATAATATAAATAAAGGGCCTATGCACGCTAATGCAAAGGGTCTTAAATACTACGCTAGCTACGACCCCGCCATAGCACGTGGCTAAGCATGTGATCCACAGTCTCAGCATCCGGTGCAATCCCGTGACGTGTATTTGCCCAGCACCTTCCGTCTGATAAGAAGATGACTGAGTCGGGTGCCGTTTAAACATGCTCCTTCGGCTGTCAGAGCCGGAGTTGGGACGAAACAGGTACCTATCCAGCGCCTTCCACTTACATCCCCCAGCATCCAGTCCGGCGTATATTCTCAGCAGCACTTTCCATATCTCGCCTCATGACCCCAAACGCCGCCTGCTTAACAACCCCCGGCGTCAGCCAATCCAAAGTACAAACCAACCACACGACAACGGCATGGCAGGACCGGCTCCACCACGACGCGCTCGGATCCGGCAACCCGTAAGCGTCCCTCCACCTCGGCGGCAGCCAGGACGCCATGAGAAGCCTCATAAACGGCAACAACACCCAGCCCAGCCACCACGGCAAGCTCATCTCATACAAAAAAATTCGACCCACCTTCTTTCCAGCTTCCGTTTCCCTCAGTTTCGTCTCCATCTGATCCGAAAAGTAGTCCTCAAACTCATCCAGCGACGCAGGCCACGTCTCGGCCGGCATGTCCAGCGAGGTAGCCAACAAGCCGGCCTGGGCGCACAACGTCTCCTTCGTCTGTCTGCTTAGTTCCCTGCAACAAAAAGTCTCGTTCGCCTTGATCATACCCGCATAAATCGTCGCGGCCGTCCATTTCTGCAGCGCTGCATCACTGGCGTCGTAGCCGGGGCCCTTTACAAAGGTGTGCTGTTTGCGCACCATGCCGCAGATGGCGTCTTTTTGCGACTGAGTACCGTGCGTTATCGACAGGATGAAGGCCGACGTGCGCCGCAGCCGCGAGATGCCGGCCGTCGCGAAGCGGGAGTGCGTGCATGACCCGAGCGCGATGCCCGGGGCGGCGAACTGGAGGAGGATCGCGTAGGGCCCGCCGGTCCAGCCGAGTAGATTCTCGCAGGCGAGGGCTAGTTCGTGAGGGTGCGTGTCTGGGAATTTTTTTGTTGTCCTCCGCTCAGGGGTTCCGAATCCGTGTTGGTTGACGGGGCAATGACCTGCTTGACTTCCCCTTGCTCCATTTTGGGGTTTGGGGATATCTTCTCTGAACGAACCGGTTGTTGATGTCGGGCTTCGGAAGAATGAGATTGAGTATTTCTCAAATGCAGTCGGTGCTGATAGCAGCTCAGTCGTGGTCCTCTGCGCCATTTCCGTTGCCTGGCCTTGATGGTTGGCGACCCCTAAAATGTGGATCCGGTCAGAATTTCATTGACACGCCTTCAAGTTGTTCTTTTAAACCAAGCGTGTTGCTAACTTGGCAAGCGTAGTAACATTGCCGTTCCGAGTACCTGGATCTTTTATACCCGATAAGAAAGACACTGAACTGGAAGACAACCTTAGTCAGCGCATGTACCCGACTTCTATTCTGGGCCGACGCTGTGAGATTATAGTCGTCCTCTTGGGCGCTTTGCTAATACGCCCATGCGTGAGTTGGTAAGATGTAAAAGTATTGGTGCTCCTCGCTTGCGGCCTAATGATACCCTGTGCCGCTAATACGCCACTTCAGCTCTCCAGCCCAGCCAGGTTGGGCATTCTTTGTCCGTCTTTGATAGGTGACGGCTGGTGTGGTGGCACATCTTATTCCTCAGAGGCCATGTCCGGTCCCAGTATGGAATCCACGAATGAGTTGGGTTGGCGAGCTCGTTCCAGTGGTCGCATATCTCCTTGGTTGCATGAGTATAGTCCAAATACGCCAAACCCCACTTCTCGCCATCACCTGCGACGGGCCGACCTGATAAATTCAGCAGTGGGTGCTCGTACTGGGGCGATGTGTGCTGGCAGAAGCACTTGAAGACGATCTCGACCGCCGCTGTTGGGGTGAAGGTGCGAACTTCAGGCTCGTAGGTTATGGTGAAAGACATGTTGGGCTGGTTTGGGTGGGTCGGAACTTGGAAGAATCCGGTGCTGAGGATTGGATGATAATCGCCAAGAGCACTCGATATTGTGGCAGAAATTGCTGTGGGGAAGTTATGTGTTGGAGGAAGGGACAGAAGGAGAAGGAAGGACGACGTTTATACTTGATTTTCAAATTCTTAAGGTTTGTGAATCACAGTACCATATCTTTCATGACAACCTTTAAAAGCACTAGATCACAACCTTGAAGGCACTGAGTCACAACCTGAACCTTTCAGCATAGCCCAGATCGTGGCCAAGTACCTCATCGCAGCGTCATTGACGTGTGGATCCGCAAACAAAAAGAAAATCCAAAACTCTCGCGATAACGTTGACGCTGCCACATTAACTACTAGGTACCTAGGGGACCGTCTTCGATGCGGTGCTTGTGGTGGAGGAGGACCGGTGGGTCTCATCAGCAACTGTCCATGCTCAGCTATGCGGATCAAAGTTTATGTGTTATAAAAAAAGCCTGCGGCTTTGTTTCCTTTCTTTTTTAAGTTACCTTAGTTAAGCACGCAGTTTAACTCTCTTTAACACCCAAAGCTACCTAGGTAAGGTATATTACTTGCTCGGCAGGTCATGCTCGTCTTTAGTGGTCTCCATGGCACTTGTTGACTGCAACCTTGATCGAAAGACCTCGTTGGTGGTAGTGGTACAGCAGTTGCTGTGGTTTGGTCGACCGGCCTCTCGTTCACTTTGAGCTGAGAAATTCACCGGTCCTTCCGTCATTCACTGTTTGATAACCTGGAAACTTCGGACGACAAACCAGTGCTGTATTACAACCAGTCATACTTTTACCCAGCTTTGTACAATATATGGAATGTTTCAAAGTAAATTCCAGCATACTCCGTACAGTACTCCAATACTAGCCCTGTATGCGAAGTAACCAAACACTTACCTCACTTCTTCAATAAACACAACCCAGCGAGGAATCAGCCTGAGCCCGAGCCTGATACATGGCACTGGGCTTTTCCTGCGCAACCTCTCAACATCACAACCGAGCAGATCTCAACACCGCCGTGGTCAAACATTCCATAATAGCTCCTTAAATATCCACAGCAGAGCATCATTCCGCAGAACGTGAAGCGACCCGCGGCGACACCAACTCGGACAAATGTGCATCCTTCATCTTCGAAAATGGCAATGCCTCGTGACAGGCCACAAGCCGTCCGACACTTACTACGAGTGCCGCCGCGAGGAAAACAATTGGTGCGGTAACTGTGGCGTCGCCCAACGGTTGGTGATCGTCAATCCTCCGCACCAGAGCAGTGAGCATTCGGCCAAATGCAAAGAGTGTTCGGCCATGTGGAAAGTCGCCGAGATAACTGATGGGGTCTGGGAGCACAAAAAACACATGACCGAGGAGCATGACCTGAAGAAGCGGAAGGCGCCGGACTCTGCTAGAGCAAAAGACGAGAAGGAAAAGGATGATGATGCTGTATGTACTTTTTTGCCTGGATTGCATCATGGTTCTTTCTTTGCTATAGCGAACTTTGCTGATAATATTTGTTGCAGCAAGAAAACGACGAACCTAGCCACAAGAAAGTCAAGCACCAGCAGTAAAGGGTTGGGAGCTGGTCGTACTATGTGACACACATGATAGGCAACAAAGTGCATTTTGCCATGTGCGACACCTCCGTTCCCCGAACCCCGAAGATGTCCGACTATGGTTGTTATTGGGACCACAGGTTAGGTAGTTCCTGGTCTTATTAGCACAAGGTATGATTTTGATGAAGAAGTTCCTAGCTAGGTGGAGGGAACAGTATCACTTTTAGGTAGTACCTAAGATCAACAAGAGAAGTCTTTAGTCTCCAGCATGAAGTCTCGAACCTACAACTCTTCCTTCCTTTTTTTTTTTTTTTTCAAAGATATCTATCTGGTGCCCACCGGCTTTTGAGAGCGATCTGATAACAAACATCATCAAAACTTTCCTTTGATAGCTCCTGGCTTCAGAAAGAGCTTCCTGGTTCGGGTAATAAGGGTCATGTCGGGGGTTGGCTCGCCTGTCAAGGTTGTCTGGTCGTTGATTCGCTCCTTGCCAGGAGATCTGCCGGACCACAAAGCTGACCACGTTTGGCCAGTGTTGAACCAATGGGAACGAGTTACAGTGCTCTCGTGTCAAATGTTGGAAATGTTTCGTCTCCCCCCTTTATGACTTTGTGTACCCCGACCCCAGTTCCCCACATCTAGCTATGCCGGCAGGCTGCGACGTGATCGGATTGTGGCGAGTGAGATCTATGCTGATGTGATTTGTTGTAGAGTGAAATGCGAGGGGAAGTCAGATTCTCAGTAACGAAAATGAGTTGCCGCGCGCGCGTCCGCCTGCTTCCTGGGACGACCTGGGAACGTGGGGCGCTACCTACATTGTATAGCTCTCGAAAAGCAGATGAAACACCTCGAGTGATGGAGATATCTGAGTGGTTACTGGCCCGGGAGATCGACACCACCTGCTAGCCAACGAGACCTTCCCTTTTGGGTACCACACTGGGCATCTGGCGCGTAATAACACATGTTCTCCTCTCCGAATTGTAGCCGGACGGGTTGTATAAATCTACGAGAGAAGGACGTTTCAATATGCCACGTCTCTGTGGCACCCAGAACAGTCCTCACCTCCCCTCATCTCTCAAAATAGTCTGGTGTCCCTGCGTCCTGACAAAGATGAAGGTAGGAACATCCTTCCAGTCTCATACCACAATATGATATCGCCTAACAGCATTATATAGCTCTTTATCATCGCCATAACCCTGGCCTCGGCCGTCGCCGTCTCGGTATCAGCGTCCCCGGTCGACCTCAACGAGAGGGCAACCTGCGTCTACACCTGCGGCTCAGTATGCTACTGGCAGGAGGACATCGACGAAGCTCTGACCAAGGGCTACTCGTTATATGAGTCTGATACCCCCGTCAGTATGTTGCCATATCTTTCCCAACCACACACACGGCATTCGTCCTGGAAGAGCAGTCCTTACTTTATTAACCTTGCCTCTATTCTCAACTTCCAGATAGCTACCCTCACCAGTACAACAACTACGAGGGCTTTAGCTTCCCCACGTCGGCGCCGTGGTACGAGTTTCCCATTCTCTCCAGCTACGTCGTCTACACCGGCCGCTCCCCGGGTGCGGACCGAATCATCTTCGACTCCAATGGCAACCTTGACTCGCTTATTACCCATACCGGGGCAAGCGGCAACAATTTCAAGGCTTGCATAAAGAATTGAATACCTGGGAAGCTTTCGATGGTTGTGAGATGACACGGGGAATATCGAAACCGCCGTAGTTGGGCCGGCGAAGGTGATAGATATCCCAGGCGTGATGGACACGGGTGCGGGACCATCGAACAAATATTTCGGATATATAAGCCTTCAGAGACCCTGGTGATTGCTTTTGTCAATCATTAGCTGTTACTCCGTACTGCCCGTTGTTATACATGGTCCCAAGAGACACTCCTTTGTTTTCAGCAACAAGGCCGATGATCTGCTGCCCGATATCCTTCATGTCGTTGTACTCCTTCAACAGCCGTTTGTGAGCCTCGATTGTGACCTCAGGCGGTTGACTAGCACCCATTGTCAGTTTTCGTCGGTAGCAAGACTAGGTTGTGCACCATCGAGGAGCAAGCAGCATTCATCATACCTTAGCTCGGATCTCTCCCCCTTAATCACCCAAGACATCTCCATCAACTCGACAATATCGCCCTGTGCCTCTGCAAAGCCCTGGAACTGAAGCGCCGCGAAAAGAAATCCAAGGGTCAGTATGCAAGAGTGGTGGGTGGTGGTCGTTGGAACTTACCATTTTTTTCATATAGCCAATGTATTGGTCCTACTCACCGAGGTTAGCCTGATTAATCCGTGCTCCCCAGAGTGATACATGCACCCATGATATAATTTGCCTCATCCTTATCCTCGGCGACGAGCTCAAAGAGCTTAGTCTGCTCATCTTCAAGCGGTGCGTCAACCAAGATCTTTACTTTGCCGCCCTCACCATCATCGTCTGTCTCGGTGCGAGCGTTTAGCTTCCAGGACTGCGTGAACATTGAGGTCGTCCCGTCCCCATTGTCGCGAAGACTTCCGACATCGGTGAGCCAGTGTCCATAACGTGCAAGTCGGAGTCTGATTTGGTCCAGCAGGTTGCGGTGGTTTGGCCGTGTCGTAAGCCGGCGGTCTAGCCAGCGCTTGAAGGAGGAAATGATCTTGAACTGGGCCTCGAGGGCGTCGTGGAACAAGTCGACGGGGCAATTGGTTGCCATTACGGGATTAAAAGATCTCGAAGATCGTGGTCAGAGATGCCAAAGACCTTGAAGTATCATCTCACGGATCGATTGACGAGGGGTGCACGATGATAACATGAATTGGGGGTCGTTCCGGGAAGGCGGAGCGCTGGAGGTCTTGGGTTTTAGCGGGCTAGTCTCTGTGGGGTTGTAGCATTACAGCAATGAGCACGCTGTATCTTCCCCGCATGCAACCACGAGGCGGGCCCGCAGTCAAGGCATGGGGCAACCTGGAACTCGGTCTCGCCCCGAGACTCCTCATTCAAGCTGGAAGGGCTCCGGCCCTTCAACATCTGTACCTGTCTATGAACATATGAATGCCCTGGCCATGGCCGACCGAGGCTGCTCGCCATCATTCATTTCGCTCTAGGCATGTCACAATGCACTATTTCCCAAAGATACCTTATGTAAATGACCAAAGCAAAGCCAACGCTGAAACACCACGCTTTCACAGTGAAGACGGCAACAGCTCCATGTTGCTTCATCATTTCCTATTACCTCTGCCCGAAAAGATCCGTGATACTCAGTCGCCTCCCCGCCGACGAGCCACCTTTCCTACTCGGCACCTCTGTCTGGGGTTCCCTTGTCGCCTCTGACTGCACTGCCTGCCCAAGCGTCGCGCCGTCATCGTCCATCTGCGCCTGTTCCGCGGCGGCCGTGGCGGCCTCCACCAGCGAGTTCATGGCCAGACGAGACTGCTGCCATGCGCCACGAATAATATTCGTGTTGACCTCCCTTGTATGTGCCTCGTCGGGGTGAATCCAGATGCCAATCACCTTCTTCTTCTTGTTGCTGCCCGCGTCCTCGCTGCTCTCGCCGCGCTGGGTCCTGGCTGCCTCGGCAGCATCAGTAGCCGCTTCGTCATCTTCTTCCATCCGGAACATGAGAATCTCTTCTACCATCTCGCAGTCGCTGACCCGCACGAGGTCCATGGCCAGATTCTCGAGTGAGCGACGGTTGAGCACAAAGACGCTCAACTGCGGCAGTGCTTGGCCGGACGCTGTTACGATCGGCTCCTGCTCGCAGACCCACATGGTGCCTTCGATGCCACACTTCTCCCATTCTTGTGACTCCTCAGAAAAGACGTATACGGTAGCGATCGCAGCCTTTGAGAGGATTGCTCGTAGCCCTGGGAGATAGCGGGAGAGGACGCTGAAGTTGATGTCGTCGTTGTCGCGTTTTGGTAACGAGTCCCGTGTGATCTCGCGGTTTTCCATATACTGGACGGCATCGGATTCGTAGTCTGAAGCAGCAATCTGGCGAGGACCACTGCCGCTCGGCTGGTTGCGGTGGCGGCCCTTTCTTGGGGTTGCCCTGCTCATCTTGTGATTTGGGGATTCGGATCCGGAGGGTTTCGCGTACTCGTACTCGGAGCTAAAGCTAAAGCTAAATGCTTCAGCGCGTCGGGGGCGACGGTTCAATATCCGGTTGCAGGCTGTCGGTGGATGAAGAAACCGCTAATAGCAGATAGGCTGGGATGCGTGCTGTGAAGGGTTGGCTGAGAGATGGGAAGGTGGTCGCGCTTAAGTCCACAGAATACAGATCCCTTCGAGCTGATGTTGGTGTTGATGGCGACAAAGTAGCTGCCAGACGGATACATTGTTGGCGGGGTTCAAGGGGATCCAATCAAGCGCGGGGAACCGATTACGAACTGGGGTAGTAGACCTGAGGTCCGATAAGGATTTAGCGTGCAGGCACGCGGGCAGCACCAGATCCCCCCTCATCGTCATCATCCCTGTGGATCGCCCTGATCGCGCTGTTGTGCGCTTCCAGGTTCCAAGCTGTGCGCATGCATCTTTTGGACTCACCTACGATTCCCTCACCTCGTCTCGTCTACGCCTACCGACTTCAGTTCATGTTCACCTTGTACATCATCTTCTTCTGGAAATAATTTTGTAAAAGCGCTTCGATTCTCCTTATTTGCTTCCTTCTCCATCTGCTACTGTGCAAGCCGATTGATTCCCAGATCCTGTGGATCTCCGACCAATTACTACTCCTACATGCGCCTCTGCTTTCCGACACAGTTTCCGATCACGATGGTCAGGAGACAATCGCACGCTGGAATCATATGATAAACGACTTTCTGGATTGCGTGTGGCGCTGGTAGAAACACCACTTCACATTGGACATCAAGATCCAGCTGTCGCCAACAAATTACCGCCCGAAATGCCACCTTCTGAAGCTCCCCCCGCTCCCGACTCGACAAGCAGCGAGCCAGTTGACCTAACCTCGAACAATCCACACTCCCTCCACCATGCCGTCTACGCGCGCCGCGCCGAATATGTTCGCCCGCATCGCATACGGGTCAAGATCGGCACATGGAACGTGGCTGCTTGCCCGGGCACGGATAAAGACCTTGCTAGCTGGTTCGTCGACGGCAAGGGTCTTGATACGGCTCTCGCATCGCTCGATTTGTCGCACAACCCCGCGATAGAGCGAGATACCGCACAATCCGGCTCAGGTGTCGGCGATAATGGGATCCACCTGGTGGGCGGCGACAAGATTGGACTGTACGTACTGGGATTGCAAGAGGTGGTCGATTTGAATACACCTACCCAATACATGACCCGTGTTTATGCAGCAGATGATGGAACCGTTGAGAAGTGGAAGATAGCCCTCCAGTCGGCCTTGCCAGAAGGCTACCAGCTCGTCACTGCGGAACAGCTGTCCGGCATGCTGCTCCTGGTCTATGCCTCGCCAGAGGTTGCTCCAACCATCAGCAATGTCAGCACAGTTAGCGTTGGGACCGGCTTACTTGGATACCTTGGAAATAAGGGAGCGGTTGCCACCCGCATTGTGTTGGGTGAGTCAACGCGAATGGTCTTCATCAACTGTCATCTCGCGAGCGGTAGCGAGGCCAACTTTATCGAGCGGCGCATCTGGGACGTTGGCCAGATATTGAGCCGCACCCAGTTCAAACCCGTCACCGTTTCTGGTGTATCGGAGAATAGGGATGATACGGAGAAAATTGGAGACGAGGACTTTGCGTTTTGGTTCGGCGACCTCAACTTCCGCCTTGACGGACTGCCAGGTGACGACATCCGACATTTGCTCATGCTGCATACCCGGGGGGAGTACGATCTGAGCAAGAAAGGCATGACCCGAGAAGATTCGCTTCAAGGGAAAGGGATTATCGTCCGCAAGTCTTCCGAAAGCTGTGGAGCCGAGGAGGAACCGGACGATAAACCGGACCCAGCTGTCGAAGGGCTACCTGATCCGGACGACTTCCTCCCAGACCCACACGATGATCCTGCCTCGCTACAAGCAACATTGGACTCCTTACTCCCGCACGACCAGCTAAGACGCACGATCAAGGAAGGCAAGGCTTTCCATGATGGCTGGCACGAGGGTCCAATCACATTCCTCCCGTCTTATAAGTATGATGTTGGGACAGTTGGTCTTTTCGATAGCAGCGAGAAGCGGCGCGCTCCCAGCTGGTGCGATCGGATCCTGTTTCGCACACGGAAAGATAAGCAGGCGTACGACAGGAAGATCAAGGAGGAGGAGGAGGCGCGCAAGAGGGACGAGGAGATGAAGGCTCGCGGGGTAGATCAGGCCAGCGATGACGAAGAAGTCTTGTTTGACTACGATCCCGATAACGACGGGGACGATCAGGCTCACGACTCGGCTGGATTTGACTACGATGAGTATGACGAGGGTGACGATGGGGAAGGAGTGGAGGTAACGACCAAGGAGGGGTTTGTCGATCGCATTCACCTCGACATCTACACCTCGCATCAACGTGTCACATCGTCAGATCACAAGCCTATCATATCCATATTCACCCTAGATTACGACGCCGTGGTACCGGATTTGAAGGCCAAGATCCACGCCGAGGTTGCTCGTGAGCTCGATCGTGCAGAGAACGAGGGTCGTCCCGGTATCACTATCGTGGTTGACTCCCATGACCCGCACGCCAAACAACAAACCGGTCACGAGCAGCAACCGTCAGGTCAGGTTGTCGAGTTTGGCGACGTACGGTTCCTGAAGAAAGAGACCTCGACGCTCACACTAGCAAATACTGGCCGTGTGTCAGCAACGTTCTCGTTTGTTGAGAAGCCCACGACAGAAGAATCTGAAGAATCCGCAGTCCCTCGATGGCTGACAACATCCTTTATCCGCTCCGAAGCACCCAATGACGAGACGGAACTGGTTGAGCTTGGGAAGGAGGTGACCCTTGAGCCTGGCGAGACGGTGAACGCCTTGTTGGAAGTGCTGATTGACGAGATTCCGCATGCCCGGATGCTCAACGATGGGCAGACAAGCCTAGAGGAGGTGCTGGTATTACGTGTTACTGACGGTCGCGATCATTTTATCCCTGTCCGCGCAGCGTGGTCCCCGACATGTATCGGCCGATCGATCGACGAGCTCATACGTGTTCCTAAGGGTGGCATAAGGGATTTTGTCAAATCCCTGTCAGTCAAGAATGCCAGGGCCGGGTCTATCCCTTATAACCTGGACGTCCACAGCGCTGCTCCGCGGGAACTGTTTAAGCTGACAGAAGCAATCGAGAAACTAACAGAGAGAGTACTGGCAGACGAGCAAATGCTGGAGGAGTGCAAGATACCGACGGACCCGGGCTGGCCGTTTGCAGAAAGTGCATGGACAGTTACGGACAAGGCGACCCGTACCTCTCGCGCGGTAGACATCATCGACGTTCTGGACACGGACAGGCCCATCATGGATGACTTCGCTCCCGATATTCCCTCGACCGAGCGCCTCGAAGCTGTCAGTGAGGGGCTGCTTCTCTTCCTCCGGGGGTTGACCGATGGCATCATTCCGGCATCCCTCTGGCACCGCATAGAGCAGGCATCCTTGCTCTCCCTCGGCCAGGGAGCCACGCTAAAGTCATCGCCCGAGGATGCATACGAGGACGACAAAACTTCCATTCTCGACATCCTCTCGACCGCGCCGAATCACAACATCTCCTTCGTCTTCTTGACGGCCGCTCTGGCGAAGATTGCCAGCGATCTTTCGCCTTTGAGCAAAGCAGAGCTCGGCGTCCTCAACGCAGATACTCAAGTGCGCGGAATTGGCGTGTTGGGACGGAGGTCGCTCAGCTTCCGGCGCAGCGGCACAACGCCCGCGGCGGAAGCACTGGCTGCGCTCGACCGGAGACAGGCGCGGGAACGGAGGTTCGCCGACGTGTTTGGAAGTGTGGTTTGTCGCGCGCCGGCCCAGGAAAAGGCCAAAGAGAAAAAGGCGCTGGAATATAAGCAGCGCGCTCTAGTGGAGCTGTTTCTTCGGCGCCGAGGGGACGTATAATTACCTGTTGTAGGCGTATTGAAGAGGTCAAAGCGGGTAAATAGTTGATTATATTAGATACCATTTTGTACAAAACCCGAAACTGAAGGAATAGAGATGTTATGGATATAGATTAGTAGCCTTGTGGACTTTTGTACTGTGGTACGTAGGTAATCATGGCGCCGGAAATGTTGTCCCTCGCAGCAATTTCTTTTTCGGGTCGACAGGATCCACGGAAGCCGGCACGGTCTCGAGTTTGACTAGTCGCTCGCGGTTGATGAACCACCGCTAAACACGAAAGGACTCGGCCGTGATGGCGACGGTGACCAAGTCGAAGACCTAGATCTTGTTTGGGGTCGAGAGGGTCCTGTCAGCATGGTATAGTGTTAGTTCATTTGCTGTGGCGTTGTCGTCTGTTGCTTAAGAGGTTGAATGCCTTTTTATCCCAGATTTCCATTTCTCAGTTTACACTTCCAAGGTACTACTACCTCTCCGTTTATGGGTAGTTCTAGAAGTAACTTTGAGGTTATTGTGGAGGCATTTCTGCGCCTTTTGTAGGCGAAGTGATAGCAGGAGACGACAATAGCTCCATAGAACGTGGATAGATAAGGGGTGTTGCAGAGCCTTAGACATGAAACATACCAGGTATACAATAGAGGAGCAGCGTGCTTGTGCCTGCACTTGGACCTTCTAGAATGCGTACCTATTGTCTGCGTACCTACCTTATTTTCCACGCGCTTGTTTCGAAGTTGGGATCTGTTTCAGATGTTGGGATGAAAGTGGAGAAAAGGGGCAGCTTTGAAGTCAGTTGACTACAGGGAAAAAGTGCCAGATGTGACTGTTTTTGATGCTTCTTCAAGTTCTAATATATCTCCTTTAGAGTTCCAGGTTCCTGGGTTCAATAAAATTAGCAATAGGTTCAGATATAAGAGCATCTACATGTAGACTTAGGCGAGGGTCAAAGTGAGATGCTCTTGGAGATAGGAGAGCACAGGATGCTTGGATCCCATTGAGCGTATGGCAAGGCTTTTGATGGGCCTGAGAACAATAGTGCGAGTAGATTCAGTCGGCCGTCAAGTTGCCGTTGAACCTTTGCCCAGGTGCAAAGCTGCTATTGTTCTGAACTTTGCCTACACCCTTCTATTGTCCACACAACAGACTGATGGTGAGGACAATAGGTTTATGTAATCAGCTAACATGTGGTCGGCTTGCATTCAATATCCTATTGTCGAAGACCATTCCATTGGTTGATGGAAAGCCTGGAACTCCTTACGCAGAGAAATATATATATCTTTCGCGCAAGATTATGTTTGCATTTTCCTTTCTCTTCTCGACACGTCCACGGCATACGCTGCCCAACACAGGCAAGCAGCATACTCTAGCCATACTCGCTTTTCGACTTCGCTACTTGCTCTGACGAGACTACTCATATCCTTCCCCTCGCTTTTCTACGTTTCAACCACAGAACGAAAGACAACCCGTAAGACAAGATGTCGTCCAGCTATCAGGAGCTAGAGGTTCTTGGCACACGTATCCGCAACCACTTGGACAAGCTCTGGGAGCGTGCTCATGGTGTGGCCCCTGTTTCTCCGACCCCTGAGCAGCGCACCCCTGAGCAGCAGGGTAAGTTCAACGACAGATTTTCACATTGTTCTGCCCCCGCGGCATATTATTATTGACAGCACCGGTCGCTTGAAGTTTCACGACGGCGTGTGTTGGACACCAAGCAAGTGCTTGCTGCGGGAAGAGTATTATTTATGCCCAGAAAGGAAATGGATGATCGACCTGGCACACCAATATGTCCAGAGGGTCGTAAAGTTACGACTTTCTTTGAAGTCAGATCTGGTACTGTCTCCCCCCCCCCCTCCCCCCCCCTTCCCCCCTCCCCCCCTTCCCCCCCAATTCCAAAGACTTGTTTTGATATGACTCCAAACATAACACTGATCAACATCCATAGGCGGACATGGCACCCTTGGAGGAGGTCTCCGAGACATCGCCAGAATGCTTGCTGGCAATCCTCGTGGCTTTGCACAGTTTGCAGCTCTCCGCAGCCGCGACAACTCAGCTGGTTCCGGACATGGACTCTTGGCTTGTCATCATAGCCGTCATAGTTCGGTCTCTTCGGGACGCTCCGACACTACCTTTGGATCATTTGACTCTCCTCGCAACGATGGTCCTAATGACACGAATAACCATGGCAATGGAGCGGATGAGCAGAAGGAGCAGGAGGATGGCGTCGACGGTGAGCAGCACGAGCAGGATAACCAGGCTGAGCACCCGCACATGACTCAGTTCACCTTTCCAGCCACCACCCCTGTCAGCCACGATGGCTGTCGTCAGCCTTCGGTTGAGGATGAGCTAGAGACCGGCAACAACGGCGGCCCCTCGGGCACCAACCGTCACACTGGCGACAACGACAGCAACGAGTCTGCGGCTAGCACCCACGGCAACAATCCGACGGTAGTCCCGGCCGTGGTTCCGACTCCGACCCTGACCCAGGAGGAGATTGATGAGCTCCACCAAGAGCACCGCAAGTTCAGGGCGCTGCTGCGCCGGATCAAAAACAAAATCTCGGCCTGGAAGACTGAGCGCAAGCGCTTGTTCAAGAAGCGCGGTGACACGGTTGAGAATGATTGGATCGTCTCCCAGGTGCTGCGCCGCCTTCTGGGCGACAACTTGGGCAAGCCTGGCCTTATTCCTCCGAATAACCAGTACCCCGACCATCCTGATTACATCCCGGGTGATCCGGCCCGTGGCATGCTCGGCGGCGGAAATCCGCCCAAGAGCAAGCTGTCGCGAGTTGTTTCTGCTGCCGACGCTTGATCAACTTTGCTGAAGCGCCAAACGAGAGACGAGAGACGAGAGACGAGAGACGAGAGACGAGAGACGAGAGACGAGAGATGAGAGACGAGAGACGAGAGATGAGAGACGAGAGACAAGAGACGAGAGACGACATGACGAGTGAGGATATGAGATTTTGGGGGTTGGGAGTTTCGGGTTTTGTTTTCTTTCCTTTCTGTCTGGGAATTGTTCTTCTGTTCCCTGTACGGAACCACAGATAGGGGTATCCATCCCCCCGTAGCCATTGCTCCCATAGCTTCTAGTAAATGCATGTCGTCTCCATGTTTTCTGCCTGTCGTGATTACTCGTATGCCGTGCTTTAAGTGTATCCACCCCTGTACATGGCTTTCTTCACCAGCATTATCCAAACTGTACCGGCAGCTTGGTTCGACTCCCGGCCCGCCACGTCTTTAAAGATGGCAGGCCCAACACCAAGACAGACCACCTATGAATGGGTAAACGAAAGAAACCGTTAATAAGAAATAATCTCGATCGCGAAGAGGAGCGTCAGTGAGAGTCCATCTTCGTGACCGAGCCGGAAGTGCGATTTGTGTTTTCTCCCACGGCCAGCATCTCTGAGCATGGCGTTTGCTGAGTACCTACTTTGACCGGCGCTCCCCTATCTTCCAGACGGCTCTCGTGTGGAAAACGAGGATCAAAACCGAAGGACAGGGGCGTCGTCATTTTCGTCTTCACCATCGTCACTATCATCTTCCCGCCGCTCTCGTCGTCCACGAGCTACCTCAGCATGAACACCAACGACATCAGGGACATGGAGAATGGGCAATGGCTGCTATGGGCAATTGAGGGCCCCCTGACCGCCATTGTTTTGCTGGGAGCCTGGCTGGTTGCTCGCCGGGGACCGAAAGTGGAAAATGCCCGGCAGGCTAAAAAGTTGATGGATATGAAGGACTGGAAATGGGGTTATCGCGATTGATGAGACTGCTTTCGTTTTTTTGTTCTTGGTGACTTTCGACGTAAGGACCTTCATTAATATTTTGACATGGCCAAAGGTACAGAGGTTTTTGCTATCAACCAGATGCGTAATGACGACATTACAATGATCCATCGTCAAGCACAGATTGAAGATAAGGGGTTGATGTTCCTGCTTTGGTATGGTCGTTCTAGACTTCATATTTCCCCGTTCGTTTCTTATCCGCAAAGATAAGATATTCACCTCGCAGTCCGTCCATAAAGTCAGCCTACCAGACGGAACGGTTCATTCCACCAGAAATTAGATTGCTATTCATTTCAGCCGCAATATTATCCCTCAAAAAACAGTCTATATCGAGGGCCATATATACACAGGCTAATATCCGTCGGTTCATTGGGAAAGGACAATAAACCCAGGTATCAGTGGGGAGAACCCGGTCACATAGACAGCGTTTTGAACCAGAAGCCCGGTTCACGAAGTGCACACCGAGCCAGGGGTAGCCGCAACATAGCGTATTGTATTTTGCGATCCTTCCAGGTCCCGGTCTGCTGTGGTGTGGTTGCAGATGTTGCCAAGTCCCATTCGGCTCAAAGTCGTTTGCTTGCACCAAGTGACAGCCGTGGATGTCACCGTGGTGTTCAATGTTCCCTTTCGGGACCTGCTTCCCCTCTTGGCAACATCAGGAACGTTTCGCCTCCATCCGGACCAAAAGTCGACATTCGTAAAGACGGATATACATCCAGCGGTTCCTCATTTCCGTTCAACAACCAGCCCGTATGCGAGAAGCGAAGGTCTGGAACTTCCGGCTCTTCTTCCTATCGTCCCAGTGCCCGGCCGCCACCGGGAGCTTTGCAGATCTTCCATCGTGCGCCCGTCCCGTGTATACGTGGGGATGCCCTGGGCCTTTTTATCATTCATCGTCCCCGTCTGCACACGTACCGGGTCAATCCTTCCACTATCATGCTCATAACTTCTTTGCGTTATTCTATTAATACAGCTACCCGTCTTGGTTTTGTTCGGACAATATCATGAGGTGGAGGTCCTTGCTCAATATCTGTTTTGTGTTATAAGCTCTACACAGGTCTTGAGCCCGGAACTCTGGGTTAGGTTGTCCGACATTCGCTCCCATTCCGGTCAAATGATAACTGAGCTGGACAAGTGAGATTATATCCACCTGCCTAGACATCAACAAGTGGTTTTGCTAATACTCGCCATGTTGAGGAGCCTCTAGATTAGCCGTTCTTCTGCCCATTTCCGCAACCCTTGTTCAGCTACGGCAGCCCAGGGTCATACATAATATTCCTTCAAAATGTGGCAATTGTTGTTTTTCCTCGCCGCTATCGCCCAGTTTCCCATCTCCAACGCAAAAGCGAATTGTCCGCTTTATGGGCCTCTGCTCCCAAGACCAACAAATCTTGTTCAAAATGAAGCCTTTCAGATTGCTGCCAGGACTCTGGACGGCCTGTTCCCCAAATACATCGACAACGACAATAGCACCGGCTCTGACAAGTTCTCCTACTCGGTCGAGGTCTTTTCCGGCAGTGAAACCGAGGCTCTATGGTCACATTACTGGACAGCGCCAAACTTGCAAAGTTTCAACAATTCCGGCGTGAAGAAGGTCGACACAAACACTGTGTTTCGGATAGGCAGCATCACAAAGATCTTCACCGTGCTCACCTTCCTGGCAGCGGTGGGGGACGGCATCTGGAACGATCCGGTGACAAAGTACATACCCGAAATTGCAGCCATGGCCAAGAAGACGCCGGGCGGCTCGATGTTTGTGCCTGATTGGGAGTCCATCACGGTCGGATCGCTGGCAAGCCAGACCTCTGGCTTGATACGAGACTGTAAGCAGACCCAATGACTCGGCGAACTTAGTTCTTGCTGACCACATGCATGCAAAAGACGCCTTGTTGGGAGAGCTTGCTTACCAACTTTCCCTGGATGATCTCCATGACATGGGTTTCCCTAAAATTCCACTCACAGAGTTCCCACCGTGCGGCATCAACCCGACGTGTAACCGTGAGCAGCTCTACGCCGGCCTTGGGAAGCTTCCGCCGTCCTTTCCGGCCGGCGAAACTCCCACCTACTCAGATCTCGGCTTCGTTATTCTGGGTCACATTGCCGAGAAGATCACGGGAAAAGACTTCAAGTCCTTGGTCAAAGACTCTGTCCTAAAACCCCTGAATCTCACGCACACGTTCGTCTCGGCACCGGATGACTCCATGGGAATCATTCCGGGCAATAGGTACAGCACATCCTGGGCTTTTGAGCTTGCCGAGGAAGCTGCGTAAGTTCTTCAATTACAATCCCTCTTATTCGATGGGATAAGTACCTAGTTACTGACATGATGACCCGCATCAAAGCACCGGAAACATGTACACGTCAGCAGGCGACTTATCTGCAGTGGGCAGGGCTATCATGAGATCGACCCTTCTGAAGCCGGCCATGACCCGTCGCTGGCTGAAACCAACCGCCTTCACATCCGACCCAAAGTCAATGGTGGGAATGCCATGGGGCGTTAGGCAAATTGACCTCGGCCAGAATCAATCCTACCAATTCGTGCACACCTTCAACAAACTCGGCAGCCTGGGCGCCTACACCTCCCTTCTCGCCATCATCCCGGAACTGGATATCGGCTTCAGCGTCCTCGCAGCCGGCGACCCGCCCCCAGGACTGGCCATGGACATCGCCGACACGCTCACGAGCACCTACATCCCAACGCTCATGTATGTCGCCCGCGCCCAAGCCAATGCCACCTACGCCGGCCGGTACCGATACACCGGCCCGTCATCAAACTCCACGAACACCACAACCAGCGGCGGAAAATACAAAAACTCGACAACACCCATCTCAGCAACCCTAACAATCAGCACAGACTCCAACAAACCAGGCATGGGCATAGCAAACTGGACCAACAACGGCGTGGACATGAGCTTTATTGCTGTAGCGATCGGGTCCAACATCACCGAGGAGTACTTTGACAAGGTCAAGCCCAGCGTGCGGCTCTACCCGACAACCTTTGAGGAAGCGAGGCCGGATGGAGGGAAGCGGGTGGCGTTCAAGGCCGTATTTGAGGACACCAGTCTGCCCACCAAAGTCGGGTCCATGTCGACGGACTGTGCGACCTGGGTGGGCGTCACATCGGTCGTGTACGGGTCGAAACCGTTGGATATGTTTATCTTCGATATCGACGCGAAGGGGGCGGTTCTGGCGGTGGAGAATGCGGCGCTGAGGGTGAGATTGGAGAAAGTATCCTGAGATGTGTGAGCGACGAGGAAGGATGTGATATGGAGGGTCTGGATAGGTAATTAGCATATGATGATACAACAAGGAATAATAATACTGAATGTGATATATAAGGTACATACGATATATAATGGGAATGCACATGGTGAGAATTGACTGTGGGGCTGGCTGCCTTCACAACTTGAATTGACAAAAAGAATCCAGTGAGTGATCCACTCAAATAACCTCCTAACCAACCCGTTTCCCACACAACACAGAAATGACTCGCGAGTCACAAGGGTTGTATAGTGTAGCGGTCATCACACCAGATTCTGACAAAACACTTTCAGTCAGTTCTTCTGGTAACCCCGGTTCGATTCCGGGTACGACCTAATTAATATTTATTTTCTTTTGCTTTTTGGCATATTGCTTGCTGTTCTGTCTCTGGCAAGCGGTTCACTAACTGATCCATCGCCACGTGATTTTTGCATGGTATTAATGTGAGTGGTTTTATTACTCGCGGATTGCCGGGCTTTGCACTTGTCCCGAACTAATTCAGCCTTGAAAGACTCGTGCGTATAGTTCGAGTCTATCTAGCTAGCGTACTAATTTGGTCCCGGCCGGTCGGGATGTGCCTCAACTGCGGATGTGATCGATTCCCCTACTCGGCTCATCGATGGCAGAATGAGGCTTCAGCCACCATTTGTACTGATTCTCCGACCTTCAAGGCATTATGATGATGCAACTTCAACATGACGTTCTCTCCGTTTTGCAAAAAAAAAAAAATCTATTCTCTGGCAAATCAGGTGCCAGCATCCGAACATCCGAATTAAGATTATACTTCAAGGACGTGGCGCAACAAGGTGGTCCCTTCTTTGCCTTCCATGCAAGGCCAAAGCTAGGGACCACATCGTGCATGACTTGGAACGACGGATGCCCTCCAGAGATGTTTGAACACGAATCATCGGGGTTATTGGTGGTTCCGCAACCCAGCCCGCCAGGCAAGTAAGCTGCCAAACTTGGTATTAAGATCTTTTGCCGAAACTCAACAGTCTATATCACAGTCTCTGTCGTGGTGCAATTGTGACCCAGGAATGATGGCATGGCCCTCTTCGCATCCTGCACTTCGCCTTCAAGGCTGCAGACCCGCTATCATTTTGTTCGGGTTGTCGACGCTGACCTGCTTCTCAGTAAGCCACATCGCCTTTTGAACGTCATATAGTCATCAAGTCTTGCATGCAATGCAAGAAGGGTCGAATAAAGGGCCCATTCCTCTGACTGAAGAGGGAAATCGGAAGCCTGTGCAAGCATGCAACGGCAGATGATGCAGGGCACTCACTCCACAAAAGGGCATCTTATATGCCACTTCCCCAGAGTCAGAATGCTGTTATCTTGTGATTTTGCAGGAAAATCGTGATACTCTCTCTCTCTCTCTCTCCAAGTGAAACCAAGATTTCCGCCCTGGGCAGATTTTCCGATCATCCGCTCGCTAGCCGTGATTCCCTTCCTTTTTTGCAAATCCCGGGCGCGCTTCTATCTCCTCACGCACACCACACCATATCACAGACTTCTCACCACAATGGTGCTATTGAGACACTCGCTGTTAATATCCTACTCCGCCATCGGAATCTCAGCCAAGACTCTCACCAACGTGCTGTACGAGAACAACAACACACTCTCGGTTCTCAACAACTTCCTCGCCGGTCAAGCTGAGCTCTTCGACGAGCTGAGCAACGCCACCGACATCACCGTCCTAGCACCCAGCAACGATGCCCTTAACCAATTGGCCGACGACTCGGAGCTCATGGACGCAATGGCGACAGACGAGGGTCTGATCGCCGCGTTCCTGAAATACCACGTCTTTCAGGGGGTGTACTTCTCATCCAACTTCACCACAGCGCCGCAGTCGGCGCCGGTAATGGTCCAGACTCTGATGAATGCGTCGGCATACACCAACGTCACGGGCGGGCAGAGAGTGCAGGCAAACGCTGATGGGAGTGGTGCTATTACTTTTGTCTCTGGCATGGGGAACTCTGCGTCTGTTCGATCAGGGGTACAACCACCCCATTCCCCCCTCCTACCATCCAGTCACTGACAAATTTGGATGACACAGGACTACAACTTCACCGGCGGCACGATCCACATCGTCGACGGCGTCCTGACCATCCCGTCCAACGTTACCGAGACCCTCATCAACGCCAACCTGACCGCGGCCGTCGGCGCGCTGAAGCGGGCCAAACTCATAGATAGCGTCGACGGCGAGGACGAGATCACCGTGTTCGCGCCCGACAACGCGGCCTTCAACGCGGTCGGCAGCGTCGTCTCGGGCATGACGTCGTCGGAACTGGCGTCCATTATGGGCTACCACATCATCCGCGGCAAGGTGCTGTACACGGCCGCCATGAGCAACGGCACCGAGACCACATCCGAGGGAAACGATGTTCGCATCCGGATGGAGGAGGATGGCGGGATATTCGTCAACAGTGCCAAGATTGTGAGGCGGAACTTGCTGACGAGCAATGGGGTTGTTCATGTTTGTGACAAGTAAGCCATTGATAAGATGTATCTTTGCCGTCTGGGTTCGGGTGAATGTTGTTCGCTGATTGCGTTGTGTGAACAGTGTCTTGAACCCAGAGAACGAATCCGCCACACCCAATCCCACCGCCGCGACGCAGAAGCCTGCTTTCAGCGGCGCCGAGGCGACTAATAGTGTGCCGTTTACGTCAGGGGTTAAGACGCCCAATCCTACCACTTCGAAGGTGGTGACCGCCACGGTGACGGCCGCGGGCCCTGTTGGGTCGGGGGCATCTGCGCCCGCCCAGGTGGCGGCAGCGGCTCCGAGGAGGGCAGCGGACGTAGCAGGAGTGATGGCTGCGGTTTTGGCTGGTGCGGCGGCCGGTGTGCTCGTCAACCTCTAGGTAAGGTGTCTTGTCTTGTGTAATGGATTAGCTTCGATAATTGAAGGCACATTCAATCAACCGTGAATTTCTTTTACATTTCATGTTTAACACCCCCAAGGCCAAAAGTGTTGTTGACAGTATAACGACGGCCTTGCACAAAAAGGGGCAAATGTTTACGTCAGAAACGAGGCGGATTGTGCCCCCTGAAAATGCACGGCGGGCTACGGGTTTCTCTCATCCGATACAGAATTCTTGATTGACCAATAGAACTTGGAGCTTGGGATGGACCTCTCTGCAACTCGACTCAGGTGGTGCCAAAGGGCCGAGTTTGGGTGGTTGGAGTCGCGATACTTGGTATCGCGTGATGCCCGACACCACCCTTTCAGTCGAACTTGGAGAGAAATGCACCAACCATCATCATATCTCCGTTAAGCCAGTCCTGGTCAAACCATCCACGCCGTCACCGCCTCTCTCTCCCAGTTTTTGTCGAGACCAGTTCTTGGTGGCGCCATGACTCAACCATCCAGTTTTGCCCACGAGTTTCTCCGACGGCTACAAGAACAGACACAGCTGCAGCAATCCAGCGACATTTCGCGTCGCGACGTGCTTCATCAACTCATCAACGCAGTCCCGGATCACCCTGACCAAAGCGCCTCCTCGGCCCGATACCAGCACCCCGGCTGCCGCCGCATCCAATGCTCCAGGACCAGCTGCTACCCGCCCTTGTTGTGATGCGCCGACTTCTTCAAAGCAGCAGCGGCAGCATCCCGAATCTGGGCTTGATCATGGCCTTTTACATGATCGCGGCGCAATTTCGACGCTCCTCGTTCAAGACCCTCAAGCACACCGCCACGGAAACGCTTGGCGACGCGAAGGAGAAGCAGAAGTGGTGCCCCGATCGTTTTGACCATATCACCTGTTTGGGTACGCCAAGAAGCGCGGGATCCCGCTGTCCCGCATGGGTTAGCTGATCGCGGAGGGTACGATATTCCGTAAGAGGGGTCTTTGTTAAGTTACATTTCCCTGTTCCTTCAGATGGGAGGTATGTTGTCACTGGTAATTCGGGGAGGGGCTTACTTGTAGTGATGTTCAAACTGGGGTTGGGACTTGGATTTCCAAGGGTTTCTGCTGTGTCCAGCGTATTGTATTGTGTGGTGCATTCCAGCGAGTTATTAGATGGGCATTGAAATAGGCACAGTCTGAATTGCAATGTCCTGGGTGGAAAATGGATATTGGAGGCAACCTTTGACTTTGTTGCGCCGTGGAGTCGACAGGGACTGCACCACTCTCAACCACATTCCGCCTGCACTCTGAGAAGGACAGTATTAAGAGATTCCGTGAGGTCAAACACGCTTAACAAAGTAGCAAGGTTTTACAAAGACAGATCAAATCAACGTCCATTCCATAGTCCAACACAGCCCAACCAACGGACAACGTTTACATTGCCCTCTTCGGCGTGCACCGCATGTTGAGGACCCTCGTCAATCAATACTAGGAGTGCCAAAGAAAAGCCGGAGCATTGTCGAGCATTGCGAACCCGTGGAGAAGGCGCTTCATTACTAGACGTGCAGCTCTAGCAAGTCGACAAACAACAGGTATCCTCGGTTAGGTAACACATTCGGTGACGGTGTCAACGGGTTGGTTCATGTTTGCAATGGAACGTGAGGCTCCTCTCTTCTCAACGCCGGGACACATGCAACGTTCCGCGGCTAATACAAAGTCGAAAATAGGTACAGGAAGTACTGGCCTCGCCTTCGGGGCGCTTGAGTCCGCGTCGGTTAATATATAGCCAGAGGACCCCCTTATCAGATACTACTTGCTTTCAGATCCACCCGGACCACAACGATAGGGTATTGAGGGTTTCTGTGCATGTTACATACCCCATCAAATCACCCGTTCAGCTTTCACCGGACTGTGACGTGTGGGTCTCAAGAGTCAACACCGTTAGTATGGCGCTGAAGCATATAACCCATCAAAATACATGTAGCTAACAGGTACTTTTCGGACTCCCTGCTAATACTGATGTCCTGCTGAATTAGAGGTCTCTGTACTAACTTTCTACAATGCGGCTTTCAGCTCCCACGACTGCGCTCCTCTTCATTTTCGGCATCCATGCCCGACACCTACCCCGTACAACGACCTGGTTCTCCACGTCCTTCATCAGCGAGGGATTTCACAGCTCTCGCACCGTCAAATATGGCAACACGGCAGTCACACCGGTCCCGACGTCGACCGCTCCCATCGTGGAGGTCTCCTCGTACCTCAGCGAGCCCACGATGAGCAGAAACATCAACAGCACGACCTGGACAACCGTAACCGTAACGGAACCCTTGATCACCTCGGTGGAAATAGTCTACACCACTCCCCTGGCACCGCCCACCGTGACCCAAAACGTCACCACGACAGAAATCTGGACCAGCCCCGTCGTCGCCACCATCACTCTCCCGGCAGTAACCGCGACATGCACCAACGGAGCGGCGGCGGCGTCCGGTCCGTCCAAGAAGGTCACCGTGACAAAATACACCGGCACGTATCAGCCCATTCCAGGCCAAGTCACAACGACAAAGACCATCTGGCCCACAGCCGTAACGACCTATTTGTCCGTCACGCCATCCTACCGGGTATTTCCGTACACCGGGAGCACGGTGACAGTCACATCGACGTTCACCGACACGGCCTACCTCTCGACCACGATCAGCACCGCGACGTACTCGGCCGCAGGACCCTGGGGCTACAGATACACCGTCACGCGATACCGATCAACGGTGACGGCCACGCAAAGCGACTACCAGCTCGCGTACGTCACGCCGACCGTCAGCGCCGGCGGCGCTTGCGACTCCGCCGCTGAGCCCGAGACGGCGGTGACAGTGACTCGAGCAGCACAATGTGCCCCGACAAATCTCCTGAGCGAGCGCGACCGCTACGGCGTGGCCATCCGTATACTTCCGCTGGACTGGAGTTTTCCAATCGGCTTTCCGAACAAGGTGATCGGGATCCCTGATGTCGACGCCAGCGCATGCTGCCAGCTGTGCGTCGACAACGAAGGCTGCGCGGCGAGCGAGTGGACGACCGGCTGGGATAGCGCGTGCAGGCTTTTATACTATAACAACCCGACCTGCAAGAGCACGAGCAATGAGACTTGTGGGAGGGAGGTCCCGTTGGAGTACTATGGTGACTCGTGGGCGCTACCTGGCCAGGCGAGTTTTATCCAGGTTGGCTGTGGGAGGCTGACCTATCTGGGGGTTAGGGATCCGTTTTGTCCGGCTTGTGTGGTGAATTTGGATGGGGAGTAGAGTGGTTAAGAAGGAGAAGACACACGAAGGCAGGCGGGTTTGCCAGTATCTATTGGTGGAGTTGTATTATAGCATTGGGGGGCTTAGAGCCCTTCTGTGGGATTTAGCCGACTACTATTTATGGGGGAGCTGGCGTTGTCGGCAGCTTTTTTACACTTTCCGTAAGCAAGAATACCACCTCGTCGCCATACCACCTCGTCGCCATACCACCTCGTCGCCATACCACCTCGTCGCCATACCACCTCGTCGCCATACCACCGCATGAACGACTTTCAAATGTTTGGCTATCATTAGCTGTCAAGAATAGTGTTGATAGTTCGCCAAGTCTCTTTTGCTGGTCCTGTGCCAATGCCGGTCTCCTCAGTACCTACCCGGAGGCCGCCAAACAACAAAGCTGTCGGCCACGCCGCTCACCTGTCAGCCACGAAGCAAAGCTCTCAGGTGTAGTGGGGAAAGCTGCCAATACGTTGATCTCCGCAACGGTGACACAGTTGGGGATTAAACGCCCATGTATGTAGTCGCGCCGTACCGTACGTTTACGAGAATAACAACTCAGCGCCCACGACGGTCTGCATAAACTTTAAGCGTCTGACGGATACAACGAACCTATGTGGTAGGTTTATGTTAGGCTGAACTGGCTGAGGCACAGCAGGGAAGCTTGAATGCACAAATCAAGGGTGATGATGTAAGCCCCCGTGAAACAAGGGACCAGCCCGCCAGCGCGTCATCCCGAGCAACCACTGGACCCTATCAAGGTCATAATGCTCTGGGGACCGGAGGTTCCACGGACCAATTCTCACTTGACCAGCCATATCGCCCCTGAAAACTCGTCGAGGTAAGTAGGTAGGTCTAGGAAATGGTGTCACAGCAGCCACCCCCAAGGGGCCAGAAATATTACGTGTGCAATTGGTAATAGGCAACACAATGCGGAGCGGTAGGTCGCCGATCCCGATTATACTTGAAGGCTATTGCAGTTCTGGGCCTTTGCATAAATGCTTACTCAAGGTTTTGTACTGCAAGGTTTGGCCGTGGTGTTGTTTGGTATACCCTGCGCCGAGAAATGAAGGAGGTTTCTGCTGACCTCCAGTTAGTCTAGTCCGTGCAGCCACGGGAGAAAGGGATTGCCGTGGTGAAGAGCGTGAGACGACGCCACCGAGGTTTACTATTTTGATTAATATGTTTGACTTAATAAGCAAGTTTGTCTAGTTTGTACACTATCCGCCCTGGTCGTCAGTAACTTGGCCGTTCACAAGCCAGTGTTGTAGCCTGAGAGTGGAGGGAGCTGATGATATTAACTCGCGTGTCGTTCACGATATAAAAGATCAGGTCTTCGGCTCCTCTTGGCTGGACCTTCCACCACCTCATCACCTTCATCTGCTATATTGCCCTGATCACTGCTATTGACGAAGTCACCAACGTCACAAAACCTATCTGCACAGAAACTTCAAGTAAAGATGCAAGCTCCATCTCTATCCCTGCTCACCTTGAGCGTTCTGCCAGCCTTGGTGTTGGCAGGACCTGAGAGATCCTACTGCGGTGGCCAAGGCGCACTCCCCACCAAGGACGATTGCATGGCTGCCATCAACAAGATCAACGACGGCGAATCCTACACGGGCAGTCACACGTTCGACGCCGGAGACTGCACCGTGGAATACAAAGCCCTGATGCTCGCCACCACACCTCCACCAATCCAGGGAAGCGTCCTCAAGGCTCAGGCCCTGGATATTGTTACGGATGGATGTCAGGGCAGTGGTTGGGACCAGGATAGTGGTGGGAATGTAAGTTGATGATGCTATTACCCCCCTTTCCGTTGCACTTCAATGGCTTACGAGGAACCAACTTTGGACAGGTCACGGTCCACAAGTGCTTCGTCTGCATGTTTGGGACATGCGCCGTCTGCAACGCGCCTCGCACGCGAGACGTGGCGCCCCAACCCGTCGTTCTTCCCGACTCCGAATATGTATCACAGCGATCCGCCCAAGGCGTCGAGCCACTTCCTGCCAAGGGGGATCTCATCCGTCGCCATGTCGGCAGCCATACGACCAAGTCGATGCTCGCAGCTCGTCAAAAGCCCGAGGCCGGGGTGGAGTGTCGGTCCTCCCTCGGGCCTGTCAAAATCAGTGACTGCCAGGGCCTCGCGGACTCGTTGAGGGGCAAGACATTGGCTCTGCCTTACATCGGAGGCAACGAGGATTGCGACCTGGCCATCTTTGCACACTTCCAGGGGCTGGCCGCCAACGGCGACACGGTGGCGGACCGGATTAATCATGTCTCGGATCTGTGCAAGTCCTCCGGGGACCCCGTCCTTGGCGAAATGATCGATACGAGTCAGGAGATTCCCTTGTTCGGATACACCATCTGGTCTGGGAACTTGTGTGGTCAGTTTTCGTTTTGGCATGGCCAACTGCGTGCCATAGAGGGACGACTGGGGGGCAGCCAGGAGAAGAAAGGGGGAGAAACGATGTAGGAATTGGGAATAAGTCCCAACCAGGATTCCATTATCTATTTGCTTGTTTTCTTGCGAGGTAATGGATGAAGAGACACAAACTGAATCTCTATTAGCCTCATAATCAAGTAACACGATGTCCCCGCAATAACCTCATCTCTTTTCACCAGCACTATTCCATCTTTCTTCAAATGTGCCTATCTCCATTTTAGCAGCATCCGCCCGCCTCGTGTCGTTTTTCTTTTGACCCGTATTGGCCAACGATAAAAGGCTTTCTGCCACGCTCGGTGGCTCAGCCACGTATTTGTCCAACGTAAATCCTGAGGCGAGGCGGTCCCGAAACTTTCTGCATGCCGTGTGGTTAGTGGTAATCAGGCAGTGGCTGGATTGGTTGGCAGACACTCACAGTCCATCCAAAGTTACCGTTTGGTACGGCCGATTACGTGGGGCTGTCATCGTCTTGGATGTCTCGAATGATAGCTGGTCTTGACCGTTTTGGAACGCGGATCAAATTTTTGGTTGGCTGAAATTTAATGATGAACAAAGGTACCTCAAGTGGATGTGTGAGTATTCGTCTTCAGCTCTGTTATCACCATAACTTGACTTGCATCAGGATGACATCGAAGATTTATACTATCCGGAATTCATATACCTTCACACTCATTCCTGCATTTTCGACTTCACTGACATTGAACTGCTCCAAGAAGTTTCGCGATATCACTTTGCTGCTCTTCGGATTCGCGAGCGCAGGTTCTGTAAGCATGGGGATTATGGCTTTTTGCCCAATCCGGTTGTGCGCAACTGCGCATAACAATAAGAATATCAACCCCCCCTTGGTTCATGCATTGCAGCTTTAGGCACACCTGCAGTCATTCGCTTCGGGACTGTCTCGTCAAGTCGATGCTTGGGAATATCATCTCGATTATCACAGATGTTAATCTCGACTCCAATCCGGCGCTCACCTACCAGCAGTGTAGCACAGGCACCAAGCCCGATGCTCTCTTGAATTTTTTTTTTTTTTTTTTGGCTGCGATTGCAGTTATACTCCAGTCTCATTGTTTAAGAACTGAATGTTTATCTGAGAAAGGAATGTCGATGTCAAGTTCCTTCTCAGCCAGTACGTGAATCCCGACACCGCTTTTCTCTTTTATGTTTCGCCTTATGAGGCCATGAGCTACCTCCTTCGCTGATAGAATCGAGCTTGGAAGATGAGAGGTGGAACATGGTACCATATGACATGGAACGGAAGAGACGAGATCACTAGAGCAAGAGCTAGATAGAAGCCTTGGCCCCATTGAAGAAGATCTCAGGAAGAAGGCAGGCGACTGGGTTAAGGATTTTTTAGTACAAGCTTTTGAAGATTTCTGCCGCACTCACCAGTCGAACACAAACACAAACACAGCCACAACGGAAAGCGCAACCGCAGGCCCTGGAACACCGCCCTCGACTGGACAAGTTGCCGATCAGGGCAGCTCGGCAACATTTCAATTACAACCCAGCAGGGCCTCACAGACTTGGTCTTTCCAGCGGAGCCTGACCAGGTACAGTTCGAACCCCTTCAACTTTGAAGAGGCCGTCTTCAACTTTGACTTTGACCTGACGGAGTCGACAGAAAATCCGTTCAGGGACGGAGAAGTTCACGGCGTGTTTCATGGAGGACGAACATGGATATATAAAATGAGCTTATGATATGAATAACAACAGCAACCCGCGATGCTACGAAATAAAAACAGCCAAATGCTCATCCCAGCCATGCTATGTAGCCACCGTCGTAAATGCAACCAAAAAACAAAAGAAATCCTTGCTCAAAGCGATCTCAGGACCATTGGAACCATTGACTTGTTGTTGCTCATCAATGGCTCCGGTGCTGTTCCATGCACCTGACGGTGAGTAGTACTTCCTCTCAAGCACGTACATGCAAGTAGGTACCTTGGCTATCCAGACCCAGGTAACTTTGTCCATTCCGCCAAAATCAAGCATAAGCCATTGGATTAAACCCTCTTTTTGTTCGCATCAAAGTTAGCCAAAACCTGCCAACCAACCAACCAATTGAGGTAAAAGGAGAAACCTTACCTCGCTCTCCCGCCGCCGCCCTGGCCCTGTCCAATCCCCCAAAGCCTCGCAATGGTCCACGGCTGTATCGGCGCCGTGTTCGCCCTATGCAAGTGCTCCCTCTCCTCGCTCGTCTTCCTCATCGCCGCCTCCGCCCTGACCGCTCTCTCTCTAGCTTCCTTCTCCCGCTGCACCAGCCTCGCCATCTCCGCCTTCAGGACCCGCATATTCTGGTCGCGCTCCCTGTCAATCTCGGCGCGCATCCTCTCCATCTCCTTTCGCACACCGGCCACCCTCTCCTCCGCCTCTTTCGCCATCCCCTCCTGCGTAGCCTTGACCAGTTCCCGTGTCTCCCTTTCCATCTCCTCCCTTACTCTCCTAACAGTTCCTTCCGATTCTTGCTTAACGGCCACAACCTCGTCCGCATGCTTCTGGCTCTGACGCGCCATCTCGGCTCGCAAGCTGGTGATGTGCTCGTCGTGCTGCCGCCCACGACGAGCCATCTCCTCGTGCAGCGCCGTGGCCTGCGCGTTCAACTCCTGTTCCCTCTGGAGACGGTCCTGTTCCCGCACGGCAAGCATCTCATCTCTCAAACCAGAAATATGGTTGTCCTTTTGCGCAATAGTCTCGTTGAGCTGGTTGATTTGGGCGTGGAGGCCGTTGATCTCGTGCTGGAAGATGCTCGTCATGGCGTCGTCGTGCGCCTTCATCGCGTGCTCCATCTGCGTGTACATCTGCGCCAGCCGGGTCATGTGCCGGCTGCGCGCGAGGTGGATCTCGGCGGTGAACTCGCCCACGTCGGCCTCGTGGACTGTTCGCGCGTCATCATGGACTTGTTGTAGTTGGCTTGTTGCTGTGTCGAGGGGTGGTGGTGGTGGTGGTGGTGGTGGGATGAGACCGCGCTGGGCCAAAATATGGGAGACTATTTCGAGAGCTGAGTCCTTGGTCTCTGTGTACCGAAAGGTTCGGCTGCCTGCCCTGTGCAGATGCCCGAATAGACCATCTGACGCAAAGAGCTGTGCCTCAAGACGTTGGTCCTCCTCGGGTCCCGTGTTGGGCCACATGGACCGGGTGGCGAGGGCGACGTACTGCGAGATGTCGTCGTCACCGGCGCCGCACAGCTCTTTAAACATCTCGAGCGTCTTGAGCGGCGGGCCGGCCGTGTGGTCATCGGAAATAGGCTGGAGGAGGAGGATCCCGGTAAAGAAGATGCCTTCTTGGAAGAAAGTGAAGCTGTCCATTAGCTGGATGGTGAGGTTGTGCAGGGCCTCGGCCTCGGCTTCTTCGTCGTCGGAGCTGTTGAGCCCGGGTGTGTCGACGAGATGCACGCGCAGGGTGTCGTTGTACATGAAAGAGACGTCGTTGAAGATGTCTGTACCTGTGGTGAGAAGGTCAGAAACTCTCTTGAGGGTGGTCCTGGTTGGTTCTGTGACCTACTGGGCTCTATTTGACTCGGGTCGCAGCCAGCGCAGGTCGAGACAAGCGAGGTCTTGCCTGCCCCGGCAACGCCGACCACCGCGATGTAAACATCATGGATTTCTGGGTGTAGGTTGGACTCCATTTGGTGCCACTCGAAAGCAATTTGTGATGAAATTGGAATTGCAATGCTGCAAATGCCATGTATTAAAGTTGGTCTGATATTGATCGTTGGCTGAGTTTGGAGAGTTATCAAACGTTGAAGAATGAAAAAGAAGTTGGGGATTCTGGTCTGATGATGGTGTCTTTATTTACATGTCCCCTTCCCTGAGCTGGCTCACGCAGGTCTAGCTGGCTTCCAATGCATGTAAGTTAGAAACTGTCAAAATGGCTGTGGTACCAGCTGGAATGAGCCGGTCAGAGATCTAGTTGCCCATGAGCTGGCTCGAGTCGACAGGCTGACCAGTGGATAATACGACGGGATGGGACCACGCATTGCGACACATCAGGTCCAACGATGTTTGGGCGCCAGGGATTTTGAGTGAAAGCTCCTGAATGGCAGACATCTGGGACGTTTTGCTTGGGCACTGTGCGAGCTCTTGCGGTGGCAACTTGTTGCTGTGAACGGTGTTCAACGTGGCCTGGAGGGATGGGCCGGCTATGCCAGCTGGGCAGCTTGAACGTTGTAAGTGCGGCCCAGTTTGGAGCCCAACAGTTGCTTGTAGGTGGGCGAATAGGGGATCCAACCCTGATCCAATCATGCTTCACGCCCCCGACGTGTTGGGTTCCATATTGTTTGTCGTATTGAACTGGTTTGAAGCACGATTCACAGAATTGGTCGGAAAAAAAAAAAAAAATGAATCGGACTTAGATAGCTTCCTGCGGTTAAAATGTGCAGCGAATGGTAACTGAAGTGAGATATTTTTAGTTTTAAGAAAAGATTTATATGCTATAAAGTCTGTATATATACTGTTTAAACGAAGAAACCTAGATACCCAGTGCCGATTAAACACCAGCGAGTCCACCTGTAGGCATGGATAAAGACACTGTTTACAAACCCGACTTGTGCAAAAAGTCAAACGAAGCCTTATATCCGGCCGTGGCGTTGGTCGACAACGTCAACCCATGACCAGTCTTCGGTTGGATATGCACGGCCACATCCTTGGCGGCAGGGTAGATCTGCGTCTTGATCATGTTCAGGTCGTAAGTCCCCTTGCAGTCGCCACCGCAGTTACCATAGTCGTTCTCTCCTATAACCAGATGCACCGGCCCCTTGAACTTTGCGCCTTTGGTGCCAAAGGCGGTAAGAAGGGACTTGAACTCGCCGACGGCGATGGGCTGGCGGATCTTCCACGCGTAGTCCAGCAGAGCGGGCTCGAAGCTGCCCTTCTTGAGAAAGCTGAGTTGGACGTTGGACTTGGTGGCTTGCACGAGGAAACCGGAGCCGTGGTCCTTGAACAGGACATGGTTATTTTGGCGTGCGAATTCGAAGCCCCAGGTTGCTACGTTGAGGCCGGGAAGCGGGATGTTGGTGTGGAGGAAGCCTGTGGCCACGATGCCGTCGCTCTCGGTGGGATATTTTGTGATCAGACCGACGGAGAGGATAGAACCGAGGGAGTGGCCGACGTGTACAATCTTGGAGGGCTTGTATTTGGCGAGGCGGTCGTCGCGGCTGCCGCTAAGCCTCTTGGAGGCGCTGACGAGCTTGCCTGAGCGCGCGAGAGAAGTGAGCTGACGAAGGATCTCAACTTGGACGTTAAGTTGGATGACGTCGTAGGCGTTGGGCTTGTCGGAGCGGCCGGTTCCGAGGCGGTCGTAAGTGAGGATGGAATAACCCTCGGCGAGTGCGGCATCGACGTAGGAATACTCTTTCGACTTGACCTCGGCGTCCCAATACCTCTTGTCGAAGCCGCCACCGTGGCTGGCGAGCTGGAGGATTCCAGATCTGCTGCTGCCATTAGGAGGAACACAGAGCTGGCCATTGATCTTGAAAGTCTGCTTGACGGTGATTGTGCCGTTCATGCTATCGGTCATGTTGGGCGATGTCCAGGTCGTCTGGTACGTGACCCAGTCAACAGCATCGACGTTGCTGTCCACTCGAGGTTGTAGCCATTTGATGGCAGTGGTGTCGATACTGACGGGGACCTCGATCTCGACGCATGACCGTGTGTTGGTTGTCGGTGACGCTTTGCCCCTCTTAACGCATAGGAGTGCCACAATGCATGCTAAAACAGACGCCATGGTGGTAAAAGTAAAATGGGAAAGTATCGGATTGTTAAACGATTGCGGGATATTGAGATGCAGGCTTCTCATCTTGCGTTGAGTGGGCATCCCCTTTTATAGACGTCTTGACATTTGTACTGGGCATCAGGGCACAGTCATTCCAAATAAGACGAGCGTACAATTACGCTATTCTGGTTACCTAACTAAGGTACCCAGGTATTGCCAAGCTTGCGGCTGTGACGTGACATTATATTCAGCGAGCGGATGCAAGCTAGGTACTCTCGTGATAAGGTGACTGACAAATACGCCCCGTTGTCCCTGAAGTTATGAAGACTGTAACTCTGCTGTGGATTGGGAAACTGCGAGTTATACTATGGGAAAGATTTTTCCGCAGCCTCGGTCAGCACGCGTACCCCGTATCCGTACTGCAGTGCGTATTCCACGCTCTCCGGGGCGTATCTGCGTGGCGGAGCATTTAACCCTAGCCTCATCCGCGAATTACTCCAGCCTCACTTGACATGCAAGTCCAAATCTCGGCCCATTCGGCTGCTGCTGCGAGCGAGTGCGGCATTGCGTAAAAGCGGGATTTGGTTCTGAAAAAATCTGAGCAACAAAAACCTGTGTCGTTCAAAACCTAACTTATGATCTCATCGCCGCAGCCCTCTCAACAGCCTCAACCACCGCCTGCTTTGCCGTCAAATACGGCACATGCCCCGGCTCGAGCGTGGTGATATCAACCCGCACTCCCTCACCCTCCATAAACTCCACCATCGACTTCTGGTACTCAAAGGGGCACGGGAATCTCCCTCCACGCCGCAGGCTGTATCTCAGTCTCCTCTGCCAGACAGATCAAACCAGTACCAAAAGAGCGAATAATAATAACAACCCGGAGCTTGATCATTCGGTCAAAGGATCCCTATAAGTAACTAGGTAGGTAGGAAAATAGGTAGACGACAGCACTCATCCCGCTCTCCGCCTGTGCCAGGGAAAACGCCATATCAAAAGTCTCCCGTGGGGGTTTCCCTGGGCGTATGTTCTTACAGCTCATGATGCGCTGGATCAGCCGCTGCGGCTGTTGTTTCGGCGCCCCTTGTTTCGGCATCGTCTACGTTTCTGACTCCGCCCCCGAGCTTCCAAGCAAGTCGGCCAGTGAGCAGCTGCTCGCCCCAGCCCGCATGAGCGTAGGTTGCTCGTGCAAGATTGATGAGCATGAGATCGCTTCATGGAGGTGTTGGATAATTTGTTAAATATCCCTCTCGCATTCTGGTCCTTCCCTTTGCGTGTTGTAGCAAACAGGAAGGGGTGAGGGAGGGAATCAGGGGTTGAAGATTGGGGTATTACCTGATGCACCAACAAGAGATACGGTTATGGGGTGGTATTCCCGGCGACCAGAGGCTCGCGAGTCATACGGTACTTGTCCAACTATATATATGAGCAACGGTTGGATGTCAGAGAATCTTTCAATCTTGCGTACGTCTCTTTCTCTCTCTCTCTCTCTCTCTCTCTCTCTCTCTCTCTCTCTCTCTCTCTCTCTCTCTCTCTCTCTCACTCTCTCTCTCTCTCTCTCTCTCACTCTCTCTCTCTCTCTCTCTGTGTGTGTGTGTGTGTGTGTGCGTTTGGGAAAAGGGAGAGGGGGAGTGGAGTGTTGGGTTGGAACGGCCAACTTTCCGCTCACGTATAAGATGCCATCGGATGTCGCGCTCACTCACCAGGCAAGACTAGCTGCGGCAAATGTAATATGGAGGCGAGATAGCTCTCGCTATGGGCTGGCAGGGGGTCAGGTTCCTTCCTGTGGATATCGTCACGGTAATCGAGCGCCTAGCAGCTCAGAGGCATGATGAGGACTGTTTCCGACGCCGTGACCTCATGTTTGCCTAGGACTTTTCCGGAAACCCATTTACGGTAGATGGCTCCTTCACGGAGAGCTTCCTCTTTTTGTTCCAAGGTCACTTTGGATCCCGTCTCCCTATGCGCTCGCAAGCGTGATTTCGTTAGTGATAGAGCCCAGAATTTTTTTTTTTTTTTTTCGCGGCAGGCATTGCCTTTGCACGCAGACCCTGGAGCAGGGGGTATTTGGATGGGTTCTTACATCTTCCATCGCATATAGGGGCCAAAGTAAACCTCCATATCGAACTTATTGCGGTAGTCCTCGAGGAATGGTTTATTCACGTTGTATCCGTCATAGTAGAACGGGCAGAAGCCGGTCTGATATCACAAGTTACATGATAAAGCCCCATGGCGGTGACAGTTCTGGGTTCGCATGGGCCGGGGAGTTAGGGCCATACCTTGTTCAGGAATTCTTTGATTCTCTTGCCTGCAGCCTCCGGTGGGGGGTCAGTATCCCATATGTCGGCAATACTGATCACTTGATGAGTCAAAGGGGGTTGATTTCGAAGCTTTCTCCTTTAAATGGGTGAAAGGGCTGAAGTCATTGGTGGGTTAAGCCAGCATATTGAGCCACAAACAACAACATTCGTTCCAACAAGAACGAGAATGAAAAAAAAAAAAAGTTAAACCCGAGAAGAACACAGGAGAGTAAAAAGATATATATGGGTTGCCCAATAACAGGATTGAACTGTTGACCTTCGCATGACTTGATAGAACAGTATTATTCTATTAGTACGACGCTCTAACCAGCTGAGCTAATCGGGCTGCTTATGACTCGTGCTTTCTTGATGTAACCGAGTCCCACATGTTCAGATTATGATTCAATGCAGCGCAAGTTCAGCAACCATACTCGGCTGCTTTGCTCATGTATGCGCAGAACCACGAGGAATTTCTTCAATATACTTTCCCACCCTCCGCTTGATCTCCCGTTCTAGTCCCTCGGCCTCTTCATACTCGCCCGCTGAGACCAACGCATCTCTGAGAGCCCACATTTCCCGGATGACCTGCGGATCCGTTTCCCCTTGCGCATATTCCCGCAGGGCTACAATGATGCGGGTTTTCTCGATGGTGTCTTTTAGGGGTTCCTTCCCCTCGACATGGCCCAGATTCAGCAACGTCCTGATCACGCACGCGACGTTGCCTGCATGAATTCTCGGCACGCCCGTGCTCACAATATTCCTGGGCGCGTGCTCCAGAACCTCATCCGTCACCAAGCTCGCCAGCATCCCCAGCAACGCCGTCGTGTCGTTGTTGAAAGTTTGTGTCTGGTTGTTTGAGAGAAGGGATTTGCTGCGCTCGCGCAGCGTCGCGATGCTGGTGGACCGGAGCCTCTCGTAGTCTCGGGGAGGTGAGGCGTCTGTCCGCGGCGCCAGAAGCATCTGGAGCATGTTTTTTCCATCCATGGTGGTGGCGTTGGTTCTTGACACAGGCGGGAATTCTTTAGTTGCCTTGACTTCGGGCAGTGGTGTTATGTGCCCTGCCCTGATCTGGGCAATCCACTTTCCCGTTGTACCAAAGAGCGCTCGAGGCGGGTCAATCGAACACGACTCCCAGTCCATTCGTGAATACACCATGATGAGGCGGGGATCAAAATTCTCAAACACAATCTCGGCGTTGAGCACCCACGCCCTCTCCAGCAGCGACGAAATCATGGCTGGATCATCCGTCCTCCCTGCGGTGATGAAGCCGCCCAAACTGCGCAGTATCATAATAAGCGGATGCATCGTTCCGCCCAGCAGCATCCGACTCTCGGCCAAGGCTACGAGGTGTGCGACCAGCATCTGGAAGAGTTGAGTCTGACGCAACATGACCATATTGTGCATGATGTCGAGCAGGTTCCAGGCCAGCGCGGGGCCTTCCAGGGACAGGATATCCTCTAGCAGGAGAAAAGCCTTCCGCGCCATCCTGCCCGCCAAGTCACCGTGGCCTCGGTTGAGCAGGTCGATGACCAACTTGAACGTGAAGCCCGTCTCACCGCTCTTAGCGGACCACCACGCTTGGGCTGTTGGTGGCCACTGCTGCTGAGGTGGGATAATCCCAGTGGTGTTCAGGTTGGTAGTCGACTTTACCGACTCGAAGAATGATACGGCCCATGTCCGGACGCTGGTGAGGAACCTGATACTTAGATAGTTGTGATGGTCCAGGATCGGCACAGGGACAAGCGTTCCGAGCTGGTTTGGCTTGTCTCTGCTGGCGGCTTCATTCTCTCGTTTGCCTGTCGTCGACTGAGGTGGAGTATTTCTGGCTTTGGAATTCTTCTGAAAGCCCCATTTGGCGAATCGTTTCTTGTACATTTGCTGTCTAGTAAATGGAATAGGATCTGTTAAGAACCATTTGAGCTCGTGTGGGTCCAACCAAAATAGGATAGATGGCATATGGGAAGTTTCTTACGTGGCCTTGAACCCGTGCTCCCTCTCCATGTACCTCATCACATATTGCAGCCTTCGACGCTCGTGGACGTACAGTCGCTTGATTTCAGGGTACATGGCTGTCCATTCTTGCGCCGTATGCGACAGCGGAGGCGCTGGAGTCGACTCATTGCTCGTGACTGGGCAATTAGGCCGACGAGGGGCCAATGCTGGCAGCTCCATGGTGCTGGATAATTTACTACCGTACTCAGAGATGAGCAAGCTCACGAAGTGGAATAAGGGAACTTTTTCGTTGGCTCTTGATGAATTGGAAAAGGGGAAGAGTGGGATGACAAATCCGGGAGACGCCAGCTTCGCTTAGCAATACAGAGGCGACAGGGGTCAAAGGGGAACTTTTTTGACGAATCACATAAAGGCGACTTACCAGACTTATCCCTTGGCGACACTGCCACGAAAGGGACCAATGAGGCTTCAAAAAAAGGTTCCCATACTTGACTAATGGTCCCGACGGGCGGACTTGACCCTCCATGATGTCGTGAATGAGTTAAGCAAAGTGAAAAGAACAGGAAGATCCGGTCTTGACATATTTAAAGCAAGAGTTAGCCCACTGATGCCCAGATGTAACATGTCCCAAGCAACCCCCATAGCTCACTCTTCATTCTCTCAGCCAGCATGTCAAGCAAACTCGAAAAGCAGGCCGCCTCCCAGGCAAAAATCCTCAGCAATGTCGGCAGGCAAATAACCCGCCGCGTTCCTCCCATACCAGCCGGCATCGACCTCATGGGCAAGACAACCCTCGTAACCGGCTCCAACGTCGGCCTCGGTCTAGAATGCGCACGCCACTTTCTCTCTCTCCGTGCAAGTCTACTGATCATGGCCGTGCGGTCCCTCGAGAAAGGTGAGGCGGCGGCCGCGAATCTACGAGCCGAGTTTCCCGACGCCAAAATCGAGGTCTGGCACCTGGATATGGAGTCCCTTCGTTCCGTGCAGGTCTTCGCCGCACGATGCAATAAATCACTCGACAGGATCCACGTCGCCGTGCTCAACGCCGCGTTGGGCAAGTTCCGGTTCGAACGCGTAGCAGAAGAGCCTCGCCACGAAGTCACGCTCCAGGTCAACTATCTCTCCACCGCGCTGCTCGGCCTCTTGCTGCTGCCCAAACTGAAAGCGTCGTCGGCTGATGGACAGCCGGGCCGTCTGACGTTTATCACCAGCGACTCAAGTCTCGGAGCCGACGTCAAGGACCCGGGTGATGGTACTTCGCTACTCGACTCGCTCCAACGGGCTGACCCGTATTCTGGGCTTGAGCAGTACGCTACCTCCAAGCTGCTCATCACCATGTTCGCGGCGAGATTGGCTGAAGAGGTCAACCCGGAAGAGGTCATCGTCAACAGCTGCAATCCCGGCGCGACCAGAGGCACCGCATTTCTGGGGAACATGGAGAGCTGGGCGATGAGGATGGCGTTTCACATCTTTTTTGCGATCGCAGGCCGCAGAGTTGTGGATGCAGCGAGGACGTATGTGTATGCCAGTGTAATCCTGGGAAAAGAGAGCCATGGGTCGTATATGGATTGGGAGATCAGAGCGTAAGTATTACCAATAAACCTTCCTGGGTGGACGACGGTGTTATGTTGCACGGCGGCTAACTGACGTGATGATGCATTGCAGATGGCCGGTGACCATGTACACCGAACATGGGCGACACATGAGCGACAAGCTCTGGAGTGAGATCTTGAAGGAGTTTCGCCTTGCTGTCGGGGACGAAGTGATTGCAGGCTTGGGTCACTTGAGTCATTTGGGAGTTGGGAATTGGAACTTTAAGGTTTAGAGCTAGATTGGTAATTGGTACTGTACATGTAACGCACTCTGTAGAATTCTATTTTGTTTAACAAAAAGGCTCTGGTGTTGGGAGACGGCTACCGGAAATCGGGATTCCGATATTGGCACCCGAAATGCAGATAATCTGCACTCAGGTAGGACCGATAGCTGTCAATCAGGATTATTGGTTACACAAGGTTGTTGTACTTGCATGTCCTTCATTTTCATTCGCTATAGCTGACGTCACCTTGGCGATCAATACCTCATGTCTGGCAACAGAGCCTCACCACAACTCAAGTCAACTCGACTCAGACTCACCACTTCAATATTTTTGTTGACAAAAAGAAACCCCTTACAGGCAATATCGCATCCTCTTCCATTGTCTTAACCTGAAACACTTTCTTTTTCGTCTCAAGTCTGCCTTGATCACCAAAATCCATACAGTTGCAAGTCAGTCAGTGACAAAATGTCCAAGATGAACAAGTCCCCAAAGTCCGACAGCGACGACGCCAAAGGATGCTTCCTCATGTACTTCAACTGCCTGGTCGTCGCTCCACTGCAAGCCATCTTCTGTCTTCCCTTCGTCTGTTGCGCGCGGCGCATGGAACGGACGGAAAAGAACAAGATCATCAGCGGCGCTTACGTCCCTGACCCTCCACCCGCTACGAAATCCGAGACTGCGGCGGGGATGCCGATGGGCGACGCTTCGAAACCCAAGGACCAGTGGCCGGCGGACTGGCATGCGCCCCAAGCGGATGAACAGCACCCCGGTGGTCCTGTTGCGAGGACTGATTATGCTGGTGGGACCTCCGGAGGTGGTCTGGGGCCCAATCCTACCAAGATGAAGTTTATTAATGGGGTGAAGAAGGCCACGCAGCCTGTTCTGTAGGCTGGCTGGGTTTGGACATCATGTTTTGGGGTAGTTGTTGCGTTCGACAGGATGGATTCGGGGCATTTTATTGGGAGCTTGCTAGTACCATGGCTAGGTACCTATTGAAACTTCACCTTTCTTTCGCCTTTTTTCTGTTCCAGGTTGCTAATTCTAGTAAAATGAGACGCTGTCCGTCCGTTACGAGAACTGATAGGCCCAGTATTGATCTGTCATGACAAGGATGTTGGTTGGTCAGGGACTTGAAGCTGGTCTTTCTCTTTACCATCATTTCTGTAAGCACGCTTCGCTGTTCTATATTTGCGGTTTCGGAGTTCCTGGAGTTCGCCCCACCCACAGCACAACCCGCAGCACCTGGTCGACGGCCTCCAAAATTCTTGGCCGTGGAATAGGACTCCGGCTTCTTTGAAGTTGTAGTCGGACTGCCCAGCCTGAACATTTCCCTTCAACCCGACAGAAACTCTGGGGATCTTCATGCACCAGGAGACTCTATCCGTGTTGTCGAAGCAATATCCAATCACAACGATAGGAGGACGCATGAAAATCCCGAAATTGCCAAGTTCGACATTTGATCATACATCTCCATAGCTACCACAACAAACACACAAACCGGGAATGGATGGCAAATATGCATAGAAATCCGGGCAGGGTAGGATTGCAGGGGCGAAAATAGATTAAAAGCCCAGAGGCTTGGCTCGCCCGTCCCCGGAACTATCGGTAAGGCCGCCGGCTAGCTTCCAAAACCTCACCCCGGAATGCCACCCTCCGCCGGTCTACCATGACCGAAAGACGTCTCGGGACGACGTGAACTCGCACGGACTTGGACTAGCCGCCGAGACGTCGCAATCCGTGAATCCGATCGAAAACCGCTACCCGAGTCGCGCTGTGTTGTTATGGCCTTTTTCTGGTCGCACGCTCACCATACCTGGTCGTTGGATAGTTGGCAGCGTGACGTCGACAAAGGACTTCAGGTATCATGCAGTTAACTTAGGTATAAATACCTTGCGTCTGCTATACCTCTGCTTCTTGTAATTAAAAGCTCACTTTGGCTCTTCCAACCACGCTGCATCTGACCCCCTTCACGACTCACCTCGGCCCATCATGAAGGTCCTCGCTCCCCTTATGGTTGCCGGCGCCGGCCTCGCCAGCGCTCACACAATCTTCCAGTCCCTCGAGGTCGGCGGCGTCAACCAAGGCCAAGGGCAAGGCGTCCGCATCCCGTCATACAACGGCCCCATCGAGGATGTCACGTCCAACTCCATCGCCTGCAACGGCGCCCCCAACCCAACCACCCCGACATCCAAGGTCATCACCGTCCAGGCCGGCAGCAACGTGACGGCCATCTGGCGGTACATGCTCAGCACGACCGGCTCGGCGCCCAACGACGTCATGGACAGCAGCCACAAGGGGCCGACCATCGCCTACCTGAAGAAGGTCGGCGACGCCACCACCGACCCGGGCGTCGGCGACGGCTGGTTCAAGATTCAGCAGGATGGCCTCGGCAGCGACGGCGTCTGGGGCACCGAGCGTGTCATCAACGGCCAGGGCCGCCACAACATCCGCATCCCCCAGTGCATCGCCCCGGGACAGTACCTCCTCCGTGCCGAGATGATTGCTCTCCATGGTGCAGGCAACTACCCCGGCGCTCAGTTCTACATGGAGTGTGCGCAGATCAACGTTGTTGGTGGCACTGGCACCAAGACGCCTTCGACTGTCAGCTTTCCGGGCGCGTACAAGGTAAGACTCGCTTGTTTCAACCGATATCCAGACACCACAAGTCGCAGGTTGCTAACCATTTCTTGGTGAATTTAGGGCACCGATCCCGGCGTCAAGCTCAGCATCTACTGGCCGCCGGTTACCAACTATGTCGTCCCGGGCCCCAGCGTCTTCACTTGCTAAGAAACTGCCAAAGGCGCGTAAACGCACGCAAAAAAACAGCAGGTTCAGTTCAATGAAACAGCATGCGCAGTTCACTACGAATCTGAAAGAATGTAGGCTTTCATCAATGCTGATGATGCCGAAAGGTGGTTGCTGGGGTTTCTAGTTCAAGTTTGTCTCGTGCTCCAAGACCACAACGAATGCTTGTGTCTCTTTGAGTAGGTACCTACCCACCTTAGCTTCATGTAAATATCTTACCAATCGCTTCTATATGAACATACTTTGGTCCTTCACAACTTTGAGTGCAAGTGAGAACATACTGCTCGGTGAATCATTGGTTATTTTCTTTCATTTTCATCTTCATTTCCCTTTTCCCTTTTTCCATTTTCTTTTTTTTTTTTTTTTTTTTTTTTTTGGGCCACATTTTCAGGTTTGCCAGAATCATGATTACCATCGGCGTGCCGAATGTAGTTATAACATTATGACTGCATAGGACCTAGATACCTATAAACAGTACGCGATCCTTCGATGTTCAAACACAGTTGGTCGAATCACGAGGAAGGAAGGCTGTTGGCCCGCCGAGCCCCAACTGTTGGAGTTGACCTCCGGTTCAGCCACGAATTCCACAAGATTGGCCGATTCATGTTGAACTCGCCAATCCTGCAAGACCGGATAGGAACTGGTGGGCCGCCGCCAGAACCTAGTTGTAAGGGGGGAATGGATTGCTCGAATGTCTGGCCCCGTGCTAAAGAAAGACTCGACCGGTTTCATTTACGGCGATGGCGGCAGCCGGCTGGCACGTTGGGACCGCTGCAGCGGCTAAGGCCTAGGAGTTGGGGCCGAAACGCAAACCCAACGATCCCCAAGGATCATTTATACATAAGGTGAACTGTGCCATATGTGCAACACTCAGATCAATGTCTGGTTCCAATCTATCAACCAAACACGCTTGCTACCTAATATCTGTAGGTTCTCTACCAGTTACAACACGAAATTGTCTAATTATCTTCATTTTCTGAAAGTTTCTCGGAAATGGCTTCTTCAAGTCGACACTGGCCCTTTCGTCGTGGGGACCAAGCTCCACCACCAGGGTTCCAAGGACGTACGAGTAGATTAATGCCGCCTGTACGAGGACCAGACTTCCTCCCACAAGTTCTACGTCGAGAACCACGCATAGCGGAGCCTGAAGAGATAGAACATCTCTTGGCAAGCCTGCCATCGACATTACCGCGCGACCCAGACCGACTGGGCGTTGCACGACCTGAGCTTCGTAAGATCGACCTAGAGCCCAACCCATGGGAGCCACCACGACGGGGCTTCCATCCAAACCGGATGCCAAGGGAGATGGTCAACAGCTTGGAATCCCTAAGGGAATGCGACGCCGTGCTCCAATGGTTAGGAGTAACATATGGTCATCTTGTCGGGGCTGATATCGGCGCGCGCATACCTACGCAGTACCTTGACCTGAAGATGGAATTCGAGAGACACAGACAAACGGTTGACCGTATGGGGCCTAGATACAAGCAAAGTCAGAAACAACCCGGCAGCGCCGAGGCAGACCGGATTGCGGGTATCTACAGACCAAGCGAGTGGCAGTTTGGCGAACTGGAAAGTAAAATTCGATGGGCTAACTATTGCCTCAACTCTCATTACCTGGTTCGGGGGAGGAGGATTGAACTGCAAAAACAGGATTTCGATGCCGGGTTGAGAGAAAGTGTTGGGGACGGGCTTGCCCGTATCGAAGCTAGACACAAGCAATGGGGTCGTGGAATGCCGCCGATAGGCCGGCCGAGACTTCAGCAATACGACAGAGATAATTGGAATTAGGAGGCTTATTATATCTAGACATAGACATGGTGTTGCAATTTAATGCTGGGACTTTTGCAACCGTGCCTCGATTCTCACATCAAGCTGTTTAACAACCAGATTGGCCGCGACTTGATAGTACTAGTACCTGCGAATTGTGGAGGAGTATAGGGGTTCGTTTACATGATTGATGCCCCCCTTTCCGGTCCTTACTTGATCGCCTTCGAATGGAATTATGAGATGGCTGAATCAAAAACTCAAATAGTAAGCGGCAACTAGAAGACGTAAAGGTATCAACCGACAACGAAAACCACCAGATCAAAGCAAAAGACTCGGAGCAGTCTCAAGTCAAACCTCCACCTCGAGTCTACATCGCCTGGTTACCGGAATCTCCGCCCACTGCGATAATTCAGTCCCACCTACTTCCGTCCTACCGTTAAAAGTTCATGCTCCCAGCTTCTCTCTTTACCAAAGCAACCTTCTCCTTGCTCCTCGGCACAATTTCACACGGGAACGGAAGGGGCCTCGGGTTCGGCGTCGGCTCATACTTGACGTTGATCACCACCGGCTTCTTGGTTGCCGGGTCGATCGGTTTGCGTATGTTGCACGCCCAAGCGATCTGCGCAACCATGATCACCAGCGTGCGCTCCGAAAAGTCGGAACCCGGACAGGCACGGCGGCCGTAACCAAACGGCGTGAAGTTTTGCAGGTTGGGGTGCACGGTCAGCGGCTCCTTGTAGGTTGGGTAGGACGGTTCGAGCCAGCGAGCCGGGTTGAAGGGCTGCTGGTCGGGGTACGTCTTCTTGTCCATGAGGATGGCGCTGTATGAGTCTACATGTTAGACGTTGAACAAATACCCAAGTATTCGCAAGTGAGTGAGTGTTACGTGCCCATAGTAAGCATGAAAGACAGTTCCCTTCTCGAAGAAAATGCCCTCGTACACATCATCTTCCTCCAGCCGATGCGGGAGGCCCAGCTCCGCCTCGATAGTCCGGTAGCGGATTCCCTCCTTGACGATAGCTCTCACAATCGGCAAGTTGGGGATGTCCTCAAAAGTCGGCAACCGGTCCGGTCCGACCACCTCGTCGATCTGCGCCTGCAGCTTGGTTTGCCATTCTGGAAACTCCATCATGAGATACAAAAATGTCAGCAGCGCATTGTGCGGCGAGCGTGTGCCCCCGCCAAGAAGAGCGTCAAACGTGTAGGCCGCCTCCTCGTCGCTGACGGCGTACTCGCTCCGGTTTTCCAGAAAGTGCCTGTAGATGCTGTCTCGCGCAGTACCCTCCTCGATCGACTTCTCGAGGTCCCGTCTTAGCACCCATTGTTCGTCAATCACCAAGTCTCGCAGCCGGTCGAGCTCCTTGAAGGAGGGGACCAGCCACTTTGGGAGGTAGGCCAGCCAAGGGAAAATGTTGACCGGGTAGCAGTCCGGGCGGAAGCACTTGAGCACATCGTCGATTAGTTTTTCTCTCTCGGCAACGGCCGGGTCGCCGGCCGAGGTGGTGCGGAAGCCGAGGAGGGAGCGCGTTAGGACGCAGTAGCTGTAGCGCAGGAAGTGGTTAGAGTGGTCTTCGGGCTTTTGGAGGAGGTCGTTCAGGGTCACGAGCGCTTCCTCGGCCATGAAGCCTTGGTATTTGTTGTTGGTCGTGATGGAGACGGCGCTGTGGATCAGCTTCTTCTCGCGGCGCCAGACCTCTGTAAATATCACCAAAATGTTACTTTATTCTACCAAATGGGTGTAACAGGAAAGGACTTACGGTGATCCGATGTCAAGGCTGGGTGGATGCCCTTGGAGACATGGACCATGGCGGCAGGAGTCCCGCGGCCTGAGTACTTAGCGCCCCTTTTGACCAACAGATCGGTGGTGATCTTGTCATCCGAAAGGAGAACCTGCTTCTCGCCGATAATGCTGAACTGCACAATTGGCCCGTACTGTTGGGCCCAGCTGCTGAAGATTGGAATCAGGTTTCCTCCCGAGTTCGCGAGCTGGGGGGCGTTTCCAACCAGGGGCCAGCCTGCTGCGGGTTAGACTTGCCGCCGACAGTGTTCAGTTCTTCTTGGATAGATGATGAAAGACAACATACCCTTTGGTCCTGGAGGTGGCTTGGCGCCTTTCATGCGCACCCGTCTCGAAATGGCGTTGAGGACATGGTAGATCAACGTCCCGACGAGGGACGCCAGAATGAGCTGGTATAGCAGCGCCATGGTAGAGGCCGGGGGAGCTTTCTAGGCACGAGCACAATGGTTGAACAATAGCCAGCTTCCCAATATGGGGCTTATGTCCTATCTGATCGACAGTAGGAGAAGGACAGCCTGAATAATATTTGGTCTTTTTCGGACGAGGGACAAACAAAACGACAAAAAGAATAAAACGGGATAATTCTTGAACAAAAACTTATGACTCCCCACGTCGTACATATATAACTGTAAGCATCGCTCGGAATTCGGAAGCTCGGATGAGTGCCATAGACCCGTTGGGATGTGGTAACGTAGGACATATGTCCAAGTTTTGATTCCGAGTGAGCAAATGAGAGCGAGCGGCTCATCTTACAGCCTAACGGGACGTATGAGGGCTGACGATCCCAGAACCATTGGGTAAGCGATCCAACGGAGACATTGCGGAGACATTGCATCGATTACCTGCGCCACCGTGGTGCTTGGCGTTGTCAGCGTGATAACCACGGCCAAGTATTTGCTTGATCCCGGTGTAGTCACCCCGGGAATCAGGGCAATGACTTATGTTTAAACCCACGTCCTCGGCGCGCGCTTGCTCAATGTTCGCTCAGCCACCCGTAATCCGTATAAAGAAGTGTGTTTCCAGGAATCCGAGTTCATGAGCCAGCTGTGCACGTATAATGATAGCAGACGGATACGTGGTGTACATGGGTTGATTTGACGCAAAAGAATAGCTTTGGCTACCTCTACTTATCTTGGTGATACTGCCCAATGTATCCTGCGAGAGACGACCATTCCCCATGCCATCTCTTGCTACCAGCCATTTTCTGGCATCTATCTCCTCAAAAGATAGCAACGGCGTTCGGCGGCGACGCAACCAGACCCGGATGGTTCAGTGGCGCCGAGGTCAGCATGAAGCTGTACCTCCCCGTCTTCTTCGCGTAGGCACCGAGCTCCTTGAGATCCCAGAGCTCACCGATAGGCAGTCCAAACATGGTGAGAAAGTAGTTGTGCAGCACTGTTCATGGACTGGTCGTTAGTCTTTTTTTCCACCCTGTAGCGATCGCTTAAAGAAAGCAAACAGATCAAGAAAAGAACCCCAGTAGCAAGGATCAACACGTACCAAGCTCATTGTCCAATCCGGCTGTTCCATCGGGCGCGGCGGGCGGGATAGCCTCAAACGCATGCGCATCGCCCGCCACGGCAGCAAAGCGCTTGTTCCAAATCCATCGTGCCGTGTCCACGGTCCCGTGAACACCCGCCAGCGTCGACTTGGAAAACTTGGCAAACATATCGTCCGTCGGGGCCTCCAGTATCTCCGTATACCCCGTCCTCACGATCAGGATATCCCCGTGCTTGAACTCGACCCCCTGAAACTTGGCAACCTTCTCGATCTCCTCCACAGTAATCCGATGTCCGTCGAGCGCGTCAAAGGCGGCACCCGTCGTCTCCTCGATGTATGTCTTGAAGTCGATGAGTACGCCGCGGCCAACGACGCAGCCACGATTGTGCCACCGGTCGATAGTTGGCAGCATGTTGTCGGCCGTAGACTGGCACTCAAGTCCCTCCTTGGTTGGTTTGTGGCCGTTGTACGTGCAGCCTGACTTGTGGGTGACGTGGCAGAGACTGTCCCATTGACTGGAGAACTGGGTGTTGATCTCGAGCTCGTCGTCCCAGCCATCCATATCCATGCCTGCCTCACGCAGCGTTGCGGCACGATGGACCGGGGCCTTACGGAAGGGGAACGGAAACTTGATACCGTTTAGGGGCCAGCTGTTTCGGTTTGAGGTAAGCTTTGCGTGGTACGTCTGGTATGAGATATTGGAGCTTACTTCAGGGATATGGAAACGCCATCCTTGACCTCTGATGCGGCCGCTGCCACGATCGGTGGCGTTAAAAAGTTGAGCGTGCCCAGCACATCCTTCTTGCCGTCCTTGTCAAAGACGCCCCAAGCGCAGCCCTGTGGCTGGCCGTCGACCTTTGGGAGGTTGTCGAAATCTGGAACTGAGCTCGGATCCATGTTCAGGTACGGTAGCTTTGGCTTAGCTATCGGCCAGTCAGTTGGTCAGTCTTATCAACTAACGAAGTTTGCGCTTGTGCTTGGGGTACTATGATGCTAGATGATAAAAGGAGAAAGATGTCCCATGTGTATGGTATTAGATAAGGTAGGTATAGAGAGACCTCACATGTTGACTCAGATAATCAAGGTGTCGCGAAACACTTGGCCTGTAGGGTTTCCTATATTTGCTACGTTAAAGAAGTGTTTCCGTGCCGTATGCTACAACAGATTTGGGGCCTTCAAAGCAATTATCGACCTGGTCGGATGATTCGGGGGTACCAAAGGTTCATGCAAGGCGACCCCCTCGTGTAATACTTGTCAAGATTGGACTATTAGTCTCCTTTTGACCAGCGCTATCAGCCCTGCCCCTTCAATCAACGGAAAGCCTAAAGGACATGCATAGAGCAGCAGTGGGGTGTTGCTTGCGGGGGTAGATCTCCTTTGACCTCTAGAACTGCAAAGAACACGAGTACGGAAGCGAGATGGTGATCGCCGTTTTTATCCAGTGTATGTCATTCAGCAGCGGTGACATCGTATACGTACCCCGCGTTGCCAACTCAGGGGGCCATGACTCAAGTTGGGGGACATGCCTTGAAAGGTATGGCTTCGGCATGCCGGCTGGCGGGATCATGTCGACATGCATCCGTCAGTACGGAGTTAGCATAAATTTATTATTCTTGCGGGCATCTAGGGCGCCAAGAACGGGTAGTACCCGCATCTGGCGTCCGAGATCGACGCTAAACTCTCCAGGACCTGGCTCGGTTCCGCTTCCGTACTCGTGTTGGCATTAAGAGCCGGCACTAGGGTCGGGAAGGGCCGCAAGACCGTTGTTGACGTTGGCGTTGACCTGACTAGGTAGGCCGGTACATGCCTTATCTTTCCGAGCTTCTAAGATATTGAGGATTGGCAAGTCATGTGGTCCATAAACCTCAAATCGTAGCAGTATACTAGTAACGTCCTGTTCTGTTCTGCCGATAAGAAGCAGTCGATCTGTATGAGCAGCGGGTCGACGCGTGTTGCATTGAGGGTTGAGAGATGAAGTGGACCTCGCCATCAAGGACTCCCCGACACACATATTTGATCGCCACTCCCGATCCACCGCCCGTGGGTATGCAATTGGACCAACAGTATCTCGATGACAACAAAGTCTTGGCACGGCACAAGTGACCATTGCATGTGGATGGTGAGGTCTTCGTGGGGCGGATGTCTCTTCATCCGAAAGAATACCACCTAGAGATCCCGAATACGATAGTAGATTCAGTATTCGGGTTCGCTTAAACCAGTCGATATGGGGAACATATCTTGGAGATACAACGCAGTACCAACATGTCTAGGCAGACACCTTGCTGTAACACCCTGTGTCCAATTTATATATTGTCCCTGCTGGTAACAAACTGATCAAAAAGCATACATGACCTGATATCAGGGTATGATTTTTTGGTGTAGAATCTTGATCTCATCGCCAACGGATTCCACCATCACTCCCCACTTCAAGTTGGCCTGACTTTCCAAGACAACCATGACCGCAACCGAAGCCGATCAAAACGGTGTCAACACCACCAATGGCACCAATGGCAGCGGCAACACCGACGGGCACGGAGCCAACGGCAGTCTCCCAAGCCAGGAAGACCTAGCCCTCTACACAGCCCAACAGAAATACGCCCAGGAAGCAAGCAAGCGCCTCCGCCCGGAAGGTGCATCGCAGTTCGTCCAACTCAAGAACGCCGACTCGTCGCGGATCCGGTCGCTAGAGGCCGACCCCTGGGCCGACCACGCCGCCCTCAACGCCAAACCCGCAGCGGTCAAAGACGGCGCGACGTACAAGTTTGTGATTGCCGGCGCCGGCTACGGTGGTCTCCTGTTTGCCGTCCGGCTGATCCAGGCCGGCCTCGCCAGCGGACCGGAGGATATCCGGCTGATCGACGCCGCGGGCGGGTTTGGAGGGACGTGGTGGTGGAACCGGTACCCGGGCCTGCACTGCGACGTCGAGAGCTACACGTACATGCCCCTGCTGGAGGAGACGGGATACGTGCCCAAGAAAAAGTACGCCTCCGGGCCCGAACTGCGGGAGCACGCTGACCGTATTGCTACGCAGTGGAACCTGCATGGCAAGGTGCTGTTTCGGGCTACGGTGCGGAGTGTGCACTGGGATGAGGAAAAGCAAGATTGGCATGTCAGGATCACCGAAGGGAGAGGGCCGGAGGAGGAGAGCAGAGATATCGAGGTCAGGGCGAAGTATTTCATTGCCGTGTCTGGCTTGTTTTCGAACCCACACGTACCCAAGATACCCGGCTTGGACTCGTTTGCCGGGCAGATGTTCCATACCGCGAGGTGGAATTACCACGTCTCGGGCGGCGGTCCGGATGATTGGGCTCTCAAAGGGCTCGAGGGTAAGCGAGTTGGAATTATTGGGACCGGCGCAACGGCCATCCAGGTCGTTCCTCAGCTTGCTAGGTGGGCGAAGGAGGTGTACGTGTTCCAGCGCACGCCGTCGGCTGTGAACTGGCGTGGCCAGCGGGCGACGGACCCCGAGGAGTGGTATGTTTAAGATTCAATGTAGACAACTGATAGGTACTAATAATGTTGATAATGAGGCAGGAAGACCAAGATCGCCAACAAAAAAGGCTGGCAGGCCGAGCGCATGGCCAACCTCAACGCCGCGCTCAGCCACGAGCTCAAGGACGGCGAAGAGGACATGATCAATGACGCCTGGACAAAGCTGGGCGGCTACTGCGCGACCATCGGTTCCTCCAAATGGGGTATCATCGAACCGACACCCGAAAAGATCGGCGAGCACGTTGCCAGGATCTACAAGCTCGACTTCCCATGCACCGAAGCCACTCGCGCCAGAGTCGACGACATCGTCGCCGACCCAAAGACGGCAGCCAGCCTAAAGGCATGGTACCCGTCCTGGTGCAAACGACCGACCTTCAGTGATGAATACCTGCAAGCGTTCAACCTCCCGCACGTGCACCTCATCGACACAGACGGGAAAGGCGTCGACTCGGCTACTTCCTCAGGTCTCGTTGTGGGCGGATCCGAGTACCCGCTCGACGTTCTCGTCCTCAGCACGGGGTTCCGGTCGCCCGCAGTGGCCGGCGGCAGCCCCGGGATCCGCAACGGGATCGAAATGTATGGCCGCGGGGGTGTTTCGGTGGATAACAAGTGGCAAGACGTCGGCGCGGCGACGCTGCACGGCGTCTGCACGAGCGGGTTCCCCAACCTATTCTTTAACGGGGTGGCACAGAGTGTCGGGGCGCCCAACTATTCATTCATGCTCGGCGTTTCTGCGACGCATGTTGTGCATATTGTTGGCGAGGCGGAACGTCGGGCTGCTCGCGAAGGGGGATCAAGGGCCGTGGTCGAGGTCACGAAGGAGGCGGAGGAGGCGTGGAGCATGGAGATCATGGGACACGCGGCGTTCTTTGCGACCATGATGGGGTGTACGCCGGGCTACATCAACTCGGAGGGCGAGTCGCTTGGGGTACCGACAGATCCTAAAGAGATGTTCAAGAAGAGCAGAGCGTCGGTGTGGAGTCAGGGAACGGCGACTTTTACGCGGCGGCTGGAGGAATACCGGGCTGAAGGGTCGCTGAGGGGGTTGGAGGTCACGGTCGTCCGTGTCTGAGTCTGCTTAGATCGAAAGGAGGATGTAGATTGGTCTTGCTGCTTGTTATTTGGGTTCAGCGCTACCTACGCATTGGTGATAGGTACTAGAAATAATATAGATCAGTACTTCGCTTTGACAGGGGTTTCTAGACTGGATCAGTATCAACGAGTTCTTCTCATCATTGACAGCTTCTCAAGTACTCCGACTGGGAAGGTCACAAAAGAACCATGTAACACCACTATCCCAGACAAGGATTGGTAGAATTTACTACGCCGTTAGATTGGCAAGTTCAGTGACCGTCATTACGCCGTACCTGCATGTGAATCTATCTATCCGACACAAAAGGCACAATGATGAAGCGGGACGTAACGATGTGCCCTAGTAATGCTATTTAGCCAACTTCGCTCCCAGCCGCGGACAAGACAGCTACGGATAGTAAACCAAGCATCGCGGGGTAGAGTTTGCAGTCCGTGTCTTCTTGATGAGAATTTGAACTCATCATTACCACAGATTTAGGTCGTCGTAAATCGATCTCCATGGCTGATGTATCTAAGGTAGCTGAAAACACGCAAAACATCTTCACAATGCGTTTATTTTCCACCCTCCAAGCATGGCCATCCTTTCTTCCTCTACTGCTTCACCTCCTCGTTTGTGATGCCTTCATTGTAGCCGCCCAAAACGGCTCTGCATGGCAGATCCAAGGCAACGGCCTTCAAAATGTAGTCCAATGGGACCACTACAGCCTCCTTATCAACGGCGAACGCATCTTCCTCCTCGGCGGCGAGATGCACCCCTTCCGCCTGCCCGTCCCCGAGCTCTGGGAAGATGTGCTCGAAAAGATCAAGGCCATGGGTATGAGGATGGTGTCCATCTACACGCACTGGGGCTTCCACGCGCCCACTGCCAACAGGAAGGTTGATTTCCAGTCTGGCGCGCACAACATCACCCGCTTCCTCGAGATGGCCCGCGACGTTGGTCTGTACGTCCTCGTCCGGCCGGGCCCGTACATCAACGGCGAGCTGAGCGCGGGCGGCATGCCGCTGTGGGTGACCACTGGCGCGTATGGCGACCTAAGGTCCAACGGGTCGGCTTTTACCGAAGCGTGGACGCCATACATGGACGGCATGGCGCAACTGGTCCGGCCGTTCCAGATCACCGAGGAGGGGGGTGGAACGGTGATCATGTACCAAATCGAGAACGAGTACGCGAACCAGTGGCGCAATGCGAATAACAAGATCCCAAATCCGCAGTCCATATCTTACATGGAGAAGCTCGAGGCCAAGGCGAAAAGAAACGGGATTGTGGTCCCGCTGGCACACAATGCTGCCGGACAGACGGGCAAGGCGTGGTCGACTGACTACGACACCGTCGGCGCGGGTGGGAACGTCGACCTCTACGGCCTCGACAGCTACCCGCAGTGCTGGTCGTGCGTGCTCGCAAACTGTGGCACGAATAACGCCCCGTTCGCGGTACTAAACTACCACGATCACTTCCAGGAGGTCGCTCCCAACCAGCCGCCGTTCATGCCCGAGTTCCAGGGCGGCGCCATGAACCCCTGGGACGGGCCGGCGGGCGGATGCAGGGATAAGACGGGACCGGAGTTTGTCAACTTCTATTATCGGGACGACATCGCCCAGGGCGTGACGATTCTGAACCTGTACATGATCTACGGCGGGACGAACTGGGGGTGGCTGGCCGCGCCGTTTGTGCCGACCAGCTACGACTACTCTGCTGCGATAGCCGAGGATCGCAGCATTGGGGCCAAGTATTATGAGGTCAAGTTGCTGGGGCTGTTTACGAGAGTCGCAGACGAGCTGGCAAAGACCGAAAGGATTGGGGTCGGGACGACGAGGTATACGAATAATTCGGCTTTGTGGACGACGGAGCTGAGGAATCCAGAGACGGGGGCTGCGTTTTATTTTGTTAGGCACGTCGATACCTCCTCTGCCGAGGCGGAGGCGTTTGTGTTGAAGGTCAAGACGAGCGTTGGGGAATTTTACGTGCCACAAATCTCTGGGCCTGCTGTGCTGAGTGGGTATGAAGTCAGGGTCTGGGTTGCGGACTTCCATTTTGCCGGGAATAATACGTTGGTCTACTCGACGGCGGAGGTGTTAACGTATGTGAGCGACGGTACTGATGGGAAGACAACGCTGGTGCTATGGGTTCCTGATGGTTTGTCGGCTGAGTTTTATCTCCTTGGAGCGAGAGAAGGGAAAGCGGTTGCAAATGGCGCTGGTAGCACGGCTATCACTTTCGATAAAAGGGATAAAGGCGTCGTCGTTGGTGTCTGGCGACATCACGGCATGTCGGTTATGGAGTTCGACAATAACGTCAGAGTCGTTTTGGCAGATCGGAGCATGGCTTACAAGACGTGGGTGCCGGCCTTGACGAAAGATCCGCGAGTTCCAGTGAACCAAACCGGTAGGTTTCCCTTTTAAACACTTCACGTCTGCCATCACACATAATCCTAATTGAATTCTTGACAACAGCTTTGGTGATAGGCCCCTATCTTGTTCGCTCCGCCACCGTCAGGGGCGACACCATCTTCATCAAAGGGGACCCGAACGCGACAACAACAATAGAGGTGTTTACTTTATCTGCGGTGTCCAAGATCCAATGTAACGGCAAAGAATTCCCAACATCCAGGACAGCCTATGGATCTCTCCAAGCCAGAATTCCTGGCCCAACATCAGAAATTCGTATCCCCGAGCTGGGCCCGTGGAAGTCTCACGACAGCCTCCCCGAACGAGAGCCCAGCTACTCCGACTCCGGCCTTGCTTGGGTGGCAGCAAACCACACGACCACTTCCAGCAAAACGAAAGGGACTGTACCTTATCTCTTCGCAGACGAATACGGCTTCCACGCCGGCATCCGGCTCTGGCGGGGTTATTTCCAGTCCGTTCCCAGTAACACGACTACTGTGACGGGCGTCTTCCTCCACGTACAAGCCGGCTCTGCGCACGGCTGGTCCACCTTTCTGAACGGAAAACTCATAGGATCGTGGCTCGGGTTCGCGAGCCAGACCGCTAGCAATATGACCCTCTCCTTCGCCAACATCACGCTCCGCAAGAACGAATCTAACGTGTTGCTAGTCATGCACGATGATACGGGACACGACCAGCAGAGCGGGGCAACGAATGTCCGTGGGATTCTCAACGCCACTCTTCTCACGAGCTCTGGTGTCGAACCCCCGCTGAAGTTTAGCTCGTGGAGAGTCGCCGGCACGGCTGGCGGTCCCAGTGGCGGCCTTGATCCTCTCAGAACATATTACAATGAAGGCGGACTTACAGCCGAAAGACTTGGTTGGCATCTGCCCGGCTTTGACGATTTAGCGTGGGCTACGGCGTCTCAGTCGCCAAGTGAAGGGTTTTCGGGCGCAGGCGTTCGGTTCTACCGGACGATCCTGCCGCTGGATCTTCCCAGGGACATGGATATCTCGCTCGCGTTCCAGTTCACGCCAATCGGCACAGCTGGGCTGGGATATCGGGCCTATCTGTACGTGAATGGATACCAGTTCGGGAGATACTATCCCTCAGTTGCGTCCGAGAACATGTTTCCTGTCCCTGCCGGGGTTCTTGACTATGGCGGAGATAACGTGGTCGGTGTGGCGCTGTGGGCGCAGACGGAAGCTGGCGCGAAGGTTGATGTCGACCTGGTGCTGCAGTATGCTGTGGAGTCGTCGTTCAGTAGCAGGTTTGAGGGCAGTTATTTGAGGCCTGGGTGGGATCCGAGAAGGTTGGCGTATGCCTGAGGAAGAGAGGACATGTACTGATCCAAGAGCAGTATAATTTTTACCGTAAATGAATATCCAAAGTAACGTAGAGTGCTGGATGCTTAGGTATGCACGGTAGCTGGTTGATGGTTTATAGAAATGGCAGACATCATGTGTCCAAGTTATAAGGTTCTCAGGATTGATGATCTTCCTGAAAGGGGTCGGCCAAGTGACGCCTTACTTTATCCAGACGATGGAAACGCCACAAAGCAATAGCTGATAATGCCAAACACCGAGCTCCAATGAGATTCTCCGCAGGAAATGTATAGATTCAACGAACAACAGCTGCACGCTCGCATGACCAACAGCCTGTCACATCACTGATACGTCCTCGCCGCCGTCTTCTCTCGATTCTCAACATACACCTGCTCAACGTCCCCTTTCAAGTTGCTATCCACAGGTCCACCCTCTTGTCCTCTCGCGTTGTCCACAAGCTGCCTCTCCACCGCGAACTTGGCAAACTTGGTCGCCGGCACGCCCTTCTCAAACAGCTCATCGAGCTGCTCCAAACTCCTCCCCCTCGTCTCCGGTATAACCAAGAATGCCCAGATCGCCACGGCCAGGTTTCCGCCGCCCCAGATATACATATACTTGGGCCCCCAGTTCAACTTATCCGGGTTGATGAAATACGGTGAAAAGAAGGACACCAGCCAGCCAAACACAAAGTTGATCCCGGCACCGGTGCCCACCGTCTGCGCGCGCAGTCTTTGAGACGGAATCTCGGTCGACAAAGCCCACATCACCGGCCCTTGGCCAATCCCATAGATCCATGTATACACGATGCTCAGCCCCACGAGCGCCTTGCTGGCCGCTGGATGTCCCGGCCCGGCAACAGTGTACACGATGGCCATGCCGAACATCATGACCGACGAGATGACCGAACAGCTGACCAGCAGCGGGCGTCGCCCGACGAAGCGCATGGCAGGGAAGGCTGCCATGTTGCCCGTCAGCGCGATGGCCAATGAGACCATGATCCACATGAACGGGGACCCGACCTTGGCCTGCACAAACAGGTAGACCGAAAAGCCGGCCATAAAGGTGACCCCGGTGGCGGTCTGGCCGATGGTGCACCCGTAGCTGAGCAGCGTTCGTCTCAAGTCCACGCGGTTGGCCCACATATCTCGCAGGTGAACGCCTGAGTGGATTTCCTTTTCCATGAGGAACGCGTTCTTGATGTCCTCGACCTCTTCTCTCAAAACGGCTGCGTCCGTGATCCCGCGCAGCCGGCGGATCGCGTTCTCGGCTTTCTCGTACTCGCCCCGTGAAACGTAGAACCGTGGGGTGTCGGGCAGGAAGAAGACGAAGACGGTCAAGAACACGGGCACAATGTACATGACGGCGAGCGGGATCTGCCACGACGCGTTTCCGGGCCGCGGATTTGTGTAGTTATCGACCAGAATCCCAAACAACGCACCCAAGGACGTCTGAAAGGTCGTCATGCCGACAATCGACCCCCTGAACAGGGAAGGCGCCGACTCGGTCGTGTAGGTCACGCTCCAGGGGATAAGAAAACCGTTGGACGCGCCCAGAAACAAACGACCGGTGTACAGCGCGCCGAGCGTTGTCGATCCAATCATGATGGACACGGACAGGAAGGCAAGCGCGCAGCCGATCCATAGCCCCAAACGGCGGGACAGACGACCTCCGAGAAAATAGATGACGATGGAGGCGACGAAGCCGCCCACGTTCATGAGCGACTGAATCAGCCGCTGCACGTCGGTGCTGATGTTGTATCCGATCGGGTTGTGCGGGTCGACGTAGCCGTACACGGCCAGGAAGCCGGGCATGCTCTGGAAGCCGGCGATGGCGGCGCTGTCGTAGCCATACTGGAAGTGGGCGAGGGCGATGAAGAAGCAGATGGCCACGATGCGTTTCTCGGCCCAGAACGGGCTGCTCTTATGCACGACGGGTAGAGATGCCATCTTTGGAGGCTTTCATGAAGGGATGTAAAGAAAGGATGAAGAGGGTGTGTTCGGCGTTTTCATTTCACAAAAGGGGTTTATCTGTCTCTATACATACCTACCCAGTTCTATGGAAATAGCTAGCATATGTGCAGACGTGTTGTTGATGGAGAGAGGGTGATATGCCGACCGCACCCCCTCACCCGGCGGGCGGGAACGCTGCCGGCTAATCAAGAACAGAGGTAAAACTCCGGGACAGCAATATCAAGAACGAAGTAAGGAGAACCGTGCATGGTGAATGTAACGTAAATGTGCTTCGTTGGCATTCACTGGGGGTAGGAATGGTTGGCCAAGAAGAAACGGTTATCAAATGTCAGATTTAATAGAAGGTAGACAGGTTCAGTAGGCGATAATAGTTGCTAGCTTAATAAGGGGTCCAAGGACATGGACAAGTTCGGTAGGCGATAATAGTTGCTAGTTTAATAAGGGGTCCAAGGACATGGACAGGTTCGGTAGGCGATAATAGCTGGCTAGCTTCATAAGGGGTCCAAGGACATCTACCGAGTGTTTATTGCCGTCTAATAAGAACGAACGGTATTGATTTGCAGACCTTCTGGAAGGTAGGTAATCAATCTTGCTAGATCGGAAGGTCAGCCGAGAACAGCACCGCAGCACACCACCGCACGAGTCGACCTCAGCGTGGGCGGCATGATTGTGCCGTCCACTCGCAGCTGCTATACATGACTGGATGTATTCTGTAGCGGGTCCAGACCGACGTCTTTATCGCATCTAGCTGGCTGCCTATGCGTCAGGCTCTAAAACTTGATAGTCGTGCCGTGTTGACAGGTTGGTGTAACAGGCCCGGGTCAGGATAAAAGGCGAGATGGAAAGGAAAGGACTCTGACATGATAGCAAACAGCCGGTCGCTGTGCTGCGGCTAATAAGGTTGGTAATGGTTACACAAGATCTGGCGGTTAGGTAGTGTAGGTAGGTATTCGTGTACAGAATAATCCTATTTCCAACTCGTTCATTCTCAATACCACTTTGGACCAGGCTCATATCTGAACATTGTAAGTAACCACGCAAACGGCCGGAAAGGGGCATAAATCAAGTAAACAAACCCCTATACTTCTCTCTCCCCCAATCACACACATCAGATGGAAACCCCATACTCTCCAGAATATGCAATGAAAAGTGGAGCTTCCTCCAGAGTTTCCCCGGACACAAATGACGTGCAGCACTGCAGCTGGCTTGCAGCACGCTAGTTTCGACAAAGCTTAACCTCAACAAACCTTGTCCACCAAATCAAGCCTCCATTCCCACTGCCGTCTCACATCAGACGACGCATCATACACTTCTCACACTTTCAAAGCTCAAAAGAAGAAATGGCAGACTGGCTAGCGCCCACAGGCTCCCCCTCCAACCCACTCCTCGTCGAACACGTCCAAGCAACCTGGGACAAAATCCGCCCCAACTCAGCCATCTACAACATATTGCTCTCCAACATCCGCATCATCTCGGCCGCGAACGGGCGCATCGTCGCCCACCTCCCACTAGAGTCTGTCCACCTCAACAGCAAACGGATCCTCCACGGTGCTGTCTCTGGCACGCTCTGCGATTGGGCCGGCGGCATGGCCATCGCGGCCACCGGAGTAGACAAGACCGGCGTTAGCACAGATATGCACCTATCATACGTCTCGACCGCCCGCGAGGGTGACACCCTAGAGATCGAGGCGTGGGTGAGTAAAGCCGGCAGGAACCTGGGCTACACCTCGTTCGAGATCCGCAAGGCGTTGCCCGAGGATGTGGAGGCCGCAAGGCCGGGGAGGCTGGACAGGAGGGGCGCGGTGGTTGCCACCGGGAGTCATACCAAGTATCTGAATTTTGGTGAGGCGAGACCGGTGCCACTAGACATCTAGTGGCATCCACGGTAACACAACCGCAAGTTCATATTCTGTTCAGAGTCGTTCAATCCATGGGGGCGGCCGTGGGGACGGAGTGAGCGTGAGACGGAGTATGACTTCGCATGGCGAGACAGCAAAGTGTTTGATAGATTCCTCATGTCACTGGACTGCACACAGAAAATTAAAGCACCAATACGAGGCGCAAGAACCTCACTAGGAGTAGTACCCATACTCAATAGTACCACGGGGATATTTGCTTGGCAGACTGCGGCGGCAGCAAGAGGAGATGGGACAGGGACACGCCTGACCAGTAATGATCACATACATCGAGGCTAATGAAAACAGAGATAGTTGCAATTGTCCATGGCCCACCAGAAGTGTGGAAACTTTTGGGAGTTTAGGTTATACTGGCCTCAGAAACTCAGCTTCTTCCGACTCGTGCGAGTACGAAAAGAAACTCTAAACTCGATCTAACCGGGTCTTCTGATTTTGCGTTTGGTCCTGACGCTGGCAATTACGATATTACATCTATCTAGCTACTTTCTGTCAAAAATGTTGGCGTAACTATCAAGGTAACTATCGAGGTAACTATCAAGACCAGAGTTTAAATCGTGCACTTTAATTGGTTAAATTAAGTTTGTATTACAAAACTCTCGAATTCGCTCCAGGTTTCGGCTTTCACTCGTGACAATTAACCCAAAATCTGGGAACCACAAGGGGCGTAAACGAAGGGCACACCCCCCCCCCCCCGCGTACTTCTATTAAGCCATCAAGTTCATCGTTCATCAACTCAAGTTTATCAGTTCATCAACATCATCGCCCACCCAGCTCATCATCTACCAATCAAGACTCCTTCCTCGCCCGACATCATGCGCGTGTCAACTCTCGTCCTCGTCACCTCAGCCGCGATCCGGTCTGCCGTTGGTGCTGCCGTCGGTGGAAACGCCGTGGATCCCATCAATGGGTACGAGATGGTCGACATGTCATGGGCGATTGAGGTCGCGCCAGGCCGCGTGGAAATCCTGAACGGAACTGTCCAGGAGGTCGTGGCTCAAGCGACCGAAATCAACCCGGGCTTCCTGACCGATGAACTTCTTGCCTTCCCCCCGGCCTTTCCCCCGGCCCCGGCCCCGGCCCCTGCAGGAAAGAGACGTTTGTTGCAACGACGTACAGTAAAGTCCTGCAACTCAGAGAGCAGATACGCGGACGGGTTTGCTATCATCGAGGGAGTCAATTACCTCCGCCGAGTTCCCGGCAAGCCTACCCTGGGCCCTGGGCCTGGCGAATGTGCACGTGTCAGCTGCTCGAAGGACTCGGCCATTTATTGGTGCAACAACGTGAGTTCCTCATTACCCATATATTATAATGTCTGTCTGACAGCTAATTTGATGTTTCCACATAGAGCACCGATGTCAAGACAGTAACTTGGGAGGCGGTGGCCAACAGCGCTAAGTATATCACCGACGTCTGCCCCTGGTACGGTCCCGACCATCCATCGTTTGTTAGCGGACAAAATTCCGAGGACGGCAAGTGGAACACCGTTGTTCGTGGAGATACGTGCTGAGTCTATCCAGGGAGTTGTCGGGTTGGTGGACGGGGCTGAGTGTTTGGACAGCGTGCAAGAAAAGGAACTCCAAGTAATCGAAAAGATGGGGGGGGGGAAGACCGGTTGTAACTGAGCTCAGGTAGCTAGCGCTTGCTTTTCCATGTCCGGATAAAGGACTCCATCTCATCATTCTTGTCTGGGCACTATGCTCAGATAATAGCGAGTATCATAGGCATTATTAGCACCCGAGTACCGTATTTAAATTCATTGTCTAACATCGTGGACACATTGCAGGAATGGCGTGTCAATGCCTGCTCAACCTGTCTCATCCCCTCCAAAAGGGGCATGTTTATTAAACATGACCACACATCAAGGCACCCCTTCCTTGGCAACACGCACCCCAATCATTCACAGCCACTTCACATTAACCCCAGGGAAAGGATAATCATAAGTAATCGCATTAATGCATGTAATAGAAGTCCAGACCCGTCTATTTATTTACCGGCTCGCCTCCAGAGCGCGTCCAAAACTGAGCTTATGACCTTTCATGTCTCCGAATCGCGATAAGAAAGCCCGCTGCTCCTAGCCCCTAACTGAAAGCAAAAGATGATATCCGTAATTAATCCTTCGACACCAAAATGCAACCAAACATGAACGAAAAAAAAAACGAAAAGATGAACTCACGCAATCCGTATACCAGTACAAAGTTTCATTCCTGCCGTTTCTCATGTTCTCGCTGACATAATCCCACACCACTCATCGCTGTGGACCACCCACCGGCCTCCTTCTTGTCACCAGGTATTATACTTAACACATCGGGACTACTTTTCTTTCGTGCTCAAAGACCCTAACCACGCACGGTCAAACGACGAAACTTCATGAGGAAGCTATGCTATAATGATGACGAGCAAACAGCGGCATAACGAAACAACTGTCCAGGCGCTGTTGCCTTCGAAAAGCATGATTTGTGACCAAAGTGCAAGAGACGACTGAAAACACCAACGCGGGATGGCCAGGACCAATGGGTATCGTTTAGAGACAGGACGCCGACCAAAGACAGGATATGGAAAGTCAAATCGTTCGGCGATTCTCTTGGGTCGAGGTAATCTCGATATACCCCAGACCCGTTCAAGAGCTGCCCGCGGGGCTTTGCTGACTTCCGTTGGTCGTGGGTCCAAGGTCGTCTCCGTTGCTTTGTGTCGTTAACTGCGGGGACCCTTGAGTGCTCGCAGTGCTTGCGCCAACATCTGACGAGCGCGGGCCAGCTGTAGACGCTTGCTGGGCGGCTGGAGCAGGTTGGACCCTCAGACCTGCCGTACTTGCGCCGGCGTTCGCAGGTCCCAACATGACAAGCTCCATAGCATCATCGGCGTCCGAGTCGCCATGTTCTGGGACGGGTGGGCCGCCTGCTATTTGGGCTTCGTGGAACTGCACCTGATGTGGCACGTAAGGAGGGTGGCCGCCCACATAACCAAACGGATTGGCGTTGATGTGTTGTGCTGGTGCTGGCGGTGGCGGAGGGGGGGGCGGTATAAGGCCAGCCGCAGCACCCGGGCCATGATTGAGTAAGGGCTGCGTATCAATAACCATTTCAGTTCCGTCGTCAATACCATCATCGTCATCTCCGCCATCTGCCTCGATATCGTCGAACCCAGAATCTGCGGGGTTGTGGAGATGAGCAACGTTCGGGAGGGGATTTGCTGCGTCCCCAAAGTTGGCGGTATTCTGCGCTTCACCGGAAGGGGTCTCCTGTATTCCCGCAAATGTGCGTTCGCTGTTCAGGTAACGCCGTAAACCCACGACGCCAGTTCCTGAGAAAACGCAAAAAACAGATCGCTGATGGTCCGTGAATTCTAGAAAGACAATGTCAGTTCATGTCCCTACAGAAGTCATGTAGAGACTATGTCATTCTTACCTAGTGGCGCATCTCGGCAATATGCCTCGAGATCCTGTCTCAAAAATGCTTGCACTCCAGTCAAGCTGAGATGGGTTAGGCGAGGACAAGAGTTGAGAAGCCGGAGTATGCTCTGTGAAAGTGGTTAGAAAGGGTAGAAGAGAGATGGAAGGCCAGTCCTTACCTTCAATGTGAGATTCGTGCAGTAACTGAGATGGACCCTCTCGAGGCTGCTATGGCTGCTGCTGTAATGCTCTCCAAGGATTATGTTCCCATCAGCGTCCCGTCGTGGACGAGACCGCATATTTGCCTTGGCCAAGGCGTACACACTCTCGTCGGTAATGTTGGCGCATTTGACAAGACCAATTCTCTTCAGCTTGGGCAAGTCGGCCAGCCGGGTGACGGATTCATCGGTCAGGTTCACGCAGCAACCGAGGTCAATGTAGCGAATTCGGTTGCAGGATTTCACGAGTCGCTTTACCGAGTCGTCTGTAAGGTGTCCGCAATGTCCAAGGTGCAGGTAATGGAGGTTTTTGCCCAGGCGCGATATGGCATAGACGGCGGCATCAGTAATATGGCGACACTTGGCAAGGACCAAATTCCTCAAGCGAGGTGCCACATCAATGATTTTCTCTACTGCTCGGTCCGTCAGTTGTTGGCATGAGGTGAGATCGAGAATTCGGAGATGTTCGTAGGTCTTGTTCGCGGGTAGGGAGAGAAAGGCGTAGTCATCGATCACTTCACAATTAGCGAGCCGAAGCTCACGCAGTGATTGCGACTTGGCCATAAGCCTTGTTACCGACTCGTTCGCCACCTGCTGGCATTGGTGAAGGTCAATTTCGAGGATGTTGGGACAATGGTCGGCAAAGGCGAGGACCGCTGCGTTGTTGATTTGCTGACAGCCATTCAACTTGAGCTACAGGGAGACACAAGTCAGTACACGTGCAATTCAGAGTACCTAATGATATAGGCCCTACGCCAACCCAGCGCGGAAATATAAAGACAGGATGAACATACTCTCTTAATGAACCTGCAGTTTTGTGCGAGCCTAATCATGCTCTCGTTGGAGATGTTTGTACAGAGGGATACGTTGATGCCTTGTAGTCTCCGGCAGTTTTCGGCAATTGCATTGATAGAAGCCTCGGTGATATTCTCGTCGCCGGAGATGTCGAGAGCTAGAAGATGGCTATTGTTCTGGACGAGCGCAATAAGCCCAGAATCTGTAAGGGCTTTGCAAGAGGTCAAGGTCAGGCGCTCGACGCGGGTGCACACCGCCAGGGGCATGACGCTGCCGTCGTTGACCTTGTCGGCTAACGTCGCCAAGTTCAGGCGCTTGATGAAGTCGCGATAGGCAAAGTAGGGGTTCTCGAAGCTGAGCGTTTGGCATATCGACTTGTGTTTGTCCCATGTCGTGCAAGACGGCCGATGCCAGAGAATGTCGACAGCATTACGAGCCCACCGCTTGCAGGTCAGCATAACACGTAGAATGTCGGCGGGAGAGCTGAGCTTGACGAAGATGGCAATCAGGATCTCGTTCGGCAGGCGGTTGATGGGCGGCAAGCATTCGTCGTCGACCTGCATGTCTTGTAGGTTGGGCACGCCGAGCGACGACTGCGAGTCATTGGCGCCGAGGAAGAAGTCGGACTCTTCATTGTCGGCGGGGACAGGCGAGCTCGATGAGCTCGATCGCGAGTCTTCCTGAGCTTCAGGTTGTTGGGCATTCTCGACGTCGGGGTCGGCCACGTCCTGCAGGGCAGGGGTGCCGCGGTCGTCGGCAATGATGTCGAGAGAAGCACGTTGTCGCATCGTGACTGTGTTGTCGCGCTGGGCGACAGGAGAGGATCGATGAGGGGATGGCTTCGATGCGTTGATGGGAGGAGGGGGGAAGGCTGTTGAAGTGGAGTGGGTTTTGGCGCCGAAATCCGTCAATTGTCATCAACAGTGGGGCAGGCTGGATTGGTGCACGCCCAAAATAGCCCCGAGATAGCGAACGGGAGGGCTGGGGGGAGAAGGGTTGGCTGGGACGAGACGGGCGGGAAAGGGTGAAGCTAGGCCGGACTGAGATGTCGAGAAGGAGAAGGAAGATGAGGTGACGGCAGGAGTTAATGGCGACGCGAAATGAGAGAAAGAAGATAATATTATTCCGACAAAAAAAAAGACGGGAAGATGATGGCAGGCTGCATTTGTTGTTTCGTTTCTTGCCTTGCGTTATGGATGACTCCTGGAGTCCCGAGGTGCTGCCCTGGTGGCCCGGCGGCGGGAGGAAAGCGGTGTCAGTGAATGGATGGAGCAGACACTGCTGCAGCAGCGCAATGAACAACGACAGTGGCCGAAACTTGGATGGGACCTGCGAACAAGGCGAGACGGGGCGAGTGGGGCAGGGTCACGTTCGCCGCTCACCGTCGTTGGGCAGTCACTGCACTGAAGTCAAATCCAATTTCTTGGGCCGCTTTTCAATTCACGGCTCACTGGTATCACGTTTCAGCATCTGTTCGCCAGAGGCTGATTACCAAACTCACTTAATGCGCCTCCCCAGACCATTCTCAAAGTATTCCTACGTCTACCTACTGAGCAACCAGGTAGTTGTCTCCCAACGGCCGATGTGTTCCTGCGCCAGTGTTTAGCTGGCTTCAGACTCTCCACGCCCGACCTCAGGTGCTCTCCACAGCCACCAGGCAGTCGCTGGGGATGTTTGCATATGGCCTACAGGGAGCACCCGTGTACCAGCTGGGCCAGAACCGGCCTCCCAGTTTCTTGCAAGGCACTATAAACTTTGGTCTGACGGGGTGTTGGACGCGGACTGACATCGAAACAATCCAGAAGTTTAGAAGTCCTGACTTGGTACGCCCCATGACTGCCAACCCATGACATGCATGAAGCGTACTGTACTGTCCTGCGTACGCAAGCATTTCGGCTGCCCTGCCAAATTACAAACACCAGCGCACATAGATGCGATGGAGTGAGCGCCGGTGACATCAAGCGGGGTATCCAGTGACCCAAATTCGTGTTTCGACCTCCTCACAACGCAATAGGGGTGCCATGACAATCACGTCGCTCTCGGCTATCTCAGCACTCAGCTGGGGATCAGTTCGGGCACTCGGGGTATCAGGAAAACCTGGAAACCCCCATTACAGCTCCTTCTCAGCGTATGTCCAACTTTGAAGCTAGCCCTTAGTCCCGGCCTGGCCGATCTATCTCGACGGCGAACAACATGTTTTACCGTGTGGCTAGCAGATGATAGCAAACGGACACCGGGCAGCAGCTACGTGTGTAGCCACGGAAAGAGCTCCAGCATCCAGGCGCGTGGTCAGTCAGTCAGTCAGTCAGGTAGGTCCAGCTCACCCGTTGCTTGGACACCACCGCTGCTGCCGCCTCTTCTAGTGTGCACGATGCCGTCCGGAGGATTCCAGGAGACGGCTCAAGACAGAGCCCCTATGCGAGGCTATTTGCCATGACGACCTTTATTCGGCGCTTAGGCATCTCACGCACCAGCCAGTCATGAGCCAGGCCTTCAGAGGCTTTGGTCTGAACCAAGCAGTCCACACCTGACCTTGGCAGTGAGGTCACATCTTTCGTGCAGTGCAGATTTGGGGTCCGGCGGGGTGACAGCCAATTGGCGCACAGGAAGGGCCTTGGGCGAAAATGTCGGAATCCCGCATGTTTTTAGATCCGGAGGACAAAAAGGAATAGTGGTATAGAATATCATCGTAGTAACATCTTGGAAAATGTGGTGAAACTTCCAGGTTGGGATTGCAATGGGTTATTTTAGTGAAATTCGCAGGCCGCCCGGGATGTCGGTTGATGCTCGGCATGACGGATCTAACAGATGCCGACCGGTGCGGACGGAATTATTGGATGACGAGTTTTTTAAGATGCCAAGCCCCGAGCCCGCTTCCCGCATACCGATCTGACAGCAGGACAACCGGCCGACCTTCTGAACAATGATGCCACGCCAAGCACGTGTACGTCTGTAAACTTTGAAGGTACAGACGGACAGACCAGCGAATCCAGGCAGACATTGAATTGGACTCGCGGTTCACTCGATCAACTTGGCAAAGCTGACGTCCTCAGCCAACCTCCGTTCAAACGTTTCCAATTCCCAACTTTGTCTGTCGTGCCAACCATGCTTCGACAACCAGCTGCCGCCCTCCGGCGGAACCTCCGCCGGCCCATCGCCGAGGGCACAACCACACCCCGCGCCCGCACCTCCGACACCCCGCGCCGAACATTTCTCTCCCGCCGCGACGCCAAAGAAACCGGCCGCCCGGTCGAGAACCTCAACCTCGGCCGCCTCTCACAAAAGTCCCAAGAGTACGAGCGCAACCGCCGGGTGTTCCTTTGGTCGGGCGCCATAGCTGGCATAGTCTCGTTCTGCTACACTGCCTACAAGCTCAAGCAGGAGATTTCCAAGCCCGCCAAGTTTGACTCCGACCCCTCAGCGCCCGGCGCAGACGCCGCAGACCGCAAGGTGGTCATCCACGACGAGGATGGCCGCGAGATCGTAGCGACGGGCAACAGCACGGTCCCGACCTTCCCGCGCACAATCGAGCTACCGTCCTACACTGCGCCTGGGCAAGCCACGTCTCCGTCGTCCGACCCTCTTCAGACCCCAGCCCTGTCCCTCAGCGGTGCGACAACAGAATACACCCTCGTCGGCCTCGGGCTGCGCACCGTCACCTTCATCGGCATCCAGGTCTACGTGGTGGGCTACTACGTCGCGACGGCGGACATTGCGGCTCTGCAGAGCGCGCTGGTCAAGACCGTAAATCCCATCGCCACAACTCTCGTAGCAGGCGAGCGCGACGGCCTCCGCGGGAGGCTGCTGGATCCCGTCGAGGGCGAGCAGACGTGGGACGAGCTGCTGGCGCGCGGCATCCCCGCGCGATCGGCCTTCCGTGTCGTCCCCGTGCGCGACACCGATTTCCACCATCTCAGGGACGGATTCGTGCGCGCCATCCAGGGCAGGGCCGGACCCGCTGCCGCCAGCGACGAGATCTTTGGCGAGGCCATGCGGCAGTTCCGCGCCATCTTCAACCGCGGGAGCGTGCAGAAGCGCAAGGAGCTGCTGCTGGTGAGGGACGAGGCTGGCAAGCTGAGCATCGCGTTTGATGATGGAGCAAAGGGTGGTAAGAAGAAGGAGGAAGCAGCTGGAAGTAGGAAACTGATTGGCATTGTCGATGACGAGCGGGTCTCGCGGGCGCTTTGGCTGAACTACTTGGCGGGCAAGAATGTCGCGAGCGAGCCGGCGCGCAAAAATATTGTCGAGGGCATCATGGAGTTTGTGGAACGCCCCGTCGGTACGGTCGCCACGCAAGTTGTATGAAGTTATGTGAAAGCCCTCTAATTTTTGGGGGATTCTATGGCCCTTGAGGTGCCGTCTTGTATCAATAAATCATGTATAATAATACAGCGGACTTGTAGTAACAGTGGCACGGAAAAGCACCAAAACTCCCGGCTCAAAAGTCGCCAGCTAAGAACTGTCTGGGGTATTCTAGCTACGAATAAAATCGATATGGGACCAAATCCAAATCCAACCATATAAATCCCTTCTGTCCCCCAAGTACCCTCCGTCCTTTCATCCGATCTTTCCTATTTCTTAGAGAGCACTAGCCGCCTCAAGGAGCTCCTTGAGGCTCTTGCCATCCTTGCCATTCTTCGCGACCGCCTCCAGGTCCGAGTTGCCGCCGATGTGCTTCTGGCCAATGAACACATTGGGGACGGTACGCTGGCCCGTGATGTCGAGCAACGCGCTCTGGAGTTCGTTGCCGTCGCTCTCTTCGTTCAGCTCGTAGGCCTTGTACTTGGCATTCAGACCGTCGAGGATACGCTTGGTGTTTTTGCAGTACGGGCAGTACGACTTGCTAAATACCACTGTTGAGAGACATAAAATGTTAGCTCGTGCAATGCGCGATATGACGTGAGGTTGAGGAGTTTTAATGTTAGGGTCCTGCAGTAGTGGTACTTTTGGCAGAGGAGGGTTGGAGGTGCAGGAACATATCAGAACCAGGGGTTTACGTACTGACGCCATTCTCGTCAATCAACTGCTGGGCCTTCTTGTGAGCGGCGGAATCCATGCTTGCGGCTGAGGTTGTTGAGAAGAGTCTTCGAAAGATGAAGGACATGAAGGGTGAGGGGTTGTTGTTGATGACGTTGTTAAAAAGTTCGAACGAGGGGCGGCGGGATTCCTTTTAAGCTTGAATTGCAAGCGAGTGGGCGGAGAGATAAATTGGGGTACGTCTGTAGCAGGGGAGGCAGATGGCGACGGCGTGGATGAATTTGTCAACTGGCACCTAATCCCCTTGGTGCGAGAGGTCGGCCGGTTCAAGGAGGGCAAGCAATCTCTACAGCTTACAAAAACAAGGCAAAGAAAAGGGGGGTTTCCCGTTGATAGTGATTAACAATCAGTGGGTATTACTGAGCCTCCAGGAGCTTACTACTGAATAGGTGATTTTAGAAAGTGTTTCGCAACAGTGGTCTTTCTCCGATATTGGAGCATTTGGAAACATGCGTCTGAAGTCGGCCAGTCGCGATGGCAAAAGCAAAGATTGCTTTCAGTGGGGACTTTGAGTCTCCAAGACTGGGGTTTGGGACCTGATGAGATCCATGTGCCCTGGCTGGGGGATGACAAATAGCGCCATATGACGCCATGAAGCGGGTGCGGATACCACCGGTATTTGAGGATCAATGAAGCTCAAACCGAAAAGAAATCGTAGTTTCGTTCGAGAACCTACCGAGGACTGCCAGATACTTTGGGCGGTGGCAGCAGCGAAATCGACTCACCGAGATTCACACATACCCGATGGCCATCGTTGGACCAGCTAGAGGTCCCATCCGATCAAGACTCGCCCGAATCCGACTACCATCGCATTGTATTTGAGATACTTGGTTATTATTAGCACCTCGGATACCGATTACCGAATGTGGCCGATAACAGAGGATTTCTCGGTGCTCTGCTTAGATAACCGAGCCACGATATTAACCATTGCTAGCCAATCGTTGGTAGGTGAAGCTATTCGCATGTCCAGCGGGTCAGGCAGAACACGTGGGCCACAAAATGGCTTCATGTTCTCCGCGCGGCGACATCTGTTGCCACTCCGGGCTAAGAGTTCACGATGCCATTTACCATAGGTGCGCGTTGTTATCGTGGCACAAGTGGTATGCCTGACCTAAGCCAAGCTGATCACACGGTACGGGCTCGTGCTAATTCTCCGCCAGTGAGTAAAACAGAGCTGCCCAAAGTGCTCAGTGAAAGTGACGATCTGCGCTTGTTTTCGGAGCCTAGCCAGATGTACCAGACTGTCAAATACCGCTTTGGCGATAGCAACATGCAATGCGACATGTAGAGGTTGTGTGAAGTGTTGAAGATCAACCGGCCTTGCTGCCTTGCTCGGCTCGGCGCACGGTCACAAGTATAACCATTGGGCTCCAGGCATGCAAAAGAGTTCTTTCTATGATTCAAGAAACTTAAGGTCGAGGATCAGTGTCGCAAAGACGAGGGATTAAGTGGTCTGCAGGACATCGGATTTGTTGGTTTCAAAGTCTGTTGCCTACCAACTGCCCAACGGCCGGGCAGTGGTGAGGCGGGTGGAAGTCTGGGCCGCCGGACGGGGACGGGATGAATGGCTCATCAGCCGCCTTAGTCAGCATGTCCCGCTGGCTGCCCCGGCTGCCCTGGAACCTTGGAACCGGGAAGCACTGGGAAGACCCTGTCACCCTGCAACTGCTGCTGGCGTCGCAACCTCAACGTTGACTCTCGCCTCCACTCCCGTCCCAAACTCTTGCGGACACCTCGTCCACTGCGGCCTGAAAAAGACCCTTTATTTCCCACGGCGGTAATCGTCGTCAAATTTGGCGCCGTCTCCTCTGCAATTCCATTCCGTGTGTGAGGACAACTGTCAGCTGTCTCTCCGCCAATCCACCCAAGACGACCACAACAGCCCCGGCGCAACCCATTGGCTCACCAACTTCTGTTCGCTCCGATTGATGCACTCGTCGCATCAGCAACACAACACAATCTCGCCGCCGCCCCATCGCACCCGCATCGGCTCTGGATGATATAATCCCGGTCCCTGTCACTCCTTCTCTTCTTCCCGGTTCTTAACAGGTCTTCGGCAGTCCTGTCGTAGGACCACCAAGACCTTTCAAGGTGGCTTCCGGAGGAGATTTGGCATCGCTGGGTGCCTCGTTTGCGAATCTTGCCAACTACACCTCGTCGCTGCTGAAACTTCCACCTGCGTTGCAAACATACGTCGACAGCTCACTCGGTCAGCTTTCGGGTGTGACCGACTACCTCGAATCCGCAACTGGCTATTCGCCTACGACAATCTACACTACCGCGGGCGCGATCGTTTTGCTCAGCGTCCTGCCAGCCGTCGCAGCGCGAACTAAGAACAAGAATCAAAAAGGGAAACCCGGAAAGATGTCTTCACGGTATGGCTGGTCCTCCCGTCCGGGCCTATCGCCATTCAACTCCACCCTCGCCGACGGAACCATTCCCAATGTGACCGACGATGACTTTAGCTACATCACCTCCGAGGATCTCGAGAACCACGGTGTCCCTCCACGCGGCCTCGATGTCCCTCACTCCTACCGCGCTGCTGAGGAGAGTCCGTCCGACTTTGCCGGCTACAGGCCGGAGGACGATATAATGCTGATCAAACACAGAAGTGTCACCTACCCAGAGCACTTCCCGGCATATTCGATTGGCGACGGAAAACTGCTTGTGAGCGACGTGATTGAGCGCGTCATCGACGTTCTCCGTCTTCCCGAGCGTCACAGCCATAGGATACGTCTGTTCTACAAGGGTCGTGAGCTGAAGATCCTTGATGCACCAGTGCGGCAGTATGGCGTGAAGAACAACAGCGAAGTGATGGTGAGTGTCGTCGACTCGGTCCCCGATAGCGGCAGCGACAGTAGCGAGGAGATTGTCGTCGTTGGGCGCGAAGGCCGTGAGGAACACGACCCTCCGCGATCGTCGCGAAGGAAGGATAAGGGAAAGAAGGACAGGGGAAGGCGCGGTGGAGAGGGGAGGAGCCCCCGCGACAGTGGGTCGACCCTCGGAGTGCCCGTAGAGGACGACAAGCGGAGAGGCACATCTAGGGTCCGGACTCAATCCCCTTCTGCCCGGAGAGATAGTGCTCCAGTCGTGCCCGGCGGACCCATCGACAAGATCAACAACATAGCGTCGCATTTCAACACCAAACTGCTACCACTGTGCTTGCAGTACACGGTAAACCCCCCGTCGGATCCCAAGAAGCGGGAAGAGGAGCATCGTAAGCTGTCAGAGACGGTCATGCTGCAGGTGCTCTTGAAGCTCGATGAAATTGATACTGGAGGAAACGATGAGGCACGTGCCAAGAGAAAGGCGCTTGTACAGCAGGTTCAGAATGTCTTGAAGGGTCTTGATGAGAAGGTCAAGGCATAACGGCACGGCCATGTACCTTCGTGTGTGGCTTCATGGGTGGTTCTAGATGGTCTCTTGCGGTCTGCTTGTTCTGAGGCTGCCTGTCACATCTTTTGTGGCAGTCGCAGGCATCCAGGGCGCCAGCTGATTTTGGGGGGTGAACACTTACGCACCAGTCTACTGTGAAAGATCTCTTCACAGCCCCGATCGTTACATCAAGCGTTGGAATTTGTATTATTGAGCATAGCTGGCATTGCGATGGATGGGTGGGAAATTCCTGTTTTTAGACGTCCGAGATGAGAAAGTGCAGCTTCAACCCGCTCAGCCGTAAGATAGATCACTGCGTCGCATTGGAATTGAGAAAATCACTGCTCTGGTTGTTGTCCACTCTATCCTTCTCGGTTTTGTGAGAAAACGTTGGTAGCCGGAGCTGAAGATAAGCATGAACCAGCAGCTCGTTGAAGCGTGCTGTCGTTCAATCCGAATAGCTTCATGCATAACAAAGATGCAGAAGTGGAGGAGAGTTGAGTGTCAAATGTGGCGCTTGTGTGGCTCAACCACCAGAGCCGGGGTCAGCCCCACCTTCAAAAACCGTAGGTCTAACCCTACTCCACGCCTGAGGCAGCAATGGGCACTCGCTTGCTGACCTCCACCGGTCCAAAAGCGGGTTAGCGCGGTTTGTCTCGACCTCAAGGCACAAGGCCAATTTTGGGCCAATTTTCAACACACACAAAAAAGTCGTCGACCATCATCTATCGCGAGGTAAGGAAGCAGCCAAACTTCGCTGCTAATCGATCAGCCGGAGTTTGACTGACTGATCAACTTTTTCTTTCTTTTCCCTCCAGACTTCTGCGGCAAAGATGTCTTCCTTCGAGTCAGTGGTACGTTACGATTCCCGCACACTTTCAATTCCGCGCATCATCCGCACAAACATCGCAAACCCGATCACCGAGCGCACACCACTCGAAAATGCAGCATTTCAACATGCTCGGGACGGAACAATTGGGAGGATATGAGCATGCAGGACCGCCAGCTAACAATGCATCTACCAGGTCATCGTCGATGGCAAGGGCCATCTCCTTGGCCGCCTCGCCAGCATCGTGGCCAAGCAGCTCCTCAATGGCCAGAAGGTCGTTGTCGTCCGCTGCGAGGCCCTCAACATCTCTGGCGAGTTCTTCCGCGCGAAGCGTACGTTTTACCCTCCCACCGAACCGAACATGGAAATTGAGGGCATCCGGAGCCCAAGACCGATTGACGAGAGGGGCTTCGAGATGGCCGGCAGACCGATCTCGAAAACAAGCTGGAAACTGACATTTCGGATACAGTCAAGTACCACTCTTACCTCCGCAAGATGACCCGGTACAACCCGACCCGCGGTGGTGAGTTCGACGCCCACAATCGACGATGATACAGGCCAGCCGATGCTGACTGGACACAGGTCCCTTCCACTTCCGCGCCCCGTCCCGCATCTTCTACAAGGCTGTCCGCGGCATGATTCCCCACAAGACCGCCCGTGGCGCCGCTGCCCTTGAGAGGCTTAAGGTCTTCGAGGGTGTCCCTCCCCCGTACGACAAGAAGAAGAAGATGGTTGTTCCCCAGGCTCTCCGTGTCCTTAGACTGCAGCCCGGTCGCAAGTACTGCACAGTCGGTCGTCTGAGCCACGAGGTTGGCTGGAAGTACCAGGATGTTGTTGCGAGGTGCGTTACCACGAGACGGCGTTTTCTCCGGTGGAATGCTAACCCTGAGACAGATTGGAGGAGAGACGCAAGGCCAAGGGCGCTGCCTACTACGAGCGCAAGAAGCTGGCTGCGAGACAGCTGTCCGAGGCGAAGAAGTCCGCAAAGGTCGACACCAAGACGGCGCAGGCTCTCGAGTCCTTCGGCTACTAGAGATAGTGGTCACCCGCACACTTTTCTGTCCTTTTGCGTTTTCACTCAAGATTGGCGCGGTGGTTCGGGCATCAACTTCATTTGCGTGGAAGGTGGGATAGGCAACGGTTGTCTGACACACTGCGTCCCGGGCTCGGGACCTCATAAAATAAATGAGATCACAACCAATGGAGATGAGCTTGCATAGGCGAGATAAAAAATACCCAAAATCTGGCGGCAGGCTCTGCGATGATAATGTGTTTTTGTCAGCATCCGCATGCCCACCAGTCAACACGAACGACATCCAATCTACACACCCGATGGTTCTCCGAGTGTGTGAACGAGTGAGATGAGGAAGGAGTTTTGGTGTTTGTAGTCCCATCTATCGTCTTTCTAAGCAGCTGTCTCCGTCTCTGCGCATCTGGTGAATCCTGACTGCTTGCACGTCATCGGGTGAACATGCGTCACCCGTTCCCACTGGTGTGTCCCTGTCGGTTCGCTGCCGTGGGGCCCTGTCATCTGGGGTCCAGGTCTTGTCCCTGTTTGTGCACCTGTTTATCCGCGTTCCAACAAACCGGCATGAAATGACGAGCCACCACTACCATTCCAGGCATGGTAACTTTTTACACAAAGCCAGTGTGATGTGTCGATCTCATGGTCAAGCAGGTCAGAACGTCTTCTCACAGTCGGTACCAGCTTAATAATTCTATGAACGTAAAGACAAGTTGAACTCTATCCTCGCAATTTATAGACCAGACATGTGCCTCTTGTACCATCTCGATACGCTCAAAACAAAATGCTGGATACGATTTCAAACCATCATACCTGGTCTCATTTACATCCAGCCCAGTCTGGGCAAGTGCTAGTCTCAGGTGAAGCACCTTGGCAAAGCAGGATGCGTGGGGAAATCAACAGATATCGCTATTGGATAGTATCATAATGTGCTCGCACTGCCAAGTGAATATGTATGCCTTGCAATCAGCAGTAAAAGGCACTTTGGTCTCACAGAGCCTCGAGATATATCATCCGGTTACATCAGCAAGACCGTGAACTGAGGTTTGTGGCCATGTGGTTTGAGAAGAACCGCCTACTTCGAGATAAGCCTGCGGCAAAACAGGTCATTTGTTGTCAACGGCCAGTCATATCTACCACTAGCGATATCAGGACATCTAACAGGAACATAGAATCATTTTTCATTATCAATCTACGTGTTAAACCGCAAGGCATTAAGATGTATCAAAACGAGACCTTGCACCCACCGGGCAACCCTAGAGGGTGTTTCGGAAAATCTAAAAGGCCTGTGTTTGTTTATTTGATCTTATTACTTGGATAATTAGAGACATATTCTCCTTTATAGCTGGCACTTTCACCCTCGGTTTAATTCTGTTTCGCTAGATAAGTAATAACTTGGGTATTCGCGCATCTTACCGGTTTATTCGCCCCATTATATACGATTTAAACCTTCTTATTGACCTATTCTACTTCTTAACCAGCCTACGCATTCTTTTTATAGGTAGGCTTACTGTGACGGTCAGTGCGATTGAGTCTTGATTGAATTGATTGCGACCGTCAACGGTATATAACCCATTAGAATTCCAAAGGCTGACACCTTTGGTATTATGGCATCCTTTTGCGATTGAGGGGGGTTTGGTGTAATGGTTTGAGTCATTGCACTGGCTCGTCACAGACAACATCTATTACGATCAGACGCCATCCATGGCTACGCCTATCCGTCCAGAACACTTAGGTCACGCCCTTCCTCCATAACACGGCATTCTTCCCGTCTCAACCTCGTCAAGTTTACATCCTTTCGGGTTCTCATAGCTACGCATAGCGAGTTTACCGTCTGTCTCTCGGGCTGGCTTTTATTTATTAGTTATTATGCGACTCATAACTTGTTGTCTCCACATCTAAAAGCTTTAGATGCTTGCGAAGCAAGACATGTTCAGGTTATAAACACGTAAATCAGTCACCAAGAAAATTGTTTGTTAGCATTAATTAAGTAGTGAAAAAAGAAAGGAAGTAGAAAAAAAGGGACGGCGGCGGCGGCGGCCGGCGCGCTGGTATAAACAGTTCCTGCCATCTCTGGGCCGGACTCAGGGCAACACGTCTTCCCGGTTTGTCCGTTTAAAACTCATCCCACCTTCCGAGATTCCCAACGTACCTGCTCTGACAGCCTGGGCCGGGTCGGGCCCGGAATCAACATTGTATTCTTTAAGCCGAGAGTTCCCGTGTTAAGAGGGAAGGAGAAACGGGCATGCTTCCCCAACTGCGAGAGTTACGGTATTATTTAACCGCCTCCGTTGGGCTCCCGAATCCCGATTACACAAGGGCGGGGCGGGACCAGACCGGCAACGCACCGGGGCTGGCCGGGGCCCAGATACATGCTTAAAATGTCAACTGTTGGTTAGAGCCCGAGCCATTTACCTGCTCAGGGGCATCCAAAGCCACAAAAAGGGCAGCTATGAGACGTGTCGCCAACACCAGGGCGAATGTACGAGCAAGAAGCAGACCATGGGGAATAGGGGTTTGTCTTTGCAGCAGGCTGGCCAAAACAACTACCTTGCTTCATTTGAGTTCACTTGTTATCATAAGGGTGAGGGAAGGGAGAAATTAATTATTTGGAAATGCATTATGCGCCTTCACAGTGGTTCTAGTGCCCGTCCGCGTTTATCGGCGATCACTTCGCAGGATGGGCGACCGCTATAACTTGACCCTAAATATCTACAGACCACAACACTTCACGGATGATCTGCAAAATGTCGCACATGTGGATGACGATTTATACGGATAACTCACTACCGATGGATTTACCCCATATGTCATGGTATTAGTCGGTCCCAACATTTATTATGGCAATATGGCAGGGCAGGCGAAGCCGGTCCTGCTAACACGTTTGCCTCCGAACCATACTGCATGGGATGATAAAAGTGCAGCCACTAAACCAAATTAAAAACCCCTTCAAATTGAAGATATGATTTGTCCAAGGGACGCGTAGTAGGCTTCATCTGCGTTCTAACAACTGACTGAGTCTTAATTACCATGACCCATACCCCAAAATATTATGCGCATAATAATGTAGGCCGGTGCGCTAGCCAACTGCGCCAAGGTCCCTGGATTGTTCAAAGGACGAGTAGGAAGCAAGAAGTAAGAGGTGTGGGTGGCTGGAAATTTTGGTGTGATTTTGGCACAGCACCGGGCTCCTTTTGGCTCCCAAACCCTCTCCTTTTCGCGGCTTGAAGGCATTTACATGTATTGTTGCATCCCAAACTCAATTCTACAGCCGGACTTCAAAAAGACATAATTCACATCATTGCAATAATTCATTATGTCCCGCAATATGACACGAAGTACGTCTCAACAAACTTTCAGAATATTTCTTGTAACGAAGACCGATATGTATCTCTAGAGGATTTGGGTTGCTGCTAAGTTATTGAAGGGAAGCTTCAATAGGCAATCTTGGACATGCCTCACGATCATTCGCCTGATCACTGGGTATCAAGTCTTTCAGTTTCCGGATTATGACCCTACAAATTGGTACATTAGTGAACGACGGTGCCATTATGCTAGTCTCTGGAGAATGACGTTAAATTAGGTTTTTGGTGGCTGATATCGCATGGATGTTGTCTGGGGAGATCCCCACACAATATCAATGCGACTCAACGTTTGGACTCCCCCGTACCATTGCGTACCACCACAAAAGACCGAGGTGTGCAAGTGTTCCTGGGTAGATTCTGGTCTTCTGGAGTAAAGAGAACATATTACTTGGTGGAGGGAATACCTGGGTATTGTGCTGGTCCGGAGCATATCCAAACATAAGCCCCTTTTCATCTAGCAAATGGGATTTCACAGTTCCCAAGCTCTCCAGGCTCAACAAACGTTGCAGGGACGTTAGTCAGCATGGTTGCATCCGTCTTGGTTAGCCTGAGCCAAGGTCAAAGGTCCCCTGCCATACCAAATCCCTGGAAATCCCTCAAATCGCTTCCAGCCCACCCACACCTCTTATTTTTCGTTTCCTGCCCGTCCTTTCAACAATACAGGGACCTTGGCGCAGTTGGCTAGCGCGCAAGTCTCATAAATCAACGTATTTGTGATCTGGTGATACATCAGAGCTATCTTGAGGTCGTGAGTTCGAGCCTCACAGGTCCCAACGCCCATATTTTTGAAGGTTTGACAGGCACACCACACATTTTTTGGCATCAGCGGACATCGGAGAACATTTCTGCACGTTATTTGAGCTTTGTTGGTTCGGTGGTTGATGAGTAGTAAAATTACCCCTGATTTCCTTCCCTGGTGTTTGCTCACCACACTTAACCGGTACCTTATCCATCCTTGAGATGTTTTTATTACATTCTTAGCACTGGACGCCTCCAGCAATGCTTTCCCAGCTGTTACCGAGCGTTGAATCATCTTCGTGGGCTGCTTGGCAAAGATTTCCCTCCTCGCAGTTCGGGGGAAAGGAGCAAAATGGTCATTGTTGACAGTGGTGCTGTGCACCACAAACAACATTTACCACCTCTGTGATAGTAGCAGACTATAGATCAGAACATCTATCATACACCCCTAGAATTGCACGGATTTCCCATTTTTAAAAGTCAATCCGATATGTCTTCATTCTACCCCCTTGAGCTGGCTGATTACGCAGGGACCACACGCCCCCTTACTTTCTGCCCACAGCAGGGCCACAGCACACAACAACGTTAACAGATGGGCCGGTCAGCATTAATGACATCACAAGATATGCTCAAGAAATCGATCACTGTGATCAATGCGAGCCGCCGTAGCGAATTGAGTAGGTATGGATGTCTGAGGCTCATCACTAGAAAGCTTATGAATCGCACTAATTCCTCGCCGCTAGATAGTAGTCAGTCGTCGTCAGTGGCAGGCTGAGTCCATACGGTACTTATATGTGTGCCGTCGGGTGCTGGCTGCGCCTTGATGAACGCCGCCCCGGCCTTCCCATCTTCACAAGCCTCATCGACCCCAACCAAGATAATCCGTAGAAGACGTCAGTTCCTCATTATATCTACTGTCTTTCAAATTAGATTCAATTTCTGCCCTCATACTTCCAATAGACATAGCAAACATGTCTTCCGGGAGAAACACCATCCCCGCGCTCGGCGGCTTCAACCCAGACTACTACGCCGAAACGGCAAGCATCGTGCCTGGATCACCGGCTTCGCGGCCGTCTCGTCCTTCTCGCCCACCACAACCCCAATATCCCTCCGCACCAGCACAACAACAACAACTTCCACCTCGACCACACTCAGGTCAAGGAACTTATCAGCAGCAAACATATGCGCCACCACAATCATCTGGTTACGGACCAAGTCTCGCCCCACCTCCCCAGTACTACACCCAACCGCCGCCGGGAGGAAGCCAGTCTCATGATGTACCGCCGCCGAAACCGCCGCGTCCAGTGTCGTGGTCGGGGCCGGGCTCACCCAGCAATGGTAGCAGCAGCAGCAACACGCCGTCGTCCTCCAAACCGACCTTGAGCGAGCGCCTCCATCAATGGGGGATGAAGGCCGGTGAGCCCATCAACAAAATCACCAACAAGCTCGGTTCAGAGGCATTTTGGCCGTCGAAGATGGACCTAGAATGCGACAAGGCAGCTCGTATTCTTCAATCATTCTGCAGTGCGTACCCATCTCAGTGACTCCCCTTCTACCTACTCAACTAACACCCGTCCTCCTCAAACAGAAGATGGCTTCTACGCCCCAGACAGCACTCCCAACCGACCAACAAAATCTCCAACCTCCCCAATCCCCCGCCCGTCCTCCGGCCCGAAATCCAAACCCACCGTCCTCGTCAAGATCCCGCAAAAAGTAATCCAGTCCGCTGCGGGTCTCGCAATCTTCACCACCTTCCGAACAGGCTTGCACATTTCGGGGGCAGGCGGTTCCGGCATCGTCGTTTCTCGGTTACCCAACGGAACCTGGTCGCCGCCCTCCGGCTTCCTCGTCCACACCTTGGGGGCCGGATTCATGGTCGGCCTCGACATCTACGACTGCGTGTGCGTCCTGCGCACGTCCGAAGCCGTCCGCGCGTTTACGCGTTCCGGCCGTCTGTCGCTGGGAGGCGAGATCGGGCTCGTCGCCGGCCCCGTAGGCGCCGGCACGTCCGTCGAGACGGCCATCGGAGGCAAAAACGACAAGCCGGTGTGGAGCTACATGAAGAGTCGCGGCTTGTACGCCGGTGTCCAGGCCGACGGGACCGTCATCATTGCGCGGCCCGACGCGAATGCTGCGTTTTATGGCGTGAAGAAAATCACGCCCGAACAGATTCTCAACGGGCAGGTGCCGGCGCGCAGGCCTTCGGCGGGGATGTGGCCTGAGGGAGCGAGGAAGTTGATGGAGGTGCTCAAGGCTGCCGAGGGGCGGCGCGATGTGGACGAGGGCGTGATGCGGGATGTGGGTAGGGGGTGGCCGACGCCGGGAGATCTTGGGGTGAGGGATGATGAGAGGGAGGTTGAGCTGGCGCCCCCGGGGTATGAGAAGCGGAGGCAGCGGGACCGTCGGTCCTGAGCTGAGCCTTGCTGTGGTGGAAAGGTGGTGGTGGTGAAATCATGGCTGATAATGAATTTATGACCAGAAATAAGGGGAGGGAAGTCTCACGATTAATGTCTGCACATATAGGTATAGTATATCCTTGGATAATGGCGTGGAACCAATATTATCTTCCACGATAGAACGTTTACATCAGGTACCTGATCTGTGCAAGACCCCTAGATCAACCTCAGAGGGCGGGTCGCGAGAACCCCATGTGTGTCAACGTCTGATATATGTTAACGATTGATTGCTTGTGCATTAAACTGAATTGCAAGTTACTTTATAAAGGCATTGTTGAACATTTCGCTAGCCTTACCACTCCATTAGGAGCAGATGTAAGTGATTTACGTAGCCTGAAAGGTGAAAATTTATTGTGAAATATCACCCGGCATTATGATCAGGCACATCTAGCAATTTCACGACGTCTCAAGCTATAAAACCAGTCATAGTTCGCTAATTATATGCTCGCTGTAAACGAGATATAGAATAATCTGCATGCCCACTTCCAAGGACACACCGCTGGCTGCTGAGGCTGGTAATATCTACCTGGTTCCGCTGCATCTCCGCCCCATCTCTTACATATGGTCATACATCCTTACAAGTACAAGCCCTCAGGCTCACCCTCTTGCTTCGTGCGCAACACCCTCTCCCGCGCGGACCGGAAGTCGGCCATCTGCACACGCATTCTCCGTTCCCGGAGAGCCATCAAACCCGCCTCAGAGCAGATTGCCTTGATATCAGCACCCGACAGATCGTCCTTCTGGGCAATAAACTCCTCCAGGTCGACATCCTCGTTCAGCGACATCTTACTGGTGTGCAGAGTAAAAATCTTGCGCTTGGTGTTCTGGTCCGGATTCTCAAAGAGAATCTTACGGTCAATACGACCGGGTCGAATCAGAGCGGGATCGAGCGTCTCGATCTTGTTGGTCGCCATGATCACCTTGACGTCTCCACGGTCATCGAAACCGTCCAGCTGATTCAGCAACTCCAACATTGTCCGCTGCACTTCACGCTCGCCACCTGATGTTGAATCGTACCGTTTCGTGCCGATGGCGTCAATCTCGTCGATGAAGACGATGGACGGGGCGTTCTCTGCGGCGACCTGCGACTTGTTAGCTTACTTTTGATAACAATGCGGATCTAAGCTTACCTGGAACAGCTGGCGGACCAAGCGGGGACCATCACCAAGATACTTCTGGATCAGCTCACTGCCGACTATACGTAGGAAGGTCGCAGAAGTCTGGTTGGCCACTGCCTTGGCAAGCAGCGTCTTTCCAGTACCCGGCGCACCGTAGAGAATGACGCCCTTTGGCGGCTTGATACCCATCTCCTCGTAGAGCTCAGGATGCAAAAGAGGCAACTCGACCGACTCCCGAACTTCTTGAATCTGCTGTTCGAGACCTCCAATATCCGCGTATGACTCCGTGGGCGCCTTATCCAGTTTCATGACGCTCACCAGAGGATCTGTATCATCAGTGAGGACGCCAACAATGCTGACGCTCTTGTGATGCAGCAGAACGCTAGCGCCGGGCTCCAGAAGATCCTTATCGACAAAACTCATGATGCTGACATAGTACTCCGGCCCGGTTGTGCTAGAAACGATGGCGTGGTCGTCGTCAATCATCTCTTCGAGGGTGCCGACGCCCATGGGGCTCCCACGCATGTCATCGACGCGTCCGCGCTCGTCCGCGTTTCGATCCGAGTTGGCATCGAGTTCAGAGGTTGGGGCATTGCTGTCCTTAGCAGCCTTTGCCTTTCGCAGACGCTCTTGATTCTCGACGTATTCCTCCTCGAGCAGCAGATGATCGTGGATGCGCTGCATTCGCAGGAGCCGGAGCTTGCATCGACTGGTCGGGTAGACAGAGGGAAGCTTCGCAGCAGCGCTAGTGCCGCCAGCCTTCTTCTTCTTGCGACCGATGCGAGTCGTTGGTCTCGGGGGCGGCTCGTACTTGGGCTTATCCTTCTGTTGACGGGAGAGATAGTTAGCAATCACCTCATGTCACCACCGCCGGATTACCGTCGATTGGGAATGACTCACCTTCTTGTCCTTTTCATCCCGGCCATCCTGGCCTCCGCCCATGCCAGATTGGTTTTGTCCCTGTGCAGATTGTCAGAATGCGTCCAGCTGTCTCCAGTTGCTATTCTAGCGCCATCAAAGCTTACCATGTTGACCGCGGAGTCGGGAGATCGGGTTCCCGTCGACTTTGTCAATATCGATTCGATTCGGTGGTGAATTTATCAATATGTTACTGTTACTATCGTGGTTGTGTTGATGAGGGATGATGGCAATGGAGTCGTTGCTGCGGTTCCCTAAAGGCCAGTGCAAGGAGCTGAGAGAGCTTCGTTGTTGGCAACCTGAAGGCGCTGTGGATTTGGTAATCAGGCGCCAGAGAACGCGACGACCTGCACAGACCACCAGACCCTTGTCTCTTGGGCTTGCTTTGAACGGGTCCGGAGTGGATCTCGGGTGTCGGCGGCTGCTCACTCAGCTAACCAATGAAATCCGCCCTGCCTGCCAGCTCAGGAGGGGAGAAGCCTTAATAAGGCTTGCGCACAGGCCTGAGGGGCAGTCGCAAAGGTTGCGCAATTGTCCTGCCGGTTCAAGGCGCGAGCCCGCAAACGTGCACCGTCATCCAGGGAGCAGCTCAGTGGAAGCCCAGTCCGCCTCCCCTCGAAAGAAACTGCATCAACTGCATCAACTATCCAATCTTGCATGAAGCAAGAGCAGAGCCTCGCTCTGGTTTGACGAAATTTGAATATAAACGGGAACGAGCCCCAACCTTTTACGAACCGAAAGCCTGATTTGTTGTTCCCAAAATCTTACACCCGAACCGCCACCTCTGCCCGCCCGAACATCCGTCGACCGGACAAAAGCGACAGAACAGCCCGCAACCGACCAGATATTTGTTGTTAAAGAGAAAAGGAATGCCGCGCGCCCACAGCCGACCACGTTTATGACCTCTCCACACAGTCCACTTCACGCTGCCGGAGCGACTTCAGTCCCAATATCCCAAGGCCCACCGAGTACCGTACTGGGTCCCGCTTGTCGCTTCAAGCCCGGTCTTGCGACGAGCGCCTGCAACTAGATCTAGATCGCCTTCTACCTTCCCCCCTTGACGCCTTCAAGTTCCCGCTATAACCTTCGTGCTTCTTCCGGAACAACCGATCTAGTCCTCCTCCGCCAAAAATTTCTTCGAACAGCAAACATCGAAACACACGAACGCCGCTCACCACCACCTAACCCCGCTTCGCCGGCATCTCTCATCATGTCTTCGACCCGCGAGCGTCGGATCGCCAAGGAGTTGCAGGACATCCACAACGACAAGGACAACTCCGGCGTGACCGCGCACCCGATCGACCCTTCCGACCTGACTCATCTCAAGGGCACCTTTCCCGGCCCGCCCGACAGCCCGTATGCTGGGGGGTCGTTCACTGTCGACATCAAGATACCTGACATGTATCCCTTCAAGTCACCAATCATGCGGTTCGATACCAAGATATGGCACCCGAATGTCAGCAGTGTGACTGTACGTCGTCAAGCCCGCTTTTACGAGCTGGATGTCTAGCTAATCACTGGGGAAACACAGGGAGCCATCTGCCTGGACACGCTCGGGACCGGGTGGTCGCCCGTCGGCACAATCAAGATGGCTTTGATATCCCTACGAATGCTCCTCGAGTCTCCGAACCCCAAGGACCCGCAGGATGCCGAGGTAGCGAAGATGATGATGGAAACCCCCGCCCTATTTAGACAAAAGGCCAACGACTGGGCCGCCAAGTACGCCGGGGCCCCGCGGCAGGAAATGGCCGTCAACGACCAGGAGATACAAAAGCAGGTCGTGGCTACCAAGGATGATGCGGCAAGGTTGGTCACAGTCCACATGAGTTTTCAAAGAGTCCCATTCATGGTCACCGTGCCAAGACAAACGAGATTTCTTGGAAGGCTGTTAACACTCCTCTTGCTACAGATACCAAGGCTACAACAAAGAGCTGGTCGACCGATTCGTCAACATGGGCTTCGACGTGGACGCGGTGGTCGAAGCCTTCACATTTGTTGGTATCGACAGGAACGGCGGCGAAGACTACGAGCTAGAAGAGGCTTACATGGGCGATATCACCGCTCGACTTCTCGGCGAGCAGTAAGAACCCAACCGAGCAGTCTCGGCGACGCAAGACAATGGTCCTGTGACTTGGGTGGCATATACGGACAACGATGGTCTTGTGACTTGGGTGGCACATTATCTTAACTAGCCAGTTCGGTTCCGGAAGGGGCATGAAGTGGTTTATTTTTGGGCGAACAAGTGTGGTTAACAATATAATCGACGAAAGACAAATCCTGAACAACGAATACCATATCGGCCTTGGCACCGGTGCCCGATCGGAAGCATATGGGATATCGGCAGCGTGGCTAGGCCTTTTAGTGGATTGCTTTTCCTTCTTTCTTTTCTCTTCTCTCTCACATAGAGAATGGGAAATCTAGCGGAGATTGGACGTTGAAGAGCGATATGAGACGAACGGTGATAGCGTGTGGACTAGGCGGTGACCATGGTGGAGAAGAAGCAAAGAGACTCGCTCTATGATATCTGCATCTTTGCTTTCTTCGGCCCTCGGTCATCTGATTCACCACTCCTTCCACCCCGTTCCCGGTCCTGGGTAAAAGGGGCGCGGGGATTGGTGCTTTTTGCATTTCTGGGAGTTCTCTTACAGGTGGAATTTGGGAAAGGGATAGCGGATTCATAGCATTGCTCTTTTAGTATCATTGACTGTTTATCATTGAGATGGTCTCTAAGGACTGTAGCAAACGTCTTGTCAGACTGTAGGTACTATACTTCCTTTATCAGGATCTAGAAACCTTATTGTAAGTACCTTCCAATGCCATATTTAAATCAGAAAGCCGTTGTGTCCGCTGCATATTACTGTAGGTATTTATCTTACTACAGCGCTTCTGATGAAAATTTTAATACTTTGATAGCAAAGTTAATATGCTTTTAGTAAGCTTAAAATATCCTTTTAAGTAAAAAGAAGATCAGGTTTATGTTTGATTTAATAGTACTTTTTTTTTTGTTCAATTAGGGCTTTAGAAGGTACCTGTACTAAGGTTTCTAAATCCCGGCAAAGGAGTACCTACAGTTTGGCAAGACGTTTCCTACAGTCCTTCGAGACCACCACTTTTTTATTTTTAGTTTATTACCCGAGCGTTAGGATGGTCGTCTGCTTTCGTGTGAGCTTGTTGTCCTTGCCCAGGGCACTGTTATAAAGTTATGAAGAGGTTCTGTCAGAAGTGCTGTACACTGGATTCTGTGGATTTGATGGGAGCTGCAACTGTCTCCTTTTCTCCTCCTCCAGCTCTCTGGCAAAGCCAGAGAGCCTTCTTTATATCTATGAATGGTGGCAGGCCGTGCATATCTGTGGCAACTGGTTACAAATCCATGATTCTGGCCACTGCTCGAACCTTCCTTTCTGACAGACACCCCTTTCCATCTGACAGGTTCATCTTCAGATACCCTCAGTATAATAGTATCTGCCATACTCAGCCCAGTCAGTCAGTCCGTCAATCTGTTAGTTAGTCGTGTCCCTTTGGGCCCTCCCAAGTGTTTCTCCGCCTAATAACTGGTTGAAAGCCGATGTCATTACAGTATTGACAGCAAAACACAAAACTAAGAAATATAATACCTGAAATCAGGTGGATTAGGGGCCATATAATGGCCAGGGAAATTGCGAATACACGATACACATTTTAATACCAGGCCACCCAGTTTCCCTCCAGTCTATCAGGTTTGCGAAAATGAGATATAGCAATGAACAAACACATCTGGGCCCACACAAACAACTCGCCGGTTCCACACACCCACTCATGTCAGACCTCGGCTTCTTACTGATGTCACGAACGCAGCTTCTAAAACTCGCTTGTTCTCATCCCGGGAAACAATCCAATGCACGCGCGAAAGCCTAGCGGACAGACAGACGCGCTGGCAGTGAGACAGGAAAATATCAAAGAAAACGAAAATATACAGGGGCTATCATCACCACCGCTTTGCCCACCCATCTAATAGACCATTACTACCTGTAGCTTAGAGCAGATCCCGTCTGATGAACTCGTCGTACAGGGCCTTGCCCAAGCTGGCAGGCGACCGCTCGACAATGACACCAGCGCTCTCGAGGGCCTTGATCTTGGAGTCGGCGCCACCCTTGCCACCGGCAACAATGGCGCCGGCGTGGCCCATGCGGCGGCCGGGGGGCGCCGAGATGCCAGCAATAAACGAAACGACGGGCTTGCCGCCGTTGGCCGTGTTGTTGGCCTTGAGGAAATCAGCGGCCTCCTCCTCGGCTGAGCCGCCGATCTCGCCGATCATGATGATGCCGTCCGTCTCCTCGTCCTTGAGGAAGACCTTGAGGCAGTCGATGAAGTTAGTGCCGCTGAACGGGTCGCCGCCGATGCCGACAACGAGAGACTGACCCAAACCGGCCTGGGTGGTCTGATTGACGGCCTCGTAGGTGAGCGTGCCGGATCGGGAGACGATGCCGATGCGGCCGCGCTTGTGGATGAAGCCGGGCATGATGCCGATCTTGCACTGGCCGGGCGCGATGATACCGGGGCAGTTGGGGCCGACCAGGCGGGTCTTGGACTGCGACTTGAGCATCGAGGTGATGCGGACCATGTCTGTGTGGTTTCTTGTCAGAAAATAATGTTCCTGCTCCTATGTCATCTTCCACACTAACCATGCTGGGGAATGCCTTCCGTGATGCAGACAACGAGCGGGATCTCGGCGGCGATGGCTTCCTCAATACCGGCGGCGGCCACGGGGGGACTGTCGCATCCTGTTAGAACGAACCGAGCACGGACCGAAGTTTGGGGCGACCTACGGGACGAAGATGGCGGTGGCAGTGGCCCCGGTCTCCTTTACACCCTCAGAGACATTGGCAAAGACGGGGAGGCCAAGATGTGTCTGGCCTGCCTTTTTCGGGTTTGTTCCACCAACGACCTTTGTTCCTGTTATGTGTCAGATTCGGCATGGATTTCGATAGTCATCAGTCCCGTCGGAAGGAGTCAGAATTACCGTAGTCAATCGCTTGTTGCGCATGGAAGCTGGATACCGATAGGTGTTAGCTATGACACCATTCAGAGCTGCGTGCGATTACGCCACGTCGCGAATCGCGCACGGCGATAAGGGGCCCACCCAAGGCCAACTTACGTTCCCTGCTTTCCTGTAAAGCCCTGGTACAGAACCTTGGTCTCGCTATTGATGCGCAAGTTTTCGATCGTGGAAGCGTAGGGGGAGTTGTTGGAGCTGTAAGCTCTCCGGGACAGATTGCGGAGGAGGGCGGCCGACGAGCGGCTTTGTCTTGAGATAGCCTGCATCTTGGATGTGTGTATGTGACGAGCAAACCGGGAACAAAAGAAGGAAGGGCAGAAATCGATGGATGGCAGCCCAATTGGAAAGGAGAAGGATGTCGAGGCGTTTTTCGTCGATTGCTGTTTAGAGTCGCCGAGCTTCAAAGATGATCCGTCACTTCTCCAAACACACTGGAAAATGTCTCCAACACCAACACGGGCCAGCAAGACCGCAACGGGCTGGAGGTACGGCAAATCATGGGCAATTACGCCAATTGGCCGGGTCTTTCCGGCCGGTCGGACTGGGCTGGACCCTTGTGCCAAGCTGGCACCTGCAGGCGGCTACAAGGTTTTTCCACGACCGCTATAACAGCCCCCAGCACCTGCCAGGCAGATCGCTACAGTGGGCCACCTGCCGCCGGCAACTCGGCCAAGACATGCTGTGGCGCATCTTTGGATCACCCCGCCAAAAGTTGTTCCATCAATGTGACTGCACCAGGCAAGCCTCGAATAATTATCTACAAAGCTTCAGTGATAGTTGACTCGCGCCTCGTCAACGGCTGGCGTACTCCGCCCCTCTTCGATATACAGGAGCGCATATATCAAGAGGCAGAAAACATGGCAACGGCCACAGCTACGGTTACTGCGACTATTCGCAAGAAAGACGCAAATCTCCCACCAGAGAACGAACGTTTCCTCCGGTGCTGCGCAGATATTGCGAGCGCTCTGATTGAAGACCACGAGACCGCAAAAGACCCCTCCCGGCCGCAGCGAGACATAAACCTCAACAGCCTTCGGTCCAAGTTTGCAAAGAAGCACAAGATCGGAAATGTGCCCCCTCTAACAGCCATCATCGCCGCGGTGCCCGAGCACTACAAGAAGTACATCCTGCCGCGGCTCATCGCAAAGCCCATCAGAACATCGTCTGGTATCGCCGTGGTGGCCGTCATGTGCAAACCTCATCGGTGCCCACATATCGCGTACACCGGCAACATTTGCGTCTACTGCCCCGGTGGACCCGACTCGGACTTCGAATACAGCACACAGTCCTATACGGGCTATGAACCGACCTCCATGCGAGCCATCCGTGCGCGTTATGATCCCTTCGAGCAGGCCCGAGGCCGAGTTGACCAGCTCAAGTCTCTGGGACACTCCGTCGACAAGGTGGAATATATCATCATGGGCGGGACCTTTATGTCACTCCCGGAGTCCTACAGAGACGAATTCATATCGCAGCTACACAATGCGCTGAGCGGATACGGGACGTTGAACGTGGACGAGGCGGTACGGGGAGGCGAGCAGAGCAACATCAAATGCGTGGGGATCACGATAGAGACGAGGCCGGATTACTGTCTTCAGCCTCATCTGTCAAGCATGCTGCGGTACGGATGTACTCGGCTCGAGATCGGCGTCCAGTCCCTTTATGAGGATGTGGCTCGCGATACGAACCGGGGGCATACCGTGGCCTCGGTTGCCGAAACCTTTTGCCTGGCCAAGGACGCCGGCTTCAAGGTTGTCAGCCACATGATGCCTGATCTGCCCAACGTCGGCATGGAGCGTGATCTGGACCAGTTCAGAGAGTATTTCGAGAGCCCGGCTTTCCGCACAGACGGCCTGAAGATCTATCCCACGCTCGTTATTCGTGGAACCGGGCTGTACGAGCTCTGGCGGACGGGGAGGTATCAAAACTACACCCCCAATGGGCTCATTGATCTCGTGGCACGGATATTGGCTCTCGTGCCGCCCTGGACGAGAATCTACCGAGTGCAACGCGACATCCCCATGCCTCTGGTCACATCTGGTGTCGAGAACGGTAACTTGCGTGAGCTTGCTCTGGCCCGGATGAAGGATTTTGGTACTACCTGCCGAGACGTGCGCACGCGCGAGGTGGGCGTGAACGAGGTCAAGCACAAGATCAGACCGAACCAGATCGAGCTGGTCCGTCGCGACTACACGGCCAACGGGGGCTGGGAGACCTTTTTGGCCTATGAGGATCCGAAGCAGGATATCTTGGTGGCCTTGCTACGACTCCGGAAGTGCTCCGAGAAGTACACGTTCCGGGAAGAGCTGGTGGGACAGCCGACGAGTCTGGTGCGCGAACTACATGTCTACGGCATGGCGGTCCCCGTGCACGCCAGAGATCCCAGAAAGTTTCAGCATCAGGGATTTGGCACGCTGCTGATGGAGGAGGCGGAGAGGATCGCCAGGGATGAGCACGGGAGTGAGAAGATTAGTGTCATTTCTGGCGTCGGTGTGCGCAGTTACTACAAGAAGCTGGGATACTGGCTTGATGGACCGTATATGAGCAAATGGCTGGACGGTAGACCTGGGCCTGAGGAATAAACGGGGGATGGGTTTGATCGGGAACATTTACAAGGTGTGGCGTTTTTTGGATCTAGAGTGCTTATAAAGGACATGTGGAATGAAGCGCATAACCTGGAAAGGCGTTGGTGGGATTATAAAGGTTGATTGGCGCATAAAAGTTGATGTAGAAAGAATGGTAGCACCTCAGATTGACTGATCCAATTACCCCTTTTCGGAAATCGGGTCTAAACCGTCAAGGTCAATTTGTAACTCCTCTGGCACGTAATCAGATAGTTCTTATGGAGTTTGGCTTCGTTCCAATACATTCTTATGGTTATGGAATCTGTTGCAACCGGATTTTAAACGGAGTGCTGAACTGCCGACGTGGTTGCTGTGGTTTGTTTACTTGGTCCACAATACCCCTTATTTACCTCTGAATGGTCAACAAACCTGGATGCTTTTGTCCTTTACCCAAGCTAGGTCACATCATATCTCATCCTCTCATCTGCCCAGTCGCAAAATTATTTCACAACACGCACGTTTCTTTAACTCAAAACGTTGGATTTTGGGTGTTCTGCATCTCGTGGCTGGATGGAAGTTATCCGTCATCTACCGTCGAGGCTACTGAGCAAAAGAACCCACAACCAATCGGGAAACAAATTCCGCCACTTCTCTCCACTTTCTCGTCCGTCCATTCTTACATATACCTTGTTTCTGACCACCAACTTCATCCTCAGTTCTCCACATCCTCAACAAGGATGTGCGAGCGAGTCAGTCAGTCAGGGTACATGGTCTAGTGGTATGATTTTCGCTTCGCATGGTTTCTCCTCCACAGGACAGCTGGCGCATCTGTGAAAGGTCCCCGGTTCAATCCCGGGTGTATCCATCCTTTTGATTTTCCGTTCCTTGCTCGCATGAAAGTGATCTGGGGTTTGTGTTTTTTTTTTTTTTGGCAGTGAGTAGTGGTCATGGTGAGAGTCAGTTTGTTGTGGATGTCAATCACTCTTACGCCGTTGTAGGCTTAGAAGTGTCGTGGTAGTAGATCTGCACTGTTGAGTTAATTTGCGTATACAAGGGAAATCATTGATTGTCTTTTTTCTTGGAAATATTCAATGTCAAATTCATTTCTCATAGACTCGCAGACTTAGAGCGGTAGCGATGATGAGGGTTTGTCTAGAAACAATTGTTTTATATCATTTCTTTCGTAAACCATAAACGGAGGAAAGAAGACAAGGGACGGAGCGGAAGGGAGGAGAAGGAGAAGATAAAGGCGCGACATCGTAGATTCAAGACTGGACTAGCAGTCCTGTTTTCTGTGGTCTTGACACCAGATCGGAACTAGAAAAAGATTGGGATTCCGTGGCTGGTGCGGTGAATTGGCATACGATCTGTCGGTGCTGGTGTGGAAACTGTAAGTTATCGAGCTCACTTTTCATTTTTCTACTGATGTGCTGCAAAAAGAGACTGATATTGGTTGTGCAGAAACGGTACAAGGAGCGTATCAAGGAGCCGGCCAGTTCGGCTGCATAAAGAATGACGTAGAACTTGGAGGTGCTCGCATATTTAGCAGCGGTTTCCAAAACCGCATATGTTGTCCCAGTATCAATCCAGATCGACCTTGACAGCAATCATATTCCTGGACAAGAACCCCGTCACGAATAGCCATGCCTTCCTCTTCCCCTGGTCCTCGGTACCCATAGTGTCCTTCGGATCAATGGCCACCAGCACCGCGGCACTTGCGCTGCGAATCGTGCTTCCGTCGTCGGCAAACAAGAGCCGTTTGTGATAGCGAGGCTTGTTGGACTCCATGTTGATTCGGGTGTACCAAACCATGATGGGATCTTTGGCCAATAGCGACGGGTCGCGTGAGGTCTGGGCGAGGGTGACTGCCCGTGACAGGCCCGGGAGGACATATCCACTTCGATCGTCTTTGTGACCAGGCCTGGTCCCGTACGGGTCCGTGAAGTAACTGGGGTTATCGATGACCGAGTCGACTTGGATCTGGTTTTCGAGTAATTCGATTTTTCTGGTTTCCCTTTCAGGCGAGGGCGTGACGAAGCCCATGTGCAGTACACCGGCTGAGCAGCTTGAGACTAACACCTGCACATCACCGCTCGCTGCGGTCCAGCCACGTCCCAGACCATTGCTGTTGTGCATGTGTGGAACGGCTATTACAGCGTCCACGTCTGCTTTTGCGTCCGTACCTTTGTACTCGTCCAGGGGCTTCAGCCGGAGGTGGATCACGTCTGTCCACTTCGCCTCAAAGTAAGCGTCCTCTAGAAGGCGCATGATTCCGTGATCGGCGTAGCGGTGGTCGTTTGTCACGTAGATCGAAGTCGGACTGATGGCGAGGATGTCGTTTGGTGTCCGGAGTAGCGGGTGCCAGATGGAGCGGATATGTCTGACGGTTGAAGTTCCAATGACATGGTGAAGGACCTCGATTTGGGAGCGGGACTTTGGGTGCGCTGTCGACCACTGATTTTCCGTTGCGTGGTACTCTAGATTGGGGACGTGGTTTATCGCAAAGATGTACACTGCCTCGCCCTCTGGCCACTTGGGATCCGAAATGACATCGATTCCGTGAGTGACGAAAGTATGATCAAAGTTTTCAAATTCGAGTCGTCGAGACTTCATGGTCTGGGGAAATCCGGTTAGTTCTCTGATTTGGTCAGGGATAGCATTCGGGGAGACTGACCTTTGGGTTGATGATGTGGATCGAGCCTCTGCTCTTTGCGCCCAGTTCCGGATCGTCGAAATTTGCCAGTGGAGGAAACCACTTGAACCTGGTCTCGGCATTGTCCTCGCAGGCAGTGAAGAGGGTAGAACTCGGGGAGTGATAATGGAGGTCTTCACAATGTGTGGTGTCGGTGATGGTTACGATATCCGAGTCGTCGACATGGAAGCCGGCGACTTGGGCAGATCGTAAGACTCCCAGCACAGTCAAGGTCCTATATGCGAATTCTCCCCACGAGTAGGCCACCAAGGCTAGCAGAGCCCCGGCCAGCGACGTCACCAACAGTGACGAGGTTCTCATGACAGGAGGAGCTCCCTGAGATCTGAGCGTGCTGGAGCTTCTAGTGGTGATGGAGAGAGTATATGACCTCGTTGAATTCCTGGCCACGCGTTATTATGTCGACAAAGTCTTTGATGTATGTAGATGGCAACTGGCCATAATAATGCCTCGGCAGGGGATGTGCATTGCGAGTGGGGTTAGAGTATCCGAATAATCCGTACATGGAACTAGTTCTGGCAAAGGCGGGGAGGAATGAAGCCGATCGCTAGCTACTACGTGTAGTTTGCTTAAGGCACGACGGGAATGGTTAGCCGCGTTTTGCGAGACGCGTTGCACCCTTGATGGAAGTCGACGAAAGGTGATGTCATTGAGTTTAGTTTCGAGCTTGTGCGATCCAGCAAAGCCGGCGGCTCAGAACAAGAGGAGCCAACTCATCTCATAAGGATCTGCCCACGCACGCATTCATCTGTGGCTCGGTCGGAGCTTGTGCCACCTGCTAGAACTGTCGGCTCGGATCCGATTCTAGAAGTTAATGTAGTTGAATTAATAAGAGTTCAACGTTCTGACAGTCACGTGCGTCGACGATGCAAGGGCTTGAGCGAGACCTGGGAGTGGTCAGTGGTGTGGTGTGTAACCCGACCGGCACCCAGACCCGTCCATTGTCTGTCCCGGCTCACATCCCGCGAATTAGATCAAGCACCACTTTCTGGTTATCTAATCGACAGGCCTGTTCTACCGACGCTCCTGTCCTCCTAAACACCGATAATCGCGCCATCACCAAGTACAAAAGACCCGTCGTATTACCGATACAATACGCAGAACCGAGTGTCGTGACTCATCCGACCAGGCTCCAATGGCGCTTTACTGCCTACCTTCTATCGTCGTCTTTTCAGTTTCATTTTGACATGACAGAGTCCGATTGTATCCAAGGGCCAAATTGCCTGCCTGATTCTGTATCTTCCGTAAACAGATACGAATAACCTCAGGACAGCTGATGTGATAGCTAAGGTACCTTACCTTAATACGCCAAGCTATTTGCCCCTCCCTCCACCTACCAAGATGGGCAAGATTCAAACATGGAATACCACTCCCTAATCTGTACTCGCGTTTCTGATATGGTCACGATAAGCGTTCACTCAGCCCTATAGGTCACACCAATCTGGAGCACGGCGGTCAACAAGGTAACATTCGGTCCATCTCAGCTCGTTGCAAGCATGGGTCCAGACTCCAAGGGTCCGTGTTCAGCCCTACATCGGGCTACTTTGGTCAGGCAATTTGGCTGGACCCGGGCTCACCGATCGCCGAAAGGTTGCATGCTGTTGCACTCTTGACTCGGAACCCTTATTGGCAGTGGCATGGCATGGCGCTTTGCCCGGAATCTGCCCAGAGAGAAATATTGATCGGTCGACCGACTGACGGCTGGCTGACCCCGAGACATCACATATCTCCTCTACAGTCAGACGGCCAATCTGTCGACACCATAGCCGAGGAGGGGTGCATCTGGCCGTCGATGTTGCAACATGCTCGCCATACTTAAAGGCTCAAGTCCGCCCTGAAAGGCGCGGCGGTGCAGAAGACAACGCCCTCCCTCTAAATACAATTCCTCAAAATCAGCTACTTCAAATCATGGCCGGTCCTCGCTTCCCCATTGCCGGCCCATCTGTAGCCGACAAGGCAATCCATTTTGTTGACAACCTTCTGCACAAGGCATTGGACCCGAACCTGCCCATGCCCACATCGCGGCAGGCAGCCGGCCGTCCAGACCAGAGCACCATCCTCAAACACATCCCCGAGAGGGAGTTTCTGGCACAGATTGCGCCCAAGGATGTTGCAAATGCCCCTCTGCCGTCCTTTGATCCTGGCGTCTTCGACAACGAGCTACTGAAGCTGAAGCTATATCCTACCATAGACCCCGACAACCCAAACGTGGTCAAGGAGCCCGAAGGCAACATAAAGCAGGGTACCTATGTGGGAACACAAGTTGCTCTGACCCAAGCCTACTCAAGGATCGAGCAAACGTGAGTGTCACGTTCATGGTTTTGTACTGTCCAACAAGCACTGCCGCTCACGCTCTGTTGCCAGCTTTGCCTCACTCTTTGACGTCCTTGGCATTGAGCCAACACTTCCCCGGTACACCCCCCTCGAAGAGCAGAGAAAGCTGTACCACTTCTCCTCATACCCCAAGAACCCTGACGGGACACTTGCCGACTATCCGCCGCATCTCCAGACGATTCCACCGGACCAGAGCTTTACCCCGTTCGGCATCTTCAACGCGATTGGCTTGATCCAGACACAGGTGATCTTGCAGAAGCTTACTCCCGACGAGGATGGATTCCTCGGGCGCACCAAGAAGTGGTTGCTCGAAAAAGAACGGGCTGCCGCATTTGGTGGCGATCCGGAGAAGGGACTCAAGATCCAGGATGTGGTCGAGTATAACAAGTATCACCGCAAGTTTGGCACCGACATCTCCAGCGGAGGCAACATTGGCTTGCTGGAGGACTGGTACAGCGATCGTCGCTTTGCCGACCAGCAGTTCACCGGCACGAACCCGGCCACTATCACGCGGGCGTCCACAACGTGGATCGACGCCTTCTCCATCGCGGCAAAGACCGGCGGCTACGACAAGTGGGTGACGGCCCTCGGCAAGGCAGATCCCGCATCACTGTTCTTGCAGGACGGCAGCTACTTCCGCAAGGCATGTGGCGTGTCAGACCCGGCGGCGGTTCTTCACAACAAGCAGCCCGGCAGTGACGACAACTGGGCCGTGGGCGCCGTGAGTCTCTTCCAGCTCTACGAGGACGGGAAGCTGCACCCGGTCGCCATCTGCGTCGACCACAAGGGCTCGATGGAAAAGTCGGTCACGATTTTCAACAAGCGCATGACGCCCGCCGATTCGACCAGCGGCGAGAAGGAGGACTGGCCCTGGCGGTACGCAAAGACGTGTGCGCAGGTCACCGACTGGATGCGCCACGAGCTGACGGTCCACCTGACGCTGTCCCATCTGGTGGAAGAGGCCATCATCGTGGCGACGAACCGCACCATCCCGATGGACCACACCGTCCACCGTCTTCTGTACCCGCATTGGTACAAGACCCTGTCGCTCAACGCTGCCGCGCGCGCCACCCTCGTGCCGCAGGTCATCATCGACCTGGTCGGTGTCAGCCCGGAGCAAGCCTACAGCTTCATCCGCGACGCCTTCGACACGTACGACTTTGTCGGCAGCTACGTGCCCAATGATCTCAGACGCCGCGGGTTCCCCGACACCGAAGAGGGTCTGAAGCAGACCCGCTACAAGAACTATCCGTACGCCAAGAACACGCTCGCGCTGTGGAACACTCTGCATACGTATGTGAAGTCGATGCTTTCCGTCGCGTTCCCAACCGACGCCAGCGTCGCAGCGGACGAGCACATCAAGGACTGGGCGCACGAGATCAAGACGGCGGCGTTCATGCCGTCCTTCCCCGAGATCACGACACTGGACGGACTGGTGGACGCCGTGACCATGTGCATCTACATCGCCTCGCCCTTCCACAGCGCTGTGAACTACCTGCAGAACTTTTATCAGGCGTTCGTGGTGGCCAGGCCGCCGATGCTCTGCCAGTTGCCGGCGCAGTCTCTCGACCAGCTCAACGGGTACAAGGAGACGGATCTCGTGGCGTCGCTTCCCATCAACCGCCAGCGCGAGTGGCTGCTCGCCGCGCAGATCCCTTGGCTGCTCAGCTTCAAGGTCGAGGACGACCGCAGCCTGCTGAACTACGCGGCCAGCCAGTGGAACGTGTACAAGTACAAGACGTCGCCGGCTGAGCAGAAGATTAGGGACATTAGTCAGACGCTGTACAGCAGCCTGCAGGAGCTGCAGAAGACGTTTTACTATAATAGCACGGCGATGGATAAGGGGAGTATCCCGTATATGGTGCTGGATCCGGGGCTTACTGCTGTTTCGATTTTGATCTGAGTGTTGTTGCGGTGTGATGTCAGGGAATTTTCAGTAGGCTCAGCGGTCAGAATTGTCTCGTACCATCAAATGCTTTGAAAATTGACCACGTGTAGCCCGTAAAAACTACTGCTTCATTTTTTTTTTTTTTTTTTTTTTTTTACCTTCGTTTGTTGAGGGGTTTTGGAGTTTCTCGGGTTGGGGTTCGGTAAAAGGGGGTGGTCAATCCGGGTGTGGAACTAAAAAGGGGTGATGTGCACAGCTGCCATCAGCTGTCGATGCTGCCCCACCAAAATGCCATCCCACTTTCATTCCCATATCCAAATTTTTGGGAATCCTCCAACCAAGTAACAAAAGAAAAGAGAAAACCAATTGGCAACCCATCACCACGTAAAATACCCGTCGTCCCGAATCTGTCAAAAATGGTATCCCGCAAGAACCCGAACGGACCGTCCAAGAACCGCCTCGCCGCGCGGGCCGGAGGCATCAAGAAGCAAGCGCAAAGAAAGTCCAGGGCCGGCCAGACAAAGATCTCGCAAGCCGACGCCGCCCGCGGCGCGAGACCGGGCCTGTTGCCCAACAGCGGCCCGGGCGCCGCGCTGAGCAAGAAGAAGCAGAAGAAGTTGGAGCAGCAGATGCGGTTGGCGCTGCAGCGCAAGATGGCGGCCGAGGGAGAGGTTGAGATGAAGGGTTAGCTTTGTTCTTCGGGTTGGGTGGGGGCATTGATGCTGATGTGTCGGTCAAAATACAGATGTCCCGCTATCGAAGGCGGATAAGAAGAGTAAGGCAGCGACGACGGCCGACGATCATGGCGAGATGGATATCGAATGAGTTCGGTTTTTTCGACCGCAGCCCGACAAAACGAGTAAAGGACGAAAAACGTGAATATACCCATGGGAGAATAAAGACCAAGTGCAGAGGATGTGATGGAGCAGGAAGAAGGGGCCGGGGGGGGGGGGGGGGGGGGTGAGTCAGGGCGGCACCGAAAGGGGCAACTTGAATGCTTAGCAAGCGCGCGAGCTGTCGGGTTTTGTGAAGTTTCGAAGCTCATGTTGCTGAACTGAGCGTGCCAGCCGCTGCCACCGTATATTACAATTTGTTGCCAGGTTATGTTGGGAGCGCTAGAATTTTGCGGACTGGAGGGAAAGACGGCCATAACCGAATATACCCAGAGGAGCCTCAGGCGAGAGCTAGCTACATCCCTCCTAGGGAACTTGCTCGACGCATCATTGGTTTACGGTAAAGCACTACCTCTTAGTGCTGACATCCACCACGCATCGTTGCAGCCTCACCGGAGAGCTTATTTCGGAGGTGCTCATGATGACGGAACGGAGTTTAAACGGCGACGGTGACTCTATAGATACCCTAGACATGATTGCCAAGTGGGGATTAGAGGCCAGTAAATCTCAGACAAGACAATAACACCAGGAAACTGACCTTGTGCGACGTGTTTGTACCGGCTTCTTTGATTATCAGAAAGCAATTGAGACCGTATCCCATTCTGGCTTGGCAGATGATAGACCTCGCTGGTGTAGACAAAGGTTTGTCATTCTTGGGAGGCAGACGTGAAGACGACCTAGCTTGCAGGTAGCTAACAACCGCCGAAACAAGGACAGGACGGGAGATGAAAATCAAACAAAGCACGGGGGAAAATCGAGCTGGGGATGAATAGTGTGTAGAAGAGGCAACGCGATTCACGTTCATATACCACAGGTGCTGAAAACCCATAACGGAAGGTTCTTAGAGTCGATCGATTCAAGTACAACGACATTCATTTTGAGTGACCCAACCAAGATAGCACCCATACCCGTAATGGTAAATTATGCCTACTCATAGCAATAGTAAGTCTAGTCTATATCTCCCGTGTGATGTTGTGTAACAAAGCCAATAGTTACCGGCAAGAAAACCTTGGTGAGAAATCAAAACTCCCAAGTCCATGCAGGTAGAGAAATTCACACGCATGTAGTGATAATCCTCCCTGTACATTGCCAATTTAACCAGATATATATCCCGTTCTGCTGTGATTACCTTTCTTTCTCCTCGTGGCACCATGATACAGACACAGAAACTAACGATGTCTCATCGTATTGTTTACAACACAAGCACCATGGCACCCACGACCATTGCGACAGCCGCATACACACCGACGGCCAAATCACCAATACTGAAAAGGCTGCGATACATCAAAACCGGCGAGGCAAAGCTGCTGCTGCTCGCCGCCGCCGCAGAACCGCCGGAGGAAGCGGCGGCGCTGCTGGCCTTGGCTAGGCTGTCGCTGCAGGTAGCATCGGCGCTCGAGGCCTTGGTCACGACGGCCTGGCCCTTCCAGTCGCAGGCGTCGGCGGCCTCGTTCTGGCTCTTGTAGTACGCGTCTAATACATAGCCGAGCTGCTGCTGGGCCTTGCACATGGAGAACTGGCCGTATACGCCCGTCTTGGTGTCGCGGTTGATGCCGGCGCAGGCCTCGGCGTCGAGGCCGCAGATACTCCCAAAAATGTCGCCGTACTCGGTCTCATTCAGGCCCGCGGCCGGCATGCAGGTAAGGGACTTGACCATGCACTCGCACAGCGTCGCGTCGGGCGTCGGCGGCAGGCTGTCACCCACGACCTCCCAGCCGGAGTTGACACTGGGACAGGCGGCTGCGGTGTTGGTCGGGGTGTAAGCGTCCATAGAGGTTGACGAGGGCTTGATGTCCGCCATCTTGGTTTTTAAGGTGTCGTAGTCCTTCATGGGGCTGGCGGAAGAGCCGGAGACCTCAACCAGACCTACAGATATACGCATTGATTAGATGATGGTTTGTGAGAAAATGATGGCATATTAGCACTCACCGTAGTCGTTGTCCTCCTGGAAGTACATGTACACAATGCCACCAGAGATGACATCGGTCATATCATCGGAGTAGAGAGCAGTGGTCTCGTCCCAAATGCGAGCTTCAGCGCCGTTGGGAAGGTTGCAGCCATACTCAGCAAAGAAGACGGGAACAGAATAATCCTTGAAAAAGTCGACCTGCTCTGAGTAGCCCGACTTCTTGAACGAGCTCTTGCCGCACCACTCGTAGATGTTGTAGCCCCAGAAGTCGATGGCGTCGGTCTCGTTGCCGCAGTTGAAGTAGTGGGCGATCTCGGCGCGGATGTCGGCGTCGTCGTTGGCGGCGTACCCCACGCCCATCCACCGGTCGACGTTGGCGGCGATGTACGCCTTGGTGTCGCGCACGGCGGCCTTGACATAGGCGGAAGCCGGGGTGTTGGTCTTGTTGTTGGTGACCTCGTTGCCGGCAAAGAAGCCGATGACGTTGGGGTACCTGCTCATCTCATCGATCACCGCGGTGTACCTTTCATACAACTCGACGTTCCACAGCGGCTCGTCGCGGTTGATGGACAGAGACGGCTCGCTGAGATCGCTGATCACGTAGATGCCGGCCGCGTCCAGCAGGGCCATGCACTCGCTGTGGTCCTCCTTTGGGTCAATGGCGTAGGTGCGGATCGCGTTGGTGCCGAGGGCCTTGAGGAGCGGCACATCGCGCTTGCAGTTGGAAGCGCTGGCCAGCGGGTCGATGAACTTGGTGCTGTCGGTTGAACTGCCAGCTGCTGCGCTGTCCTGCTGGTAAGCGACGCCCTTGATGTAGAACTGCGTGCCGTTTTCGTAGAAGAACTTGGTGCCCTAGGACAGCAAACGAATGTCAGCGCTGGAGGGTGCAGAAAACGGAGAGAAGCGTACCTTCATTACAATCGGCGGCAGGGCAGCCGAGGCCTGGCCCAGTAGAAGGAGAGAGGAAATGAGGGCCGCCTTTGAAATGCCCATCATGACTGTATGTTGCGGCGTTGGCCTTGTTCTTGGTGGGAAATTCGGAGCCTAATGAAAGTTTGCAATGCTAGCGGGCCTGGAAATCGATTGTCGAACAATCTGCAAGCAGCAATGGCTTCCCTGGTGGTCGTGAATGATGTTATATCTATCGATATTCTGTTGATGATGCAGAGAAAAAAGAAGATGTGCTGCTATTACGAGTGTAAAAGAAGCGAAGGAAATAAATTGGTCCGTAACGAGAGTAAGAAGTTTGGGGATATCTGACAAGAACAAGTCCACAGAAGCGACGTGCAAGCCTCCCTCCAAAGTAATCACAGCACAGGCAAGTTGATGTTGAAGGATGGAAGGGAGGGAGGTTCATGGTACTAAAAGAGGCAGGTCTTTACCTGAGGTGCCAAGGCCTTCAACCACTGACAAGCTTCCGGCAGACCGACAGGGTGACAGGGTTGACAGGGAAAGAATGAAGCTGCGAATCCAGAGAATGTGGATCATCTGCAGGGAAGTTCGTCAGTGGTGCATCTAGGAGCGTGAATCTTGAGGCCCAGATGGACCCTCTTGCCAGATCAACATCAAACGCACCCCGTTGATGAACCAATGCAAGCCAATGGGTTGTCCGGTCGTCTTGAACCTTCCTTGTTGAAGTCGCGCCATCGTCATCTCGCCTCAAAGCTCTTTGTGGGCCTACCTCCATACGATTGCATAAGTTGTCACGGAAGACATGGCACTTCGTTGCTAACATATTTTGTCCTACGTCTGCACGACGTGCGTTAGCCTGGCGGGTTCGCATGCGAACCAAAACACGGCGGGGAGTTTGGCAGGACTGTGATTCTCCAACATCTCCACGAATATCACCGGGCCATCTGGGTGATCCAATCGTTCCAATCTCTCCTGCCAGCCATCTTTATTGAAACAAACTCCATGGCGAATAACAGAGCGGACGCGCGTTGTCGTGGATTGCCATGTGGGCCTCTCGAAGCAGCTGCTCCCAATTCCCGCATAAATCCACAATATCATTTTCCGACCGCTCCGAATCTCTTCCACAGCTTCTCTCGTGTTTTACGGTGTTGTGCCTTTCCCAATTGCCGATTCTGTCCTTGTGTTGGATGATATGTCGTTCGGAGGTCGTGATCTGCTGCACTGGTCCTTGGACCTTCTTTGCCCGACTTTAAGGTTGCACGGCTGGGCGGCATGGCGGTCGAAGCTTGACTTTTTAGCGGGACTGCTAGACCCTGTAAATCGTGGCAGGGCTTGACCAATTGGCACTGCCGGGCGCCACCAGCTCTGGGACCGGGACAGGACCGTCGGGACGCATCTTTTAATCTTCTCTCCTCACGCTTCCTCACTTGCTTCTTTGACGTAAACACTCGACGAAGAACAACAGTCGACCAAGAGCAGAGGGAAGGAGCGAACCGTTCGATCATTGCTTCACTTTATGGTAAACATGGCCGATCCCTTGGAACCGACCCCAGAGCTCGAATGTCTCTACGAACAAATTGCCGCACATGACGATGTGATGACTGACTGTACTAGCTATTGTAAGGTATTCTTTCCCCCATCAAAATATAAGATGACGTCTGCATGCTGTCAGCCCAGAGTCAGACTCTCGGTGGTCTTGATGCCAAGCGCCAAGTGCAAGCGTCCGCCCCGAGCTAGTTAGTAGTTAGTGTAAGAGGCTCATTAATCCTTGGCGCTGCAGCAAACGTCCCGACTTCCAAGTTCCTGCCTGGCAACGCTCGGCGGACCCTGAAGTACGGATCTGCAGGGGCTGGTGGGGAGATCGATATTGATATTGTTTCAACGAGGCCATGATCAGTTTTCCCATGACCAAGAGCCCCGAGATGCGATGTTTGTCCCTTAACAGTCACGGGGACTAACAAGCCGGTGGCTGGGCCCCAGTCTGTTAGTCTCTTAACTCTGGTTTCAAGGATAGCTCCGAGCTCCCCTGAATGGCCAAACAAAGGCTCGGTCCCTGCCGCCGAAAAGGGGGACGCTTGCTATCATAAAGAAGTTGAAGAATTTTCTTTTTCTTTCATCATGTGGCTGGTGTATGTGTGTGTGTGAGGATACTGGCTAGTGGGAAGGCTTACCTGAATGTTGGACCATGTGCTCAGTGGTGGTGATGCCGAGAAGTGGCCGGGTCGTCAGTGACAGGCTGTCGGATAGGACGTAAAGCATGGATGTTGCAAAAGTATCAGCAAAGATCTTTGAGCATTGCAAAATAGCGCGAGATTGATGGTGATTGAAAAAGCAGCTTCAGATAGACACACTTCAAATTTGGTCTTCATAGGCTCGCGCTATCGACATCCGTCCGCCGTAAAGGGACGCTTGCTCTCGGCAAATGATTTTTGGTTTATCATCATAGCTGCGTGTGTGCGTGGGCTTTGTGTAATGTATGGACTGTAAACAGCTTACCAGGTTGTTTAGTCTCCCGCTACGGTCGCCTGAAGACATCGACATTTTGTTACTTGGGTTTTCTGACAATGGGAGATGTGGCCAAGCAGAGTGGCATCAAGTGCTGAAAGGTATTGATACTGAATGTGCGATGGCAGAGGCTTGTGTCGCTCGGTATGTGTTGAGCAAGGTGTGCTTGGTGCTGGCGTTTTTGAAGGGATATTTCGGAGGAGGAGCCTGCCGAGTCACGACCGGTACCTGGGCGACGCGGACGGAAACATGTCATATGCTGTGTGTGTCGTTCGTGTGGAAAACTCTTTCAAGACAAGGAGTGCCAGAGCCGAGAACCTGATCATCAAAGTTAGCAGTGTGATCAGGAGTCTCGAATGAGCCGAGAAGGATAGAGGTGATGTGGCTCAGATACCGGATGTTGAAATCAGCGAATACCACTAGTCTTCAAGAGCTTGGGGCTTTCTCTTTCGCCGTTGGTTTCATCATTGCCGGTTTGTGATCTTCTGCAAGGAGAACTGAAGATCCGAGTCGGGCACGTACCTGGTTGAAGCAGATGAAAACAATCAATATGCTGTGTGCGTCGTTCTTGTCGGGCTCGGCTTTACCGGAACAAGGTATCCTAGAGAAGTGACCACGTAAGCTAGCAGAGTGATCAAAAACCTCACATGACCGGGCTTGAGAAAGATTGACGTGATGTGTGGCTCAGAGCTGAAAACTACATTGTGCAGGTAACATTGAACCAGTCGTGATGGCGTCTCCCAGGTGGGCGTTGCCCGAAAGGGTGTATGTCACAAACTCGGTGTTCCAAAGACCTGTATTTCTATGCAGGCATTTTCTTTCATCATCGCCTTGTGCTAGATAGCAGCAAAAGACAGACCACATACCTGATAGGGCCGTAGGTTGCCAACTGTGCTTTGGTGTTGTGCTGCGGTCTGTGGGCTTCGGTTTCCGAGAGACTGGGACAACACGATGAGTTAGCAGACTGTCAAAGTATTGGCTGAGACTTGAAGAAAGCAGTGAAAAGGGTAGATGTGATGAGCCTCAGAGTTGAAAACTAAGGGCTTTCATAGGGAGCACGGGAGACGCGTTGTAACCCCAGTTGCACTAAATGAGCTACCTTAACCCTGTTGTCCCTCAGATCCAAGTGCTAATTTTTCTTCATCATCGGTGCTGATTGTGTTGAACGAAAGAGACAGCCCACATACCTGAGCAAGTATTAGCTGCCATGTCTGCAGTTCCGCGCCGGTAAGTCATCCTGATGCCAATGTGTATCGCTAGAACAAACAATCAAAAGTTAGCTGAATGTCATTCGTGGCGGGCGTGGGTTCAGGAGGAAAGGATGGATGTTATGGGCCTCAGAATTGAAAACTGCTAGCTTCGTAGCGTCAGTCATACGAAGAAACACGGCGCATATTGCTGCACGCATTTAATCTCTTGAATCCCGGTGCAGTTTTGCTATGTTTCTTCATCACCGGCGGCGGTTGTGCTGACAAGGAAAGAGTCGGGGAAAATTATGTACATACCCCTGAACAGAAACCCAATCTTGTGTATCGGAAGAAGGCTGAGATGGCTGTGATGTGCTGCCTAGTGGGCCTGAGAGAAGAAACTTGAGAAAAATTACTAAAGTTATCAAAAGGTAAAGCACTGGGTCGAATGTTTCGCGGAGTTCGTGTTTGGTTGATATTCAGAAGTAGTGATTCTCATCATTGATACGAACATATCTTTGATCCACGTAACAGTTGTTCATCATGTTATGGGCATGTGATAAGGAGGGTGAACCAGCGTACCTGAGGAGCCAAAGAAAATGAAAATAAGCATCTTTCGGCATTGGCGATTTTCAAGACAGGCCGACTTTTGTCGAGAGTAAGCGAGAGCGGAGGAGATCGATGGAGGAGGAAGACTTGGCCGACCGCGCTGCCAGCTATGAGATGCCGAATCTGATGTTAAGCGACGCCATCCGCGGAGAGAACGATGATTGCGTTGATGTCTCGTTGTCGAGGACTCGAGGACTCGTTTTCGGGTTTCAAATGAAGTTGAAGACGTTAGCAAATCAGATCCAGGAGAACCAGACAAAAGGAAAAGAAGAAAAGAAAATTACACATGTCAGTCACAACATGGGCAACTCCACCGCTAGATGGCGGCAAGCTCGTCAATGCGGTCACCTCAGTGCCATGCACCAAGACGCAGGCTCCGGAAGGACCAGTACCTTGCACCAGGGTCCCGGCTCCGATGATACTGAATAACGAAAAAGAAGTGGGAAAAGAGGCGGCTCAGAACGTTGACATGTCTCTGTCAAGTCGTCAGGGACAATTTTGCTGCAGGATGTTTCAACCATGCTCATCATAGCCAGCCTGAGAAAACCTAGATGATTGGGAACACATTGCAATGCAATTAAGCAAGGCAAACTGTTATGTGACTCCGACTTTAAACCCCCAGAACCCACACGATTTTGCTCTCAACTCAAGTGAAGTGAAAAGGAAATCCTCGTCGTCAGCCGCCAGTGCTGCCTTTGTTGTTCTTGTATCTCATCATCGCCACCGCATGCAGAGTCCGTGGCAATCCGTGTTGCCACGGACGTTAACAGTTATTTCTTTCAAGGCACGTTGATAATGTATGAAATCTGGGGACTTACTTTGGCCCAACCAAGTCAGATATTGGCCGGGGAGAGTCTGGGAGAAATGCGAAACATGGTTAGCAGTGAACTTTCCCATGTCAAAGGCATCTAGGGGATAGTGTATTGATTGGGTGGGTCAGAGTGTAGTATCAAAAAGCGTCACTGGCGACACCATGGATGGGCCCATGTGTCAATATTCGCATAGATGTTCTCGTCATCCCCAGATAGGCCACAGGGTAGGCTGGGTGTGTGTGTATGTGCGAGGGGAGAGGCAAATGGGAGGGTACTCACTGATGATCACCACCGGAAGGAAAGTCTGAAGGATGTTGTGGGAGTTGATGATTGAGGGTGCTGGAGATTGGCGATCGACGGATCTTGCTGTGGCGAGAGGTGGTCGACCCGGCGAAGACTTTAAGGGGGGTTTGGTCAGTGAAATCGAAAGGGAAGCGGACGAAGAAGGGGAGTGGTGCAGATGATCTGATGATCCTGGCGGAGGAGAAGGAAGGTTTGAAGAAGTGAGGGTAGTGCGGAAATAATCTGTGGGAGAGAGGAAGGCTGGTGTTGTTTTGACCGGTCGACTGCCACGCGGGAAGGCAATGGCAGGGGACCCACCGGTCGACAAGAGGGTAGACCACAGGGGTACCTACTTAGGGGTCCGGTGCTCGCGGGTGTGGAGCCCCTTCGTTCCCGAGGGAGCAGGAAGACTTGGGTTTGACCATACTCTGGAGATAGAGGCATGTGTGCAGTAAATAAAAGACCCGAGGGCCTCCTAGCTGCCGTTTATAAACCGATAGAAAGGGAAAATAAACCTTATCGTGACCTATCCTCTCCCAGCGTTGCCGGTCCTGCTAGGATAAAATACGTGGCGGGCTCGCGTTTTCTAGGTTCATACCACCATCGGGATCAAGGGTTGACAGCATGAATGTTTTGCAGACTCTACAGAGAATTTGATTATCACCTTGTTCTTCAAGCTATGCGGGCCTAACAGCGTGCAATGTCGAAGGCTGCTTTTCCGCATGGAGGGGCACGGGGCCATTTCCTATATATACCCCATTCCACGGTAAGTAGTAGCCATCGGGTACCCTAAAAGGCCCGGTAGCATTCCTTGTCTGTGACCTATTTTGTGATCGGGGTGCTAGGGCTTGAGACGGTCTTTACAAGGGATATTTTGCTGCGTAAATAAGTATTTCCGGGATGGCTACCAGGTGCCCTGAAAAGTCAGCCTGGAGTTGCCAATTCTCCCAGCCCTTGAAAATTCCATCTCCATGACTCCTCTTCCTAAACCGGATAAAGGCTCCGTGTCATCTTTGGGTCTCAAAGATTCTCTCCACGCTTTTTTTTTTCTGCTGACACCCATATTCTTTTCCTCTCAAATCGACCTGCCCGATTGCCATTCATGCCTGTACCCATCTCCCCATCTTATGTGTGCGGTATCTTCTTGTACGGAAATGTTGGCATACTCGGTGTGTGCTCTCATGATGCTTGTCGGACCAGCCCTTTCTTCCTTGAGGAATGAGGGGCGGGTACTCGGATGCTCCTGGGAGGCGAAGGAGAGGGTTTGGCAGCCGAAGGATGCTCTTTGCATGATAAAGACTTGTGACACTCTCCTCCACGCCTCCTGGCCTTGATTGGCAAAATCCGCTCATTATAGAGACACGGTTTGCTAGCTTTGTTTGTCTAGGAATATACTTGGCCGGGTCTTCTGTCTGGGGATAGTGGCGTGTCGGGATGTAGTTAGGTGTGGGGCAAACGGCGTAAGTAAGACTAACTGTACCTAGCTTGACTAAACTTCTTCAGCCTTGGAAAATGTTGTCCGAATTTTGGAGGAACTAGAGAAGGGTATTAGCCGGGGTCGTCCTAAAATCCGAATGGCGAGTTCGTCGCAAATAGGGCTGATGTGATGTAGTTTATCCTTGAATAGGGTAACGTCGGTTTGTTCTTCCCGGTCGGTCTTTGGTTTGTAGATGGCGCCGGGGAAGAAGAATATATTCAGTGGTGGGCATCCTAGTTTTTTGGAAGATCTGTAGTCAGGACCTTTTTGGCCAGGGAGGAAGTGACTAGGCTGGGAGCCAGGGACTGTTTGACTCATCTCGCTTGTTTCGCGTCTACCATTCCATCTGCGACAAGAGCTTGTAACTTTGTGTGCTTAGCGATCGGAATCCGGGTGCGACTCTGGTTTCGTTTGAGCTCAGAAAGCGCGAACAGTACGGAATAGGGGGCGGTTCGAATAAAGGAGATCGGAGGCAAATCGAGGATTGAAAACATGAGTTGGTTCGAGTTGGAATTCGCGATATCTGCTTGTCTGCTGGCCTGTTAACCGTGTCTGTTGCAGGATCGGGGAGTCAAATTCGCTGGGAAGGGAGCGGGCACGAGAGGTACTCACCGTTCCTGGCACTTGAGGAGGTTCGAAGGAAGTGCTGTCTAAAGAGGGAAAAAGCGTCGAAGGGGGTAACGTGCCGGGCCGCCGAATCAGTTTGGCGCATAATCCGCGGGGCCTTGGACAAATCTGAAGGCAAACACAGCAGCAGCAAGCAGCAGCACAGTTTGTGGGCCTGGTCACTACGTCGGTGAAAAATTCCCCTCGAGGACGGGATATCGGACGAGAGCAACATGGAAGATACGTGGACCCGGTCAGGATCGAGCATGTTGATGGCTGGATCTTGGGCGACCATCGATTATAGGGTCTAATAATGAAAGTATTGGAAGAACCTAAAAGTATTTGTATTTTCGTTTACCGGAAGAGCCAGTCTGCTGGGCGACTGGAGAACAACCAGGAGAAGCACATGTCTGGCCAGTTTCAAGGCGTTATGGTATGAACTGGAGAAGTTAACCGACCAAAAGCAAACTCATCACCGTATATGTAATCAGGACTATGCACCTTGTCTCGATGCTTGATCTTGCTTGATATGGGACTTGATCGAAAGACGCGGGGTACCTAAGGTATGGTGTGAACAGGGTGGCGTCACATTTGCCCCACTGAACAAAATCCCTTCCGCTTCGACAATCGCGCCAACCTAGTCGCCAGGGGCCTCGGCAGAATTCATACGCGTCACTCCAGGCGTGTTTGGTGAATAACTTAGATCTCTGCTTGTTGAAGACTCCTTATCCCAATAGACGCGTAAAATCTCTGTAGCTAACCTGTACAGTGTTCGGCCTTCATTTTAGCTCTAACGAGGTCTATGTTAAGAATCCTCCCCAAGACCGAGTCGGCGGTTGGATTCTTCCGAAGCCGTCCCCAACGGGCCGACGGGACTAGATTTCACATTTTACGGAATACAACAAACAACGCCACCTGTGCCGCGACATCTTATAGAGCGAACCATCAACACCCCATTTCTCGACTAAACGCAACCATGGCTGCTCATAACCCACCGCCGAGGAGGTATCCGGTCGCCCGGTCGAATACACAGGTCCCCTCGCTGCATTATCCTTCAGAGATCATCACCAAGGACAAGAACAGTGCAGCACGACGACAGTATCTCGTCTTTTTCATCCCCGGCAACCCCGGTTTGGCCGACTACTACGTGCCGTTCCTGACCGCGTTGCGGCAGCTGCTGAACGAGACCGAGGCGAAGACCTCGTGCGCGTTTCACATCCGCACCCAAAACCTGATCGGATTCGACGATGCAGACCACGAGCCACCGTTTAGCAACGATGCGCCGCCGTTCAGTTTAGAAGACCAGATCTGCCACATCTACGATAGTGTCTTCGAGGCGAACATGATCTCGCAGGCCGGGAATCCAAGGAACGGCAGGACCTTCGACGGGGTGATTCTCATGGGCCACTCGGTCGGCGCGTACATCGCCATGGAGATCTTCCATCGGCACCACCTGGCGCAAGAGAAGCGAGGACTCAACTTGAAGACGGGCATCATGCTGTTTCCTACGATAACGCACATCGCCAAGTCTCGCAACGGATGGAAGATGGATTGGTTGCGCACAACGCCCTTTCTGGACAGGCACGCGCATCGGATTGCCCGGCGCTTCTTGGACTTGTGGCCGAGCTGGGTACTCCAGGGGATTATCCGCCCGGCGATGGGGTTTGCGGACCACGGCACAGCGGCTACCACGCGGTGGATCACCAGTCGGGATGGTCTCTGGCAGACGCTGCACCTGGGCAAGGACGAGATGGGGACCATCACCGAGGAGAGGTGGAGCGAAGAGTTGTGGGAAATAGCTGACGAGGTGGACAGCCCGAATGCTTCGGTTGACAAGTTTTACTTTCTTTTTGGCCAAAACGATGAATGGGTTGGGGAAAAATCGAGGGACGAGTTCATTAGGCGACGGAAGGAGCATGCTCAAGGACGAACGAGGATTGTAATCGACGAGAATAAGATTCCTCATGCCTTTTGCATTCGTGAGTTTGCAACACCTCCCTCCAGACTTGGGTTGAATTACTAACGTATCACAGATCACAGCGAGTTGGTTGCGCAGAAGATCAAGCCGTGGATCGAGGAGGTTGCAGGAGCATAGGAAGTCAAGACCCTGTCGGTCTCGATACCGGGCCGATGAAAGTGATGGAAGTGGTTGTGCGATACAGGACGAGGCCGGTACATGCCCAGAAGTCTAGGAGCGGGCGGGCTCTAGAAGTGGAAGGAATCTCCTAATAATGCCAAAACCATTGAGATTCTCTCCATAACGCAGGACAAGTCCGGATGCAGCTCCTTCGCCGCACAAAGCCGAGCCATTCATCTGACAGCTGTGTACCAAAAGAGCTCCAGAAACGGGCTCCAAGCTAATCCATTTCTTCTTTATAGTATCTCGATAACACGTGGTTCAACGGTCGTGAACCAGTTGAACTCCCGTTCCGCTCTCGCCTCCCAGTCAGCATCGCACTCGTCATCGCCTTGACACTCCTCCACGCCCGTCTCGTATTCAAACTCGCCAATCCGCTCGAAAACGTGCACACCATCCTGGCAAACCATCGGTAACCCATCATGCGCCTGAACCTGGCGCAAGACAAGTCCATTAGACAGCCACATTGGCCCGTTGCGCCCACCACGTATCTCGAGTGCCCACACGTCGATTCTCATGTCGGACTGGCTCGATTCGATGGCGTCCTCTTCGCAGTCGAGATACAGGTCTGCCACGGACGCGCGATACGACCTTGGCCTCGACCCGCTACCACCGCTGCCAGGCAGCTTGAGCACGTGGTCGGTCGTAAGTCTGGAAACGTCGGTTCCCGGATCATGGAGCGAGCTGGCCCTACGGTACGAAGCCATAATCAACCGCCCCTTGACCCTGAGAACCCCGGACCCCGGCTGGATAGCGCCAAATGGCGCATTGACGTTCACCAGCTCAGTCGTAACGGACACGACTTCCGCGCTGGAATGGTCTGGGGCCAGCTCGTTCTCCTCTGGGTGTTGAAAATGTACTGGGCTGTTGACGGCCAGCCAAGACCACGATGGCCCCTGGTACGCTGTCGGCCGTGGCAGCCTTTCGCGAGGAACCACACACCAGATCAGGCCGCTATGGAGGAGAGACGTCCAGAGACCGGCGACATACTCGTAACTCGTGAGTTTCTGGCTGAATCGCTCGGCAACGCCGGATATTGCGAGTGAGCGGTCGGTACTCTGTGTCAGTTTTCGTCGTGTGAACTGCTCAACGGCAACCGCCCAAGAGCTCTGGGGATCTCGGTCGAGTACATTCCAGCTGAGGGCGTCAAATCTCGAGCGATTCTTTTCCGCTTCTTTCCGCCACCCGTCCGCCAACCCGTCTGCGAGGTTAGTCTTGGATATGCCCTCCTGACACGTCCATCTTGTTTGCCTGGACCCGAACTCGACGATCCTGCTCGACAGCATCCGCTCCTGTAGCGTCCAGCCTCTCTCGTCGATGGGCTCGGTTGCGATGTCCAAGTCTATCAGTGTTACGGACCCCATGCGTTCGTCTGCTGTATCGCAGCGCCAGGGAAGCAAGAATGCGGGAACTGCTTCAGGAGACTTGACCCTATCGTGGAGAAAACCCTCCCAGACCGATCGCGATCGGGACGCAACGATGGTGAAGGCGGCACCGCCATATATGTACGGCATTTTGGCGATTTCTGTGGCTTTCTCGCCGTCGCAGTCCTGCAGAATGCAAAGCGCGTCTATCCACAGGTAGTAAAGGCCAATTTGCTCGCACACCTTGACCGCGTCCTGCAGAGTGGCAGGCAAGGCTGCGAACTCGATAGCAGTCGTGAACTGTTCCATAGTTGACGTGTCCAGCTTGACCTTCTGATCACCACCCCAGCAGTAGCTGAGAGCCGCAAAATCCGGCAAGGGCTCCCTCAGTTGGTCCGTGGCTTGCAGTCGGAGGCAGCGATGCTCACCGTCGAAATCAATCTTGATCAGCCGTTTAGGCTTCGTTTTGGTATGGCCCGATGACCTGGTCACGTCGCTACATTTTGTGTGGTGGGCTCTACAGTTTTGCAGCCAGGCGGAGATCTCCGGGATACATGTGGTTGGCTGATTCTCGATCGGTCTTGTTGACAAGTCTCTGGCTGCCGGGTTACATGGGTGTGTAAAGAGCTGGAGGCCGCGCAATGTCCGATATGGGATAACTTTGCTCTGGGGGTCCATGAGTCCAAAGTACTCGATGCAAAGCACGTCTTGGGTGTAGCCCATTCCGACTTTGAAAGCAGGGTTTGTATCGGCCACCAGGATATAGTCGTCAATTTCGACACCGTCGTCTCGGTCCTGGACCGCGGATACCAGCGATGCGTGCCTAAAGCTTGGGTCATCGTCGTATGCTTGAATCACCATCGCATAAGTTGCCTGGTCAAAATCCTCTCCCATATCCTCTTCGTTGCCGGTGACATGGAATCCTAGCATCCGCCGCCTTGAAATGGATTCCCCGTCAAGCATCCATTGGGCCAGAGCGCATCTTTCCGCAGCGGCTTTATTCAGGTCTTGCAAGGTAAAGCTGCCAAAGACAATCTTATTCCAGCTCATATCCCGGGGATCTTGCGTCTTCGGCGTCGCCGCGTCATTCGAGGTCCAGTCGGTAGCCTCGATGATTAGGCGCTGACAGTGTTCACAGGAGTGGGAATGGAACTCGACAGGTGCCATAGTAACTTCGGAAAATGATATATTGGTGTGGAAATTGAGGCACAGATACCTAGATGTCAGGCTGCAGTGCACGACTGTCCGTTGTCTGGGCCAATAGACGGCTAATCATCGGCATGTATGCTTCGGCATTGCTGTTGCTCCGAACCTGAAAATCGTGTCCCCCAACTGTCGTGATACCGAACGGCCTAAAGTCATACCTAGGCGCCAGATCGTCCTGAATACCTCCTCAGCTAGAATCATGATGAATTCAAGAGAGGCATTGCCCTATGGTACGGGCCTTGGACGTGGTATCTGCTGAGATCAGGCACCGGGGTTTCCCCTGAAAACGAATAGAACGCATGGAAGATTGAAGGCCGACGGAAGAGTAGAATCGCAAGCCGTCGGACTTAGTAGAGCAACAGATAACAATATAGGGCGGTGAGGGTAAATAGAGTAGGAAGATTTGAAGAAGGATTTAAAAAGGAGATGGGGACACCAAGCTCTAGGTAGTCTAGTCTACCTCGTTGATTGCCACTTATTTGTTCTAGTGATTGGATGGGTCGTTCCGGCAAGCACAGAGGGGGGGCAGGGTTCGGCCGCGCAAATTCCCGTGATCAATGCCGACAAGAGACCGAATCTGGCACTGCCCTGACAGGGGTCGCTCCCAGAATGTGGATGCCTAAAACGTTCACTGCAGTTCATCCTTCAGGGCCGGCCCCGTAGCTTTGGTCAACGCGCCCGCGACAAACAGCAGATTTCCTGTTTCGCCCCGCGTCTCTCCTTTTGACCCTCCGTCGACTGGCATCATAGAGCGGGAGCCCTTTGCGGTGATCTCTTCGCTCATCCAGTTCCGGTAACCTACGTTCCAATTCCAGTTCCATTTCCATTTTCCAGCATCCATGAGCGGCGCTGCGGCGTCTCGCGGCAGCAATTCCCCAAACACTCAGGTGGTTGGACTTGAATGCTTAGAATCGACCAACTGACGCTCCTCCTTCCGAAATGCTGAACCCGCACCCTTCATCCCCACTCGTCACCTGTTTACGTGTACACTGGGACTAGTAGGTCCCAGTGCGTCTGCCTGGCCAGAAGCTTGGTATATCTCTGACGCTTCCGGCCAAAACCATGCGGCAGACGCTACGGGGTCCACCTCCCCGGCCGGCCCTGGGCGTCCTCCCGACGTCGACACCTCGGCCACTGCCTTCCTCTAACTACCTCGTCGAGTCATGGCTCGACAACATCCCCCAAACCGCTCTCAAGCCGTCTGCCGAAGAGAACGACCATTGGCGTGTTGACCATGGCCCCGGCATTCCCCAGAGAAAGTGGCGACGGCTGTTCAACCAAAGATCCATGAGGGCCGCATCGCTATTTTTTGCCGTCCTCATACTCATCCTCATCTTAAGCTTCATTGGGTGGGAAAGTGGCAATGCTAACATATACACCACCTTAATTCTAGTACGTTCTGCTTACTCTCTGCAGTGGTCCTGCTCCATCAAAAGGCAGAGAGACTGTAACGGCTATACTAACTTTCGTTGCAGTGTCCGTTGGTTATCCTCTGGAACGTTGCCGAATATATCCTCACACGTAACCGGCGCGGCATCTCGCCAAAGGTCCGTGTCTTTGTCGACAGCGTGCTCTGTCTTGCAGCGGCCTGTGCAGCTGGCTTTCTCCTCGCCGATGTTCTCTGGTGGACTACCGGTAGCTACAACCATCCGACCAAGATTACATGCGTCGTTTTCTCAATTTCTATCATGTACGTTACCTATTCTGCCCGAACACATTGACGTCCAACGGACAGAGAATCGTGAAGAGACTGACGCAGCAATACAGGTTGATACACTCCTTTCTTCTCATCTTCTTCATCATACGCTGTCGCGAGAACAGGTCCGCAGACCTTCTATACGCGCCGAAAATTATGTACTTACAGACAGGGGGCGCGGTTCTGGTCACTCCGCATCCTGTAGTGACACGCCCAGTGAGGTTCAATCCGCGCATCGAGTTGACTCAACTGCGGACGACGAGCATAGGCTCCCAAGCCGACCCGTCGAGTCGGAACCGAAGCACTGAGCACCCGCGAGCGAGAATACACGAGCAACCAGTTACAGGACCTACACGGGCTGCTCCATCGCCCGCGATAATATTGGAGCAACCAGTTAGAGTCCCTGCACAGATCGCACAGTCATCTTCGGTGGCGCCTCCCATTTCACCGCAGGCGCGAACCTCGACAAGCACAGACGTTGGGCGTGGCGAAACACCTAGGCAAGGTGTCCCTAAGCGAAAACCTGTGGCGAGTGCCAAACCTGTTGGCACACACTATGCCACGCCGTGGCCATGTCCTGACTATCAGCCAGACGACGCTGAGCGGGAGAGAGCGGTAAGAGGGGAGTCTCAGGCACAGTGGATGACACTTCACGGCATGCACTTGACCAGAGCGGACACCACCAAGGGTCAGGGCCAGGCGGCGCATTAGTGTCCGCTGGAGGACTGGAAGCAAGGCGACGGAGTCGGGGGAAAACACGGACTGGGCATACTCCTTACTTGGTTGAAATAGTGATTTGATTGAGTATCAACGGGACTTTGATTACAATGGTAATAGGGGAGAGGCAGTTTGGCTATGATACCCAAAACAAATACATGCATATACAAAATCATCAAATACATCAAATACAGTTAGTTGCTTTAGATGGTCAGAAAAATTGTCAAGACCGACAACTTTAGATGGGCAAACCGAATGGCGGATGACGGTATGACGCCCGAAACAAGATGGATGAGCCCGACATTCAATATGCGTAGGTAGATTTCAACTATCTACGGATAACAAGGTTGACTTTGGTGTGCTACGAGTGCCCAGAGTTTGGTTTCGCTTGATTGTTGAACTAACGACACAACCGATAGGTTGCAGTTGTTGTGGAATGGAATATCTTGCCCAAAGCGGAACAGGCCTCGTAAGCTCCATTGAAAATGCTCAACGCTGATTGGCTCATCGTATCCAGCCATGCACGACAAGGGGCCTTCAAGGGGCGAAGTAGCTCCAGAAGGAACAAGGCGTTGCAAGGGGCGGGGACATCATGAAGCAAAGCGGAAAATGAGCGGGAAATGGTGTGTGCTATGGCCAGATCCGCTCTGTCAACCATCTGCGCCAGGCCAATGCTGTCCAAAAGAATACGGGTGCCTAAAAAGAAACTCGCGATTTTTCTTGCTGGCGTGCTGTTCGATCGCGCTTTGCTTCACGGGGCTGCCTTGGCGTGTATCCAACCTCCAGTCCGTGAATGACAGCTCAAGGACACTCCTTATTATCTTCAGTTTGACCACAAGTCGCGACCTGCAGCTTGTATCCTACCTTGTCCAATCAACCCAACTTTTCTTGATTTTCCCAACTGAAGGTGCAGCAACCCCTCGCATCTTCAAATAGTGATGGATTGGTAATTATCACCGAGATCTCAATTGATCCGGCTCACGTCCTGTCAATTGAAGCCTGAATATCGATTCTCAAAAAACAGAACCATAAAGAGGAGCGGAGCGGTACAGATACTCCCGGGGCGCAAAATCCAACCTGTCCACAAGACAGACAGTACGGCACCTGCTCATACCCGATGACCGCCGTCGACGCTGAGTCCTTCGTGACCCTGGCTGGCCACCCCACTGGTGGCAGCAGGCTCAGCGGCCAAATCAAACGGAAATCACTCGCAACAACAAGCCTCAGAACAGCAAAGCCGCCGTCGGCAATGGCGGCACCAACAGCAATGGCCGACTACCCCCAAGAGTCGTCCTACACGATGGTCCCCGCACCGCAGCGCCTGGTCCCTTACTCGCGAAACTGGTACATTGCCCGCGTCTTGCTGCGATGTCTCTCGTTTGTCTTGGCCGTCGTCATGCTGGGCCTGGCCCGTGAGAATACATACTCTTGGACTTGGAAGGCTGCCGTCCCCGCCGGCGTCTGCGTCGCCGTCTACGACCTCGTCGAGATCGCCGTGTTTGGCGTGCGCTACAAAGTCCGCCGTGGCATGCACCCCGGCGCGACCGTCGGCGCAGACCTCCTCCTGTGGCTGATATGCTTGGTGTGCGCCTTCTTTCATATCGCGCTGGGCACGGAGCTGGCGATGATAATTTTTGGCACCTATCCGTATTCCACGGATATCGATATCACTAATGAGACTATCCTGATTATATTAGCGTACGTTGGTTTTCGGATCCAGAACGGGATTTTTAGCAGCTGACCACTGACATGTCGAAAAAAACAGAATCATCCACTTCATACTCTTCGTCCGCGCCTGCATCGAGACGCGGCAACGCAACAAGTCCAAAGGCCGCAATCTCTACGTGTACATGTACACGCCCGGCGGCGGCCGTCCAATCCCGGTTCTTCCGATGAAGGAGCAAGGGGCCGGCGACTATGTTGTCGGCGATGCCGTTGTCGGCCAACAAACTCCAGGAGGTGAGATCGATTGGACCGCCGCGACCAACGGCCGCGCCCCGAGCTATGTCACAGCTTCGGTAGGGGTTGAGCGTGTGGGCTCTTCCATTGCCGACTTATCCCTTGCTGGCGGGGGACTCCCGCCATCGACGACGGCACCAACTGTCATCACTTCTCCACCATCGGTGTATCAGTTAGGGGATGGATTCGACGGGTATCAGGGCCCGACGGATCAGGTTGGCATGAGATATCATGCCAACTTCGGACAGAAGGAGATTATTCCGCATCGACACTGAGCGGGTTGACCGACCAGCACAAGTCTCGAGTTATCAATAGATTGATAACTGGATAGATATCTTGATGATCGGGTTCTCTTTCGCATCGGAATTCTGATGACTGTGGAGAAGGGGAACGCGGGGGAAAGACTCTGAGACAATATTGGATGGAGGCAATACCAACCGTGCCTGGTAGGTGTAGAAATAACTGTGCCTCCACTCATGAAAGGAAAGCATGAGCGAGATTTTGCACACTGAAGCCGTGTTGGATAAGGTAGGCAAGGATTTGGCGAACTAGGAATTGAAGCCGGCATTGGATGGAGTTGGGGTTGTGGTTTCTTTTGCAGGCCATATCTGGGTTGGATTACACGGCATCTTTTTGGATTATATTTTGCACGATGATGCGTTCTTGCTGTGTTTATGAGAGACGAGAGGACATCAATTAATAAGTCTAGTTGCTTTGGACATGCAATGTCCGCCATCCATCTTCTCATTCGCCTCTTTGTTAGGCGCCGCCCGACAGACGCACTTGGGCAACGACGGCCTGAAACCCATTTCCGGACATAACTTGGCACCCATTTTGAAAATACTCGAGTTCCATCCTCCCTGTTGACTTGGCACAGTCTAGACCAAGCTTGATCCGCGACCTAATTCGCTGCGTCACGCTTCCCATTCATTAGTTGCACCTTTCCTGGCAATTTCAAAGAAAAAAGCGGAAGATTCATGTTGAAAGAGTAGATTCCTGGATTATGTGATATAGAAGTGGATGGGGTCGAGGTAGCCGAAGGTCGAGAATTTCATGTACCTTGTTTCTATTTCGGGGGTGAATAACATGTGATGTACAAGATTCACAAATATGAGGCACCATAGCTGTTAGTTTGAACGACTACGGCTCTCCCGCGATCCTATAGTCCCCAGGTACCTAACGAGGTGTTCTGTGTTCAATATATTATATCGCCGAGAAAGCAAAGGTAGCTGGCAAAGGCCGCTGCCGCCGCCGCCATCGAGAAGGCCAGAGACATGAATAACAGATGGTTAAATACCTCCAGGCAGTGCGCCAGCACCCCCAATTATAGCTAAGATACCTAAGCAGGTACCATTCACTGGATGCTTGTATGTAACAGATGATTTGGAAATTGACGCGATCCTTAATTCGTATACCAGGCCTGTCGTATACCTCTATCAGGATTCAATATCTTAGTAGATTACTTTGCAAGGCTCTCGTCTAGACAGTAGACATCGCGTATGAATTCGTATTTCGTATTCAAATATTTTATGCTTCGACGTATACTTCACTCTGGTTAGTGGCCAACCACCTGCGACCTGTACCGCATAAGACATGACTCCTGGTTGAGGTATAAACTGAACAATGCGGCACATCTCTCCCAGAGTTATCTACACCTCTGATAGCATACAAAGCTTTCTACGTAAGGTATTACTTCGAAGGCAGCAGCGCCTGGTTTCGATAAGAAAACACCGCATCTCTGATATGTAACCTGATATTTTCCGCGAGTTTAAGCCCTAAAGAGATACAGCTACCTTGCCGCGAGGAACTGCAAATGCGCATCCAGTACAATGAAGTTGGTTGAAGAGGAATATACGGATATGTTTGCAAAACCACTGATATTTGTAACGGGCTGAGCCCTGGAGTGGCTCGGCAACCCTCGGCCATCCATCCATGTTGAAGCTATTCCCAGAAAACACCAAGCGCATACACGGACCACAACACTATTCCTCAAACGTGCGCCGACACATCTGGAATCCTCTCTCCCTTTCTGGCGGGCCTACCGCAGTCATGTACATTTAGATGCAGCTCTCAAAGAGCTGCCCAATTTCTCTTCCTTTCCTCTCCTCATGTTTCACGTCTACGTAGCAAAGGCCTAGCTAGTTGCAAATATACTTACTACCTTAGCCCATTACAATATTAGGGTTTGAAGGGAGTAATGGCAAGATGCCAAGGTGAATGTATACACATAATTTTGCACGCAAGTTTAATTACTCACATTTCACCGCAGGATTGTTGACATGCGTAAGGGGTTCAGGGGCTGATGACATAAGCAACCCACCAGGATGAGCCCTGACGTCAAGCATGCTCGCCAACAAAGCACGGACACTTTCTGTGAGTCTGGGCTTGTTCGATGTGGCGGAGCTGGGCTTGGATATTGTTGTTGGTGTTCGGTGTGGCAGTCTGCCAGTACTACTTTTTGGTCTTGCAGAAATGAATGCGGCTCGTGAGATGTTTCATTGTGAGTCGAGTCTGAAGAAATAAAACCAAAGTTTCAACACAGAGTTCCCGGAGCTGGATGTGTGTCGATTTGGACAAAGAGGGGTTTAATCCTTACGTTATCAGTTGTGGCCTTGATGCCTGACGCACCACCAGGCTGCTATCGGTTATCAGAAATTTTCGATATTCAAAGCCCCACCAAAGGCGACTTGCCTTGATTCCCCCACCTTTGAGTCTCAAGTCCCGACCACCACCAAAGGCGCAGCAGCCAACACTTTCATCGCCTCTTTCTGGTCATTACAACGGAACACGATCAAAAACACACTCGATCTGACCGCTTCCGCTCATTTTGGATTTCATAGTACCTCTTTATTTTCACCCAAAACCGACTCGGAATCCAACTGCCCAGCATGGCTCCGTCCGCATCCAAGGAGAAGCGCCTCGCGAAGCGCGCTGCCGAGGGGAAGGAGAAGAAGACGGTCGCTTCCAGATCCAAGGCCAACTCCAAGAACGCCAGCGCCGCCGCATCGGTAAATGGCGATGAACCCGAGCTCGACGCCTTCGGCAACCCCGTCGTGTCCGATGAGCCTGCCACCGGCGCTGACAAGGCCGACGAGGTGAAGCGTCTAGCCGAGCAGATGGACAAGCATGGTCTCTCTGACCGTATCACAACCGGTGTCCTCGCCTCCACCCCCGCGAGCAAGGACGTCAAGATTACCAGCGTCAGTCTGGTGTTCCACGGAAAGGTGCTGATCAGCGACGCAACCCTCGAACTGACGTTGGGCCGCCGGTACGGCCTGCTCGGTGAGAACGGCTGCGGCAAGAGTACCCTCCTCAAAGCCATCGCCAAGCGCGAATATCCTATTCCTGAGCACGTCGATATCTATCTTCTGAATGAAGGCGCTCCTCCCAGTGACTTGGGTGCCCTGGAGTGGGTCGTCAAGGAGGCCGAGAATGAGTTGGAGCGTCTCGACAAGCTGGCCGAGAAGTTGCTCGAGGAGGAGGGACCGGAATCACAGGTGCTCATGGAGCTTTATGAGGTATGCTAGTCCATCCATCTCCTGATCAACGATAATGCTAACCTTTTGAACAACAGCACATGGAATCGATGGATCCCTCGACATTCGCCACCCGTGCCTCGCTTATCTTGACCGGTCTCGGCTTCGACAAGAAGACTATCCACAAGAAGACCAAGGACATGTCCGGTGGTTGGAGAATGCGAGTTGCCCTCGCCAAGGCGCTTTTCGTCAAGCCAACTTTGCTCCTTCTCGACGACCCGACTGCCCATTTGGATCTTGAAGCTTGCGTGTGGCTGGAAGAATACATGAAGAAGTGGGACCGCACACTGGTTCTCGTCTCCCACTCGGAGGATTTCCTCAACGGTGTCTGCTCGAGCATGATCGATATGCGGGACAAGAAGCTCCTCTACTATGGTGGTAATTACGATTCGTACACCAAGACACGTTCCGAGCAGGAGGCCAACCAGATGAAGGCGTACCAGAAGCAACAGGACGAAATTGCCCATATCAAGAAGTTCATTGCCAGCGCCGGTACCTATGCCAACTTGGTCAGACAAGCCAAGTCTCGTCAAAAGATTCTGGACAAGATGGAGGCGGATGGCTTCATTCAGCCCGTCACCCAAGACCGTGTTTTCTCCTTCCGTTTTGCTGATGTCGAGAAGCTACCGCCCCCTGTCCTGTCATTTGACGCCGTTACCTTTTCATACTCCGGTGACCCGAAGGATGACCTTTACCGCAACCTCGATCTCGGCTTTGACATGGATTCGCGGACAGCGCTCGTCGGCCCCAACGGTGTGGGCAAGTCGACTCTGCTGCGTCTCATGACCGGAAAGCTGTCTCCTACCCAAGGTTCCGTCACTAGACACACTCACTTGAAGATGGGACTGTACTCTCAGCACTCTGCCGAGCAGCTTGATCTCACAAAATCTGCCTTGGACTTTGTGCGTGACAAGTACAGCAGCAAGTCGCAGGATTACCAATACTGGCGGCAGCAACTTGGCCGTTATGGCCTGACTGGCGAGGCCCAGACATCCCTGATCGGCACCCTTTCCGACGGGCAGAAGAGCCGTATTGTTTTTGCCCTGCTTGCTATCGATGGCCCCAACATGCTCTTGCTGGACGAGCCTACCAACGGTCTCGATATCCCGACTATTGACAGTTTGGCGGATGCCATCAACGCGTTCAGCGGAGGTGTTATTGTCGTCTCTCACGATTTCAGGTAAATCCCCTTCAAATTTGATACCGAACGTTCGTATACTGACAAATTCTGCAGGCTCTTGGACAAGATTGCCAAACAGATTCTGGTTTGCGAAAACAAGACCATCAGGCAGTGGGATGGCACGATAGGCGACTACAAGAACTACCTGCGCAAGAAGATGATTTCCGCCGGAGCTGTCTAAAGAGACTGAACAGGTTTTGATTTTCGTTCATCGTCAATAAAATTGGTATGGCACGTGGTGGCCTGGCCGGAAGCGAGGGCTGTCAAGGCCGTCAGGTAGGTTTGGCCAACAAAAAGGGGATCGCTGGGCCACAGAAGGGGTCTGGATTAGCCGAACTCCCCCTTGGTTAGGGGGACTGTCGGCGATGATGATGAACCAATTTTGGGCATGGGATAGACTTATTCTTTTTGCTTTGTTCGATTTTGCTTTTGATGCGCTCCTGACCATTCTTTAGATGCATCTAGATACTGAGTAATGACCAGCACATCAGGATCTGAACCATGTATCTTGTCTCCTTTGCTGCCACGACTTTTTATTGGGTTTGACGGCGGTTGAACCGGTTCTCTACTCACTGCATATTGAATCACCGCACTGGGCGTTTATGATGCTTTGATCATGGAAACCCCAAACACAAATACCTCATGTCAAGGGAAAGTGGAGACTGGACTTGGATGCCGTTCCAAATCCGACGTTGCCGGCCGTCTGCCAGCCACAGCCAGTGACGCTTTGATTCGTCAGAGGTCAAGGTCGGGTGGAAATGTTTCTTTGTTGCGATATTTTGAGTTTCGAGACAAATTGTCCCGGTCGACAATGGAATGAATCGTTGGGCCTTTCCATTGTACACAACGTCCGTGTGCGATGGTGAAGTCTTTTTTTTTTTTTTTAAAAAAAAAAAAAAAGATAAAAACAGCCGCAGTACGGGTGTAGTGCAGGCAGTTGGCGCCAACAACTGCCCACCACACTGCCTTGTGTAGGATCCATATGCACGCCATTTTACCTCGCATTCCATGGCTGCAGCAGTTCAACGTGTGCGATTCATCACGGATTCGGTGGCCTTTCTTTTATCAAACTCGCGCACAGCATTATCTCTATATAGAGGTATCATGCCAAGTATGTAAATCATTAGTTCTAATCACGATGATATATGTACGTGGTGTGGTCATTTACTCATTTGTATTAAAATGAATGCAAGGAATTGTGGCAACGGCGATGATGGTGTATTCCTTGAGTGACCGAAGTGGCGATGATGCCCTTTCCATGTTCCATCGCGGGTGAGCAACTTTGGGGCAGATGCGTTGTTCCGGTTGGTGCTCCCATCGACGCGGGCTGGATGGGTGAGCGGGCTGGCAGCGTGTGGTGTTCGCACTCGTGGGTGCCCTGCTTGGGAATGTGAATGCACGTACCAGGCTGCAGCCCCAGCGGATAATTCGCACCAGGGCTGAAAAAGGTCTTTTCCCATCTTGTTGTCTCCCTGACCCAGCCGGGCCGGGGTTGTGAGAGGGGGTGGTTTTAACAATTATGTTAATGCAATCTTTCGTCAAACTCATCTCCACGTGAAAAACTACCTCAGGTGCTTTGGTTCCATGCCGATGGGGGTCGGTGTCAGTCAGCAGCAGAATCCGGGGAATTCACGGTCCTCGGGATGGATGGAAGAAAAAACATCTTGATGCAGCAAAGTACTTGGAAATAATGAGACTTTATCGAATAGTAGATGGATATGCAAATTTAATTACTGGACCTTTCCAATTGACGTTTGCCGAATCTCCTGTTGTCGTGTGTTGTTCTGTGGAATTTGGGCCGCCGGCCGGTGATGTGATAACCGCCAAGCAATAAGTCAAACCAAGGCGAGCGAAGCTGCTCCACATCCACGATCCAATGTCCTCGGATCGGATGGAAGTCATCGACTGGATCCGAAGCTCCAAAACATTCCCATGGAGGCTGCTACTTGCAAAGAAGAAATAATTATTCACATCGCTACGATGAAAGTCGTGACTGTTATCAGGCGGCGGTCATCATGACTGAGTTCCCCGCGTCGAGTTGGCCACCCGCGATGGACTTTTCATGGAGTTTTGGGAACTGAAGAGGATATGGTAACAGCGGGGCTGGGGGGTGGGTGTAGTGTTGTAGAGGGCTGACGTCTCGCGGTAGGTGGGACTAACTTTGCTTGGATCTGGGATGTGTGGACTGCAGTGCTGATGCTGGATGGATCACCCTCCTACCGGTCCCTTCGCGAGAGGTGAGGAAGAAGCGGGTGTCAAAGGGGCATTTTGGGGGGAAAGACACTGCACCGCACACAACGCAGCAAAGTAGATGTGGCCAAATCCGTAGAACCATCCGTCCTGGCAACTTTAGTTGTCGAATGGATTTTCCGACTAGCACCACTTCCATCATCCCCCTTGCACCTGTCCCATTACCATCCCGTCGCTCCCAGACTTCCAGATCATCGTCGCCATCGCCGCGCTTCAACTCCACGGCGCCGCCCATTTCGTCTGACTGTCCATTTCCGACTACCGGCCCTCCCGTGCCAGCCCAGCGGCCGGATTGCGCTTTTTGCCCGCCAACAACAACAACAACACCACCACGACCAGACAAGCAGCGCGCCATTTCCTACCACCACGCCATCAACAACACCGCAGGGCGCCCTATCGAAATCACCTCCGTCGGCCCGCCGCTGTTCGATATCGCGCCGTACGTGCGCTGTCGCAACCACCATCTGGTTCAGTCTCGATCTCCAGTAATTTATCATACCTCTTGATTTTGATCGGATCGAACTGGGAGCTGGCTTGCATAAACACCAGCCATTGCACTGCTTACACCGAGATTGACCCTAATACTTCCCGACTTGTATTTTCTGCCCGTGTTTGAACAACGTGCGACGCGCCGGTCAAAACTCTCAATGGGGGTGCAAATAAAGCCGTAAAATTCTGCAGAAATTCGCCGCGGAATTGGGACTTGAGGGGAAGCAGCAGAAAGAAGCTGAAGTAGCAAACACACAAGATGGACCATTTTTCAACGGTGCTGCAGCGACCGCCTCATTTCGACGAGGACGGGAGCAATGGGGACGTGGGCGACGATCGAGGACCACGGGGAGGAGGGCTGCGCGACATCCTGAACCCAGTGAGCTCGGTGTCCCAGGCGCCGCCTGCCCGTGGTCCGCCAGGAATTGGAATTGGAACGCCAGGACCAGTGGTGCCTCCAGGTCCACGCTCATCACACTCGTCGTCGTTTAATCTGAGATCGCCAACAGCAACACAGACAGATTTCCATCATCCCTCGCCCTATTCCGCCTCGCCGCCATCGACAACCACCAGCATCGGCGGCAGAGAACCGTCGGGCCCGCGGTCGATCCTCAACAACCCCTTCGTGTCAGCTCCGTCCGCATCCTCACTGCCACCACCACTGCAAGCTCCGCCGGCCGTAGCACCATTATCATCGTCAGCAGCATCATCAATAACAGCCCTGCAACCGCCGGCTGTTTATTACCCTTCCGACGTCAGTGATCGCGACCCGGCACGCGAAAAGTCGAGAGGCAGCTCTTTCTATGACCCAACGGCCGACACGGCGCCCACCACAAGCGCAAATAAAGAACGGGAGCGCAGGGTCTCTGACACGAGTTCGTCCTGGCGCAACGCGACGCAAATCTCGACACCAAAGGTCAGTTGGTATCCGTAAGCTTTGGGCACCCCAATGGATGCCATTCATCCACCCATCCATCCATCCATTCATTGCCAAATTCCCATTTCCTTTTCCATTCATCACCAGTCATTAGCCATTCACTCCCTCACTCCCTTTCATCCATCAACACCAATTGTTTTGCCCCCGTCCCCGACTCTGCCGCCCGTCCTCCACCTGTAGCGGCAAGCAGACGATGGCCAATTTGAGGCTTCCAAAAATTTCTTTGTGCACGCCATCCTGTTGCCATCGTCTCGTCTGTTAGCTGATACATCAGCACACACTTCCATTGTGCCTGTTTCACTAACCCAAAATTTGCACTTCCACCACCTGTAGGCTCGCGATCTTTCATATAATTATTCTCAGTCCTCCACCACAGAGTACTACAACAACGGCACCTACGCATCGCCTGCAGCGTCAAGTTTCCCACCGCGCAGCCCCGTATCGGCGGTCGTGTCTCATTCCCATTCCCATCCTGCCCCCCTTGCAGGGTCAATCAGCCCATTAGCCAGGCCTCCTAGAATGGCATCACCGAGCTTGAGGCATGCTCCCGCGCCTAGTCCCGGTACAAACGGTGTGACACCAGCCGCACTGCCGACACTGGCACGGACCGAGTCCCCGGCGCCTTCCAAAAACACTTCTGCTGCTGCTCCTGCAAGCGTAAGGTTTCCCCCAATACCCAGTGCTACCACCTCCCAACACCGACTAACTCCCGCCACTTGTAATCATCAGACTCCTAGTCGTGCCGCTGGCGTCATGTCTTTTTCCAACATCCTTTCCTCCGCCGAGCCGGTTGCCAAACCCAGACCGAAATCTCCCATCGTGGTTGACGACACACCCATCAAAGTCGAAAAGCCCGATCCGCACGATAAGCCTGAGAGGGTCGAGAAGGAGAAGAAACAGCCTCGCAGGAGCACAAAGTCGCGTGTCTCCGACATACGCAACGCTGACTCTACACCCAAGTCATCACGACGAGCGTCATCCAAACAGGAGCCTACCCCATCCTCGATGCGTGTCCCAACAAAGAGACTCGCAAACGGCCACCCAAAACAAAAGTCTTTCTCAGCCGATAAGGAGAAGAAAATACGGGACCTAATGGAGCAGTTCGAGGCCGACGACGTCGATGAAGACGACTTCGAGTTCGAGCTACGCGCCTGGAAGGAGCGATCTCACCGCCGTCGCTCTGAGATCAGTAAGCTGGATCTCGCGCACCGCCAACCGCGACGTGCTGAATACACCGAAAGCGAGACACTGAAGCTGAAGGTTCACGTTGATTTTGGCAAGAGGCGATACGACGACCTCAACTATGATGTCGCCCTCCAAGAGGTTCGAGAGCGCGAGTTGTTTGCCGAGAAGGAGCGCAAGAAGGACATGCAACGCAAGCGTCGCCGCGAGAAATCCATGGCTGCCACTATGGAGCAGAAGGCGGCCGCACTTCGCAATGCTGAACTGGCGCAAAACGCCTCAGAGAGACAAAAGCACCTGCGCGAAGCTGAGCGTCATAACAAGAAGGTTCAGCAGACCAGACTCATCTTGCAGAAAGGCATCAAGGGCCCAACCCGCAACCTCGGCCCGATTGAGCCCAATCTTGAAGGCGGCACGATGGCAACTTTCCAAGCCGAAAACATGGAGCCTGGAAAGACAAAGGGCAAGGGACGCACCGGCACCAGGCTCAAAAAGTCCAAAGAGCAAAAACAAGCCGAGAAGGACTCCGCCGAGGCTGCTCAAGCTGCCCTGGATGCTGGAGAAGAGCTCCCCAGCAGGGAGGAGACCAAGATCCGCATCAAGTTCAGCAAAAAGCAAGCCCCCAAAGACGACGTCGACAAGGATAAGGAAAATAAGGAGCCTAAGGAGCCCAAGGAGAAGGAAAAGCCTGTCGAGGAACCCAAAGACGCCTTGGAGACCAGGTTCCAGTCCAAGGGCTTTAACCAGATTTACGATCAGATCTGGCGTGACCTGGCGAGGAAAGATGTCAACAAGGTCTACAGACTCGCGACAGATTCTTATTCCACAAAGGCATCCAACCTCAAGAAGACGGCGATCCTCGCCTCCAAGGAGGCCAAGCGTTGGCAACTCAGGACCAACAAGGGCACCAAGGATCTGCAGGCTCGGGCTAAGCGTGTTATGCGCGACATGATGGGCTTCTGGAAGCGTAATGAAAGGGAGGAGCGCGATCTACGGAAGGCCGCCGAGAGGCAGGAGCTTGAGAACGCTCGTAAGGAGGAGGCGGACCGCGAAGCTGCCCGGCAGAAGAGGAAGCTCAACTTCCTCATCTCACAGACCGAACTGTACTCCCATTTTATCGGCAAGAAGATTAAGACGGACGAGGTGGAGCGCAGCACCGATCATCCTGATGAGATTGCCCAGGTCAAGGACACGATCCCCGAGACCAAACTCGATGTTGCCGAACCCACTGGGCCAGTCGGTGCCAAGGTGACCAACTTCGAGAATCTCGACTTTGATGCCGATGACGAGTCGACCCTTCAAGCTGCCGCCATCGCGAACGCGCAGAATGCCATCGCCGAAGCCCAGAGAAAGGCCAGAGAGTTCAACAAGGATGACAACAACCTGGATGAGGACGGAGAAATGAACTTCCAGAACCCTAGTGGAATGGGTGACGTCGAGATCGAGCAGCCCAAGCTACTCAACTGTCAACTCAAAGAGTACCAACTCAAGGGTCTCAATTGGCTGGTCAATCTGTACGAACAGGGCATCAACGGTATTCTTGCCGACGAAATGGGTCTCGGCAAAACTGTCCAGTCGATCTCAGTCATGGCCTATCTTGCTGAGAAGTACGATATCTGGGGCCCGTTCCTCGTCGTCGCGCCCGCTTCGACCTTACACAACTGGCAACAGGAAATTGCCAAGTTCGTTCCACAGTTCAAGGTGTTGCCGTACTGGGGTACCGCTGCTGACCGGAAAGTCCTGCGGAAGTTCTGGGACCGCAGGACCCCGACATACAAAAAGGACGCCGCCTTCCATGTCATGGTCACATCCTACCAGCTGGTTGTCTCGGATGTTGCATACTTCCAGAAGATGAAGTGGCAGTACATGATTCTCGACGAAGCCCAAGCTATCAAGAGCTCTCAGAGCTCTCGATGGAAATGCTTGCTTGGCTTCCACTGCCGTAACCGGCTTCTGTTGACCGGTACACCGATTCAAAACAACATGCAGGAACTTTGGGCCCTTTTGCATTTCATCATGCCCTCGTTGTTTGACTCCCATGACGAGTTTAGCGAATGGTTCTCGAAGGACATTGAGTCACACGCCCAGAGCAACACCAAGCTCAATGAGGACCAACTGAAGCGTTTACACATGATCCTCAAGCCCTTCATGCTTCGTCGGGTCAAGAAGCATGTCCAAAAGGAACTGGGGGACAAGATCGAATTGGATATATTCTGTAATCTTACATATCGACAACGAGCCCTGTACTCCAACCTCCGCAACCAGATCAGCATCATGGATCTCATCGAGAAGGCTACGCTTGGCGATGACGATTCCGCTAGTTTGATGAACCTCGTCATGCAGTTCCGAAAGGTGTGCAACCATCCCGATCTCTTCGAACGCGCCGATACCAGGTCCTCGTTCTCGTGTGGCTACTTCGCCGAGACGGCGTCATTCGTCCGTGAAGGGACGAATGTCACTGTCGGATACTCGACACGGAGTTTGATCGAGTATGACCTTCCTAAGCTAGTCTGGCGAGAAGGGGGAAGGCTCAATAAGCCTGGTGCCGATAACCTGGCTGCTGGATTCCGGGGCAAATATCTCGATCAGATGATGAACATCTACAACCCCGACAATATCCGCGACAGCCTCGCTGGTACCGACAACTTCTCCTGGCTTCGTTTTGCTGACACCAGCCCGCAAGAAGTCTACCGGGCGAGCCACAAGGACATTTTTGCTCGGGCTGTAGACCTCGCCACCAGGAGAAAGCGACTCGGCGACATGAAAATCATGTACAGTGAGCCAGAAGACAACAACTGGACCCCTGCACACGCGTTGTTCCTTGTGAAGGAGCGAGAGGACGCCAAAATCTTCACTGGGATAACACAGCAAGGTGTTCTCAGCAGCCTGATGAACGTCTCTCGTAGTACATTCGACGATCTAGGCCTTGGACGACTTGAGCAAGCCGGAGCACCGAAAGCATCGGCCCCACCAATCGAAGTCTTCTGCAACAGCCGCAGCTCCATCATCGAGCGCCAGGAGGTCATGTTCAACGCGCCGATGCGTAAAGTTCTGTTTGGACCCACGATTGTCGAAGAGAAGGCCCTCGTTACACAGAAGGTACCTTTTGAACGATACCCACCTCCGGCCTTGATGCCGCCTCCCGACAACGAAAAGCGCCGCTTCACCAACATCACTGTTCCTTCAATGCGCCGCTTCGTGACCGATTCTGGCAAACTTGCCAAGCTAGATGAACTCCTGCGCGAGCTCAAGGAGGGCGGCCACCGGGTACTTTTGTACTTCCAGATGACGCGCATGATTGACCTTATGGAGGAATACCTCACGTACCGGAATTACAAGTACTGCCGTCTGGATGGCTCAACGAAGCTCGAAGACCGACGTGACACAGTCGCGGATTTCCAGACAAGGCCGGAGATCTTTATATTCCTGCTGTCGACACGTGCGGGCGGTCTCGGCATCAATCTCACCTCTGCCGACACTGTCATTTTCTACGACTCTGATTGGAACCCGACGATTGACTCCCAAGCCATGGATCGTGCTCATCGTCTCGGCCAGACCAAGCAGGTCACTGTCTACCGCCTCATCACCCGCGGAACCATCGAGGAACGGATTCGCAAGCGCGCGATGCAAAAGGAGGAAGTGCAGCGCGTCGTCATCACAGGCGGTTCCTCGGGTGGCGGTGGCGGTGTTGACTTCTCGGGTCGTAGGGCACCGGAGAATCGCAATCGCGATATTGCCATGTGGCTGGCGGATGACGAGCAAGCGGAGATGATTGAGCGCCGCGAGAAAGAACTCCTTGAGAGCGGCGAGTACGACAAGCTTCAAAAGAAGAAGGGAGGCAAGCGGAAGCGGAACGCTGATGGCAATGCGGTGAGCTTGGACGAGATGTACCATGAGGGTGAGTTTAACCTTTGCTATAGACATGACGACATCGAGCTAACCGAGATACTGCAGGCGAGGGCCACTTCGATGATGGCAATAAACCGTCCGGTACTGCCACTGGTACTGCTACCCCGGCGGTTGCTGAGGACCTAGGCGATGCTCGCGCCGGCAAACGCAAGCGGGTGGCCGGCAGCAAAAAGGCCAAGACGACGAAACAACGGCTAGCTATCGCTGACGGCGAAGTGTAAATCTTGACCGATATGGTGAGATGATGGATGGTGACCACAAAACACCAACGTGCAACGATAGCGAGAAATACGAATAACTTGAGAAGCAGGAAGGAGCAGAGAGGATAGGGGAGGCAACTCTGTAATGTAGGAATATGAGATGGGATGCATGCTTCATTTTAGTTGCATATAGGGCGAAATACAAGGGTCGGATAAGAACAGAGCGAGTACCTTTCTCTTGTCGTTTGGGATGGGGCGCCCATATCATTAGGATGGTGTTTTAAGGAAGGGGGCGAAAAGGGATAACAAGCAACGATCGCAGTTGCAACTATACTTTATACTTTTATTTGTTAAACGAGTTGATAGATATTCATTTGGTTCTTCCATTTCTGCTTATTCTACATTGATTTCCTCCCTAGACCTAGTCGTCAACAAGAGCATGTGTGGCGGTATAAACACTTAATGCAAGTAGTACCTTCCATGGCCGTATTTGAATAAGAAAAGGCTGTTGGGTATATTAAATATATACTTGATATTTATTTCACTCAAACGTGTATTCCAAGCTCACGGCTAGCATACTAACTGTGCTATCAAAGCATTAGGTTTTCCATCAGAGGCGACGCAGTGTGACGAGCCAGTGCAATGACCCAAACCATTACACCAACCCCCCTCAATCGCAAAAGGATGCCACAATACCAAAGGTGTCAGTCAGCCTTTGGAATTATAATGGGTTATACACCGTTGACGGTCGCAATCAATTCAATCAAGGCTCAATCGCACCGACCGTCACACGCAGTAGAATGATACCTATAGTAATATATAGCAGACACAACAGTTACTTCTTTTATAGATAGGGCCTTGTAAAGTATTCGCCCTAAGGTTTCAATAAACTCTAGCAGAGGTGTACTTTGCGTCAGGTTATGTGTGGCGTTACAGTCTGGTAAGACGTTTCCTACAGTCCGGTTGGACCACTTTATTATTTCCAGAGATAAGGGTGATCAGAAAAAGTGATGCTCAAAAGTTTATTCACCTATCGCTGAACCACAGTATACGACTAATCGTCTATGGCCATACAGATCTAGGTAATGATCATGTCTCGCTGATTAATGCCAAACAACACAACGAAAATCATACTGAAAACACATAAGACATTCAACCAACCACCCACAACCACGACCAACTAAAATAGTCGGTAAACCAGAACGCTGATGACCAAGTGAAACTATCCTAGTCACAACCGCCAAGTGTAATCGCTTTCCTCGTTATCATCTTCTGCTTTTTCTTGTCGTTTTCCCTTATCAACTCTTGACTGACTGCCCTCATAAATGACGTCAACCAATTTTTCGAATGCGGTGACCATGCGCACACACAGGTTTTCGTATGTGGTGGGAGCGGGGTTGCCAGCGTCCTTGCTATCGCTGCCGTCGACGGAGATGCGCCGTCTATTGCTAGAGACGCGCCGTGTCTTGTTAGGTCGTTCATCTAGTCTAAAGTCGGCGATATCATCCGCAACCACGTTCTTCCTCTTCATGCGTGCGGTGTCTAGAGAGGTGGATGGTCCCCCGGAACCCTTGGCTTCCTCATCCGCAGCCAAGTCGAATTTAAAGAAGGCGGCGGGTCCTCGAGGCCCAAAGTCTTCATCATCATCCGCAACCACGTTCTTCCTCTTCGTGCGTGCGGTATCTAGAGAGGTGGATGGTCCCCCGGAATCCTCGTCTTCCTCCTCGAAACCAAAAGCAGGCATGTCCCAAGGGCGTTGTCGTTGTAGTTGAGGTGGGAAGCCCTCGATGATCACCGAGTCTGAGGCTTTCCCTTTTCCTCTCGAACTGTCGGCGCTCCCTTGGAAGGATTGCGTGACTGGGCTCGCGGGAGGTAGCAGAACGAGTTGTGAAGGTCTCTCTGCGAGCTCCGCAAAGCCTGGCTGTGGTGGGGCCGGGGGTGAGGAGCCCAATGGCGAGGGCCGCGGCGGCCGGTACAGAGTGAAGGTAGCAAGTCTCGGCGGCTTGCGTTCGTCCGGGACACCAGAAGCTCGAACTACCGAATATGAAGCCGCCGAAGCGGAAGGTCTGGCACCAAGACTCTTTTGCTCGGTCGGGACCGGACTTGTTTGCAAATCTCCGGACACCGGAGCTGGATTCGCCGGAAGTGGATGCGGCGGAAGCCGGACCGATGGAGTGACTGGTGGAGCGTCGCTGACGGAGCTTGATGGCGTTTCGCCTAGCCACCTGGATACCTTGTCTACTTTCTCTCGGACAGTCGGACGATTGGTAGGAAGCAGACGTGGATATTTGAGGTTCGGAGCTGGAACTTCCGCAGCTCGGGCTCGAGCAGTAGCTAGAGCTTCCTGAGCTTGAAGAATTGAGACCCGCTTGTGAACAGGCGGAGGAAGGGGCGTAGCGGGGACGTCTGGAATTTCTTGAGCAGTCGAAGCAACAGAATCATGATCCGGCGAAGGTGGTTCGCTGCGAACCTGGGCAGGAGGCCAAGCGGGAACGTCTGGAATTTCTTCAGCAGTGGAAGCAACAAAGTCATGATCCGGCGAAGCTGGTCCGCTGCCGCTCGGAGGTCCGGGTGGCCCGTGGAGGCCGTTGTGCCCATTTTGTCCATTTCCCTGAGGCAGTGTTCCACCCGAGATTCCCGCTATCTGTCCTGTCAAGGAGTCCAGATCAACGGCTGATCTGTCGATAGTGGTGAAAAAGTTTTGGAAGGCAGCAAGCTCGTATACGTTGAATAGGGGATCCGGGAGGGCTGTCGGTGGGGAAGGGGGGCCGAGAGGAGGCTCTTCCCAGTCGTCAGATGGTAGTTGGTTCTCCGGCGACTGCTGAGGGTTCACCCTTGGCGGTTGTGGGCTCCAGAGGTGCGGTTGTGGTTTCCCCAGCGGCGGCTGAGGGTTCTGTCTCGGTGGTTGTGGGCTCCAGAGCAGCGATTGTGGGTTCCCCGGCGGCGTCTGAGGGTCCTCCAGCGGCGGCGGCGGCGGCTGAGGGTCGTCTTGGTAATTCCTTGATCCCACAGGAAGCGGATTAGCCCGAGCGTACACAAAGAGGCAACCCGAGACGTGTAAAACTAGCTCCCAGAGCTTGGGCAGAACTTTGGCGCAAAGGCGTGGGAAAAAAATTAGCATATTGAAGCCCAAGCATACGAAACTGACGAGTGGGCGTCCGGCCCATTTCAGCCGATCGGGACAAGCGTAAAGGGCAAAGCTCAGCATTCCGAGGATGTTCGCTTCTGCAACATCAAAAACAAGTTGTTTCTGGACAAGGGGTTTGAGGTGACATATCTGTTAGCTTTCTGTAACCTTATATACCCCGAAGACCGAAGAGTACAGAAGGGAGTGGGTAGGGTAGACTTACGCCGCGTTCCGAGCGGCCTGAAAGGACCAATCTGTACAGAAATCGACAGAACCAGAGAGGGACAAATTCCCTGACCCGTCTCGGTATGAGCCAGCGAGGAATGACCGCTTCGCCCTGTCTCTCCATGATATCACGCACTTCGGCAGCATCGGCAGCCACGGCAGCCATGGCGGTAGCCTCAACCAGGTCCGGGCCCTTGTATCTAGACATGACTGTATCGATGTGGGTAGATAGTGATGCCTCTGCAGCGCGGATTGCACAAAGAAATGATGAAGACGCCGGAGTTTGCACTTTGAATTTTGTGGGGTGGGCGGTTGGACGTGGTAAGAAATGGAAGAGTGGAAGATGGGAAGATGTTGCTCCCAGAGATCAGGTTGGAGACATTGTCTGCTCGTCGTCCGCTCCTGAACTCCTTGGGTGTTTAGCTGTACTAGGAGTGGCGGAAGTGACGTCTACGAGTGCCTCCCGAGTCTCAGTCAAGTACCTGAGGTTTGCAGAAGGTGCTTTTCCGAGCCCCCATCGTGACCGTGTTCTCGGTGCATTCTTCTTGGTTTCATCCCCAGACCAACCCTCGCCGCCTGGTGCCATGGAGGTGACCCGAGCAGAAATTGGCTGCCATTCAAAATTCACACGGCACCTACCTTTCAGGCCGATGCAGGCCGAGTCCATTCTCTGTGAATGATACAGAGCACCTACTCGACTTCGAAGTTGGCCTTGCTGATGACCATCCTTTAGATCCGGATGCAGGAAAAAGGTACGGGTCAGACAGACAGCAACTGAGCACAATCACGAAGAATCTTACATGCACTCCGCGTGCGGCAGAGGTGCAACAGAATGGCATGACCTGTCAAAGTAGGTACCTAACACCATATTCACAGTGAACATGTTGGCAGCGTGGTCGAATCCGAGATGATGAAGAGGTACGGATGTATTACACTAGGATTATCATATAGGGAGAAGACTGCACACTAGCAATGCAAAGCAGGCAAAGCAGCCGCCCTTCCAAAAACAGCCACCCATGATCCAACCGATACGCACACACCCCATTTCACTCGCTCAAACCACACTTGCCCAAATCCTTCAAGTCTTCTGCAGCGTTATCACGCCCACAGTGAAGCAAGCCATCGACGTTTTGCAGAATCTCATCTATCATTCGCCAGTAAAGTCAGCCATCCCATCAATGTCCCAAAGTCAACAGAGAGCCGAGTCACTTACCAAGGCTGATTTCTGTCACGTTGGGCAGCTTATTCTTCTGCCAACAAGTACACTGAATCGTCTTGAAGTCGGCAAGATAGGCACAGTCGGAGCATGACTCTGCCCACTTGCCCTTATTGTCGGTCACCCCAACCAGCGTGCCGTCCTGATTCGAGAAACAGCCTTCAATCTTCATCTTGGAACACCTCCAGCGCAGGTTTTCGCTTGCCGCAACCCTGATAGGGCAGGCTGCTTGGACGAAAGCTTTTTTCCCGGAGTGTTGTTGCTTGTCAAGATCCAGGTCAACATGCAAATCTGCAGTGGCATCTGTTAGAATCGAAAAAAACCCGTCTCATGATTTTTGCCATGGGCAGGCAGGACTCACTTTTACAATTCTCCGTGAGCGAGGTCGGAGGGGCGTCGGAAGCCATGGGATTTATGGCCGCAAGAGTACCAAGCTTGCCATCATGATGATCTGGTATCGACTTAACCGTAGGCAGACCTTGACTGGGCAAGACAATGAGGGTTGGATTGACATTGGGGGCGGCCTCGCTGTCCATGTTGGGGAACAAGGAGTCGTGGGCTTCTGGCACCCCGCGGGCACCAACAGCGTGCTCGTTCCGAGTAACTGTCCTCCAATTGAGCGGCGAGACTGTGGTCAGACGTAGCTTGTGAGTTGCTGGATTGAAATGCTCGCGAGTCGCCGTGGTGTGGAGTTGCGAGTTGTCGGAACCAGTGTCACAGACCACGGCTGGAATGTCGGCCAGTGCTCCCACCAAGGCGAGGGTCAGAAGCTGAGAGGTCTGCATGATGTTGGATTGTGGTGAGATGTAAAAGCACTGGGGTTGAGAGAAGATAGAAGTCCACTTGAAAGAATGCTTGAGAAGACCCTTGGTGTTGTTGGTAGCCCAAAATTGTGGTGAAAATGTGGGAGGTCGATGTACTGGTGGGATGCTTGAATGACCGAAGTTTTAAGAGGAATGAAAACGGTGTCCTCCAGAGATAAGATATTTTGCAAGCTGGGCTTTGCGAGTCACGCCTGGCCGCCGTTGCTCTTTCTATCGTCCTAAAACCTACAATGACGTGATCGATCTGGCCACGAGGTGGAAGGGTGACGACAGTCCTGTCAAGGACTTTGCGGAAGGAGCTGATGCACCGACTCGACGTGATATAGGTCTAGATGTCTAGATCGGGGGTTAAGATCATTCTAACAAACGCAGGTCTTGTCAACCTGGAAAGCACTTCGTGTTGAGTAAGTACCTTCCCCACGCTAGCTACAAGCCGGCCTGAGTCGGGACCTGGTCTTAGATCGGCCCCGAGTCAAGCTTGGTCTGATCCACCTCATGAAAGCTGATGTCTTCCATCGACCACAGGCCCAGGTTCGCAGCTGCTTCATGATTGGACTATCGACCCACTGCACCGTGACTGAGGTGCGTTTGCCTATCTGTTGTCTTGTGGCTGTAAGGCATGACCGGGCACCTGACAGACACTTACTCGATTTATTGTGACCTCGGATAGCCGCAGTTGCCGCCGTAGGCAGTCTTTCACTTGTTGGTCATTGTTGTTAAAAACCTACCTACCTATCTGGTACCTTAGACATCAAGCTAGAACGATGCAATTTTGCAAGAAAGACGGAAGGATTTTCACGTGTCTGCCTAGAGAATACTTGGTGCAAGTCCACGCACGATGCATTGTTCTGTCATGTAATGCACGGCTGCCGTGCCCTTGGCACCAGTCAAGGTAGGTAGGTACCTACCTAGGTAGTGTTAGTCATTATACTCACCGGGTAGTTGTCGGTGAACTTTGAAGTCTGGAATCGACGTGTCAAGCTCCTTCTTATGAATACCGGTGTTTAGATATGGCAGGAGCCGCTCCGGCACTCGCTGTGTTGTGTCCCGTCCATCCACACCCACACCTCATACCGTGACGGGCGGCTCCTCCATGTTCGGAAAGGGAGCTTGCCGCGAAACAAGCAGCACCTCAGCGACGCACGGCAGATCTCACCACCACCAACATCAACAGAAAGAACGTCGACGTGGGGTTGGGAAAGAACTATCTACCTCAACAGGATGAGTCGGTCTTAAGTGCCATATCCTACCTTTTATCCTGTGGTTCTTATCGCACCACCTTCGAGAAATCTGACAGTCGGGTCGGTCTTGCCGCCGGCGTCATCGGCTTTGCACGCAACAAACACCGACGCGGAGTCGCGGAGTTTGCATCGACAACATACCCGACCGTAGGTAAAATCACTTTATGAAGTTCGGAGATGCACAAGAGACGACGCAGATGAGCTGCATGCCTTCCAAACCTCCCGCGTAGTCCATTGATCTTCCAAAATCTCCGATACATGGAAATGGGCTCCGCATCAGCATATGCGTCTCCAGAAACTTGTTGCCACTAAGCAGTGTCCTGACCAACCCGCTGTCACATCCGTTCTCAGGCACACAGACATAATTCTAGACTGACGGACTACCACTGGGTTTCCTCATGCTTCGGACCAACGACTCAACTGACCAGATACATTTAAGGCGGTGATTTTGGCCCCATAACTTAAAGGTGAGGATCACAAATACCTTCAGGGTTCTGCCAACGCGCTTCAAGTTCTCCGATCGGAGAATTTACCCATCTCTCGGGGCTCTCGCCCTCCAATCCCGCCCCAGAGATCGACTGTGCCAGATTTTCACAGGCTATTTCTCACCACCGGCTCTGGCCCACGACCGGCGCTGAGAACCACAGACCAACGACATGGTTGGACGGGAAAAATCCTGTTGAAACAATCTCGGACATTTCAATCGAGAGGAAGCTCGCCGACAGGTCAGCACAGGGTTAATTAAGCCAAGCATCTGTTGGCTTTTCAAGGTTCCTTCTCGCTGCGCCGGACCTTTGACAAGATCTTCAATTCGCAACACAAGATCGACCGGTAACCTCCACGCAACCCTAATAAATGGGTTGGATAGCTCTGGTACCCCACGCATTGAGCCGCCCTGACAGGGCTGCATTTTGCAAGCCCAAGCATGCAATGCGCCCAACGAACTGTTGCTGAGCGCTCGGTTCAGGCTATTTTAACATGGAACAAGGATGGAACATGGACACCGATGAATACTAGTTGTCCTTCCCAGATACACCTTGTTTACCGCACCGCGAGACCAAAGATGTCCAACAGGTCGACACAGGACGTGCTGCCGTCAGGTATCCCGTACCCGTGCGGCCGATGGAAGCTGTCTTAGCAAACAGTCTAACCCATAGTTGGCCGACCGGAGACTAAAACCATGCTGTTTCTCTTGTGGACCCCAACACAGTTTCCTTTCTCGTTAGTCCCATTTTTCTTCTTGAGTTGGCGTTTGATGGCGTTGAGTTCGAGCTCGGAGAATATGTGAAAATCACCGTCTCAAGAGAATCAAGTTCCCCAGTTTTCGGGTCCTTTTCCTGCTTACATTTTCTTTCTGTCTATACCTTCTTTCAATTTCCTCGGAAAGCTTTCCACACCAGTCATTACGGAATGCAGCCAAGATGGTGCTGAAGGGCATGCAAAAAAACATCTACGACTCGGAGGATGCTTCGGGCAGCATATCACCGCTCCCACCGGTCCTTTCAAACGGCCTAGTCGCCGTCGCCACCTTTGGTTTCCTCAGCTTCTTCTCGACACTCTGGCTGTTGAGTTATCTCACATACAGGTTCATAATATGGCACGTCCAACCTCTCCCGGTGAAGAGATTGACATCACCGGAACCAGAGTCCCCGACAACGACAGATAGTAATGGGTTCTTGGTACCCGCCTCGGCCCTCTGCCCGCAAAAGGACGAGAGCTCGGAGCAGCCAAGGCAGACCTTCCTCGAGCGGATACAGAAGCAGCCACCCAACCAGTTCCTGATCCTAATATACAACCTGCTGTTCGCCGATATTCAGCAAGCCATGGCCTTTTTGCTGAACATCACCTGGATAGCGAACGACTCTCTCGACATCAAGAATACGGCATGCTGGGCCCAGGGATGGTTCATCTCAACTGGTGACCTGGCATCGAGTGTCTTTATCACCGCAATTGCCGTCCATACCTACCTTGGTGTTGTCAAGAACTATAGGCTTCCAAGCCTGATATTCTACTCTATCATCATCTGCTGTTGGGCTTTCGTGTATGGACTCGGCATTCTAGGTGTCATCGTCACACGGAACGGTGCAGGTGTCGGGGGTCTGTATGTCAGGGCTGGCGCATGGGCAAGTGACCACTCAGATATTTGCTAGTGTCGTCGATTTGCTAACCCAAGTATAGTGTTGGATCAACTCTGCCTTCCAGGACCTACGTCTTTACCTCCATTACCTCTGGATTTTTATCTCCTTGGCTCTCACCACGCTGGTGTATCTTGTCATCTATTTCCACCTCCAGGTTCACAGCAAACACAGTCCGTCATGCTGCCTTATTCCAGGCTCAACTCACAAGCACCCTGGCGAGTCCTACCCCAGTGTTGACTCCCGGAGCGCAACCCCGGTGCCATCACTTGCTCCGAGCTCTCCCCGTTCAACAATGACCGACTTCTCCGCCAAACATCTCCCCGCAGCCCCCTTGTCGGCACGACACCCAACGTTCCTGCTCTACCCCTTGATCTACGTCTTATGCACGGCGCCCCTTGCCGCTGGTCGCATCGCCTCGATGGCTGGCAACAACGTGCCGCTGTCGTACTTTTGCTTCGCTGGTGCCATGATTGCGAGTGCAGGGTGGCTCGACGTGGCGCTATATGCATCCACGAGACGCGCCATTGTATTCTCCGGCGAGGCTCCTCCCTCCGAGGACACAGGAATCGAAACGTTTGCATTCATGCGGACTCCAGCTGGTCAGAAGTTTGGCAACGTGGTTTATGTGTCTGGCGGCGACCGCGATGGGAAGCCGAGACGTTGGGCGGATTGGCGACCAAAGCAGGCTTCATCGCGGCCACGGCTGAGAAATTTGGGGAGCGGGAAGAACTCGGTCAATGGGAGCAAAGAGACGGTGAGGAGTATGACCGGATTTGGAATGGCCAAGGGAGAGGTTGTCGGCATGGCGATCCAGTGCGAGACGACAACCACCGTGGTAGTGGAGGAGGTTAATGAAAAGGAAGAGATTGGGGTGGCGAGGTCGGAGTCTCGGTCTCATTCTCGATGATTAACCTTGTTGGTTGGGCTGGGGCAGGGTTTCGTGGTAATATTTGGGCTTCAATTCTCACTCTTCTTTTACAATACTAACTTGGAGACCTTCTTGATCTGGGATACGAATAGGCATGAGAGTACGGGTTATGAATGGGCGCAGTCTGGGACTCTGGGAAAACGGAACTACATTGTATTGTGTAAGATAGATACCCCCATTTCTTGCTTTTTTTTTAATAGTTGGACTCTCTAAAATTATTGAGAAGGCTGGACGGACGGGAGTTGATAGAGACGTTCAGGGTTTTCCTTCGTTGAGTTTTACCTTTTTAACTTTGGCTTTACAGTATGCATATATTACTACATACAACTTTTCGTTATAGTCTTTTATTCTTACTTGAACTTATCTTTCTTCTTTCATTCACCGGTTTGGGTCTTGGCGGCCTGGAGCAAAATAGTTCATAACAAATAGGCAGTTATTCTGCGCCAAAACACACCCTGGGAACTACTACACCGTACGAAGTACCGTGCTATGTAAAATTTCTTACCACCCTGCTTTCTTGCCGTATCCTTTATTCTATAGACGATATAGTGAGAATAGGAGAACTTTGCCCGCAGTCAGTCCCTTGTTTAGAGAAATTTAGAAGCCTGAGAACCCAACCTGTTTGGGTGTACCGTTGCCACTGGGCTCGTAGTTAAGGGAGTAGGTCGACTAGGCAAGCACGTGCATTGATGATCGCAGCTTGACAGGAGAGGATGGGCATGCATGACCTTGTCGCAGATCGCGCGTCGTCAGGAAGCCCCTCCCTCTATTTATTAATTTCTCCGTAGCCCGAGCGTTCAGGGGTTGGTTGGTGGGTTGTTTCTGTTTTCTTCTTAGCCGCGAAACCCGACAAACCTTATTTCTCTTATAGTACCGGAAGAAATAAGATGCGTTTCTCGTGTGCTGCGGTACTCTATGTTGACGCTCGATTGGAGTATTTTTTTTTTTTTTTTTTGCTGGTTCGCTCGAAAGCTGGGAGGGAGCTATTATCTATAACCACCATCCATTTACATACTAGAAGTCTACACTGGCGGACATATTATTTGGAAGTCTCATGGAGTTTATCTGATGTTATAACGTAAATCAATATTCTTTTGGATTTTGTGCATGTATATAGTGTGTAGCGATGAGAGACTATGTTGGATGGTACTGCAGCATTTTATATAAACGCTTAATCAGAGCTTTCTACTAGTTTGATTAAAAGCTGGAATGCAGCTATAACTACCTGTTGATGTACTGCAACTACCTTGCTGGGCACTTTATTTGAAAGTTTTATGGAGCTTACCTGATGGAGAGAATCAATACTTTGGGATCTTGCACGGGCGTGTATGTGTGTGTGTTGTGTGGCGATGGGAGATTATTTTGAATGGCAAACAGGGTACGCAACGGTGAAGAAGAGAAGTCATTTGAAGTCATGTCTGCGTGAAGACGCGTTCCAAGAGGGCTTGAGACCTCTCTCGCTTCTCGTTCATTCGGACGAGCCTGAAATGAATGTCTCGGTGGCTATCAGATATTATTCCCATGCTTATTACTGAATAGCTTACAAGTCAGTACGGAGACGGGCCAAGGTTGTCTGTCCATAATTAAACTCTAGGACAGCCACATGTGCAGTCCAAACTCCTCCCAGCACGCCTTAGACCACAGATCAAACCCCTCTGAGTCTAAAGGTATGAGGTTGGCTTTGTCCTCCGATCTGAACTCGAGGCCTCGCTGCAGCACCTCCCCACCAGTAAACTCCCTCGCAAAAATAGAGTACCGGTTGTTGGTGCACGGAAATGACATTCTCGAGCACAACAAAGCGTCGTGTGCCCGGCATGGCATCTGCTCGGCTATGGTCTCGATGTCCTTCGGGGCCAGGTAGAAAGGCAGTTTGCCGCCGAGTAGATGGAGCAGACTGTGCAGACGCAAGTACTCCAAGTACGGCATTTCGGGGCCTCGAAGATGCGCAAAGATGGCCGTCCAGTTGCCATGGGTCAGCCAGACTCCCCGGAGCTCGAGGTGGCGTATTCATGGGTGCTTACCCAAGAACTCCAGCAGCGAGGCCTCGGTCGTGTAGATGCCGCGGAGGACACAGCGGCTGAGGTTTGGGAAGGTGGTATCGTGAGCGATGCGAGTGAATATGCGGTCATATGTGGTAGTTTGTCTCTCCTGCACGTGGACGGTATTGAACATGTGCAGGTCGAGTCTCTCTAGCTGCGCCTTGAGCAGACTGAGCAACGCTGCAATTCCCTCGTTCTTCTCCGTCTCAAATGCCAGGTTGGTCCAGAAGCTCAGGCCAAATTCCTCGATATCTGGTGTGGCATTGGCCAGCCATCCTTTCATGTGCGGACTGGACAGGAGCGACGTGATGCCGCCAATGTTGACGGTGAAGCGGGGCGTGGTCTGGTACACTCGGAACACGGCTGTCTGCACCTGGCTCCGCGCCATATCCGTCATGGTGATGATGAAGACGTCTTCAGTTCGGTGCCAAAGCGAGTTCCACGAGTTGAAGTCGACGGCTAGGCTCTCCTCAGGGCTTCTCGTCTCGTGCGGCCCGGTCACTAAGACTGACATGAGGTTCAGGCTCTCCAGTGTGCCCAGGCTCTGCAGAATGGCTGTGAGCTGGATAATGACCGACGCATGGCCACTGGCCTCCTCGTCGGACTGTGCTTTGCTCATTGCTCGGATCCATCTCAGGTTCGCCCTGTTGTTGGTCTGCTCTCCACTATCTTCAGAGTCGGGTTCCGACGGGTCCGTGTCTTCCAATGCCAAGAGGTCGTAGTCGTAGTCGTAGTCGTAGCTGTATACGGCAGCAGTTACCGTCAGTCGCTTGATTGCCGGTCCGAAGGTTGGATCTGCCGTGATGGCACCCAGACGGGCCAGGGACTGGGCACAAAGGTCCGTCGCCTGTGAGTGGAAGTAGCTCTTGAAATGTGGGCCGTTGCACTTCGCCGCCATGCCGCGGCAGGTCAGCCGCAGGTTCGCTAGATCCGCCAGCTCCAGCTGCTCTGCTACCTTTTCGACGAGCTCCGTTGGGAGCGAGTCCAACGGGCTGTCTTGACCATTCGTGCCATGCACCGCAGCCTCAGGTAGGCGTATCTCATTGGCGGTTATTTGACTTGACGAATGACGTTGAGAAGATTCGTTGGAGGCACCTCGGTCGATTTCTCCCCCATGGAAGAAGCCAGTGCGCTGAAGGCCTCCATAAAAGGACGGTACGGATTTGTAATTAATGGCGGACAGTAAAGCTCGTTTTAGATATTTCCCATCTACGGATGTCCATACCAGAAGGAATCGCTACCGCCTTGAAACGGGTTTTGTCCGGCAGAATCGCGACCGCTGAAAGTCCCGAAGGGTTGAGCGCTAACGCACTGAGCCGGGGGCGCTGTCATTCGGTGTTATGAGTGAGAAACCGGTGAACTTCTAGCGAGGCGTGAAATGTATCAGGGTTAGGGTTGAAGGGCGGTGAGCGTTTTCTTTTTGGTAGGGTCGGTCTTCCGTACTACCAGTAGGTAAGGTAGCTATCACCTTGCGCATGGGTAGCCAGGTAGGTAGGTACCTAGGTACCTTGAGGGGTTCCACAGTATTTATAAACGGAATAGAATTCATAAGACGTGTTGAGGTCGATTTAATTTTGGCTTGAGCAAGAAGCTACGTCATAATTACCTACCTACCAGGTACCGTCTGATACCGCAGCGAAAACGGAGTCGAGTGACGGAATTTTTTTTTTTTTGGGAGAATTATTCTCGCAGATAGTGGAACGACGACCCTACATCCACAACCTCAAACTCACCTCATCACTCGCCTCAGATAGACCACATCACCACCGTTAAACTATATATCTGTGGAAATATATCAGGATAAATCATGGCAGCCTCAAAGCAGTTCAACGTCGGCGTCATAGGATACGGGCAAGTAGCTTCATCTAAAGCCCCCTCACCCACCCCCCATCCCTTCTCTTACCGAATGCTAACCCTGCAAATTACACAGCCTCTCTGCCAAAGTCTTCCACATTCCCTTCATTGCTCTGACCAAGTCTCTCGTCCTGCACTCCATCGTCCAGCGCTCGCCCTCACCCACCGACTCGGCGCCCAATGACTTCCCCACCGGCATCAAGCACCACACCTCGGTCGATCCGCTGCTCGCCGACCCCGACGTGGATATCGTGATCGTCAGCACGCCACCGCAGACCCATTTCCAATTCGCCCGTGACGCCCTCACCAGCGGCAAGCATGTGCTCGTTGAGAAGCCCTTCGTGCCGACCTCTGCCGAGGCCGAAGAGCTCGCCTCGCTTGCGCGGAACAAAAATCTCATCCTCTGCGTCTACCAGAACCGACGCTGGGACTCGGACTTCCTCACCCTCCGCAGACTAATTGACCACGATGCTTTGGGTCGTATCGTCGAGTTTGAGACTCATTTCGACCGGCTGAGGCTTGAGAAGCCGACCACCTGGAAGGGTAAGCTGCCCATGGCCCAGGGAGGCGGCGTGCTGTACGACCTCGGCACGCACTTGCTGGATCAGGTGTTTGTGCTGTTTGGCCTGCCGACGGGGGTGTCTGCCAAGTTTGTGAACCAGCGTGAGGGTAGGCTGGTCACCGGTGACGGGGGAGATGATCAGCAGCCGGATAGTATCTCGCTCGTGTTGAGCTACGCGGCGACGGGGCTGCTGGTATACGTGCGCATCGGGGTCGCGAGCGTCGAGAGCAAGCAGATGCGCTTCTGGGTCAGGGGCACCAAGGGAAGTTACCACAAGAGCGGGCTGGATCCGCAGGAGGATCAGCTTCGGGGCGGTATCGAGGCGACGGATGAGGGGTTTGGCTGGGAGGATGAGGAGAAATATGGACGGCTGTGTTTTGTGGGTGATGGCGGTAACGTTGAGGAGAGGGTATGTCCGACTGTGGAGCCAGAGACGTATGTGAGGTTCTATGAGTTGTTTGCCAGGGCGGTTGAAAGTGGCAAGGAGGAGGATGTCCCTATTCCTGCGTCTCATGCTGCGCAGGTGTTGAGAATCATTGAGGCCGCCAAGGAGAGCGCGAAGACAGGAAGGGAGGTTGGTCTGTGATGACAGGGTTACGTAGTGGAACTCAGGCCGTAAGAATGTACTATTATCTAGAGGTGGTCTAATCGGACTGTAGGAAACGTCTTATCAGACTGCAGCGCTATACATCACCATAACCCGAGGTACATATCTGTCGGAATTTAAAACCTTAAGTTATTGGGAATACTTTGCAAAACCCTGTCCTTCCAGGCATAACCAGTGTATCCGCCACATATCACTGTAGGTATTTATCTTCCTGGGACACCTCTGATGGACATCCTGATGCTTTAATAGCAGAGCTGCTACGCGGGGGCCGGGGGGGGGGGGGGGGGGGGTGGCGCAATCATGTCACTTAACTGCATCCTTACCAGGTACCTATGGTTGTCGCTCGAATTAGTCTCATCAAAATTGCATACAAGATTTAGTTGAATACCTACCTATCAATGCATAACCTGCAGGCTTGGTCGCTTCCATTGAACACGCTTACACCCACCTTGGTGACATCACTGGTCAAAGAAATCGGCATGTTGGCTCTCTTTTTACTGTTGCGCGATCCCCCTTATTAGTGATCATTGCTAAATTGCTTTCAGTTCCCAAACCAGTCCATTGTTGAAATGGAAGAGGGAGCGAGTGTCTGGCTCAACCAACCCCCTTTCATAACTACCTGGTGTAAATGCAACGATGCTCAAACTTCAACCCCGGTGTTAACAAGATCCAATCGCCATTTTGTCATCATGCCGCCTGTTCCCGTTGCTTGTACCGGAGCTGTTCCAAAAAACCAAACCCAAACCCAAAAATGTCAACTCTCAACCAACGCAGCCCCCTCCCCCCAGCAAACCGTCCTTCAGACCTCGTCCTCGCCATCGTCGATGCGGTCTCCGTCGATTGTGATCACCGGGATGATCTCGTCGTTGTCGTCCTCCCCCCCCCCCCCCCCCCCCCCCGGAACTAGTCCAATGTCCTGCGGTGGTAGTGCGCTGGCCGGCGAAGGGTGGCCCTTGTCCTCGTTGTCGGATAGTCACATATCCTGCCTAACTTCCTCTGTCATCTCCGTCACCCACTGCTCGTAAAGCGCGTATGGAGTTTCCTCGGTCGTGTCGACGTTGTCGAACATCCTCTTCCTCCTCTTCACCGACTCCTTTTCCACCGCACAGTACCAGTGTGCGATCCGGCGATTCAGGTGTTTCGTAGTCGGGTTCTCCTTGAGCGAAGCAAAGTCGAGCTCCCAACTGTTGATCAGCTCCACGTCCTTGAGACTGACCCAGCCGGCATGGCATGTGCTGCATTTGTTGAGCAGTCGTTGGTTGGGCGCTTCTCCGTCCTCCCATACGCTGCAGGGCCTCGAGTTTGCGTTCTGGGCTACTTTGGCCCTGGAGCACAACTTGATTTGCTTTTTCGGGTACGGGTGGCCGCAGCTGAAGATGTACCGGAATTTTTGACACATCTCGATGGCTCGGAGGGCCTTTGGGTAATGCGGCTTTGGTGTACGATGCGAACTGGAGGCAAGGGTGGTGTGTATGTTTTTTCTGTTTTCAGGAGGAAGTTTGTGTTTTCCATGGAATCCCCAAATTCACTCCGCAGAGGATTGTCAATGACAGATATAGTTAACAAACCCATTGAGCTGTTGAGCAACGTATTTCTGATAACTTGCCATGACTCAAGCTCTCTGCGATTTTGGGGGGTCTGAAGCCAGCCTGACCACATAGACATCGATGCAGCAGACCAGATGAGTTGTATTACCTTGTCGGTTCAATACGACAAGTCTACGGAGTCTTTGTCAACCTTTTTTTGGTGATTCATTTCTCATACGGAATAGTGTGATCTTTTCGCTACATATTCTTCGCAATTATGCAGTTTGTCATGCCTACATGACGTAGCAAAACGATTAACTCTCTCCTCGTTCCATCAAAGTCTGATTCACCACGACTTCCATCAATATACCCCTTCACAATAGCAATCAGCCCTCTCCCGACTCTTTCAATCTTGTCTGCGATACAGCCCATGACGTAGCTGTAACACTCGGCATTCGACCGCCCGGCATTCCCCGTCAAGCCTCACGTCGACTCACTTCGGTAAATTTGTTCCTGGGCTTTTCACAGTTGAACCAGGTACTGCCCAACCCGTCCACAAACTTTCGCTTCGATTTGAAGCAGCACACTACAAGCTGGCTTACTTAAGAATACCCCAACTATTCGTTATCAGCTCATTCGTCTGATGCCCCAACAAAAGTAATCAGATTGTGCGCGACATCCCGGGCTGTATTCCTCGCCAGAAGCGAGATCCGCCTTTCCGACGGAATACAGTCCGCCAGGTATGTGCTCCGTTCCGTAGAAGTGAGAAGCACTCGGAGTGCGGGGCCTGCGCGAGGAACATGATTGACACTCACATCGTCGATGAGTTCCAAGAGACACCTGACGATCTGACAAAGCTCGTCGCGCCAACCGTCGAGGACCGTCTCGAGTTCCGACACGCCGTCGATGAAGCAGAAGACCAGGCAGTTTGGGTCAAGCCGGGTGAGGATTTGGCCGAAGAGGACGCAGAGCGCTGGAACGTCGTGGTCTTCCACGGCTTCCAGGAACTCGCTGGTGAAGCTGAATGATCCCGCGGAATTTGCTGTAATGCCAAAGCCGCTTTCTACTAGGAGTTGGTGGACAAGGCTGCGCATGAGACCACAAGGTCCACGTAGGGGATTCCAGTATGCGGTGTGCTGGCCGCAGAAATGGTGGAGGACGATGACAGCAGGACGTTGAAGTTGGGGACTCGTCTTCATCTCCACTCCTCGCAAGGCCTCAACGAGGCGTTTGCATAACGCTGACATGGGCGAAACCTTGTCAAATGTAACATCGGCGCAGTGGCCATCGACAAGCACCAGGTCGGATAGTCGTGGAGGCGCTCGCATCCAGGTCTGGAAGCGTTTTGTCGTCACGAGGTACTCTCCACGGCTGAGAGCGTCTGAGTGCAGACGACTGCTCCGCCGCGAGACTTCATCTAGGATGTCAGACGGCATGCCATCCGGCACATCAAGCACCTTGAGCAGATCATCGACGCTCTGGTGCATGACTGTAGCCGGCTGTGGCGACAGTTGGGTTAGTTGTATAGCACCCTTCGTCTCTACGTGGGGTGAGTAGGGCGAGATTGGTGTTGAGGGCGACAGCTGGGTGAGTTGTATAACACCCTGCGTCTCCGCGCGGGGTGTGTAGGGCGATGCTGGTATTGAGCGTCGTACGGCACTGGGAATATCATCACATGGCGTATTGCACCGTGGCAGTAAGGAATCCATGGTCTGGCGGGCCGGCTCCAGAGCTTTGACAGTCGTTAGTATAAAAGTTGGTTCAGAACAAGAGATAGCCTTACCATATACAATCATTCGGCGGTCTTGTTGACGCTGGGCGTCCCACTTGTTTAGAGTGTCCTCCACGACAACGCGAATCACACCGACGAGGTCAGATTTCGCACCCGTCTCTTCGATGACGGTTGTCTGCTGCAGTCTTGAAAGAATGGCATTACCCACATCAAGCACCTCGTCGGTTTTGCGGTGGATGTCCTGCGCTAGCAGCTTGGTATCGCCTACCGCCCGTTCCAAAGCGGCTGTTGAGCAATCTGACACGCTACTTACCGCCCTGGACACGCTTTCGAGACAGCGTCGGACGGTAGCCATCTCCTTTGTGGGAAGCTGAGTCAACAGTCGCACCACTATCTCGCGCCGTAAGTCAGCTTTTTGTCGGTGCCGTCTTTAAATCTGGGACGGTAAGACAGGGGATAAAGTAGAAATGCTCGCCTTTGTTCTTAGAAGGATGGCTACGAAGTAGTATGCGGATCAACGTCTCAACCTCTGTAAATATGGTGTAATACAGACGCTCAACCGCCCCTAGGAGATCAAGATCGTCCGGAAATCGAAGGAAGGCCTGGGCGGCATTTATTAAAGTGTTGGGAATCTCCTCGAACGTGTCAAGGATTAACTCTCGCAGCTCTAGCCGTGCGGTGACCAACTTATGGTGTATCAAGTGGCCGGTGTCAGCAACTCTGTTATAGGGTATCAGCAGTGTAGGTAGGTACTCCACTACTAACCTTGCACATGGTTACCAGACCTCCACGAAGGATGGATAGGCCGTCTTGGTCTGGGACCATGCCTGCCAAAGACTCCAGGAGGTCTAATTCAGCCTTGGACTTTCTCATGTAGGCCCTGACAGGGGACTTCTCCCCTTTGGCCTTGTCTATCGCCTTTGCAGTCTCTATAGCTTCGATCACATCATGCCAGCAGTTGTTTGTATGATGACTGTGGAAAGTAGAATCTAGAGCCTCGACTAACTCTAGCACGCTGCTCAAGTCCCTAGATAGCCAGATAAGTTAGCCTGAAAACCATGCACGATGATTGCGCTGTTCGGTATGTCCAGAATACGCACTTGCTGGGGAACATGTTGGACCCGATGTCGGAGCTGGTGTGCCCTATGGATGACATCGAGTCCACCAGTAGTTTTGCCATGTCTCCCTAGATTCCTTGGGTAAGCATGGCCATCATAAGTAGGTAGGCACCTAGGAAACCGTAGCTGAAACTGCAGCTCCGAACTGGGTACCTGGTATTTAACTTCCCGAGGTGCAAAAGCCCCGTCGGAGATGGAGAAATGGGCTTCTCGAGGAAGGTAGAACAGAGACTTTGCACATAAAATCCACTGTTTCGGTCTTTTGGGGGCCAACCGAAGGGGAGGCTGGTAGAGAATTGATCATAGGTCATCCGAATCAACCATGCAGCATATTTCAAGGCAGTAAGGCCGCAAGTGGCGAGACCCGGGCCGGTCAGGTTGCTAGATAGCTGGGCACAGCAGTGTTTCCACGGTTGGCGACAGACCCAACAAGCAGAAGGCACTCGAGAACTTGCGTGGAACCCCCTCAACGTCAGAACAGCCTCGGTTTGCGCATCGAGACAGGTCGCCAGGCGGAGGCCGCTCTTGGGGAAAACTTTGATGAGACAGGTCTGTTTAGACCCAGTGATGGTGACTCAAGCCAGGGAAGCCGAAACATGATTTCGAGGTTGTGGGTGGTCAAGATGCAGGAGTCCGGAGAAAGACCCAGTCCCCTTAATCGGACGGGCGGCTGCGGGCAGTGTCGCGGCGGTTATTGGCATGCACGAATGCGGCGTTTATCTAGACTGGATCCAATGACGCTACCGTAAGTGAGGTCTATAATTTGGCCAAATCACAATACACGAACCAAAGGCCAATAGGTTTACCCCGTACTTGTTGTACCTGTCTGTCTGCCTTGTGGGTCTGTGTGTTGCCTAGCACGCACGAGTGCCACCGAAGTTGACGCGGAAGTGTTCGACTGTACGACCATTGAGAGCCAATTACGGGTTGCTCGGCAATTAGTGCTTGGTTGCATTCTTCGCAGCCCGGCCCGACCGACAGCCCAACAATGAAAGGGAAAGCACGACCTAGACCTAGGGTCTAGGTAAGTTGCGACATTGGCTTCACAACTTAAGCGGCCTTGATTCTTCATCATGACTACCTACTTGGTACACAGCACACACCAGCAGGAATCATTCTCAACCACGCAACCAATCTGTTCAACATGAAGGTCACCGGCAATGATTCGATTGAGTCGACGACTCCAACGACGGGTGTGATTGACGGAACCGGCACCCCTGCCACTTTGACTTCTGTTCCTCTCATCGACCAGCCCGAAGAGGCCAGCGGCAAACCGACGGCTCCTAGCCTAGATGGCTCGAAACCCGGAAGTGCCAACAGCCCGAGCGGTATGGTAGATGGCGACAGGCCGTCAGATCACCACAAAGACCAAAGTAATAGAACCCTGATCGCGACACTGCAAGAAGCACCTACGGTCCAAATGATTGCCGAAGCGCGGAAGTGCAACTTCAAGGAGTTTGTCAACCGCTTCACAATTGAGGAAGCAAGCTACGCGATTGAGTATCTCGAGGCTGGACCAGGATTGGGCAAGGAAATGACCAAGGAGGCGCTCCAGCGGCACCGTGACAAGGTCGAAGGATACGAGGATGAAAACACGGACGAGTATAAGAGCAGACGGCTCAATGGCGGCCTGATGGACGACACATGGATCCACGCCGTTAGGATTCAGTCACAGTCAGTGCTCAAAGTCCTTTCCGAGGCAGGCGGATATGTGTGGGGGCAAGAACCGTACACCTTCATGCGCCCCTTTGCGCATCTAATCCACTTCCACCCAAAGATCAAGGACAGATTCGAGTCCATCAAGGCCGAGTCCCCATCTGGGGACGAGTTCGAGCAGCTGCAGTGCTACGTTTCGTTTGTTGAAGAGCACCTTCTCCCCCTCGTCCATCAGTTCGACGACGTCCAATCCTCCACCACGACGAGAGTCCGCCATGACGACCTCTGGTATCTCTTCAAGCCGGGGGAGCTGGTCTACGTCCCGGGAAAAGGCCTGGAGAAAGAATGGAAGGACGAAGAAAGCTCCAGTTCCACACGCCATTTGCAGAAAATCTGGCGGCTTGAAAATTTAGAACCGCACTTAAGCGACTTCGACCGCTCAATATACGGAACCTCGGAAGCGGCCATGGAAGCACACGCCTGCGTACACTATATCGATTGGGACGGCTCGTCGTATAAACCCGCTCAATTCTCGCTCCAGATTCCCGGCTTCGACGGGTTAAAAGACGTGCGGAAGCTCGAAGTCTACCCACTTCGTTTTGCACCCGACGCTCAAGCCCTCCTGGCTGAACAGCGCGAGCTGGGTCAGCGGTATGATGAGTGCATTAAGCAACGTCATGTTTCGTACAAGGCTTGGACACTGCTCACGGACCCAATGGGGAATTACTGTGTGGATGCCAAGGGAAAAAAAGTGAGAAATCCCGAGTTCATCGACGGAGACGTCATAATCGACTTCAAGGAAGCCTTCAACGCCTTTCCATCGTGGAAGTATTTTCCCTACCAAGATCTTTTCATGTGGGAGAGCAGGATCGAAACCAGGAGTGATCAGTTCCCCATCTTTCTGTGGTCAGACACTTCGCGGACAAAGCTGCTGTTCAGCTGGCCCCACGTTGTCGTCTCGAAGGACGATATCGGATTCCTCGAGGGATCTCCTTTCCGGCAAAAGCAGCCGTATGGATTATCCGGACTGGACAAGCCTCTCGATAAAGACCTGGCAATTATCCCACGGCGTCTATATGGCTACGCTCTTCGGGAGCGCAAATTCGTCTTGTTGGACGTCAAAGGGATCAAGGTAGGGCACGAATGGTTCGACACCGATCCGTTCCGATTCCTCCAGATTGATCCAGACAATAAGCGCACCATCAAATGTCTCGTCAGCGACCACTTCAGCACCAAGCAGTTGAGGAAGGCAGGCGAGATTGCGAGCCAGGACCCCATTCCCGGGAAAGGCCGGAGTCTGGTCTTTCTCCTTCACGGCCCTCCCGGAGTCGGCAAGACGGCGACTGTCGAGGCGGTGGCCCAGGCGTACCGTAAGCCGTTATTCTCGATAACGTCTGGGGATCTAGGGTCGACACCTGAGCGCGTAGAAAAGAACCTCGCCGACCTATTCCATCTCGCAAATGTTTGGGACTGCATTCTTTTACTTGACGAGGCGGATGTGTTCCTCGAGGAGCGAGAGAAGAGAGACCTGGGCAGAAATGCTGTGGTATCAGGCAAGTCCTCCGGTCACGCTCCCCTCTCCCATCTCGTTTACAATCCACTCTCCAGATTATCAAAGTTAACAATCTAAATGCACCGACTTCCTTGGTTCTAGTCTTTCTTCGGGTTATGGAGTACTATAGCGGTATCTTGTTCTTGACCACGAACCGGCCCGGCCAGCTGGACGAGGCTGTCAAGTCGCGGGTGCACAGCACGTTGCTCTACCACAGCCTGGATCTCCACCAAACCAAGGAGATTTTCCGCCTTAATATCGAACGGCTCGAACTAATTGAGCGGCAGCGTCAAGCTAATCCCGAGAAAGCCCGCCGGCGTCTGCATGGCGACAGGTCCGGTATTCTAGCCTTTGCCGAGAAGCACTGGTATAAACACGAGAAGGACGAGCTCGGGCGATGGAACGGTCGGCAGATTCGCAATGCTTTCATCCATGCTGCGGCGCTAGCGCGTTACGATGACGATTATGATGACGACAGGGACGACGACGACGACGAGGGTCCTTCCACGGCCGTCGTGACGGAGCGACACTTTGAGTTTGTCGCACGGAGCGTTACGACCTTCGACAACTACATGGCCAGGGCCCGTGGTGGCCTCGACTCGGAACGGGCACGCACTCGTATGGATCGGCCAGACCATTTTGTCCAGGGCGAGGGTACGTTTTCACATCACCCCCTTGTCTCTAACTCTCTTTCCTCTCCCTCTCCCCTCTACAGGCAAAACAAACGGACAACCCCATGCTTTTGCGCGGATAAGATTCCATGGCTAATAAGAATTATTTCATCTAACAGAAAGAAGTACGCGAACTCCGCGGCGCACGGCGCCAGCACCCAGCAACCCCTTGCCATCATCATATTACACCACGAGCACCAACCTTCACGCCCCACCACCGGCTACAATGACCGCACCGCCTGCCCAGCCGCATATGATCAACACCTACACTTACGCGCAACCAGGCTATAACATCGCACCTTCGCTCGTGACTTGGCCGCCAGTTCAGGCTGCCGTGCAGGCTTCCCCCATGGGACCGTTGGCTCCGCCGTCAGCCCCGGGTCAGTCCTTCCAAAACACGGGCGGCCAGCAGGATGCTTCAAGCGTCAGCACGGGTGGTGTGACGTCGCAGATGACGACGATGAGTGGAACATGATTGGGTTCTTCGAAGGACACGCGCTATGATAGGAAGATAAAGTAAGGTATTCATATGTGGTGTAACTGTTAGGTATAGAGGGGAAAGCTGCTGGAGTGTTCAAGGCAAGCTTCAGACACCGGACCACGGATCGTGACTGGAGTACGGGAGCACACAGGTTCCACTCGTTCACTGTGCGACCCATGGGGGCAATACAGGAGTTACTTCTAACGAACGGTACACCTCTGCCAGGATTTAAGACCTTGGTGAGTTACTTCGTCAGGTCCTGGCCTGGACAAGACAATATCTTTCACATCTTAATACACACCCAAAGTTCCAGTTTTCTAGCCGTATACAAAACACTTGAAACTTATTACGGTGAATCTAGTAATGAATACCAGTTTGGTTAAGATATACGTTTTAGTGAAATGATTTGAAGGTTATGAAGCATATAATCCGTACAAAGGTGCTTTTCTTGTGCAGACTATGGCTTGGCAAGTAACAACACTAAGGTTTTAAATCCTGGCAGAGGTGTAGAATTGTCCTACAAATGCAACGCTACTCACTCAACTGAGAGACTTGCGTGATAGCTTGTTTACCCAAGATGTCTGATAGCGAGATCGACGGGAGGCTTCAGGAGCATATCGGAGACTGTTCGTACGCAGTGAAAAATGAAATTAGTCACAAGGAGAGTGCCGAAAAAGTTCTTTATGTCAAAGTGTGACGGAAAATGACCAGCCGCTCTCAAAACTAATGTGTCGATGATCTCTTTGAGGAGGTTTGACATAATCTGGCCCGATCCATCCGGAATGCACTCAATATCAGTACCTAGGTAGTCTCTCTTTCCAAGGCTCTAGAAAGTTCTTGTAGATGAACTGCACCTATGTGGAGTGACCGAAATTCTGGACAAGAACTGCGTTTCTGTGTGGAGTGATCATCTAGACGGGTCCAGTCTAACCAGGTTCCTGGATATAGGAGGATGACTCGGGCCGCCGCTGCATCAGGTAAAGCTGGCAGACTTGGCTTCTCTGGACAACTTTCTTGTGGTAACGAGAAAAAGCGGCTGGACCAGAAAGCAAAAGAGTGTCAGAATTCTGGAAGCGACGACGGAGGGTTAGATTAACAACGATATTTGTCCATCCAGGTTCGGAAGACGGTCGAGGCCATGGCAATTAATATAGATTGGCTTCGTCTCATGTTCCTGTCCGCTAAGGAGCTGGGGAAATCTCTGGAAACCCCCTTTCAACGAGGGATTAGCACTTCTTATATTGCGAGCAAAAGAGCCGCGTATTATCCTGTATAGTGTCGCGCGCCGCTAGAGCCACCAATTGCCCATTTTACCCGTTCTGGGTTTATTGGGACCCAGGAACGAAATGTGGTGCCTTCTATAAATAGCACGACTATAACCATGGCTAAAATCGGTATATGCCCCTGATATGATAATGGCATGCTGTCAATTCGCTTCCTGTCCGGATCTGTTCGCCCGCTAAGCTCTTGGGGTGAAGAACTGTCTCGGAGACGAACATCCCAAGACCCTTATCTCTGTTTGCCAGTGCAACCATACGTTTCGTTCGCTCGGCCTCATTCACGGATGTTTTCGAGAAATCTCGAATGGGTATGGAGGGGGTGGTCTAGTTTCGACGAGAGCCTGGTTGCCCAGCTTTGAGAAGAGATATATATGGGAGTAGTTATACCCCCTCAACGACAAGCCCACGTCTTATCAATAACGAACAAGCTTCATACTTTGACTAACATTCTGATCTTGACCCACTGATCGAATTTCCCAACATCCCACCAAACAAGACTCGCCATGAAGTCGTTCTTTATCGCAGCTCTTGTGGGCCTTGCGGCGGCAGCCCCGGCAGCCCCAGCCCAGGATTTCCTCAACTCCTGCGATGCCAACTCGGTCAAGGTGACGGGCAGGATTCTTCAGGCAAACTGCAAGAATATTGCGGGCGCTCTGAAGTGCTCCAAGCTTGACCTGAACAAATGTCTCAAGAACACATACGGGTCCCTCCAGGCTGACCCAACTGGTGCCGGGTAGGTCTCTCTTACAGTTGGCTTTGTGAGCCGAAGAATAAACGAAGGGCTGTGCTGACGTCCGGTTTCGATTATTAGACCATCCCTTGCCGACCAGTGCATCAACTGCAGCAACTCCAAGACTGAGGGCGGCTTTGTTGTCGGCCCAGGCGGTGGCCCAACTCTTGTCCACTGCCAGTGCAATCCCGGGACTGGCGCCGCCAAGGAAAACTGGCCATTGGCTATGATTGATATTAGTGAGTGCCTAGCTTACCTTATTATACACGACATACTCTGTTACAGCTGCACGATACTGATTATGGCGTCCGACCAGACACAATCGTGGATAACAACAACGGAATTCTGGAGTGCTACAAGACCAAAGGAACCGCGTGTTAAAATGTAACAATACAAAAACGAAGGAATCAGGATGGGCTGGGGCCCAAGATGGTTAATCGGGCGTGTGCCAGAGTGATACATGCCTGTCTCTAGGGGAGAGGAGGTCACCTACTTATGTCCTCACTCTTGAATAAATATGATTACTCTGTTGAGGGCTGTCCATTACTGGTTGACATTATGACGGACGAGATAACACGCCAAGAACGGAAACTCCTTTAAATTACCTCAAGCATCTCAGCAAAGATTTTCATGTCTAAACAAATGAATGTCAAGAAGAGCTAGAACAAGACTAAATGAAAAAGGCGGAACTGCCGCGACAGATATCCGTCCACTCACCCACCCAAACCAAGTGTTTAGTCATAGTTCATCTCCATCTGCCTGCCTTGCTGCATCTTCCATCGTCCATGACAACACAAACATCTCCCTTGATAAAAAAAGATATCTCACTCATTCATCCATCCCTCTCCTTCATCTTCCTTACTTAATCAATCTGCCTGCCTCCATTTCCAACCATGTCCCCCGCGGCGCCGCCTCCTATCACTACCTGTACTCCTCCTAACAACATCAGTTGCATCAATAGTAGCAGTAACGGTGCTAAGAGGTTTGAGTTGGTCGCTGTTCGCAACTCTGGTCGCGAGTGTAGTCGAGTCATAGTAGTAGGTGTGGGAAGAAGTACTATACGCGCTGGAGGGCGGAACTGGTATACTTGGGGGGTAACTGCCACTCGAGGGTGGAGCTGGTATTGTGGATGTTGAGCTTGGGGGGTAGTAACTGACACTGGATGGTGTAGGTGGTTGAAGGACGATGCTGCTACTGCCGCTTGTCGTCAAAATAGGAGATGAGGATGAGGTAGATGCTGTGACGGACACGGTAGCGGTAGTAGTGGCAGTAGCCGTGGTTGTGTTGCAATAGCTTGAGGTGGTGTCTGCGGAGAGCGGCGGTCCTGATGTCACGTCTAATGAGCTTGTGCTGGAACCTGATGATAGTGGCGGTGGACTTTGTGATGGTGGGATTGCTGGAGGTGAACTAGCTGGCGGTGGACTGGCTGAGGGTGAGATTGTTGGAGGCGAGCTAGCTGGTGGCGAAGGCGGTTGGCTGACTGATGGTGAACTTGCCGGCGGGGAGCTTGAAAGCGTCGGTGGGGGTGGTGGCGGCAGGGTGATTGGTGGTGAGTTACTTGGTGGTGCTGGTGGTGGTGGTGAACTAGTTGAGGGTGAACTAGTTGAGGGTGAGCTTGCTGGTGGCAAGCTCGTAGTAGGTGGTGTAAGCGAAGTGATATTCGATCCGACAGAGCTGGAGGAAGACGAGCTTGAGCTTGGCGGTATTTGGGGTACCGATGTCGGCGGCGAACTGGCTGGTGGTAAGCTTGTCGACGGCGCCGCGCTCGTGGGCGGTGCGGCCGATGTGAGAACTGATGGAAGAAAGCTGGAGTTGGAGCAGGTACTTGAGCTCGAGGGTATTCCGGGTACGGATGACGGTGCTGAGGATGTAGATGGTGAGACTATTGGTGGAGAACTAGGTGGTGATGAGCTTGCCGGCGGAATACTTGTGGGCAGTGCAGCTGACGTGAGACTCGACGGGAGAAAGCTCGAGGGGGAGTAGGTACTGGAGCTCGAGGCCGAGGGTATATCGGGTACGGATGACGGCGCTGAACTTAGGGATGGCGAGCTTGTTGGTGATGGACTAGGTGGCGGTGAGCTTGCTAGGGGTAAACTTGTGGGTGGTACAACCGACGTGAGGTTCGACGGGATAAAGCTGGAGGTGGAGTAGGTAATCGAGCTCGAGGGTATTCCGGGGACGGATGAACTTGGAGGCAGTGAGCTCATTGATGGTTGACTAGGTGGTGCTGAGCTCGCTGCCGGCGTACTACTAGGTGGTGAGCTTGCCGGTGGTTGAATCGAGGTGAACCCTGACGTAGCCAAGGTTGAAGTGGAGCAACTAGTTGAGCTGAACGGTATTCCAGGTACGGACGACGACGGCGTGGCTGGTCCGGAGCTACCGGGAGTGGATGATCCCAAGATTGTGTCTGGAGGGGGGCTTGAGCTGGGCGTGCCGCCAGACGGTGGTGACAAGTTGGTGCTACTGCTTGCAGCCGATGGTGAACTAAATGGGCCTACTTCGACATGAAATCAGTGGCAGAACTCGAATTAGATGCTGGTTTACTCACTTGATGACATGTTGGAATATGTCAAGCTAGATTGGTAAATGGTACTGCTGCTTGTGGTAGCTGTACCCGGGGCTGAGCTGCCCGTTCCGGTGCTAGGGATAAGGCTCGCTGTGGTACTAGCAGATGACTTGCTCATCGATGGCCCGGGTGGATATGACGAGGAGACGGGCTCGTTTGACATTGTAGTCCTGCCTACTGGGGGTGCAGCGAACGTAGTATATGTTGTCGTTACCACAGTAGATCTCACGATCGACGTCACGGTGATGACGGGTCGAGTTGTCGTGTTTTGACTGGGGAAATTGCTGCTCGTGGTGCTGACGCCTGTACCCGGGATGGATGACGGGGTTGTAAGATTTGAAGAAGGGCTCGGAAGGGGTAGAGAGCTTGACCCAGTGATCGACGGGATAATCCAAGGGAAACTTGAACTCGCGGTGTCTGTAAGAACACTACTTGACGAAGCGGTGGAATATGTGCTTTGGGTCTCTCCATGAAGACCAGAGCTCGAAGACGATGGCGAAGGTAGAATGCTTGACGAGGAAGGTGAAGGTGGCGCGGGAGGACTTGACGGCAATCCCGGGGGTGGGAGAGTCGAACTTGACGGCCAACTGCTAGGACCTGTTGGTAGAGAGACCGGAGGGGTCGGACACCCGGTGTAAATGGTCACCGCCGAGCACAACGGCGCTTCTGTACTGGATGTAGCAGGACAGTTGGAGATAGTTTGTGTCTCGGTTAGGGCGATAGTCGTTGTATCTGTGCACCCACCCCAGGGTCCATACTCCTGTCTTGGGTGAACATCATTCGCTAGAGAGGCAGTGACAAGAGTCAAGCTGAAGAACCCGGGTCAGTCAAGCGATTATGAGATGAACAACAAGTAGCTGGCACAGATGACTTACCTCAAGCTTAAGAGAGCAAAGCAAAATGTACCCAGCATCATGATAGTATGCGTCTGGTCACACACACATCAACAACTTAGCTTAGGGAGGGCGTTCTGCGGTGATTATCTAAACGAGACTGGACAACATGATATGACCAAAGGTAAAATCCTTCTCCCTTGTGGACCCTTTTATATATCCAGCTGGCAAAAGTCTGCACTTTCTTGTCTGGCATGTTTGCAATCGCAGCCGACCATCCACGGTGCATCATCTTTGCAGGAGAAGTAAGCTGTGATGCAAATGTGTTTTCCACGGGTCCGGAATTCGCCTGCCCGCACATCATGCACCTTGCCTTCCCGTGTATTCTCCATGCACAGTTTTCGTTAGGGAAGACCGGGTCCGCCACGACCGCGCTTTGATTGGACATCGGGGATCCAAGTTGTTTCTTTCAAACGATATACTCAGGGGCTGAGGTTACGGAAATAGGATGAGCTTCTCTTTTCTCTTTACACAACTCAGGCGAAGTGTGCTCCATGCTGCAGTCAACCTGTCGAAGGGAAACACAACTGTATGCAAAACAATAGTCGAATGCAATGCAGGTCTAGGACGACCAGTTTATCAAGTAGTTGCCTGTCTACTCGACTTCAGAACTTGAGCTGACTCGGCGAGAGTCGCAGATGCGTGTGTAAGTAGCGTTGTTCGCCCTCCTATTACAGACAGCAGGCCGCACACACAACAGAAGCTCCTGGATATGCGAGTCGGCTGTGTGGTGCTACACAACACTGCTGTCGAGTGTCGAGCGGGGCTTTCCTTCGGATTCCGACATGATGCCGCGGATAGATGCTCCCTGCCTCCCAGATCTCAGGTGTTGGCAGCTGCTAGCCGTGGCCGGGATCTATATCGTGGTCATTGATGATGAAGAGAGGACCCAGGCCTATGAGTGTTAAACAAGGGACCTCAAAGTCAGCTGCTTGCCGCTGCGGATGTCGCTTCTAGCGGATATTGAAAGAATGTAAACATATCTCGCCACCACGGAGTCGGATGAAACCATGACGGACGGAAATCACTCCGGAAAGCTCCCGAGAGGCACCCGTGAGAATCTGCCCAACAATTCTCCTTTTCCACGCTTGTGAGTTCCTGAATTAGGGTGGCTGGGATGCAAGTGGCCGACGAACAGAGCTACACAAGTGCATTGCAGCTTGCTTCAACAGCCAGAGCACAACATAATGCTTGGTTTTCTAGCCCAACGCAGGGGCAAAGAGCACACAGCAGCAGGTGCGGCATGTCCGGGCGGGAAGGATCTCGATCTGCGTTTTGACAGCCACCGCTACCCATGATGCATCTGCATGTAAAAGACGCAGCTGGTCGCATTTGATAGAAGATAACGAGTCGATGCGGCTTGGTTTTATTTATGATTTCGAATATCGAACGTTCAGGCCGGGAATTTGGGCAATGCAACACTAACGCAGCCTCAGCCATGATGCGAAGACCACGAATGTTTCGGAGTGTGGCCATGCCTTGGTCCTTTCGTGGAACAGGGAATATTTCTGAGTCAGTGTACTGTGATATGGCATACCGATGAGAAGACCATCTGGGTGGGCTGTGTTCCGTTGTGCTGAATAGTTAGGTACCTAGGGTCACAGAGGCCATGATCGATCTGCAGATTTTCGGCCGGAACAACGAGTATGAGTGAAGATGATTGGTATCGCCATTGCCGTTCTCGAGGCTAGGTCACCCAGAAACAACCGCCTTCTCAGTAACGATACGCAAGACCGCGTGATAGAAAGGAGGTGAGCCATGCCAGGACCCTAGCCATCCTCATCGTCACCCTACACCGGCCACACTAGGAAGCCATCCGGTATTACAAATCACAAGAGTGCTTTCAACTTCTCGAAAACATCCTCGCGGCCGTTGACAAAACGGGACTCAGCGGTCTTCCAGTTGATCACATTCCATATATTCTCAACATATGCGGCCTTCCCATTCAAGTACTGCATGTGTGCACAAAACCGGCCCTGAATCAGCCAATGTACGTGCGAGCTCATGGGGAAAGGAAATCAAGGAAGGACAAACCTGGAGGTAGTACGCATGCTCCCACATGTCCACTCCAATGAGAGGCACTTCTCCACCGACGACGGGATCCTGGTCCTTGGTGGTGACGATGCGCAGCTGCTGCCCATCCTTTACCAGCCATCCCCAACCGCTGCCCTGTATCTTGAGCAGGACGTCCGAGAAGGCCTTTTTGAAGTTGTCAAAGCTGCCCCAGGTCTTGTCAATTTCGACCGCCAGCGTCGGGGCCGCATCAATCTTGGTGTCCGGGAGGTCGGCTGGGGCGAGGTTGTACCAGAAGAGAGCGTGGTTGATGTGGCCGCCGGCGTTGAACTTGATGACGGGTTGCAGAGCGACCTGGGCAGCGATATCACCTGCCTCAACGGCCTTGGCATGAGCCTGCAGCGCGCTGTTGAGGTTGTTCACGTATGCCTGGTGGTGCTTGGTGTGGTGCAGCTGCATGATCTGCGTCGAGATGTGCGGCTCGAGGGCCTTGGAGTTTTCGCATTATCAATCATCAGTAACACGCGCCCAAATCCCTAAAGATACGTTGGTCAGAGGGGACTTACATCATGAAGATAGGGAAGCCTGGTGAGCTTGTAGGTTTGGACAGCCATTTTGGTTGCGTTGAACTGATCACCAGAAAGAGCAGTTTGAAGAGGGGCAATATACTGCCAAAAGTTTGCGAAGTTCACCATCTTGTCGGGAACCTTGCCTGGCCCGGCGGGTCACAATACAATGACAGATCACGCGATTGACTCCAAATGCAGCAACTTGCGGCAGGTGGGGGGAGCCAGTATCGGATGAAGACGGTGATGGCGGACGTTCCTTCCGTTGATGACGGCCGTTTGAGGTTGTGGTTGTCGCGTGGAGACGCGGAAGGCCGGAAGCCACTGGCCAGGTGGCCATCAAGGTCCCTGGCTTTGGCCCCTCCCTTCTCTGCGCAAACGTGCTCAATTGGCCGCTGAAGTTTTGTCCCGTAATCCCGGCGGGCACCACGCGTAGCCAGAAACAGGCTCAAAACGGCTGCCAAGAAGTGCTGCGAAACGAAAAACTCGGAAAGAGGCAGTTTGAGCTCGATTGTCGCCGTTCCCAATTGGTCCCCATTTATCATCCTTTTCACGGCCCTCCAAATTTGGCATCAGACATGGGACTAAGACGCAGCACGTGGGTTTTTGAGCATGTTGATGGACGGGGACCTCAACGGCCAACCCTTCAGGCCAGCCTGAGACACGAGCGCCCAGGGCAGGGCAGCAGCGCGCATTCCTAAGCCCCTGAGGCAAACCAACTTACAAAATTAAAGATTTATTTGAGCTCCCGCCATTGCTTCATGAAGAATTAAAAAATATTTATCTGATCAGAGCTCCCCATGAACTTGCAAGACCATTCATTACCTTCATCACAGACATCACTCTTCTTCATCAAGATACCTAACAAATTTATCCAACACCAAACAAACAAAAATGTGCTGCGGAGAAACCACCCACTCCAACACCATGAACGAGCCGCCGCGGGTAGGCGCCCGAGTCGACTTCTTCTCCCCCAGGCACGGGTGTCATCTCGGCAATCTCCTTTTCCTCAACCCGTCCACCCCGACCAGCGCCCGGGCCACACACGTTCGGTACAACCCAACAAACCCAACAGAAGGCGTAGCAGCGGTGGCCACGGACGAAAATGTCTTGGTGTCGATACAGTTAGTGCACCCACCCTTCCTCCATCATATCAACCCGGGGATGGAATCTAAGATCCCGCCCGCCCACAGCTTAACAGGGGATTTGACCAAATCCGTCCACGACTCCGGTTTACTACAACAGTTCACGCTCCCAGTGCAGCCTACATCAAGTGAAAGTCAGTGGACGAACATGGGCGGTTCACTGCTCCTCAATGTCGGGGGCGATGGAATCATTGGGCGGCGGGTGTCCATGACGAAGGAAGGCGAGATGCTTGCGGACGGAATTGTGGGCTTTAACTCTGCATTTCTGTCGGTGCCGGCGTCGCTTTGATCATTTTCTTCTTCTTTTTACTGGAGCATAGCGAATGGCGCAAAGGATGGGACAGATGCATTCTAGCTTTTGGTATGTAAATGGAGATAACGTGGGACTGGGACCCCGGCAAAGATTTTTGGAGGCCATTAAAAAACGACCATGATCACGAAAACATGGCATAGCAAGCATCATTACCAATGACTGCCGATTTCCAAAAAATCTGCTATATTTAAATGCAATGTATCCAGTAAATGCCAGCAGTATGTAAACGCCATTCCAAATGCCAACCAACGCAATGCTAAAATGCAAGACCGACAAATGCACATCATACCTCATTTATAATCTTGGAATACCATTGCCCAGACGCGGTTCCCGGTCCTTCCGTCTGGGTTCAGCCACGGGTGGCTGGTCAGAGACAGGTCGCCGAGTACTCGGGAAGACATCGGACACTGACGGTCCACGGTGGTCCTTGCGCCGACCCTCAGCCGCACCCGGGCCGGGAGCAGTAGCGGCACCTCCCGGCAGTGGTGGCCGCTGAGGACCCTGACCTTGACCCTGACCTTGGGCATCAGCTTCGTCCAGATCCATCTTGACCCACCGCTGCACAACCTCATCCAACTCCTCCCCCGCCTGCCGGCTGGCATCCACTTCGAACCACTCGCGATGCTGTGTTCCGCATCTGCACATCTTATTGTTTCCAGCCCACATGTTGAGGCCCTTGAGCTCGAGGTGGATGAGCTTTTCAACCCGGGCAGGATGAGGCACTTTGCACGGCAACATCGATGGACCGGCCGACGACAGCTCCGGATACCAAGCGATAAGAGAGATCTCGTCTCCGCACTGCCGGTCCCACTGGTTCATCCGCTTCTGGATATTGTCTGTACGGCCGATCTTGAGAGCGACCCGGTTGCTGTCTTGGGGTTCGTCCTTCGTTCCTTTGGCAAAGAAAGCTAGCAGCTTGCCTAACCGTCGGGCATTCGAAAGAGACTGTGTAGTCGGATCGGCCAAGAAAGCCGAAGCTGCCTCACTCGCTGGCGTCGCCGGTTCCGGCATCTTGAAATAGATGTAGATGTAGCCCGCCTTCCCTTCAGAAACCGGCTTTGCAAGCTCACTCGTGAGAGCAGCGATCGTCCGCAATGGTAGTAGGTCCATCCGTATCAAGTCCAGGTGCTGGTGCCGGGACTGGGACGTGGCTGAAGCACTCCGTGATCCACGTCCGGCAGGAGGTCCGGATATCGAGGGTGGAGGCCGTGATGGTGAGGGAGAGGGTGAGTGGGTACGGTGTTCTCGAGACGCTCTCCCGCTGTCCGGAGGGGTCAGTTCCTGGGTACCGATTCTTCCACCACTGGGACGGCGGTCCTCAGTTGTGTCTCCGCCATCCATGGAGTAGCCGACTGGCTTTCTTCGACCACCTCCGCCCGACAGAGAATGGGGTGCTGGCTGTTCGCTGTCCGTGAGATAGTCATCCGGCCGGCTTCTATCGTCAGAGTGACGCGGCGGCCGGGGCTGCTTTCGACTCATCGGATGGAGGGAATTTGGGGGGTTGATGCGCCTTGGTCCGCCACAATCCGAGTCGGAGTCAAATCCGCCGTCATGGTGAGGGCGTTCTTGCCTCCTCCGGCTAGGGGGGGTGGTTTGGCTAAGAGGGTAAGGCTCAGGCAGACTTCCGTTGTCCGCCCGTCGCTTCATGACGCCGGGAGGGACTGCGGCCCTCCTGTGCCCGCCGTTCCGCCCACTGTTTCTACTACTGTAGTAGCCGTCCAAGTTGTCTCCGCCGTCCATAGGTCTCTGGTAGGCATTCCCTGACTGTCTTCCGGGAACTGGTGGCTCATAGTACGGATCTGGATTTCCCATCTTTCTTCCGCCTGACCTGGGTGGTGGTCTGGACGCGGGCTGCACTGGTAATGGAACCGGACGAGTTGCAGTGGGGGTCTCATCCGCGACTGGGATCCAGCAACACAGGAACGGAATCCGGGTCATTGGCTTCGGCCCCGCCGCCCCGGAAGGAGGTGGGCGCCGTCCGCCCGTATCCGCATACCCATTTGCATAGCCATTATGGGGTCTGTCATCATACCCATAAGACTTCTCCATCTTCACGGGCTTCGCGCGCTTCGCAGGCTTCGTAGGCTTTGTGGGTGTTGTGCTGATTAAATTCAGACGATCGGCAAGTTCATCCACGCTAGTCCGTTGCTCTAATATTGGGGTGTGGGAGGCCCCTGGTCCAGGACTCGATTTTGCCGACGCGCTCGCTTGCTCTTTGTGTTGCCAACAGTAGAGGTCTTCGTCCGAGGGGTCGTCGACCCGGAGGGTGGTAGGTTTTGGGCGGGAGGTCGGGGAGGACTCGGAGGATGTTATAGTGATGGGACGTCGGCATGGCCTGCCACTCGACGTGATCCCTCGGCAGGTCGTCAATGGGTTTTTGGAATCTGATCTCTCCAGCAAGGACTCGGGGGTGCCAGGAAAGAACGGCATGGTGAGGCGCGTCGACGGCCGGGCGAGTACTTAAATGAGAAAAATGAAGGAATTGGTGATGATGCTAGGCGCGAATACCAACAACATCAACGTCGAAATAGATGAAGAGGAATCGGGATTCCTTCAGGTCGTAGAATGCCGGTCGCCGTCATGACGCGAATAGTACCGGGAGACCGCCATTGCGGCCAGCGTGCAATACGGGGGTAGGATGGGCCTCTCGTTTTTCACACGCCTGCGGTGACTCGATGGATCACGGGGGAGTGGGGGATCAGACGAAATCGAGGGGCTGGCTGCCGTCGGTTGGCCTCAAAGGTCCGCTGTCCTGCAGCATGATGCAGGCGATGCAGGCGGCGGCTCCCGGGTTTCTAGGCTGCAGCGTGGCTGGGATGTGGCACCAACATTCCAGTCAGACTGCACTGTCCGCCACACTGTTTGGGATTAGGTAATTATGCTGTGGCTGACCTCCTTGCACCGCCCAGTGATCTACAGCCGTCTTCCAGGGCGTCCAATCAAACGGCCGATTTGAGATAACCTTCGGACGGACAACTCAATGAAGCAAACTCAATGCTTGCCACGACTTTACGGATGCACAATTTCAAATTCTTTTCTTTTTTCGTAGACCACAGCTGAAACACCAATCCTCACCGTCTGATCATTCCTGTTGACCCACAAAGAAACGGCGCGTCTTCCTCTTCCTCTGTTGGCCGTCTGTTTATCACCGATGCCCGACCCAGGTCCAATCCTTTCACAATTGGCCGTTTCAAACGATCACCTATTCATTAGCCAAGCCTTTCCCACACCAGTCCGATGGCGGTACGAATACGTGCCTCGAGTCTCGGGTCGAAATCCTCAACTCTTCAAACCTGCCGGCGAAGAAGGAGTAAGTAGCATGGCAACAATTTAAAGAAGGCACATTATAGCATTGAGTTAAATGCATACTATCCCTTAGACAATTATATAATATTTCACGGCGGTGCGCTGCATGCTCTGCTAAACAGGAACCGTTCTCCTGGATGCTAGGTAAGTCTTGTGATTAGGAATTACGATTCTGTTCGGGAGATATAGCAATGACTACCTAGGTACCTTACCCAAGTTACCCACCTGTACCTACCTAGGCAATGACTGCGTTTAAGGACGTGTTATCGTTATATTGTCATTCGGAATGTTGGTAATTTTAGTGAAACCAATGATGTTCTTGAATATCATCGCAATGTTATGTTACCTCTAACTGCAAAATGCAAAGGATCCTGGATATATTTGATCTGCAAAGTGACTTCCCCCTGTACGCAACTTGAAAATGTCGGGATGGAAGGATCTTCTACCTTCTATTGGTCTAGGACCTCGTCATTGTCTTCTAAAATAAGTTGAAACCACAATACTAAACAGAGATGAAATAGACTCATGAGCACCATATAAGGCTATACAAATGCCAACTTGCTCTACAGAATTCCAAGCCTTACCACATGAAAGTGCTTGCCTAATCCCCGAGATAAAAGTGAACCGTCACTCATTAGGGACCGGATTCATGCGAGCAGTAAGTCTGTGGACCCGAGTACTTACTACATTCCCAGCCCCTATTCACAGAAACGTTCAGGTAACGCGCAAGGCGACAAGGGGCTCAAGAAGGATAATGAGTGGAGGTACGCTGAAAATTTGGCGTGTACAAAGTTCACGTGGTCGCCATCAACCGATTTCACGACTAAACCCTGACAGCAGCTCAACATATCCTCTTCGGTAATTGTTTAGTCATCGTGAGAGGCTCGAACTGCTTCACAAAGTTGGCTCATCGACAAGTTAGTGTTGTTGGAAGCCGCCCTGCTGATGCATTCGAAAACTGTCTTCGCAATATCCGCGTGCTCGGCTGGAATGGTTGCAAGTATGTCGTCATATTTACGGAGCATATTCCGCGGGAGATCCTATATAGCTGCTGGAAAGGACATAAGAGCAATGGCCGGTGAGGCGCTCGATGCGCTAAGTTTATCCAGCACAAGGCGAGCCCATAGAAAACTAGTCGATTAATATTAGCCAGGCTGAGAATCGAAACCGGTCAGTGGAAGGAATGTAAATTACTTTCCATCGGACCTAGCTGATAACTTCTTGGCGATTCTTCTTTTGAGTTCTTCAGACCACCTTTGAAATCGAGGGTTCGTTCGAAGCTCTGTGTTGATATAGACCTCAATATCCGAGTCCCACCCGCTCTGTCGGACATTGTGCTCGATGTCGACTACCGGAAATACTCGGTCGCTTGAAGGATGATGGAGCAGCCGCTGTTGAATATCGTGTTCATGTCTGCTAGTCAAGGCCATCGAGATGTTCGTATCGGGACCAGAGAGGTCGGATAAGACACTTGTCACGTCCGGGTGGAGTTTGTCTAAGCCGTCCACGACTATGTAAATTTGGTCAAAGGATTCCGAGATCTCGTGAAGTAGGCCTACAAGTCGTCGGATGGTCGGGGCTCGGGCCGGGGCGCTTGGTCGATGCAGACTCTTGTAGTATGTTTGCAAGGCCTGGAAGGCGTCCAAGTTCTGCTTCGCCAACTCCGCAACCAGGCTTCCCAGGACGTGGGCCGGAGTTTGGTGAATACAATCACTGAAGTTGCCGAAGAAGTAGGCCACTCCAACAGACCCGATCCTTCGACAAAGAGCCTCCTGAATGATAAACCCGGCCAGTATCGTCTTCCGCGATCCTGGACAGCCGCGGAGCCATAATCTCGAACCTGGGGTCCGTAGCCAGTGTCGAAATTCAAGCTTGGACGCCAGCCAAGTCCCGGTATTTTCAGCACGGATATTGACGACATCTTTGAGTCGAGACTCGTTAGTTGGGTCCAAGAAGAGACCGATAACCTGGTTCTTGAGGTTCTCGTCCACGTAAATGGTAGTGTCAGGCATCACCATGCCACCGTTCACTAGGGCTCTGTCGACGCCGAACGAGATCTGTTGGACGCCGTTGGAGATGCCTGCCAGGGACCGGTCCAGTTGGTCAATTCGATTCAAGCTCGAGAACAGCATCGTGACGCAGTCGGTTCCCAGGGCCAGTCCGATATCTCCCCTGTGGCGCGACATGTCGGTCAACAGATTCTTCGTCTCGGCCTCTGAGAATGGCCACTGCAGCCTTCTCCGCATTCGGCGTGCCCAGCTGCGCTTGAAATCGGCCTCAGCACGACCTAGACTGGTTTCGATGAGTACCAGCGGCTCCTGGCAGCGAGTGATGTGGTGCGTCCGGAATGTGGTGGTGAACGGTGCCGCCCCAAGCCTTGATGCGAGCATTGGGAGAATGCGTAGAATATCGGCAAGGGACAGGACCTCGGCCGCGAGGTCCTGGACATCCTTTTCGGCATTTTTTTGCAGCTTTGATATATCTGTAAGTGCGTTGAAATACTACATCGGCAAGAGATACGATGCCGACGATGCTGGCCGTGACGGACAGCGGATCCATCGTGTCTCTGAGTTGAGGGGTATAGGAGGACGGCAGTTCAGGCCCGCGTCGTCCCACCGGTTTTAAGTCTGTGATGCTCCAGTGCAGAATGCTCAGCCATGTTAGGCTCTGGTTGTGTTGTACAGAACAGAGGAACTGCATTGCAACAATGTCCAATGAGAGTTGTTGTTGGGCACCAAGTCAAATGTTTCAATATTCTGCACAATATCCAATCAAGCCTAGCTCCTGCATGCAACGACCGGGGGGAATCTGCAGCCCCTTGGGCGGATTGGTCTTCGCCGCAGAGTTAGGCGGCCCCTCACTTCTCCTCTCAACATCGACATTATCTCACAGCTCAACACCGATGCCAGTGGCCATGCGGCTTCTGTAGTAGGTGTGCCTGATAAAGAGACACCGACTTCATCATGTCCTACCAGCCGATGGCCATGCGGAGCGACGTAACAAGCGTCCTCTCCGCTGCTCAGGACGCCGTGGGCGAGTTCTCGCGCGACGCCATCTTCTCGTCAGGCGAACACGCTGCTATCGACCTGCTTTCAGAGCTCAGGTCCTACCAGAGGTTTCATTATACTCGTACCAGCAACAACAACAATGACCCGACCACCCAAGCCAACTTCGAATCCTCCCTGACCGCCAACCTTCTACCATGCAGCAACGCTCTTAGAATCATGCTCGACATCCGCCGGAAGTACCCCAGAGACGGCAAACTGGGATTCTTGGACAAAACGCGCTGGAAGCGAGATGAGAAGGAGTTCGAACAACAGGCGAAGGCCCTCCGCCAAGACACCGCGAGGTTGCGTGAGCTGGTGCAGACGTTGCAGCAGTCGGCTGTCGTCAGCTCGGGGAGCCAGCAACAGCGACCAAGCCATGATCGTGGGTTTGGAACCCCTGCCTTCCAGACCCAGACGACCGTCTCCATCGGCCGAGTCCAGTATGCCTCCCCCCCTCCACAACAATACGCCCAGGGAACCTCCTCAACCAACAGCTTCAACTCCATCTCCCCCCAGAACCAGAACAACCGGACGACCCCAACAGAGATGTGTCCCAACGGATCTGGATGTCGGACACCGCGCTGCCACCTGCAGTACCGCCACCCCGACGCCCCGGAGTGCGAAAACGGCAGAAACTGCGGTTTGAGGAACTGCGAGAAGTGGCATCCCAAATCAGCCCACTGTCCTAAGGGTCCCTCGTGTCCGATGGTGGGGTGCGACAAAGCCCACCCATGGCCGCGAGAACAGCAGCCAGTTTCTCCCATCCCGTACCAGGCGAATTCAGGTTCAGCCAGCTCGCTCAACAATTCCATCAGTGACGTCTCTAGTACCATGGGGTCGCAGTCGTCCCTGCAACCCTCTGAGTGGAACTCTCGAGGTGTCGCTCCCACGAGACAAGTGCCCTGGCAGGGCGGACAAGGAACAACACAATCAGCCGGCGGGCCGGTGACCCAGCTTGGAGCGCCAATCGTTGTCACAGGTGAGCTATTCTTGCGTTTTGCTTTCCCTCCTGGTGCTGACTTGGAAAAGTTCAATCATCTTTCGGTGGGCATGGAAACCAAAGAACCTCAAACAGCAGCTATAGCACAGGCGGCAACCAAGGCTGGTGCCCTAAGAGGTTCCAATGTCCTGGGGGTTACAACGGGATGTGTCGGTTACGACACCCCCGAAGAACGGCCTGCCGGGATCTTGCCGAACGCGGCCATTGTCCCAGGGGTGACTCGTGCACTTATGACCACAGCGGCGCAGAGGCCAATAAAGCACAACAAGGCGCTTCACCGTATATGGCCGAGCTACCAGCATGGAGATAGTTGGGTGGTTGGTTCCTGGAGGTTTGAACGGCATTGTCGATCTCTCAGTACCATACGATCCGAAAGAGCATCATAGGCCAAAACAAGATCTAAGTGTATTTATTTTGTCTCTCATCTATCTCAGTTATGCCGGCAGACCTTGCCATATCGCGTCACTCATCTTGTCGTCGGGCTTGAACCATTGCGCCAAACATCCCGACGGGAAGCCGTCCTCTTCTGTCGCGCATGAACCAGCGACAGGCTTGGTGGTCTGGTTGCGTCCCATCAACAAATCGGCCACCATCCGCCCAAATACGACACCCCCGTGGTCGTTGAGGTGGGTCCTATCGCTCGGGTCGAGGTTGAAGACCTGCGACTTGTCCTTCCCCAGTGCGTTGACATACGCCATGCTCGCCGCGTTGAGGTCGATGTAGTGTGTCTCGGACTCCTTTGCAGCCGCGATGGTAGCCAACCTCTCGCTGTGCAGAGAATCGTCGACGGTGCTCTTTCCCGACGAGAAGGACCGTCGCGTCAGGGGTGTCAGGAGCACGGGAATGCCACCGGCCGTTTTGACCTCGCCGGCGAGCTTCTGCAGATTCGACTGAAACTTGGCAATTGAGATGCCGGCCTTTTCCTTTTGGTCATTATGGCCGAACTGGATCGTCACGAAGCACTGGGCCTTGGCTGTGTTATTCTTGACGCTGCTGATGACTTTGGCCCAGTCGCCTCCCGCGACGAAGGACGCCGTGGTTGCGCCGCTGTGGCCGTAGTTGATGCCCCAGGCTGGGCTCTGCAGGAATGTGAGGAACCCGTCGCCCCATCCGCCCCTTACCGCCGTTGTCGAGTCCCCAGCTAGGAAAAAAGCTCCAGGTTTGGTGCCGCAGGCCGTACATTCGATGCTATTGGATCGTGAACTCGATTGCGGTTTGCTCATGTGTGCAGCTGATACTGTAGCGCCGTTCAATAGGGCTACAGGTAGCCAAGCCGTAACGATAGATGACCGCATGGTGAGAATTGAGGCTTCCTGGGCGTTGGTATAAGAGGAGAATAATCCCATGATAACACTGACAATAGAGATACTAGCCGGCGTAATAAAGCATAACAGAATGCTGTTATATACAAATGGATGAATGGAGCACCAATTAACCGGGGCATTCTTTAGCAAACGGCATGTAAGTTTCCAGACTTATTATGCGGGGCTCATTGGGACGCTCCTATACAGCCGTCAGGTTATTGATGTGGAAATTCTCCCACCACTCATCAGCCGGCTCTCCGTCGCACTGCAAACCCCCAGCCTACACAACCAGGGTACACCATTCCGGGGTATATAATAGCCATCGAGTACGTTGCAAAACCCTGTAAGATGCTTGTCTCTGACATCCTCAACGATCGGCCGCTAGGGCCCTGAGACGGTATTTGCAAGTCATTTGCTGCCCTTAAAATTCATGACCTAGGGCCCTTGTAAAAGTACCCGATGGGTACTATTTCCCGTGGAATGGAGTATACTAATGCCCCGACGTCGATGAGTTGTTCAAGTCATTGTGGAGTTATAATAACATATTAAGGCTCACTAGAGGCCAGAGAACGGATTTTGAGTTTGTCCCGAACACGTGTTTCGCTTCCCACCATTCGTGTATTATATCCAAAAGGGTATGCTGGGATAAAACGAGCCCTCTGACTAATACATGAAGTGCGTGCTACGGGTAATGTTAAGCCTCTTTCTGATTTTTAGTATGCCTGCAGCTTGGGGGCGTTTGTCCATCACGGGCAGCTTTCGTACTACGGGAACTCAGTTTCAAGTCTCAATATTCGCAGCCTCGTTGACATATGCAACAACTTGAATCGCGCCGTTCAGGCTTTGTGTGCAGAGGTCGACATCGAGACACACCTCGGCAGCGCAGGGCGTATTTTCTTCTCTGGGTAAGTGTTTATCCTGCCATCCTATAGGAGAACCTAGCGGTCGATATAAACGGCCACATTGCCATGTGATGCCCTCTGGAGACTGTGCCCCTGGGCAACATGCAGCTCTCGACTGATAGTGTGATGGCCTTTCATTGGCCAGCCAGACTGGCACACTGCCAATAGGTGACTCCAATAGGACGCCATAGTGTCTTATCTCGTCCACACCTCCGCAAACGAGGCAATTTGTCTTTTGTTGCCTGAAAAGTGCGCTTCGAGGGGCTATGCCAAGTCAAAGGACACACTAAACCTGAAGTCGACACAACAAGGCTCTAGCAAGTTTAGATACTGTATGTTCATGGTTTCCCATTTAACGTCGTCCGGTTCATTGACCACTGGCTTCCAGCTGCTTTCGGTTGTCTCTCCTCATCACCGCCAACCTCTTCACCTGCCTCCCACAATGGAACCTTACCACCATGGAACTACGTACCGTTTCACGCTCCCACGGCAACAGCGAGGGAATCTTCCCGACCCCCAACAACGAAGACTTCCAGATCCACTACCAGGAACTAAACGCCACTCAAAACGAGATCCGCCTGATTAGACTACATCCCGACCTCGACCCCAATGGGCTCATCCAATGCGACCTCATCCACGGTGTCGAGCTTGCAACTCCTGGCCACGATGCCACACCAGAGTTAACCACTGATTCGGGGTGCTTGGGAAGCATTACGACCTCCGGGACGCCAGAAAAGACGCATGCCGACCTACACCACGTGGACATTGAGAGCGTTGATCAGACGCATCGGGAAGTGCACTCTGCTGATGAAACCGGATCCCCCCCGGCAGCCTCCGATTGCCAGGACAAATGCCGGAAAAGGTACGCGGCCATATCCTACTGCGCCGGCAACCCAGCCCACACGCGAACCATCCTCGTCAACGGCGTCCCCTTCCACGTATTTGCCAACCTGGCCCACGCCCTCGACATCACCCGCGACTTCTGGGCCAAGAGGCCATCGTCGTCTTTCCCTGGAGAAAACAAAAAGGAGTGCCTGCTCTGGGCCGACCAGATCTGCATCAACCAGTCCAACCTGCGCGAGCGCTCACACCAGGTCGGCTTCATGCGCCGCATATACGCTTCGGCCGAGCAGACGCTCATCTGTCTGTCCACGGCCTGCGGCAGCGGCGGCGCCGAGGAGGAGATCAACACCCGCGGCGTCGAGTGGCTGTGCCAGCTGCACCGCGTCGTCGACCCGCAGGGCGACTTCTACATGTACTATTTCCGGCTTGAGCACTACCTGCGGACAAGAGTCAGGTCGGACAGGATGTTTGCCGACGACTGGCTGGCGTTTTACGACATCTTCCAGAGCCCATGGTGGACGCGCACGTGGGTGTACCAGGAGTTTATCTCGTCCAACAAGATCTTTTTTCTCTTCGGACGCGCGTCGGTGCCCTGGCCCGGCGTGTCCGAGGTGCTACCCACGCTGCGAAAGTACGACTGTTCGCATTACGGCTATAACGACCTGGCTGTTCGGGAAAGCCAAGCCAGGGCGACGGTCGATAAGGTCAACTTTTTTGTGCTCAGCAAGATGAAATTTGACCGGCTCGGCCCGTACGATTTGATGGATCTGCTGTCGCAGTCGAGGCACCTGCAGTCGACGGATAGTCGCGATAGGATCTATGCGTTTCTGGGGCTCGTGAGGCAGGATTATGGAATCGTGCCGGACTACTCGCCTGGTAATACCATTACGAAACTGCTCGTTGATGTGGCGGTCAAGATTGTTAGCCATGATAGACGGCTGGATGTTTTGTCGTATGCTTGCGCGGCGCGAGGTCCGCTTTCTCAGGAGCTGCCGTCGTGGGTGCCTGACTGGACTTGCAGAGAGTGTCGCACGATCAGTCCGAGTCCCAGTGGAAAGATGGATAAGGGTGACTTGGCTTCGCCTCGGATACACCACACAGATATTGGCCCAGCGCTGGAAGTCCAAGGGTTTTGTATCGGGACTGTGCGTGACTCCCGAAAGTCTCCTGGCCTCAGCTTCTGCGGTATTGTGTTACATTGCCAGTCCTGGGTGTCCTACTTGCACGGTCCTGTAGAAGAAGACGATGAGATGTGGATGTTGGTTGGGGCGCGGGATCCTCTGGTCTTGCGCAAGACTGGAAACGCAAATAGTAATGGTGTTTACAAGCTCATTGGTGAAATGGGATGGAGAGGCCGCCAGATGAACATCATGGGGGCGGGAAGTCAGCCGCTTTTGCTAATATAGGCGGGAGCTACTAGCCTAATCAGACATAACGTTTTATTGTTGCGTACCTTACCTAGTTTTCGTTGAAGACTCAACTTTCGGCTGTGGATGCAGTGACACTACATGACTTGAAATCTGCAAATAAACTTTCGACAACATGGAACCGTGCCGTGACCAAAGTCTAAATGGAAAAGAAGGTTTGTGTCTGGGGCCACGACTCAGGAAAGACCTTTTTGCGCGCAGATAAAAATATCCTTTCTTTTTGTTCCAATACACACGTTACCTGTCCTTCCTCATCCATTCATAACAAGTACAACCAACGCGCTGACTTATCACCAACCGCTCAGACGCGAATATCTACCTAAGCAGGCTCATATCTCGCACAATGGTTCTAAAATACAGCGATCGCTACCAAGAATGTCTAGACTTCGAGTTTCAAGTGTTTCCCCACGGTCGTCTTCGCCGCCCTTGCGAAAGCACACCGACCGCCGCGCCCGCAGCCCTTGCCGCCCGCTATTGGGAGGATCCGTCATCACCACCACCACCACCACCACCATACAGCCGTGATGACGACATAGAAGCCCAAGCCAGCCGCACGATGGATGGGCAGGATGAAGCAGCACCACCGTAATATGACGAGAGTCTCCCAAGTTGTCATCCACGCTTATTTCAGATCGCCCCCGGGCCCGTTCTTGAACTTCCAGTAAATAGTAATCCCTACGCTGCTTCCCAGTTCTGGTTTAATTGAAGTCTAACACAGGACCCGTGGTATAGATTGCAGAGCCGATAAGGCCAAACGATGTCCCACCACCGCCAGGCCAACGATCGCCGTCGTCCCAGCCGTGGGAGCCCTCGATCTCCCCATTTAGAATTCTTCCTAGTTCGGCGACACCACGGAACAGACTCAAACGACCATGTGATTTCTTGTCATCGTGTTACCACTCACTTTAGCTTTCGCGGGCCTCATAATCCTGGTCATATTCACAATACTTGGGACGAGGCAGAGTGAGCCACGTGACAACCAACAACAATTTGTTTCGGTCAATGGTTGATAGATGATCGGCTCGAATCGCTTGAACGGTTGTTGTTTATCTGAGCTCCTGTTTCTTCAAAGTCCTAAAATGAGTGACGGTTTGGTTTAGCGTCGCTTGAGGAATATTGAACGAGTTTGTTGATAGAATGCACTGTCCGAGGAAGCGGGCAAACTTAAAGGGTATCTGGCCAAATGACAAGACATTTCTCGCGGGCTGGGGGTATAGGAATAGATCAAGGACATGACAGAACCAGGGAAAAGGCGATTGGATACAGAAGTGGTTGTAGCAAGCACACACCTCCAAAAAAGAGTTTACACATGCTCATCGTTCCAGTCCCGTTCAAGCGTCATCCTACGGCCACGCGGCCTCTTCCTCACCAAAGGGAGCCGGCGTGCTCCTTGACTTCTTGTGGTTCCTGGCCACTACAACTTCCTCCACCACCGGCTCTTGCTCCTCGACCGGACCGGCAGTCGCAGCCGAAGGCTCAGGGTGCACAATAGGCTCATCGGGTTCGTCTCGATATCGCTCGCGGTTATCCTCATCCTCGTACTCCTCATTGTTCACAAACAGGCTTGCGTACTGGGACCCCTGGCGCCGGCCCTTGAGCCAAGCGGGCGTCTTCCACTCCGGAGCCTTCATCTTGATGTTCGGCAGCGAGGGTCTGGGGATGCTCGGCATGCTGAACCTCGGGAATGAAACCTTTGGGGCCGACATGGACTCGACCCACGGCAGCGTAGGTAACGTGTCCGGGCGGAGCCGGCTGCCGCAATGTGGGCAGTCCGGAGGTACAGTGTGCCACGCGGCCCATTGCAATAGGCCATGGAGGGCAAGACCTGCGGCGAACTCACGCACGGCAAGATACAGGTGCACCAGGCTAGGTATGGGGTCAGCCGGCCTGAGTGGCTTTTAAAGGGAGATAAGTAGAACAGAACTTACAAGTTCACAAAAAGCGGCATCGTGGTGTAGGCAGCAAGCATGGCCAAGTCAGGGCTGTTGGTCACCGGCGTCCGGATCCACGTGAACACGAGCACAACCATCAGGGCGGCAGCGAGGATGGCATCGACAAAGAACACCAAGATCGGATGCGCTAGGGCAGCCTCAGGAGACCGCCTTTCTGGCTCGGCGAGTTCATGATGTTCCTCTCCCAGGTGGCTCGCGCCAGCTCCTTCCTCTCCGTCGTCGTCAACCTTCTTGCCTTTGCTGCGATGCCGCGACAGCAGGAAAATGCTGACGCTGGCAGAGAATGCAAGCGGCACTAGCCCGACAGCCGGAACCGGATTGTGGGAGAGCGTGCCATGGGCAATGCAGAGCGGGAACGCTGGCAGAAAAGTGGCGATGGTGATGATGCGGAGGAGCCGGGCGTCGTCGGCCATTGTCATGAAACCAGGGCAATCAATTGGGCGGGCCGGCGTCTGATGGCAGGTAGGTGACTGGCCGATTGGTTGATTGGGTTTGACGGATCACTGGAGAAACTCGGAACGCAGACGCACGCACGACAAGCAACAAAAGCAGCGAAAGAGAAGCCGGGGATAATGATAATCGATTACTGGAGATCCAGGGAAAGAACTGGCTCGCGGCCGTTGAGATTAGCTCTGGTTATCGTGGGGCTGTTGAATTTCGAGGGTCCTTATCGGAGGACCCTTGTTCCCTGCCAGGCCTGCATTGCAGGTGGCAGGCGGCAGGTGGGGGAGCTTATCGCTCTTTACTGGGGTGAGAGAACCCATGGCGGGTCGGGCCCAATGACATGCACGAGTCGGTCGTGAAATGTCTCTTAACTCCCGTCGTTTCTCCAAGCTCCTTCTTTCCCAGAACATGAACCTTACATGGCCAGTCGAGATTCAACCTTCAAGTCCAGCTCTCGTCCATAATTCTACCAGACTTAACCTACTAAATTCCATTTCCAACCAAACCACGGCATGGTGCCTTGGTAATCCGAGTTGGTGTCATCGGAGTTGGTTGCAGCAGCGTCCATGCGGATAAATGTCGTCTTTCTTCGAGGGCCGGTAGTAAGTCCATGCACGCCGAAGCTCTCTGTGATATCTTGGCCCCAAAATCATGGGTACTATTACTTTCGCTACCTAGACAAGTCCGATTGCACCCCTTCTCCCTGTGTAGCTCTGACATTCTTGAATAAGTAGCGCAGCCCGCTCGACTCACTCTGTCGGCCACTCTGCGTTTGTGTGCAACTGACATATCCCAAACTCCCTGATCATCTGCGCCACGACGACATATCCACCGATAGCAGGGGCGCTGTAGAAAGCAATACCATAAGCAGCCACCAGAACGGTACGCATCGTATTTCCTTTGGACAGGCGATAAAGTCCTCCAATGATTGGTCGCTGATCGATGAGACCCAGGGCCGGCTCCAGGATGAAGAGGTTCATGAACCCAAACACAAGCCACATCATAGTCCACACCCTCATATATAACGCCGACTGCCCAGTCGAGAAGCGCGAGAGTCCGCCGATGATTGCGATCGGTACCGCACTTACGTAAAGCGTTACCATCATGTCCCTTGATGCTGTCGTACCCGTAAACGCAAAAAGCCCATCCTCCAGAACTGCCTCTCTAGCTTCCCTGTAAGCTCGCAACAACTCGGTCTCGGCTTCGCGGGTCAGTCGTCCCACTGTTCCCTCCACGGCAAACTTATCCTTCGCGTCACTACCGGCCGCCTCCACTCGTGCCCGGAGATTGTCGAGCTGCTCAGACTCGACGATAAACATGGAATCATACTGCGGGCACACGAGGTTGCCGACTAGGTTGATGAAAGACATCCAAGCATACGCCGCAACGGTTAGTCCAAACGCGGCATACCCAAACAGCTCGATCTGATCGCCGCGGGTCCGGTACAGTGTTGAGATGGCGAAGAGGAGCTGCGCCAACGACACTAGGATCTTCACAAAATTGTAGCTGCACGCTATGTTGAGTCGGGGAGTGTCGTCGGCACGGGACCAGGAGGATAGGCGTTGGCCAAGGCTGGGCTTTGGTGGTACGAGCTCCTCGAATGTCGCCGTGCGTGGGACCACCATCAGGTCATAGCCCTCTGGAAGTCGGCAGAGGCCGTGTATCTTGGTTTGCAGTAAAGAGATCGTCCCTGTATCGTTAGGAGGGTGGTCAGCCAATCCTTCGCGGCTTCACTGCTTGAAGATACTACAAACCCTGCTTGGGCCGTAGTTCGGCGGGAGGAGCCGGCTCATCCCCGTTAACAGGACGCTCAACAGTTGCACCCGGCACCTCGGGGCTATTTAGGTTGATCGGGCGCTCAACATTTTGATCCAGCATTTGCGGCTCATCGCCGCCAGCAGGCGCTTTGACGACAGCACATAGCGCTCCTGCTCGTGCAGCAACCTGAAGATCCGTGGCGCCAAACTTGGCGAGGCTGAAGATTGCCGCCACGCCTTTGCGGACGCCGCCGCCGGGAAAGAGAAGCGCCACGATGATGGTAAATATCGTGCTCAGGGTGTTCTGTCCGGGCCGACTCGTCACCGTGGCGGCGTGCGCGACGTAGTTGCCCAAGTAGAAGACGATGATATCAGTCCACGTAGCTGGGCGGCAGAGAAGATCGCAGTTGCCGTGGTGGATGAAGCCCGGGATGTTGATTGCGCATTGCGCGTCGTCGGAGGTGCTATTTTCCTGCGCCCTTGCGGACGACACCAGCAACAAGGCACAGAGAAGTGCTATGAAACTTCGAGAGGTGATCATTTTGATGGTTAAAATACGCGTCGTCACGTACGGTATAGGTGCTATCCAGCTCAGGTACGAGTTGCAGAGTCTTCTCGAGGTTGAGGAGACTTGAACCTGAGAAACATGCCAAATATCCCGTGATTTGGAAATAGAGGGCTGTCTGCAATTATGATTCGCCCGAGATAAGTTGATAACCATTGCGAAACGCCACTTCAGTGTCAGCTTCGCCCAACCCCTCTCGAGCAAACGCAGCTTGGTGTAGCTGCACGAAATCCAACTGGAGATCAGCACATCTATCTTATACGGAAACCTTATCGGTACAAAATCAATCAAAAACACGATTGAGTTATCTTGTCTTGATTAAAAAGGCTTTCAAGACTACTGCTCCAGTCTTATCCTGTGCGAGCAGAGGGCCTCAGGCTTTTTCTCCAGATTCGATGAATGAGATATAAATACGGTGATATTCTCCAGGTCCAGGTCAAGGATGTCTGCCACAACAGGGCGGCAGGGCCGTCTCGCTAGGTCTGTATGTCTTACTGCCTTTGTCTTCTTGCTTTCTGGTCCCCTGTTGTTGGTTTGGATACATTCATCTTATAACAAGGAATCGACTCTGACCCTTCTTCCCGGCGTCCTTGGGGGGTTGGTTGGCCAGGTACGGTCCTGGATGATATTTTCACCGGTTGGTAGCCAACTCTGTTGGCGCCCACTACTCGTCAGGGCTGAAAACGCCGTCTGACTAGAAGTGTGCCGTTCCAAGTCTAACACTTCTAGTCGGTGAGTCAGACGGCGTTTTCAGCCCTGACGAGTAACCCGCAGCATGGCTAGGACAAAAACAACCCAAGTTGATCATGGAGAACAATTCAGCACCGCGCGGCCCAGCCGAAACCCCCCAGCGTGGAGACCCCCTAACAAGAGAGCTTCCTACCGCAGAGGCAGAAGTGTACGGCGACGACGTTCTCCTGGAGGAAGAAACGCTCCCCTGGTTCGACCCTCGGAAGTGGTATCCTGTCCGACTTGGTGAAGTTATTATTTCCCGATATCAAGTTCTTGTGAAGTTGGGTTTCGGGTCTGTATCGACCGTCTGGTTATGTCGAGACCTCAGGTATGAAATGCACGTACTACAACATCAATGGAAGGAAGACGACCAACCATGATATTTTCATTGTGCCGTCAAAGAAAACACACCTTTGTGGCCCTCAAGGTGTACGAGCCAGGACATAGACAGGCAGCCAATGAGACGCTTGTTTTTGACCACCTCAAATCTGTGGCCAAGATCGCTGAACACCGAGACCGCAAACTCATCCGGGCCCTGCTCCACTCCTTCCAGATTGACGGCCCCGTTGGACAGCACGTCTATTTGGTATACGAGCCGTTGTGCATGTCCCTTGAAGATGTTCGTCTCGTGGCCGACGGTCAGCTACCGATAAACGTCATGACGTCGTTCATTCACTTCATCCTTCGGGGTCTGATTTATCTACATGAAGTTGCAAAAGTCGTTCACACAGGTAAGAGGACTCGGTAAACACCGATTTACCAGTAGACAAGGTCGAGTTAACGAGGTTTCCGCCTCTAGATATCCAGGCAGGCAACTTCATGCTTGGCACAGATGCGACAGGGGTCTGGGATGAACTCGTCCAAGAGGAATGGGGAGACCCGGCTCCCCGAAAGGTCACCCAAACCGGTAACTATATCTACGGGCCCAGGTCACCCGACATACCCGACGACGGAATCCCCATCATCTGTGACCTTGGAGATGCACACTTTGGGGATGGTCCCTTCACCACCGAAGTCATGCCGGATCTGTTCCGCGCTCCTGAGATCATCTTGCATATTCCCTCGACCGAGAAGATTGATATTTGGGGCTTTGGGACTCATGGTAAGTGCAGACGTACAGGGAATTCTGAAATCGAGATACCATGGTGCTTACTAACCGGCATCACTTGTCAACAGATATGGCACCTCTTGGAAGGCGAGTCCCTCTTCAGACGGCGCTTACCCAGCCGAGAAGCCAGCAGAGGGATTCCACATAGCGAGGATGGTTTCCCTCCTCGGCAACCCGCCCAAGGACCTTCTATCGAGAAGTAAGGACTCGCCCGACTTCTTTGACGAGGATGGTACGTACCACCCAACCTCGAACACTTGGCGCGACCGGCTAAAAACAAGGAAAACAGGAAACCTCTTTACGGGTCGAAAAGACCTGGATAACAGTGAGATAACCGACTACCGGTCGTTGGAGGAAGGGGCAAAAGTGCTACAAGGGGGAGAAAAGAACATGTTTCTTGCATTCATACGCAAGATGTTGCAATGGAGACCAGAAGATCGGCCGACGGCTCGTGAGTTGATGAATGACCCTTGGCTGGACCTGGACACTTTGATTAACAAAGACAGCTCGGATTTGGAGTAGGGATGGATCGAATGACCTGTTGACATATTACCGGGTTAGATTTAATATACCTTATTCGTTTTACTCGGTGGGAGCATGCTGTGGTTGTGGTTCCGGTCCGGCTCCGAATCCGAGGTTTCCGAGTCGGATGCGATTACGGATACTTGTGCCACTTCGTATCTGGCCGGCCCCGGAGTTTTTCATCGGCCCAAAACCCGGCGACTTTGTCTTGGCATCTCCGTCTTCACCGGACGCCGGAACAGCATCCGATTGCTTGGAGAACCAACATGGTTTGGTTTGGGCCAATTGTGTCTCGAGTTAACCAACAATCCCCTGTTCCCTTCGGTTGACTGCATCGAGCTTGTGCCCTCCAGGCTTAGCGGACCAGGCCCGCCCATGCAACATGATTAGACCGCATTTGACGTCTCGGCGTATTCCCCTGTAAGCCGAGATAAAGCTTTGCTTTTTTCCTCGTGCATATGGATTACAAGGCTTTTTTTTTTTTTTTGAATGTCGAATTATGTCAAATCTGCCATCTTGTGAGCTGTTGTGTGTGTTTCCCCCCCTCCCCCCCCGGCAGCACCAGCTTTCGACGCACATTTCTTTGTTTACCCCTCGTTGACCTTGCTCAGCTCCCATCACCTGATAATCCTGTTTCACAAACAGATTTCCAATTTTCAACATTGTAATCACCACAGGCTGATAACTATGGCTTCTCAGGTTAAAGGCAGCGAGCCGGTGGAAGTCAAAGATGTGGCCGAGGAGGAAGAAGTCAAGGGTCCGGTCCCGAGCCATATCCCCATGGCGCAGAGGGTCTCTCTAGAGTCATGGGGTACCGGCAGCATGCCGGACATGCCAGATATCGACGACGATTTGGGGGTAGGGGCATTTTTTCAACACCGGACCTGTTCCATTACAAGCTAATGTCAAGTAATCACACGAGTAGGTCGTGTACGAGACCGACGCCAGCAGTGCCAAGTAGGTGATCGATCCACATCCACGTTTCTTTGACCGCCACAACACGATGACTGACCATTTGATAAACGTTCAGGTTCTCGACAATCTCGCTTCAATCGAGCATTTATCATTATGTTGAGGAGAACGGAAGAACCTATCACCGGTTCAGGGAAGGAAGTAAGCAGCACCCCTTTCCGCCCCCCCTCCCCTGAATGCGTTCCAAATTCATTCCGACTCAAAATTTGCACAGAATATCCTTTGCCCAACGACCAGGTATGTTCTTGCCATTGATAGATGCTACTCAAAGGCTCTGACACGGCATACTACAGCAAGAACAAGACCGGCTAGGTGAGTCTCACCAAGCTACTGACGGCTGATCTCGGGTAGGTGGCTGACTTGAACCATAGACCTCCAACATGCCTTGTTCGTCATCACGACACACGGCAAGCTCTTTCTTGCGCCGATCGGGGACAGTCCACAGAACGTTCTAGACATTGCCACAGGTCTGTTGACCCCAATGTCCATGATGCGGTAAAGACAGATTTGCAACTGACACTTGACATGCAGGGACCGGTGTCTGGGCCATTGAAATGGGCATGTAGAAACCCCCACCCCAGAAATGAATCGAAAAGGGAGGCTAACGGGAGGCAAAAACAGCACAACAATTCCCAGACGCCCAGGTCACCGGGACAGACCTCAGTCCCATCCAGCCTCAATAGTAAGCCAGCCAACCTCACCAAAACCATGTTACCATGGCTAATCGTTTGTTTGACAAAAGCGTCCCGCCAAACTGCCAGTTCGAGATCGACGACGCGGAAGACGAATGGGCGTTCAGCACCAAATTCGACTACATACACGGGCGCGCGCTGCTCTCCTGCTTCAAGGACCCATCCTTCGTGATCAAGCAGGCGTTTAACGCGCTCGCGCCTGGCGGCTACCTCGAGTACCAGGACGGGTACTTTCCGATGGAGTTCGCGACACCGCCTCCCGAAAACTGTGTGCTGGCGAAATGGAACGAGCTGCTGATCGCCGGCGCGGCGGCATCGGGCCGCGCGTGGACCAACACGCGCCATTACAAGCGCTGGTTTGAGGAGGCTGGGCTCGTGGATGTTGTTCAGCGCCACTTCTACTGGCCTGTTAATCCGTGGGCCAAGGGTAAGTACTACAAGACCATTGGCGGGTATTGTCAGGAGGATTTGTTGAGGGCTGCCGAGGGGATGTCATTGAAAGTCATTGGGAACTTGGGGTGGACGCCGGATGCGATTAGGGAGTTTTTGGTCGGGGTGAAGAGGGATTTGAAGGATACGAAGATTCATCTTTATGTGAAGATGTAAGTGCTTTTTTTTTCTTTTTTTTTTTTTTTTTTTTTTTTTTTTTGTTCGCGTTTCTTGTTTAGTGGAATAGGGGGAAAGGGTGAAGTTGCTAATCATGGCTGTTGATAGTGCGTTTGTGTATGGACGAAAGCCGCCTGCTGAGGCGTAGATACAGGCTGATATTGAGGCAAGCTTAAAGCAGAAAGGAGGATACCGATAGAGGTGGACGACGAGGACGTGGAGATTCAGAAGCCAAGTTTTTTTTTCTCGGACAGGCTTGGCAAGTGTTTTTTTCTGGTATTCTGGAGTCCGGCTGTTCTCGGATAAAGTATGAAGTGAGTTGGGCTAGAACTTCATACCAGGTGATCGTCATTGAAGCCGCGGTCTAATTGCGAAAAAATTGTCTGGCAACTCGAGGGCCTCCCAACTCTGTTCCTCAAGTGTTGCATGAGATGAGAAATATGCCACGCCCCAGACCTGGCGACCAGACGTGCCGCAGGTGTTCTCCCCACAAAAGGAGGCTGACCCGTATGCCTGTTCTCGTTAGCCTCGGTGGGTTTTTAAGATAGGAATCCAAATTACACAATGGTTTGTGCCTTTTCCATGCTTTTGGGTGATGGTCAGACGCTCGGGAGCTCCCGAGCGGTCCTGCAGCTCTTCAAGATTAAGCGCCTCACGTAAGACACTGCCCTGGCGCTGATCCCCAGGTGTGAAGAAGGATTTACTGTCTGTGCCGTATCTATATACGCATGCGCGAATCCCCGTCTACACCTCGTCCCGCGTTCGTGCGTCCCTCATACATGAGATGATGACAGGCAATTTCAATGATGCCAAGAGAGGGTCCAGCGTGCCCGTGAGAGACTTGCAGACGGTCCGGTCCCAACAGCCCGGTTCATCTCTTGATCTAGGGGTCCTGAGAGGGGTCCTGCGATGACATGGAGTAAGATCAGTAATCGGACAGATCCACAGCGAGGTAATTTGCCCCTTCCAAACGAACATAAAGACTGACGTCAAGTAGATTTGTTTTCATTGGGGCTCCGCCATGCGATAAACATCTTCCAGCCCCAATAGGTTTGGGGGTCTTTGTTTACGAGCTGACCATTCAGGCAGCAGAATTACCGTCGCTCCACCGTTTGGCACTTTGTCTTGGCAGGAGTTGAAGGCAATCAAAGACAAAAACCGTTCCGGGGTAGAGTCGTAAAGCAGATCGGAAAGTGGATACCATCCCCTTCAGCCCTGGCGAGAAAGGGGAATAGCTTCGCGGCGTACCCATGTTTTTGGGTCAACCCTGATTGGCCGAGCTTGTTGTTTCGTGGTTCGAAAGCCCCCTACACGCTTACACGCCACTATACGGGAGCTTTGTCAGGCTCGAGGTGGGAAATTTGATGATGGATTTTGGGTATTTTGCTGTTCGTGGTCTAACCTCATGTGTGTTCGTCGGGGGTTTCACGACGGTCAATATTTTGCGTTCAGCCGAGAGTGAAAATGCCCCTGGGCACTGCTTGCCTGGGAGCGACCCATAAATCGTAACATGAGAGAAGATCCTTGATGACGATGAACAGCCCCCTGACAACTCTCCCAACTCAGGGGAATACATAAGGTTACACCTTCCGCTCCGCGAGTCTAGGGTCTTTCGAACTCTTCAACCAAGTTCTCTCAACTCTCTTTACCACCCACAGTTCGCTACGTACCAACCACACTCTTTTAAATTCTTTCATTATGAAGACCTCCATAATTGCTGTCGCCATTGCGGCCCTGACCAGCTTTGTCTCGGCCGCTCCTGCTGTCGAGGCCGCCGGGTATGTCGTCCTCACACCATAGAGTCACTCGGTTGCGCTCCACAATGACGATTTGAACGCAAAACTAACGAGCTTAACACTGTTCACCAGGCTGGCCAAGCGCGGTACCACCCACTTCTTCGTTTGCACCAACGAGAAATGGGGTGGCGAGTGCGAGAACCTGACCGTCACCACCGGAAAGTGCAGTACGTAACTGGCCTCCTTGCGCAATTTGATATCGACTGGATATGTGGGGCTAATGAGATAACCACCTACTCATCAGCCAACCTGTCTTCGAAATTTTTGAAGAAGATCAGCTCCTTGGGTCCCGATGCCGGCACTTCTTGCACCATGTTCGAGTTAGTGTCCCACCTACTACCGGCCCCATTCACTGTTGAGCCTTGATTACTTACCATTTTGCCTTCTCTTGTTTGAAACAGAAACCTGAACTGCGACCAGGCCTCGGAGAAGATCTACGTCAACTACCCCGGCCACGATAAGCTCTCCGGACACCAGTGGGACAACAGAGGCAGCTCTTATATCTGCACCAACTAAGTCTGAGGCCTTGAGATGTAATATATGCATGGTAGATGTGCATAGGCTTATTATTATTGGCTCCTTGTCATTCGTCCATGTCCAGTCTATGTACACGCAAGCCAGCTCATGTTGTGTCTGAGATAATAGTCATTGGATGATTCCCATATGGGGTTACAGCTAGTCTATGTATAGTCGATCGATTGTAAAAATGCCGGCCGGCATGAGGTCGTGGCATTATTATCTAGACTTAATAGTAATTTACCTAATTATATCGCAACTACCACCCAATCCAGATGTCCTCGTCTTTGGCTTGATTGGTGTGCCGCGCAATGTGCTGGGTCTCCGAGGGCGGGGAACTTGCAGGTAGCTGCAGTCGGGACAGGCCTCGCAAGTGGTGATATCCAGTCTCTATCTATCAAAGCTAACCGAACTAAGCTTGCATTAGGAATCCCGCGGAGTCTTGGCCGGGCGTTGCATAACATTCTGGGAGAAGAGGGTGTGTATGACGGAGAGAATCTAGACAGAACGCACGCAGGGTCTCTATCTGTCCGCGCCCTTTATATTTCGGCCAGCTCCAGTCTGTCCCTATGCCTGGAACTTGATAGCCCCTTCTTGTCCCTCCGCACTGCTCATTGTCCCAACTGCATCTATCCTAATTGTCAAGTCACACAAAGATCGATATTATCACCATGCCCAACAACCTGAGCATTGCGGCTCTGTGGGCATGGGCTACCGCCCTGCTGGTCGTGTGGTACGTCGTAACCGCAACAGCAGCATGGTACCGGCTCCGCCACATCCCCGGCCCGTGGCTCGCGCGCTTCTCCTATCTGTGGAAGTTCTACACCATCCTGAGCGGCAAGACGTCGGAGAACTTCATCGACCTCAACAGGTACAACAGCGGCACGCTCGTGATCACGGCGCCCGACTACCTCGTCACGTCTGACCCCAACGTGCTGCGCAAGACCATGGCGTCGCGGAGCGTCTACACCCGCGACGGCTGGTACCTGGCCACCAAGTTCCGCCCGGACCAGGAGAACATGGCCAGCACGCTCGACACGGCCGCGCACGATCTTCTGAAGGCCAAGACGGCCAGTGGGTACAGCGGCCGTGAGATCGGCAGCGAGCTCGAGGCCGTCATCGACTCGCAGATCCTGCGCTTTGTGGACCTGATCCGCCGCAAGTATCTCTCGAAACAGGACCGGCTAAACGCTGTCGACTTTGCGCCCATCTCGAGGTACTTCACCATGGACGTGATCACCCGTCTCTTGTTTGGTGAGCCCTTTGGGCACCTGGACGAGGGCATGGATGTGGTCGGCTGGATTGGGGCGATGGATTCCATGTTGCCTGTTTTGACGGTTTGCATGGAGATGCCGCTTATCCGCGGGCTTTTCTTTTCGAAGTTTGGGTTGGGGCTGTTTGGGCCCAAGCCGACGGATAACCATGGCTTGGGCAGAGTCATGGGTGTCGTCAACGAGCTCATCCGCCAGCGCTTCGAGAGTGATACGAAAGGGACGACGAAGGATATGATGGTAGGCAGTCAAATCATTCCCTATCATTCATTGGGGGCTGACCGAATACACCGCAACTAGGGTGGGTTCATACGAAACGGAATGACCAGACACGAGTGCGAAGGAGAAGCCATGATCGCCATCGTCGCCGGCTCCGACACGACGGCAGGGTCCATCCGAGCAACTTTGCTCTGCCTCATGGCGAACCCGCGTGTCTATGCTCGACTGAAGCGCGAGATCAAGCAGGCCGTGGAGCAGGGCGTGTCGAACCCTATCACCAACGACCAAGCTGCCAAGCTGCCCTATCTCCAGGTATTTTGCGCTTCTAAATTACCCCATGCCATGGGTGACTCCACTTGAGCATCTAACGTTTGTTCTGTCCAGGCCGTGATTTGGGAAGGCTTCCGCTTCGCCAACCCCATCAGCTTCGGACACCCGAAGGTCGTTCCGCCTGGAGGCGACGAGTTCAACGGCATCTTCGTCCCAGCCGGCACGCGCATCGGTCATAACACGCTTGGCCTAACGCGCAACGAGAAGGTCTTTGGCAAGGACGTCAACATCTTCCGGCCGGAGCGCTTCCTCGAGTGCGCCGAGGACGAAAAGACGGAAAGGATGCGGGCGCTCGATATCGTGTTTGGCGGAGGCCGCTGGACGTGCGCCGGGAGAAACGTCGCGCTCGTGGAGCTGAACAAGATCTTTTTCGAGGTGAGTTCTTGGTGGAGGATTTGACGTTGGGGGGTTTGATGACGACGACGACACGCACAGTGGAAGAAAGAACTGACTGACATGGCATGGTAATACGCTGTAGTTGCTACGGGCGTTTGACTTCCAGGCGGTCAACCCCTACAAGCCGGTCGAGGAATTTGTCTATGTTGCTAGGCAGCACAGGAACATGTGGGTGCGGATCAGTGAGGCAGATTGGGAGCGCGTGTAGGCAGTGGCAGTTGGGAGATGGCTGACGAGCGGTAGCCGCTGAGAGAGAAGAGAGAGCTGAGTGTTCCCACGATTCCGGATCGCCGAGGCAGATGGGGAGCATGTGTAAGTGGCAGCAGTGGCAGCAGTGGCAGTGGCAGTGGCAGTGAGCACTGGGAGAGGAAGGACGGGTGCGTGTGCTCTTGTCAAGACATGCCTCGTTGGGGTTGAAATTTCTGGTGTGTGTCACCATTTTCACAGCTTGTCTCTTTGTGGTATTTGGGATTGTGACATTGCTATCTCGAACATACCGGCTAGTAGCAGCGGTGGTGATGTTACTGGTATGCCTCGTCGGCGAAATGAATCCTGATCACCACACCCTCCCGATTGTCGGTCTGCGCCACATCGTCTCATGTTTTCCTCGAGCCACTGGCCCATTTCTCAACCCTTTCGGAACATCAACCGCACCCCCTGCGTCCGACCTAGAATATCGGAACGGCTTCATCATGTCGGCGCGTGGTGTGGGCTGCAGCCAAAAGGAGGGCCCATCTGCAGCCTCGTCTAGACACGCTTTTTTTCTGTCCTGCAATCTGATCAGTCGCTCCATTGACTTGTCATTTAAAGCACCGTTCTTGAACTGGGCGGTGGTTAGGCTGACAACATGTAGAAGCTGCCTGGCAAAGTCTGACAGGCATCAAGGACCTTATTAGGTAGACACATCTGAAAGAAATTTTAACCGAAATGAGAAGTAGAGAATGCGCAGGTCCACAGGCACAAAGTCATCGTGGCCCTCTGCGTCCCGTTCCGCCTCGGTACGCCCTGTGTCGGTTGGCCCGAAACCCGACCACCCCATGGTGCAGCCCACCAGACACCGGGCGTTAAAGCGCGCGCCACTCAGCTCGTCTCTTGTTTCTTTCTTTTCTGACAGGGATAATTTCTTGCTTGTGTAGTTTTGATCGCCGTCAGGGTAGAGGTTGGGGGACCTGGCAGGTAGGAAATGTACCTAGGGACACAGGCCCCGTTCTACGCCTGGCTTCTTAGTTGGAAACCAGTGAGCGTGAATCAACCGGAATCTTGGAGGCCACTGTTGATAATGTTGGCAAACACGAACATAGGCCAAGAATATGTTTATAGTTGTGTTTGGATCAGATCCTTCCGAGTGTTGGACTTCGCTCGTATGATCATGTGAAATCGCATGTGACGAGCTCGAGCTGTCAAGTCTCGATGACGAAGAATGTCTTGGACTTGGTACATTATCCCTTGCAAGAGGATGGAACATTCGAGAAGGTCCACCAGTAGACCCATGGACCGCTCACCGCCCCTTGCCACGTTCCTTTCCCAGTACCTCGTATGCCGGATTTGGCAGCCACTGGCTCTTCTCAAACCTGGAGATGAGATGCTGTGATCCGGGCCGTTTGTTGACGACCGACTCTTGCATGTAGGCCAGCTCAAAGGGCCACCAACCCATTATGCATTAACAACATTTCTTCTATCATTGGATGTGAGAGTGTATCACCACCACACATAACCAGAGGCTGGTCAAAGGAAACATGTCGGCGAATCGTTGGTCAGCCAAGGTAGGTACGTACCTATACGAGTAGTACAACGAAATAGCTGGTCAGAGATAGCTTCGATAAGACACGATCCCAATCCTCACCCTTCGTTGCCCAATCACCTCTGTCCTTGTCACTTGACAAAGCCAATATGCCGTCCCCCATTCTCCCGTCCCCCGACGTGTTCGTCGGTGAGACAAGCCAACGTCTCTACCTGGTATTCAGGCAGGGTTTTGTTCACTCGGACACCTGAGATGTGACCCCCACCCATCCCCTACAATGAGACAACGGGCACAGGGCCCTTTGCAGCCCTATTTATGAAGATCTGATACTCTGCCTGGCTTGGTGGTACATCAGATGTTGGAGGGAGGGGACCCGTTGTCATGCTAATACGGCACTCCAACCGGACAACTACACCTGGGCTGTAAACCGCTCCAGTAGGTTGTAGACGAATTGTCAAGATGAACATCCATATCCACATCCCCTCCAAATCGATTATCGATGGCCACCGGGTTGATCTTGCTGTATACATCGGCTAGGGGTAATCCCACAGGAGTTACTCTATCTACCCCCATCATGCGCTCTGCCGATTACCCTCACCATACTTCTCACCGCTCGAGTCCCCGTTGACTGGCTGATCTTTTCTTCCTCCCGGATATGGCACCGGGCGGTTCTTTGCCTCCGTTGCGGACGCTGAGCTGGCACTTGCTACTTCGCCTCTCTGCGGCCAACGCAAGCTTCATTCAGCTAGCTCTGTTACTTGTCACATTTTTCTTCATCCGGAACGCCAGAGCCGGTAGGCTTCTTCTCCACAACGCGAATGAGCAGTCTTTCGACACCTCAAAACGTGTCGGGAGACCTGTTCTCACATCCGGGCTAGCTGTCTCGCCGGGACTGTTCTCGGCCGGCGATCATCAGCGGGTACCTACTTACTGTTTGATGCCGTCGTTTGCTCATCTCCCTTCCTTTCTTTGCTTCTTTCCCTCCGCCTGCTCAGTTTCCGGTTGCGTATAATAAGAGAATTGGCAGAGATGCCTTGCATATTCTTTCCGTGTCTTCAACCTCGATGTTGACTTCCCCCCATCCCCACCATTGTCTTACGGCTGCTCATCTTGAAGCCACCACCGAAGCTCGAAGAAACAAACATGGCGTCAGTATTCTGTCTCAGACCATTTCGTGCCCTACCTCCGCTAACGCAGCCTTCTTTCAGGGCTCACCGCAGCCTGACAGCACCCGACCCCATGGGGGAGGATCTCAATGGTGTGGGAGCTTGGTCAGACGGGATACCGATTCCCTCCACTGGCCAAGCCCCCGTCCCCGGCAGCTTGGACAGTGGTGCGTATCCTTTGGCACACTGCTGTTCCCAAAAAAATTCTTCCCGCATTTCTCGCCGAGCACACCAAACTTACCCCATTTCGCACGCGCCCACACTCACTTTTCTTTCCATCTCCTGGCCTTGATTTTTACCTGCATAACCGTTCTTTGCTAACTGTTATGCCGAAGAAAATGAGATTGACAGATATGTCTATGCCATAGTTGAATGGCTGTTTGTCTGGGATTCAGCCCCGCAGATGTTGGGTAAACTTTTCTGTCCCAATACCCTTCCTTGGACATCCTTTCGTGTTCACCACGGTAGGACCTGCGGGTGTGAGTGGGAATAAAACACGGCGTCAACCTGTCATGTGGGATTTTTTCTTTTTGGCTGTTGGGAGCACGAGCCCAACCTACCGGATACCACTTCAATTTGCACACCACGGGCGTTGACTCGTGCCACCCCAGCCAACATAGAGCACCGGCCACCCCCTTTTGGTCCAACAACCCAGTGATGCTGGAGTCCGATAAATTCACAGAAGCATTGCGTTTGTCTACCTGTATATAGACTGCCAGAACACAAAACATGGTGCCCCATGCTCCCAGCAGAGGAGTGGTCTCCAACCACCTGCCCATTCCTCGGCGTCGTAATTACATGACAGCCGACATTGTCTGAAACTACCACCCTGTAAACAAGGACTTACTGGCCTACAGAAGACAAGATGCGCTGTAACTACCAGTATACCTTCCTGTTGGGCACAAATATGTGCTACAGAAGATGCCCGCCATGGAAAGGGGGGCGCGGTGCCTGATTCTGCTTGGGTCGTGTCCAGATGGTAGGGCTCTGGCACGTGGCTTATTGGATGGCACTCCCCATTGTTCCAGCTCTATTATGGGGCTGACATATCTCACAGAAGCACAGGACCGACTTTTATGAAAGCAGATCCCCCATTTTTGCCCCCCCCCCCCCCCCCCCCCCCCCCAAAGATTACTCTCCCTTTTTGTTTGCCCCTGAACTTCGAGCCCAAACCGCGTGCTTTTGTCACCATCATCCTCTAATTAGCTGACCATCAAACAAACAAGCTACTCATCTGCCATCAACGATTCATCTTGTACAGCTACCATCGCAAGTGACTGTCTCGTTCGCCATGATGGCTTCGACAACCGCGTTACTTCATCACCACTTCCTTTCTCGTCGTTCACCCCACCGAGAATGATCTTCGAGCGAGCCTGACACGACTACAAGACGGAAGTACCTAGCCTCCTCCCACGGCGGAAAATTGGCATGATTAGGCAAAGCTATGTTCTTCCATCACCGGCAATCCTGGATACCTGATGTAGGACTTTGTCGTCGTTTCTTCATTGTCAACCGCTGTTCTCGTATATCTGCTGCCACCGACAACTAACAATCCTCAGAAAAAGTTCACCACCCCTTGCGCATCGATATCACCAACAGAACCTACCCAGACCCTCAAGATTCAAACTTACCGAGTCGGTCACGTTCCTAAGAGCGCCCTCCTTCAAACGTCCAGCTCACTCGACAAATATCCATCGTCGGGTGACCCGCGGTGCTTGGGTCTCGATGCTGAGCCCGAAGAAGCCGGGGCCGTTGCTGGCTTGGAGCAACGCCTTCAGATGCCCAGGGATGCATATAATAAGTAGAGAAGCCATATTTATGGGCTTCAACTCATCCTGTAATATCTCTCTCTTTACTTTTGTGTTTTGAAGGGAGGGAGAGTTGTTATACCACACCGTACAGGAGGATACAATCAACAGCCTCACTCAAGGTATCCATCCTTGTGAGGCTGTAAGGTTAGTCAATCAACTTGAACAGCCTGGGCATGGTTCATGCACATCTTGCAAGCAACTTGATGTTATGGAACTACGCAAGAGTTCTTCACATAAAGCGCCGCATCTTGGTCGCTTATCTCGGGGTTAAGGACCGTATTTTGTGGTAGGGACGGGTTGAGCACCGCCGGTCTGCCGAGACCGACCATGTCGCAGTGGCCGCCCGCGACGGCGGACTCCATACCCTGCCGGCTGCGGAAACCGCCTGTCACCAGCAAGGGGGTATCTGGGAACTTGGAGCGAATAGCGCTGGCGAACTCAGGAAGAAAGCCTCGCGGGCGTTGGTGCGGACGCTGCTGGATGACTTCTCTGGTGGTGTGGATGCGCCAGTCCCAAAGGTCATCTGTTGTGTTGTTCATATCAGCGGCTCAACTCCCACCAATTTAGTTCCATCTTAAGGGGGATAACGGACCTGCGGATCTTCAAAACTCCCACCACTAATATCTAAATAATCCACCCCGGCAGCCATGATCAACCTCAACTGCGCAATACCAACCTCCAACTCCCGCTCCGACTGGTGATCGACACTATTGATCTTGAGACCAACACAAAACCCCTTGGGCGTGACCCGCCTCACCGCCTTCACCACATCGACCACGATTTTGGCCCGCTTCTCCGCCGATCCGCCGTAGTCGTCCGTCCGAAGATTCGACCTCGCCGACAAGAACTGACTGCGCCCGCAGAAACCCGTGCACCGCATGGATCTCCACCCCCTTGAAGCCGGCCTCCGCACAGATCCGAGCCGATGCGGCGAACCGCGCGACCAGCCCGCCGCCTAGGCTTATGGGTACTGCCGACGGGGCGACGGTTTTGCTGAAGAAGCTGCGTTTCCCTGCGGCGATTGCCGGCCTGGATGGTTGAGCTGCAAAATGGCCGATGTACCGCTACCGCTGCAAGCCTTTGCTAAACCTGTGAAGGCTTCTAGAGTGGTTGCCTCTGGGATGGACGAAGAGGAGGGGTCGTGATCATGTCGGCCGGGGTGCCGAGGTGCAACGCGTCGATCTGGGCGTTGCCTTTTGTATGGAGCAAGGTTTAGAGTAGCCCCTTATTTGAATTGAGATGGAGAGAGGGACATAAAGTCTGTACCTGCGAGAATCATCCCCCAACCGCCCTCGGCCCATTTCCGATAGAGCGTAAATAATTCTTCGTTTGGTAACCCGTCGTCGTGAGCCGAAGTCTCAGACATGGCTGACTTGACAAGCCTACTGGAGAGCGTGAGGCCGCATTTGGGGGTTATCGGTTTCGCGATCTCCAGCTTGGCAACTGTTGTTGTTGTTGTTGTTGTTGTTGTTGTGGTGGTGGTGGTGGTGGTGGTGGTGGTGGTCATCTCTGCTCCCGTCCAGTCCAAGGAAGATGTAAAGAGCAAGATTGTGTGCCAAAGCGTGGTGATGGTAGTGTTTCAAAATTCGTGTTCACGTATCGCGGGCCACTTCAAGTTGGCGTTGAAACATCGAAACAAAACAAAACAAAACAAAACAAAACAAGGGGGGAACCTCGACTCTAAATACAAGCACTGCAGCTTGTCCTCACTTTCAGAGTACACCTGAAGCCGGTTTAAAGCGAGACACGGGCCGAGGTCAACATACTCCATTTTGCGACTCTGTCTAATATTGTTTTGGGAGGAAGGTGGCTCGCTCTCGGGGCTTGATGGGGCCGGGCCAGGGCTTCGCGGATGAATAACTCCCTCCGTTGGAGACCGCCGGTAACTTCGCCCGCTCCGTATTTGCCTATACGCTCCACTCGACCGATTGCCAACTCCTTTGGATGCTCGGAATTGCGGAGTGCCAGAGTGTACGCAAAAGAGGTTTATCAGTAAAATAAAGGATTGTATTTCACAATGATCACTAAGAACGGTAATATGAATCATAGCACTGCAGGTTGTTCTTAACTCCTTAGACCTTGTGCAAATACCAGAGGTTTTATTATGATACATGATTTGATGAGGCTTGACTTCATTGGCTACAAAGCCGGCCCGGTGTATCCCTCTTTCTCATATTTTGTAGACCTCTATAGACCGCAAAGAACCAAGATATTCAATGATCAGATTCCCTTCCCAGCAATATTTTCGTCTTTGCAGATGGAACTCATATTTATTACGTACATTGGCACCAGGAAAGGTGCGGGAGGGCAACGTAGCTCACATGAGACGTCACAAGCGTTAGTAGATCAGGGTTTAATGAGATTGTCAAATCATTGGTGGCAATACCATTCATATTCCATGTTACCAACTTTCCCATATCGACTTTCAGGTCCTGTGACGTAGAATCCCCGTAGCAGCCAGCCCTGTAACGCCCAAACTCCCAAACAACAAGCCCCATTGTGTCCAGTCATCAAGAAGCATACGTGTGCACTTAGACCTTGAAACCGCGCGACCTTCTGCGGCCACGAGCCTTCTCAAACTTCCGACCCTTCGAGGCCACATACGGCTTCTTGTGCTTGTGCGGGCCGAACCCAAAGTGCTTCACAGCCTCACGCGAGTTCTTGGGTCCGCGGAGGAGCAGGGTGTTGGCGCCCGTGGGCTTCTCGAGCGCGAGCTGGTCGAGGGTGAGGGCCTGGCCACCGGCCTTCTCGATGCGCGCGCGCGCGGTGGTGGTAAACCGCAGGGCGGCGACGCTGGTCTTGGGGACCTCATGGAGACGATTGTCGTCGGTGACGGTACCGACGACCACGACCGTCTTTTTCTCGTTGCCGTTCTTGAGGTTCTTGGCGATCCGGGACAGTGAGACGGGTGGCCGGTTGATGCGGCTGTTGAACAGGCGGCGCAGGACGACCTTGTTGAAGCTGCTGTCGGTGCGGCGGGCGAGGAAGCGGTAGAGCTTCACGAGCAACTTGAGGTAGACGTTGTCGCTGGAACACGTTTGCGTGGACTGGTTAGAAAACCAGTTTGGTCAAGGAAGGCAGGCCGTCCAGAGGGCAGAATTTGTAGGCTGGGATGCTTACCTCTTTGGAGCGGTGCGGTGCGTCTTCCGCACATGGTGTACGTTCAAGTCAATACCTTTTGGAGGCAAGCAAGGTCAGCGACTTAATCTAGTATGCTCAGAATGACGAGCTCGACTGGAAGAACTCCAGGAGCACAAAGATGCCATTTGATGGGGTCGCAGAAGGACTTGATTGACATGCAATCAAAGTCTCATCCACTCGCACACAGAAGCCCAGGAAGCCAAAGCCTCGAAAGAATCCTCTTACATACCCATTTTGTCGGTTGTTTGCCGTCGTGGACGTCTAGTTAGAGCGCTGACTTGCCCGTGGGGTTGATGGGTGGATGATGCAAACGAATCCACGACAAGTCTGGGTAGGAGATTTGTCGGGATACCCTGAATTTCAAGTTCAACAGATCTGTGGGCGGTGGGAGCAGGCAATTAGGGCACGTGCATTTTCCATCTTGGCCCCTAACCCTGGTAACTCGGAGCTCTGAGTCCGGCCCCACTGCTCGGACGACACGGTCGCTCTGACAGTGTATTCCGTACCTAGAATGGCATTGGTCGGCATCTTAAAAGCCATTGGTGTGATGATTAAATTTTCTACTCATTCTTTACGGGCTGCTGGGCAGTGTATTTCATGCTGCTTGCACCACGCGAAATCTTCCTAATGGACTCAAGATCTGAAAACGGACGCGACATCCAAAGGTTATCCGGAAGGAGCAACAGCCGCATACTACGGACACCTATGTAGTTCTAGTAGAGCCTTAAGTAGGAACGACTCTCAGTCCACCCATATCCCCATGTCGACCCCGGAGACATCAGAGCACGTCATTTGGCAAATCTGCCGGATTCTCCCCACGCCGACCCTGCGTCCTCCCGCCGCCTGGTGCTCGAGAAGCACAAACTCCAACGCGCTTCGGAGCCCGGGGCTCGTCAACCTTTCGAAAACCCAGTCTTCCTTGAACTTCCCGGCCACTTCAATGCCAGCCCAGAACAAGGGCCACTGCAGCCGGTCGGTTTGCCCCTTGTCCCGCGTCGTCAAGCTCTTCTGAATGAGCACGATCAAAGCCTCGACCATTTCCGTAATACTCTGTTCCTCCCCATCCAAGGTCAACCTGAGCGGCTCACCTTTCGGAATTTCTCTACCACCCTCCGGTACACTGCACCGAAACCAGTAGATGCATAGAGCATAAAAATTCGCGACGGCCCAATCGCTGTTGGCCAGTAACCTGTTCCGCACGCGAGCGCTCGACTCGGCCAACCCAAACACTGAGCGAGTCGAGGACTTGCGCCGAAGTGCCTCTATCTTGACCTTGATGGCGCGGCTCATGGCGGGGCTGAAGGGAAAAGATTGCAACGACGCCTCGTTGAGTTCCTGGACGAGCACCCAAGTGTGGTGGATCAGCTTCAACGGGCTCGAGTTCTTGATATCATCTTCCTTCTCCTCATCCGGATACATGTCCCAGTTCAGCTTCAAAGTCTCCATCGACACTTTGTACATGGCGAATATGCCCTGGGGCGCCTTCGACCTCGCGAGCAGGCGAGCCATGATACCGCCACTTCCCTGAAAGCCGGCTTGCGCGTCAACCCAGAAGAGCCAAGTGGTTAGCCGAGCGAGGAGGGCCTTGCGTTCTGGGGTGTATTTCGGGCCGGGCGGAGCAAGCGCCGTCGATGCCTCAGACAAAATCTCGTATAGCCGAGAGTGGCAGATGTACTCGGACATCAACTCACTCAGGGCACTGTACGCAATACGCAGCTTGGCCGGCCGGCGGCGTTGGTATAGGTACAGGAACCAGAAGGATGCCATGACCTCGAGCGGATCGGAGTCTGGGTTGAGAATGGTCCCGGCCAACAGCCGGCGGCCCCGCTTGTAATTATCTTCGGCGTTGTCCAGTATCGGACTGTAGGCGCCACCGACGTTCCAGCCGACCTCGCCGGACGATGCGGCGAGCAGAAGATGTAGGACAGTCGGACTTGTGCGCGCTATCTTCATGATAATCGCGTGTGTCGACCACATGGGCGACTTGCTGCCGAAACCGAAGGCGATCTCGCTTCTGTAGTAGTTGAGAGCTTGGCGATCTTCTTCAGTGAGAGGAGCCACGCTGGGTAGGCTGGCCAGGAAGCCAGTTGGGTCGTTTATCGGGAGCGGAGGAAAGAGCCACGTCAAAGGATCTATGGCTTCGACAATACCCTCGCATGGAGCAATGAAGCCAAAGGAGCTGATAGAGGTGGTGGTGGCAGGGTCGAGGATACCGTCCTCGACCCCGGAGACGGACAAAGAAGTATCAAGCTCGTCATGTTCGAGGGTGGCGGATATCTCTTCCTCAGGTGATGATGACGGCCCGCCCAGATCAGAGTTGTCGGTGATGAATGCTGCATTTCTGCCTGGCTTTATCTGCTTTGGGGGCCTACTCTTTGCCTCTCTCTTCTTTTGTTCCTTTCGTTCCCTTGACGATGGGGGTCTGCTCCAGTCGCACGCCAGTGACAGACGTCGGCAGTGAAAGCAAGTTGGTCTTACCTCATCACACTTGACTCGGCGCTTTCGGCACGTCGAGCACCCTGGGGACAGTATACTGCGTTAGTCAACATTGCCTCCAAAGCAATAACGGATGACGACCTTACCAGTCTTAGTTCTCGTCCTCTTCAGCCGACTGTCTTCGAGTGCCCCCATGGATAATGGCGACATCTTGACCCAGAAGTGATGTGGGTACCCCTAACAGAGACAACTTAGCTGATGTGCACAACTCGATGACTTGAACTAGGTAACTGACGATGTGTGGGATCACGAAGCGAGAGGCGATTCTGGCGATGGTCAAGACTTCGTCGTAACTCGGCAAAGGGCGGAGCGGGGACCCATTTAAGCTTGCTGTTCCGTCCAGTGTCGCCGACTCTGTCTAGCTCTCACCCATCTAGATCAAGTGAGGCTCCCTCCCTCTGTCGTCCCATGCGGGGTTTCCATTGACATGTCCTGCTCAGCCTCATTTTGACCGCTGCCGTTGCTGCTTATCGGGCCTGGGAATGCCCGTCGCTAATTCTGACCAATCGAATTACACCGTCGCTTGACACCGCCAATATGGCGATTCTGCTCTTGAACAGTGTTATCGACAGAACCCCCGGAGGGTAGGAGAAACAGTGATTCTGCCTTGTCGGCTTCCCAACTCAATTGGAGTCTTCGAACTAACAGGCTATTGGCCGAGTTTGCCGATCGCTTTCTCAAACTGCAGCAGAACAAACGATGGACAATCTTGCTCTGATGCTGAGTGGCGGCGGATCAATGGCGGGGATGCGGGGCAAACATTGCGGACTCGGCTGTCACTTTCTCTCCGTCGGTTGAGTTTCGAATCGCAAGCCGACACTTCTCTTCCCACTTGGAATTGCACTCTTGAATTTACTTGGACTCGCGACTACCGATAACTTGGCTCTGTGAATTAGATAAAGCTCCTGGCGTGGCCTGCAGTTGGAAGGAGTGGGCAAGCTCCTCAAGCTCTTTTCACACTCCAGCAAGCCCCCTTAGGTACTATACAAGTCCCAAAAGTAACACACCAGCACAATGGCACAAGACTGGTCAGACGTTATCAAAGGCGAGATTCTTGCCCGAAACCCCGAAATCGCCTCCATCAACAAACAGATCCACGAAAACCCCGAGCTGGCGTATGAGGAATATAAAGCTCATGACGACTTCGTCTCGATCCTCAAATCACTTGGCTTCGACGTCACCCCCCGTGCATTTGGCGTCGAAACCGCCTTCTCGGCCGAGTCCGGCTCTGGTGGCCGTCTCCTCATCTTCAACGCCGAGTATGACGCCCTTCCCGGCATCGGTCATGCATGTGGCCACAACCTGATTGCATCCTCCTCCTTTGCTTCCTTCCTTGGCGTCGCCGCCGCTCTCAAAGCTTCAGGTATACCGGGCCGTGTCCGCTTGCTGGGGACACCCGCCGAGGAGGGAGGTGGCGGCAAGCTTAAGATGATCGCGTCGGGTGCCTACAAGGGCGCGGCTGCGTGTCTGATGGTCCACCCCGGGCCAGGCCACAACCTGTCCGGCTCCATACGGGGCGTGTCGTACGTTCGCATGCTCGCCAACGTCAAGATGCGCGTCTACTTCACCGGCCGGGAATCCCACGCGGCCATTGCGCCATGGGACGGCGTCAACGCGCTGGACGCTGTATGTCTATCGTACAACGCCATCAGCATGCTCCGCCAACAGATCCACCCTTACGAACGCATCCACGGCGTCTTCCGGTCCGCTGGTGACCGGCCGAACGTCACCCCGGCCAACTGTTGTGTGGAGTACTACGTCCGCAGTGAGACGCGGTCCGGGGCCGAGCGTCTCTGGCAGAGGGTACTGAAGTGTTTTGAGGGCGCTGCGCTTGCGACGGGATGCGAGATACGTGTTGAGCCGCTCAATTCGTATGCCGATGTGCGGCCGAATGTATCACTATGCAAGGCATACATGGATGTAATGCCTGAGGGGACGGTCTCGTACAGCGAGCCGGCGGATATTCTCGCTGGCAGTACGGATATGGGAGATGTGTGCTATGAGTGCCCTGGATTTCATGGAGTTTTCGGTATCGGGACCAAGGAAGGAGAGGCGAACCATACCAAGGGGTTTGCTGCGGCCGCCGGGACCGATGATTCGTTTGAGCGGGCTAAGGAGTGCGGCATGGGGATGGCACTGGTTGGATGGAAGGTCCTGAGTGATGATGAGTTTGCGGAGGAGATGCAGAAGGAATGGGAACAGGATATGAAGCTGGCCGCCGAGGGCAAGTAAAGACCCCTTTAAGGATTATCCTGGGAACAACCAAGTTGGATAGGTAAGCACCCAAAGTAGCGCATCATTGTGATCCATAGAAGAAGGTTAAGAAATACAGACACTTGTAATTTGCAGACGAAATGTAAAGTTCATGATTCTTTAGAGGAAACCACATAGAACCAATCTCGACCTCACGAGTGCTTTCGAAAAGGGGTCAGAAGCAGGCGGCCTGGGACGGTCCGGCGGGGTTAGGGTTGGTAGTTATTTCTGTGCGCCTTTGTTTGCCAATCCAATTGTGTCCGGATGGTCACAACGATGATTAATAAAAGGGATGGCCGGAAACAGCTGATGTTTGTCGAACTCCACGTCGCAACTGTTCGTGATGCAAGTCAGCAGCATTAAGCTTACAAAAAACCGACAAGGTCGAAGACGATTTCAACAAGCAGGAGGAAACGGAAATTGAACCGAAGAAAAGATTATGGATCTGCCCAGCATGCCGGCCCCACCATTACCAATGCTCATGCCCAATCATGGCCGGGCAAATGAACATGTCGCAGTTTTAGATTTGGTACGTACCAACTCACCTCAGCAAGTGGACACGCGGAGTGGAAGGACTCGGGCCAAGTGGCCCGTTAGACTGAGGTCTTCAGTGGTTGGATGGATGATGCGCAATGCGCGAACACCGGGATCATATCCCTTTTATCGACAAACTCGAACTGCGAGTCTCCCCAAAATCCCGACGTCTCTGTCGACGACTGTTGTCCGGAACGCCCGCCATCTGTCCGCCCCAGTTCGAAATTACCGCTGCGGCATACGTCGAAACCCCCCGGCCGAGTCCATTGCGTTGGTTCCTCCGGCGCTCCCGGGGCATAAAAAATAATCGACATTGATCGCGTCCTCCGTCCGGTCTACCCACCCTCCTGAGACGCTTGCTCGCCGCTCATCAGTTCGCCCCGACACTCGTTCGACCGACCGTCACAACACGCCATTCCCCTGCTCTGTTCGTCAAGGCCAAGCCGGGGTCACTGGCACACTCGAAACGCAGCCATGACTCTCCACCTATCGGCGGCGGGGCGACGTAACCTCGCCTCGTCGCCATTTCCAAGAGCGCGTCTCTCCTTCTCTCCGTTGACGATGACACTATTCCTGGCTGTGACAGTATTTCCAATGGCGTTGGGTCACGAACACAACGAGGACGGTGTCCCGGAAGGGGAGACCATATCCGTCGATCCGATTGTACGTTTTCTTGGCTGGCTGGCTTGGGACGGACAACAATGGCGAGGAGGCCTGATAGGATGATCTTTTGTTGAACCGGAGAAGTTGGGGATAATGGCAATTCAAGGGGGCAAATACTAATTGTTTGGTGTTTCCTCACAGGACTCGATACTATGGGCGCACATTTTTGTGCAGATGCTGGCGTTTGGCATCCTGTTCCCCGTGGGAATGGTGCTTGGGGTAAGTTTCTAGGACCAGAACTATATCTTCCTTTCTTCCGTTGGGACGGATGGCTAACAGTTGGCCGTTTCTTTCATACAGATTATCAAGAGCCGCTGGCACGTTCCACTTCAAGTCCTCGCGACCCTCATCGCGCTACTCGGTTATGCTCTCGGCCACCTCCATAAGGGTCGGCAATTCCTCTCGTCCAATGTGCATGCAAAGTTCGGCAACGTCGTCTTCTTCCTAATGGTCGGCCAAGTCGTCCTCGGCGGCTACCTCAAGCTCCACCTCGAGAAGGGCATCCACGGCCGCATTCGACCCGCCATACGGCTCCTGCACAGCATCAGTGGCAAGGCGTTCCCGATTGTCTCGTGGACGCAGATGCTGTTTGGAGGCATCACTGCGCTGGGTTTCTGCCAGGGCGACCACCTAGGCCAGTGTCTAGCGCATTTCATCATGGGTAGCGCCTTTATTGCGTACGGCGTGATCCTGACGATCCTGCTGCTAGTCGGTCAGATATGGCTGCGCCGGACGGGCCGGAGCCAGGAGTTCTTTGACAGCGCGGTTATTGCTGCTTGGGGCTGCGTCAACACCTTCACCGAGCACCGATGGGGCACGGCCTGGGTCAGAAACGACTGGCAACACACCACTATGGGTGTTATTTGGTGGGCCGCAGGTCTAGCTGGCGTCTGGCTGAGCAGGTCCAGAGACGGCTCTCCCCAGCGCAATTTCATCCCCGGCTTCATCCTCCTTATGACCGGCTGGGCTATGTCGTCGCACCCTCAGGAGCTGATGATCAGCGCCATGACGCACAAGATGTTTGGTTACACGCTCATGGCTGCCGGCCTGACTCGGATGATTGAGATCTCCTTCGTCCTGCAGGACAAGGCCGCCATTTCGGAGAATGGCAGCGACACTCACAGCTTCCAATACGTGCCCGTATTTGTGAGTTCATCCTCACCGTCTTCAGGTGTTACTTGACTCGTTGACTGACAAAGATCGATAGCTTCTTTATGCCTCTGGCTTCCTATTCATGGGCGCTACCGAGGAGCAGATGGCTCTCGTTTCCCAGTCCGGCATGGACGCCGTTGCGTACATTTTGATTCTCTACAGCCTGGCTTTCCTTCTCTTCCTCTTCACCAACATGCTCATCCATCTCTACGATCGCGCCGCGAACGACCTCGGCGCCAACAAGCCGACATCCAACGGCCGGGTCATGCTGGGAGAACGGGACGCGGAAGCACCGCTGAGAGATGCTGGGGAGTTCGAGCTTGAGGGATTGATGAGCGACGACGAAGACGACGAGCAGGCCGCAAGGAGAAAGCTTTTGCGGGGCGACGGATTTGACGACGACGCTGTCCTCACCAGCCCTAGGACGACAGTTGGGCGGAACAATGATCGTCAGGTATGAAATGGACGTGGTATGTGTATGGAATAGACGGCTGAGAGAAGAGTTCGCATCTGGCACGCATAACACTCTGCATCGGGTCGGTTGGAGTTTGGGGTAGGAATCTTCCTTTATAAATTTCCCTTGTCTTTTTCGTTATATATATTGGGGTCCACGCGCCCTCGGGGTAATATTCTGTATAGGCGTTCAGGCATCCCATGTTATTGCTCTTGACTTGCCATGCTGTGTGCAATTCTGTCAACCCCCGATGTAACCACATGCCGGCCTCGATTTCCCCCTAGCAGTCATCTGAGAATGTGTGAATCCGATAAGCATATATAGCAGCAACTCTTCACACATTGGCGACGTGAACAGTTCCAACTCCAACTCAAAGAGCTGGAATCGGAAAGATGTTGCGCCGTATGACAAGTTGAACACAAGGTCCTTTCATAGTGGTACGTCATTTACATGTCCTCGGGAGTTGGCACAAAACCCCTCTTGACTTGTTTGGGCGGGGGCGATCGTGATTGTAACGACGATCTCAGGGCAACCATAAAGACTTGCATCGTCCACTGCTGTCGGTTTCGTTTCACGTCGTTCTTCTCGAATAATAAACACTCAAGCACACCAACCAAGCTCGTAAATTCAGCCCATCTTTTAACACTTCCAAGACTCTGATAATTCTCCTTCAAGTTGAGGGCAGCAATACTTAACATTCATGAGTCGTCAAGATGACCTCTGAAATCAATGAAACAGCATCGCCGTCAGTCAAAATAACCGCACAATGCCTCTGCAAAGCGCACACCTTCTCCACGGCCATCCCCGCCGACCGTCTCCCGCTCAGGGCATCCTACTGCCACTGCAACTCGTGCCGCCACCTCACCGGCGCGCTGTACACGTGCTCGGCGCTCTGGCCGGGGCCCTCCGCGGACATCGAGAGCAATACCACGCTCAAGCGGTACAAGTTCACGGACCATGTGACTGTCCTGTTCTGTGGGACCTGCTCGAGCCCCATGTTTGCGCGCGAGGTCGAGAAGGACGCCCGCGGTGAGGTCTCGTACGGCGTTTGCACCGGCATCCTGAGCGGGACCGTTAATGATGGGAAAGAAGAGAACGTGAAGAATCTGGTCAGGATCGCGCATCACATGTTCCTTGGGGATACCCTTGACGGCGGCGCGTCGTGCTGGATGAGACGGCCAAATGGACGCGATGGTGATGCGGCGAAGAGGTGGTTGGGCCAGCGGGCGGAGAGTAAAGAGATTAAGGAAGACAAGGAGTGGCCTGATTTGGAGGAGTTGCCGTCGGCGGAGTGGAAAACTGACGAGAAAGAAAAGGAGGTTAGTATACGCTGTCACTGCGGCGGTGTCGATCTGACTCTGCATGTTGCGGTGTTGCAGATGCAATTTGCTGCTACCGCACAAAAGGGAGAGGAGGAGTTGCCGTGGTTCGTGGACCCCAAGACATTCAAGAGTATCGGGACCTTTGACGGGTGTGACTCGTGTCGGCTCTCTGCCGGCGTGGACATTTTCAACTGGACTTTCATGTTGCTGCAGCATATTTCGTTTCCCAAGTCAGATGGTCAAGATAACGGTAGGGAATTTCCGCGGGACTCCAACGAACTGAAGGCAGTGGTGGAGGAGAGGGACAAGGAAGGGAGTGGAAGTTGGGATCCGAGGCTGGGAACACTGACGTTCTTTGCCAGTTCGCCAGATGTGCAGAGGTATTTCTGCAGTCGATGCTCGGCGTGCGTGTTCTACGCCTGGGACGGCCGGCCTCAGATGGTGGACGTGGCTGTGGGCGTGTTGCATGCGGCGTCTGGCGCGAGAGCGGAAGGTATTATCTCCTGGTCACTGGGAGGAGGAACTTCCTATCGGGAGGATATGGTAGGGACTTGGAGGGAGGAGCTCGTCAAGGCTGTTGAAAAGGAGGCCGACGAGTGGAGAGTTAGGAGAGGCTATCCCAAGAACTGGAGGAGGGTCCTGAAGGAGGGCGGAGCGTGAGTAGCGTAATACATGTTTCTCAACCTGGTATATGATTTTCTTTGCCTTCTTTCCGCTTCCAACATCACCGGGAATTCGGTTTGGTTCGGTTTCAGTTACGGACCAACACAGTCTATTTGCTTCTCATGAGATTACATGATACGATAGCCACAGTCAATCAACCGTTGACTTTCCAACTTAGCGTGAAAGTGGCCTCTTATCTAGGAGAGAAAAGAAAAAGAAAACATCATCACTACCCCAACAAACCAACAACAAAAAGAGAAACGTGCTCATTCGGGCCTATCTTCCTGTGCTACGTCACCTGTAGGATTCGAACCTACGCTCTCGAAAGAACTGCCTGACATGCTAACTGTTCATTAGCAGGGCAGCGCGTTAACCACTCCGCCAAAGTGACTCGCTTAATTGATTGATTGTGGACCTTGTTTCCTAGCTCTATGTCCGGCGAAGTGGAAACCTGCCTGGCTCCACCGGGTCTCGAACCCTGAGCTTATTTACATGTGCACATAATTATATCCCTAGAGTTTGAATCAGGCAAGTGAATTGTAGGTAGATGTGACTTTGGAGACTCTTTGGAACATACTCGTGGATGTTTGGACACCACTACAAGGGTATCGTAACAATCAAGGAATGGTTTTAGAAATAGTTGTCTATAATACGAAGGTTTTAGACAGATTATTTGGCCCACCTGTAATAAATAGTAATCGACTCCAAGGTCGGTCGGTATTCGGACATATGAGTTGCTCAATAAGACTATGGCGCCGATGAAGTCGGGCGGCTTGCTTCGTAATCCTCCTGACTGATAACTTGTATGGAATTTCATGGATTGCGGGTGGATAGGTAGCTATCTCTTCTGATTAGATTGTTAGAATCCAAGACCCCTGTGACAAGTCCTCCGGGAGATAATTCTCTCATATATGTGCTAGTTCTACAATAATGATTGGAAGCGAGGCGGCCGAGACCGTTGATATTGCTATAAATCCTAACACCGAGATGTAGTCTCCTGACCACCTGTTGTTGCTAATTGCCCCCAGGCAGCTTCTAGACCAGGCTGTGTCGTCGGTTGGTACCTTGATTACGTGGCAACGGGGGCTTTTTACGCCGCTGTTGTATCAAAAGTGTCATCTGCAGAGTAGAATCGACCACTGTGTCTTCGAATCAGCATCCAACCTAGAAGGAAAATACTTCCGGTGACAGGCGGACCCTTTTGTCATCAGCAGGGGCACACGTCCGCGGATCGTGATATTGATGCCCGTGGATTATCCTCGGATTATAAATGCAACGCAACGATGCCTCTTACCGCTCGGTCTTTTCAAGCCTTCTGAGTTAAAAAAAAGCAGCCCATGGATCCGAGCCTTCCTCCATACGAAACAAACTACTGAAAACGGATCCTTACCATTATCCTGACGACCTGATTCAGGACAGCTCGTAAAGAGTGAGCATTCGCGTACCGGCGTATCGTGTACGGTAGCTTGTCTATACCGAGCAACAAGTACCCCTATTCGCCCCTAACTCGGATTCAGGGCCGAGATTATGCCCCATTGAGGATAATGGTCTGGGTTACTGAATCTTACGGGATGTGGGTAATTGTTCTACTTACGATGACAACAAGGGGCTATATGTCGCGTACGCCGAGCAGAAAACGAACGGAATTAGATGGAAAGAACTCTTGATATGGTAAGATGACAAGCGAGGTATCAATATCGCCATTCCGATGGTCCCGATTATGGTACATGTCGTAAAGAGGCAGCATTAGCGTCCCCGACGTATCGTATAAGTCGACTTAACCCCTGATATACAGTACCGAGTACCCTGTTAGTCCCTTATACCGATTCGAGGGTCGAGGTTATACCCTATTGAGAATACTTGTCAAGGGTACCTAGGTATACAATCCTACGGGATGTAGGCGATTGTCCTTGTACCCCATGGGCTCACGCACCTGATCATCTGCTTGGCGGCCGCCCAATAACTGTCCATTCCCTACAGGGCAGCGACTATTGGTTTGAGTGCTTGGTTAGCGTGGTATTGTTGATGTGACCTTTCCCATCGGTAGGTATATATTGATTGTCCCGCACCCCAAGAAGCTCTCTCTATGCCTTTCATGCCGACATAGCTTTCCTCAGCGTCAGAGTTCACTTGTTTATTACACTTAGCTAATTATGGGTTCTTGTAAGTACGAATCTGTCCCCCACTCCAGCCAGCTCTACAGAACACAAGGTTAACAAAGCGACAGCCGTCAACGCGCCGTCGAATGGCAATAATGACCTTCCCCCACGGGTTGACCCACGGACGGCGGTTACTCGCTTTCCACTACCTTTGATTACACCAGGGACGGTAGATACCAGTGTCATGGGTGGTGATGAACCGACCAAACAGGCCCTTTTCGTGCTGGGGAAATTCAACGCCGCGTTAGCTGCCAACGATGCCGAGGCACTTGCAGGCTGCTTTTTCGGTGACCAAGCGTACTGGAGGGACCAGGTCGCGCTGACGTACCACTTGCGTACTTTCATGACCCCGGGCACCATTGCTGCCAGTCTGTTGGCGACCAAGAAATTAAGGGGTCTGACTGAAGAGATCAAGCTCAATGGCGCAGCCGAGTTCGTCCCGGCGACACCGGTCTTGGTGGGTGCAGTTCTCAGACATTTCTCACTGTTTAGGACAAAAGCAAGTTGACAATTTCGACGGTAATAGCAATGCATTGAATGCTCCCTGGTTTTTAGGACCAGCTCACCTGGAGCGCAAGCGAGCGGAAGACTCCTGCTCCTACCATCAAAGCCGGATGCAGAAAGAGTGACGTCGACGTCCGACGACCCGCGGCGGATGGGGATGGTTTCGATCTTGTCGTAGATGACCTTGATACGGGTGGCAGCGATGTCGTCGTCGTCGTCGTCGTCCGGCGGGTTGAGAGGGGTAGGCTCGTGAAAAGAATCTGTCTTGGTCCCAAACCAGGGGCCCGGGTGGTTGATCTCGATTTGGCCGTCTTGGCCGTTGGTCTCGACGGTGAAGGAGGAGAGATTGGCTGGGTTGAACTTTCCGTTGATTCTGTGCTCGGCGGCTTGGACGAAGGCTTTGTACCCCGGGGCCGAGTATACCGGGTCGAAGGTGGCGGTCGTTGGCTTTGGAATGGGGGCGCCAGAATTCTTCATCTGGTTCTTCAACTCGGATGCGTTGGAAGGTTGGCCGTACGCGACCTTCATGTTAAAGCTGGCGGGTGAGGTATTTGGTGTGTCAGATGCATCGATATTAGATGTGCAGACTTGCTTACCCCGGTATCTCGTAGAGCTTAGACAAGCTCATTTCAAGCTTTTGCATATCCTGACTCAGAGCATCAGCCAACTCTCCATTCACCGCAAGCCGCGCTTGCTTGACCCTTGCCCGGGCGGCTTCCAACTGCTGGCTGGAGTACTGATAGGCAGGCGCGTTCCCAGTGTTGACAAAGCTAAGAAAGTCACTTCCGGAGGGTTGAAGGCCCAACTCCATCTCCTCTGCCCATTCTTTCATCGCTTTCTGCTCTTTGCGGATGAACTGCTTCTCGGCTGCGGTTTGATCGCCGGCGGCATGTTCCAACGCCGTCTCGTCCTCGGGGCTTCCGTTTCCCGAAAAATCACCATGGTCGAGGTACCTCCCGGGCGTGCCGCTGATTAGCATCAACGAACATGAGGAGAGGTTGGAATACCAACTTCTTCACCGCTCGGACATAGCCTTCAGTGCCAGACAGCTTGTAGAAGAGGTCGCCAGCCGACAACAAGACGTCGCTGAGCTGGCAAATACCACTGTTTGTGTACTCGTCTGGGAGCGTGTCGCCTGCCAAAGGACCCTGTTGAGCCTCACTGGTTAGGGAGGAGGAGCTAGTATCGCCAGTATCGATGCCGACGGCCTTATAAATTGCATTGGCATACTCGAGCCAGAAGAAATGGTTGTTCTTATCCGGGGCCATGTCAAAAATAGATGTGTAGAAGAAAGAAGAGGAATTAAACAGCAGCAGATGGTAAACGGGTCCATGACAAAAAGATGGAAATCATTCTGTGTCTTATATCTGTACCTTCCAGTGTCTCGGGGTATTTACTGTTCGATTAGAGTTCGTAGGCTTATTGGGTGTTCAGACTTGCTTTTTGTAAAAATGACGAGAATTGTAGCGCAAGCTGAGAACCCTTAAATCATCTGCAGGACGCGTATGCCACTTTATGACGAACCACCACCTCCGACAAACAAAATTGACATCATATCATCCTGATTTCATTCATAGGTATATCGCTTGGACCCAAGTTGTTTGTTCATCATGGCATCGCTTTACATCTGCACACATCATACTAAAAAAGCAGCACGAGTCTTTGTTGCCGAGTTTGCTATGGCAATGAGTTCACATGAATTTTCCTTCATCTCTCCACTTTCGGCATAATGCATATCATTCGCTTGAATTATCACAAAACATTAAACATCATATCTACTTTTTCTCTCCCTTCACCTCTTCACCAACCCTCTTCTTAGACCATTCAACGCCTCTCTTTCTCCCTCCCGTTCGTTCCAAGTAATCGCAGTTCACCCAATCGACTTCATCAGGGTCACATTCTGCACACTAAAACCCTGCGGACCCGTATAGTCCTGGTCCCCAGGCCACTGGTCACAAACTGGCTCCCGGGGATGAAATAGGTCCCCTTCATCAGCCCCGTGTCGCCCAAGGACCAGAAGATATCCAGCTCGGCGCCATGATCAGCCCGGCCCGTGCGTGTGAGGCTGAAACTGACGGTCGGTTCGGTGCAGTTGTTCTGAACGAAGTCGCCTACGTGTTGGTAGGACTGCGTTTCTGCTGTGCAGAGGGTTGGTGGCTGAATTGTGGTGACGGAGATGAAGAATTTGGTGCTGTTGCATCGAGAGTTAGTGAGAGGTGGGAGGAAAAAAAAAAAAAAGGGGGGGGGGGGGGGGGGTAGGGAGGACGAACGTGCTCCAGACGGAGTGCGGGATGGAGCCGGCGTAAAAGTCGGTGACGTTGAAGACGTCGACTGGTAGCATGGGGCGGATGACTGGGTTGATGAAGGGGGCGGCGGCGGCGGCAGTGACCGTGGCCAGGAAGGGTACGACTGAGGAGAGCTTCATTTTTAAGGATGAGTGGTAATGGCCGTATTTGAGAATGAGACGTTGGGCAAAGTGGTATGAATTGTTGTGAGAGCCAAGGTCTGTGTTGTCTTGGTGTTGCGATGAGGATGAACGACGAGAGGGGTTGTTCCACATGCGAGGTCTGCGGTCTTTATACCTCCACTGGTCTCACATTACAGCAGCGTAACTGAAGATCTTTTGAGTTGAACAGCCCCATTACAATTATTTACTTTGATTGCCCATGATACGACCTGCAAACTGCTGTCAACGGAAATGGAGTGCTAAGCCTTTTTGCCGAATAGGACTAGGTGACTCGTGAGCGGTGAACACCCGCCGCCCATGAACCGATACGATTCTAGCTGCCACACAGCGTAACCAACTGCTTGATTCAGCAATATAATCATTAGGCAAGACGTGGATATGCAGCAAAAAGTGTAACCTTACATTCAACAAATCTTTTTTTGTCCTCGGCGGAGTGCTTCGTCCGGCTCATACGAGAGAGTTCCTCTACGCTCTTCAAAATTCTCCACTCCACATGCTGGTTCACATGAATACTGCCCTCAAAGGAACCAAATACCACCCGCGCTTTGTTACCGCCCAGTGCCCTTATTGATGGTGGGACGCTTCAAGTTCGGTTCAGAACATCGGAGAGAGTTCCGGCTAGAACTCCCGCAGCTCACTGCAGCTTAGTGTCGGCCGTAAGTTATTACAACGAGTTGAGGGCACGGAATAGGCTAAAAAGAAGATGAAAGTCAGTTGTACTGTTATTGAGAGGGCGAGCTACCTAGAAAAGGGGGTTTATGAAGCTTTTTAATTGACCCCGGGAGTGCTTACATAAATCCCTGTTTTACTGTGGAGGCGGTTGTGCAATGATCTTAATCCGCGTCAACCTTACCCCGTATTGTTTTAGTTCTTACCAGGTTTTTCGTTTGTTTGGGTGTCTTGATCATAGGGACTTTCATGAAGAAGGCCCATAAGGGGTGTAAATCAAGACCACAACAGAACTGACAACATAACTGCTCACCGCCTTGATGTTGTACTACGCGAGACACACTGCACTGACTGCAGGAGCACGCAAGGCTGTATGTACCTCATGTATGATGAAGCCGACTAATCAACACGTGATTGACTGGAAAGTGCACAATCTCGAGCGGGGTAAACATGTAAGATACAGCGAGGGCATTCTTCATCTTACGACTCGCTTTCTTACTTTCGAGGGGAAGTGTGTTTTGCGCTATTACTTTGCCGACGCAGCTTGATCCGTACCTAACTTTCCCTTCTCCTCACTCGTAGTTACCTACCTACCTAAGGTACCTGAAATACGCGAACGACCCTAAGTCATCTGATGGCAGGGCCAGTGAATCAGCCTCCGTTGGTCCACGTGCTGAAACGGCTGAAATCACGGGATTCCGGGGGCAACCCCAGCGATGGCTTCCAGATACGGTAAGGTAGCTGCCTCAGCAAATGAATCCACTAGTTTGACATATACCTAATTAACCCACCCCTACTAACAAGACTCATCCTTGTTCCCGACGTCTCTCCCTCCTACGCATCTGATCTGGCCAAGAGCCCGTGGCAATGGCTCGCCAACCTGGTACAGGACGAGAGAATTTCGGCAGAGTATTACGAGTATCAATGGACTGCCGGCAACAGAAAAGACGACTCGGTCTGGCAGGCCCTGAGCGACGCTGGCGACAGCCTGCTTACTCTGCTCTTGGACCTCGACAAAGGCCAGGCAAGTCAACGCCGCTAATCCGTGGTTGACAATCACCTAGTTCTCTACCTAGGTACCTAAATAAGATAAAGGGGTACAATGCGGCTAATATGAACGACGTGGGCAGAGAGAAACGAGGCCGTTGATGCTCATCAGCTTTGGGCTCGGGGGGCTGACCGCCAAGAAGGTACGCAAGAGCCTAGACGCAAACCCAACTGCATTATTAGCTGCTGGAGGACTATCTCCTGCTCTCAGCCGCTCTAGCTGAGCGATGGAATTTAACCAAAGGCCGGAACAAATTGAACTTACGTGGATGATTAGGCCCTGGCGCGTCTAACAGAACGCTACTTCGATCCTGCCGCCCAGCGCGTTTCGGGCCAGCTTGCCCAAGTCGTCTTCATCGGCTGTCCGCACCCAACCACGGCCAATGCCGAGGAGTGGCCGCTGCTGGGCCACGTTCTCAGATCCGACCGCAATGCCGACAACAGGGCGGTTAAGACGGCCACCGAAGAGACGGGCATCGTCAGAAGCTTGTGCGTCAAGTTCCACGAGTCGGGCATTCAGTGTCCCGTCTTGACGACGTACGAAACGCGGCCGACCAAGATTCGCCTAAGTCTCTGGAGGTCGGAGAAACGACTAGTACGGGGCTTTTTCCTCTATTCTTTCTCTCTCTTCCTTTATCTTCCCTTCTTTTCTTTCTTTTCCTTTTCTTCCCCTTTTTTCTTCTTCCTTTCCAATTTTTTTACTCTCACCTCTTTTTTACTGACGTGGAAAAAGCTCATCCCACGCGAGTTTGCCGAGACTGGCGTTCGCGGGGAGGAGCTGGTCCCTCTCAACTTGGACCCACGAGATATCAAGTCGGTAGGGGCATCGACGCAGCACGCCAAGGAGTTTCGGCAAAAAGTCAAATTGCTGCTCTCGGGCCTGAGGGAGCTGAGCGTGGCCCGCGCAGCCCAGAGTGTGTCAAAGGGCCTTCGTATGCGTGAGAGGCTTCTCAGGCTTTGGAAGCTGATCAGACTCGCAGATGCCATCGATCTCCCAGTCGTCAATCAGAACCTGTTTGCCAGCACGGCAACCCAAACGGCTCCAAGCCAACCAGGCGGTAGGCATACTCGGCCCGACTGATGTGCGTAAACAAACCGGTATGAATGCTAATACGTCATGACAACCTGAAACAGACATTCTCTCGGTTGATCCTGCAGGCGCAACGCTTGCATCAACGGAGCGGACTTTCAGCGTCGGCTCAAGCTGGGTTCCATACGAAGCCCGGAAAGTACCGCAGCTGCCGTACCACTCGTTTGGGCGCCACCCGCGTAACCCCAACTTCTTTGGGCGGCAGGACATCATGGACAAGCTGGACGGCTATCTTCTGCCCTCGCAACCAGAGGGCGGGTCGGGTGCCAGGAGTGCCACCATGGATATCACAAAGAGCTGCGCCATCTGTGGTATCGGCGGCATGGGCAAGACACAGATCGCGCTCGAGTACGCGCACTCGCGGCGGTCTGAGTTCGACGCCATAATGTGGGTGCAGGCGGATGCCCGGACGAGCATCTCGGCCAGCTTCGGCACCATTGCCATGGCGTTGGGCCTGGCTGGGGAGTCAGAATCCAGTGATTTGGCCGTCAGCTTCAGCATAGTCATGCAGTGGCTGTCCAACCCAGTCAAACCGGCCGTGAAATCCGGAAGCACCTTCACGCCACCCTCCGAAGGGGCCGACAACGCCCTCGTCGAAGCCACATGGCTCATCATTTTCGACAACGCTGACACCATCGACCTGCTGTCCGAGTTTTGGCCGTCTTCCGCGAGCACGGGCTCGGTGCTGATTACGACTCGCGATCCCGCCGGACGTGACTTTTGCCTCGGCAACGGCATCATGCTTCAGCCCCTGTCGGTAGAAGATGCCGTCCGCTTCTTCGTTGAGCAGCTGAATCTGGATTCGGACGGCCACACGCGCCTCGACTCCGCGTCGGATGTGGGGTCGTTTGTCGAGCGCTTTGGGGGCCTGCCGTTGGCTCTGGTGCAGGTCGCGTCCCTGATCCGTAGGCGACAAATGACGCTCGACGAGTTCTCGCAGCTGTCCCGGCGGGGGCTAAAACCAGCAGGCCTGGCAAACTACCAGGCTTCGCAGTCAGATGGCGACTATCAGCACTCCATCTTCACCGTGTGGGCGTTTGAGTCTCTCGACGAAGCCACCAAGAGCCTGCTGAACGTCATGTCACTGATGGACCCCTTCGCCATTCAGGAGGCCATCCTGCAGCCCCAGGAGGAGAACGCTCATCGACTCGCCGAGAGTGTTCCCAAGCCTTATCCCATCGACGTGGGGGCCTACGTGTCGGCGAGATCGGAGCTGGTTAAGGCGTCTCTGATCAGCCGGTCCCTGCCGTCACGGCACGTGGAGCTGCACCCCCTCGTCCAAGAAGTCGTCCAGACCGGCATGGACGAGGAGCAGCTGCGGACCCATTTCTCCACGGCCGTGGCCCTTATCCATGCCGCCTGGCCCAGCGAAGTGGTCAAGTGGGGCCACGAGACTTCGCATCGCGAGCGCTCCGGCCAGATCGTGCCCCACGGCCTCAAACTCCTGACGCTCTGGGAGCGACGCATGGCCAACGTGCCACTAGAAGCCAAAACGGCCGACATGTGGGTCGAAGTCCTCAAGGACAGCGGTTGGTGGGTCTAACTTCCCCCTTTTTTTTTCTTTTGTCTCTTCTTTTCTTCTCCGTTGTCTTTCAACCACTGACGAAAAAACACCCCAGGTATCTTTACGAGCGCGGCGAGCACGAGGCTGCCCTGCCCATATTCGAATCAGCACTCGAGCTGGCTAGGAAACGCGAGGCTGAGAACCCGACCCTCATGGCTGACGTGCTCATGTGTCTTGCCGCGCTGGGACTGCACACGAGCACGCCGGACGAGGTGCTCCGGAACTCGCAGGAGCATTTCGAGATCCGCAAGCGCGTACACGACGCCTACGCGCCGGGCAGTGCCCCGCTGCAGACCCAGTACGACCACGCCATGGGCGTCGCCACAATGGCCATGGCCCTCAACAACTGCGGCGAGTTTGAAAAGGCCCTCGTTCCCGCGCGCGAGAGCCTGGTCATGTACCGCTCCTTCACCATGTACGGCAGCAACTGGAAGACGGTCCCATACTTTGCCGTCGCCCATACTGGGTGGTGTCTTTGGTCGCTGGGCAGGTTTGCCGAGGCTGAGGAGGTGTTGCAGGAGGCGGTTGACGCGGACAGGAGGGAAGGGAACCCGCCATCATACGGGTACGGCAAGACACGCTTCCTTTTTCTGCTTTTCCTTATCCAATATATCACTAACGTTCCACAGCCTTGCCGGCCTATTGCTCCCGCTAGGCAATGCTTTAGCGTCCCAGGGGAAGCTCGACGCGGCCACCCTCTCGCACCAGAAGGCGCTGGATATGTACTACCTGATGGCGGGTGACAACTACAAGTCAGCGCAGGCACGAGTCAAGCACGCCGAACATTCCGGGCGAAAGGGACTGGCCCATGAGGCTATGTGAGTCCCCCATTTCTACACATTTGTTCTTGCCCAATTCGGGGGGTAACGTTAGCTGAGTGAAAACAAGACACCACTGGACGCTGGCCATCGAAGCGTTCGGCCGGAACAAGTATTACAAGCGCGAGATGGCCCGGGCTCAGATCAAAGCCGGCCGCTACCACCTGTCTCTGGGCAACGTGGACGCCGGACAAGCGCTACTCTATCAGGCCCAGGCGACGCTGGATCAGATCGGCCATATCGGGAAGGCTGAGGACCTGGATGAAGAGGCCATGGCCAAGATGGTCAGAATGTGGTCGCGCTGATCTCGGGGATTATGCTAGACCGCTCGACGTGGTCCGTCAGTTGGGTTGTTTCAAGGTAACTAGGTATGATTGATGAATTATGAAACTGAAATCCCAGGTATAGTAAAGCGACTGCTGCGAGCGACAGCCGGTTGATTAGGAGAGGGGCTGGGTTCAATCTGTTTTCTTCTGTGTAAGGTATAATCGTTGCACCAAGTCTGTTTTAAACTCGGGATAGTTATCAATCAGATGATTCGGATCAACAAGTAATATGCTTATTGCGGACCAACACCTCCGAAGCGGTTACAATTCCTGGTTTTACGTTGTTTTGTAATCTAGTCTGCGTGTTCCTCGTCCTCTTCAGACCCGTCACCAGCTGTAGCTGATATCTCATTGTATCGCAGAGCCACAGGTCCGCGGTAGTGCTTTCGCCCGCTCGCATACCACGCCGCTACGCATGTACCAAGCACCAGCAGAATCACCGCACCAGCATAGTTCATGTTTCCCCTGACTGGGAGCTGAGGAGGAAGCAAGAACAGCACGGTCGTTATCGCCGTGTAGGAAACGCCGATAATATTAACGACCCATCCGAGCTTCGGGGAGATAGTGAATGGCCTATCAGGGAGTTTGGAGCGTCCTTGTGCAAGATGAATTGCAATTGGGAGGGCATATGAGAGGCTCAAGGCGACAACAGAGGCTGAGGCGATGGAATTGAACGCGGTAGTAGATATAAGAAAAATGAAGCCGAGGAGTGCTGTCATAGTAGCAGCCAAGCACAAAGCGTTGAGCGGGAGGGCTTGAGACTTGTGTATACGCTCAAAGAGGTCGCTTCTCGGCAGGCCCCCGTCTCTGGCAAAGGCGAAGACCATACGGCTGCTTGTCGTCATGATGCTAATGGTGCCGAAGAGCTGTTGGGCGGCGCACGTTAGCATGGCGAGATTTTCACAACCGGAAATGGGCTCAATCACCAGGCAGAGGAGTGGAAACAACATGAGGACTGTTGCAACCACACGGCTCCCGCTCGCATTCGACAGAATGGTCATCAGTGGACCAAGAGGTGAGCCGATAATATCGTCAATAGCGTCATAACCGCCAGAAACGAACAAGATGACGACGATGAAGAGAATGCTCGTAGCAATTCCCAGAGCCACACATGATATCATGACCAGGGGGCCGACGACTGCGGCATTAGGGATTTCCTCGATACTACAAGACACATGTTAGAAACCGACGGGAGCACCACCGGGACCATTATGACTCGCCAGTGTGAGACTGCATCATATCCATTTAGGGCGAGACCGGCTTGGAGAGAGCCCAGCAACCAGGCAACGGCGTCTGGGAGCAAGTATCGAGTCAGCCACAACCGAGGCCAACAACTGGCGTGCGTGGGGACGGGGATGATGCAACGTAAGCAAACTAACCAGGCCAGCGTGTCTTATTGACGAACCCTGCAAAAACGAAGCTGGGATCAGCAAAGTCGATCTTGCAGAGCAGCAGTGCTGATGCCGGAATCACGATAAAGCCAAGTATGCTCCAGTACAGCGCCGCCTTGTTGAGAGATGGCAACTGGCTAGCAAGCAGGACATTGACCGCAAAAGCGACGAGCGTGACCAGAAGGTACGAGACAAACTGAGAGGCTCTGCTGTGCGGGGCATTTTCCGTCTGGGCGACCATGCCAGCCACCATCTGGCTGGTGAGGACACTGCCGGAGCCCGCCACGGCTATCCACCCAAAGACGGTGGTCCACCCGGCCACCCACGCAAGCAGCGGAGCGTGCCGGTTCGGGGCAATGAGAGCTGCCCAATGATACTGGCCACCGGCAGTGGGATAAGCCGAGAGAAACTCGGCGAGGGAGACTGCGATGGACAGGTTGCCGATGCCGGCAAACACCACGCCCCAGACGGCGACGCTGGGACCACCACTCGCCAGTGCCAGAGGCAGCGATGCAGACATGACGCCCCATGAGTTGAGGATGGCAAAGGCCATGCCCAGCATGGAGAGGGGAGTGAAATTTCGGGGAAGTGCAGCATCGTAGCCCATCGCTACGAGCTGGGCGGTGACAGCTGTTGCCATCCTTCACCTCTGTACTGTGATGGTTGGGGGGTGCCCTGGTTTTGCCGCGGAAAACGCCAGGTAGGAGGGCAGAACGACAACCTGGAAAAGAGCCAGGAAGAGAGGGGCGAATCCCCATAAGCGGCGAGCTCAAAAGCACTGGAAAAGAGAGGACCGTTATTCGTTGTAGTCTGATATGTGAGTCCCGTCGTGGGGGTAGTGCATGGCTGCAACGCTGGTGTGGACAGAGAATGTGAACGGAAGATGGCGGATGATAGAAAATTGCAGAGGAGAGACCGGAGCGCCTGCGATCTTTTAAGTACGCTGTCCCCGCCCCTCAACAGCACCCGACATTCAATTTCCTTCAGGGCAGCCCCCGGTGCGCCCTCTTCCGCCGCTGTTTTGCTGCGCCCCAACCTGCCGGTAGCTCAACACAGACAGCTCCTCTGTCCGGCCCCGCTCACAATGCTTTTCAAGCTCAAGTTCCTCAAAGAGCTTCCTCTGTATGCGACAGTCCAGCCGTATCGACTGCACGGGTTCCCCGACCTACCGGACGACCAACAAACGAACTGCCAATACGAACATGTTGATGAGGTTCCCGCCGACGATCTCCGAGATGCCGCGCACGTCAGCCGGTTCGAGGACGAGGGCTTCGAGTTTGTGAACAGCCCGCCCCGGAGCCCTCTCCGAGCCGCCATCTTTGAGGACAACACTGCGGCGAGCGACCAGGCTGTACGTGAATACGTTCAGGACACAATGGACATGGTGCGCAAGCGACTGCGACCTGACTCGGTGGTTGCAATTGATTGGCGGGTGTGTGGTTTTGTTGTTTTTCCCAACTCCCAGCAACAAACAGCAATGCGGACCTGACCTGTGGAAATCGGGTGCATCTCTTGCAGTTCCGTCGAAACGATGACAACGCCTTCCCCCAGCGACTAGAGGGAGGAGACGTCCGCAAGCAAGCCATCGCCGTGGCAACAACGGCGCATTGCGGTTTGGGCACACCTTTTCTATCCTTTGAACGCAAAGCTCTGCAACGACAGCGTTCGAACAAAGCAATGGCACAGGGCTGACTTTGACCATCTGGTTAGACTTCTCCTACGACGGCGGATTTGATCGACTTCGGTTGCATCTATCCGCAGACGAAATGAGTGCAGTGGAAGAGGGCAAGATGCACGCCATGATTGTCAAGTGGAGTGCCCCTCCCAAGGCAAACTCTCTTGCCTGGAAACTGACCCTGGAAATACCAACAGCGTTTGGCGACCGCTACGGACCGTTACGAGTGCCCCGCTAGTGTTGGCGGATCGTCGAACCATAACTAAGTCTGATCTCGTCGAGGCCGATCAGGTCATGACCGACAGAGTAAATAAGACAGCCTACGTGTACTACCGACCGACCCAGAAGTGGTATTGGATGTCGAATCTCCGCCCAAACGAGGCCGTCATATTTGCTACCTGGAGACCCGAGACCGATTCCAAGTTTGCAGGTGCGTCAAGCAGCACCCTTGGGCCGACCCTTGCAACTTGTTGCCAGGCTAATGATTGCATTGAACCGCCCAGACTACGCACCTCATGTAGCCGCCTACCTACATTGCCTTGACGGCTCTGCTCCACCGAGGGAAAGCGTTGAAGTCAGAATGGTTACCTTGTTTAACACGAAAGAGGCACTGGCAACATAAATATGCTTTTTCAGTAGCGTTTGCTATGGGGGTTGATCGCGCAATCCCTTCCTTACGTTCACAATTCCGTCCAAACTCGGGAGTAACGAAGTTTTGCAACAACCCATCCATCTTCCACGTCAGCGTCAAGGACAAGTTCTTCACAGGAATAACAATGTAGCGAGGGACATTGCTTCCATGCCAGTTGAGATTGTTAGCTCCGCATCGGGCGCAAACTTGGGGGAGTGATTCGAGGGCAAATGTTCGAGGATGTTACCCCCCTTCTTCACAGCCTTGTCCCACTTGTCGGGCTCGGTGCTTCCCAACTTCCAATAGACAAACGGCACGGGCTCGGGACCGGACAAAAGGGAAAAGTCTTCGACCGGTATGTCCATGGGCGGCACCCAGAATCGGTCGCCAAAGTGTCTGCCGAAACTGTCCTGCAGAGCCTCAGCGAGCGGGGTGTCATTCAGGGTCACGGGTGCGCGGGGGGTCCATTGGAACGAGGCTCTGACCAGTCCGGCGTAGATAGCATCGCACTCCGCTCTCGTAATGGATTTGATTGCGTCGAAGATGCGGTCACGCTTGCTCGCCTCGATTGTCTTGATCTCCAGCCTCATTTCCAAACGATTGGTGAAGAAGTCCCCACGTTGGCCGGCGTGCAGATCGCGACACACCAGCGAGGAGAACGTCCCACTGCCGATATCCGTTGCCATCATCGCCTGGAACCGGGTCAAGAGGTAGGCGGCCAGGTTGACGGGGTCAGGTCGTTCAGGAGGGTTCGCTCCGGGCCCGCTGCTCACCAGTGTGATCTCGAGATAGTCAGCAGCAGGAAGCACCGGTCCTGTCCTGACGGCGACCAGGCCGGCTTTGGACATGCCCACGTGCTGCGCGAGCATGATATCAGGCCTAGGGCAAAGAGGGTAAAGCCCATCGTCAATCATGGCCTGCGCGCCGGTGGGGGTCTCTTCGTCCGGCTGGAACACGGCAACGACGGTGCCCGACCAGTGTTGAGCTGCCGAACGCAAGAGCTGCAGCGTCGCGAGCACACAAGCGATGTGGACGTCGTGACCGCATGCGTGCATGACGGGCTGGTCGCGGCCCTCGCGATCCTTCATCCGAGCCTTGCTTGCGTACGGCAGCCCCGTTTGCTCCTCGATTGGCAACGCGTCCAGCTCTGCCCGCAGCAGGATGGTCTTGCCGTCGCCGTTCCGCATGATGCCCACAACGCCATGCCCGCCGACGGACGTGCTGATTTCGACGGCGCCGATATCGCGGAGGTGACCGGCGACTGCTTCAGCCGTACGGGACTCAAAGCCTGATAGCTCTGGGTGCTGGTGGATGTCCTTGTACGCCTCGATAAAAGGGCCAATGTCCGGCTGAAACTCGCGCAGGATCTGCTGGATGCGCTCCAACTTGCCGAAGGCAGAGTTTGTGCGGGCGGCGGGGTCATCCATAGTCGGCAATAACCTGACTGGCGGGAAAAGGCGCTGGTGGTTGCAAGCTCCCAGCGAACCGTGGGTAGGTAATAAAGCAGGTAAGCAGGTTTGAAGTTTGGACGATGAAGGTGAGGGTGTGGTGGAATGTGGGGTATCCCAGCGCTGCTGGCTGGCGAGGCTCTGGCGATTTGGCTGCCGTCCCAAGGCACTGATGGCTGGAGCCCTATCTTGTATTTATAGAGGATCCTAAGGCAGCAGTCCGTCCTGGTGGAATGCCGTCGTCGTCACTACCTTATCTTTCCATACTTACCTTACCTAGGAGCCAGCCATCTTCGTCACACTTGACACATTGTCACTTTCAAGTCTTTGCATCGTTATTCTCCACTCTTGCCCGTCATGACCGCAAAGGAGCAACCGTGGAGGAAGTTTGTCAACATCAAGGCCACTGCCCCCGGGTTTGTCTTCACTGAAAAGACAGGTGCCACCACCGTGCGCATGATCCAGGAGCGTGACGACAAGGGCTAAGACTGTCACATTTGGTAAGGTCGGTACCTATCTCGTCTGATGCTTGGATGCTGACCCCTCTCCTCTAGGTGTATCCGTACAGAGCCTTGTGCGCGGTATATTCCAGGCGGTACCTACCGGGGCCCATTTCCGAAGCTCCGACTCCGGTCCCGCAGGCTGGTTGTTTGACGAGATGGACGTTGGCAGGGATTGGGTGGATCACGATTGGTGAATGCCGGGGTTGGCTTGTTGTCATCAAACATGGAAGTGCTACGGGATGTATCCATATGCCGTAGAAATTATGAAATGCGAAGACGAAAAGACGTGGACTTGAAAGCCTTTGCATGTTGCGAGCAAGCCACTCCGTGAATCACCAGACCTGTTGAGACCCCGTGCTGTCATTGTGCACAATACACACAGAGCAGGCATACAGGGTGTGGGCCCTGTCAGAAGCGATGCACACTGGACTTGTTGATGTTTTTATGAGGGTTTTTCCCGTGATTGTCTCCCCCCTCTCTAGCTTTCTGACGAAGCCAGAGAGCTTTTTTTTATAGTTGTAGATGGTGGCAAGCCGACGCAATCGTAATTGCGCGTCTTTCGGCAACTATACCTCTGCAGGGATTGTTTTTGTTAGTTCGGTACAGCCAAGCCGCCAGAAGCGGGGAGTGACTTAGGCGGTCTATTACAGTAAAATCCCTAAACTTTTGCCTATTTACCAGCAGAATCTAGAATATTTTGTCCACGACAAAGTGAGGGGGACGAAAAGAAACATCAATTATCTATCCAGTCACCACGCCGCTCTATGCAACGCCTGAGCCTGTCAGGCACTGAATGTGCTAATACTAATAGTAGATCTTTGTGACAAGCTGATTGCAATAGAGGTGGGTTAGGTGCGGTAACCCTAACCCTGGAGGACCCCTATGAGAAGCGCGTCGGAGACGCGCTCCTTTCTGTCTTTTTCTTCCCTCTTCCTTAGAGTAAAATCTTCGTTCGTAGAGCCAATTGAACAGCTATCACGCCTTGAACCGCTGGCCGTGACAATCTTACGGTACAGCTTCCCAAGCCTCCCAAATAGCTTCTTTTAACCGTTGTTCAGTTAAAAATTGTATGTCATGACGGCATTCCATCCAAGACTTCATCCACGGCCATACATTTTCTATAGGGGGAAGCACTGGGGATTTAGGTGGCCATTTTAACCGTGGAATCCCTCTTCTTTCCAGCTCTCTTGTGGTCATTCTAGACCTATGGGGTGGAGCGTTGTCTTCTTGAAAAACAAGAGCAGTATATTGCTGACAAAAAGAATGAACCAGCGGAACAATATGGGTAATATAGTTCCTACTGTCAATTCCCCCGAATTCTTTCTCCCATATAAATCCGGGCCCTTTCGTCTCCCAGCAATACAACTCCAGAACATCCACACCTTCGGCTTTCTTCTTTTTAAAGGAAAGTCGTCTACCTTCTCCCCGTCCTTCTCAAACACAATAACTCTTTTCTTCCACATAACATCATTAACAGCCCAGGTTTCATCAGAAAAAATAACATGCTCCCAATCCTCCGGCCTTGGCCGTTGAGCCAGTTGTTCTATACAAAAAGCAAGCCTCTTTTGTTTGTCCGCTTCTGTAAGAACAATTCGTCGAGATCGATATCTCGAAACCTCCCCAAGGTCATGAATAGCCCTAGATATCGCGCATAAACCGTAGCTATTCAAAGGTGGTGGCAGGCGGAAAGGCAAGTCGACGATAGGGATAAACCGATTTTGATCTTCTTTTAACCACTCCTTCAATCTTTGTTTTCTGGTGTTTTGATTGCTAATTTGCCCTTATGTATTGCCCCCTTTTTCTTCGGTGTCAACGGCCCAGTACAAGCGTCCTGAATCTGGCGCATAGTATAGTTAGTCGGTTTTTTCGAAGATTTCTTCGTACGCATGGCCAAATCTATGCAGGGCTCGGATTACGACTTTGTCTTCTCTTGATAAGTCAAGGGCTTTTCTTCTTCGTACACGTACTGGAGTTTTTCGTTGTGGTGTTGTTATTCGTCTTCTTCTTGGGGTTGACGGCGGCGTACTTGGATTCAGGTGGTTGGCAATTGCCAGAGGGTTTGGGTTTCTGTGGCCATCTTGCAGTGGTGGTTTGATGAACGAGACCGGAATCAAAAGAGTTGAAAAGAAGTCTTGAAAAGGTATCTTTACACATAAAATTACTAGAAGGAGAACCTTGTATGTGCTCGCAGCGCTACGACACCCCCGTTTTAAAGGTTGAAGCCTGGGGAAAGAGTTTTGACACCTTCAAAAGGCTAAAATACAGGTGGGTCGGCGGCCCGGCCACGGTGGAGCTGTCAGACCCACTACCTAAGCACGTCAAGGTACCTGGCAAGTGCCCACTAGTGCAGCCGCGTTTGCTCCACAGTTGACGTCCGGTTTAAAGTCAGCAAATTGTCGCTGGCCACTTAAGGAGAGGCCTCTGAGTCGTTTTCTTTTCAGAACTTGGTGATATCCCCTACACATTTCGACCACCAAATTACCTAGTCCATTTCCAAATACTTCTCTTGCTCGACCCATCTCGCCTCGAACGGTGTTTTGATAAGCCCCCGTCTATAAAATGTCCGCAAATTTCTCCAACGTAGTAGCCGCGGATTTAATTATTCAAGTAACCACTGCATCTTCTCATAAATGCTTGATCAAGGTCTAGACAACCTGAAGTTCTGGGCCAATGATGAGACATCCCATGAGAGCCTTTAGCCATATTCATCATGAGCTGAGGTTGGGCCTCATCTTATCTATATTTTGACAAAGTTCGGCTGCCGTCGGTCGCGCAGCCGGGTCGAGCTCTAACATTGCGCGTATGAGTTTGACGAATGCAATAAAAGGACTCGGTGCCTCACGGCCGATGCGTCCCTTCTCAACATCGTCCTGTGCAGTTGCCGCAGCTGGGTTGAGATACGGGCGGCCGTCCGTGTCACCTTGGCACCAGTAGACCGCCGCATGCTCTACCGTCGCATCCTTGAAGTCAAGCCGGGCTTCCTCGAAACGTTTCACCGCCCCAACAGCGTCGCTGCTTACCCAAATCAGCACCTCGAGAAGTATCGCGCCCATGCTCCAGATGTCTTTGGGGCGCGAGACCCGGCCGTCGATAACATACTCGGGAGCGCTGTATACGGGATCGCCTGTCGAGGCCTTGCGATTGTATAGCTCCTCGGTCGAATCCGCCGGAACGAATCGCGCGGTGCCGGACCCAAAGTCGCCGAGCTTCCAGTGCACGCGGCCTGCGTCGTCGTGGAAAAGCAGGATATTGGCGGGCTTCAGATCGTGGTGGAACCCAATGCGTCTCATTGGCGATGGGTGTTGTGCGAGCTCAAGAACACCCGAGTCGTGCACAAACCCGATGGCATCGATGATTCCGTGGATGCGGTCGAGGAGCGCTGACGCAAACGCGGCGGTGATTTCGTTAGGTGGGGGCTCGGTGCGGAGAAATTGGTGGAGGTCGCCGGCGGCCAGGGGAAAGAGCATGTATGACGCCGCCCCAGCCGCCCAGCTGGACAGATGATAAACAATGGCATGGTGGGGAGAAGGGATTGCGAGCGCTTCGAGGATGTTGCGTTCATTATCGAAATCATCCCTTCCCTCGCGGTTGAAGAAGCGTTTGAGAGCGAAGACGCGCGGAGTCGTCTCGGGATTCGAGACTCCCTGGGAATGCACGCCCGGTCAGTACCTACTCGGCCGCCAATTGGTAGGGACTACGTCGGGGCCATATATCCGCAGGCCGACCTACCCTCTGTCCTAGTATTGCCCGAAAGACCTCCCCCACGGTGCCTGAGCCCAGCAAATCCGCCTCAGAATCGAAAGTCAGCGGTGTTTCAACCTGGACGAGTGGCATGTTGACTGGGTGCTTCTTTGCCTTTGCTGACGCGTTTGACGGTACTGAGTCTGTTGAAGTGAGGTATTCTCAGTGTGGTAGGGTTCTAGGAGAATTGGTGTGCTGTCCGAGATGATGCTGACGGAAAAGGTGTGTGAACCCTGGAGATCGGTCGTTATTTGGCAGGCTTAGCCACACACACACTCAGTCACCTTGGGAAATGGTGAAACCCAAGCAGATGTTGGGGCGCCCCACCTTGAAGCCCCAACAACAAGTGAGTGGCAGACGGCCTCCCCCGTCCTGAGCAACAAGTGTTAGTCCGGACACACGGCGGCATGGGCGACTGCCTGCGCTCGATGCAGCCTGGGCACCTGCCTTCGGGCACCACTCGGTAGCCGGCTGGGCAGTTAAGGCTCTCGGTCGAGTTTGATTTGTATCACCACCCCCATAAGGATGCGGGACTTCTCGCTGCTAATCACCAGCCCGGTCATTATTTCTTCGTCCCACCAGTGACGACAGGTAACAACACATAGAGCGAAAAATGGCTGCTAACAGTAACACTGATTTTCCTACTCGCACCGGTTCTAGTGTTTCCTTCCTCCTATCACCGAATCCCAGGAAACAAAACAGCGATGCAGATGAGCGACACAGGCCACACGGTGAGTAACCTCATCGCACCTTGACTCTAGTCGTTGTTTTGTTTTCTTCTTTTTTTTTTTTTTTTTCTTTTGGCGTGATCTTGTGTGCTGTGCTGATTGGAGCAACTCAGGCAGGCCAGACACTGTCAACCGCACCGACAGGGCACGAGAATATGCCGGCTATGTCGCTCAACTTGCGAATCGGGGCCAGGGTAGCCATCTGTACTGTGGATCGCATTTTCGTGCTCTTAACAGTGTGCTGCTCAACCGCAGGGCCCCGTCGGCAAACGAACCTGATGTAGAGGAATTCAGCTATGTCGTGGTACGGGATGTCGGACCAAGAAGCCAGACTCTCGTGTACAAATCTTCCGCTGGTGGTGCCGAGGCTTTTGCCGGGCTGCCTGATGCTGATGGACGCAAGACGACGCGACTCGTCTTTGTGCGCGGCTATCCGTCTCCCGACTGGATCTGCAGACTCGGCTCCCATTACCGGCTGGATGTCGAGTTCTTCAGACAGAAGCTCCATTTTCTCGAGGATAAGAGCTTGTATGACCTCCCGCAAGTCCCGTCCAATCACCACAACATGTTTCGCCTGCGAGTCCCAGTGGTTTACCAGCGCCAGCGTGCCTTGAAATTGGCCGAAGTCCGACACCTGAGGCAGGTGGAGCGAAAGATGGTATCGAGGCACCACCATTCGCTGGTCGCCGTGGGGGATTCCATCATCCGTCAGCTCTCAGTTATTGACGAAACCCATTTCATCTTGGACCAAGAGGTTTCAATATATATGGCTCGAAAGGGTGGAAGAACACAAACCGGTGAGTACAGTGGACTCTACTCTCGGCCGTCAGATAACTTAATTGACATGATGTTGCTTACTTAGCTATCGTATGGCTGGATACCGGCCGCGATCTTTCCACCACCATATATGATCTCTGGAGTAGCTTGGGTGGGACGTCCTCTCACACAGAACACAACTGTTTGCCGACAATTCGACACATCCCAGACAAGATTCTGCTGGCAGCATCCCAGGACTCGACGGAGCCAGCACCTACCCAAACTGCAGCTCGACCCTCTGCCCCGAAGCTGCCGTATGGACTTTCTAGTCTTCCCCCAAGCATCACCCACCTCCCGCACCAATATGGCGTGACGCTACAACCGGAAATGGCAGGGGTCGATCTCACCTACGCACTAAGTGAGCTGTTCTTTTTTGCGGCCAGCAATGAATCTCAGCTGCTCAACCTCGTCGGTCAGCGCATACAGTATCTGGTCGACCAGCACAAGGGCCAGGAGTCTCTAGCAATGGACGAGCTCAACTATTGCATGCGTCTACTGCAGACCGCCGTTGCGAACCTTCAGAATGTATCAGAGTTCCTCGCTGGGACTGCAGCAACAACAGATATTCAGGGATCCACGGCCACCAATGGCTCTGTTGACCTCGCAGGTCCTGCGTCTCCTACTGGTTTCTCGTCCCCTTCCAAGGCCCACTCGACCGCGGCCAACCCTACAGCGGGAGCGATCAACCACCCACCCCGTACGCATGAAGCCGCCGCCGAGGCCGCAAGCATGCTGACGCGCGATTTTGAAGCGCTCCTCCGGCGGGCCGAGCAGCTCCTCGGGCAAGCGCGTGACGGAATGGCCTTTATCTCCAGCCGCGTCATGCTTGAAGAATCACGGCGAGCCATGAGCAAGGCAGACCGACTGGCGCGATTGACCTTGCTGGCCTTCTTTTTTCTCCCACTCTCGCTCACGGCATCGCTGTTCGGCATGAACTTTCGCGAGCTCGAGGACCTCAGCATCTGGGTCATGTTTGTCACTCTGGTGCCCGTCACGCTGGTTGCCGGGGTCATTTGCTTCTGGGACCGCGTCAAGAAGCTCAAGTGGGGAACGGGTGACTGACGGATTCTTCCACGGCGGTTACGGTGATGATCCTACTAGAGATTCAAACAGGATGCAGAAGGTGTTTTTGGGGATGACAGCGGGGGCGACTTGTGCGAAGGGTGTAGACCACCAAAGGTGGACAACTTTTTAAATAGAAAAAAAGGGGGGGGGAGGAGCAAGAGTACCTTAATTATCCTCTATCTACTAGTACTTTATATATGTGCGCCCAAAACTTCTCAGAGCAACGTTCGTCCTCAAATCTGCGGGCATTGCAAGCTGTAGGGCTGAGGGAAGGGGCTCGAAGGATGCAATTAAACTCCGAACATCCTAGATTCCTTCAGTTGATGTGATTGAATGTATATCGCCGAGTTATAACAAGGTAATAATAATATACGGAATATAAATGGTATAAAGTGTAAAAGCACTGGTAAATAAATAGGGGTATGTTCTGACCATTCCTTCCTCGGAATACAGCCATGAAGATGTGAGAACCTAAACCTGATTATTTTTTTTTTTTTAAATAATGCCTAGTGTCCAAATTACAGTGCATGAACTACGCGCTTGCAAGACCAGTCAACCAGGTTGAGTGACGACCATTGTTCCTTGTTTTATATGATGTACTACGATGACGATCATCTTAAACATTGTGGCCTATGTTAGCAACGGTTCCGAAGCGCGGAGATGTTCTCGCAAGTAATAATAGTCCACCTTCAATGTCTCTTATGCTAATTATACCAGATTCTCTGCGGACTGAGTGATATATCTGAATATTGTCCGACGGCCGACGCCCGGAACACCACCGTTCCGCCTCGACCGACGTCCAAAGCATGCGCCGCGCAGTTCAACTTCCGCCCTGATCCCCTCCAGAGTCTCCGCTGGAGCTTCCGCCTCCATCCCCTCCCTGTCCAGAGTCTCCACTGGAGCTCCCGCCACCGCCGTCGCCGCCATAGCCCCATCCCTTCATCGTCCGCCATGTTGAGCCTGAGTTGGGCACTTGGATGCCGACGAGCAGCAGTAGTGGAGGCGTATGGGTTTGCCTGGTACCAGTCCCTTGTTAGTCCATGGTACATCCTTTTGATATTGGCTATGTCCGAGGTGCTACGAACCTTGTATACCCGAAACTTGTTTTCAGCTTTGACATGTGAGTCAAGAGTGAGAGACTTTCTTGGGTTTGTACGGAAGAAAAGAGGAAAGATGAGATGGAGAGAACTTTCGTCAGGAAGCCCACGCATCCCTATATCTTCATTTCCCGTTGGAGGCGACAGGTGCATCCTGTGTAACTTGGGCTGCCGGGGAGTGTGGTATTTGCGGCCGCATTCTGGAAGTGGGTGTGTTGGCTGGGAGGTTGGTTCCCGTCATCAAGCCGGTGTGTAGCAGAATGTGCTTTTGAGCTTGCTAAAAACGGCCGTTTTGGCAGCATCCAGATTGAAGGGCCTAGATTGCCGAGAGGGTCTGCGGTGCTGTGAAGACCAGTTTGGAGGCCTGAACGAGCTTCATTTTGCCGGAGCAGGTCTTTATGACGAGCCATAACCCGCTAGAGGCTAATCGTGAGCTTGTGAGGACCGTCGAAGAGAGTAGGACGTTGGTAAGGTGTAAGTGAAACATTTCGACAGGTCAACTGACATCAGCCGGCAACATCTCGGGTAAACAGTAAAAATGCAACCACACCATCACTAAGGTCGTCTCAGAACTAAACCGCAGCCTCGTCACGCGTTTTCGAGATATGTCACCACCAACGACAAGAAAAATTACCATAATTCAACCGAGACGGAAAATCTCACCTATCTTATCCACAACACTTCGCTGGCCTCCTTGAAACGCATAGATAATGCACGTCTTTCCATCGCCGTCTAATTATTAGCCGAAGCCCGGTCAGCCTCGATCTGGAGCAAAAGACTACCAAACGGCTCCAGCACCCTCTCAGCATCCTTTCTCAGCTGCAAATAGTCTAGCGCGGTGGCGCCGGCGTCGTCAACGGCCTGCGGGTCAACATCCAGCAGGCCATGCGCATCCAGCAAAATCCGAATGGTCCGGACGTCGGCGTTGCGCGCAGCCACGTGCAGGATCGTGCGTCCATCTACGAGCTTGCAGTGCGATTTACGACTAGCGCGGAGCAAAAACGGCAACGTCTCGTGCGAGTTGGTCTGCACGGCGTCCGAGAGCTCCGTGTAGCCCCAGGCGTCGGGGTGGTCGAGGTGTGCGCCGCGGCGCACCAGCAGGCGCAGCGCGTCGTGTTGGCCGCCTGCCCAGTTGGCATGGATGGCGGGCGTCTCGCCGAGCGTGTTGACCTGGTCGACGTCGGCGCCGGCGTCGAGGAGAGCCGTGATGACGGCCAGGCTGCCACTGGTCGCCGCCACGTGCAGCGGGCTGGCGCCGAACCGTTCGCCGGCGCCGAGGTCGGCTCCGCCCTGGATGAGGTGCGCGGCGCAGGCCGCCTGGCCACGTGAAGCGGCCACGTGAAGCGGCATCATGCCGTCGCGGTCGCGCAGGTTGGGGTCGGCGCCGCACTGGAGCAGGATGTGCACGGCGTCGTCGTGGCCGGTCTTGGCGGCCCAGTGCAGCGCCGTGCGGCCGAACGAGTCGGGCTCGTTGACGGTGCCGGCGGCGCGGGACGCTTTGGCGGCGTCGGCCACGCTTTGTGAGGAGAGCTCCAGCACGCTGTTGTGGAGGGCCGAGAAGGATGACTTGGCAATCTGGGCTTCGATCTTGGTCATCTTGCCGTCACCATCCCGACACCGGTCGTAGATTCGCGCCAGGTCCCGGATCACGGTCCCGGCGTCCATGGTCGATTCGATGGCTGACCACTGCATGAAAAAGTCGAGCACGTCAGACACGGCCCAGCTGGGCGGGACCAATTGCTGGGCACCCCTCTCCATCAGGATTTGGCAGACATCGGGCTGCCTGCAGAGCACGGCCAGATCGAGCGGCGTGTGGCCGTAGGGAGCAGCAATGTCGGCGATGGATGCCTGGCCGGTAGCTAGGAGGTATTGGACGTTGTGAGTGTCTCCTTGGCGGATGGCAGCAAAGAGCTGGTGGTCGGGCGGAAGGATCCTCGGGAAGGAGAGCGTGGTCTGGATGCGTCCCGTGTTGGTGATGGAGAGCGACACACCTCTATCAGACAGCCAGCGCGGGCCGTACCAGAGAATATGGCACACCGACCGAGAGCCCACACAGAGCGGCTCCGCACAAGGCCCCTTGTCACATGTTCCACCTGTGTTGACGATCCACCCCTTTCCGAGAAGCCCACCCAGAAGTTCGAAACCGCTCGTGGTTCTAACATGGCAGCTGCACATGCAACCCCCAAGACAAGAAACGGGCGGCCTTTGAGCAGGTGACTTCACTGGCGGGAGATGGTCATACAGTGAACCAGCTGGCTTTTCGGCCATCTTGCCGTCTGTCAGTGGATTGTCGATGACATAAAGCCCCGTACTAGGAGCTGTTGCTGTACTTGAGTCGTGACTGGCCGAGAACTCTTCGCCGCATCCTTCCCTCGGCGGCGGTACGCGGTAACACTGTCCGTTGGGCCCAAGTTCAGCAGCGTCTTTGGGGCTTGGCAACTGCACGCTCGATCCCGCTGATTCCATACAAGGCATTTTCGAGTCATCGCCCTGGACAATGCTGACCTCCCATCTGTCAGCTTCTAGCATCCGGGGAACGCGTGTATTTTGGGTAACAAGTGCAACGGTGATCAATGCAAGCGCATCCCGCAAGCGCTGTCGTGACTGGATGATTCGAGGCTTGACTATGATCCATGCGATTCTTTTGCTGCGAGCGAATAGCTTCCCGGACTTTCCAGCCGCCTTTGGTTCCTGGGTTGTAAATACGACCATCTCATTATTGAGAGACTCCAGTGTTTCCAAGCAATCGCCAAGAACGCCTTCGAGTGCAGCATGTCGAGTATTTGCTGACGACTCGGCAACGGCAACCAAGACCATGCGCAGATGTTGCAATTCAGTTTGGAAATCCTGAATCTCCTTGGGTGCGTCGAAGAATCGTTGCGCGGTTGGAAACAACGAAATCAATCGATCTGCGGCTGCAAGGACGGTGATGACGCTGACGGAGATTGACAGGGGATCCATCTTGAGAGAGGGGATTCTTTTGGGCGGACTTGCCTGGGCAACGTTGCTCAAGTGAGCAGGGTTGTTGTCATTGTCGTTTTTGTTATTGTTAGGTAGGTATTGTTGCTGCTGTCGTTGTAATCTCGTGGTCTCTTGCCCCAAGGGTGGGTAATAGCTTCAAGAAGCTGTACCGTTCGTTATAAGCATGTCAAGACCGGACGTAGGGAGGACGGGAGTTATCTGTCTCGTCGACCGAGGTGTGCGAGCCGTTGCCACTGCCACTGCCACTGCCACCGCCCAACCTGTGCCACGCAACGAGGCTCTGCTCTGACCGAAATCGATTGGAAACGAAATGCACGCAAAGACGTGTGGTGTGTTACCGCTCTGTTCCTGCGGTGTGACACACCTACCTTCTTTAGGCATCCACTGATTTGGGAATAAATCATTTGAAGATAACTGATAAAGTGACGCGCGGGAATTACGTACCATCGTCAAGACAGGCGAAAAGAACGTGGGGGCTTTGTGTTGTCGATCCCTTGCGGCTGTTTGGCAGTTTAGTTCGCCTCTCAAGGACAAAGCTGACAGCCAATACGGATACAACTCACGCGACTCGACCTCTTGTCATTGTGTCTGCCGCAGGGCATCAACAATTGGCACTGAGGGTCACGTGGCCAAGCACGTACACACGGCACGTCCTCGCCATCCTCGCGGAACCTGACACTTTTGCGGGCAAAGTCTTGTACGCGGCCAGTTGTCTGCACAGCATGGACGAGGTCGCCGCCAAAATCTCGGCTGCAAGGGGAAACGCGGTCAGATATGTCGCCATGCCGGAGGACAAGTTCCGTGCTTATCTGCCGACGGGGGCGGCTGTGCAGGACGCGATTGTCAATCTGTTTTCGTTTGTGCCCGAGTTTGGGCACTACGGGCTCGATACGAGGGGGTTGGTTACCTAGGTAAGCAGACGATTCAGGAGGTCCCTCATAAGTTGAGTAGTCTTGATGCGAGTATAAAAGCGAATGTCAAGGTGGCATGACAGGGAGTTTGTAGATTTATTTCAGTACCTACTCAAAGGTGGAGTACCTAAGATGCCATTGACACAACAGGTGAACACCTGCTCCTAGTCCAAGTCGATGAAGGCATACGGAAGCGACAAAAACTACCTAGTGTTGCACTCCGTCTAGGGAGTTGACGCTAAAACTATCTGCCTAAAGTAAAAGCAGACGCGGAAACGACAGTGTGGGCCAACTCTACCAGAGAGCCCGGTGCGTAAACAAAAGCCAAACGCAAACTCCATAACCAAACAAAGCATCCGCGCAAAACCCCGTCCATGAGATGTATCCTCCTATCCTTACATCCTCGCAATCCCTCTCCCAACCAACCATCACAGGCATCTACCAAAGTACCCATGTACCCAATAACAAAGATATACCTCAACCCCTCGTTGCCCCCAGACTCGATCCTAATCTCCTTAACCTCCTTTCCGGTAACAGGCACTTTTTCGATAAACTGCTGCGCATTCTTACCAAACACGCCCTCGTTAAGATTCACGTCAAACACCTCCTTTTCCGGGCCAGTCGAATCTTTCCGCACCGTAAAATCTTCGTCTGCCCCCTTTCCTAGCTTCTGCCTGCTGGCATTGATGGCGTCTGTCGAGTTCTGTTCCGTGATCCCCGTCGTTCGCAGCTGCTTTACGTCAGAGGGCTTCATACCGGACTTGAGGAAGGCAATGGTCGCTTGGATCTCCCAGAGCCGCGCGCGGTCGGCGGTACCCTCCCATCCGACGAAGGCGGTCTCGACGGTAATGGAACCCTCGTCTTTGTTGGTGCGTATCTCGGCGGCCACTTGGCCATCCTTTTCGACGGAGTAGCTGGGTTCGCGTTTGGTAGAGCCCGGGAGTGGGGTGTCGCCGAGGTATTCGATTTCGTAGCCTTTATTTTCGACGTTGTACTCGGGACTCTGAAAAAGGCTTCAGTCAGTTGTTGAAGGGAGCAAAGAGTGGGAGTGTTATGAAATGTTTTACTTACGCCGGCCCCTTGGCTGGGACGAGGAGGAGGAGGAGGAGGAGGAGGAGATGAGCCCCAGGAAGCTCCGGCCTGGGGACCAGACTGCCCTTCCGGAGTGTCGTCACCGTCTTCGGTCTTGGGTTTGGGCGACGGGCCTGGGTCTTCCGGGGTGTCATCGCCGGGACGCTTAGCTCCGGGAAGACGGAAGGCCCGGGCATCATGATCATGACGAAGGCCACGGCAGGAGGACCAGTGGTCTACAAGGAGGTTATCTCGGCAGTTCTGATCGACAGGGTCTGCAGAACAGAGCGGGTGGGCGGAGACGACGGAGACTCGAGCCAGGAACCCTGCCGCGGCCAAGGTGAGGACGAGGGCCGAGGTTTTGGAACTTGCGCGCATGGTTGCTGGTGTATGTGGTAGGAGGTTAGTGCTGAAGCGTTGATAGGCGATGGGATGATGTGAATCTAAAAGTTGTGAGAGAGCAGAATTTGGTACTGGTAGTCAGAAATGGTGATTGGGATGATGTGAAGGTGATGATGGAGCGGAATCAAGGGAGACTTAAGATTCTTCATTATATACCCGACTGTCGCCTGCTCTAGCTATCTCAAAGATTCGGCTCGGATGTAATACCCTCACAAATGGGTAACACCACTGGAAGACATCATGAAAACTCACGACTCACTGCCAGCGGCTGGATCCGAAAGCAGGTCACCGAATCCTTCCTCCTGATACTGACGTGACCCGGGCCACTCCGAAAATCCAGTCGGGGTCTGGTGCGGACCGGAGCGCATCACCTACCGGACTGGGTGAGGAGCTCCGGTCATTGCTATCAATATCTTGATAATTGTGCAAAACACCATGCTGTTCCTTGAGTGGCTGGACGGTAATTATCTAAAAGGGTAAACACACCTACAACCACCCAATCTTCTTTCGCGTAAAACTTGCTCATGTCGTCTCCTTGCTTCCTGATGGATTCTCAACACAGCTGACAAACACGGCCCGGGGCTGGCACAGCGTTCAGGCTGTGCGGTGCTTCACCGTAGCCGGGATCGTTTCGGGGGGCAAGGGTGGGAACTAATTCAGGTCGGAAAATTTACCGCTCGGTGTTAAGGTGTATGTATGGTGAAGAGGCTGCTGACCTGTACGACTATATCATCAAATCCTACGATCGTACGGTGAGGCTGTCGGACTCTCCGTTTTCTGGCGGCTACGAAGATAATATTCATTATTGTGTGCATCAACACGGGACCACAGCCAGAAGTTTGTTCGGGTCCGCGGTGGCAGGAGCACCCGCCTGCCACTTCTGCGAGCGTCATCGGTCATCCCATCTTTTAATTACCGGTAGGTCCGAGGTTGGTCATCTCCTTTCTCCTCCAGCACCTCGATGGGCCAGCTGTGAGTGTGACGGTGCACGAGGCACTGTATACGATGTGTCTAACGGCCTTCTTTTTCCTTCCACAAACCTTTCACTGCCAACACTCCACCAAGTGTCCCGCTCGCCACCACTGCGTTCGAGGCTGCAATTTTCGCACTGACTCCCCACCACTACGAATCTACCTTATGATCATCACAGAGCACAGGAGCTTCGTTTTACTCTTCTTAGGCGGGTTCTTGTTCATGATCATCGTCTCGAGACTTCGGCTTGCTTCTTCCTCACAACTTCTCAACTCTACACGACAATCATGGCCGACAAACACGAGGGTATGTGGTACATTGCATTTACCTCAAAATCGGAACTGAGATGGGCTTACGTCTAGTTGCAGGACATCTGCCCTCCCTCCTGCACGTGGCCATCGAGGAGGCTGCCGAGGGCCCTGGAGTACTACCGCCGTTGGTTACCCAGGTCGTCCCACGTCGAGGACATGACGCAAAACGCAAAGTTTCCGACGAAGGTCCTGTAACGAGCACGTTCACGTCCAAGACCACCTTCAGAAACCCACCAATATACCCATGGCCCAACCCGCTCCCCGGATTCATCAGTGTCGAACTCGATATCACCAACATTGGAACCACGTGTCCGACGCGGCCGGGACATTCTGACTTCAGGCCAGAGCGCCCTGGGTCCATCACATCGCGCTCTCGGTGGGTGTAATCAAGCAGTTGAGGTGCCCTTGCTAGTGCACATTCATTACGTCAAGAGATATGCGCAGCCAGACTCGGCCGACCGCGCCGTAAAGATTCAACAATAGGCGAAGTGCTATCTGAATCGAAACTCTGAGGCAGAGATCGATTGGGCACAGACTCAGCTGATGTAGCGGGACGGATGCTGGATCCCGGCTTGATATTGATTGCCAAGGCGCTCAGGCTCTGATGCCCCGGAATCCAGGAGAAGGATCAGACACATTCAAATAAGACTGTATAGATACTGAATGAGTACCTAGTTATATGACTTATGATCACTCGGAGTTGGGATCCAGGAAGTTAATCATTTTGTTTGGCAGCACGACCGAATTCGGAAGGACCTTGACAAATCACACAGCGAGAATATTTCCAGCAGACCCAGACATTTCCATCAGACGACCAAACCAAAATTACCCACATCAGTCTCCCCAGAGCAACCTTGTGCTGCATTGTGGCGTCACATCACTAACTGCCGGATACGGGATGGCATGTTTTCGTTTCCATCCCTCACCTAGCGGAGAATTTGGACCAACAGGAGATTATCGGGGGGATTCCGTCAAGCCACGGATACCGAGTGGGTGTCCATGGGGAACCAATATATTCCCGTGCTCACCAAATGCTTATTTTCCAATGGGTTCGCCTAATCAGAACCCGCCTGACCGGTTATTGTAACTACCTGCACCGATAACAATGATTCTTTTTGGGGTGTGTTGCTATGTCATAACGAACGCGAACGAAGCAAACGCAACCAACCAGAATGCTCGTTGTTTATTGGCAGCGCTGATCTCCTTAGCAGGCTATTGTCTCGCGGACAGCTACCTCTATCATGTCGCCACAGGCTCGCATTCCCACGCAACTTTGCCAGCTTGTATGATTGGCCACACTCCCCCATCCCCTTTTTCTCGTTGTTTACTAAAATAGCCTGATTCCGGGCAGCACAACATCGACCACTGAGAAGAGCAGAGCAATATCGACGAGGATGGGGATATCCGTATCGTCGTGCACAACGCTCTTGCGAGTCACCTGGTCACTGGAATCCTCGCCAGCACCCTAACGCCCTGTCAGACGCATGTTGATATTGCAAGTGATAGCCAGGGGACGAGTATGCCTGGAAGCCGGACTTCGCTCAAGCCAGTGATGATGTCGGCTGCTGTTATAGATATCTCGTGTATCCTACCCTGCCATCAGACCTGGGTTGTAACCGTTGGAACTCGATTCAGTTGTTCCCGGTCAAGAAGCACAAAACAAACTGGGTAATTTCTGGCAAGTCCCTGACAAGTAACGACACATGAGGACCAGGTTGCCAGTTATGGCTCCTCGTTCTTACCAATGTCTGTTGACATGCCTGACGCTGCTTTCCTTGCGACAAGTGGCTGCCGACTTGAGCACTTGCCGGTGCACAGGTGTTGACTACTCGAATGGAGGATCATACCTCGTCGATGGCTCTAGCAGCGACGACTTTACCTTTACTTCGGTGTTTGACTGTGAGCTTGACAACCGGCACCTCCCATGACAACATCAAATCTAACCACACTATTTTCATCATAGCATGTGGCGAGGCAGACACCATCGAACCGATTCTGGTGGATCCCGAGGGCACGCAATACCTCTGCACCCCTATCAGCATGCAGGTCGATGGACAGCAACAGCAGTCATCATGGTCAGCAAACAACCCCCTATTAACTTAGTACCTTGATGTTCACACTACCTCTGGCCGCTAGTTAACACCTTGATAATATTGTAGTCAAATCGCGTATTCTCAAATGTACAACGGCGACTGGACCATCGTTCTCCAAGCCGACACTGTCAACTTCCAGGTGATCCGCGAGTTCCGGCTGACCGTCACCACGCCCGAGAAACTGACCACAACTGTGACCCCTACCGTCGTGGTCGGCATCACCAGCACACCGGCGGGTGTTACAATAAGAACAACAGTAACCCAAACCTCCCTCGTCGTCGGCCGTGCCCCAACCTTCACAGATCACAACTGCGCCGGCGGTGGCCCCGCGAGAAGCACCCAGACGGAAACGCAATGGCTGCCCGCACCCGTCACCACCATCCCCGTAACCATCGCCGACACGACCACCGCAGGCGCCCTCACGTCCTACTACCAGACCACTGTAGCCGTCAGCGCCGCCTGTCACTACACCCAGACGCCAACCCCGCCCAAGGCCGACAAGCCCCCGCCCACACCGGCGCAGCCAAAACCCAGTGGCTGCGGGAATAGTTGTCGCCCTTGGTACAGCTCGAGTGGATGGGGTTGGTCGTCTGGAGGAGGTAGTAGAGGGGGTGGGTCGTCGGGAGGAGGGTCAAGAGGAGGCGGCGGTGGTTCATCAGGTGGTGGTAGTCAGGGTGGCGGTTCAGGAGGGTCTGGAGGAGGAAGTAGGGGTGGCGGAGGAAGTGGTGGCGGTTCTTCAGGTGGTGGAAGCAGAGGGGGTGGAGGAGGAAGTGGTGGTGGCTCTTCAGGTGGTGGAAGCAGAGGGGGTGGAGGAGGAAGTGGTGGTGGCTCTTCAGGTGGTGGAAGCAGAGGGGGTGGAGGAGGAAGTGGTGGTGGCTCTTCAGGTGGTGGAAGCAGAGGGGGTGGAGGCGGAAGTGGTGGCGGCTCTTCAGGTGGTGGAAGCAGAGGGGGTGGAGGCGGTAGTGGTGGTGGCTCTTCAGGTGGTGGAAGCAGAGGGGGTGGAGGAGGAGGAAGCGGTGGCGGAAGTAGAGGCGGAGGAGGAAGCGGCGCTGGTGGATCGGGAGGAGGCAGCAGAGGTATGTTTACGCTTCCCGTCACTTTTGACAGAGTGGAGCCTCCCCCCTTTCTTGACCGAGTCAGTGCCCCGGAGACATCGGCTAACACTATAACAGGCGGTGGTGGCAGCGGTGGTGGCTCTCGTGGTACGTATTGCTGCTCGCTCTTGTTTGAGCGATTACTTGACTACGATCTCAAAGCTAATATCTTACAGGCGGCGGAGGTGGTGGCTCGGGCGGTGGCAGCAGAGGCGGCGGCGGTGGTGGTGGTGGTGGTGGTGGAAGACGTGGAGGAGGATCGGAAACTGGGGACGGTAAGAAGAATCATTCTCGGCTCGTGTCCTAAGTCGGTTACTTATCGATGATACTAACAAATTTTTCTTCCTCCAGTTCCGGCCGCCGAAATCGAAAGACGAGAGCCGGCTAAGGCTGCTGCTATTACTAGCACCGTCTTCGCCACTACGACAATTACTAGTACTTCGACTATTCTCGCGCAGCCACGGACCTCGCTCGAGACTGGTAAGAGAACTCACTCCTGTCATCGCTTAAACTTTCCTCGGAAGCTAATCGTCATACTACACCTATAGTCTACGCTTCTGTCACCGAGACCTTGTAAGTTCGACTCAAACACATTTTTTCACAGTCCGGAAGAAGGCTAACATGATTACTTGTAAATAGCACACCACCGACCCAGACAGTCTGCGATCAGCCCCAGCTAGCCACGGTAACAGTATATACGGCACAACCGACACAGACTCGCTATGATGTGGATCATATCACAGTCAGCACGTGGGCAACTGTGTGGGTTGGGTACGTCTCCCCCATAATTTGACGATGGACTTGGCCGTCGAGCTTTACTAACCTAAGTGTGTAACTACCTAGACAAACACAGTATACGACTTATACCAATTACCAAGCTGTCACAGCATGTTGGGCTGCTGGTGGCCGTTATGGGGTCTAATTTAACATCTGTCTTTGGCCCGATTTTCTTCACTCTTTTCTTTTCTTGGTGCCCAATTATAGTTATTAGTGCCAACTAAGCAGTGCCACCTATCCAGGAGGCTTGTACAATACCATATGTGTCATTACATAAAGCTTGACTGATTTGAAAGGAGGACGATTAACTTTTTCGTCCCAGGCGGCTAATAAACAAGGAATCCAGTGAATGTGTGACTACTCATGACCGCCTAGTGTCTTATATTACTAACGGTTATCGTCTAGCTAGGTAGGTAAGGTATGTACTTTGTGTATCCGAGTTTTCTCATGCAGGTGATGACACTCGTCAATGCGATTCCCAAAATAAAATCCCATTATATCCTCAAACGCTCCAGGCTGTGGCCATCAGTCTTATCACGCGGCAGGCAGGACACCTTGCGGGTAGTGAAACACGTCATCGGGGTCCACCGCCTTCTTGATCGATTGTAGCCTCGGCAGATGCTGTCCCCAGTAGTTCGTTTGGGCAGTCTGCTGATCCATTCTAGGGTCTGGGTAATTGATATACTGGCCCCAGCTGCTCTTGGGCATAGTGTCGGTGACGTTGCTGACGAAATTCTGGACAGCAGCAAATCCCTCGGTGGGATAAGCACCCTTGTCTACCCGATCGTAGAAGAGGTACATGAAGAGATAGTCGCGGTGGGCATATGAGGTTGACTCTGCATCTGCCTTTGCGATGGCAGATGTGTTGCCGCCATGGAGGTCGATCTGCACATACCAATCCCGCTTGTTCGTCTTGGCGACCTTAAACCAGTAGCCTACAAACGCCTTCATCTGAGTCTCGTTGAGAGAGTTCGTGTATAAACTAGACGAGTAAAATGTCTCGTGCTGTGCGTAACGTCAGTTCCGTGCTTTCCGCCCAAACAAGGCCAAACAGATGACTGAGCCTCTTGGGTGCTGTGTGGAATAATAACTTACATAGTTGTATGGATGAGTCTGGTCAACGTTCACACCGTTGCCGAAATGCTTGACTTGATCTAACCAGCCACCCTGGGTTGCTAAGGCCAGCGTCGCATTGGTTTTCTTGATCAAGGGGGCTAGCGCAGCCTGCAGGCCGGCTTTGTCGCCGTAGAACAAACCCTCCAGGTTCGTGAAACGGCTGGCGATAAACAGACGCATGTTCAACTCGGCCGGCATATCGTCAAGGACAAAGTCTTGCACCGCTTGCAGACCAGTCAAGGCCTGTGCCTCGGTCCGCCATTGCACAGGTGCCACGAAGAAGGTGACGGTTTCCGGGACCAGGAAGGTTTTGAACCGGAACTCGGTCACGATTCCCATTGAGCCTCCCGCTCCACGAATCGCCCAGAAAAGGTCCGCGTTTTCGGTCTCAGAGCAGTTCACCATGGTCGAGTTGGCAAGCACAACTGTTGCGCCGACCATCCAGTCCAACGCAAGACCCTTGGTGTGCGAGCTCACACCGTATCCGCCGTGAAGTGCGTGTCCACCAACACCGACACTGAATTGAAGTTAGCTTGAATGTCCCTGCCTCTGTCACATATCATGAATTTTGAGGACTCAACTCACCCTGGGCAGGTGCCATGGCTGAACGCCCGTTTGCCTTGGTCATAGAGTTCCGCTGCCACGTGGCCCAGCCTCGCGCCACCCTCGACTGTGGCAATGCCGGTAGCATTATCCAGCACAACTTTGTTCATCCGGTCCATCTCGATAGTGAGATGCCCATCCTCTCCTCCAAGCCCGAAGGACCCATAACTGTGCCCTCCACACTTGGCGTTGGCCTTGACTCCAATCTTTGCAGCACAAGCAACGGCGTCCCGAACATGCTGAGGCGTCGTTGGTACTACGATGCCAACAGGGGTGAAGTTGAGACGTAGGTTGAAAGGGGCAGCATCGAGCTTCCAGTCAGGCGAGCCAATATCATCGGCGGGCACACTGGATTTCGAGAGGCATTCTGCAAGAGCCTCGGCTTTGTCAAATGGCGAGGCAATTGCAGCGGGCAGGATGGACGCCAAGCCCACCAAGGCAAACAGGGACGGGTGAGACCTCATCGTGTGGTTTTCCTATAACGTGATACGCACGAGCTGAGTGTGGGCGCGCCCGTGGGGATCTCCGCGTTCCGCGTTCCGGCTCTGTCTTCTGATCCAAGGTGTCGGGGAAGAAGAGTCTGGGGAAATGCAGACCGAGATATACTCGCTCGCGGGATAATCCGGGGTATGGGGTATCGGCCACTTCCTCCTGGTCCAGGGCCGTTGAACACGCAGTAGAGACTGTAGAGATGGCGCCACGTTCAATGCTGAATCGTACGGCGGTCTTCCCACACTTAAATCCCCCCCTCTTACCGCTCTCCGGGCAGAACTACGGACAAGGTATCGGGTCACTCCGACATTTTTGCCGATCGTTGTTTATTATCAGCGGGCCAGACTCAAGGGCAGAATGCTGGACAACGGCTGAGCCCGGAAAACTTCTGGCGCGACACGACCCCAATGGAGGCTGAGGTCTGCCTGATTCCCGGCGGAGAGCTAATCTAGACGAGGAGGCGTGATTAGGCCCCGCCATGGTATCGAAAGACATGTAGTGATTTGCCCTGCCAAGCATCAGGAGGAACCTTCGGCAGGACTTCCATGAGACAAGCTGGTGTGCAGACTCTGATTTGGCGGCTCCTCGGGATAAGTAATAAGACAGCCGCTGCCTTCGAGCCGAAGTCGTGAGTGTGGCAAATAAGGTCGGGTGGTAGTGGAATGCGGCCATAACCATAGCAGTGGGACGAGATGATGAAGCGAACACCTCCTCAAAGAAGCCGAGCTGCAGTTCAATTTCATGCCTCCCGCGTGCTTTATATCACTTGTGTCTATATGGCATAGGGCCGAGTTCTTGGCAGTCCTGGGCGTCCGTCGTCCAAAGATTGCTAGCTCCATCCAGCTGACGCGCCGAGACGGCGGAAGGGTTCTGTGGTCAAATGTTTCGAATCGAGGCTGGCGCAAAACGTGCCTGCAGCCACGAGGAATGCGCAAATGATGCTCCGAGAACGATGATTAGGATTCGGGGATGGGACGACCATTGGCCATAGATTGCGCGGGTGGAATTACCCGGCGATCAGCATTGCTGACAGCCCCCATCCCTGATGGCGAATGCTTGTTAATCCTGCGGTATGCAAATTGACGATTGACCATGAAGATGGGGGCACCAGGCGTTCTCAACCAAATCCCCAATCTAGTTCTCGCACGAGTCGAATGGACTCCCACTACTTTTTGTGTTTTGTGGTTCTTGGGCAAACCAATCCAATGGTCATCTGAGTGGCGGTGAAGGGGATGGAGAGTGGGGTCAGAATCAGATTTGGAGAAGCAGGAGCACAAGTCGAAGGGGCAATCGCAATGAGCATTTAATCAGGATATCGGGCTAAAGAGTGCCTGAAAATTTGGCCGGCCAGGCATTTAGCCACCGCTCCAAAGCATCTCTGCTTCCGGAGCGGTGCTAGGTGCTTGGGGCACCACAACAAATGAATGACAACCACCCGGCAGTGGCTTCCGTTTCATTTCTCCTTTCGGCGATCGGAGCTTTGTTGCCTTTGCTTGAAGCAGTCTTTCAAATTCACGCCCATGGCCATTCCCGCATCCATCATCATGATCCCCATTCCCCAAGCAAGACTGTCAAAGGTAAGGTGACAAGTAAGTCTAAATGAAATAGTGCCAGTCTCGGTCTTTCGGCATCGATACAGCCAGTATGGTGGCAACTTCATGTTGCTGGGTAGGAACTTTGGAGAGAGATGTGAGGTGGTGGTGGTGGTGACCTGAATTGGATTCCCTTGGCTTTTATATATCTCGTCCGCCTTCAAAGTCTTGGCATCGAAAGCCAAGCAATGACAGATCGTCTCATGCCGTCAACTTTGTCACACCATACACCCTTGACCTATTATGGCGTCTATCAGGTCATGCACCCCTGCAATCCTGCTTGGCTTGCTAGCAACACTTGGAGATGCCGCCGGCTTGCTGGTGTCACACTACAATGGCAACCTCTACTCGCTTTCCTTCATCCAGGATGGCAACACTGGCCAGTTGGCCGTCAAGCAGACTTTGAAGGCCGGGGGAGGCATGCCCAGTTGGCTAACGCTAGATTCCGATACTGGAAGCCTTTGGGTTACCGACGAGTCTACTTACGGGTCCCCAGTCCTCACTCAACTCCAGGTGGGGTCTGATGGGACCATGAAAGTGACCGGAACCTCCAAGTCAAATGGCGGCGAAGTTCACAGCTCCCTCTATGGCGGTAGTAATGGCAAGGGCTTCATAGCTGCGGCGGAATAGTGAGCCACAACTGCCACCGACACTTTAACAAGGGCCCTCTGGCTGACACTGCAGACCGAACCGAATCAAGTGATCCATCATCTATCAGCTCATGGAAGCTACCCATTACCGGTAATACTCAGGCTGTGCAAAAGTTGACGTATACCATGAGTGGGCGCGGCCCGGTCGCGTCTCGCCAGGACAAGCCACACCCTCATTCAACTTTCACCGACCCAACGGGCAAATACCTGCTCGCTCCGGATTTGGGCGCCGATCTGATCCGCATCTTCGCCATCGAGGCCAGCAGCGGCAAGCTGACCGCGTGTACCGCTGCCAAGACCGGGGGAGGAGACGGCCCACGGCACGGCGCCTTCTGGATCCCCAGAGCCGGGTCCATTGACGGAACAATGCTGTACATCGTCAACGAGCTAGGCAATTCGGTTTCGGCCTGGACCGTCAGCTATCCCTCTGGCGGCTGTCTGACCCTGGCCAAAACCCAGACCGTGTCGACGTACCCGACCGGGAAAAGTGCACCGAACGGGTCCAAGGCAGCCGAGGTCCACGTTGCTGGGAACTTTGTCTACGCCGTGAACAGGAACGACAAGAGTTTCGGCTCGACATCAGACTCGGTGGCTACCTACTCCATCACGCTCGAGACTGGTGCCATCACCTTCGTTGAGGCGACCAACGCCTACACATACTACCCCCGCACCTTCCAGATCAACAAGGCTGGTGATTTGGTTGCCTTTGGAGGCCAGACATCGTCGACTGTGGCAATCGTGCAGCGAAACACCACGACCGGGCGTTTGGGCCCTCAGATTGCCAATCTTTTGGTCGGGACACGGGGAGGGGCTGGCAACGAAGACGGCCTGAGTGCAGTCATCTGGAACGAGTAACTAAGGTAGGTAGGTACCTCAAACAAGTCAACATCAATGAAGAGACCCAAGACCGGGTGGTATTTGTAAGAATCCTACTAGAATAGTACTAGTACTGTGGCCGTAACTAAGCCAACATAACAAAGGTCTCCAGTGTGCTCTATATTACCGCTACCATTGAATCGAAACGTTGGGTATTGATGTAGTATGAAAGGCTACCCAAAGCAATGCGCAGTTCAGGTTTAACGAAAAAAGAAAATCTCGGATATGATATGATAACTACTAGGTAATTAGTACCCCGTCATATATTACATAGACGCTATTATGCTTTTTGAAAAACCCCAAACGCCTCGCACACAACAAACATCACCGGACGCTATGCAACTAGACAGATACCTCACAACAAAGAGATAATAGCGCCAGCCGCCAACGGCCACAGCAAGGAACCGACCACTGAAATGGAAGACACACCACTAATCAGCGCTGCAGTCGCTGGGTCGTTCGTGCCGCCCAGCGTGCCCGTACCTGGCACAGGAGCAGGAGGTGATCCGGAGCTCTGTATCGCCGAACTATTATTACCACCATTCCCTCCACCACCACCGCTCTGCATATTAGTGACCGTCTTGACCGACGTAGCGACGGCCGTCAAAAGGTTCTTCACGGCTGTGTAAGCGGGTTTCTTTGTGAAGTTGGCCGAAAACAGACATGCGTCGCCGGCGCCCGGAAATGTCGACGGGATCCAGCTGTACTTGTCGGTAAACTGCCAGAGCGTAATGCCGACGCACTTGGGCACGGCCAGGCAGGCGCCGACGGCAGCAACATAATCGGTGGACTGCTGTGCTAGCGCGCGCGAGTCGGCAGGCAACGAGTTGTGGGCGATGTCGAGCTCCGAGAGGGCGACCTCGAGGCCCATGTCAACAAAACGGTTCATGGTGGCGACGAGCGATGCCTGCGAAGGGGTGCCGCCGACGCGAAAGTGCGCCTGAAAGCCGAGGCCGTCGATACGGGCTCCGGCGGCGCGGATCAGCTCGACGATGCGCACGGCCGCATCCGTCTTGTTGCGGATCGTCTCGAGGTTGAAGTCGTTGTAATAGAGCTTGGCTGTCGGGTCGGCCGCCTCAGCCGCTTTGAAGGAGATGGGCAAGAAATCGGTGCCCAGCACGCGGAAGAAGACGGAATCCCGAAATGTGCCGTTGTCGTTGAGCGCCTCGTTGACCACGTCCCAGCTGTAGCATTGGCCCTTATAGTGGCCCATAACGGTGGCGATGTGCGTTTGAATGGCCGAGGTGAGCGTCTCGCGCGTCCAGGTGCCGTTTTCGACTAATACAGGTGAGGTAATCATGTGTCAGTGATTATTGCAGTGGCCATGAATCCACCCATATAGTTCAACTTGACGCACCAAATGCTGGCAGCTGCGAGTGCCATGTCAGAGCGTGGCAGCGAAACATCTGCCCGTTGCCCTCGGCCCGGTTAACGATGGAGTCTGGGCTTTCAAACTGAAAGTCACCCTCGGTCGGCTCTATCGGCCCCCATTTCTGGCTGTTCTCGGGCACAAACATGCCAAACTCGTTCTTGTTGTTGACGATGACCTGGTAGGCGCTGTCGCCGAAGTTGTTAGTCTCGGTGGCGGTGCCGAAAAACAGCTTTCCCGAGGCCACGAAGAGGGAGTGAAGGCCTTCTGTCGTTTGGTTGGTGGCCTGGGCCGACACCATCGCTGCCGCCATGAAGGCGGCGACGGCCACCACGGCCTTTGTCGTCAGTAATAATCGTGTCATTGTTTTTGTTTGTGTTTTGTTTCTCCTGGAAGCTTCGAGAAGAATTGAAAGCGAAGTAGCAGAAAAGAACCAAACCACAGATCGCCTGCAAGGGCGTTGCGTTCGTGCAGTCGGGGAACTTCTCTTATATATATTAACAGATGAAAACCTCGGGTGTTTGTGATTCTCTCTCGGCCGGTGCCGCCGAGCAGCCGACGAGGATCCCAGACCACAATCCTACCAGCTTCTGGTCTCAGACTCTGCTCTTCCCGCGCATCACCATTTTTGCCTAGAGCCGCTAGCCATCGGGTCAGCGTCGGAAAGTGGTCCTGTGGTCTTTAATAGCCCTCTTACCACGAATGCCATTGCGGTATTCCTTGTCTGCTGGCGGCGATCTTTCATGTTTCAGCGCCGCCGCCGCCTGTTCTTGAGACGTTGAATGCCATCCCATGTCAATGCCACCTTCATGCGACTGTTTTGTGAAACCCATACTTCCCCACATCAACCGGGGTGGCTTTTCGAAACCCGGGTTTTCTTCACAGCCGTGTGGTTGTTTGGCGGTAGAATTTGACAAGCTTGGAGATTGGCTTTGAACAGAGAGGATGATGGGACTTGGCCAAAACAACCAAAAATAGCCGGACCATTCAGCGGTGGAGTTGCCCCGTTGTCTGCGCAAGTTAGTATCTGTAAATGCTTTCAATCTTGCTTCTATCTCTTTACTACCTGATAATCAATCAACAAGTCTCCCTAAACCCGGCACCATGTCTCACAATACTGACTCCCATCATATGATGTAGAGTCAAGCTCTTGTGAGAAAATCATTAAAAACGATCATATTACTCAACAAAATAACCAAGGTACCTATACGTAGGACACTAAGGTATCTTTGTTGGTGATCAATAGCTGATTAGTACTGATACATAGAGAGCTCACAGGTGGTACTAGGAACACAAATAATAATCATGTGCTTCTGACAGGGTACTAATCATTCGATGCTTACAGTGACAGTCAGCTGCATTGAGCACGCCATCCATTCCTCGTACAAAGTGCCAGAGACAGGGGTCGACCGCCAACAAGCAAAGTAGGAGGCCAGAACACAAATGCGCTGCAGGGACACAGACGACCAGCACGACAGATGGGATTATGGCCGAAAGTGGATGAGGAGATACGGATATGCACAGCACACGGGCAAATCTGCTGTCTTTGAACCGGCATAGACCAACAGGAACGTATAAGGGTCTTGTGGCCCCGTCTGTTGCATCTGGCGACAACCGTGAGTGGACGGTTCCTGAAGACTGATTCGTCGTGATGGCTCGGTAGCATCTGCGACTTTGAACCAACCAGCCGCCAAACGTCCGAGGTCCAACGAAACCAACCAGTGAACTCGGCCGTATGCACGCCGAACTAATGCACCGGACGAGGTTCCGGGACAATATATCTCTGCTGCGTACAAGTAATCATACCTCGCCTGGAATAGGTACCTAAGATAGATACCTAGATAGCTTAGGTGCTGGCCACCTCAGGCCCGCATCGGGAAATTTCGGGCGCGTTGGTACTTTTCCCGTCTTGCAGACTCTTCTCTGCTCCTCAGCCTGCAGCCTCTGCTGCTGAGACTTTTGTCCGAGCAGCGAGGCACCGAGGTCTCGGTGGTGTCACCCCCACGAGAGCCCCAAATTTTTTCAAGCCACCGCTGCACACCTTACTCCCAAGTTACGCAGCGGATATAATAGGTGGTACTGCCTGCTGCCCGGACACCAAGCCGTCCCGTGCGAACAAACTTCTCTTCCATCCTATCAGCTATCTGTCAATCAGGGTCTGTTAGTTACCTTACATTTAGATATCTAATATCTCACTGCATACCCAACTAAAACAAGATCAACCTGTAGATATTATGTCCCAGCAAGCTTCCCCCAAGTCGGGAACAGGTTCTTCTCCGAAGTCGGGAGCTGGTTCGCCGCCGGGTGCCGTTCCCGATATTCTTCGAGCTGATGATGAGGATGAGCGGGTTACTGTTAACGATGCAGACTCGGCCCTTGGCGCGGTAGGCCGATTTCATTTCTTTGCCCATCATCCTGTCTTCATCTGTCAATTTTGCGGTGACTAAACCGCAATCACTAGGACACGGTATCTTCGACGGCAAGCATGACGAGCTCCATTATCAACTACAGAAGGGAGAATGGCCGGACTTATCACGCGTTCCGCGAGGGGAGTGAGTGTGCCCTCCAACATCGCCCCAGTCTGATGTCATGATGAATTGCCTTTGCTAACAGTAGTTTAACGGCTTCCAGAATATCATTACCCAAATGATGACACCGAAAATGAGCGCCTTGGTAATTGAATTTCCTGGAAACCGGACTCACGCAGTAATCCCCATCGCTAACCAGAACGTACAGACCTTCAGCACCACCTTTGGTATCTGACCTTCGACGGAAAGCTCGGTTTCGCTCCTCCCAACGAACCAGGTGCCAAACCTGAACGCGTACTTGACGCTGGCACCGGGACAGGAATCTGGGCCATCGATTATGGTGACGAACATGTGGACACTCAAGTTCTCGGCGTCGATCTTTCCCCAATCCAACCAAGCTTGTAAGTCTCTAGATTTATCCCCTAAACTATAATCTTACAAAGGTCCTCTGAAAGGTCTATTGCCCTCTCTTTTGCTCGGAGAGAGTCACCGCGGTTAATTAACCATTTATTTGCTATGCTAGCGTCCCGCCGAATGTTCAATTTCAGATCGATGATGTTGAAGATGACTGGACTTTCTCCCGACCGTTTGACTACATCCACAGCCGCGCGATGAACGGTTCCATCGTCGACTGGGGGGTTTACTGCAGGCGAGCCTACGACAGCCTCAAACCCGGCGGATGGTTCGAGATCCAGGAGTTCGGCCTCGTGGCGTGTGACGACGGTACCATGGACGGGACCGCGCTCGAAAAGACGCTCGATGTCCTGACCAAGGGCGGCGCCGCGCTCAACCACCCCTTCATCGACGTCTGGAAGATGAAGCCATTCCTCGAGGGCGTCGGCTTTGTCAACATCTCCGAGCGCCACTACCACTGGCCGAGCAACACATGGCCCAAGGATAAGAAGCTCAAGGAGCTCGGCATCTGGAACAACAACAACCTCAGCCAGGGCCTGGAAGGCTTCCTGCTGGCTGTCGGCACGCGCGGCCTAGGCTGGAAGCCCGAGGAGGTCATGGTCCTCGCGGCCAAGGGCAAGGCAGAATTGAACGACAGGAAGATCCACGCTTACTGGCCAATGTAAGTCACTCATCACCCTGAAAGTTGTTTGATTTCTAGTGTGCTAATGAGTCAAACTCCTAGAAACGTCATTTACGGGCAGAAGCCCGAATAATAGGAGTGAGCACCAGGTTTTGATATTCTCGTATTGAGAGATGCAGAAGCTGACTCATTGCTAGGAATAGACGAAATGTTTTTATCCACAGGAGCTTTCATGGACAAAGTCCAGGGGATCATAACTGCCTACCTTGGTTATGAGAGGAGGTTATGGGACGAGACGCACAGGACGACAACGAGAACGACTGACGACGTTACGACGTGAAGATATGAGATGTTTCCTTATTATAATTAGCCACATGCAGACTGAAACAGTATTGGCACTTGATTTTGTATTAGTTAGCCCGGTCAAGTACATATTTTAGTGAATTTGAAATATGGAAGACGCTCTCATAAGACCCCATTAGTTCCAACGACACAGACACCAAACGTTTTTGGGAGCCTACCTCAGCAGATCATTGGATACAGAAGAGTCAGGACAAAGACGGACCTAAGCAGCCGACAAACTCCGCGTCAATTCTCCGTCGTTGGGTACAGCCTGCGGCTTAATGGTCGCGCTGAGGCGACTGGCACCACTGATTTTATCCCCATAGGCAATGAATCCGAACGGGACAAAGGATAATACTGCAGAAACAATAGCGAGGACTGTGCAGGACCACGCAATTCCTAACGAGTCCAGCATGTTGTCCATTCCCAGAGGGATAAGCGCTCCTGCCATGCTCCGGGTCGTGCTGCAAGTAGCCAGGGCGGAGGCAGCATAAATGGGGTATGCGTCAGTCACATACTATTGTACCATTTTGTTAGTGATGTACTCCCAGATAGGTAATTAGGTACTTTAGGAAGAGGCTTACCATAAGCATCGCGTTAAATATCATCTGATAAGCAAAGCCGTAGGGTATCGCGGCCAAAAGAGGAGCAACCCAGTGGATCCCTGGTGATGACGACCACCCAAGCCATAGCAACGAAACGACGAAGACAGGACCGGCGACGCACGCTATGGGAAGTCGAAGATACTCGGCCCTCTTTTCCGGATGTTTTGCTGCCAGCCCTGGGGCAACTTTATCATACCATAGACAACCCAAGCACGCTGCAATGGTACCGAGTCCCACTGCTCTGCTGTTAGCCCATGGATCGATCGAATGGAAATGTCAGCGACTACGGTTATCTTGCCAGTTGTAAATGCCACTCCCGAAAGACCAGGCGTGAATCCGTAAACCCCCTGGAAGATTGCAGCAAAGATCTTCAAACTCCTGTCAAGGAAGGTGTTAGGAAGGAGATGTGCATGATTCTTTCGATTCTGGGAAAAGGGGGAGAGAACTGGAAAGGAAAAAGTATTAAACGTCTCACATATAAAACACAGCGTACGCAAACGCCATGTAGGCGCAGCTGAGAGCGAGAAGCATCTCCGTGAAAAGCAGCCGCATCGGTCTCGATAGCGTTGTTGCCTGTCTCGTGTCATTACCACATTCATTCGCTGCTCTGCCATCCCATCTGCTTCTCATTTAGGGAGAGCCGATCGTCTCGAGGAGGGAAACAGCATCTCAACTTACCAAGGATACCCGCAAAGAGCCTCGCTGTAGATCACCCGGGGAAATATACATCTCGCCCATATTACCACTCCCTTTATTTAACCTGGCAGCCTTCTTCCTCAAGATCTTGAGCGCCAGCGTCTCGGGCAAAACGACAACCGAGATAAAAGACACAGCGGCCAAAATGAATGCAATCCTTGAATAGCAGCAGCCCAAATCAGCAAATCATTCCAGATAAAGGTGCCCAAACAAAACAGAATAAACCAAAAGACAACTCACCAAAAAGCCCACCGCCATGCCACAGGTCCGATAAACCCCGATATTATCGGCGCGCCCAACGGACCCATAAAGGTCGCCGCGCCCCAGGCCATCATGACCCGGCCCCGGATCACCTCGTGGCTAAACACGTCAGCAATGACGCCGCCGCCGACGCTCAAAGGCGGCGAGCCGAACGTGCCCGTCAGGAACCGAAAGACCAAAAAGGCGGGCCAGGTGGGCGCCAGTGCGGTGCCGAGGGCCGACAGGGTAAAGAGGACGAATCCTATCAAAAGAACAGGTTTGCGGCCGTAACTCTCGCTGAGCGGCGCAAAGATGAGCGGACCAAAAATGAAGCCGGTCAGATAGACGGAGGTTGGCAGGATGGTTTGTGGGCCAGCCGGCACGTCCATCGTCGCTCGCAGGTACGGGGCGAGGTTGGCAGCCAAGGCGGAGCCTAGAGTGCTGTTGGCCGATATCAGGACCATGGTCGAGACGATTCGAATCTTTTTGACCTGGATAATCATTGGGAATGAGTTAGGTATCTTCTAAATGAGGACTAAGGTATCTGGTGGGTTTACATACAGTCGACCAGTTGTGCGGATTGGCCGGGTCGTCCGAGCCAAAGGTGACAGCCACCGGGTTCTGAGCTGCTTCGTCCGGCGGCGAGGGGCTTTCTTCGACCGTCGTGAGAGACGACAGGGTACTTTGGCTCTGGACCGATGGGATCGGATTGGGCTTTTCTTCCGCCTCTGGTCCCATTGATGCGGCGTCGGGTAACGTACCCAGGGAGGCGTGACAATTCTAGGTAGGTGATGGCAAGGCAAAACCGGCTTACAGATGTCTTGGATCCGGCGGAAAAAGAGAACAGGGTAGTTTCACGCGTTTCGTTCCCGAGAGAGATTCTTTTGATTTCGGCCCTGGGTGTTTCGGTTTCATATGTATCTTGTCATGTATGTCGTGTCGTGACACTGCGGCGGCCTTGTTCCATCATTGACAGATGGTCCTCTTCTCCTCTGCTGGAGAAACTAAGGCCTACCTAAGAGCTTTGCCGTCATCGAGATCTAATTTAGGTTGATTTAGGTAATCAAGGCATATGCTGCCGCTAAGGTAGCGCCGCTCTTGTCCGATGACGGCCTCCGGCGCGGCGCCATGGGTCCTCGCATGGGTCTCCGGTGAAGTGACAGGTCATGTCCCAGATCCTTCAAGGTGCGTGCCTAAGGCAGGTTTTGTCCTCCATTGCCGTCATGTCCATCTTTGTCGACTTACCGAGGTCTGGTCAGACAGTAAAGAGAAACAAGGGAATAACCGTTTAAGTACCGGCAAATCCTCATCAAGAAGAATCAACAAGTGACGGAAATGAGGCGCTGAAGCACTCAATACAGCTCAGGACTTGAAAGTGCCATCCCCAATGCGGAATACGACTGAAACTGATGGAGAAAGGATCACGGGTCTAACAAATATTGGTTCGGATATCATTTTCCTAGTGCTCTCGGAGCAACCTTTGCCGGCGGTGAAATCTCATGGGGCGTACGGCCAACCATAAGCCGAATCGTTGACATTAGCCTGCGTCTCTACCTATTTATGTGCCCAACTATTCCGTACAACAGCTACTAGCTGCCCGCGCCATGTTTGCAGTTGTCGTTGGTTTTGCACCGGTATGCATGCTAGTGTAGTTCGGGCCGGGAACGGCAGCCCCCTTGCCGTTCTGGTTGGTGATCTACATGAGGCTCAGAGCCGATTGGTCTCCGCCATGCACAGAGGTCACCCGCCAACATGTTCGGCCCCCGTTTCGCCGATAATTTCTAGTATTCAGAGAAGCCGACCTGATTTGAAGAGGCCGGTATAGGCCGAAATCTCTTCTGTTAAGGAGTACGGTTCGGCTTATCAACTCTTCGGCCTAAAAGAGACTCACCCCAAGGTCGTCCGGTTAAGTTCTCCACTCCCACAGAATCGCCATCCTCTCTGGATCAGAAACAAGATGGGAAAATTTCTTCGAATACGATTGAAAGAATATAAATAGAGCAGTCCCAGCAAAGGCATGAGTGGAGTATAGAAAAGCCAGGCAGACGCCATTTACCCGTCCCAAAGAAACTCCTTGGCTAGCATGTTGCAAAACGCCAACCTGCCCTCATCCAAGCTATCTAGTCATTGACAAAGCGCGTTGCTCAACCATAAGAACATTAACATCTTGAGAAAGGGGTATTCTAGCGGCGCATTGCAATTCATCACAGTCCAATCCCAGTTTGAACTCCGACACGCCAAACTGCGCAAGCTACAGGGAGTAAAATCTATCCAAAAGACCGATGGTCGCCATGCATCAAAATGCTGTTCGCTCAACTGTGAAAGAACACAAGAGGGCAAGAGTAAAGCGAGTGTGGGTGTAACTTCCACGTAGCAATGATCACTCATGAAACCCAGCGGGCCCAAAACTTCGAGACATTATTCCACATCAGGCCAACAATGCCGACCACGGCAAAGATTTGAAGGAACTCAAGCCAATATCGGGTTCGTACTTCTGTCTCGAGGAAGCCTTGGTGACCCGAGGTGACAGCTTCGGCCGGACTAGGCGGGAAACGTCCGGTAGCGACGTACTGTTCCATAATGGTATCCTTCTCGTACCACCGCTCCCGGAGCCAGACATCGAATTTTTCCGCGTCGTCCAGAGGAATGTCTGCTATGCGAAATCGGCGCCAATAGAAATTTACTGACTTTGGCGGTTGGCCTCGGAAGTATGTGCCGGAAAGGGTGAATATTTCTTCGCCAAACTTGCCTCGCCTTTTGTGGTATGTTAGTCCACCACTGTAGAAAAGGATATTAAAGAGAGCCAATGCAAAGGTTGAAACTTACGGGACACCCTCGTAGGCAACTGTGCAATCATACACGTAGTCGACGGTGCCCTTGAGCTCGTTGAGGCAAAAGTAGATGCCCGTGCTCCGTGGGAGGAGGACATGCTCCGTGTCCTTGACCCCAATCTTCTTGGCCCATTTGGCAGACTTAACCCTGCCGTTTCCCGAGGCGTTGGTTCCCTCTGGGAACAGTAGCAACCACATCGGGTCGAGGATTTTCTGGCCTGCCGGTGTGGTATGCTTTGTCTTTAGCTTTCCTAGCCGATGCGCCAGGCGTGGCTGGTCGACAGACATCTTTCGAGACATGAAGATGAACCCATAGAACATCATTCCGGTCCCAATGATGGGTATATACTTGAGAGACTCCTTCAGGATGATGTACAGGTAGCCGTGCATCTTGGGCGAATTGGCGTAACCAACCCACCAGAGATAGAGCCAGTCGGTATAGATCTGGTGATTTGCGATCATTACCATGCGTTCTGGGAACGCAAACTCGACCATACCATCTGGCGTTTTCCTGATCTGGTCCGCGACAGAGGCATCCCCGCTGATTCGGATTGTTGTCGGGCCCCACAACCGCGTCATGGTCGTAATTAACAGGCCGAACGATTGTTTTGTCAGAGCCATGTAGGTATAGTAGAGATCGCGGTGGATCCAGTACAGCGGCGCACCGACGAGTTGGGAGATAACAATCCTGTTCGTGACATCGCGAGTTAACAGGCTTCATTCAGTTTTTGAAGGATGGGGCGGGGGTTCCATACGCGATGCAGCTACCCATAAAGTAGACGACAAACGACACTACCCGAAACACCTGCATCGCCCGGCCATACTTCTCCTTCCCGGAAGGATGAGGGGTGTGCTCACCGGGACCCGCACCGGGAGCGCCGGCAAGGACTTCGGGGGCAGAAACATCGACGGGCTCCTGTTTCAGAGAGCGCTGGCGCAGCGTTGAGGCCATGGCGGGGTAGGTAAGACAACAGTCGGTCGTATGTCAGGTCGGTCTTCGGGAAAGCCAGCGTAAGTATGCTTCGATGCAAGTCGAGGAGGGGCTCGAGAGAGCGAAGTAGGTGTTGCTGGCAAAGGATATTGTACAAAGACAAAGCCCGTGTTGGTGGGCGAGGTAAAGGTCGACGTCGAGATCTTGGCCAACGGCGAGGCAGCCTCGAGGCGGGCGCACACGACGTGAGTGGCAGGTTGACAACGAGGCACCTGCGCTGCTGCAGGGCAAGGAAGCCTTGACCAGAGAGCTGCAGCTGAGGTGCAGCACTGCGATATCTTATCAGCGATGTCGTCGCGTGACTAGGTACTGATTACTGGTACAGACAGGATGTCCAGAGAGCTTGGGTCAGGCGTCTCTGGCTGTATGCAATTCGGGCCGCAGCAAGGCTTTATTAGCGTGGCATCGCCGTTGAAAAAGGCATGTTTGCACCCTCTTGATATAGTTTGGTGCGCTGTCACCCAAGGTTAGTTGTCACAAGCAAGATGACGGGGAGCTGAAAGGCTGCCTGTTGTCTGAGATGAAGGGTCCGGTTCATCAAGTTGGCACGTGAGTTGCCTGTAGGACTGTTTCAGCGTCTCACTTCCAAGGCTCCAGCGCTCGGGTTCGGGAGCTTCGGCAGTGCCGGTGGGGTTCATCGTAGACCCGACGGAAGCTTGATTGAGCTTGGGGCATGTGCTGGGGTAAATGCCCCGCCGACCTGAAGATCAGACCAAAACAGGTATGGCGCCAAAGAACTCGGCTTCCAGCACCCCAGTTGTCGGCTCGCATTGGCTGCTCTGGTGGATAGCGTCGGTTGTTCTGTCGATCGTCAACTGAATCATCAATCGTCAATCGATCCTTTTGGACCTCACCTCTTGACCTGTCAACTTCTCGCCAATTGACTCTCGACTTCCTAATGCCAACCGCGATGATGCCTTAAACCCTAATTCTATTGTGTGTAAGGAGCATCAGAACGTCACGCAGTCAACGACTTTTCTAGTTAATCAACAAGAGCTGTTCTCGAGAGCGCCGAATATGTCGCCATGTCGATATCACCATCTTTTGCCGTCTCTTCGACGACGCTAAACCCTGCCAGGATGATGTCCTCTCTGCCCACGCCTCGGATAGCAGCAGTCATACGGACATCGAGCTCGCCTCGATCATGGATGGCGGCAGGCACCCGGTCTTTTTCGGCGTCTTCCCGGCGCAGACAGATCCTCGACATCCAGACCCTGCCGGATCGCATTGTTCCGCATTACCAGCAAACACAGACGTCCTCCTTGCTCTCCCTACACTGGCCACAGCCGCCACGCAATATTCTCCTCATGCCCAAGTTGCATGCACCGCATGTGACGATTTCCGCCGTTGAATTTGCCAAGCATGTGCATCGCAACTACCCGGGCCTGAATCTTGTTTTCGAGAACCATGTGGCAAAGAACATCCACGACACACTCCCCTTCCCGATCTACACGACCGAGCCGGGCGATTACACCTCACAATTCGCGAGGAAGATTGACCTGGTCACTACACTGGGCGGCGACGGCACCATTCTGCGCGCCGCAAGCTTGTTCTCCAACCAACCCGTGGTTCCTCCCATATTGAGTTTCAGCATGGGCACCATAGGGTTCCTGGGGGAATGGAAGTTTGACGAATACAAAAGAGCGTGGAGAGAGTGTTATATGAGCGGTAGTCCGGTCGCCGTCGAGGATTTGGTTGGCCCCCACACACAAGCAGCCATCACGAGCCGACGTTTTGATAAGCAGGATGACGGCAGTAGCACCACCGCTCACGGCACCGGGTCGGCTGGATGGGACAGTGTCCGTGGAAACGGAAAGAGCATGGGCCTGCACAGAACGTCCAAGATCCTCTTGCGGAACAGGTTACGTGTGGGTATCTTTGATGGCCAAGGGAGAAACATCTCTGAGCAGCTTATGCCCACTTCGACGGCCGAGCCCGACCGCGGACTCCCTCCCGGTGAAGATGTGGTGCCATCAGCGCGCCCGTTTGTCGACGGAGGTGGGAACCCTCCGGCTCCTCTGCACGCCATCAATGAAGTCTCGATCGACAGAGGTGTACATCCTCATCTCGCCATTATCGACATCTACGTTAATGGTCAGCTGTTGACTGAGGCGGTGGCTGACGGCATTCTCATCAGCACGCCGACCGGCTCGACGGCTTACTCGCTAAGCGCGGGCGGTTCGATTGTACATCCTCTAGTCAAGTCCCTTCTCATCACGCCCATCAGTCCGCGGAGTCTGAGTTTCCGGCCACTGGTGTTGCCGCTGCATACTAAGGTGGTCCTCAAGCTCTCCAAGAGAAACCGCGGCCGAGAGCTGCCGGTGAGCATAGACGGAAAGAGGCGGGTCGGTGTGGGAATTGGAATGGAGGTGCGCGTGGAGGGTGAGAGATTGGAAAAGACGGCCGATGGCTGGAGAGGCGGTGTGCCTTGTGTTATTCGGGCTTCCTCTCGTGGCGACGCGGAAGGAATATCTCAGGATGATGACTCCTGGGTGGGTGGGCTGAATGGTTTACTTAAGTTTAATTATCCGTTTGGAGACCCGAGCGAGATACACTAGTTCGATCTCTGCATTTGACTTCTTGGCGGCGGACTCTTCCTGGATAGCATAGAGCCTGTACTAAATTCCTATATATCAATTGATACCCTGCAATGTTACTGACTACCTTGGGTACTAACGATTCTCGAAATCTCCACTCTCGTGGTCGCAATGGAAAGTATGCCAATGAGAGTTGTCTAGGTGGTTTGCTGTTTTCTCATTTTCCAACGTGTGCTGCTGCTGTTGAGTTGTGGTGGTGGTGGTGATGCTGGTGCTGGAGAAACCATCAAATGAAGGTATTCCCAATTGCCCCTATAAGGGTTAGGGCTTGGCGTTCTCCCACGTCATGTGCACGCATTGACTGTACATCTTCGGAAGCAGGTCAGCTGCTTTATTAGCAGAAATTTTTCAGTGCCATGTTTCCAAGCACAGGTGCATGTTCTTTACGTCATTGAACTTAGATGGCCAGTAAGTGAGTGGCCTGTAGGAGGTTTGTTTATACCCCCTTTTCTCCTTAACGACACATTGTGTGGCCGTGGTTGCCCACCACAGTGACCAAACAACCGCCGATAGGTGCCCTCACACATGTACATTTATCAGCTCAGCCAGTATTGTGTGGCAATAGGACTGTCGAGCAAATTCAAAGAGGGGCTTGTCACATAGCAGCTGTTGCAATCATGTAAGTAATTAGGTACTTACCCTTCTTTCTTGTCCTGCCTCTGGTCTAGACAGAAGCTGAAAAGGACCTGCAACGTGAATATCTAGTAAGGGAAGTATGAAATATATACCTGTTTTATGTAACTATAGGACGAAGTTGTGGAACCATGCGCGCGCGTCTCTGTGGCGTGAGCTGACCTGTCTGCAGGTTGTCCTCAAAGAGGACATCTAACCTTACCTCCGGACAGAACCCAGCTGCAAGGTGTGGCTTGGTTTCATAGGGGCTGGACCTTGACCCCGAGACTTTTGTCTCTGAGATGATATTTCCGGTAGACGATGATGAACAGTTACGAGAAAGTGAGTCCAAGGGCATGGACAAAATTTGCGCATCTTGCACAATCTCACAAGCGCGCGTCTGCCACCCTGCTATATTACTCTATCCAAGTTGCAATGGACTCAGATCAAACTTGAATCAGTTCACTATGTGACCATTGGGTTGAGTAGCTCTCCAGGGGTATGCGGGCGGGAAGGTGAGGGGGGAAGGAAGCAGTTCCGCGGCGGTTCGTGCAGGATCGAAGAAGCACAGAGTCAATCCCAACGATTTAGATATGCATTGTCGATCTGCTCTGGAAGCAGCCAGGACCAGGGTTACAGGGATCACCACATATGCACCTCAACGGTTACCCGATGTCTCAGGCTCTCGTGTGCTCATCATCTGACATTACGTCCGGAGTCTATCCCTTGTTGGGACGGAGTCTCGCACTTTGCTGCAGCGTGCGTTGTGGAACCGAGGAACCCCCCTTGGCGGCCGCGTCGAGACCCCAGTCGACCATATGCGATGATTCGGCACCAGGTCGTATCAAGAGCACCGGCCAATACACGTGGCTCTTCTATACTTGAGATGTGTGTCGTGTAGTATGTGATGTTACGTCGTCGTCGAGCTCAGCCGAGCGTCGATTTATTTTTGCTGTCTGAGATAAGAAGAGTCCACTTTCGGTAACAAGAGTGATACTCGCTTCTTGGATGAGCGAAAGAAAATACGACTAGAAAGAGCTATTGTTTGTTAACGGTCCCAGTCCTCAAAAGGTTGTTATGAAACAAATCCCATCCGGCTAGCTTAGTGTGAGCTATGCTAGGAAGCCCAGAAAGCACCCAAGCCAAGCAAGCGACTGATCCAATGACGTTAGCGTCAACTCGACGGTGGTCCCCGCAAAGAAGGATACCAAAGACGGGTTCGGCCCAAGGTGGACTAGCAGCCTTGAGCTTATTTGGCGTGCTGCTTGCAGTCTATCCCCGTTAGTCAGGCTCACCTAGTGGTTAACCTGTTGAGACATACATCATAATATAAAATATTGACCAATTACTGCGTCCGGGCTAATCGACTGCTTAAGGTGGGATAGGTGGAAGTACGAGGGAGTCCAGTTGCTACCCAGTCCGGGACTACTCACTGCCGGTCGTGAGACACCGACATGGGCGTGTCATTGGAATAGGAAGATCGATCCTCGCATGTTGTCGAGGGGACTAATGTGTGGTGACCATAGATATAAGCCCGGTTCGTGTCACTCGCCTTGCATGGCCAGTGAATATTTAGAGCTTCAATTCGTCCCGATTTGCTCTAGGCTGTTCTTTCTACCAGTGACTTCATGTGCTTCCCCGGACGATAAACCCCATGGGGATGCAAGTCGGCATTCAGTACAAATACTGTGTGATCTTGCAGCCCAACACCTTTCGGTGAATGTGGGTTGATGTCATCTGGCTTGCAGAGGCACTCTGACTTGGAATAACAGCCCAAGAGCAAGTATTGCGCTCGTTTTCCCTGTTCTTCTTTTCTTTTTGGGGTTTTGCTGGAGGGACTGGGCATCGTTTTGGTTTCAGGATGCTTCGAGCAGGTCGTCGTTTATTAGACATCATGTTGCCAAGATTTTATGTGAGAACATGTTACGTGTCAAATAATTACAACAGATGGGTCGAAACCCACCAGGCCTGATCTTTTTTGGGGAGCAGAACCGGCGCCAAGCAGTAACTCACGAAATCTCTTGTCCTTGTGAAGGACCAAGTGCGATAATAGAGTATTCTGAAATAGAGACAGACAGCTACACACATAGTAACTCGGCTCCCAAAGGCATAGTTAAAGATCATACATGCTGATAACATGCTTTTTGTGCAAAGAGAATACCTATCCAATTGGGGCTGAGATAGCCTTGAATCCTTATTCCTTGATAGTCGAACGTCAACGAGCAACCAACGACCAACAACTCTCAAGGCGGCAGGGGAAAATTAAGCAGCCCCCAAATGCGAGGCACTGTGTTGGTTCAATGATTCCTCAAAGTGCATTTCGGATGGAGACGTAGCTCGCCAGACATGCAGTTGGTCCAATAAGTTTGAAGCAGGAAGCGAGCAACGCGACCTCTTTGCCACTCCCAGCCAGCCACTACACCTTGTTGACGGTCATCCTGTCATATCTCAGTTCCCTTCACTGGTACGATGCTCCCAGAATAGGTATCCCGGAGTAAATGTTCGCTCGGTTCCCCCGTCTCCGGCGTAGCACATTCCCACCTAACGCCTGTCGATCCTCAGTGTCTGACCGGAGACCAGCCGGCCGGCACAACAAGAGGACCGGGCTGTAAATGGTGGTGTCAAATAAACCAGCCAAAAGCATCATATGTGTGGGCGCGAAAGAAAAGAGCGGTGAAAGGCAAGCAGCGCCGTCGTCCAGATTTGTGAAGAGGCGGCGATGATATCCCGTCAGCGATTGCCGAACGAACAAGTCGGAGAGCTGTGCGGTCGACCGGCCCCACGACCGGCCCCACGAATGATCTTTCAGAAAGAAACATTCTCAGTGGTTGGTGGAACCTTGGGAGAAACTGACCCGGTCAGCCGCAGGCCGGCAGACTGTGAGGGTGAGATCTCATTCCGTGCTCAGCAAAACCAAACAGCCCAACCTAGACTCTGAGGCAACAACTTCAGCGGCACAATTACGAATATCAACTGGTTACAGGGAAGGCTGTTGGATGACTAGTAAACATGATGAGATTTGGGGTAGAATCATATACCTAGGTATACAGAACAAGAGCTACGTGTGCTTGTACTTGTACAGTAATCAGAAATCAACGTAGAGCCACTTCCACTTGGCTGTCACATTGCCGATTCGGCCAATAAACCTTTTGAGAGAAAAGAAAGAGCAAATAAAAAGGTTTCATATCTGTCATTATCATGAATCTATGTCATTGCCAGTCCACGTACTATTATTGCCAATTCGGCCAATACGCCTTTCCAAAGAAAGAGAATGGTCTTATATCGGTCATTATCATGAAATCCACGTCATAAACGTCGTGTTGAAGGGAAACGCCTGTGAACGGGCTCAATTCGGTATCTCAATCTCATAAGCAGAAGCGAACTCCCAACTGCCCCAGCCAAGTCTCCTATTCTTCGCAGTTCACGTCTTCGTCGTCGCGGAGAACGAAAGCGGCCGAGCCAGCTGTGTATTTCGGCGGCCTGTATTCACGGGCCGGGACCGTCGGGTATTTCTTCTGTCCTGTATCTGCTCCGCCATTCTCAGTGTCGGGCGCATAAGCAGCGTCCCAAGGCACTCTCATGGAGTCGGGAATGTTCCAGCCCAGCTCGGAGTCTCGAATCCACAGGCGCACAAGATGTCGGCGCGGACCGTTCTCAGGGTCTTTGTACGAGTCACGGGCGTGCAGCATCGCCCAGTTTTGAATAAAGACCATGTCTCCCGGCTTGGTGTCGAGCCGCAGGCGGTGTCGAGCCGCTAGGCTTGTCAGGACGTCGAGGGCCTCGAGCTGTCGACACGTGAGGTCCGGAATTGACGAGCCGAGCCCGGTCTTGGCGGTCACAGGGTGAAGTCCCAGCCGGCCGGGATCGACGCTTATCAGGATCTTGTTTCCGTAGACTTGCAGGAGTGGCGCAAGAACGTGGCGGTGAGGGCTTGCCGTGCTAGTGGGTTCCATTGTTAGCAGAGGCTGACACTTGTGCGGGCAAGGCAGAAATCTGAGATGCGACAGAATTGCCAAATATTCAAAACCAACAGGGCGCCAACTCACATTTGGATGGGCCACGCGTGCCGAGTCAAGAGGTCGAGGGTGTCGGGATATGACATCAGCAGCTCCTTGTAAATAGTCCAGGAGGACGCTATGTAAGTATGTCCCCCCTTTTCGGCCTGTCCTCGTACGTAAAGGGCCAGCACGTCTGCGCCCATGTCGTTGTGCCAGGCCTTATATAAAAAAACATCGATAATTGTCAGCGACGACATGCAAATAAAGAGCAGAAAAGGATTGAAACGGACCAGGCCAGTGTTGGTATGGATTCCATGACGAAGTTCCTGCGGCACCGTCCATCGTTTGGCCGAGGTAACATGAGCTGTCGGCAGCGCGATTGGATATTTTAATTAGTATTTCCCTGCTTCAGACATGATTTGCATATACCACTGGCACACAGATCACCTACTCAGTACGTTGCCTCTCCTGTCTTGAATGCCTCGCTTGTCTCCGATGTGACTCGCAACGCCCAGGAAGAGCTTGATGTTGTCTTCGTCCGCGAGCTCGCAGGGGTCGATACCCAGCCTCACGATCGCTATTCCCGAGCCCATGTGGATGTCGCGACGAACTTGCTCGAGTTGAGTACCGGAGGACGGTAGCAGGAAGGTGTCTCGGGTGATAGAGTCTCCGGCAAGTCCTCGTTCTGCGTCACATCAGCCAACTTCCATTATTCAGACATGCAGCCGGACGACGTCCCCTAACCTTTCACCGACTCCAGGGCAAGCAGGAGCTCTTGCTTGTCGAGATGGACAACATATCCCGGTTCAGCTGATGCCTCCTTGGTATCAAAGGCCTCGGATGTCCAGGCCATCGGATGGGAACCGAGCATCTCCATGATGCCCCTAGAGGACAGGGGAATGGACGCGCCCTGGGAGTTGGCATGTTCGTTCTTGTTCTCAGCCATCTCGTGTCTTTATCTCCTGGTTTGCGTTGGAGCTATACACTGCGGTCTGTAAGGTATGGGTATACGAGGTAGGCTTGAGGGGCCGCGAGTGATATGGGTCGATAAGAGAGTCTCTTGGGAGCGGTTGATTTCTTGGTAACGGCAGCTATTCGACATCGGGAGAGGAGACGGGACAGGGTCTCGGACATCGTGACGCATCGCCTGGTCTTATACCGTCGTCTCTTGGCAGCGAAGCGTGGAATCGGGACTGTCCAGAAGTGGTCGGGAAGGAAGAGCGATTGGCCCAATGCCATGGCATGCCTAGGAAGGTACGGTGGGTATGAAGTCAGTTTGCTACCCATGGGCCGAGGAGGTGGAGGGAGAGATCGGGTAGGTAGGTTGCGCAACCACGCCCACGCGAGATGGACCCCGAGATCATGCTTCTCTTGTGCACCCATAGTTGGAACATCACTGCGGGTTGACAAGACTATGTTTGGACCACAGCGATGGTTGGTTGGGCTTAGGCCCGAGCGGAGGGGGGCCATATAGATCGGAGGATATCGCGCGAGGCGGTTGGGAGCACAACGACAAAACGACTCAGAAAGGGGGTGTCGAGAATGAAGAGGAAGAAGACCGATCTTTCGAGTTGGGTCCAGTCGCCAGATGGTCGCAGCGGCGCTGAATTTGAGAATTTCAAGTTACGAAAGGGTTGACCGGGACATGGAGTCCTCTGGCAGTCTTGAGTCCAGCTGAGGAGAGATTGATTCATGTTTGGGCGATAGCTAAGGGTCGCACAGCTCGAATATATCCCCTGGCTGATTGAAGTAAGATGTAAGTCATTATTCGATGGGCTAAGACCGGGCAAAACACCGAAGCAAGGCCTGGCAACACTACAAGTCCCCTTACTCGGGTACCTTGAAATCACACCCCAGGTAGTTCATGCTATCAATGTGCAGCACGCTGACCACCACCAAAGAAATGGGACCAGAAGTTTTTGATTGCCTACTATTCGCTATCCTTCAACACGTCAAATCCTGCCACTGGGGATGGTCATGATCAGGCTCTGGAGACTGACTACCTTGGGTAGGATGCCGTTGAAGCCGGTGCCTTAATTATGTTTCTTTTTTGACAGCTGCTTCGTCGCTTCGGGCCGTAGCGCGAGTCAATGGAACGATAGGAAGCTTGGTTCTGAGTGGTGTCGGGTCAATAAAGGAACTTCCGGCCATGCGTGCTACTGCAAGCATTGTCATGCTCGTGAACACGCTCAACATGACATGACACATCCTCAGCCAAACAAGTCGGCTAACCCCCGCGTCCTCGGCCAAAAGGTGAAGTGACGTTCGAGGGTCTGCCAAAGCACTGATGAGGTGGGCAGAGTTTGGGTGTCAGGCAGAGAGGGGTATACGTGCCGAGGCCCCTTCTAGGGCAGCATAGGTGGCTATTGGCTGCACTACTGCATGCGATCTATCCCTTACATATTCTGCTTGGGCTATACTTGAGAAGCTGCAAGTTGATAGCATGTGTCTCCGAGTAGCTCTACTTACTTGCCTAACAGCAACTGTATACGTCTGGGTTTTTTGTTGGGATCCGACTGGTGCGCCTGGTCAAATAAGAGGTCGAAACCGCAGCATTTGAGATCGGGGGAGAGAGGAGCTATAGGCACTATTTATACTTAGTAAACAATGCTGGATGCCGGGATTGTCAAAGTCGGCATTCCTCTGAAGTCCGAACAGGACCCCTCACTTTCCCATGCCGAACCAGGTCCATAAGGTCAGGTATCCGTACTCGAGTCCAGGCATGTCTTGTATGGACAATGTTCCCTTAAACTTCAACGAATTGTGACGTGAGCACCACGCTCTTTTTTCTTCCAACTTTGGTATTTCTTAGGAGCGAATCTACCTTGGGTACGGATGAATTCTAGATGAGACGTGTGAGGTGGATAAGCAGCTCGCTCCAGTGCAACAGAGCAGACTGAAAAGAGCAAAGGACGCTAATAAAATGGATGCAGAGAGGGAGAGACAAGTTGTTGGCTTCTACCAATTGGAGGCCCAGAGCACCATCTTTCGCTCTTGTGGCTACAAAGTGGCGCTCACCGGCTTGGTCGCGAGTAGGCTTTGTCCCCAGACATAATCCGTATGGATGGACGAGTTTGCGGATACGGAATACAGGCGTACCTACGGATTATATTTCGTACGGGGTTACTGTGTGAGTGATCCTCTGCTGATCCAACTCAGTGCAACTTTGCGGATGCAGTGTCAGTCTACCCCGGCAGTCAGCTACTGAGCCAGTCTCACCAGCCCCAGACCGCCGACCACCATCTGTCGACATGGATGCCATCACACCATCAAATAAAGCCACATACCAATACGTCCCTTTCTGTCTTGGACACATCAGCATGGAGCTTGGACTCTCCGTCACTGTGTGGCAGACGCAGCCAGTCCCAACGCTCGCGTGGTGAAGCCCAGATGCAAGCCTGGCTGCAACTTTTCTGGTTGAAATGACGGCGGTCAGTGAGTGGTCGAGCGGTCGCTGTGCTCGGACCGGACCTGACTCCCCGGCACGTTCGCTTCTCACACTTCTCGGCCCTCGACGGTCGACCGACCGTGAAGCTCACGCACGCAAACTGATTGAGGAACACATACGGTGCAAGCCCAGAGCAAAAGACACAGTAGACGCTGCGATTGCTTGGTGCGGGGTGAGGATTCCCCATCGTGGTTGCCGGGTCTGGCTTTTCTACTTTCCAATTTTCCCTTTTGTTGCTGCCTTTTGCTTCTTTATTTTCTCTCGCTTTTCACCACCCCGAGCGAGCTCCGGGCTTCTTCGTGCAACAGAAGTTGGCGGGGGCGGTCGCTGAACCAGCACGGCGGTAACAAATCAGTGAACAGGTGGCCGTCGCACACGCACACGCACACGCAAACCCCGGGCGGGCTCTCGAATCCCAACATCAATCCATCCACGCCATCCCCTCCCTCCACTCCATGACGGTACGCGGGGATCGATATTGTGCTTGTGCTTCCAAGTTGTGTTCCCATCTGTCCAATCCACCGCTCCCATACCCTGTTGTATCAATCAGCACGCTTCTTGATCCTGTATCCAGTCGCCGGTCTTTGGTTCCTCATTTGGCTGATATTATCTCGCGCACCCACACCACACCGCCGCCGGCCCTGCTTCCAACTTCTCCTCATCTCACCGGCTTCATCTTCGTCGCCATGCCTGGCCTGGCTCGGTCGGCCTAGGCGTCACAAGCTGAAGCTCACCCCCGTCCAGCGACAGCTATCACGCAGGACCGACGCATCTCGCCTGCGTTGCCGGTTCCCCGGAGCCCTGACTCTGTCGGACACGCCCGTCAGACAAACTGCAATTCGCTTCAACCGAGGATTGAAGAAATGCAAGCTGCCGTCAAGAGGGAGCCTGCTTTGGAGGCAAGCCCATATTACTACTCGCAGCAACAAAATTACAATGCTCACTACTCTGTTCACAATGCTTTTGTAAGTATCCTTTTTCTGCTCGTCTCACCCAAATTTCGGAAATATCCAACTCCACGATTAACATTTGTCCAACCCCAGATCGGTGAGATCGCTCGCGCTGTGCTGCCACCGCGTTGGACCGACCCATTGAGTGCAACCCCCCGTGCGCCCAAGAGACTTCGGACAGAAGAGCATCACTCGCCCGGAAATTTGCGTATCTGTCCGTCGCCGTCTGTTGGGCTCAGTTCCGGTTCCCCCCTGCAGCAGGCGGGGATTACGGGGACTACCGCCTGCTTCTCAAATCCCGTGCTCCCCGTGCTTGGTATCCAAGCACAAGCCGGAGGACAAGGTACGCTACCCGGACATGGTGTGTGGCAGGCTGCAGGCCCAGGTGCGTTGATATCTAAGGGGTATTTTTTTGCCACGATTTACCAAAACTGCTCAAAAGGTTGACATCCCACTTGTTGGTAGGATCGCTGCATCCGACGCAGACTCATCACAGACATGAGATCCAACCGACACAAAGTCAGTTATCGTGTCTTCCCTTGGTTTTCGTCGCTAACCTGTATTCAGCTCCAGCGCCAGCGCCAACTCGAACCTACCTCGGCCAGCCATTGGCGAGTCATGATGCCGGACAAGTTCAACATCACACACGCGACTATTCCGCATATCAGTTGGCTCATGGACACAGCTCGGATGGCTTGTCAGCGACGTACGAGACTTGGCCACATGGCGCCGACCCCACAGTTCACCCATATACAGGTGCTGCCGGGTCCTTTCCCCGAGGCCATTCCTTCTCCTCACACTCGTCCCTAACACCATTGCCGAATGCGTGTTCGTTGCCTCCAATATCCCCTCCTGTCGAACCCTCGTTTACCTCTTCGTATCCTTCATTTTCGGCTCCTCAGTCTCATATCCCAGAGAGCAGCTATCACATACAATCATACGATCCCGGCCGTGACCATGGGTTGCATAGCAGTCTCTCTTCGCCGACACAGTTCCAACAGCCCGGTATATCACCACCGATCCACATGGCATCCCCTTTCAGCTATCCTCATGTCAACAACATGACTTCGTTTACTCCACAGGGGAGCCCGACGAGCCTCAATGGGCTGCCGTCCATGCTCACCGACAACGCCATGATGGCGCCTTATTCAGCGATTGACAGACGATATGTCATGCTCGTGAGAGACTCGGAGGAGACGGGTGCGGTTGAAGCAGCAGAATTCTCCGAGCAGTCAGACTTAGATGAGCAGCAAGTTGTGCCCAGCCACACACCACTGAGCGGCTCGTTTGAAGACCTTTCTCGGCCGTTGGCAACCTATCCTAGTGCAGCCCAAGGGACGACCACAGTTTTCTCAGCCCGGGCCACCGACCTATCGCCCACGGGCGTCAAGGAGCGAAAGAAACGAAGTCAATTCAATGATGAGGCCCGAAAGGAGACGTCCGACACACGAAGTGTGGGGGCCTGCCTCAGATGCCGTAACCAACGTATTCGGGTAAGCTACCCGAGCTCTCTAAAAGACGTTCAAGGTGCTGCGCAAGATGGATGCTAAAGCTAGGTACCTCAATGCACACAGTGTTCACCCAATCCACTCAACTCCGGAGCGCCCTGCGTTTCTTGTGCCAAGGTGTCCAAGACCAACAAGAAGACCATCCACCGAGTTCATTGCATTCGGTACAAGTTCACCTCCATGATCATCTACCGCGGCGGCGGCCTGAACATCACCAAGCGCTTTTCACACAATCAGGTCGTTGACGTGGGCGAATATGCCGACAACAACATCGTTGCCATCGAGATGGCCCAGGGCCTTTGCCAGACGCCCGTGAGACTCCAGGTCCGCCGGTTCGTCCCCCGCCAGGACGACGTCCTGAAGAGAAGGTACATCGGCGAGGATGGAGTCGTCAAGGAGCAGGATCTAGAGCCTTTCTGTTTGGCCGATATCGAGAAGACGGCCAAGGAGTTCAAGAGGTACATCAACGATAATGCTCTGGATGGTCTCGCGGAGGCGGTCAAGGATTCGGATGACATGGTCAAGATGACCTTCCACATGATTGCGGAGGAATGCCGCTCTGATCTTGTCAGTTTACCGCATGGGTCCTTTTCCTTCTGGGTTAATGCCATCAAGACTGACAGATAGACCGATTCAGAACGCCGAGAAAGGAGTCAAGGGAAAGAAGCCATCGAAACAGGCCAGGTGTGAGAGCGAGCAGAAGGAGTACCTGAGGCAGGTCGTGCGTCTCTGGTTTGCCATACGTACGTGTGACCTGTTATTATTGTGGCGTCCTGTTTGGAAGTTGTTGACAAAGGATATTTCACTCGATGTTCAGGTCATGGCATCGGCTCAGCGTGGCTCTGCGGCTCCAACACACTGGGAATGCAGCCCGTCTACAGTCCCAACTACTCACTCGACGGCAAGGTAGCGGTCCCCCGCATGATTGTCGCTCAGTTCGACAGCATCCGGCACGAGAGGATCTACAAAGAGCTCACGGCTTCGGTGCTCAAGACCTCCGAAAAATATCTCAAGTCCTGGAACAAGGACGCTTGGTTCACTGTTTATTTGGCGACGTTTCTGCTCCTTCACCAGACGTCCTGTGCGTCCAAGGACCGACATCGCTGGGCCAACGAAAATAAGGGATCCACGCCCATGGTACGTCACTGTGTCGTTTCTAACCGCGTCGGAGCATCTAACACCATCATGTCACCTCTCTAGGAAACCCGATACGGCTCGATCGACGACCCACTCACCGGTTTCGTCGAGAAGATTCAGGATGGCGCAGTGATGCTCCTGACGCACTGGCAGTACTTTAAGCGTTGCGATCTCCTCAACGCCGACTGGAACAACCCGAGCACGTCCACGCTGCAGTATTTGAAGCTGTATCAGTTCCAGCACCTGAAGAACACTGTCGCCATGCTCAAGCTGAAAAGTATGTGTACGCTCAAGTCCCCCCACTCGGTTTTAGAATGACGGGGTGGCTCAATGCTAATGATTTGTGTGTGTGTCTTTAGCTGGGACTATTCCCAAGACCCCGGCGGATGGCTGCTGGGAGGATGAGCTCTTTTGGATCTCTCACATGTTTGAATCCGCTCCTTCGAAGGACAAGGAGACTAACTGGGACCCGCCAGAGAGCTTTACGCGGGCCAAGCCCAGTGTGGGCAGGAATGATTAATCGTTCTTGCTTTCAAGTCTGATGGATCGATCGACTGGATACCTTTGGTGCACAACGTCACGACGCGAAACCATTTTCTGGTTATCGTCCTTGTCCAGGATGCCTGTTTATTGTAGGTGCGCTCCTTTGTATTTAATTTCCCATCTTCATCCCATTGTGATTCTATGTCGTTGTCACATGGGATGAGCCTGCTTCTTTCTCGTCTGTCGTAGAATCCATATCATCCCCATCTTTACAGTGTATCTTGATGATTCATTTCCACGATTAAATCCTCCATTAGTTCTCACGAGCTCATGACGTCGGTTTTGGAGCGGCAACTATTCGTTTTCCCCCACTACTATAGGGGGGGTTGGATGTGAGCAAGTCTCAGAGATGGTCCGGCGCATGTATATTCGCTTTTCAGCACGGTATTTATTGTCGCGGTCGATTCCGAGCGAGCATTAGCATCATATAATAGTGGATGTGTGTGGAACGAGAAAAGCTGGATAGTAAGTAAGGTAGCTAGCAGTGGCAGTCATGTCTGGTGTGTGTGTGGCTATCTCTGGTTCATTTGTCAAGTTTTATGTTGGTGTTTGTCTTTTGATGTCTACTTTATCGAGATATCTCGTTAATTGTCTGTTCGTCTGCAATCACATGAACGGTAGTCAGAGCTATCACCGCAGCAATGAGTGAAAATAATTACCAAATAGGGAATTCGGGGGCAATTAGCTTGCATACAGATTCAGTTGCTAGGAGGTTTACCCCGTACTTTGTCATCACAATATGCTTACTATAACGTAAATAATGGTCTGAGCTTCACATTGTGTACAGTGAAAATCCAATCTGCTTTGTGAATTGTAGATAATTGACTTTGGGAGTCACACGATAGGATTATGTTGATGTTCAAATGCCGCCGACGGAAAAGTCAATCAATCCAAGTGCCAGCTTAGTCATCCACCTCGGTCCTAGATAGATCCGATAAGATAAGCTCCCGTCTTCCCCAAGCGGCAAGCGGGCGAGCTGGCCAGTTCCGAACGAACACTAATAAGAAGCTGCCGTTGTCTGTCATCAAGTTGTCCTTTTCGGCCATCCCATCCGAAAATACTTTGCGAGGACGCCGGCGCATTAAGAACATACCATATTGCAGTTGCCTCAATCACACTGCCTGAAGTTCCACCACTTCATTGCTCCCAAAAACAACAACTTGCGACAGCTGAGAACAAAGACAACCCCCCCTACGGGTTTGGCGCCTCGTTTGGAGGCAGGTTTCTCTGTCGACCTAGGTCTTCCCCCCTTGACCTTCATCCACCTTTCGACTGGGCAACACACAAACAAATCATCGCCTCGACACCGTCATAACCATGTCAGACCTCGACACATTCACCTTTCTCCCCCTGCGGATCGACCCGCAATCCAAAGCCATCAGCAGCGCATCTACATCCTCGACCTCGCGGGCGCTCGAAGACGAACTCGCGGCACTGAACGCGCTGCACCGATCCCTCCACAGCCTCGAAGCACCGCACGTCGTCCCGCCACCACCAGTCCCCGTGAACCCCAAACGTAGCGCCAACGTGGCCAAACTCCGCGACAGCGGCAACAAGGAGTTCGAAAAAGGGCGCTACGTCGAGGCCATCAAGTTCTACACCCTCGGTCTGCAGATGGCCCTGACCCGCCCCATGTGGGAGCCCTCGCAACTCGTGCGCGAGGAGGTCCAGCATCTGTTTTCCAACCGCGCCCAGGCGCACATGTACCTAAAGAACTGGCCCGAAGCGGCCGCTGACGCCGAGTCGAGCGTCGAAGCGAAGCGCCAGGGCAACGCCAAGGCCTGGTTTCGGAAAGGAAAGTGTCTGGTCGAGATGGGCCGGCTCGAGGAGGCCAAGGAGTGGGTCGGTAAAGCGCTCGAGGTGGAAGGCGAGGAGAAGGAGCTCGTGGAGCTGCTCAAGACGATCGAGGGCAAGATTGCGCACGCCAGGGCCAACGGTGTCTAAAATCTGCTACGTAGTCGTGCGAGGAAGGGTTGGTGGACGATGCCGGCACAAGTTTCTGTTTCGGGATCTCAAAGTCACGTCATATGCATGATTGCGTTGGAGGAGCAGACCAGCAGATATCACGAGCTTCTCTGGGGAGTTATCCTAGACTCTGGGTGGTGGTCTTACTACTACCAGACCAGTGTCTTTTGGGGTTTGCATATTTATTTCGATTTGCTGTTTCTGGTAAAGGGTCAGGTTTAACTGCTAGACAGACGAGGCTTTGTGATCAATGCCTCTCTATGCGTGGCGTTCGGGGTGAGCGAATGGGAAGAAAACATTTCATGATTCTTATATCAAATAACCACTTGCTACTTGGGTATCTGACATATCTTGTTAAACTGCCATGACCCACGCCTGCTCAGTCGATACTTTGATATGACAGCAGCCACTTTCCCTCGACACTATTCAGCCTTCACGATGCACTTCGCCTAAAACCATGACCCAGTAAAAGAAATTCGTCGTAGTAGTCAAAGCGCCATAGAGCTCCGTTCCCGTCTGCCAATCACAGTCACATTGAGAAGATGATGCCAACATCTCATCTTTCTCAGACTCTCCAAGTAGAGGGCCGATTCCACGGTCCCGATTGTGATGTATGCCCTGAAGGGAGGAGGGAAAAGGAATCCAGAGACAAAAGATAACAAGGAACTCCAGCAAACAAAAATAAAACACATCAATCTGCACATATTTATCCAGCACGCTCGCAGGTCTCGTGGCCCATCACCACTAGTATGTTCCCTCTTAGTTCGCCGCATCGATGACTGTTGCCGGATCGGAAGATTCGGGTATCGTGGTGGAAAGGCGCATGATGTTGGTGGCATCGGGTATTTAGTGTGATACCCAAGGAATGTTGCCGTAGTCCTCAGGTAGCTTTCATGTCCGTCTTCTCGTTGAGCACCACCGTCGTGACCGAGGGCTTGCGCTTGCGCATGACTGCGTCTTGGCTGCTCATTCTCCGGCCGAGAGCGCGGTCCAGCTTCGCACCCAGCGCCAGCTTGGACAGGTTCGCACTCTTCTCCTCGCTCAACTCGACTCGCTGCTCTGCGAGCGCCTTGTTCTCCATGCGGTCGAGTCCCTTCTCGATATCGCGGATCTCAGCGGTGACGCTGTCGCTTGTGCCAGTGGTGGGAGCGACCGAAGGCGACATGCTGTAAGTGCTGTATCGGACAGAGGTACGGGTCTGGTAAAAAGGGAACGAATAGTTAGTCAAGAAGCTGGACGAGACTGCGCTGGTGGTTGAGTTTTGTCAGGGCCAAGGTTGTTGGAAGGGGGGAGAGTGGTAGCTTGGCCGCCGGCATGCTAGGAACAAAAAGAATGAGAATCAAGAGAGCAACAGTTAACATACAGACTGCACCATGATTGGGCGAGCGGAATCGATAGAGGTGGGCATCTCGGCGATATTTTAGCGAGCTTCTTTGTTGTGGTTGCTGTGCTCTCCCTTTGTTGTGCTGGTTGAAGACCTCGTGGTTGGGGCCCGGGACCTGAAACGCCGCGTGGTGGAAGTGATAGCCAAAGATGAGAAAACGAGGCAACCAGTCGCTATGGGTGATGGCCGATCAATCCCGAATCCGTCGCGACGATGCGGTGGCGGAGACAAGACTAGGTAGCAACCCAGAGTTCGGTCGAGGATTAACTTGATTTTGGCGACAGGCTGAAGTCAATTCGGAGCGGATGTACGGGGTATGTACTGTCGTTCAGAAGTTTGGACGCAGTCAAAGACAGAAAGTGGAGAGGGGATGGTATTGCGAGCCTGGTGAGTTGGAGGGAAAAAGACACAGTGAAACGGAAACTGGGCGAATGGGAAGTGACTGTCGTGTGGGATGGCAGGCAGTCACGCATGTCAAAGAGCAGTGGCAGTGGCACTTCCGTCACGGCTCTGCTGCCCTGCACCAGTGGCATGCCATGTGGGATGGCTGCGGCATTCCGGCCAACTGCTGCGTAGTCCCAAGTTAGTGCAGCCCGTCCAGGTCCAGACCCCTGGACTTTCTTACCTTGTGGCAGTCTTTGTGGTTGGCGTGGAGGAAAGTGTCCAGGGGCTAACGCGACGATCACCGCCGCATCCATCAATCGTTACACGTGTAATCCATATTCCGTACTGGCACATTCAACACATTCAAATCATCAATCGGTCATCCCGACTCCAGCGAGTCCGTTACGATTCATGGAGCGCTCAGGCCCAAGTAAAATGCCATGAAAATAGCGTGGACCCGGCATATACTTAACAAAGATATGCCTCTTTACGATCGAAAAAAGCAATTCATGCTGTCTTGCTGTCAGTGGAGTTGGAACCTCGTTAGCGTGTTACAGATATGCGGACTTTGTACTTTTACATTAAACAGCTGGCAAGATAGCAGAGGGGAAAGGAGGGATGGTGGACACCCGATTTGGATATGACTTCAGCAGTTTCTCCTGTCCGACACGTGCCCGATTTCTTCCAACTGGACGATGGCCGATGGCCGAAGATTCGAAACTGTGATCCCGCTTGTGCTCAGCTGCTGTCATGATCACAGCGGGAAAACAATAAACCAATGTGTGGCCGCTGGGCTGATTTGCATCAAACGCCGCCTGCATGGATCCCTGACTGTTCTCGTAGCCACGATCTGCCAGTGGGCATCGTCTCCGAGTCCTCGTACCGGGCCGACGGCTCGCAGCGAGCAGGTTGGGGGCCCAACGAGAGAGACCCCTAGGAGGTGCATCTCCGCCATTCACACCATGAGCATCTCAGTAAGCTACCGTACACGTAGGTAAGGTAGATAGCGGTAACAGAGAACGGAATGGTGAAAGATGCGTCAATTATCATGGCGCCAGGAAATACGCCGTGTCACAAGTTTCAGGGGGTCTGTCAGTGATCCCCCATTCTTACGCCATACTACATTGGAGACACAGTATTCCGTATTCCGTACACTCATGCCGTCTTCCAGCTCAAGCCGTTGTGTACAATTAACCGATTTGACCAAACAAAATAACAAGGCCAGCGCTCTCTTGATCGTTTGCCCGATTCCGCACCGGCCGCCTAGATGTAAAGCGAAGGCGGATGGCTTGAACAAAAATGCAACCTCGGGATGTGGTGTGTGGTGTGTGGTGGTCGGTTGTGATGGCGGTCTCCGAGTCCTCTTCCTTCACCCAAACTCCCCTGCAGAGTAACCTCCAAACCCCTGCACCCGGCAGGCATGTTCGCACGTGGCAATTCGCTCGCAACGCGGGAACAACCCGGACGGTCCAAACCTCCCACCAATCGCAAACTTTGGGGCGATCGAACACGCTTTCCATGCCACATGGGAAATATGGGCTGATTGAGTCTGTTCAACTCCTCTTTGCCTACCAGATCCAGCCAGCTAAGTCTAACTGCTTGGGCACTAGTAGTCCTGAACTGCCACGTGCACAGCAATAGCAACGGGCAATTGCAACCTGTGTCAGTGCATGAACATCTACGGCTTTACGAGGTACCTGGTCAATGGTATTTTCTACCAGGGAGCTTCTCCTTTACTGGGGCTTCTGGCGTTGACTACGGAAGTAAAACCTAATGGAAGGATCTGTTGCACAATGTAAGGTTGTGTGTTGATGCCAAACAGCCAAGCAGGGGCAAAGCACAACGAACTCGCAGAATTTGTTCCGTGGAAGTAATACCTCATCACGGCAACGCTCCTCAAGTTTTGTCGCCTGGCCATTGATACCTAAGGTACATAAGGTAGTTCTAGTACCTACCTTGAGTACCTTTCATTGTTCGGTGCCAAAGTTACACTGCACATACCTATCAGGTAGGTGAGGAAGGTTAGCACGGTCAGGTTCAGGAACCTACCTGACCTGAGGTGCGTAACGGTGGCTTATTATTCCTAACAGGCTTGCACAGCGCAGTTGAACACCGTGGCTGGGTCACGAAATTCGTGCGGCGTGCCGGATCGTTCCCAAGCTTACGGGAACCGATTGGGGCATGGCGTGAGTCCTAATGTTGCTGCTCGGGTCCTTGCAGGTGAACGAAGCTCATTCCACTTGGTGCATTCATGGTACGACGTGACACAACGCAAAGTTAAACTTCAATCTTTTCCCGGTCTAGCCTTCTCGGTTTATCAAATGAGACGCCTGTCTCCAAAAATGGAGCATGCGTCAAATGTTGGGAGATTGGAAAGAGTTGCTTGTCAGAAGTAGACTTGGAGATGGCAAGCACTGTGAGACCAAAGGACGCGATCACTTCTACTATTAGTGTCTCTTTCCGTACGCGACCGGGTTATGGGGGCGCAGTTTGCAATCTTACCTTTTCGGCCTCAAGTCCAAACTCATTAAGTACCTAGGTACCTCATGTCACGACATTATATATATTTGTGCAGTATCGACTTCGACGAGATCGACGCCGGGCAGACGACCACTGAACGAGCAGTCTCTAACAGATTTCCATTCAGTACCAGCAGAAACAAACATGAGAGGAGGGGATAATCAAAGACAAGGTGTGCAGATGGTGTTCATTCCCCACGTTCATCCGCAACTTCTCGAAATCTTTCAAGTTTTCGGCTGGCCAAACCTATTTCCAACAACTGAAAAGGTGATGCTCATGGGTAAGTGCAGATTATCAAAAACAATGCCTTGGCATGCAGTGATCATGTCGCTCCCGGCTCTCCTCCCTTCTCGATTTTTGACAAGTAGCCCTTTGATTTCCGTGTTTGTTCCCCGTGGTTCACAGGCTCACAACAAGAGAATACTGCGCTTCTCAGGACATGGTTGATTGAGTACCCAGATACGTATGGATTATTAGGGTAGCTAACAAACGCAAAACTGTCCCAATACTTACAATTAGCCTAGACATCCCATCGATCGTGAAAATCACAAGAGAAAAACCAACGCAGTTACGAAGTAATCACCGCACAAAACAAACCCAATAAAAATCAGCAAACCAATCATCGCATAGAGTCCTCTCCCATCATGACACTAGTAGAGCCGGAGACAGAAATCAAAACGCAGCAGTCGACCTCCCATTTTTTTCCTCCAAAAGTTCGCCCACGAAGCACACAACTCGCCGTCTCGCCGTTCGTTATCAGTACGCTGCCTGGGCACGTGAGGTGCTGCCATGAGAGGAGCCGTGGTTGCCGGACTTCTTCGAGGAGCCTTTGCTGCCGCTGCTCCCGCCCTTCCGCTTCTTGGAGTCCTTAGGCGGCTGGTCTTTCTTCGGGTCCCAAAGTTTTCCGTCAGGACCTAGAGTAGAGTTTGATTTCCCAGTTAGATTTTGTGTTTTGCATGGCTTCAGGGTTTCGTGCGGACGGGGGAAAGTAAATCAAACATACCATAGAGGCTACACTTGTCACACATCATATGCAAGCATCTATAGTCCGAGAACGACTCGCCGGTAGCCGGGTTGACGACCTCGATCGGTGTCTCCAGAACACGATTTTCGCAAGACGAACCATAGTTTCCAAAGTTACATTTGCAGCAGTACCAGTACCCGCCGGTGGGGATGCTGCGGAAGTGGCAGTTCAACAACGGGCACTTCTGGCGGGACTCTTGCGGGTTCGCCGAGGTGGCGTTATCGCAAGGGGTGCTTCGCCCGCTCCTGGGGTTGTAGACGGCCGACGGGCAGTAGTTCCACTGCACCGAGCTGTGGCCGCAGTCGTGGATCTTCTGGTGGCCGACACACATGGTGAATGCAGTGGTCGATACAAAGACTTGATACAAAAGGTGGTATAGAATGTTGGGAGTTGCTTGGCAAACGGTGTTTATCAAAGTACAAGATATGGGTTTGCGGGAAGTTGCTTGACGGATGGATGCTACTGTGAAATAAATGCGAGTCCTTGTCCCCTTTTTATATACTCAAAAGCATGGACTTGATGTTGGACGTCACATCCCAGAATGATTTCGGATCTGATACGTGATATGCCTGCTTCTTTGTTTTGACGTTTTCTACTTGTTCAGATGGCGTCACCCTTAGGTACCTATCATTTCTGTGCAACTGAATCACCTCGATCTGGGATGGATTTCTCTGGCAGGGAGGGCCCATGTGCTTTACACGCATCGAGATTCCTCTTCAAGAAAGAATGGCTACATTACCCAAGGTACCTGAGATACCAGGTAGGTAGGTACATCAAAGACAAGATCGAATGGCTAGTCCGCTTCGGATGGTGGTTTGTATATTCAACATGATGACACCTATTGGTTCGATTTCCAAGCTGTTAGGCGCATCGCATCGTTGTCCATGTCAGTTATCTACTTTGTCTTGTTAAGCCGGCGAAGCCAAAAGAAATTATAGTTAATTGCATGGATTAACCATCTTCCAAGGGGCCCTGGCCCGCATGAGAGCTGAAGCGCTCTTGAAGCCTGTTTTGAGGCTTAGTTTTGGATGCCGAGGACATCACGTATTGGCTTGACTTTGACATGCCTGCCGAGGAAGGACTTGTAAGATCGATGTCCACGGTGTGGCGTCGGCAGAAAAAGGAACGCCGCGGCGGCTTAAACAAAAGCCACTGGACGAATCATGCTGCGCGTTGGCAATGTTACACGACCACTTCGACCCACACTCCCACCCCGGTGGTAATTATTTCGATCTTCGATCCACGCACCGGGTCACGGGAATCGTTGCCCGTGTTGGCCTTGACCTCAGCATGAGACTGATGGCTGACACGTTTTTGGATTGCTTTGTTTTCTTTCCTTTTTTCCCTTCCCTTGCTTGAATTTCATTCTTCAGTTTGAAAGTTCTTTTGATGTCGTAATTACCTAGTAAGCCAGGGTCATTGTCTACAGGGCATCAAAATGTAAATACTTGACATGGTTGCAACCACAAGAAGGGGTGGCTCGCCAACTAGAACTGCGTCTGGACGTCTAAACCTGGCATCTCGGACCCGAGTGGACAGCCCAGTAAAGCCGGGCCTTCTGGAATTTCACTCCATGCCAAGACTGGATGGAATCCCGTCGGGGCAGGAAATGCGAAGCCTCGATGAGGCCGGTGAGATATCGAATACTCCTTCAATCTCTCTTTCTCCGAGGCAGCAACGGTTCAGAAAACCCTGTAAGACTTTCTCTTACAAAACGAATCATGGCTCATCAATCCAAAATAGTACCTAATCACTCACCGTAATCTACCCCGTATAACCGGAGCTTTTTCTAGATGCCAGGGATCGGGTAACGGCCTGGCATCGTAGCCAGTCTGGGACACCACCCAGATGCCCGGGTCGGTGCCGAACAAACCGTCGGGGTAACTGCATCCATCCGCCTTTGGGAACCTGGAGATCGGTGTTACCTGGATGCCCCAAGATCTATCGGCATCGCACAGCTGCAGAATCACATTTCACAAGATCTGGAGGTCTGGAAGCACACAGTCTTACAATGAGGCTGATCACCGTCCGAATAGGGCTGACGGCTAGTAACATCTCCGGCATTCACTTTTAGCGTAGGACCAGCCTAGGTAGCTACCTATGTAAGTACCTAAAACGAAGAGCAAAGTCTGGAAGAGTACACAGCGGCAAAGCAGCAGAGACACGACACCATCCCACGTTCTATTTTCGTCCAAAGCATACAGGGCCAACACATACACGCGTTCACGCACTCACGCCCAGTTTGCTTTTCTTATTTTGACACGGTTGGCAGCCCAAAAGCTGGACGCTGTACCCACACTCTTAGCCCTTACTTGCATGTGTGATGCGAAGAAAACTCGAAACAGATCGAGCTATTTGCCCATCCAACGAATCCCCTTTTCCCAGACCTGGGGAGATCGGATTCAGAGCCGGTCCGAATCATCAAATGACGTGCCTAAGTCACGCATATGCCGCATGAAAACGAGGTTTTGCCAGCCACCAGTCACCGTCACCGACTTGAACATCTCATCAGGCTGTCCATACACGAGGCCCTCTTTGGCTGTTGTCCTACCTAGCCGAGCAATACCTACCTCAAAGTAGAAACTATCTATCACATACCCGCTTGCCACCGGTAACGCAACTTCCGCCACATTTCATTATCCTACTCCTCACAAGGTCACTTCTCCGATCCACTTTCTTCCCCCCTTTCAAACTCTGACCGGTCCACACAAGCCCATACAAGAGTCCAAAATTCAATAGTAACTTCCACCGCCGGCACTGCTACCCTGGTAATAGTGATAGCGACCCTCTTCCGCACTGCTGTTGGCGCCACTACCACCAGGCGGCGGCCCACCGTAAGCGCCGGTTCCGGAACCGGCGGAAGCAGCAGCCGGCTCACACTGCTCGCAGCAAATATGCTCGCATCGGACCTGATTTCCCTCGATCAGCATGACGCAGCCGCACCGACCAGTCATGTTCCAACCCTTTCCGCACCAGCAGCAGTTCCAGCACCTTTGCTTCTGCTCGAAAGGGCACTCGTCGCGCAGCGGGCAGCGCGGCGAAAGCGGCGACGACGAATAGAATGACACCGGGTCCGTTGCGAACGACGGCGGCGTGGGATAAGGCATCGACTGCACTGATAGGTTGGCGCATGGCCGCTTGTGTTGCTTGCTAGGTAGTGGTGGGGGCGGCATCATATCGCTGGACGAGGACGATTGGTTTTGGTTGTGGCGGCGGTGATGATGATGCTGCTTGGAGGACAAGGAACTCGAGCCGCTGCTGCTTGCCTTTTGCTGCGAATGCTGTCCTTTTGACTTGGAGGATGATGACGATGCCTTGTGTTTGCTATGGATACTGCTGTGAGACTTGCTGCTGCCACTGCTGCTGCCAATGCCAGGATCACCGTTGTTGCCAACACTGGCACCCGGCTCCACGGTTGCGTCGCTACAGTAGATGATATCTGTCAAGACGTGTTCACACTGTAGCGTGTAAGCAATCTGGTAGCACATGCTTTCTTTATATCTCTGTCCAGTTATGCTATCCCCTTTGTTGGAGATACGTCTCGTTGCTGGGTTCTCTGCGAACGTATCCCAAGTATCTTAGACAGCTAAAATCGGTTCGACGAGATCTCTTTCTGTTCGGCGCAGGATGAGCAGAAATGCTTCTGTGGTTGAAATCCTCGGGTTCGTAGAGTGCAGAACACGGCATCCAACACGCCGGCGATACGTGGTCGCTTGTGACTGTGTCTTGTAGACTGGGGTCAACTGGTAGCGGTAAGGAAGGTAAGGATCTGGTTGTTGGGACGCCGGGGAAAATATGACAGATCGGATCCGAGGCTTGGTTTTCGAGGTGTAAAACCTTGCTGTGTGTTGCGCTCTGGACCTTAGCCGACTGCTGCTTCCCTGTGCCCTCTTGGTTGAGACTCTCGTGCTTCCGATGAAAACGAAGAGGATGTCGTGTCTGGGTGATATACTCCTCAACTATTCCTCTTGCATGTCTGGTTTTGACTAGTTGGATGGACTGGTGAACTCGCCTTCGCTTTATACAAACTAACCTGGGTCGCAAAAGTCGATGTTGCCATCATCTCGTCCCCCTCCACCTAAACATCCTGACCCCGATAGTCCTCGGTCCGGAGCCTTGTCGCCACTGCTCCACACAGTCCAGCGTTCAAGTCGTTGTGAGCTTCCATAATTCTTTGGTCTTTTCTGTTTTCCAGGTGGCCATCAAATAGCCACAATCATCCGCACTCCCAATATCTCAACCACAAAACCAATAATTCACCTGGGGAAGACTGCATGAGGCTTGTTAACTTCAACGTATAGCCAATCGACCACTGCGGCTGCAGGATCGGATCTGTCACCCGTAATCACCTCGGTGCTGATAAAAAGCAATGCCAAGTCTCAGACATATGAGAAAGAATCAACCGAGCCCGGCCCTTACACAGTTACCCGCTTTCAGCGTCAGCCTGGGGGTTACACGGCGAGGCAACCGTATTGGTTGGCCACCTCTTCGGTAAGATACCACTGGGATGACGCCAGTCAAGAGAATATAGCAACTTCTGTGGAACAATGGTCTTGAGTATACGCCGGCCGAAACCACTCCGGACTTGAAAAGAATCTATATGTCATGCTGGCTACATTGGTGAAAAAGTGAGTCGCCAAGAGGAAATAGCACAGGAAACACAACGAGAGGCACGCGGTCTCTCGGCACCGGACACAGCCTCCTCTGCTCGCAAAGCCCGTAGATCCCAGCGGTACGGGGCAGCTGGCGTCCGGAGTCCGGGCGCTGGAAAAGAAAAACCCAAAACGATCAAGAACTGAGACAGGCAGTTCGTTCGTCAGAGCCACCATCGCAGATCGAAAAAATAAATGGCATCTTCAGAATCGACCAAGCCAGGAACTCGGGGATCAATGCCCACATCTGCGGGTAGTCATCAGATTTGAATAGCACCCAATGAATCACCCCGATTCCCAAATAGAAGCAGAGAAAGGTCGCTGGCTGCGAATTGAAAGGTCTCGGCTCTGGCTACCGGATCTGAACTGATCCGAGACCTGGAACCGCCCAACAACATTGGGCTTCTTGTGCTTCCATGGTGGTCCGCTTGGCCTTCATGTATCTCATCTCAAACATCCCGTCAGCGCTTCTTTGATTGTTGATTTTCCTTTTCTCTCCACGTTTGTCCGTCTACCTTGGACTTCTTAGTCTGCGTGGTTTTCCTTCGCATTTCGCTCATTTCTTCGGATGAGCCTGGCAATTGTTGCAACAGACGTGGTAACAAAATGTGTCGGGGCTGTTGCGCATTCGATGGCAACACCACCGGTACTCGTTGCCACCACGCCCACAGTTACAGCATCGCCATCTTCCGTTGAGCTGCTCGAGACGGCAGCCTCCAGATTGGCAGTCAGGGGAAGTCAGGCAGCCACCTGTTGCGCAGGGGTTGGTGTAGTCGACGCTCTGTGTGTAGTCGTATTGAACGTTGTTGCAGGGTTGGCGCGAGCCAGTGGACGGGTCTATCGTCGCATCGCCACAAAAGCTGTAATGCACCACCATATCGATGTCACGTGTGCAAGGAGAAACATGATGGTGGTGAAGATAGTAGTAAGTACACATCTTTTCGATTTGGGCTCGAGGTTCTCTTTTTGCGGTTGGCGATGACAGCTGCGAAGTTTGGATTCGACGTCGGTGACCAGTGAAGCCAGGTTTGTCCTTGATAGCTGATGACGAGGACACACCCTCCAAGCAGCAGGGCCAGAAATTTTAGTCTTGCTTTAACGGTCGCCTTGGAGTCCACAGGATCTGGAGACTAATATCTCACACCCTGGAGTATATCCGACAGCTCAATACTCAAGAACTCATGCGTTCTATGTGTTTGTTGAAAAGATCAGAATGTGTATGTGCTCTCGTGGAGGTCTGGTAGCCGTGTAATTTCTTGTCAATTTTGGCATTCGTTGACGAAGAACGATGGATGGTCCCTTGGGTCCAGAGATGGAAGCTATCGTCAAGTTAGAAAATCAAACTCATAGAATTCCACAAGCTGGATAGGGGTCGGCTAACATAAGAGCTAATCTTTCTGACTTGTCGTCCTTCAAAATGAAACCGAGACGACCCAAACGCAATACGATCCCCTGACAGCTCAACAACTGGTCCGTTGTTTCAAGACGTAGGTCGATGACAGCGATTAGGTTCCAAGGTTGGTTGAGAGAAGATAATCAATCTCGGGACTTGGCTGAGATGATCGATGATGATGGTCGAAAGTGAAGAAGATGACGATGCCCAGTCATATTATTCAAGCAAGGAGCGGCCTTCAATCTTTATATAGAAGTATGTTTTCGGCCTCCGGGGTTGTGTATTCAGGCTCGCTCGGACTGGCCGAGTGCCATGTCTTCACTCGCTTTTGGTGAGATATCAAAAGGAGTGATATGATCCAGATCTGTTCAGGGGCTTTATCATCAGTCCGGCCGAGGCTTTGTGTGCGGTGGGAAGGCCGAAAGGACATGCGGAAAGACAGGAAGTGGTGGGTGATGCTGGAGGGCCGTAGAGGTGCTTCATCTGGACTTCCCACGCGCTTTTGGTCCAATAATTGACAGCCACTGTCCAACCGTCTCCCAGACGGTTGGAGTCGTTCATCTCTCGTCAAAGCACGTGGCGCGTCCGCGGTGATGGCCAGCAGTGGCCGGTGGTGAAGGTGGTAACAGTTCGGGGGCAGGCATGGGAGAAACGTGGCCAGTGCTGGCGCGAGGTGTGCGAGACAAGCGTCACACAGAGATGAGACATGGTAATTGCCTCTTTTGGGAGAGCGGTCGAGGACAGAAGAGGAGCTGGATGGAGTTGAGAGGGGGAAAAGCGAGAAGGTCAAGGTTTGACCCACAGCAACGCACGGCCGATATCGAAGGTTCTATGGGACAGAGAAGCTCGATTTGCAGCAAGGTAAACAATAGCTTGTCATCGAGGCCCTGTTGGCGGGTTTTCAAGACAGCGTTTGATCTGCGTTGGCATGCCGGGGTCTGTTGAAGTGATGGAAAGTGACGAGAGGGCGGGGTTGGAGGTTTTGAAGATTAGAGAATCTTTTGGAGGTCCACCGCCCATGTCCGTGGCCCTAGGCTGTTCCTTCCTCGGTTTGGAAAATCCAACCAAAAATCACGACCAGGGACAGACGTAGGTACCTAGGTACTTTCCCAGCGCATCACTCATAGCGGGCGATGATTGGCCCGCTATCACTACCTAAGGTACTAACTACCTGAGTACCTGGGTATCTTTCTGATCCTCTCAAGCCCCCAAACATTGATTTCAAATGCCCCTCACTTAGCATCATGATGTGATCTTCAAAAGCCCCGGTCAAGGTCGAGCCAGTTCAGAGGTTCACGTAACACCGAAGCAACGCACTGCGTCCTCAGCTCCTGCCACCAAAAAAAAATTTATCCGAGGCAGCCACAACGACAATATACAGAGCTAAAGTCCCTAATTCCTAATACTTTCCTCCCTCAGACACTCTGAAGCGAATCAGGGAAGACGGCAGATGCGACCTGACTGACCTGAACGAGAATCATTATCGGTGCCTGTCCGTCCCTACCCCACCAAGTCCCGCTTGCAGATGCGGCCGCAAACCGATTGGACGGATCTGCACCAGGGTCTGCCCTCCTTTGCGTTAGGCTTGTTTAGTGTGCATGGAGGCTGAGGCGCACCAATGTCTTGCATCCACACCAGGGAGGGTATCGTCAACACAGCACCACACTACGTCGGCCTCTCTGGTGCGAGGCGGCGCTGCGAGGACCTGCATGAACAAGCAACACAGTCGCACAGACATCAACCCGCCTTTATTGTCTTCTCGCACAAACACGTTGACTGTCAAAGTACAGTCGGCACGCGAGCCTCGGTGTGGCTACCGCGGCCCGCAAGGCCCGGAGTGGGAGAAACCTGGAAACCCTGGGTCCTGGCACCTCATGCTCTATCATCCATGCCACCATGCCTTGGAATGCACATCTGGCAGCTTGTCGTCAACCTGCCAAGTCTCGCACCCGATATCGAGATGGTGCCTTTGCAGCTCCTGAAGCTTTGGACAAATCGCAAATGGCTGTGCACTCTCTAACCCCTGTCTCATCGCTGATTCATGTTCAACAATCACAGCTGCAGCCAGCCAAACCCCCAGGACACGGACCGGGGTATTCTGCCCTCTCAACCCCCAACCCTCGAGACAGTTTCCTCCTTCAACCACTTACCATGCACTCTGTCCCAGCATGACGCGGAAATCGACATGCATTGTCGCTAACCTCGAGCTCACCGCTGCCGATTTTTGCTCTCCCCGCAGTCCATGGCCGTGGGGAAACTGGAGGATCGGGAGAAACAGGAGCACTACCCACACCAAAACATCACGAATAAAGCTGGTCAGGGACTGAGACCGGCTATAGTCATGATACAAAGATAGATAGAGGCGGCATTTCTTAGTTTGGCCGAGGACCTCTCGCGTCTCGCTCTTGCTTGCCTACCCGCAAGACACGACTGTATCGCACGATTATGACGAATGATCTACTGGGATCTTTGCATTCGAGTTCTAAGTATACCTGAGCGTGCATGCCGCGTGCGCGTACAGACTGTACAACTACCGATCCTGTCCTTACTCCCATGCCCATGCCATGCATGTGCTGTCCGTGCCAGCGGTATCGCTGAAGATGAAATGGCAACTTTAGGAGAGTTTACGCCAGGGGAAACGTGGGCAGGGCATGGGTTTGACAGCTTCGACGTGGGGCCAAAGCGCATGTCCGGCGCTGCTCCATCGGAGATGCGTCCCAGGCCCCTGGGTGATCCCTTGCCCGCAAGCGACTTGGTACCTCGGATATGGAGGGACAAGCAGCTCCCAGCCCGAAGTTCGTCTCTTGTTTCTTTGTCCCAAGACATTGCTTGCACGACATAGATATTACTGTATATATTCAGCCACGTCCCCGCGTCCGACTTCTCGTGTGCCACAGGTACCGAGGTATCACTGATTCTCATTACCACATGTTAAAAAGTCAGGTCAGAAGAGTAAGAAAGTGGTTCGATGGCGTGAAGAGATGTCCGGTTGTCCTTCAGGACGCTTGGGGAAACTGAAGACAGTTATGGACCTCATATCCCCAAGTCCTTTCGCTTCAAGCTTTCTGCTCCCCTTTTGGTTCTTTGCCGCAGACGGAAGGTCCAAGAGTCCGCCAAGATTTTGCATGTTATGCCGTATGGCTTCGAGAAGAAACCCCTAGCTCTCTTTGCCCCTCAATACGATGATCGCGATATTCACCATGGCTCCGATCCCCCACGCCTAGCTTCGTTTTCAGTGACTGTGCGGGTATGAGTTGATGTGCCGTGGGCTCCATAATTGCTCCCCTGATTGATCGTGTGAATCATGCCGTTTACTCTGCGAAGATCTCCTTTCAGGACTGGCTGAGACAACAAGCTGGTCAGTGTCGTCCCAAACGGCTAGGTAAGGGCCCGCCCAGTCCTCAAGATCTGCTATGTAGGGGATACCTGGTTTATTTCTCCATACGATAGAGACTTTACATGCCAAGTCTCATAGAGAAGTATGGCAATACTTAGAGAAGACGAAAAACATATGTAAGACTACTGAGCAAGATACGGGGTGGTGTTGTTGATGATCATGGCGATACGCGTGACAGGCAAATTTCTGCACAGTCAAACAGATCAACGGTGGAAGTAAAGAAAATGGTTCAGCTATTGACCGAAAGATGGATTGAGATTATAGTTTGTCAGGTCATGAAAAAACAAAGATGAAAGGCCGTCCCAGACTCCGATGTGGCGTCAACCTTCGTTTACGTGTCAGCCTTGCGGCCCATGTGACTCTTGTGGACATATTTAGGATCTACATAAGCCAAAGCTGTCATTCCACCTCTCAAGCAGCAACGGATAACGCTGAGTAATAGGATAAGATACCTGTGTCACACAACAAAGACTTAAACCAAGCTCAGACGACTGACTGATAGTATCGATAGACCTATTACTTGCATCTAACCAGACCAACCTATAAATTGCTAGATCTCATTTTTTGGCCTGGCCATCTTACACCGCCGATGGAGTGATTACCTAGTTACTGCAGAGAGAGAAATTACAGGACTTTGGTTCTGACTGATTACTAGCAGTACCAAAGTCCTTACTGGTAGTAACCTGCTTTGGTGATTATTAGGCAAGGGGACTATTTCGATTGCCAGCAGAATCAAGTTTAGCAACGAGGTAGATAAGGTAGTTACTTTTCAGACACCTTGTTAATCAAACCTCTTACTGCATTCAAAGAAACTTAAACAGATCCGAGGTGGAAAAGAAGTCAAGGAGTTATTAACCAGTCCCCCTTTCCTTCGATCGTCTCGTCTTCACTTGTCATATGAATATGAATAGATCTTTCAGTTCACGCCGAGATAAAGGTCTCGTTTCACCACCTTTTTTTCATATTTTGTAAATTCAATAAACCCTTCTTCCAATCATGTAGCACTGTGTTTTTAAGCGAACTTCATTAATGACTAGACAGGTACCAAACACTTTTCAGAACACAAACCGAATGTTTTCTTCCTTCAGTCTGAGTAGGTAATCATCAAGGTTGCCTTGCCTTTGGCCCGTTTTCACATATAGGTACGATACGGACCTTCTAACAAACGATGACTAAGGTATCCATGTTGCACCTTTATTCTAGCAATCATCTCTGTAATTAAGACGATTATGGACTATGGAATATTTGACACCACCGTTACATGTAGCCCTTTCTCCGTTCAGATCCGAGCGTCTACTTGAATTGATTAGGCCGGCGTCGTCGTCCACTGGTGTCGTCGTCCACGCACGAAGACCCACAGACCGGCTATCCGCGACCTCTTCTAGCTTCAAGGTCCGATTTGATTCCCGCCAAGCTAATCTTCAGAACCACTTGAGCATCACGTCTCACAGACCTACTTGCTCATTTCCATCCCCAAGTCCGTCCCCGCCAAAAAGAAAAGAAAAACACCGTCCTCCTTCACACCCACCTCTTTAACCTACCACCAAAACTCTCTGCACCCAACACTACCTTATGCTTCAGGTCCTTCTTCACATTCAATCATTACTGGACATGGCGTCACCGATACCGCCTCCATCAGGTGTTACGCGCCAAAACTCCACCTCGACCACGCCCTCACCTCGTGGCTCCTCTACGCTATGGTGGCCAGAGTAAGCCAAGCACATCCACGACTACCACTATAAGCGTCTCGGCCGCCATTGGACCTGCTGCCAGTGCAACGGCGCCGGCAGTCACTGTCCCAACCTCTACATGGCGTGTCCCAACTTCGTTTCTGACGGCGATGACGAGTCGGCGACGTATGAAATTTGCGCCCACCGCGCTTGTAAGAGGTGTCGTCGCTCCGGTAGGTATCCAGGTCCTGTTTTTGCCAGTCCAAGATCTGAATGTATGCAGACCAGTGCATGCTAATTCGGTTCTGTCACAGAGCGCCCGCCTATTCCAGTTTACGATCCTACCATCGGGGACTAGCGTGTACCGCCTCGTGGTTCTGTTCCTGCTCCTGCTACTCCTGCTAGTGCAACAAACGATGCCAAAAAGGGCGCTGAAGCCGCTGATATTGAACTGCCTGGCATTGATAGTCTATTCGTCCAAGAGACCAACAGTTCTCCATCTCAGTCCACCACAAAGCCCGCGCCCATGGTCGTAGCGGATGATACTTACGGTCTCCAGCTTCCACCTCTTCAGTTCTCAACATTGCTTGCGTCTCCAATGGAGTGAGAAAGAAGACTTTTTCTCCAAAAGACTAGGCCTCACTGGGGCTTGACTTGCTATATTAGGCCTAATACAGCAGGCCACGTGCGAGATGTTAATACTTATACGAGCCTCACTTGCTACCCACCGTCCAGGGATATTTAGAGTCAGTTTCCCTCTCTTTCTTCTATTCATCACAACGCTATCGGGTTATAGAGGCTACTAGCAAAATACATGATCATCTGAACAGGCTAAGTTGAATAGATACCTGCCAAAGTACACTTGATGAGACGACGGGATTTAGGGATAATTGTTTAGTTCTTTCTACAGAGCATGTGCATGTATGGAGTGTGAGTGGGGAGAATGAAAAACGCATCTTACCAAGACACTTCTATAATAAACACTAGAAAAGAAGGAAATTCGACACATCAATACTTGATCTACGGTTAGTGATGTGGCATCAGACCAGCTATTTCGGTCTGATCGCTTGAAATAAGAAACATTTATCTTCAGGGAACCATCTCTTTGCATATTGCTCTCATGATATGTACGCTCTTTAAAGACTCCAAACAGACAGGCTGGTAAAGATTACATTCTACTACAATGAACAAAGCAATCCATCTCTCAAGTTCCTTTGGAGAACGATATAACTGCCCACTTCCCGTTCCAAGCCCACTTTCTTGCCCCAGACACTTCCCCTCCGTCCTCTTGCTCCCGCAGCCGTTCATCCTCCCCAGACTTCAGACCTACGACAACATCTGCTTTGCACGTTCTCAGAGCCATCACGTTAACCCCAGACCCTGGTCCAAGTGGTCCAATGGCTTGCGTAAACGGTGTCGTCGGGTCCCAGTTTGCCTGTTTAATACCCGCGTTAGCTGCTTGTCAACACACCAATACCTGCGTTACCTGCAAAAACCCAAGACACTCACATCGCCCGTCAACTTTCTATAGTTCAAGTCGCCCTTGAAGATCACCAGCTCGCTTTCCTTTAGATCTTCGAATAGCTCCTTCGCCTCGTGCGGCAACCTCCAAAAGCTACCAGGATGGGTCCAGAACCGATTGGGACGCAGACGCAGCTGGCCCTCGGTATGAAAGCCGCTCCACTCCTGAAATAAAAACGACAGCTCGTCGGCCTCCTTGTCGGACAATGGTGCCGGTGTCTTGTTCTGGAGCTCATCTTCCTCGGTGGGCGTTTCGTAAAAGTGGCGTGGGCTCGCGAGGGCGTTCAGCAGCGACCCGAAGTCGCTCGGCAGCACGTCCGACACGAACCAGGGGATCGACTTGGGGTGCAGGACCACATTTGTCGCCAGGCCGGCGGACAAGAGGTAGCCGGCCAAAATCAGGTCGACGTAGAGCTCGAAGCCGGCATTGTCGAGGACTATATCTACTTGGCGGTACTTCTTTGCCCCCTTTTTGGCTTGGAGGAGCAGCTCGTACGCGGCTGGCAGATCGTTGATGAGAATGTTCTCTTCGGCTGCCTTGCGCGCTTTGGATCCCTGCAGTTTCTGGATATCCTCGTACGTTATGCTCGTGAGCAATGAGAGATCCGTCGCGTTGCCCCAGAGACAGACCTCGCACATCTCCATAAACAAGATCTTGTCCGCCTCCTCGTCTGGGGAGCTCCCTTGGTTGTTCTTGATCTGAGTGACGAGTTCCTTGTACCTGGCAGCTAGCTCGAGAACGGCGGGGCGTGAGGAGCGAAAGGTGTTGATCTTCTGGCGGGCAAACACATCATAATTCTTCCAGTGCTTGGACAGGCTGAAGGAAGTGCTAATTCGTCTAGTGATAGAATATCAGTTAAATGTGTTGATCCGACAATAGAAAGACCTGACCAACTTACCGAAACAGATAGCACTCGCAGTACAGCCACTGAACGTTCAGCCAAGTCGGGTTGCCCAGTGCTTCCAGCTCCTTGTTGTAGATGGCCACGTCGGGATAGCCGTCGTCCCGAATGGGCCTAGTATTTTAAGAACTTTTTCTCAGCCAAGTGTTCTCTCCGTGTAAATGTCAATGGTGAGACGTACGTCAATGCCCGGTCGTGTTGTATTTCGTACTTCAGTCGTGCAAGCTCCTCGACGATTTTCTTGCCTTCATCGTGCTTCTCGGGGTCTTCACAACTGGCCACGGACCGGTAGGCATCATCAATTGCTTGGGTCTACCGAGAATGGTCAACGGGCTTATCGTTTAAGTTAGATGAGCTATGTATGGAGTATCGGCGGGCTTACGATTATGATGGGCCATCGTGATCTTGCTGTTGTCCAGCCAAATGAGTTCTGGTCGCCGGTAGAGTATGCGGCTGGACAGCCCGTTAGCCGTGGTCTTGCAGAGAAAATCGGAATTTCCTACGAGTCTTGGTTTCGTATTCCATGGCTCTCCGGGAATCTATGCTCGTCCGTGTTGCTCGTCCGAATCAGAGCGGGTTGCTGGGTACGTTGAGTCGAGTATGAAGTCGCCGGCCGTCCAAAAACCATGGCGGGGTGGCGGGGTAGTTATGCTGGGGTTGGATAACGGAAGTTCCTTATCGGGCTTCCCCGGTCTCTAGCTCGTTGCTGACCCACAATGAAATGGTAATGCAATCCGTACGGAATACGGTATTGGAACAGGCAAACACTTTCTATATATCCCGCAATATTGATGAACTACATTTCGGATTTTTAATATAAGCGACGATAAACAGCTAGAACATAAGCGTCTATAGCACCGCCTAACCCCGAATTCCTGTTCCGGCGCCGGTGCAGTAACATCCCGGGTCCTGTTAGTCATGTAAGTGAAGCAGAGGATTAAACGCCCATGGTATCAACCCCAGCCCAAAAGAAGTCCAAACCGGTCATGTCAGTCATAATCATAAAGTAGCAAAAAATCACCAATCAGTATCCCTTTGCGGTGACGGCGCCGACAGCCAGCGTCTCGATCCGTCCCGCGTACAGCTTCATAACATGTGCTACTGGATCTCCCCAAATCACCTGACGGAGTTGCTCGTCTGTTGCGATATGCGCCACCACCCCTTCATTCAAGCGTTCTCCAACTGTCTTCTTCCCTCTCAGCCTTGCTTTCGGATCCCCAGACCGCAACACAATGATTCGGCCCGCGCTGCTCAGCGTGGAGGGTGGAACCTTCCATATCGGCGTCGAGCTTCTCGACCTGCTGCTGCTCGTCGACTTGGACGACTTGCTCGACTTTGTCGACAACAACGAAGACTTGGACGCCTTCTCTCGCGACGATCTCCTCTTGCCATCCGCGGGGTCGCTGCTGCTTGGACTGATGAGTGGCGCCGGCGCAGACAACAACTCCATCAGACTGCGCACATACGCTTTATCCGCCCTTGCAACGGGGTCGCCTTCGTTGATGAAACTTAGGAACAGGCTCTTTCTCAGGTGAGGGTGACGATCACAATCCGCCGGCTTCTGCAGGGGTATCAAGCTCACGGGTGGTGTGCCGAATGTAATACAATGGATGCGCTTAAAACAGCCTGTCAGTATGTTGAGTTCACTCATCGCAGCTTTTGATGTTGCAAGCATATGGCTGTAGAGCAGGGTTGCCACGGCACCGCCCGCACTGTGGCCTGTAATGAGCAGCGAATAAGAGGCGCGACCAGGGTCCTCCTCGAGCAACTGCCGTAGCCGGCGAGCCACTGGAGCGACCATTTTGCGCGCGGCAGTAAGGAAGCCAGCGTGACAAAGGTTACCAGGGTCATCCTGAGACAGGTCAGCTAGTGAAGACCAACAATAGTAGCTTAAAGAGCAGAGCCATGAGAGCTTACCAGGAATCCACGAGGCGATTTCGGCTCCGTATTGAGATTTACAGCCCAATCCATAAACGTAGATGTCCCTCGAATCGCAAAGACGATGGTGTTCATGTAATCCATGGGTACCGACTTGATAACCATGGCCTTGGTCCCGGTCCGCCAGTCTGCGTCAACATGAGCATCCCTTTCGGCGCCAGTCGGCCTCTCATACACACGCTCTGAATATTGAGCTGCTAGACAGAGAAGCGGATATGTCGGAATATATCTGGTGTCTTGTTAGCGAGCTTTTGCTGGCAAGCAGGAAGCACAGGCTTGCACATACAATTTCAGGGGAGGCAAATCCATGGGTAGCCTCGAGTTTGCATAGAGCTCCACCTTTGCAAAGTAATTCCCCGAGATAACGGATGCAGCAACTGCTGTAGTTTGCCCCTTTGGATGGTCCCTGCGATGTTCTTTCCTGCTTGTCTTGGGTAATGACCTCTCCCCCGCCAAGCTAGGGGACGACTGGGTCTCTGAAGGCTGCCAAGAAAACAGATCTCTCTCATTCCCATCGTAGCATTCCCCATCGATCAAGGTCAAGACGTCGTTGAAGCGATCTGATATTTGGTCGCACAAAGCCGCTCCTTGGTTGAGCAGCTGGCTCTTGTAGCCATTGCGTGGCGCAACTCCATCGTCGGACGCGCGCGAGACACCTGTTCCTGAACAGATTCCGCTAGCTAGGTCCAATACGGATCCAAGATTCAGCTTGCTCGGATGTCCGCTGCTTGTGCTCGGCCGTTGAGGCGGCGATGATGCAGAGGGGGGGGCAAGGTAGTAGTGGTGTTGATTCACAATAATAGAAGGATATGATCCAGACTGCTGAGAAGGAGTGGTGTGATGCGGTGTCGTGTTCCATCCTCTCGACGAGGGAACCAGACCAGTTGACTGGAAATGCGCCTGCGAGTGATAGTAGTCACCAGGATACCAGGTCTGAGAAGGCTGGTGTGAGAGTTGGGAGAGGGCGGGGAACTGATAATCTGAAGTAGCCCACTGCTGGTCTTGAACTACCGGTGACATCGACTCCTTCTTCACCTTTTTGGATCGGCTGAAGAAACCCATGGTCAAGGTGGCTTGATATGGGGCATCGACATGAATAAGGGTGGCAAATATCAAGGCACGTAGGTATAGTAGGAGATGAACAGACGATGTGAAGGGAGAGAAACCAGGTGCCTATGGTGTTGAGCACAGAGCGAAGCCGGGAGAAAGACGTCCATGACGACTCAAGAGGTCGTCGAGGTTGTTTAAGTGGGCAGGCAGGGTCGGGCGAGAACCGGGCTTTGGCTGGCCTTGTGAGTGGTCTTGTGGCCGCTTCCACGTCTCGAGTGGTGGTATCATCCAAGGGCGACCGAGGGTTGCAGCGGGAGTGCCTTGCCGTTTCCTGCACCAAGAGGTCCCTGACATCCTGGCAAACCGGCGTCTGGGGCCTTTCATTCGCTGCCGTGAAACTGCTCAGCCTCCAATCGCGGATCGCCATGGCGGCTTTGCAGTCATCCACTGGTGGACCAAAAACCACAGAGGTCAAGAACCAGAGAAAACACGTGAGAAGAGGGCAAGCTTATGCATGTTCGATGGGGTCACTGGGGGGTCTTTTTCTGATAGCCGCCGTGCTGGAGCCCCGGAACGGGGTTTGGACGAACGTTCTCTCTGGTGTTTCGTTTCTTGACGACTGGTCGGACGCGCGGATTGGGCTTTCTCGAACCTCTTTGGAGAGCTGTCGGCGACGTGCATATGCGTGTCTGTGGAAAGCCGCCAGTAACGGCGCACAGGATTGCAGCTTCCGGCCGATGTCTGGGGAACCCGAGCGTGGGCTTTTGTTAAAGTCAGCTTCAATTCGTGAATCGAGACAGCCTCGACTTGCTACCCCATACAGTTCCTCCCCAAGAGCTCGACTGGCCGTCCACCACTCATCGGTCTCAGAACCGGCAAGGCCTCTAGCAAGCCTCACGACATGCAGGTTCGGCCATTTGGCAGTCGTTGACTCGAGCGCTGACCTTTTTGGACAAGTGACGATGGTGCCCTATTCAACGGTCAGGCATTAACCCTTGACTAACTCACCTGTACCATGTGGTACCCGTGTGCAATTGCAGCATTGTGCAGGAGGACCTCATAATAACTCGGCATCCCAGACAAGTGACCCAAGCCATGATGCAGCAGCGAAGTGGACGGCCAGAGGTTAAGGCCGTTGTGCTTTGCAGGAATGCATTCAAGTTGCCAACGAGAGCGAAGCAACGGACTCGGACCCTAGGGCTCCTGGCCTGGGCATGGCTAACGCGGAGAGGGCGTAAATAAATCGATTATGACTACCAAAGACAACGGTGTAGTGGCTGCTGGCATCCGTGATACTGTACATACACTGCGGTGGAGAGCAGACCCAAGGCTGGGATCCGGTATCGCCAGTGTCGCCAATTTCGAATCGGGGGACCTCGAACTCGAACTTTTGCACACAATCAAACCCACCTAGGGCAGCAGTGGATTGCATTGGGGGAACCTGGAAAGCGGGCACCGTGGCACAGTGGCACCCTTGCGCTGTCTGTTTCCCACTCTGCAGTGTCAGGCGGCTCAAAGCCCGGATGGGTGACTTGGACACACTGAGCCCAGGCCCGACTTTCGTCACTGCTCCTTAACTGGCCGAAGCACCGACCTACATACTGCACTGCACAGTAAGCAGGAAAGCTTCCAACGGCTAAACAATTTCGCGACATCTGGAACAAGGTCATTTTATGCGATCGAGCAGGAGCTCCTTAGTGACGACAAAGAAACTTGAAATTCTCACAGTCGATGCTTGAGATGCATCCACAGACGAAATGGACTTTGTATGTTGCCGCCTGCCCCTTTTCCACGCCCGCGTCTATGCAATTGCGCCAGAGACAAGCCGGGAGCTCGCACGGCACTCATCCACTTGATGATATAGCGAAAGTTGACGCTGACGTAGAATTTATTGTGTTAGTGGTCGCGCCTCATAGCACATACGCCTCTGTCGTCGGGAAGTTCACGCAAGGACTTCGCAAAGGATCCCGCCCGTCGCCTACATCGCTTTGAGAAGGAGTACAGCCAGCTGCTGGTGAGCTCTCGTGCCTCGTCCTTGTCCTCCATCGCCGACCAATTGGCGCTAACCAAGCCCGTTACATTGTCCAGCAAGCATGGCGGAACTCGTCCAACCTTGCGACCGACGCCGAAGCTGCCGAATATATCGAGATACGCCTCCAAGAACTGACCAACCTTCTGAGCGATGAGTCCCGCAGGCCGCTACCACATCCTTGTATTTCTTTTGCAGCCGCAAAGCAGGTCTACATTCCGGTGGCCAAAATTGCGACAAGCTCCTTCAGCGAGTGGATAGTCAAGGAGGCTGTCCTCTTCTTCGCTACCCTAATCGAGAGCGAGGAGGAGGCCTTTGTGGAAAATGATAACTTCTCGGCCAGTCTCACTAACTTGCTGGTGCGCATAACTGGCGCGAATAGCATACGACTCGGCGCCGACACGGAGGCTCGTGTGGTCGAACTCGCCTTCAACATCACCACAAAGATCCGACTCGCTCCCGAGATCTTACCGGCCTGGTTTAAATCACAGCAGAACGGGTCACAAGGAGGGAGGCAGCTACTGGATGGCCGCGAGAAGTTTACTGGGAGGACACAGAAGCAGGACTTCCCTCTCTTTTACCTTCTCATCGACTACATTCACCATGAAGGCAAGGTGGGCGATTTTGCCCGCACCGGTCTGCTTTATATCATCGAGGCCGCATCAAGCTCCATCGCCCTCGAGCAGTGGATCGTTGAGAGCGATCTTTCAACCCTCATGGCCACCGGTTTGGGCGCTCTGTATAGTCAACTGAGTCGTAAACTCGTCATTGACCACCCCGCCAAGGACCTCCCGCCAATTCTCGCCTTTTCGGACTACGAGCATCCTAAATCCAACTACGAGATTATCAGCTCCACGTCGTTCGAGTTTCAGTCACACCTCGATACCTTCCTTTCCCATCTCCTCTTTTGGCAGGATGTCTTGAACCATTGTAGGTCGGTCGAGGTCAAGTCCACTCTCCTGGAGCATTTTCAGGTCATTTTTCTGCAACAATTATTGTAAGACAATTTTCCACCCTAGGACGCATAACCTATTGCTAACTATGATTCAGATACCCCTCGCTGCTTGAGTCTTCCGATATTGACGGCGGCTCGTCAGTCGCTGTTTTGACGTACCTACGCCGCATTCTAGAATCCGTTGACCATCCCGACATGATTAACCTGATACTCCACTACCTTCTCGCTTTGCCAGACATGGTGTCTTCTATCCCATCTGACTCGCTCGATGTTGTGAGTGCAGCTCGGAAGCGAAAGTCTATGGACCTCGCTACCATGATGGCCTCCAGGGGCGAAGCTACGGCAGACCCCTTGCTGTTCAATCTGGTGGATCTTATCCTTGCGTGTCTTCGGTCCCAGAGCCACCAAACCATTTTCGTAACCCTCCAGTTGATTTCGGTGATTCTTAAGAGGCATCACCGCTATGCAGTTATAACTCTTCTCTATACCGAAGGTGTGATCGGAGAATCGACCTATAGAACATCAGGAGCTCATCTGCAAGAAGTTGAATATCTCATGTCGTTAGCTGGGACGGTTGGAGGCCAAGACAACTTCGACGAAATATACGACAACGTTTTAAAGGATACCATGACGAGACTCGAAAACCATCCTTGCTCTATCAAGCTGGTAACCCCCAAGACGTCAACCAACAACCATAAGTTGCCGGCCATCCCCGACAGCCTTCCTGGTGCCCCAAGGGATGTTCGGTCTCACACGCTCCGCCCCGACGATCCGCTCCTCAACATCATTCTTGATAGACTCCAAGCCTTCTTTGTCAATCCGGTGGAGACGAATCTGGCACTCACCGAAGCTATATTTGACCTGGCGGTTTGCGGGTTCATGCATCTGGAAGGCTGGTTTCTACGGCACCCACATACATATGTGTACGAGGAAGATGAGGATGGGCCACCACTACCCGAGCCACCTCTAGACCCAGAGTCGCCGGAATATGCAGAATACCAGCATGTCCAATCCATGCAAGCGTGTCGCCGGCGGCCAAAGTGGACGCAACGAAACCTGCCCCGGCTTCTCACCATTCTTAGGGACCTTTGCGATCAAGTGTCTGCCTATCGTGAGACCGTCCCGCGCTTTGACGACCTCTTGCAACAACGACGCGAGGCATTCCAGACAGCAGACTCTGCAACACCGGCCCCGATTGTACGAGCTAAGAATCTTACATCTCAACCACCGGTGATCAGCAGCCCTGCTATCGAACGCACAATCAGCGACGACAAACGCAACACGTCTCGAGAGCGGCTAACTGGGCTTGAAGGCTTTGCGCAGCGCATTCTGTCCGAACTCGGGACACCGAGCCGGTCAGGCAGCCCACGCGGCCGGAAAGAAGCGAATCGCACCTCATCAGATCGCTCCACCCCGGTGCCCCCGTACGAGACACCCGTTCGGCCGTCCGCACAAGGTGGTCTAGCCGTCAGGTCATACTCGCCCAGCAGCGCGTCAAGCGTGTCGGGTGCCCGGGTGGATAGCAAAGCAGCGGATGCGATCGCTAACCAAGCGAAAGCATTCCAAGCTATCGATCAAAGTATCCTCGCCCGCCGAGTTGGGATCCCCGTGACCCTGGCCAAGCAGGAACAACAACAGATCGAGCCGATCCCCTTCAACTTGCAAAAACCGCAACTGCCGGTTGAAATACCCGCTGACAGCAGCGATGATACAGTTGTAGGGGCAGACATTGGGGCTGATGGACAGAGCGACTCTGCTCTTGCGTCCGAGGACGACGCTGCCACGCCAATCGAGGAGAGGGCTGTGTCGGTCTCGCACGTGCTCACAAATGTCATCGTCTTGCAATCTTTCCTCTTTGAACTGGCTAGCTTAGTGCAAGTGCGGGCCGGCTTGTTTGAGGAGGTACGGTTTGCGTGACCGAGCTACCGGCCTTGCATTATCCGTTGGGGACGACTTGTTCGTATTTGGAATTTGTGCGTGACGAGTGAGCTGAAAGCATACTTATCAAAGATAGAGATGAGTACTTGTTTTGCTTTTTTTATTTCGACAGAAATTGGGAAGGGGTAGGGAGGCCGTAAAGGTTTTGTCGCATTGCTTGGCGTCAATGGGCGTTGCACACCAACGTTTCGTTGTTCCTTCAGCCTTGTTCTCGTTTTCGTTGTCTCGTTGGAGCCATTCGTACCCCGATATCACTTTTATTCTATTTTAGCTTGCTTCCTCTTCTTCCATTCGACTGGCAATGACACATAGGTATAAATAAGAGGTGTCAGACTTCAAGAAGTTCCCTTTATAGAGAGAGTTTCTTTACTCCCAACTGTCGCTGCTTGTGCGCTGCTGTCTGCTTCATGTGGCTAACTACCTATCTAAGTTACCTTGGGCGAACAAAGCGGTTGATGCCTTGCCCGTGATTCCTTCCTGGAAACCGGGGGAGGAGTTTGCGTGCACGCTCGAATATTCGACTCAGGGGCCAACAACCCCAAGAGACAAATGGTGTGTCAATGATTCAGCGGCACCCCGCGAAAAGTAACAAACAGCCAGCACAAATTTTGAAATGAGTTTTCACGAAAGCAGCTGACCACATTAAGACCACAGACACTTCAAGCGTTAAAATCGACAGTGCAAAGCCAAACAAGAACCGATAAATATGGGGGAAAGATCAAGATATTGAAGGTAATTATATCTCTAAAGTATCATATGTACAATTACAAAGTGTGATCGATTAACTTGGAACACCATTTCCGCCAGCAGGTTTAATCGCCGTGCATTATATCGAAACACAACCCAACACCGCCAACATGGCATGGGTCCAAGCCAATATCCCCCCCAAAAAAAGGCTTTTTTATATTACCCTCTCTTCTTGACGAAAAGATCGATTCCCAAACACATAAACACCTCACTCTCCCTTTCGGCAAACCGATCACATATCGATCACGCTCTGTATCTTCGTGATCATTTCCTCCACACTAAGATAGAGAGCATGATCCAAAGTTTCATGGTAGCCGGCAAACTTAGAGGGCAGCGACGGCGCCGAGGACCATGAGGCCGAAAGAGCCAGCAACAGCGGCAGCACCGGCGGTGACGACGGGCTTGTCGCTGCTGGTGGTGCTGCTGGCAGCGGGAGCGGCGGAGCTGACGGAGGAGACGAACGAGGACACGGCGCTGCTGGGGGCAACGGGATATCCGCTAGGGGCGGCCGAGGAGGGAGCCGGGGCAGCGGAAGAGGGAGCCGGGGCAGCGGAAGAAGGAGCCGGGGCAGCGGAAGAGGGAGCCGGGGCGGCGGAAGAGGGAGCCGGAGCCGGGGTGTCGTCACCTCCGCCGGCGAGGACGGCGGCGCAGAAGGCGTCGGTGGCGGGGACAACCTCACCTGTTTGGTTTCTGTCAGTTCATGTGTTGCCTAAAGAATTGGGAGAGGTGTTGGTGTCTTACCAAGGGCAACGCTGGCAGTGCATGCCTCGATGACGCAGGTGGTGGCGCCAGCGACGAGGGCGTCCTGGTTCTCGCAGATGCACTTGTAGTCGGTGGTGGCGCAAGGGATCGCGGCGGCAGCCTCGTCAATGCAGGGGATGGCGCACTTGGGGATGCTGGAGATGTCCTGGGCGGAGGCAAAGGCCACGAATGCGGCAACGGCAACGGCGGAGTACTTCATCTTGACTGTTGTTGTGTGTTGTTCGTGGGTGTTTGGAGTAAACGAGTGTCCAAGGATATCGATCTTTAACAAAGCGAGTGTGTTGATGAGGAAGGGAAAAAAGGAAGATGTGGCTGCTTAGGGAGAAGGGGTGGTCTTTATGCGAGTTGATGGGATCTTGCTTTAGTGGTACCTTCAAGGGTTGGTGAGGGGAGATGGAGCCCGAGCCTTGAGCTCCATCTCGATACCCCCTGGAGTAGTGTAACTGGGTCAAGGAAGATGACGGCGGGTCAATGGTGTGGAGATGATTTTCCCAGTTGTGTTTATGTGGCAAGAGGCTTTGGTCATTGGCTGGACTGGACATGAAAAGGGGAGCCCAATGATGCTGAAGGATCGGAATAACCCTGCAAGTCCATTATGCCAGGGGCTGGATTGAGTCCGATTGACATTGGATTGAACTCGTGGAGTGGCTTTTCCCCAGAATCCGTGTGTCAAGGGAAACCGGGAGGGGCGTCCACTCGGAAAAGGACTTGGCCAAATTCTTTTTGTACAAGGAAATCCGGGGAAGTGGGACGAGGCGTAGCATATGATGGATAGCAGCCTCGGCACGATTTTACAAACCTTGAATACCTAAACATGTGTATTCCATACCAGGTAGATTTCCTGGTACGGGTTGTTCCCTGTGCGTAGATAATGTGAACCGTGGCTCACAGCTTTTCTCTGGTTTTATTTTTTTGGGGGGGATTCGCGAATGCCAATTTGGTTTGCTGCCGTGGGTGAGCTGGTCAAGGACAATGGCAATGCGAAGTCCCAGTCGGCCCAGGTACCAGCATTTGTCTCTAACCTCATTTGGTGCAAAGCAGCATTAGAACCGTTTTGTGAGTGGACCAAACCGGGCAGGTGGTCATTATTCTCTCGTGTCCATAGAGTACCATAGGCGACGCTAGACTAGGAGGAGGAGGAGTGAGTGCCAACAAAGTCTTTGGACTTGATTTTTGTTTTCTTTTGCCACCATCTCAGTTCAAAGTAAGCTCATCCATCCCGAGTTGTTACACAGCAGTGACAATGAGACCTTGAATAGGCACGCTCTTCGTGTGGGCTTCGCTGAAGAGCGCAACGAGGGTGGGATGAAGAGACATTGGCAGCCGAAGCTTCGGCTGATAGCAAATGATAGTTGAGCGAGTTCCAAAATAGATTCAAGGCTCGTCGACGTCGACGTCACACGCCCAAAGCCATCCCAAGAGAAAATGAGACACAAAATTGCCGTCCTCATGTACAGATCTGCTCAGAGTGTTTGACCCACTCCCAGGTTTTCTCTTCTCAGGAAGAAAAAAAAAACAAGATTGTTCGCCCATTTCAATCGAATCCGGTCAAGTCCAGTCCAACTCGACGGAAACTGCGGCGGGAAGGGTGTCAGCATGGATTCTGTGGTGCAGTCTTGGCAGTGGACTCTGGGTGTGGCTGGCCCCCGTCGACCGTTTGGTTTGCCCCCTTTTTTATGTTAGTGATGGGCCCCTTGCAATCCAATAGTGCTCAACCACCAACCATGTTCGGTTCCCCGCAAGAAAAGACGAGCAAAGCCCACCGGTCGGCTGCATCCCCAAGATTACAGGTGTCTTGGTCAATGGGGCCGGCCGATGGGCGATGACCTAAGGTACGGATACCCCTGTCACTATCACGGGCAAAGCACACGAACCTGGTGCGTCCGCCGAAGCCGAGGAACAGAACGCTGCCAAGCAAGGCAAGGAAGGCCTGGTTCGCCAGCATCGCCAGGCAAAAGGCTCCACGAAGCATATGATCGATCCTACCCCATCTGTCAAATTTCCCGTCCCCGTTCTCGTCGCGTTCGGGTACCTAAGGTCACTTCACTGCAGGTACCGCCAAGTGCAACTGGACCAACTAGACTTGGAGTCTTTCTCCACGGAATCATCTAGCAGGCGCTATTTGAATCTTGATTCATATTTAATCTTGGAGAAATCAACACGCAGCATCTCGTGCCTGACTGAGGTAGGATCGATCCATCAGCTGTTTGACGTGTATATACTCCGTATGTAATTAATTGATAATTCTACCCCGTGCGGGTAGCTCAGGGGCCTGTTTTATTCCTGTTTGCCTTTCTTCAGGAAAGCTCTCATATGATCATTCAGGATAACAAAGTGAAAGGTGTGTCAAATAATGACATAACTTGACTCTTGCCATTGAGTAAGACCGAGTGAGAAGTGGTGCCATAATATGGAAGTAACAGAGTTGGCAGAGTCCTCAACACCTCACGCTCACACGCTTTCCCTTCTAGTCAGGACAAATTGTCCGAGCAGCTTGCGTAATAACTTAACTTGAACGCTGTATAAGCTAGTAGCAGTTGTGTTCCTTGATTCCCGCTCTTGCATACCTAAGAGAGGCCGCCCGTATTTTATCACCTTGAGGTCCGGTTTTGAAACCAAGGTCCTTTTCGCCGCAAGCCAACGCACATTGACTGTGGTTCCTGATCATGATGCAGCCAAGGAATCTTGTTAGGGATAGCTTCAGGTTCAAGTTACCTACTCAACGTCAGCCCTGGCGAGCTGGACAAGCACTCAAATCAGTGCTAAAGGCACATGGACACTGGATATCGCAAGATGTCATAGAGAGATACACCAGTCTCACAGTACCAAACAGATGCAGTTTCTACAGATGCCTGTCATCCAATCCAGGAAGGACGTCATGGACTCAACTAGCGTTAAAATCTCGCACCGTAGCTCCCTTTGAATCTATATTAAGGAACGTTAGGTTTGGATAAGAGCGCAGCGGCCAAGATTGTTAAGGACAACCACAGAGGTAGAAAGCAAAAGAACTGAAATGATGGAAGATAACTTGTTTGTTCCCATAATCCATTATTTGGCCAATAACCCTAATTATTTACGTATGGCCGTTCACGGACATCATGTACCCAGTACCAAGGTAACCTCTAGCACTGCGGTTTTGTGACATCAGGCAATGTACCATGTGCAGGTAGGTACCTATGTTATCAATACGTTCAGTAACCAAGCGCCGGGAGATCTTGGACTGGAACAAATCAAATGCCAAGTTATCAAGCAACCGGGACTCCACTAGGATCCCACGAAAAAAGTTCCTATCTGCTTTATATGCCGCCTTGCTCAGGAAATACACTGTTGTACTCACTCGTACGATAGGTAATGATATTTAGAGCTCTATAGACCTCGGGTTCAAAATTGAAGATACAGCAGGGTCCAAACTTTAGCATCACTTCCAAGTCCTCTCTGTTTATGTCTTTGGTATAGTTCGTTCTTAGACGCAAACGACAACCCGCACATTGATTCATAACTAATGTATATATCACTTGTATACAGCATCTTATAAGCGGGCATGTGAAGGTAAATACTTTGTTCCCGGAAGCCATTTACTACCAAGGTTGTTTAAAGTTCTGACATCCAGGTCAGGATTATGACATATAAGATATAGTCAAACCAGTTGCTTACCTTAGTCATGAATATCAGCGACTTGCTTTCTTATTAACCTACATAAGATGTTCAAACCCATATAGCCCCTAACGTCTCCTACCTTGATTCCGGCCCACATTGCCTAGCTCTGTCATCGTCATTCATATCCAACTAAGATGAGCGCATGAAAAGACTCTAAAGACATGAAAAGGCATTGCCACAGGGATAGACCACTACAGTACTACAGCTCGGCCAAGATGCCTTATAATCTTCAGTTATTTAAACCTCTTACCCGCGACTCAACACCAGTGTAGTGACTTGTAGACTTCCTGGTGTGTCTGAGCGAAGGCGGTTACCAGACGTATGATAGGCCCAAGGAAAAAAGATCAATAAAACGGAACTCAAGCGAAACGCGACTGACTTTATTATCAAACCAGTCATGCCGAACCCATACCTTTACCTTCCTTAACTATGGACTCCCGGAAAGAGTTGTGAGACCTAAGGTAAGGTAATAGGCATGTACTGTGCTGGAGCAAACACATCGGAGATCTGACAGAACTCAGATTAGATACCTCACCTTATTTCCTTACCAACCTAAGTTAAAGAGTCAAGTAGCTCGGTTTCAATCTAACTTTAAGAGCTGACTTTTACGGCGTACACTGCCAGTACAATGTATATTCATAAGGGGTTATATCCGATATCTACACACGTTAACACGCCGCTCGTTTACAAAGCCCCTTCCGCCCGCTTACAGCCCTCCACCTTCAATGTTACACGCCAACTTAGTTCAGACAACGCTACCCAGTTGCTTAGGTATAGAGGTATCTAGATAGTTACCTCCAGGCCATACCCTACCCTCAAGTAAGTAGGTAACTGGATAGGCAATGCAAGAGCATCTGCTCAGAGAAACTTCAACAGTGAGGAGGTGCCCATATGAACTACCTTATCTTTTCAATTAGACGAGATGGTTAGAGAAAAGAATAACCGGGAACTGGGTGCCTGGAGTTGCTAACGACAGTAGCTTTGGGTCCCGAGTGATCTTATGACAAAGCCGCGGTAGGGCACGTTGAAAATTTCACATGTTTAGCAACACAGAAAATGCGATCAGGTTCGCGTTGCTTGTCGGGTAGTTGGAACAGGAATGTGATAAAGTCAAAAGCTTTTGCATTCAAAACACGCTAGTTAACCTATGGATAAAGCGCTGGGGACAACATGGCCATCGGCTTGTTGAGATAATTGACCGAGAGATCAAGAAAGGCAGGAAGACAAGATTTGCACAGCGAAACTCTGCGATCCCTAGAGCCCAACAAGACAACAGAGACGCCAGACCATCAGACAGCCCATACGTACAACAATGTAATTCCTGACGACACAAACAAGCCAAGGCAAGAAACCGTTACACAGGGCTGGTGGGATCCTTGAAGCTTCCGCCGCTTCCGCTGCCAGATCGCACACTACTGCGGCCTGAACCGAGGCCGGAACCTGAACCCGAGCCCAGACCGGAACCAGATCCGGATCCGGATCCGGACCCAGACGCAGAACAGAACGGACCATCGCTTCGTTGGCGGCTAAAGTGAAAGCCTGGCGGCCCTCGCAATGCCGTCGATCCTGGGGTTCCGTGAGCTCGAAGACGGTGAGAATGCGAATTATCCGAAGCTCCAACGACCGTGGCGGCGTTAGCCCCATTGCTGTCGCGCTCGTCGTCATCCGTGGACTGTGTAAACCCTGACACATCGCTCAGCATCGAGGAAGAACGGCCTCTAGCTTTGTGATGCGGCGGGGTGCCGATGGGGTTCTGCAGCGGGTTCGAAAACGGAGGGAACTGGTGCGGAGGCAGAAGGGAAGGAGCCTGGGGCTGCAGCGAGGTCGCTGGCCACATCGACTGGTGGACGAACTGGCCACCAGTTTGTGGGCCCCAGGGAGTATTTCCGTACTGGGTCGGAGCGGAGATCTGGTCGTACGTGAGGTCGTCCTGGAAGCTGGATAAATACGCCTGCATCTGACTGGCCATCTCATGAACTTGCGCCTGCTTGGAAATGTTGATAGCCCGGGCAGAGTTGTACCTTTCCACCAGTTGCTGCTCGGCCCGTGCTATCTCCATTTCAAGCAGAGCTCGCTGTTGTCGGCGCCGCTCGGCCTCGCCCATGCCCTGAGCATTTGCGTCGGTTATCCGCGCGTGCTCATTGTCCACTTTGGCGATGCGCGCAGCAATCTTGTTCCGCTTTGCCTGCAGGGCGGCGTTCTCCTCCTCAGCTGCTTTGATCTCGCGGTCGATAGACGCTTTGAAAGCCTTGAAAGAGGTGCGCGCTTCGTCGTATTTGGTCTTTGCCTCCAGCCACTCCTTCTGCTTGGCCTGGTGTTTCTCGAGCAGATCTTCTGGCACTGTCTCAAACTTCTTCAACTGTATATCCAAAGCAGCGATGGACTCCTCCGCCCGTTTCTCCTGGATCTTATTTTGCGCGATCTTCTGCCTGAGTTTCTCGTCATCCCCCCCGGCCGACTGCACAGCAGCTGTGAGCTTCTCGATCTCCTTTTTGGCTGCATTCACCTTGCGGTTGTTATCTTTCCGGACTTGCTTCAGGCGAGCTTTTTCATCGGCAAGCTTTGCCTCGGCCGCCGCAATCGACGCTCTTAGGGTAGTAGCCGGGGAGTCGTGCCGCGTACGTGGTCGCTGAGGGTTTGCTGTCTTTGCCGTGCCTTCGGGATCCTTGTTCTTTGCCTGAGCAGTTCTAACGCTCGTCGAGTGGATCACCTCGCCAGTCCGAGTGCTTACGAATTCAAATTCGTAGTTGGAGTAGGGGGTAAGCCCATATATATCCCCTGTCCAGCGCGTCCCTTGCTTCTTTTCCTCCTCGCCACCGTCCATCGGACTAATGCGCGTTGCTTGCCATACGGCGTTGTTGACCCTGATAAAAAAGGGCTTGGTAATGGCAGTGCTGTCCTTGCTATCCTCCTCAGCGTCATCCTGTTGTGGTGGATCTGGGAAATGACTCGTGTTGAAGCAAACCTCGTCACACCCAACATAGCAGATCCAGATCTGTTCTGGCTGTGTGTTAAACGGCGCGTTCCCGAGATTGTGAATGTCGGTTGCGTTAGACCCTGCGGATTCCGATGCAGCATGCGAGAGTTCGTATTCCTTAACCATGACAATCTTTGTGCTCGCTAGGGCCGCCCAAAGGGGTTGTCTAATCCTGACCTGAGCACTCTGCTTCCGCTTCTTCTTTGTGGAAACAGTGGTTTGCAGGTGGGCATCGCTGTCTGCAGCCATGATGGCGGCATCGGACGAACCTTCGTTGGAAAACGAGGCCGGCTTACCCGCCTCGGGATCCAACTGGGTCTGTGACTGCAAGTCCCGTCTCTCTCTGCGTAGGTACCACTCCCGAATATACCGAACAAGTCCTTGGGTGAGAATGTGAATAGCAAGTATGCTCCTGACCCAACCGTAGGGCCCCTTTTTCTCAAAAGCGTGAACAGTCGGCTCCAAAGGACCCTCCGAAGCCGGGCTGAAGAAGCGATTCGTTCCGAATAGCGAGCCCAACTTCGACACGCTAGCGATTCTAGTCTGACGAGTCAACTGGGAAAATCCCACGATCATGACGCACGATATTATGTTGTTCGCAGTGCCTTGTCTCGAGCTTCCTCCACCCCCGAGTGTGAGAGATATCACAACTTGGGCGAGATCCAAGATGAACTGCTGCATCGGGGCCCAGAGAAACAACCATATCGCCAACATGATAACATCCATACAGATCAAGGTTGTCAGCGAGGGCGTGCCTTGATTGCCGTCGAAAATCTCGGCGATGCTTAGACCGGAACTGGTGGTCACGGGTGGGACGAAAGTGAGAAGGGTGAAGAGCATATAGATTGTGGCCAGTGTTGCTGGAGAGGCCTGCATGACAATGATGAGAATCGCAAGGGTGTCCCGGAGCGGACAGGATTGAAGGACGGTGAGGGCCAAATCCAACGGACCCGGGTCGCGGTGTACATTGTTGTTCTTTGCATCGTTGACGTCGATCCGGCGGTGATTCTCCTCGGGAACAAGGTGCGGAACAGGCAGCGAGTCGGTCGAAGAGGACTCGGAATAAGCGCCTAGTGACGCCCGGCGCAGCGCCTCGGTTATGCGATGTTCGTGTGCCATGTCGTGGGAATGCGACGCGGCGCCATTCGTCGTCGAGGGTAGGGACGGCAGAGGCGGTGCCGTAACATTGTCGACAACCGGATTGAGGCCACTGTCAAACTGGAGCTGGCTCTGGCTCTTCCGCTTAAGAACGCGCTTTCCGGGGCCTACAAGGCCATTTTCGTGTCTAGTGTCGCGGATGTTGGTTGCTCCCTGTGGACGCTTGGCTGAATTCGACGCTCGAGGCATACGCTTTTGTCGCTGACCCAGAATCGTGTTCTGAGCCAGCCCAGCACCGATGGGGTGATCGAGAGTCGGCGCGAGCAAGGTTTCGGATGGTCGGGGAAATTGTGATCTGGTCGGGGCTATCCAAGCTGCTCCTTCACGGGGGAAGCGATCCGGGACTCGCACAACTGGATGGATGGGGCTACCTTGGGCTTGTAGCAGCCACTTCGGAATCGCACAAACGGTCCCGAGAAAGCGATAAATTCGGCATGCGCTATGAATAACGGTGCCGTACTCTATAACAAAAGCCGGGGATTTGGTCGTTGATGGCGATGTTCTAAGAGGGTTGTGGCAATGAAGGATGGAAGATTCTTGAGAAAGGCGGAGTTTTTGGATTAGGATTTGGATTTGGAGGTAGACGTTTTCAAAGCAGCAACCTAGAAGAACCTACCTAGGCAGGTGGGAGGTGCCAGGCCTGCGGCAGACCAAAGTGTGTCCGTACAGTGCTAGTTCAGTGGAGAATAGAGGGAAAGGAGCGGGTTTGCCGGGAGCTTAAACAGTGCAAAGCCGGCGGGGAAGCAGCTGAACATGGTGTCACACAGGGGCAGCCCCGCGAAGAATTCCGTTAAGAAGCACCTCCCGTCGATCCGGGCAGTTTGCAAATATCGAAATCCATGTCCACTCATGGAAGGCTGGCTCCTGAAATTGCAACCAACAAGCGCTGGGTCTCCAGGCTTGGAAAGCACAGCTCTTCGCAACGGCCGCCCAGGCGAATGAATGCAAGGTACGCGCCAGTATCCGTACCCGGGCCGATGTGGAGGTCAATGAGCCCATGGATGGCATAAAGCTTTCCATGATGGGCCACGACTCCCTACAGACTACGGACACAATGTAAGATTTCAAAGCCCAGGCGTGCTGAGGTGTTGTGCCACACCGCCGAGTCAAGGCAGCACGTTACATGCTGAGTTCTTGTCAGTTAAAAGGAGACTTGGTTCGTTTCAATTTTGAGGTCAACACGGTCAGTTCACTTTTCATCGGTACCGTCAGGTAGGTAGGACATGCACCTCATTCCATGATGAGTGCGGAGGGCGATGTCACTTAACAAGACTTTCTTCTTAAGACGTGAACAACGCAGTGCAGACTGCAGCGGGTACCGCAGGCGCAGGATGCAGGAAGGCCAGTTATATTGTGATTAAGGTGTCGATCACTCGGGGCTTCCAGGTTATATATACCTGATTTCTCGTGCCTCCCCCTCCTCTCACCTCCCGTCCGTCTCACTACCGTGACTACCTACACGTGTGTATCTCGGTGGGAAACCTGTTATAAAGAATGAAATATTTGTTTTGCCACCATGAAACAACTGGGGGTTGTTTGATTTTATACGGCGGAGCGGGACGGTCGACGCCACAAACAGCGTTTCGGGTTTGTGCAACTCCATGTCCAATTAAGGTATTGGAGACAACACCAGACTGCCACCGCCGGTGACAGCGACGACAAACTGGAAAGTCGGCGGATGACCGACTGATGGTTGCAACCTTGAACGTCAGCCATCTCACCTAACCCCCCGCACTTCAGGTCGTAGAGCTAATAAGCATCTAGCAGCATCTGGAATTAGCGGTAGAGCATGTTGATCTCGTTCGGCATTTGAACGCCATCTCACCCGCTCGATTGGCCAGATGCAAAGATGCAATTTCCAACGGCCAACGTGATTGCTCACTTTTGCTGCTTATACCCCACCACATCCAGACTTCAAGAAGCTGTTTATCTTTCCATGTGCTTTCCCGCAGCTACCTTAATTGTTGACCTACCCACCTACCTTATGCGGCCGCATCGAAGAAAGGGAAGCCGATGGCGCGAGAATCGTACATTTTGTAAGCACGTGCTAAGGTAAGGTAGGTACTCTCTCGTATCTACCGTCTAGACTCGGGTGAAACAAGCCTGTTCGTATCTTGTGTATCCTCGGTATGCACATAACCTTATCTGGTTGAGGAAACAAGAGGACGACGAGAACTCGAGAGCGACGTGTGCAAGATGGCCTGACCGGCGAAAGGAAACACCTACCTTATCCTTGACCTATATCAACCCACAAGCTAACGGCGCGTGACAACTGTTACACTCAGCACCAAACGAAACCATATTCACCCGTGCCAATCATCATGCGATAGAGGCCGGGTGAGCCGTCCATGGCCCTTCGATGGCCCCGCCTTGGCTTTGATCCTCTCGGTGGTGTGTACGGAATATGCGTTATAGACTTCTCCGGTATTGTAAGTCGGTTCGGGATATTTCCTATCTCAAGGGGCCATCCACCGTGTGTAAACATCAGAATTATCCCGAGGCTTCCGAGCTCAGTGATGACCATACTTCACAGGCCTTGCTTATCGATATCTAAAGTATACCAAGCCAAAATGACTCATTTCCGACGTAAAACGCATACCTTGCTCTCAAGCAAAAGAGCAGACAGAATGTACATGCCTTCAACCACTGCCTTCAACCACTGCCTTTTGCTTTTGCGCTGCTCCCAAGGTCTTCAACAGCGCCCTCTCGATTCCATGTCTCCTTCTCCAGCTGCTCTACCGCACGCACAAGACTCCATATCTGCGTCCTGGCCCTGACGGTCTCTTCCTGCTGCAGCCGGTACGTCTCGTCGAAGACGTCGACCATAAACTGAGGCATGCTGGCCTTCTTGGCTACCCTGTAGTCGTACACCACGATGTCCTCTTCTAGTTTGGCGGCAACCCTTCTGTGTTGGTGCGACAGCACGATACAGTCGAGCATAAAGGCGCTCGGCGCCGGCTCTCCCTCTGGCTTGACCCGCAGCTTGTGGTACACCGAGATCTTGTCGGGATAGACCAGGGGCTGAGTATGTCAGACGTCAAGGTTAGCGATTTCCTTTTTACACATGGTAAAATTTCAAGTTTGGGCACATCACACGAAGGGATGAGATATTGAAAGGAAGAATATTACAAATTTAAAGTCGGCTTTCAAGCTCCGCATGATCAGGCCGATCGCCTTGGGTTGCATGAGTTCAGCCCACTCCTCCCGATGGGCTGCATCAACGTGAACAGCAAAGTTGGTGATCCAGTTGACCCGCGCTGACTCGGCGTAGCGGTAATAGTTCACATTGTTCACGTGGCCCTGTGCAAAGTGCTAGTTAGACAAACCTGCCAAACTTATGTGAAGCCGAAATGTCATGACATACAAAGCTATCCATCTCTCCCCAGGCAACCTTCTGCCCATCCAGTCCCCGCCGGCCGCCGGTCAGGAAACCCTCGCTGCCGGCGAGGAGCTCTTTCCACTCGATCGCGATCGCGCGGAGTACGTCGGCAGCCTGCGAGACCTGTCTGTCGGAGCACCCGAAGATGATGCATTTTCCCACTCGGGAGCGTAGTTCCGTGATCCATCGAGCTGGCGGCGGCGGCGGCGGCGGCAGTTGTATGTCTAGACTGCGCCGAACTGTAGATACAGAGAAGTGTCTGCATTTGGGGAGTGTTGGAATCCATGATGCAGCCACTGGGTAGAAGACGTTTCCTGAGGGGGCAGTAGCGGAACCGTGGAAGGCCGAGGCGAGCCTCACCCAGGAGAAGGAGCGCATATTAGTGAACCTTGGACTCATCGACCAACCTGAGGGACCTAAGCTCCATCAATAATCCGTACTGGCTTTTCACTCTCTTCTCAAATCAAAACCCGTCGTACTTAGTTTCCTCGGGGAACTCAGAATCTGAAGTTCAATTTCATCCGCCGGTTTCCCGGTGGTTATTGTTGTTGTTGTTGTTCTTCTTCTCGTTCTGGTTCCTCGGCACCTCCTCAGCACAGCCGAGACTCTCTTCATCTAGGGGTCGGTCGCTAGGAGGACGGATGCCGAAGGACGGGAGGCGGGGTTGCCTGTCGCTGACAGCGCCCGTCGATGTCGTCACAGAGGGTGGGTGTTGGAGACCGCCAATTTCGAGTCCAATTCCACTGCCAAGACTTGGGGCTTCCCAGCAACAACTCACTCCAACCTTCAAAGCCGAGAGAGCGACTCTTCCAAAATGCCATCCCCCAACCCTGAGCTGAGAAGGCAGGTGATTGCCATTTATAAAGGTTAGTTGCTTCCCCAATGCCTGTAACGTGTCGTGAAATTTGTTTGAAAGCAGGCAAGCTCCAGACATAAGAATGATGAATATCCCATCATCCCCCCTTTTTCTTATCTGTCACACATCTTCACCACCATTACCGACACATGCTAAACCAATCCTCCGTTTTGTCCATAAGAGCTCCTATATCTCGGCCGCGAGTATCCGCTAGGATTCACCTACTTCCGGCCGCGCCTTCACCGCGCCTTCATGGCCAACGCGCAGCTTCAGGACGAGGAGCAGATCCGCAAGGGGATATCCAGGGCCGAGTTTGTTCGTAAAGGTCAACGCTGAGCCCATCATATATATCTCCCTGGTGATTCCAGCAGGCACCACATGAATCTCGAGTCTGGCGGCCAACAATCAGGTATACATGGGGCTGACAATAGGGCAACATTGAAAAACCAGCAGAAATCGAAGCATTGTATGGTTTTATTTCTTTATCTTTATAAACTCATCTAGTTCACGGAACTTACCTGCTCATATCATAAGAGATGTATTCTCAACCGGCTAACAAACTTTGTTTATACCAACTCCAGGTATTATCTCAAACGATACCGCACACTAAGAAAGAGATACGACGGAGTATGAAAGCATCAACTGTACCGTAATCAGTTCCTAGATACCCGAAAAAAAGACAAGGCATCGATCTGTATAGACGAAACCGGTTCGTCAAAAAGCGTTCTTTTACACGGGGGCCGGGGTTATTTGAGAGTTTGATTCATTGACATTTCGACGTCTGTACTTTGGGGTAAGTAACCTTACTCTCACAAACAGACTGGTTAGGGCGTTTGGCAAGTTACAGGTCCCGTGGGCAGACAAGAGAGCTGACTTATGTAAATCAAGTATCCAATTCGAAATCTGGAAATCAACATAACAACCCAGGGAAATAAAAATCATGCAGATACTCGCTTCCGTGCCCACCATGCTCCGATCTCAAGACACTCGCCCCAACTCGTCCCATTCTCCCTAACCAAATCATTCATCATCTTGCCCACCCAACCATCCCACTCGTCCTGGCTCTTCCCGCTGACCTCCCTCAAAACATGCTCCAGGCTCTGGATCATCTGCACCACCGTCAGCAGGGCCGTCCGGCGCAGTGCCGCCGCCCCAGGTTCGAGCGCCTTGCCGGGCGATATCCCTTCCTTCCCCGATTTGCGTCCCTTCGTTTCGATGTAGCTCTTCCCGTCCTTCGTGACCACCCCGCCCACGCCCTCTCGCTCCCAGCGTACTTCCGAGAGCGGCACGGCTAGGCGGCGATTTCCCACCCCCGTGAGGATCTCGGCCTCCTGTACCAACCACGGACCCACCAGCGTGCATGGTACTGGAGATAGTGAGGCCTTTTCCAGCGCCTTGGACAGCCACGAGTTGTACTCCACCAGGAAGTTGTTGAGCGGTGCGCTGAGGGGCGTGTTGGCCGTCATCAGGTAGGCGCCTAGACTGGCGGCTTCTTTCTGTTCGTCCTCGCTGCTGCTGTTGTCATCATCGTCACTAACGTTACCGTCAGCAACAGCAGCAGCAGCGGCCGCGGCTGCTGCTGCTGCTGCTGCTGCTTGACTCACCGAAGACGCCGCTGGCGGTTCCGGCACATGCGGCCTTAACATGCGCAGAGTGTGGTCACTTTCCCATATCTCGATGGTACCGCCCGGCATCAGAATTCGTAGATACTCATCCATCATGGTCTGCTGCATATTCATTGTCACCGTAAGTGACATATCCTTGACCATGACCAGGTCAAACTCCTCGTCCTGAAATGGCCATGGGATCTTCCGCAGGTCGTGTTGAACGAACCGCCACTTCATATCCTTGTCGGATCTGCCGTCGGCCGTCCCTCCCGCGGACGATGATGATGCCCGGGTACCCGGGCCGGGTCCACCTCCTCCAATCGTGCCGGAACCACTCGCACCAGGGGCGATAGGTGCGATATCAATCCCGGTAAACGACATGTTGGTATGTTGACCTTGCCTCTCATAATACTTGTAGCACATTGTGCTCCAGAAGCCAGACCCGCAGCCAACCTCTAGGACGCGAGTAGGCGGTTTATTGGCGAATGCGGGAGAGCATAACGGACCGCCGAACAGCTGCATAAGGAGTAGAGTCCTTAAACTTTGCCTGTGGAGCTCCTCAAGGTCAACTGGTAGGGGGTAGGCCAAGGTGGGATCGGCGATGTAGGTTCGGCCATTACGGACGACGAAGGGCTTGAGCTGTTGGGCAGCTATTTCGGCGCTGGACGGTGGCTCGCTCGAGAGCATGGTCCGGGTGCTCAGCGTCGTGTTGCCCGAGATGCTGGATATGCTCTCGGCGCGCGAGGCGGCATTTCCACCAGCGGCTTTTGAGCTTGCACCGGGTTCGGAATGCATGGCGGCATGTTGGGGCATGCGACGGTCTTGGAGCGGAGTGGAGAGGGCGGCGGCGGCGGCGGCAAAGTCGGCGGCGATGACAGAGGCTATGGGGGCGGTGGATGGGTTCGCCGACGCCGGGGTCCGGGCGGAGGAGGGTTCGGAGACACTGCCAGTAGTCAGGAATTTGAAGGCGGTGTCGTGGGTGTCGAGCCGAGGGGTTGCCGGCAGCTGCTTGTTCTGGAGGTATCTGGCTGACGACGCAGGCATTCGCTCCCGCTCCCGCTCCCGCTCCCGCAGATGGTCGCGCCTGGGAATGCGGTGTTCGGTAAGTGTTGATGCGGTAGCACCGCTCGCGAGGCTGGCTGACGAGTCCCGGTCCCGGTCCCGGTCAGGGTCAAAGACGGGCTGCTGCAGCCAGGGGAGCTTGGTGTGTGTGGCCGGCGACGATTGGATCTCGGTCCGCGAGCTGCTCGTGGTACTGGCGCTTGAGGTCCTGATGTGGCCGGTGACGCGCGATCGCTTCTTTGCTGCGGTGGTGGTGCCGGACGTCGAGTTGGATCGGGTTGGTCGATTGGAATTAGAATGGGAAGCTGGAGCTCCTGTTCTTTGTGGTTGGGATCCTGATTGAGATGATGCAGATTGTGGATGCGCCGGCTCGACTTGGTAGGCGGATAAAGGGGCCCTGGCGGCTGCATATCCCGAGAGGAACTCCATTCTGGCGGATTCCTCAGGCTCGCCTCGCCCACTGCTTGACACTGACACTCACACCGACACTGGCACCTCACACAACTTCCTTTGACTTCTCAATGGATCCAATGGATCCGTCCGTCGGGGCACTCTGCCACTCTGGGCTGTCCAGTCCCCGGTTGCCCTGGCTGAGCTGCCACTCGTCTGCCACTCAGGGGCTCGCAGATGCCGGGATTGGGGGTTCACTTTTGGAACTCGGGTCCAGGGTCGAAGAGCCCCGCCGGGAAAGGCGCAACTTAAGTCCCCAGTCGCTCCCGCCTGTGACGCTGTGACACCCCAGGCCAGTTTTCTGGCAGCTGGCCGGCTGCTGCAGTCCGTCAGCGCTGCAACGAGGCACTCCCGGGGCTCTTCAGGCGGTTCCCCCGGCTTGTTTTGCTTTGGTGGTGAACAAACTCAGGCTCATTCAATCCTTCCTCCTCTTCAGAAGAGAGAGGCATTCGCTTCCAGTCGTTTGGTTTGAGGCGGGGTTAGGCCAGGCGATCGGCAAACAATCCAAGTCGAACCTGAGGTGCCCTGGTTTTCTAGTGTAGAAGCATTCGAGATTTTCGGCTGTTTCGTTATCCCTTATATCCTGGCTGGCAAAGAAACGCGCCACAGATGCGGGCTTGGATGTTTCTTGGTCGCGATGCACTGACAATGCTCGCCTCGGCAGCAAAAGTGGCGGAGCCCAGTCGCTTTTCTTGTCAACTTATTTCCAGGAGGTCAGACTGCCGACTGTCACCACTCGGTTAGTTGATGGGTGTTTTGTACAGCTGCCACGGGGTTGTCGCGTGCTCGTGGGGGGCATGGCGCGTGGTCTGCTGTTCAAGAGTCCAAGGTTGGGTTCTGTTGCTTGTCGGTTTGAGTTTAAAGGGAAGACGAGTGAATGTAAGGCGAAAATGTAAAAAAAAAAAAAAAAAAAAAAAAAAAAAAGCAGAGAAATGAAAGAAGTGCAGGTTGCTGATGAGGACCGGTCGAAACCAGAAACCAGCCTAGCAACGCGTCACGATGAGAGACAGACGGACGGGTGGACGGTGTTCCTGGTTGGGGGGGGAGGCATTGACCGGCCGGATGGTCGGCGGGCCTCTATGGGATATAATAAACTGGAAGATAATTTTTCTTGTGGTTCCAGATCCGCCCGATCACAGTCTCTACTTGGCTTGCATCGAGCTTCCTGTCCTTGTCCTGCCTCCGAGTACCTCGGAGCGGCTGAGACCTCCCTCACAGGCTCACCGTGCTCCCCTTTAAGATGCAAACTGGTGTGGGTGGGAAGTATTGGTGGAGCACAGCCCGTACTGTGTTAGTGTTGACAAAGACAGTTTTGGAAAAGCTGGCCTTGCTGGTGAACTTCCCCGCAATGCTTTCCGCCTTTTAGACTGGACAACCAATGACCCAAATCCGGACTCATGGAGTCTTCGGCGAGACATGCTCCTGGTTCACTACGATGTAACTGCTGGTCTCTGCCAGCTCATTGGGCTGCCTGACCTCGACATGGAGGGCCGGCAGGCGACGCGGTAGTATGTTCCTGATGTGGGAGAGAGGCGGAAGATGAGAAGATGGCCCTTTTTGTCTCTTCCATCGTCGCTCACCATGTCAATGTCTGGTAAGTTGGCACCTTGGTGCGCCACCACACCACGCGTTGACAGACCAGTTGACAAGCAGAACGATGTCTGTGTGCCACCTACCTACTTGAGCCAGCTCACTGCTCACCACCCTAACCAAATCATGTCCAGACCGGGTCTGCAGCTACGCTATCACCTAAGATTGGGGCTGGTGGTTGTGCTCGAGCGCTCGCATTAAAGATGGAGCGACAGAAGAGGGGAAGAGTTGTAGTGACTCCGGTGTGGGTTCCGAGTCCGAGTCCCCCAGTCCAGTCCGCTCTTGACATCGTCGACCACTAACAATTGGCAACGAAACTCGCAAACATGGCCTGAGGCTACGACATCGGTAAGCTGGACGGTTATGGCCCTAAGCTGCTGAGCTCGGCCGGCTCTTGCCTTGTTCTTTGGTTTCCCGTCAGTTGGCCGGTGGCCCAGCTTAAGAGTCTTTGACCGTTGGGCGTCTCATGTGGAGACCACTGTGAAGTCAACAAGGTCATCTAGCATCTACACTGTGATGGATGGGCTCCTACTTTGCAGCTTCATGCGGGAACAGACGATAATATTGGCACGAAAGGGCTTCAGTTGTCTTCTGATAAGACTCGTCAAAGCAGGAACACGGTACGTATTCCATCCGCATGCCCCCCACCTTCGTCAGTAGCAGTGCCAATGGGATACGTTTCAGCCTTAAAGTGCAACAAAATAAGACTACGTTGAAGCGCCCTTAGTAAGCCGTATTCCGTACTATGATGGAGAGCTGCTGTGGTTGGTGTGACGAGCAAACAGTCTATGATAATCCAAGACAGGTGGCACAAGTGATATGCCATGAGATCGAGAACGGAATACCGGCACGTTTAGGTCTCGCCTCTTCGAATACAAATGCGTACCTTGATCCCCAGTTCAGTTCTTGCGCTGCACTCTCCGGCCACTGTCACGATGCCAACTACTATGCGCGAGCACCTATACTCATGGCAACTGGATGTTTCAGACGATACGAGAGCGAATCGTCAAATAATACGGGTTAAAAGTTGGCAGTTGGGAAGGGCACTTCGGTTTCACAAAATTTTCTGTGGTGAAACGCACTAGATTGCGGCCGGCGGGCACTTGTAAAGACCACCGAGGATGCCTCCCGTCGTTCATGATTCTCAGCCTCTGAATCTTGAACTCTCAGGTGATTTCCATCCTCGCATAACCTTCTTTGGTCCGATTACCAGGTAGTTTCTCAAGGGGATCACCAGCTCCTATCAATTCTCTTGGTGCACTTTATATCTTGAGATGTCTTATAAGCCGGTTTGAAAGCAAACTAGAACGTCCTATTTTAGTGTCTACGATACTCACAGACGCGGGCGGCTAGGACCGTAGGGAAGGAGCTGGAGGGCCACAGCTTTCCTGTTTCAGGTGCCGCGAGGCTACGAGTACCTACACTAGAGGGCGGCGCGAGGGGGTGACAAGGAACACGGCGCACGGCCATCATAGTCTAGTCACGTGGTTGTTTTAGGTAAGCAGCCAACCGCGTTGCCCGTTGCTTGCTATCTCTGCGTTCGGGATCGCAGCAGGCCACAACCGCCCGCGACGAGTCCCAGATGCTTTGGACACATTGAACAACGGCGTCCCACGCAGACCATATCCTTCACTCGAATATACATTGACGAAGCCGCCACAGTATTGCCAGCGACACGTTTGCTGCACATTCTTTACGTAGGTACGGATATGTCCGCCACCCTTTCTACCCGCACGCCATCGACCATGACAAAATCGCCCGCCTCCAGCCCCCCTCCCCTCCAGTCAACCCCTAGCGCTGTGTCCTCCTCCCGACTACTGGATACATTCACCTCAATTCTTTGTCGTCCCACGTCCCCTTCACCAGTCACACCTCCACATGTATCCGCACTCGCAGCTGCCAGCTCCAGCAGAGCAACGCCACGCGTTGGGGAAAGACTCTGACTAACCCGTCTTGCTCTCCCTTTAGGCTTGTAACTCTCACCAAAAGATATTAAACCCGACTTCACCATCGAGCATTTCTTCTTCCGGCACACGCATCAATCTTATCAGTCTCCAGTCGCTCACCTTGCCCGTCTGCGGCCTTGCTTGACTTGCACGAAAAAAAAAAAAAAACCGCCCACATCGAGTCCCCAACTTCGCGACAACCACTTCACGCTCCGTCCTCGCTGCTGGATGGCAACTTGATCGCGCGAGGCCGACCACATCGCGGCAGACGCTCAGCATATTGCATCCATGCCCGACCAAGACCCTGCTGAGCCTCATGCGAACCCTGCTGCTCCGAGATACTCGTCTGCTTTTCCCTCCCGCCGCTCGCGCTCCTTCATCCGTGACCCGCGCGCCCGACCCACGACCCCCCCCAGGCACGCCCTACCATCGGCTATAGATGGCAGATGGTCACCGGTCCATGCTGCAGCCTTTTTCGAACCCGCTAGCGTCGCAATACAGCTCTAGCAGTTCCATTGCCAACGGACTCCTTCTTAACTCCCTGCTCAACCAGCTTGTCATCGACCCGTCGGCCTCGTCTAAACCTCCCACCCAGGTGTCGTCGAGCCATAACATCCGAGGCATGTACGGACAGAACCACCAGCAGGGACACAATTCCCGTCTCAATGGCGCACCGGCCCGGCAACAGGGTATGCCCATGCTCTACAACTTTCAGCAGCAGACCGCCCATCAGCACCAAGCGCACGCGCAGCACCACCAGGCTATCCAGCCAGATCACTCCGGCCATGGCACTGCCGGCAACATGATGGGTCATTCTGCATATTCTAGTGGTGTCTTGTCGAATGCGAGTCCATTCTCTGGTGCCAACATGCAAAATGGCCACGGCGGGACTACTCGAGGCGGTCAGGCTCAGCAAATCAACGAGCATTGGGCAGAGCAGTTGCGCCTGCACAAGGAATCAGACCACGCGCACACGGCCATGACAGACCAGCATCAGCCGCACTACTATGCGCGTCTCAAGGCGGGAGAAAATAGAGGCATCGGTGGCACCTCAATGACCCCAGGGGGGTCTGGTCCCGCGGCTGATGGGGAGGATGATCGGAGAAGGCCTTGGAACATGGACAAGTCAAACCAGAGACAAGATTGGCACAATATGGACTTGAGCGGTCAAGGGTTGCGGATTCTTGCTCCTGCCCTGTTCAGCTATGAGTTTCTCCAGGAACTCTACATCGCATCGAACCAATTGACCAGTCTTCCTGCCGACATTGGCAGGCTGCGAAACCTCAGGCTCCTCGAAGCATCCAACAACCAGATTTCTGAGCTGCCTCCCGAGATTGGCATGTGCACAAACTTGAAGACGCTGCTTCTGTTCGACAACCAGATACACACCCTCCCCCACGAATTGGGCTTTCTGTACATGTTGGAAATGCTTGGCATTGAAGGAAACCCGTTAAACCATGCCATGAAACAGGAGATCATGGAACGTGGGACAAAGAGCTTGGTTAACATGCTGCTCGAACAAGCACCAAGTGAGCATCTTGTCACTTCCTCGGCGAGTCTGGGTGAATTACTAATTTCTTTTCTTCTCCAGTTTCTCTGCCTCCTGCTGCTCGTAAACCGATCATTGTCCAGGAAGATGTGTCGCCAAATCTCGAGAGGGTCAAAGTCTTTACCTGGAATATCCTCTGCGACAAGTACGCCACGTCAACACTGTATGGCTACACTCCGCCCGGCGCGCTTTCATGGGACTACCGGAAGGATCGAATTTTACAAGAGATTCGAGATAGGGACGCGGATATACTTTGTCTACAGGAAATCGCCACCGATGTTTTCCGCGACTTTTTCAGTCCGGAGCTCGCCCACAACGACTACAAGGGCATCCACTGGCCGAGACCCAAGGCAAAGACCATGTCAGAGAAAGATGCTATGGGTGTTGACGGATGCGCTGTCTTCTACAAGGGTAGCAAGTGGATTCTGATCGACAAGGTTCTCATTGACTATGCCAACATTGCCATCAATCGCCCTGATATGAAGAATCAACACGACATTTTTAATCGGGTGATGCCTAAGGACAACATCGGTATCATCTGCTTCTTCGAGAGCAGACAGACAGGCGCGCGAATTATTGTGGCAAATACGCATTTGGCATGGGAACCAACCTTGGCAGATGTTAAATTGGTTCAAACCGCTATCCTCATGGAGAACGTGGCCAGGCTAGCGGAGAGGTATACGCGATGGCCCCCGCTCAAGGACAAGAAGATGATCCAGATCTCGTCTGGTAGCGACGATGGCAACGAACCGAAACCCGTAGTCCCAGAACCAGGGCCCTCACAAGACTATCGCAACAACACCGATATTCCTCTGCTGGTTTGCGGCGACTACAATTCCACTTACGACAGCAGCGTCTACGAACTCCTCTCTCATGGGCGGGTTTCACCGAACCACAATGACTTTGGCAATCACCAATACGGCACCTTCACGCGTGACGGGATAGAGCACCCGTTTAGTATGAGGTCGGCGTACGTTCACCTCAACGGAACTCCAGACGAGTTACCGTTTACGAATTACGTACCTGGGTTCGCCGAAGTGATCGACTACATCTGGTATTCGTCCAACACGCTCGAAGTGGTGGAATTGCTTGGCCCTCCCGATCGGCAGCATCTCAAGCGTGTCCCGGGCTTTCCCAACTACCACTTCCCGGCAGACCACATCCAGCTGGCGGCCGAGTTCGTGATTAAGCCGCGAAAGGACAAGAAGATGGTGACGGAGCCGGATTTTGGATCAAGTAGTAAGGACCGGAGGGGGTGACGAGGGTAGCATATACTTTTCAATGTCTCTTGCTATCCAGCGATTCATCTCCTACTATAGGGCCTGGTTGGTTGGTCGGGTTCTTTTTGTTTGTCTGAAATTTTTCTTTAACTTTTTAGTTCGTTTTGATTGGTAGGCGGCAACGAAAGGTGTTTCTGGATTTGGATGTGCTCTCAACTAGTCCCTCTCTTTTTCTCTCTCTCTCTCTCTTGCCACTCACTTGCTCTCTCATCCCAACCAAGTGTGCGTGTACATGTTGTGCCTCTCTATTTAGCGTTGAAGCTCTGCGTAATTGAATTGATTGCGCTTGCGACTTATACGCGAACCCCTGGTTCTTCTTATAACTGTCACCACCTGTGTCTGGATTGGAGTAAGCTTGACATAGGAGTGCGTTCGCTTGCCCGGTGGTTGGTTACTTTATATGTATTGTCACTTTCTCTTTTGGAGGTGAAATAAATAAAACCTGGACGGATGTCTGGTTTGGAGATTTCGGGACTCAGGGTTAAGGGGAGTATATGAATGGATGGATAGGATATAACTGGTCTTTGTCGACCTTGGTATATTGGTATTTTCTTGGTTTACTTTTTATTTTGCTACCATGCTACTGCCTTACCGCCTTACTGTCCGGGCTTGGTTGGGAGGGACGATTGTGGGAAAGAAAAGGAGAGGGGACTACATTATCTATCTACCTCGGTATAGGTAGGGGAGGAAGTAGGCGCAAGTTTGATTGGTCAGGAACGCTGGAGAAACCTTGGGAGGAAAGCTAGGTTACCTAACTGTGGTTTGTTGATTTTGGCTGGCCGGACTATATGTACGAATATGAGAAGAACTTGGAATATACTTATTCTAACGGATACAGTACTTTGAGCGTGTTTTGCTTCTATGCCCTCCGTTGAGCCACAATATCATGTTCACCCTTGACGGAGAGAATGGAGGTATAAGACACCTACCTACACAATCCTAGTTAACGGTAGAAAAGTCTGATGTAAATAAAGAAAACTAATGATTGCCCAAGTTCATAACTCATGCAGATGTACAGCGCCGTCCAAGTCATCCCCAAAAAATGAAGGCCGTGACCGCCATGGCCCCGTAGGTGCGGCGATTTCTCCCAGAACGTCCATGTCGACGACAGGCACATACAGCTGCCCAATAGCCCCAATGCCAAGCATGATTGTATCCAAGAGACCACCACCACTACGATTACTGCTCGTTTCCCTTGATTTTCTCCTCTTTCTGTGCATCTGCAAGCATTGCCGAATATCCCTTCCACACCTGCTACCGGCTTGGTCACCCTCCTCCTCCTCTTCTTCTTCTTCCTCCCCCTCCTCCTCCTCTATTACTGCATACCGATGATAATGGTGACGTCTAGTGGCACTAGCACCAGCACCTCTTATTCCTAGCCGAACAGCTCCTACTTCCGATCTTTGACCCAACAGCATGGTAATAACCTCGTTAGGCCGCGGCCATCGCAGTCGCCATCTTTTTGCGGTAGATCTTGGCAATGGTGTCCGGGTTGGGCCCAAACGAGCCGGCGGCCAGGACATCGCGCTTCTGTACTTTCACAAAGTAGACGCCCGGGCCGGCCCTGGCCCGGACGGCGGCCGTGATGTTTTCGAACTCGTCGTCGTTGAAACCGCCGCCGAAGAAGATGGCCTTGGGCACCTTGCGCTGGGCCGCCGCGGTCGACGCGTTGGCGCCGAGCCCCGAGGAGGGCGACGTCTCGAGCTCGCCGGCGCAGATGGCGGGGAGCTCTTTCAGTGCGGCGGCGAAGTCGAGGCAGCAGTGGACGACTTGACGTCGTGAAGGTACTTTTGTTAGCAGCGTTACTTGATCTGTTGAAGTTGGTTGCCAAGCATGGTAGAGATGGTGACTTGAGAGACATATAAGAACCCACCTTCGTAGTCAGGTAAGAGCTTCTCGCGGACCGCCTCGGCAATCTTGGGATCACGGCCGTAGGTGGCAACTGGAAAGGTAGTGATATTGTCCATTGTGGAGAAATAAGAGCAAGCAAGTAAGGTAAGGTAGGTAGGTGGGTATGGCTTATATGTCTGCGAAAGAAAGATGGTTACAAGACGGCAGGAGGGTGTGGTGCTTCCCCTCGTGGTTCTTGTTGATGACTGGACCGGGAAGATGAATGTCTGGCTCACAAATCCAGCCCTTGTCCTCTTTTTGCCTTCGGCTGAAGAGTGTATCGTCGGATTTGATCTGTAAATAGAAAATAGGGATATGTTGTGTTCATCCAGCACCATTCTCAGCAGGCCGCTGGGTACCATACTTATATAGAGGCAGAACCACAGACAGCTTGACCCCTTTTTTTCTGGGATTCATCTTCTCATCTGAATGCTCATTCCTGATGCTTCTGGAACGGCAATTAAGCTATTAAACTTTCCAGTCCAGCAAAGTATGCTAGCTTTTTGTGAATTCATAGACTCGAGACGGCGGCTTCATCTTCAGCAAGTCTCGGCGGGTGGGCGTGTGCAAGTCTAAAGAACTGACGTCGGTAAACTTTCTGCATTGGTTGCGGCATGACGCTATGCAGCAAGAGGAGGCTTGGTGAAACGGCCATGTGTTTACTTCAGTCCGTTGGCCGAGCTGAGTGGCATGAAGTGGTGGGGATTAGAGTTGGGGGAAGCCCGGCGTGGCGGCACGCTTCGTCAGCCGCTCAGGACTCTGGACTCTGGATTTTGTCACCGGCCATCGTACAAATACCTGAAGGTTAGACCTAATGTTGGCTATAATTACGGCATCAATGCAACGGGTAAGTAGGCGCGCAACGAGATAGGTAACAGATCTGAACGCGGGGTATACAAGGCGTCCCCCGACCCGGACAATATGACAATATATAAATATATAGCCCGGCATGCCATACCATGCGGTCGACCCGGTGTCCGGCTGTGGGTGCATGGTCACGCAGTTCCAAAAGGATGAATGAATCCGTCGTGCCGGAATGCGAAACCAATGAGCCTGACTGCCCCTACGTTGCATAGGTACGACGACGGCGCAACAAATAAGCTTACACACCGATGCACCTCTTCGGTCCTGGTCCAGTTGTCTGTGCGGTCTGAAGCTTCTCCCAAGTTCCCCGTTTACCGGCCAGCTGCCAGCCTATCTACTTCATCCCGCCACCTGGCTTAGACTTTCACTTGCTCAGGTAGCTGCAAATTTCTGCCAATTTTCCATAATAAAGGGACGAGTCTGTACGACCGTCGTCTACGTATCTACCTACCCGTCTGACCTCGGGGAAGTTGTCTATCTATTTTCCTGTTTTGAACCGTGTCGTCCCGAAGTGCCTCAAAGGAGGAAGTCCGGTGGAGAGACAGAGCATGAAACAAAATACACTGCCTGTCTACCTAACCCGAATCAACAGAGCAACTCGAAAATGTTAACAGACATTCTTGTCACCCGTAGCACACCTACACTGCCAAAGCTATCTACTCACTCAGCCGCAGTCAAGTCACGGCACGACACTTGCCCAACAGACCTGTCGTCATGAGAAATCTAATCAAGGATTAAGGCGGTCACGTAGACGAGAAAGATGAACCAAGCAGTGATATAACCTATCACATCCATGGCCGCCAATGCTCGGCATTTCTGTTTTTCCCTCCCCCAAACAAAAAGGGCAACCCAAATACCAACATACATCACTCGTTTACAATCCATGTCCAAAGTAAAAAGCAACCTCTGTTGAATTCCATCATAAATCTCATCTAAATGGCTACCATTCCTAGATACCTGGTTAAAACCGAACCATCAACACTTCCCGCGCGCATACGCGTGCACACAAGCAGACAGATATGGTATACGACATGTCCCCGAGTCTTCCTCTGCAACACTTGACAGTACCAACACCAGGATAAACCCACTCAATCACCCCTTAACAAAGATCAACAAAGCAAGAAACAAGCAAGATAAAATAAGTCTCCAAACATGTGTCACGCCCCCCAAAATTGACCATCAGCCATTATACCTCTTTGACAGACACAATCCAGAAGAATAGCAACGGCTTCCTGAAGAGATGATATCCAAGGTTTCCTTAGCCAGTGGAACGCCCATAACACAATCCACGCTGAACCACCACAGACAAAGGAAAATAAACCCGGCAATGGGCTGTGTTTTGGCCAATCTTTTGCCGCTTTTGAGTTTTTTTGCTTTCCAAGCCACATATATTTGTCCCAACAAATATTCCTCATGGCCAATCCTTAACAAAAAAATGGTAGTAATATAGACAAGTAGCAAACAACTAGGAAGCCCAATGATCCAAAACAGTTGAATAACTCCCACGATGATGTATGCGAAATGGCTCGCTAGCGAGGCCGACGTAGGGGAAAGATTCAGAACAAAGAAAAGAAAGAGGTAGCACAAGTCCAAAAAATAGCCAGCGGTCAAAGGGACGAAGGAAGTTGAAGTGGAAGAGCTGTTTCACCCATCTCAGCAAGGATCAACTGTTCAACGACCCTTTAGACCAGCATGGCTACCTGGGTAGCGTGTTGGGTATCGTGTTAAAGTCCAGCTCAGTCCCCATAGGACTGAGCCCAAGAGAGTTCATGGAACCCATGTCCGAGTTCGCTCGTTGCAAAGCATGAAAATCGCCCACAGTCCGGATTGGAGGGCCGAGGGCGAAGCTACTTGTGCGTTGTGGCGGCGGGGGACGGGACATCATATTGTTGGCATTGAGTGACTGTCCCAATCCATTATTCATGCCCATTCCCTGGCTGAGGTGCATCTGGGCTGGTAAACCGATGTTCGGTGGCGGGTTGATATTGCCGGTATTCAGTCCTTGCATTTGAGCACCCAGTCCCGGAAATGGGGGCATTGAGGCGTGTTGTGGCTGTTGGTTACTCATGGGTCCTGGTGTTGAGAGCGATGTCGGTGGTGCATGGCTCAGTGGACTCATGACAATGTCGGGCATCGAACTGAAGCCCTCGGACAAGCCGTGCGAAATATCTACCCCGGGCGACATGATTGAAGGATTGCTGTCAAAGGGGGAGCTCAACTCGCTGTTGCTCATTGTCGTGCCATTCGAACTCCCTGAGTCCATGTCGTCAACGCGCTGGATGCCGTACTTGTTGTCGTAATCATCAGTAGAGAAGACAGGAGGCTGTGCCATACCAGCGGTTCCAAACCCATCAAAGATATCGATGATAGGGGCGGCATTCTCGGGCGCGTTCTGGAGCATGGGGTTTGCCAGTCTCAGGACCGCGTTGTGAACCTTGTTCAGCAACAGAGGCAGGAAGCGAAGATCACCACCACGAATGACGGTAAGCACGTTCAGAATTTGATGCAGATACTCTCGCGGTCCCATGGAGTAGGGATCTCTCGAAGCCGGCTGCATACCGAGGAACTCGGTCAGGGAGCATGTGACACTGAGAAGCTTCTCAACGAGAGTAAGACCGTTAAAGCCAAGGTTCCCAGGGAGTGCGTTAGCTAAGGGAAGAAGATCACGGGTGATGTCCACAGGGTACGGGTACGGAACCCCGGATTCGCCTTCATTGCCGCTCGCCACACTCAGTTGCCACAAGGTGTTTTTGGCCCAGTGTTGGTTGATTTGCAGCTCGGCGAGTTGGGCGTTCTGTGCGTTAAGATAAGGCGGAAGAACATCGGAGAGTTGCTTCTGCAGATACGGTGAAGCCTCGTCCCTCTCCTTCGTCTTATTCCAGAGGGGAACAAGGACGTTGTCGAACGAACGAAATAAGTTAATTTGGTGCACAAACTCATTGAGTTGGTGAGGATTAAGGTCCGTAGGATCATCATTCAGGGAGGGAAGGTCAATGCTGGCATCCAGGGTCAAGGGACGGTTGAGCTTCAAAGCATAGGCCCTAGAAAAATGCAAGTTAGCCTACAGGGATATAGTAACAGCCGTCTCACACCATGCGTTTACACACCTCTCGGTAACAAAAAGCAGCCAGTACAGACGTCTGCGTCGCGATGCTTCGATCCTGTCATAATGCTGCTGATATGTCGACTCCTTGTTCATACCCATCATCAGCATCAACGTTGTCGCCTCCCGCAAATGGAACCACGCCTTTTCATGGATATCGAGACCATAAAAGATTCCGAACAGAAAATAGCTAGTGCAAAGCGTGTTGAGGCTGGGCGAGTCCATGTAGTCGAAGCCCTTTCGCACCCGAAGCGTCTCCTCCAGAAGTAAGGTGCTCGAGACTATGTTGGCGCCTGCCATGCTGTCGAAGCTATAAGGGTCGCCTCCAGGCATCACCATACCCGGCTGCAGCATCATGAATGAAGACAAGGATGTGAGGAGACAGTATGTATCAAGATTCTGGTCCATGTGGAGCGACTGCTGTTCGAGGCGCTGGCGTTGCAGGATGGGCATCGACGGGTACATGTTTGCGAAGAAGAATTCGATCGACTCCTTGACCATTTCGCTCGAGAGAAGGCCGGGGTTTGGCGCATGGTTCGGGCTAGACGGCGGGCTGTTGATGCCGTTAATTCGATTCTGGACTTTGGCGGAGAGACTGGTTTGCCGTTGATTCTCGCGAAGCTCGCTGATGACCTTGGCTCGCGAGCCTTTCGGGCCCTTCTTTTGCGGGATAGCATTGTAGGTGCAGCCGAGCTGTGAAGCAGAGCAATTGCGGCATGGGTTGATTCCGTCGCATTTCACTTTTCGACGGTGACAGGCATCACACGCCCGCTTCACGGCGGTGGTTGCCATCTCGTGGGCGGTTGTCGTGAAATTCGTGGTGCTGGTGGTACTCGTGGAGCCAGCAACTCAGGGACGCAGCGGGACTGGGCGACCGTCACCACGCCGACATCAGCGGTCAGCTATCAGACGAAAAGTCTAGAGCGTTGAAGATGAGATGAAAGTCTGGGGCCGGGCCGGTACGCGAGATCGTGGAGACTCCAGAAAGTCAATTGGAGTCTGGGGTCGAATCGGGCCGTCCGTCAAACAAGCTCGAACTCGAGGTGGGTGCCGAGAGAGCGGTAACTGTAAAATCGCGGGGATAGCGCCGAGTCTTTGTATCTACGCTTTCCGTGCAAGTCGCACAGCAGGAGGCGATTCCCAGACAATGCAAACAGTGTCGTCTTTGGATGGATCGAGCCTGCGATGTTGTTTGGGTGGAGGTCCGTCCAGAGTGGCGAGGCAAGAAGGATGGATGTTAGATGCGGCGGGAGGAAGGGGAAAAGGGCGAGAATTCCAGTCGACTGCGGAGTAGGGCCCATGGGAAGGGGGACAGGGAAATGACGGGTGAAAAAGGGAAGTGCAGCATGGGTTTGGAATGGGCGGACGGGGTGTGCCAGCACTGGGCAGGAACCAAGTGCTGGCAGACTTGATGGACCGGGGGCTGAAAAAGGAAGGAGAAACGGCTTCCGTTATGATCGTTTTGACGGGTCTACGGACCCGTACCGTCTGCAGGTCTAATTTGACGGACGGGCTGAAGAGGAACGGCGCCGGCTGCCTTAGTGGCATGGTTTTGCCCTAGGTAACGGTAGGGGCGGATTTCTTTGGCATCTCAGTACTTTGACTGCATTTAAGCCACTGATGTACGTAACTTTTCTAGCAATCTCTATGAGACTGTGACCTCCTCACCTCAAGATCCTGGTTAGGTAGCACCCTGGCTTTTTGGAAAACAAAACCCTCCAGAGGTGTAGTGTACTAGCTGCTAGACCCTTGTAGAGGTATACCGGGCGGGCATCGCGAAACTGGTCGTGTCTGAACCGTTGTTCCAGTGCATGAGTGTTCATTTTGTTGTCTCTGTCTTTGCTTCGCAGGCTGCACAGCCCACTGGCAGGTTGTAGAGTATGGCGATGGTATTCCGTAGTTCGCCGACATCCATACTGTACAAGCAATAAACTCCGGGTTGTGCACCGATCAGCTAGGCTGAGCAAGATGCAGAGCATGAAAACGGACTTGGTAGGTATGACCGGGCCATCCGAGAATGACTTGTCACGGCTTATTACGAGGGCTTATTTAGTTGGAAACCGTGACATTTCGTATTTGCAATCGCAATCGCAAGAGGCAAAAATACAAAGCACGAGCCAAAGGTAAGGACACCTCCACTGTAGCCACTGGCGATGTCTTGCCCGAGGCCTCGAGCCCCCTGATACTTGCTTCTTCTTGATCCGGTCTCACCTTCTCAGGTCAAACATGCATACATTAGTGAGATGCCACAGCGCAGGAACAACAGAGTTTAAAATTCCCCTCGTACACTCATGAACAAGGACACAGGCGGTGGAGGAACATGGAAATCAGCCCGTAGCATTGTCCTCGAGTCTGTTGGCCGATGGCAGGGCGCCTTAATCAGAAGCCTTCTCACCAGGTGGAAGTACGTGGCTTGATAAAGCTTGATAAACTTCTGTCCCGAGTTCCGGGGTTTATGCCCCAGCGAGGTAGGAGCTCAAAAGGCGCCCCGTTCCTGTTCCTATCCACTGTTTGTTTCTCTTCAGTGAACCGCGCGAACTCCAATGCCTTTCCAGGTTGCCTGGAATATTGGTCTCACTCAAAATGACCAGTGTTGGATGTGTCTCGCAGCCCCCGCCGGGCGATTCAAGGGCGAAAAACGGTGCGGGTAACGTTGCGAGCTTTCTGCCTCAAGCTTCAATTCTGAGCTGGCATTACGGAGTACATACGGGAAAGAGAAGGCAGGGGTGTCCCTCGATGAACTGCATGCATGCAAGTGCATCGGTGCAGTGATCATGGACCAGGGGCTTTGAATGGCCCCATTCACCGGAGCCAGCTCTGAGAAACGGGCCAATCATGACACGCGCCGCTCAACGCTTAGTCGGGTTTTCGCAGCAAGTGTCTTGGTTGTGCCTCCCAAGTGCCACCAGCGTGCTTCCGTTCCGTCGAAACCATCAAATCTTCAAGCAGAGCCATCATTCATGCGACCGCGTCCTCTGCTCCTTTTATGTGATTTTTTTAACAGGGCAGACGACAGGAGCTTATCTCGACTCATCAGCGGCCGCCTTTTCTTTCGATAACGTGTTTCAAAGCCTTTTGATCCTACATGGCGAGTTCTCGTCGGTCACGAACGCGGTAGCTCTGTCCGTAAGGAAACATCGAATCCTTCCTTGAAACAGACAGTGACGTTCATGATCACCTTAGGAGAGCAGTTTGTTAGTCGAACCTGTTCTTTGTATGGCGCCTTTGGTGTGTCAACAGCCCTTCCTCAACAGCCAAGCCATCTTCACCGACGCTGGAAAAGCCCAGGCGAAACCTGAAAGCTGAAGTCTTCAGCGGTGAACATCATGCAGTTCCGAAAAAGTCAGCACAACCATCTACCGGTATCCGTTCAAAGACCCGCTTTACCGCAACAACGACACATCCAATTGCGATTTGCGAATTCAGCTGTGGATGTATTCCGTATTTTGTTCATTCAGAACAAACCTTATTTCCAATTGTGCATTCCCATCTTCATGCAACAGCAGGTCCGATGCAATTGAGTTTTGAAGCACGTCCTTTGGATCGAGGCAGCCAGACAGCGAACCATGGGTAGACCACCACAAAAATAGACAACCATTCTCTTTTTCCCAAGTGCTGTATTCCGTACGCGCGAAACACTCGCCAGACCGTGTGGTTCGGGCGGGTGTCTGCGGTTCTGGATCTGATGAACCACTGTTTACCCCGCCGTTTTGCCCATGGTCCATGTTCAAGTACTGTATGTATGAAAACGTTCAAACGGTGGATGATTGTCGTGATGAGAAAGCTGGGGTACAAGGGTACATTTTGGGAATGCGGAGAACTCCACAGCCAATGGCAGTCGACAACGACGCCATCCTGTCTCAGACCTTTGACTGCCCCCACAGTCGGTCCGAAAAGGCTGCGAGCCGAAAGCCACCAAAGCAAGCCGCATTCCTTGGCTTTCACCATCCCATGTCCAATAAATGGTCTCACGTCCGGAATACCGCTCACAGTCTCTCCCGACGAGATACGGAGTACGGAGTCGGATCTTTAACAAAGTCAGCCTTGCCAGCCTTATAATTCCTACATAAGCACGACATCCCGTTGACACGACGTTATTGTCTCATTCAGGGGCATTACATCCGGGGTGCAACAACTGGAGTCTAGATTTTGCGTTTGTTGATCACTTGAAGGATGGATTGATATGGCGTGTCTGGCCCGAACTGTTCATCCTCCGCAAACCCCAATTCTGCTTCAGTTAAAGCAAAATCCTGGTCATCAAATTGACTTCTGCGGGGTAAGGCCAGTTGGGGAAATCTTGAATCCTCGGACAGGCTCGACGACAGCATCTGTCAAACTGTCAACCCAAGCTATCAAGCCGCAAGCGAGCTCCCGTTCTGACAATCTCGGCCCTGACTACCAGGGGCACGCAACTTAGGCCGAGAGGTGCATGGAACAGCTACCTTTATTTGCCTACTATACATATATCAGGTCGTTGTTCATCACAAACAACTCCGCACTTGAAGTTACTCACCACTGGTTTTCTGTAGTGTACGTGTATGTACTCATACGTTGGTCCCGCCGCCGCACCTCAGTCAGACCATGCCTTAGCCAAGTGTAGGGTCAGTGCTGTCGGACCGATCGATGGTGTTGGACGCACAACAATCTGCCTAACCTGCGTAAGCTAGTCTGTACCAAACTCCGTACGCGGCATTAGTGAGGTAGTCTTCTTCGAGAAGTCTTCTCCTCATCATCCCCGGCCCCTTCTCCTGCTTCAAGGGGCCCGCCCAAGCTGCAACGGTCCTCATGCCGAATGGTCGATATCCCATCTACTATGGTGACAGTGAAGGGTATACCTATACTCCAAAAAGGAGTGTTATTACTACCGGACTCTGCCTGCGGAGTAGTGAGGAGGCTGTTAGTCCCCATCTACTCCAGCTTTACAACCTCCTCCGCACGCTTGCACCGCTACGCGCAGGAACAAGTCGGTCCTTTATCGCTCGATCTCGGTCTCTTAACCCAATTTTGGTGCTGGCCTTGCAAAACCAATGCTTTCTTGATTGGGCAGTGGGGAAATTCCATGATGCGTTCTTCGTTGTTGGTATGATCTTGCTCAAACATGCAAAACAGCTGTCTCCGTCTGTTCTCTCAGTGTTGAAAAAGCTCACGCGTGACGTAAAGGGGATCTGGCAGGGTAGAGATGGGACTCCATCTCGTCAGTCATTCTGATCACCCTCTTGCACAGGAAGCCGGATTTTTGTTGGGAAAACGGGCATAGACTACAAAAAAGTCCGGGGTAGGGGGTTGGTAGCCATGCGTTCCCCATGGGGCTAGGATAACATGACACTGTCACCTGGTATCAACTCTTCTCACGTGCTTGGTCTTCATACCTTAATTCAGAAATCAGCTCATTCTGGGGTCGTAGCCGAATATCAGATACATCCTAGCAATACAGCAAAGCAGGAACCGAAAACAAAAGCCCTCGCCAAAGATACCAGACCTTTCCCGAGATCCTTTCTTGCTGACCCGAAAGTCATAGATCACCCCCCCCCCCCGTTGATCTTTTCGGCAGATACTTGACCCACGGCGCACAGTTGCCAGCTTTACCCTCCCTCCCCAGATCCTTAGCAGGCACAAACTCGCCCGTCTGCAGACTGCCCCTAACAAAATAAACATACCACGCCTCGTGCAAGATGTTGCCACGGCCGCCACAGCGTAATACCACCCTGCCTCCGCTATATGCCTCAAGCGCGGTCTGGATGTCCACCAGGGGGTAGTGCCTCCGACTGTGCGGCACAATGCCGGCCTTTTCCAGCGCATAATACGTATCGAGGGTGCGGAATAGCGCCGAGGCACGTGTGAAGTAGTCGACGACCTCGATGCCGGGACTGTACAGCACGTCTCCGTAGCACGCCGGCGCCAGGGTGTTGATGCAGGTCGCGTGTTTATTGAACTCGTGCTCCCAGAGCCTCGAGTTTGGTCCTCTGCAAAACATGGACAGTGACGATGTTTGGTTAATTATATAACTGAGATCCATGTATTCTTAACTCTTGGGCAATTCAAGATAACCGAGGTATATGCCTTGTGGGGTTGAATGGGGGTAACTAGTACGTACGAAGAGGCGAGCCAGAAGCGATTCATGAACTGCAGAAGCTCGTGCTGGCCGTGGTGCTCGAGCACGGCCGTGATGTTGTTGAAGCGTGGCGTCATGTGGCAGAACTGATCATAGGTTCCATCACAAAGATCGGGCCTATGTCAGTCAGGCACGCACGCAATGTGCCGTGCCAGTAGTGTTAGCAATTGACTATTTTCTTTCTTGTCCCTGTCCCCGATCCTTTGGATTTCCCGTTCCTGGCTACCTTCGGGGAGGGACCGAATGGGAGTAGAGAGCGCACGAACCATAAGCCATGCAAAGTCCAGTCCTCTTCAGCGCCGCCAGCATGCACCTTTTGGTCCCAGAACTGGGTGAGCAGTATCCGGCCACCGGGATAGACAAAGCAGCATGAATCATCGCCAGCCACTGGGGTGCTGTTGTGACAACTTATTGGGCCGTCGAGGGGGCACGACGGTGCGCCGCTCAGGGGTTCGTAGTAGACAGGACCGACATCGCTTATCGGGCGCGGGCTGGTGTTGAGCAGCGGGAATGGGATCTGCGTCAGGAAACGGCCGGCAGACTCAAAGAGCGAGCGCAGCGATGCTGGCGCCATTAAACGGCGAATGGTAAAGCTATCCAAATGGTGTCCGCGATGCTTTGTTGATGGGAAGCTGTCTGTCGGTTGATGGATCCGAAGGATGAAGGGTGGTTAAATTGCCACCCAAAGCCGCGTTCTTTGCTGAGGACCTTGATGCCGTTGGCCGCGTAAGGCTGAGACAGGTGCAGCTTGAGATATGGAAGATTTGAGGTGTCCAATTGGCTGAAGGTTCCTGGTTATGTGCCAAGGGGCACTGCCCGCCCATTGGGGAGCTCACCCCCGCCGTCCGGAACCTAGAACCTTGATGACAGCATTGAACCTAAGTAGAGTTAGCCTTTCCACCAAGATGAGGTACCCGACACGCCGGAAACCTTGCGACAAATTGATCGGATGATCGTCTGGGCTCATGCCAACGGAGAGAACATGACAGGTTCGGCGGCGTAGAATCGCCAAATTCGAAGCTTCCTCGCAACCTTATTTCTTATCTCCATCCGGTCTCGACGTCGGGTGCCAACTGAAGGAACACCGAGAGATTAACAAACACAATGCAAACAGTCAACATACCATGCTAGGTAGCCACCAGCACGTTACATTTGTTTCCTACCCAAGATATTCTGGAAGGTCTCATTTTTTGTTTCCGTTGACTTTAAAGCAAAGCCGAAGTACCCAAAAGCGACGAACCTGCTTCAAGCTCAGGCTTCCGTCAACTACCAGGTACCTGACCTAGCGACGTGGCTCTTCCATCTTGGGTCTCCTGACTCTAGCTGCTCCCCCTTCCCATAACCCCCACGTCACCATCCGTCCGTACCTGGATTCCAGGTTCCCGGTCGACGACAATAATATGGCGCCCAAGCAAGCATGTCCCGAGCCTCTGGTTGTCGCGCCGCGCTCCGCCACCCACAAGCAGACGTTTGTTCTCCTCCACGGCCGGGGTTCCAGCGCATCCAAATTCGGCCCCATGCTGTTGGAGACGCCATTTCCAAATCCCTTTCTCAAAGCCACCACCACCACCTAGACCACTGGTACCATGATCACTCTCGCAGAGGCCTTGCCGCACGCGAAATTTGTCTTCCCCATGGCCCCTCACCGGCGTGTTACCATCTACAAACGGAGCATCATTCACCAGTGGTTCGACAACTGGCATCTTGACGAGCCCGAGGCGCAGGGAGTGGCTCATGGTCGACGGCCTGAAGCAGACGGTCCTCCACCTGCACGCCCTCTTTGCGCCAGGAGACTGCCTTGGTCTGTGCGGAGAATGTTGTGTTCGGAGGCATCAGCCAGGAATGTGCGGCGAGCTTGGCGACGATGCTGTTGCGGGATGCGCCGCCACTGGCTGCAATGCTGGGCATGTGTGGTTGGCTGCCATTCAGGGTGCACTTAGACGTGGCCGTTTCCGAGTGTGAGCGAGGTGTAATAGACGGTAATGATGCTGAGAGTTTTGATCCGTTTGAGCGAGCCGACGACGAGACGTCGGAGCCGGTCGAACACCAGGACGATCCTTCTGTCACAGTCGTTCGTGTCTTGCGGCAATGGTTGGAGTTAGACGACGGTCTGCCAGTGGCTCGGCCATCGGTCTTCGATACACCCGTGTTCCTCGGACACGGAACTAAAGATGACAAAATCCATGTGGTGTTTGGGAGTGAAGGCAACAGAATCTTTAAAGGCTATTGGCATCAGAGCATCTTGGAATGAGTATCCGGACCTGGGTCGCTGGTTCTCAGCTGAGATGCTCGCAGACATATTGGCCTTCATTGGCAGTGAAACACACTGGGAGAAAGACAGAGAACGGCCGTGATACCACAACTTTATCGTGATACAATTACTCTGATGCTAATTACCAATACCCAGTCCATACTCCCCAAGTTCTGGTACTTGACCACTCCGACTCAAAACACTGACCGGCCTAGCATCTACAGGCCACAGTAGTGGAGTCCTGGGGCGGGCTGAGCATTTGCCTCAATACGTCCGAGGATCAGTGCATTGTCTTTCGTCAGGTCGTTCATCGCTTCAAAGTTGATATTGAGACCTCTTGCAGTATGGTCGATGCCGAGGATGTAGATGGTCCTGTCGCCATAGGTCACCGCCCAACAGGTGCTGCAGTTCTTCGAGTTCCACCCCTCGATTGCCTCCACGCCTCCAATGTACGGGAAGTTCGGAACGTCGCTGTATGTCTTCCATTTGAACCTGGTCATGAGCCCATTCGGGCCATCGGAGCAGGCGGTAACCGCGAGACTTCCTGTGCTGTTATTGTACTGGATATCGTATGACACTGCCATGAGAGAACGTATCAGTCTCTTACACCAGGAAAGGAGAGTTTAGGACAACATGGCAGCATCAAAACGTACCAGTCGTGGCCAATGCAGTGGAAATGAAAGAGAAGACACTGAGCGTCTTGGAGAACTGCATGATTGAGGGTTTGGTTGTCTGGGTGAGTTGGTGGTAAGCTTGAGGAGATAGTCCAGAAGAGTGGCTGCTGATGATGGTTGAAGCTTGTTAACAAAGAATGGAGATGGATGAGATTTTGTTTGGGAGATAGGAAGAAAAGTTGCGAGTTCAATTTGTATCCCAACACAACTTTGATTTCGCAGCTCGCCTTGGTTCCTTCCTCATGAGATGCAGAGGGAATTGATAGTTCGTCAGATAATCCACATGTTTGCCGATGGAAAAAGTCAGTCACCGACTGCGAACAGATGACCTCCTTCCAGTGTTGATGCAGTACATGGCCGAGATTCTCCTGCCACAACAGACACGAGACTGTCCCCGTGGGTCCCTCTTTGCCTGTGTTTCATGAGATGGGTCATGTAGGTAGACATCTACTAGGCAAAAAAGAAGAGCATCCCCCGGATTTGTTAAGCCGGTTCCTTCCAAAGACCTATCCGAGTTCGGAGGACTTCCAGTTTCTCAGCTTTCTTTCGCCTCAACTACCCTTACGTCATCTTCAAGGACAGGAATTGCGTGGAGGGGAGATAGTCGCCGGTGGAGAATAAATCTCGCATTGGGGATGCAGCGGCTGTTTGCCGGTTGTAGCACCAGCAGGTGTCTAAATTGACGGGAAGCAACCTCCAAGCTCCCAGAGCGCTTTAACGACATACAGGCCGATACGCCGGATATTTCTGGGCACATGGTGTAAGTCAAGAACTCAAAAGCGACGCTAATGTACACCTCTGTCCCACAGGTATGCTCCTTTCATATTAAATCAAAGAGGTACATCAATTTGAAAACTACCAAGCCCCTGACGGCGTTTTTTCAGCCTCCTGTGCACGCACTTCTTTCTCTCCCTTCAATCCTGGTAAAGCAAGCTCGTGAGCTCTATTTGAGCTAAGACACTCGTATGTTGGGAAATTTCCAACGGACACCTCGTTTTGAAATAGTTCATTAATCCCCTCGAGGGAGCGGCCCTTGATCTCGGGCAGCATGAAGTAGAAAAAGACTGACATGAGTTTTAGATTTTCAACCGATTAGTCTCATTCGCAGTACCATTCCTGTCTATGTTGCGGGATATCTTACCAAATGTGATTGCATTTGACGCCGCCTAGATCCAGCAGTATCGCCCACCCCAGTTGAGCGCCTTTGAGTTGATAAAATAGGGTGTACAATAGAACACCAGCCTAAAAATGGCATATAATTGTCATGGTAAGCATATATATCCGTAAATATTCATCGATGCATAATTACAAGTCGGGAGATGTATAGACTTGCACGCAAAGAAATAATTCACACCAGTGGCGAAGGAAACCGTCAAGACCCGCGCGACCTTGAACTGGGAATTTCGCTCGATAGCGGTCAACTGAGCGTACCGGCAAAGCCGATCAGCAGGAAGTTGAAAGCAATCGAAAATGCAGCAATTGCTTTGCTTGACTCGACGCTCCCGGGTCTGATCGTGTCGGCGAGCGCTGCCCCAAACATGCAGAGTCCGGCCGCGGCTGTCCCAGTTTGCATCATCGTCCGCCTCCCAAGATGCTTGTACATCAGATATATCCCTCCCATGGTTCCTGTCAAGCTCGCCAAGTTGAAGAATATGGACATTCTGAACGCATCATTGATGCCAGCGGTCTGGAAGAAGAATGTCTGGTAAGATGGTGCTTGGTTAGCAATAAACCTTCTCACCGACTGAAGCCAGAGAAAGCTAACATACCGAATAAGCAATAAACATCCACAACCCCGAAGACGAGTGGGAAAGAACAACACCAATAGTGATGAGAGTCCGCCGGAGATCGGAACCCTTGAACATTTCCCAAAACGCAGCCGACTGCGCCAGGGCCTTTTCCTCTTCGATGCCCGTCTGCATCTCCACAAACTCCTCGATAAAGTACTCGGGCTCCAGGCGCGGCGACTCAGGCAAGAAAAGCATCAGCACGCACAGAGTCACCGGAATGACGTACAAGGTCGCCAGCGGGATCTGGTACGACAGCCTGCTGCCTTCGTAGCTAGCGGTCCGCTCGTTCACGATTGTGCCCAGCATCGACCCGAAGCTGACCCAGACGCCAAACAGCGACGACACCACCGCGCGCAGGTGGGCGGGCGTCGACTCGACGCAGTAGACTTAGTAAAAGTGAAGAAGAAGGCGTTGGACACGCCCATCAGAACACGTCCGACGCAGAGCCCGCCCGCGCTGGTTGCGCCGATCTGGATGCCAGCCCCAACAAACGAGACACACGCGGCCGTCCAGATGGCCGGTCGCCGGCTAAAGTAGCGCGCGAATACGCCGGCGAGACACACGCCGACGATGGTGCCGATGTTGAGCGTTGACGAGATCAGCTGCTGCGAGCGCGTCTCGATGTTCCAACCCGTGTGCGCGGTCGGATCACGGTCGCCGAATACCTGCAGGAAACCGGGCATGGCCTGGGAGCCGGCGATGGCGGCCGAGTCGAAGCCGTACTGGCAGCTACCCAGGGCCATAGCACAGCAAATGAGGATGCATTTCCAGTTGGCGAGGAGATGGGTGTTGGGTTCGGCGCTGATGACCATTTTTTGCTGTTGCCGGAGGTCGATCTGTTTCAGGAAGTTGAGATTGGTTTGTCTATTTGAAATCAGAAACTGTTGGATGGAAAGATGATCAAGGGTGTTTTTTCACCAGTTCAGGTTGCTTGACCCGCCGTCAACATATTCTGAAGAAGCGCTCTTCAAGATTAATCTTGAATAGTCACCTGGGAAAAGAGCAATTTGATTTAGAGTGTCTACACGATTATCTTATAGGTGGTTTATATGGAGTTACGCGATCATAACACCGTCAGATTCGACATATTGACTCGAGCAAGATATATGCCGATCTCATGCAAAGGTCTTAAAACTATTGCATCTCGAATGCGGCAAAGTTGACTGCAGAGGTGCTCGAGTCCGAGTACGTTGAGACAGCCAAGGAGCATTTACCTTTGCCGGCGGATGCGTACTGGACGGGATCTCAGCAACTGTAGGACTTCAATCTAAGATAGGAGATCTAAAAGCCGAAACCCCTCTCGACAGTCACTCACCAACGAGAAGTGATCGGCAATATTGGTGGGATACATACAATTATCTTACCCTTACATTGATGTGCCCTAGCCAGCGAGCAAACGAGACTCAGTAACAGATAGACGAGGTTAAAAGGCCGAGAAAGATATAAGTCGGTACCAGACACATATGGATAAGGGACCCGTTTGATTAGGTACGCATACACTAACTAACCTTGCCTGGGAATACGTGCAAGACATAGCCAGTCTCCATTGTGTTAGGACAAATCGTTTGAATTATCACCTATCATGAGCAACGTCTACCAACGGAGAAATCGTAGAATGAGATGCTTCATGAAGGGGATATTTCACTGATTTCCAAACTGCAGCAGGACGCGTTCTGGCTGTTGCTGTCTACTAGTCTTCTTCAGGGGGCCTTCGCTTGTGTTTATTTCCGCACGAAACCATATAAATCTGAACTGGCTCCAAAAACGCTTAACTCTATGCCTTAAAACAAAGCTCGGCCCTCAAAGGTATATATATCGCGATAGCTCTTTCCCAGAAGGTGAGTATCCTCTAACTCCAGCTTCTTGACCGTTTCTACAGAGTAGATACGGCCATCAGCGGTGAAAGACCTAGTTTGCCGGCCCGGCGGCTATCCGTTCCAGATCGCGACACGCCTTCTGCAGCTTCTCCGTAATAATATCCAACCGCCATTCCGTCTGGAAAATACTAAAGTGGTGCCCCGGTATGTCGACAACCTGCACAATCAGATCCTTCCGATAGTGGCCCCATCCGAGTAGCCGGTCACTACGGGAAATATCAACCTTGCTCACGCCTTCTTCGCCGACAGGGACTACTTCTTGCGCGCGGAGCAGAATAACCGGGGGCGGTCGAAGGTCTTTAGCTGCTGCTTCTACCGGTTCATTCTTTTCCGAAACATCCTCATCACCCCAAGTAGGAAGCGTCCACTGTCTGACCATGGTCCCGGCCTCGGTGAAACACCTATTTACGGCGTCCCGGGTCTCCTGCTTGGTGTTATCGTTCCATGCTATGGCATGCTGCACGATCCGGGCAGCAACAGAACCGTCCACGTGCTTGGGGTAGATGGAGTCGATCATGACAATACCCAACACGTTGAGCGCGTCGTCCTCAGCCAGGAGGCGCGCCACCTCGAGAGAAATGAGCCCGCCCAGCGACCAGCCGCCAATAAGAATATCGCCCTGCGGGATGGTCTCCTTGATCAAGCCGACGTAGTGCCTTGCCATCTCGGGCAGACCGCCCTCCCACACCTGGTCGGTTCCGTAGTGAGGGTTGAAGATCCCAAAGACGGGCCGGCCAAGATCGCCGAGGCAGTAGTAGCTGAAGATGGTGCCGCCGCCGTCGTGGATGAGGACAAGCGGCGTCGGCCGCGCCCAGAGCTGGTCGTTGGCATCTTGGATGAGATTGGGATTTGTGTCGAACATGACAAGGATATGGAAAAAAAAAAGGCGCTGCGGGTCGGGGTTTAGGGACCAGATACCATCGAAGCCGGGCGATTCTGATGCAATGTCGAGAGAATAGAAGACTACTGACAAGAATGAAGATGACGGTTGTTCGTGGTCGTCTTTCGTCGTCCGGAGAGTGAGCCGAAATGAGTTTCTGATGCCAAGAGGTTGCCAGGTAGTATAGATATATCCGAATAGAGGAGCTCCAGTCTGTGGAAGCGTACTTGCCAGTAGATAGTACGTCTGTGCGTCGAAAAGGGAGGATAATGTACCAGGTAGGTAGTGTTTCGCGACTTAGGTTGGCGTTGTGGTCTCGATTGCGCTCAGAACCTGGAACTGGCAGATTACCATGAACGATTCCAGCGGGGGGATATGGGGCCGTACAGTGGCCGGCCCAATAGGGATAATGCGGAAACTTCACGGCTCCGGACGAAGAAGGCGCAGCCTGGGTACATTGTGGGTTAGGGTTAGATCGGTGAGTCGAACCGACCGATTTATGGTCGCTGGAGGCTGTATTTCGAGAAACACGTCCAGGTTCCATCACAAGTTGTCAAAATGAAAGTACACTATAACCGTGACGTCATGGCATCACGACCCAATGGAATAAGTCAAATCATAGCTTGTTAGGATGAATAGAGCATGACCTAGCTGAGAAAGAAGACACATTAAAACATCAAGTTGATATCTCGCCCCCCGAAAAAGCTTAGCTTAGTAAATATTAAATACGTAAGAGAAAAGTGGAGAGGATATCACAAGTGAAACTTTGATATGGTATACAAGAATAGGCCTCGTGCTACAACATTAAGATTCCGCCTCTTCAACGATCTGATCCACCACAGACGAAATGTTTGACATCAAAACTTGTCAACAGCCACAAGTCCCACACTTCCTCTTTCATCCGAAGAACTTCTGCCAAAACTTAAAAAGCTCATCCGATTTTGAGAGGGTGCCAATGTGGGCTATATACCCATCTGGCCGGACAAAGACATAGCCAGGCTCCTTCGAAAACCCGAATTGCGCATGCACGGCAGCATGCACGTCCATATATTCAGGATCGGAGTCAGCACCGCTCGATGGCGAGTTGCCAGAGACATGGATGATATGGGTCTTGATGTCGCCTTTCAAAAGCACCTGAGTCTTGTTTCGGACCTCGTCGAGGATAGCAACCCTCGTCGCGGCCTTGCCCTCTCCGGTCCCTGCAAACAATAGAACGTGATACCCCCAGCCTCTGCACAGGTGGTGTACCCTCGTCGTCTCTTCCTCTCCACCAGGCAAAGTAGTATTTTCCTTCAAGCTCCCATCCGGAAGTCGATCGCCACCGGCGACCGGACCTCCGAAGTCCTCTGCCGTGCCCACAATAGGACTGTTCCGGTAGGTAATCTTGAACTCCGAGACGAAGTCGTACATACGGCGTCTCCGGCTCTGACTGGACACTAGCCATGGAAGGACCCACGGGAGGACGAAATTCCGCAGGCGTATGAACAGATATTGCATGCTGGAACTGAAGCTAAAGATTTGGTCAGTACCCTGGAGAACTGATGCTAATTTCCAGCCAAGATTGATTGCATCTTGTATTCCGGTATTCATGCCCTTAATACCTTAAGATTAGGTTCGCTTTCTAATGACAGCGGTCCGTGTAGGGGTAAGGGATGATGGGAGAAGACACTTACCTGCCCACCCGCAGGGCTGTGGATGTGGGCGGCGTCCCCGGCGACGAAGAGACGCCCGTCGCGGTATTTCTTGACACCACGATGGTGCAGACGGAACCGAGTAAGCCAGATCGGGTCATACAGCGTTCCGGAGCCAAGAGGGGTGAAGTCTGTGAGCAAAGCTTGTACTTGGTCAAGCGTCGGGTCCTTTCCAACTGGAATCTCCCTCAGGTTTCCGGAGCCCACGAGACGCACCAGCCCGTTCGCCATGGGTAAGATGGCGAGCATACCGTTCCCGAAGTACACCGAGAAGTGGACTAGCGGGATATTGGAGTCGCAAAGGTAGGCGTCGCAGAGAATAAAGTCCTGTGGGTACGCTGCGCCCTCGAAGGTAAGGTTCACGGCAGCATGTCGAACAACACTGTGGGCTCCGTCACAGCCCACCACGTACCTGGATCGGATAATCTCGTTGACCCCATCCGGTCCTTCCAGTGTCGCGGTCACTCCTGTGTCATCTTGGACGATGCTCCTGGCGGCGATAGGCCGCTCGACAGCGGCACCAAACTTGGCCAGACAGTCGTCGAGAAAAAGCTCCGTCTCGGCCTGAGAGACCATGAGGGGGAGGGGAAACTCGGTGTCAACGGGTCCAACATCGTCAAACCGCAAGGTGGTCACCGGTTTCTTGTCAACGTAGGACCTTGCTGCGTAAGTAAGCTGGCCGCGGGCAGAGAGTTTGTGGACGTCTCCATGGCGGTTTAAGAGCTCCAAAGTTCGGGGCTGCACAACAAGGGCCCGGCTTTTGTCAGAGCGAACGGGGCTTTTATCGATGATTCGGAATGAGATATTTTGAAGGGCGAGCTCAAGGGCTAGAACTGTCCCCACTGGGCCAGCACCGACAATGAGAACGTCACAGTCATGCATCGTGGGATGGGCATTTGGGCAGCTGGGTACGTGCTATAGGCTGATTTAGCATTCTGATGAGGTTTGCTCATCCATGGATATCTGGCGAAGGACCTCCATCCCTTTTATAAACTGAGAATATCCATTTCCAACAACCGACAAGGGAGATACTGAGGCATGGCCCGTTTCCATATCTGAGCTCTTGTACTTTGCGTCACATGGTATGCTATCAGGGCGCATCGACAATAAGACGGAGAAATTCAGCGAATCAAGCGCACGACGGTCGCGGAGAGTTGTAGAGGCCGTCCCACGCTGGAAACTCGAGATGGTATCTACAATGCTATTGCTGGGCGCGGCGGTTGCCCATTCCGACCCACCCCGAATTCGTCGGCCGCGTCTGCCGGGAATTGCAATCGCAGTCGAAGTCGCATGTTTCTAATCCGTAGACCCGACATCCCCCGCAAATCGGCTCTGGGTGTGGTACACAGTCGACGACTGAGAGTCGGAACTCGGGATCGCGAAATGATGATTCAGAAAGAAAACTCGATTGAAGAAGGTGATTTGTTGTTGACTCGTTGTCTGACGTCGACTGGTGAAGCCCGCTAGACCCCGCCTGAGCACGTGTGCACGGACTACCTCTAACGGGTATATATTCTTCGCTCGCCCGCCCAAATTTTCCGATCCTTTTCTTTTTTTTTTTTTTAGCTCTCTTTGCCTTTTGGCTTAGATCAAGTGTAGTATCTGTTCTTTTCAGTTTAATCTCTGAAAGTACTCTACGGAGTACAATCTTGATTATTCCTATTTTTGTCAATCGGTCGACGGTCCTCTGGGCTTGCCTATGGTCGTCTTCCACAGTGTCCCTGGTATTACACTGCCTCCAGGCGATGCGAACCCACATTCTTTTTTCGTTGCAAACTCGGGCCTTTGCTTGGGTTGTAAGGAAGGAAGCTGGTTGTCGATGTTCTATATTTTGAGTTTGTTTACGCGGCGCAGACGAACATGTTTGTCGTGAGAATGTCCCACTCTCTTGTCGCCTGCCGCATCCTCGGCACACACGACCACCTGCAAGCCTCTCGAAATTCACGGTTTGACTACCACCGATGTACGGAATATCAGTTCAGTATATGATTCCTTTGACGGCAAATTTGTATTTGCAACACTCCAGATCTCCGGGTTCCTGAAACTCTATGAGTTTGCCGTTGGCCGTTGGTCAAGTCCCGCGCGCATGTGACTAGCATTTGCGAGACTGCTGGGTTTGGCCTGCTCAATCTCTCCCAGTGCCCAAGTCGAGTCCCACCGCGAGTCGTGTCCTCCATCGCGATTCTGAAATCGCCAATGCACCACCTCACGCGACGTGTCAGCGCAAACCCTCCCTCTCAACACTATTTGGGTACCAATGCCGTTATACCGGTGTCGATAGTTAGGTCTAGCAATTTCCTTTTTATTTTAAATCCTTAGTCTACAAGAAATGGCGGGCGGATTAGCCAACTCTCGCCACGCCCCAGGGCGCCCAAATTCGGCATCACCATCGACACGGCCCTGGACCCCGCCCCAGGGAGGAACAACGTTGTCGGTGTCCAGACCACCTCCCCCGCTAACCATCACTCCTGCGCTGACGGGAAACGGAGGCACTAATGGACACAATACTGGTCTGGGATCGCCAACCTTTGAGCTCCTCCGCTTCACCAAAATCATTCGTCGACTCAAATGGAAGCTCCCCTTCCTCGGGCAAGGCTACTGGCGGGCCGTGTCGCGGCTCGGACAGGACAGGGCTCACATCGCCGAGGCGGAGCTGATGTTCAAGCTGGACTTCTTCGAATTCTACGCCCTGATCGAGCGAGCATTGGTGCACCTCATGGGGGTGTTTGATATCCACATCTCGCCTGGGTATCCGTCGTCTTCGGTGCAGCGACAACGGCTACAGAGGCGGATTGCTGGCAAAGGCCTTGTGAACAGTGCCTGGAATGACGGCAGCTCTTTATCCTCTAACAGTCGGAACGAGACCATCGTGGACAGCGGAGTTGCTGCCGGCGGTGGAGGGACAGAATGTGCAGGGCACCGTTATCACGCTAATGTTCTTGAGGCGCTGGACAACGAGGACAATCCGTTACATGGCGTTCTCGGCACTGGTGACGTGCGACGGCAGCTTGCCAGGGCCAAGGAGTTGCGGAACCGGTGGAAGACGGCTGACAACGATGACGATGAAGACAACGGCCACCGCGGGAATAACGTAACGTATTCATCTAGCACCACCCGGACGAGGAGGAAGTTTGAAGTCCCGCCTCTGGAGAGCTACAACCCTGAAGGAATTCTCGAAACCGTGTTCCGCGGGTTTGACGCCGCGTTTGTAATTGCGCAACGGTTCGTTCAGGGCCTCGGCCGCGGTTACGGACCTGCCACTGCTGGCACTTCTTCTTTTCGAGCAGCAGAAGGATCAGGAACAGTGCCCTCGCCGGCAGAAACAGATGTCGATATGGTCGATTGGGCCATCGCTGCGGCTGTCGCCGCTGGCGAAAAGGCCGACGACGACGAGACGCAGTGGGAGTTCATGACGGATGCTATGGACTGGGAAGCAGTTTAGTTTTGGTATGCCAACATGTACATGTCGCCCTGGAAGCCCCGTCTATGTTGAAGCGGCTAGACGGTCGGTTTGGTAAAAAGGTACCAGGCAAACTTCCACGCCTCACGGTACGAAGTATCAATCTGAATCATCATAACCTGATACTCGTTCAATACTTGGTCGGTACTTATTTCGCAGCAGTAGTTTATGAGGTAGGTATGCTATCCAACCTGTGGCCTCTAACGCACCCCCATATGACATAGCACAATATAATATACCTCCGGCAAAGATATGGCGTTGACATCAGTTACTGTTGGAATTAGTATTTCCTCAGCGTAATCTTCAGCCGCATTGGCCTGTCTGGCTTATGGGCACTGAACTTCGACCGGTCGTCGGGTACGGTTGAGCCAATGGCTTGCCGTCGGGATAATGCAGCGAATAGTCGAACATGGAGATGAAGGTAGCCCCAATGATGGTCATTTCGAGTTTAGCAAACTATAACAGGTTGTGTTAGTAAAGCAAGTCATGTAGTAAGCCTAAGCCGCCTATTCTCGATGGCATAAAACTCACCCTCATTCCCACTGTACGAATACCACTCTGGTTAGTTATGTTCTACATTTTGACTCCTGGTGAATATTAGATGGTCAAAGAGATCACGTACAGCAAATATGCCTGCCCAAACCCCAACCCCATGTATGTCCACGGAGCCTTCTTGTCCTCGGCACGATCAGGGAGATACCTGCCGGGATCCCATTTGGCGGGTTCTGGGTAGATTTCAGGATTGAAGTGGACATCGTCCACCGGATAGGTCTGGGTAAGGAAAGGAGTGTTTGTTTAGCAAAGGGACTATCATTTTCGTTTCAGGAAAAAAAGGAGTCAACAACAGCACTCGCGACTCACAACATAGCTGTCCTCGGGCACGACCTCGCCGGTCTTGCCAATCGAATAATCCTTGCCGCTGATATTCTTTCTGAACGCGGCCCCAACCATTTGCAGGCGGATCGTCTCGCGCAGGGCAAGGTCGATCAATGGAAAGTCGCTTTCCCAGTCCGCCATGGTGAGCCCAGCAAGGACGTCCGTTCCGGACTGTTCCGGCGACTTGCGATGTTTCTTCACCACACCATCGACCTCGTCCCGCAGCTGCCGGTACCAGTAAGGGTCCGCGGCGAGGTAGATAAGCATCCAGGCGGCATTGATGCCGCTGTTAAGCTGGCCCGCGAACAGGGAGCTCATGATGAACGTGAGGATCCTGACCACGTTCGCACCGCTGTCCATCAGAAACTGCAGAGAATCCTCAACCCGTCGGCCAGTCTTCTTACGCTCGTTCATAACTCTGTTCAAGGTGGTGTAGATCCTCGCGCCGTATATCATCTGCCTGATGTAGCCCGGAGTTGGCAGCCAGGGAAAGATGATGCGGGTGGCCGAGGTCGAGCTCTCAATCACCTCGAACCAGTGCAGCGTCTTCTCGAGCATCTTGGGGGACTCGGCGAATTCGGTGGCGCCGACGGTGCGCATCGTCAGCTGGTACACGATGCGGTAAATGTCTTCAAAGGGGTCGAAGAGACCGCCGCTCCCTGCCCGCGCGAGGGTCCGGTCCAAAGCTTTTCGGCTGTCGTCCACAAGGGGTACCAGGTTCTTGGCAAGGGTTTCCTTCCTTAGTAGGGCATTGATGGTTCTACCGAACCACTTGTGAAAGGTTTCCTCTTCTGTGACTTTGATAGCTTTGTCGTTTGATGGGGCCGCAGCATAAAGGGTTGCGTAGCTGTGAAGATGAGCAGATTATCAGCTTGCCTATGTCCCAACAACTTCAGCAACAACGTACCCCTCGGGCATGCTCAGCTCTTTGCTATCAAAGAAGGCCTTGCGCCCTTCCGGACCAGACACCGCCACGATGCGATATTTACCCAAGTAAAAGCTGAAGCTCCCACTCTGGCTCTGGTTGGTGCCGTAGAGTAGAAAGTTGCGACGGTCAGAGAAGAAGCGCAATGCGCCGACCAAGGGCCAGTCATCGGCTTTGGAGAATTTCGGCGCATTCTTGGGAAACGAAGGCCTCCAGAAGACCAGCGCAAGCAGGCTGACGGCGGTGGTCAACAACAGAATCCAAACGGCGGCCGGCCAGGCCTGGTAGTTGGTGATGTGCTCTGTCCTGAGCCCCTTGAGAGCCTCCATGACGAAGGTCGTTGTCCTTGTCGACTGTGAGAAGGCCGCAACTTGTCCAAGACGAGAAAACGTGGAAACTAGCTTGAAGTGAGACAAGGTCTCAACTCAGCCAAAACACCGCATATCAAGATTATTTAATTCATCCACTGTGACTTTCCCCGCAACTCACCACACTGTTACATTTAGAAATTCCTGGCCTTGTTTGCTACAACCGTGCCAGGCGATGTATGTACTTATTGAGCTGCCCGTCCCACCTACACCGGCGCTATTCGATGAGAGTGAGAACCCCGACGAGAAGTGTTGGATGCTGGCTGGGACAAAGATGACTTGTGTGGCTCGCTTGGTCCCGGATTATGTCCCGTCCGTACGGTGGCGAGCCGCGAAGAAACCAACGTCAACCAGATCAAAGCCATTTACATTAGGCAGCCGACTCGTGATGGGCTAGACCTGGAAACACTTGTAAACCAGCATTCCGGCTGCTGAGAGATGTCGCACCTTTCGAGGCACCTTGCTGCAGTCACCAATATCTGATATATGTGCACTGCTTGTAACCACCAATTTTTATCAGTACGTACCTCATGACACCTACATCCATGGTGAAATACTCGATATTCTACAAGTTCCATGCATACGATGATACGCCGACAAATTCGGGAGACCGAGGAACACGCCCTCTACCAAGTTGCTTGAATTCGAATGTCTATACGCGGAGTGATTCTTGGAAAGGAGGATCGTGGCTCCACGGCGAAGTGAGATAGATCTTTTCCTGCATCTGATATTACAAAGGCAATCGTTTACGTGAGGCTCACACCGTAACGGTCCTTGAGAGATTTCAACGTCTAGCGTACTGTACAACCTATATAAGCATGTTTACCATATGGAGGAGACCCTAGTAGTTAAAGAATCAAACCGAGATTACAGACAGCTTGGCGCTCTTACCTACCGTAAGAAAATAAGATGATAACAGAAGGCAAACGCCATACGGCAACCTGAGAGACAGGCAGGAGGAATCCCTCCCGGCAAGATGGCCGTCTGACGTGAGAATACGTACCCCAAGACGGCAATATCATCAACAGTACGAGGAAACGAACTTGAAAATCACATCGGTTTCTCAAAGATTTGCAACTAGAGATTTTCCACTGCGACAAAGTACATTACACCGGTTCATCGTCTCATTGCCCAGCAAATCAGTCCCACAGCGAACCATAACTTCCTACCATTCCCTCAAGTGATGAACCTGAGAAATGATATGCAAGATAAAAAGAGAAAAGAAAAAACCAAACCACACAGCGCTAAACCTGCGCCAGTCGGAAAGTGTACTCCTACTTTTCTAAATAACTGGTCGTATCATGGTATCATTAAACACTTGCCTCCTTCTCTTACCCCATATTTACGCCTTCCAAAAAGAAACATTGGCATTAAGACACCGTCGGGAAAACAACAGATCTCGGACTTTGACCCCGTCCAAAGTCTGCCGTGTCTCAGGAGGAGTCGCTTACTCGTTCCCTCGTTTTCTTTGTTGATTTCGCCGTGCCAATATGTGTGTTGTGCACCTATTCTAGTTAGTCACGATGAACTCGATAAAAAAAAAGACGAGGGAAAGGGAAGGAGTTCAGTCTGGAACAGGAGCATTCATTCTCACCTTTGTCGCAAATCGCAAGCTCGTCAACGTCTCCTTGAGATGTGCCTCAAGCGGGCTGACCATGACAAACATGAGCGTCTTGGAGTTGCCGCCCAGCGAGTATTGCAGTAGATGGGTGAGCTTCGAATTCCGGTAAGGGATATGCGAAGACCCCCGCCCGAGCGCTTCAATCACGTCTCCCAGGCAGGCCAAGCTCTTGTTGATGCTCTGCGTCTCCTTCATCCGGTCGCCCTCGGCACCAGAATGCTTCAGCCGCTCCGACCCGGCCAGGTCGACTAGATTGAGCGTCCCTTCGCACCTCTCTAGCGTCGCCGAGTTCTCACCCACCAGTTTGAGGATGAAGACCGAGTGTGAACGTGACGAGCGCTCGTTTGCCTTGGTGGCTGCCACACTGCGGTTGTTTTGGGCCTGCCGCAGCATAATCTCTACCTTGTCGGCCGAGTCCAGGGCCACGCTCTTGCAGTTGAGCACCGTGGTCTGCTTCCGAGCATCGTCATGGCGAATCTCCAACTTGCGCTTCCCATCCACGGCCGGAGTGAGCAGGTCGTTGAGCTCCTCGTTGTACACTTCGACAAAGCTCCCTTCCATCGTATATGTCCATGACTTTTCCTTCAGCTTGGTAATCGTGTCATATATCATGTGCGTAGCTCGTGGGATCATGCCATCGGCTGACGACATGGTGTATGTCTTTCCAGAGCCCGTTTGGCCGTAGCAGAAGATACAGACATTATAACCGTCAAGAGCACTCTGCACTAGCTGGGAGATTTCGCCAAACACTTCCTGGTTGTGTACAGATGGAGAGAAGACACGGTCGAATTCGAACGGCACCACCTTTCGGCTGGCAATTCCCAGGCTACTCTTCTCCTCAGGACCCGTGACGTCAATCTGGGTAGAGGTCTTCAAGTCGGGAAACATAATCTTAGCCTCGCCTCCTTCAGAAGGATCGAGAACCGGCCGAACTCTGCACATGACGCGAATGTTCCCCTTGAGCTCCTGGTATTTGTTGAACAGAATCCGCCGCTCTGTCTCTTCTTTGATCAGCTTCTGGTGTGCCTCCTCTGCAGATCGCAAGGCTTCTTGAAGACGAGCCTCCATGTCGGCGAATGAGTCCGATTGCTGCTTGCTGTCCGATTCCAAAAAGTCGATTTGTGCCCGAAGAGCCCGGCTCCGATCTTCCAGCGTCATATTTGTAGTCGACATCTCGGCGATCTGAAGCTGAAGTTTCCCTTTGATTGTCTGCTCACGGTCCAGATCTGATTGGAGTGCTTCCAATTGCGATCTCATGTTTTGAAGTTCCCGGTCTTTCTCCACCATGGCACTGTTGAGACCTTGTTGTTCCGTCCCTAATCTCGTTTGTAGTTCTTGGATTTCCCTAGATTTTTGTGACCGCTCCTCTTCCAACTCTGCCCGGCAATGTCTTTCCAATGCTTCCAGGGCTTCCCGATGTGCCCGTTGCAGTCGGTCAGTTTCATCCTTCAATTCTCTCCTAAGCTCATCCACCTCAAATCGATGTTCTCGTGACTTGTCCTCCAGCTCGTACTTATGGTTCCTCTGCTGTGCCTCCAGCGTTAGTCTTAGAGAATGCGACTCTTCCCGGGCGATGCTGAGCTCGGTTCGTAGCTGTTCGTTCTTTTCGTCGAGTCGGTACCGCTCGCGTTCCAGATCGGTTACTGAGAACAGGTCAGTTGGGTGGTGTTCAGGGGCTAACTCCACTGTGACTTACCCCGAGTCTTTGCTAGGTTAACAGCATCCTCTAGGGTCTTCTTGTCTGTTAGAGAGACATCCATGGCCTCTTTCATAACTTTGAACTGTGATTCAACCTCGTGAAGGCGCTCGTCGACGTCCCATCCTGTGAATGCTTTAACATTAGAGTCTTTGGTGAGGAACGGTTGTGTTTTAACTGGAGAACAAGATTTGGATGGCGATACAGCGGTCTTGCTCGCAGTGAAAACTTTCTCAAACTGGTCTATAGCAACCCGAGTATCAACGTCGGTTCGAGACGGTGTCTCTGGCCAACTGAGGGGCTGAAAGAGAGAATCGGCGGGCCTAAACTGACTAAGTCTGGCCGCTTCCTCTCCTTGACTTTGCCGAGACGTAACATGCTCTATCTTGACATCCAATTGAGATGAATGTAATGGAACCTGAGTGTCTTGTTTGGAGCTCGCTTGACCTCCTTTCGGCTTGCCGACTTCTTCGTCATTACGCAGCGACAGGGCGCTAAATCCCCGCTCCATGGCCGAGAAGTCGTTCTTGTCTTGCTGAGCATGAGACGCCAGGGGCTGCATGGAGACAGTCCCGCGAACCCTCTTACACCGGGTCGTCTTGTTTGAAGTCTGAAAAAGAAGCGAGTGCTTCGTACCATTCGGCTGGGCCGGTCCTCCATCCATGTCCGCTCCGCGGTCACCCATCGCAGTTGCTGGTCGTGAGCGCGTGTTGCCTCGTTGTCGACCACCCATGGATTGGTTAAATCCCATTGATGTCGGCGCCCGTCCGTAGTTCGAAACCGGTGGGCGGCTTCCAGGTCCCAGGCTAGTAGCGAAGCTGTTCGTAGAGGGCGGTCGTGTGGCGGTCGAGGAATTAGAGGTCTGGCGGGAGAGAGCATTTTGAGCAGGAGTGGGCTTTATCTAATGCAACAGATGGTTAGCGGGAGCTCCGGGAGCCCTGGATCAACGCCTCCACGCAAGACAGTACACGGTCCAGCCATCAGCCATACCCGACGTGTTGTATCCATCTCTGGCAAAGCGTAGGGCTTTTGTGGCGCGCTGGTTGATATGCATGGCTGTTCACGATGCGACGGATGCAGTGATGGACTGGGGGAGACAACACCTACATTAGTCGCTGCGAGACTGCTTATCGAGATACCCTTGATAGGTGCCCGTGAACTGGTGGGTACTGGTATGCCTATTGACGGCAGTGACGACGGTTTGGGGGTTGGTTCGCCTGCCCTTTCGACAAGAGTCTTTCGCTTGGGTTCGGGTTGAGTCACTGTGAAGTAAAGAATTGAATGTCAGCAAGTCCGCCCGCAGCTTAGGGAATCGTGTTAAGGGCGACGTGCAATTGCCATTCAGAGCGCGTTTGGTGCCTTGCGGAGGCAGCATGGTAGACGGTTGAGCTCGCGCATTGCTCTGCGACTCGGTGATCTCTTGAAGGCCGGTCGCTGGTGCAGCCGAGACGTTCCAACGGGTCGGAGCGCGCAGTCCTGATCCCCGGGCGAGCTGAAGGCGAATGGGCAAACTGCGATCAGCGATCCTTCCTTCTCGAGGCAAAAAACTTGGAATCATACCGTGTTTTCGATGCTGCTGTCCATGTTGAGTCTGCGCAAGCGCGGAAGAATATGGTGGACCAGCGAGTACGAGGCCAGGAGCAAAGCCCCAGATGTGGATGAAATCGACGACGACGTTGTGGCGGCGCTCTTTAGAGCACACTTGCTCTGGTCTTCTCCTCAAATTGGCGTAGCGCAGATGTTCGAAGATGGAGTCCTGTCGCTTGTTTACTTCACCCGGGCAACGGCTTCAGACCAATCCGATCGCAATCGTTGGGCGTGATGGTGGGGCCAACCAAGCAAGGGCCACCATGCGGGAAGCCAGGTCCTTCGCCGGCCCTTAAGTTTATGGGAATAAAGACTCTACGGATTAAACATAGCGCGTTGTGCGCTAAAACGTGTTGACATTCAGTTCCTCCGACTCAATCTCAAGTTCCTGAAATTTCATGCCTGTGGTTCAGTTCATTGTCATGCATTTTGACTTTTATGTTTTCGTCAGCATAGCGTACTCTGTAGGCAGGTGGCCAAACAATACCGCCTGTGGATGTGCGGCTGTTGCCGTCATCACAAACTACCAATTGGCCTGGAGGAGAGTTGAGCAAGAAAACGCAAAGGCCAATTGGTATGTCCTGTCTTGAAGACTTCAAGCCGCACGTGCCACCTCTCACTTTCACATGCGAAAATTTATGGATCTCCAGATATTGTTAGCGTACGAGTGGGTTGCGCCACCACACCACCATCGCAACCATCAACGGGACAGTTTCGAGCTTACCTACCCAACCCGACGTACATAAGTCCAGCTCTAGATTCAACCGCCGCTTCTAGTAACCAAGCGCGTATACATCCGAATGTGTCAATAACCGACTTCTCACCAACCAAAAGACGCAGTCTCCTCCACCAGTCCGCAAGCAACGTTTTTGACCATCAAGATACCCAAAGCCTCAGTCAGCCAAAGTTGCCCAACATGGAGAAGTTCTCACAGTTCCGGGACAAAGGCAAGCTCGCATTTCCCACTCCCAATTCCCTACGATGTTTTCACCACATCGGACTGACTCTCCTACTTCTCCCCAGGCTCCGGCGTGTCACCGTTCCTGCCCATTTCGACCCCCGCGGCCTCAATGCTCTGGTCGGCCGTGCACGCCTCGGTCTTCTTCCTCCGGCTGCCCTTCTTCCTCAGCTTCGCCGGCCTCTACTTCCTCTTCCTGCACCATCTACCGCTACCCGTCGCCGCGCGCAAGCTGTTATTCTGGGGAATTATGGCCATTCCCGGGATCTGGTGGGTTGACCTCCAGATCGACGGGGTCAAGCGCGGTTCTCTCTCTTCACAGCCGGCCGACCGAGTACCGCACCCGCGCTCCGTAATCGCCGCCAATTTCACCTCCCCAATCGATGCGCTTTACCTAGCCGCCATCTTCGATCCCATCTTCACAATCAGCTACCCGAATTCCCGTAAAGTCCGGCGCATAGGGCTCTTGCGCGCCATCCTCATGGCGTTCTCGGGCGCACAGTTCGCCCCTCCACCACCAACCAGCGGCCTAACCGACCTCCGCGCGCTCTTATCGCAAAACCAAAACCGCGTCATCGTCGTCTTCCCCGAGTGCGGCACTACCAACGGCAAGGGCATTATGCCGCTGAGCCCCAGCCTCGTCGCGGTTCCCGCCGACGCCGCCATCTTCCCCGTCAGCCTGCGGTACACGCCGCCGGACATCACGACGCCCGTGCCCGGCCCGGCTGCCTGGCTGTCGTTTCTCTGGAAGCTGTTGTCGCGGCCCACGCACTGCATTAGAATACGCATCGCCGAGCACATGTACAACAATCCCGCAGCACAGATGTCGAATGGTCTCCCGGAAGCGGGGTCAGCGGCCGAGGAGGATAGGATATCTGGAGACGAGCAGCGCTTGCTTGACCGCGTGGCGGAGGCGCTAGCACGTCTGGGACGAGCCAAGCGCGTGGGTTTGACGATGGAGGACAAGAAGGCGTTTGTCAAGGCTTGGAAGACGGGGAGAAAATGATAGCCAGCGAAGTTTGAGAGTGGGATGATGAATGATGGAAGGCGATGGAGGCTAGGATATCACAAGCTGCGTTGGCTGACTCAACATGAATTGCAACTCCCTTTATTATGCGTGCATTGCGGGTCGGAATTCTGCTTTCGCTAAAACCAAGAGCTTTTGTTTTCTCCTTTCTTTTTACGACTGTGCAGATAAGTTTATGGGGTCATGCCTATTTGTATTTAGATGTTTCAACACATACCAGCGGAGTAGAAGCACAAATGAAAAGCTGTATATTTTGACCGACTGGGCCGCGGTCTAGACCCAAGACCTTCAAAGACTCCAGTATAGCTTACCCCCTACAAACCCGGTGAATATATGGAAATTGGAAGCATTCAGACTACTTTGTCTCAAAATCATTCATCCCTTCGCTAATGGAGGGGTGCAAAAAAAAAAAAAAATAGAGACAAACCCAGGATTATTTATATTCACAAGTCCAGCATACCTTTTGAACCATTTTACCACGCCTTTTGTCCTCATACAACCACCTCTCCTTTTCTGTCACAAGCGTCATTTTCTTAGATCGGACCGTCCGTCACGCAGCCGTGGCTCGCATCGCTAACCAGCTGGGCATACTTCTTCAGGGTGCCCTTGGTCGCCTTCGCCGCTGGCGGCTTCCACTCTTTCCTTCTCCGAGCCAATTCCTCTTCTGAGACTTCGAGATCAAGCACCTTCTTGTCAGCATCGATGATGATCTTGTCACCATCCTTGACCAGACCGATAGGGCCACCCTCCATGGCCTCAGGAACAATGTGCCCTATCAGGAAGCCGTGACTACCGCCAGAGAACCGTCCGTCGGTGATCAGGGCAACATCCTTGCCGAGGCCGGCGCCCATGATGGCAGAGCTGGGCTTCAACATCTCGGGCATGCCAGGGCCACCCTTGGGACCCTCATACCGGATGATGACCACCGTTTTCTCTCCCTTCTTGATCTCGCCGCGCTCGAGGGCCTCGATGAAGCCGTCCTCATAATCATAGCACATGGCAGTGCCCTCGAAGCGCATGCCCTCCTTGCCCGTGATCTTGCCAACAGAGCCGCCGGGAGCCAGCGATCCACGCAGGATCTGAATATGTCCGGTAGCCTTGACCGGGTTGCTCAGGGGCCTGATAATGGGTTGGTCGCTGGGGAAGTCTGGGAATGCCGACACGTTCTCCTTCATTGTCTTGCCCGTGACAGTAATACCAGATCCATCAATCAGGCCCTCCTTGAGCAGGAATTTGAGCAAAGCCGGAGTACCGCCAATCTTGTACAGGTCCTCCATGACATACTTGCCCGACGGCTTCAAGTCAGCCAGGAAGGGCGTCTTATCCGAGACGGCTTGGAAGTCGTCAATAGTCAGCTTGATGCCAACCGAGTCGGCAATGGCGATGAGGTGGAGCACGGCATTCGTGCTGCCGCCGAGAATGTTAACAACGATCATGGCGTTCTCGAAAGCCTGCCGCGTAAGAACGTCTTTGGGACGGATATCCTCCCGAAGCAAGTTCTTAACGACCTCACCAATGTTCTCGCACTCGGCCTTCTTGCTAGGGTCCTCGGCAGGGAAACTGCTGCTGCCTGGAACCGTCATGCCGAGCGTCTCGATCGCAGTCGCCATGGTGTTCGCAGTGTACATGCCACCGCACGCACCTCCGCCGGGGCAGGCGTTGCGGATGATGTCAAATCGTTGCTTCTCGGTGATCTCGCCTGTGAGGTATTGCCCATAGGCTTGGAATGCGCTCACGATGTCTATGGGGTCGCCTGACATGTTGCAGCCAGGCTTGATGGTACCGCCGTACACCATGATGCTCGGTCGGTTGACGCGGCCCATGGCAATCAGCACACCAGGCATGTTCTTGTCGCATCCCGGCAGAGAGATGTTGGCATCGTACCACTGTCCGTTCATGACAGTTTCGATGCTGTCGGCAATGATTTCTCTGCTCTGCAAGCTGTACCGCATGCCTGAGGTTCCCATGCTGATACCGTCCGAAACGCCAATGGTGTTGAAGCGCATGGGGACAAGGCCGGCGCGAGCGACACTGTCCCGCACAATGGTAGAGAGATCGAGAAGGTGCATGTTGCACGGGTTGCCCTCGTACCAAACGGATGAGATACCGACCTGGGCCTTGGACATGTCCTCCTCCGTCAATCCCGTGGCGTAGAGCATCGCTTGCGACGCGCCCTGCGACTTGTGTTGCGTGATGGTCGACGACACTCTATTGAGCTTCGTCTCATCGGCATATCGACGGACGGTGGTGGACAGGAGTCGACTAGACCACAAAAGGTATAAGCTCCAGTCCAGGTACACAGGAAATCAGCGCGCAGGGCCAATACTTACGATTGACTCCTTAACGGCAGCATTCTGGTTGCTGCCAGAGCCCGGGAGGTTCCCGTTCTCAAGTGGGACGGTGAAAGCATAATGGGCGGTGGCCACGAAGGAGCTCCTGAAGAATGCTAAGCCAAGGAAGGGCGAATGACCTCAATTTACCGTCAAGCAGAAGAAGGAAGCTCCAAGTTGCACAGGAAGAAAAAGACGGGTCAATTGGCCCTTCAACCAAGTTCTTGCTCAACACAAGATTAACTCGGATTTGTAGCTGTGCGGTGAGTCGACCTTTTGGGCGAAGTCGGCTGGCAAAATTTCCCTGTGACCGCTGTAGTCATAGAGACCGACTTAGAGCAAGGGTCCCCGCAAGCGCTCCCCGCTGAGCCCGCTCCTTTTGGTTGGCCATTGAAATCCAAGCCCACTGATTGGCGTTCGCCAGAGCTTCGGTATGGAGTATGGGGACCCCATGGAATTGGAATCTCTCCAAGAGTCCAAATGAGTGATCCCTGTGACAAGACAAAAACTGCATCTCATGCACATCGGGATGCAAAATGAACGCCCTATTATCTACATCCTTATGCATATCATCGATTTCTATATAGCAGTTCTTGGCGCTCCTAACTGGCTCCCGCTGTCCAACACCACAATGGACAGGTTTCAGAGTCGAGCGTTCGTTGAGAAGCGGGTACTGACAAGGACAGGGGTCTACCCCACAGCGCGAGTGGCCAAGGAGCGTCCGTCATCGGAGTGAAAGGCTGCTTGCCTTTCAACCACATTGATGAACTAGCTAAGGCCTTGCTAACCTGCTCACGGCTTGAATGCGTTATTCCCGGCCCTGCTCTCCTTGCAGGACAACCATCTCACGGCTTTGGGGCCTTGGCATCAGCGGCTTCCGACTTACCATCTCCCTTGACTCTGCGGTGTAGGATTTCGTCCACAATGCCGAATTCCACGGCCTCCTCAGCTGTCAAGTACTTGTCGCGCTCCATCATATCATTGACAGCCTGCAGATCGAACTTCTCGTAGCCAAACGACTTGTTGACATGCCCCTGTACTATCTTGTTGATCTGCTCCCGTAACCTCTGGATCTGAGATGCATATATCAAGATATCGGAAGCCTGACCTCTGGTCCCCCCTAAAGGCTGATGGACCATGATGGAGCTGTGTGGAAGTGCGTACCGCTTGCCGGCCTCTCCGCCGAGCAGGAGGACAGCAGCCATGGAGGCAGCCATGCCGACGCAGACGGTTGATACTGGAGACTTGATGTACGTCATGGTGTCATATATGGCCAGTCCTGAGCTGACCTCACCGCCTGGCGAGTTGATATACATTGTGATGGGCTTCTCAGGGTTGTCGGACTCGAGCCATAGCATCTGGGCCACTATCGCTGCCGATACCGTGTCGTCGATGCCACCGTTGAGACATACTATCCGTTCCTAGAAGGGTCAGAGACGATGCACCATGTTGGGATGGGGAGAAGGAGAGCTTCACGAACTTGTAACAGCTTGGAGAATATGTCGGCTTCAGGATTGGTCAGCGCGCATTCGTGTCTCGGCACAGCCTCTATAACCAGAACATACATGTCCTCCACCCCCCGGCCTAGGCTTGTTAGTGAACAACATCAAAACAAACAAGCCATCGAGCGAACATACAGTGACTTCGGTGATGTATGGCATCGGGATCCCCCCGACTGGCGGGAAGCTGGGAGGCGCCTTAAAATGAGAAAAACGACGACATCGCAATAAGACAGCGCTCCTCAGAATGCGCAGAGCAGCGCGTTGCGAATTCATCTTCGTGGCGGCGCAATGGGGCAGAGTCAAGCCGGTAGCTAGTTTTGCTGATATGACAACGGCGACGTGGGGAGGATGCGAGGAGCTGGGTGACGCGAGCTTAATTGGAGTTGAGCCGCGATGAATTAGGCAGCTCAGGTTGCAATTCAGCGCGTCTAGCAGGGGACCAAGCTTTCTGAGCACGGACTTGGTTCGGCGGAGACGGGGCTGAAGTCAAATTTTCGCCAGACTTCAGGGGGGTTAAAGTTACCTAGGTACCCACCTGGCAAAGACTTTAAACTGACAAGGCGATGTGAAAATGGGTGAAAAGGATCGTCATCGAAATAAAATAAAAATAAAAGAGAAATACAGGAAACAGTTCAAGGATGAAAGGCCTCACAAGGACGTGTTCTCGCACCTTGAGACCGTCCGTCCAGTGTCGGGCCATTCCACGAAACATCCGGAACAACTCAGCATCATCCGCTGAAGCCATTCAGAGCGAAGACGACAGCAAACAAAATGGGACAGAATCGACCCCTTTCCATGTCGACCCAGCAACGAAAACCGTGCAGACCGATTTTGGCACATTACCCTTATCCCCAATCATGGATCCCGAGTATCACGAAGCCAAGCTGCGATACAGGGGACCGAAGCAGAAGATAGGGCCAAGGACCCAGTTCCAAAAACATTTACAAGGGAATATTTATGGTAACCCCTCCCACAGGATGAGATAAGAAACGCTTCAACTTTTCATAGTGTTCTGATTCAGTCATTTAGCCCAAGCCCTAGCTACTCCATATCGGAGGTGTCCCGTCACCTCGGTCGGTCTCCCAAAGCACTTCCTCATCAGCTTCAAGGTCTTGACGGATCCTAAGTCGCCGCGCACTTGGTTCTTTCCCAGGGATGATGCAATGAAAGAACCAGAGGATCGCAGCGAACAGATTCCCGGACCCTCCATGCATGTTCTCGCCAGGCAAACGCTCCTCCGCGACTTCTCCGTCCAAGGGGATCCGAACTTCAAAGGATACAGACGGATGATGTTCCGAATGGATGCTCAGGGCGCCGCACGCCTCGGTCTGCCCAGCAACTACACCCCTTCTTGGCGGGAGGACACGGACGAATTCGTCGTTGAGTACCTGCGGCGGCCCATCGTGAAGAGCCTGCTCAAGCACGCGGCTCTGACCGAGAAGGAGGACCGCAAGTATCTAATCAAGCTCAACCATTGGGACGATGCGAAAGAGCACAACCATCGAGGCTGCCTACTATACCTTGGACAACCACCTCCGACAACGAAAACGGGCGAGCAAAATGAAACCACCGACCCAGCTCCAGCACCGGCGTCGGCGTTGGCGCCGCCCCCGGAACGGTTGTCGATGTTGACAATAGAGGGCGTAAAGCGTAATGGCAAGCTGCCGATCCATGATCTACGGGCTCTTCTTGGCGAGGAACACATGGCACGTCTGCGAGAAGAGTCCCCACTGCTCCGCGGTGGCGAGTTATTCATGCTCGGCAGAAGACGAACTAAGTATTTGGAGATACAGTTATGGAAACTGCAAGGCTACATGGCACCTGAAGAGCCAAGAACATGATTGTTTTATGTGTTCTTGCGGCAGTTAATAGGGACACACGTGGTGCGATGATTGGCAGCCTCGTCGCAAGATCGAACGACTGATAATACCACCGGCATGTGGAACCGAGCTCGAATGCTTGGTACAGCACAGCCTCGTTTGCGTGATTTAATGGATGATCGTGGGAAGTTGAATCGACTCAAAATGAGTCGGCATAGGCCTCACCCTCGCGGATCAATCCCTGTTACGCCCGCGTGCACCGGGCACAAATCCTGCGGGGTGTTCCGAGAACGAATATCATCGGCTTCAACTCAGCCAAATAACCCAATCAAGGTCAGGAGGCCTGATAAATTCGGTGAAGAGAAGGGTTTGGTTGCGCATAGCCCCAACTCAACCGGTCTTTTGAAGGTGTACGGTGGGGCTTGAGGTCATCTCACCACAGCCTTCCTCTGGGGAGCCACAGACGTCTCGTCATCTTCTTTTCCCCGACGGGCATTTTCTCACTTGGCTACAAATGCATAACATTAGGTCTCTTTTTTTATTTTTATCTGTGTGTATGCAGAGTGGGATCAATACCTGGGGACGATGGAAGTTGCGACGACCAATTCGAATGACGACCATCCAGGCCTAGACACAGCAGCAGATGATATCGGAGTTGAGGGCAGGCATATCCCAAGTATCCATCAAGCACGGGATCTGGGCGCACATGCCGACCAACATGAAGGCATCGAGGTGTCAACATGCCGGCTCCATCCCTGGACACGCAGACTCGAGATAGCAATCAAGACAGTCGGCGTCGTCGCTTTCTTCCTTTCTTGTGTCGGTCTTTGGCCAACGGTGACTTCCGCGTCGGACACGAAAACGGCTACGTTGTTAGCCAAGTGGACATTGATAAAGGACTTCTTCGGGTTTTGCGAATCTGTAGGTTGTGTTTTCCCCTTTCAACTAGCACACGGGGTTTACCAAGGGCTATTGCATATGGAAAAGTGGAATACCACGGCTAACACAGTCAATAAAAAGCACCAGTTTAGCACTCCACACTGCGTGGCTGTTAGGAATATGACTCTTCTGCCACCACCCGGGTTTACCGGTGCACCAAACTCGCGCCGATGGACGCAGAACCAGGGCATTCAAGTTATGGCCAAGCATTACGGAGCACCACCGTCCATGAATCTTATAAGAATTCTCTTTCCAGCCCTCAGCCTGCTTGCCGTATTGGGATCAGTCAAGAACAGGCGTCTTCTCTGCGGATCTGGCGCTGTTGCTCGACGACTAGCTACCTTGTTGGTAAGTCTATGGCAGACCGGATGGTTGTTGTGTCGCGTGGAAAGATGGAATAACGAGGCAGAACAACCGCCAGCAGCTCTCGACACCACATTATTGCCCTCTGGTGCCTTGGATTCTCCACGCGACGAACTAGCGGTCGACTCATACAGGCAAGGGACGACCGTGAGAACTGGTAAACCATTGAAACTTGGTACTAGTACCACCAACCGGCGCCGATGTACCAATGCCAGTCGATCTGAACGGGTGGTGGCCAGACATAGACATAATAACAGTCGAGTGACAGGCGCGAAGGGAGGAGGCTACGCGGCGGACGACCTTGAAAAGATACCAGTAGCGATGAGTTCTACCCTCGCCAGACAAGTAGCGAAGCCAGACGTTCGAGAATTCGGTTGGGAAGACGGGGAAAGCAGGTGTACTGCGATAGAACGGTTGACATTTAGAGTCTATAGGTTCAGGGATTCAGGGATTTGGAGAAGCATCAACAAATGGGATAAGAAACGGTCTCATTGGCAACGTAAAATTAGCATAACCTCAGTTATGGATATATCATTTTTCATACTGGCTCTCGTCGTCTCGCTTCTCTTCTCCACCTTTCCTTGGTTCTTAGACCTTTAGTAGTGTGGTGCCCGGCCCGGCCTGGCAAGCATGGAGATCGGCGGGATCGGCCCCACTAGCACTTGAGTGCGGCGGACGGCCCGGGCCGGGAGTGTGTCGGGTTAGGGTTATAGGCAGACCAAGTCGTGACTTGGAAGTGACGGGCGCCTTTTGACCTGATTGGCTCCCCGCCTTAATTGATTCTCAGGGAAATTTCACGCGTCTCGACGCGTCTCCCTGCCGCGCAAACTAGATCCCACTTTCGGCTTCTTACGACAACTTCACCTTCTCTCAGTTGTGATAACAGTTGAAGTTTTCTCTGCAGCAGAGCCAGGCACCCGCCATTATGATCCGTCAAGATTTAAACCGCGTTGATCCCAAAAGGCGAATTGTCGTCGATCACCGCAAAACGCCGTTTGCAGACCCTGCGTACAAGGAGTCGCAGTATCCGCACCGACTGAACTTCTACGCCACCCCTCCCACCGCAGACATTACGCTCGAACAGTTCGAGCAATGGGCAATCGACAGGCTACGAAGTGTGTTGGGACATTTCCTACCTCCTGAACGTGTGTGGAAACTCTCCTCAGGTTCCTAACCATTACGTCTGTCTCTCTAGTTCTCGCCGAGCTCGAGGCTTGCTCCTTTCGCAACAAATCACCCGTCGAGACAGCGGCGCACATGAAGCCACTGCTCGACAAGTACCTCCCACTCGACACCAATAGCTCATCATTCACACAGCTCTTTGCCCAGCGCCAAAAGGACCACTACAGCCACTTCATCCTGCGCCTAGCCTTCTCGTCCACCGAAGATCTGCGCCGGCGCTTCACCCGGGTAGAGACAATGCTATTTCGGATGCGGCTCTCGGGCGGCGACATGCGTGAGCGGGCTGCCTTTATACAGGACTTGAACATTGACTGGGAGCCGGTGTCGGAGGAGGAAAAGCGCAAGTTCGCGGCTGAGCTGGCAGCGACCAGCGCCGTCTTTGGTAAAAGGCAGGCCCAGGAAGAGGAAACGTGGTGCAAGGTTGATTGGATGCGTGTCCCAGAGCTCGTGGAGGGACGGAGAGTATTTCTCAAGGGTGGAAAGGCATATGTCCCTGCGCGGGAACAGCAAAGCATGGTCGTCGCAGAGTTCACGACGAGGTTAGAAAAGGCACTCGAGGTTTGTCACCTCCTGCACCTCCTGCACCTCCAACATGGATAAGCCGGTTTTTCCAGACGCGACTAACATGATGCGATAGCTTACGGCTCGAGCTCTCCCTCGTCTTGACGAAGACGACCGGCTCACGCCTATCCTCAACCATCTCTCCAAGAACTTTATCACACCAGACGCCAGCTACAGCGGCAGCAGCTCGGCCGTCGACGGCGCCGAGATCACAGCGCGCAACATTGACAACCTGTCCCAGCACTTCCCCATGTGCATGGCAAACCTGCATCGCCAGCTCCGCCGCGACGCGCATCTCAAGCACTACGGGCGTCTCCAGTACACCCTGTTCCTCAAGGGCATCGGTCTCAACCTCGAGGAGTGCCTCCTCTTCTGGCGGCAGAGCTTTAGCAAGATTACCGACGACATGTTCAACAAGGAATACCGCTACAACGTGCGGCACTCCTACGGCGACGTCGGCGGCGACTCCAACAGGCGAGGCGGCGGGTACAGCCCGTACAGCTGCCAAAAGATACTGACCGAGCACCCGCCCGGCCCGGGCGAGGCTCACGGGTGTCCGTACCGGCACTTCAACATGGAAAACCTCGCAGCCCTGCTGCAGTCCACCGGTGTCTCCGACAGGGGCGTATTGCAGGGTGTCAAAGAAGACAAGGGCAATCAGAAGTTCCACATGGCGTGTAACCGGTATGTGCCGGCTCTCTTCCGTGCTTTTTTTACGTCGATCTAGATTTTTCTTCCCTCTCTCAACTCGTTGAACCATCATCACACGCATGTAACTCGTCCCCATATTCGCCACCAATTCCCCTTTCCCCCTGCCCTGCTCAGGTCTGGATCATTGCTGGGATGGCTTCTAGATTCACTGTGATACGTTACAGTGGACACTTTAGTTTCCCAAGCCACTTATTGCCCCCCTCCGTGGATCCGTTGTTCGGCACACATACCCGAAAAATACTGCCCACAACAGCAGGACCCTGAGACATCTTTAAATTTCTTGTATAACACGCGAGAGACAAACTAACGTCCGGGCTCATGTTAGGGTCTTTGAGCATGTCCATAAAGCGGAGTTGAAACGAGCCAAAGACGATGGTGTCATGACGGCCGCACAGCTCGAGACAATTGTGCACCCCAATGAGTACTTCAAGCGCAGCTATTTGCTCAAGAACATGGGTAAGCAGCCGGCGTCGCAACAAGGCGGCAGCGGTGATGTGAAGATGGAAGGGTGATACAATCGCCAACGCGGTGAAATAAGTTCTCTATTGGTTTTAACGGGTTTCCAGAAGGCCAAGGCCAATAGTTTCTTCTCGGTTATTAGTTACGGCGTTCGTTTTTCTTATCCTCGATTTGCTCTTTAATGCATCCTCGTACTCCTGTCTACCTTGCCTTAGCCTCCGAGTCTGGGCAAGGTTCCTTGAGGGAATAATATAGGTCTAGACCCCCGTCTATTTGGGTTTGGGTCTGTCAGTTTGTCTTGCGGAGTCCGGGTAGTGGCAGCATGGGAATAGCACGACGGGCCAGACCGGACCCTGCATTTTGTATGCCAGGGTCCTGTCTGTCTCTGTACATTATGTCTAAGTCGATGTGTGTGCGTGTATTTGTGTGTCCCGGTCGATGTGGGTATGGGCAAGGTGAGGAGACGCCTTACTTCTAGGTGGTACGGGGGACCGACAGCAATGTGTCCGGTACTATTTATGCATGTAATGAAGAATATGGATATCAGAACGAAACGAGGTTATTCAAAAATAAGATACCCCATGAACCGGACTGTGTTGACATTTCACTGCCCCATTTTCCTTTTCTCAATCACCCCGCCGACTACTTGGTGGCTTGTTGGCTGGTGGAGGATCGGCAAGCATACGCTGATGGATGTACATCAAAGTCAATTTAGGGCAGAGAGCTGTTACTGTTGTTGTTGGTGTTGTTCGCATGAGCACAACTCCGCGAGCGTCCCTTCTGCATGAAGTAGTTGCGCCTTTGTGTTTCCTACTCAGCCAACAACTCAGGAGCAAGGTAATGCGGGATACAAGCAAAGGAACCAGGACAACCTTCGAAGCAGAGCTCTACGAATCCGTACTGGAGCTTGCTGCAGGCTGCAGGTCAGACCTTGGAACTGACAGCTTCCAAGACTCCATTTTCAGTTTCGGCTGTTCGCTGTTGCTTCATTAGGCAGTCCGCCGGGCCCGCAGCTCCCGCAAACCAAGCTTTTTTCGGGCAAAAGAAGTGGATGATGGAGCCTCCCTTCTGCCATCATCAGTGTAGGACAGGTCACAGACAGCACTTTGTTGACGACGGGAAGACAGGAAGCTCTTTTTCGACGACGGGTAATTCCCGCCCCGCCTCCTCAAACTGCCAGTCTACTCTTGAAGAGAAGCCTTGGCAGCAGCAGGCAGGAGGAGCCTCCGGAGCTAAATCCCCGCCCCCCTTCATCCCTGTCAGTTCAAGATGCAAAATACGGAATATGCTGTAATGGTATGAGGCCATTCCCAACATTTTCAGGACTTTCCAAAACATCGACGTCTTCGTAGATGCACCGGCGACATTTGTGGGTCTTGGTTGCAAATCTCTTGATGAGGTTGGTCAATCTCAGTATGAGCAGGCTGGTTCAATTGCTTCATACTATCCCAGTAACAACCACAGTTGCCCTTATATTCGTTATATAGCCTCTATGTATACCTTAGGCCGGCTTTCAGGCAGTCCTGCACTGTGCGGAACGAGAGATAGAGAGAAAGACCCCTATGACACAAGGCAGCATAATTAAGGAGACACTAAGAGGACCTTTCAGGGTACTGTGGTACTGTTCTGTAGACAAGAGTGATGATGCAACTTTGCTGGCTTCTGGTTCTTCGGTCAAAGACCCTGAGTACCTGCGTCACTAATGTGCGCAAATTTCGAAGGGTAGGTCCCTTGAAAGCGGAAAAATACCCTGAGATCTTGTTTCGTTGAGCGGAAAGGAGAAGAAACCGAAAAGGTGTGTTACCCTGGGTTTCTCTTTCTTACTAACGTCAACAGATATAGTATGCACACCGCCAGGTGGTTATGTATACACGTGGAAAGCGAGTAGGTAGGCCGTGGTGGTGTTGAAGGATGGAGGTGTGTTCGGGCAATGAAATGCACAATGCGGTCATCGAAACTCGGAAAGCTGGGGTTTGGAGTGGAGATCAATGATAGCATCGATAGGTACATACAGGCATGGAGAAGTGCACTGTTTTCGGAGGTACCGCACCCTTCCCCCCTATCTCCGACCTCGGTTTAGTGTTGTAGCAGCTATGGCTTCCGCTCGCTCGGCATCTGTGTTGTGCAAATCATGATGACGAGATAACAGATGCTGCTTGCTGCAGATGAAACAGAAGACCCTTCTGCACATCCGCGAGTATTATAGGCGCTTTATACTCGCGTCATAGGTCGTTGGTAACACGCATACCGTAGGAGCTGGAGACGCAGCGGCACCCAAGCCGTTGCTTCCTAACTGCCTACCTACCTTATCTTGCCTATATTATGCGCTTCGTGGTAGTGTATACTGTGTGTAGAGGATGAATCTTGACAGGGGTTGCGGTATAGACGACAAGATTGAAGTTGGCTATATTTGCCTCGGAACAAACATCTCACGACCCAAACAATATGCTCACACAATTACACAAAGAATGCCCAAGTGAAGTGCTCAACCCGCCTATCGTTCTCAAACAAGACCAGATATTCAGGCACGGCCATATCCGTCTTGAAAATCCAGGTCGACAGCCCCTCCAATCGCACACACGACCTCGCGAACCTCGCGACGATCTTGCCTTTTCTAATAGTCCCTGATGATCTTGGAGAAAAGGATGATGATGTCGCCTTGCAGCACCTCAACACTAGAGCGAGACCCTGGATCGACAATCCTACATAGCAATCCTTGTAATGAACCAAACTTATTAACGACGTTTCGCGATAATAAGCAAACTCGGCTGTTGAGTGTCCCGCAAGATGAGATATCGCAAAACTTGCATGAAAAGGGGTTTGGGATAGGAACGACGAATTGAATGATAAAAAAAACAGCGCATGTAGATCTAAAGAGCAATGCAGACACGAGTATGCAAGAGTTGTGGAGTAGTTTCAACGGCTACTGACTGCATAAGGTAAGTTAAGAGGTGTGTTTTCTGTTTCCAAGTATAGAAAATTGTCCGCGGTTGCTGTCAGGTTCAAACAGCCTTTGAGCTGTCGAGGAAAACCCCCAGCCAGGCCCGGGCACGCAACAAGACAAACCTGGAAACCATCGCACAGCCGCATCTTTCTCGACGCCGGCCCACAAACAATTTATCTAAAGTGATTGTAGACGCGGTATGCAGTCCAAAGTTACATGGCAAAGGACTTCAGTCCTTTCACAAAATAACCCGATGGATGGTTAGACGGGAAGAAAATTATCGGTCTGGCCGGCATATCAAAATTCTGCTGTCAACTCGTTGACCCTGGCAGTGCAAACTCCTACGGAAGCCGCGGAACACTCGCAGAAAACGTATGAGAGAATAATTGGAGGAAGGTTTTAGTTACTCATTTCATCGTAAACCCAAGATGCTATGAGAGCCAAGTCTAAAATGATGCCCCCAAGATAAACAGCAAAGCCAGATTTCCAAACCCGGCAGCCATATGCTGTAATCCCTAGAACCCTTTGATGTGTGTCCCTTTTTGCCAATTCCCGATCTGCTGCAAGTTTGAATCGCCAAGATGTAATCCATTCGCCCGCCCCCGGGTATGCCATGCAAAATACGAAATGACACCAGGCGCCTCGCTCGAAAATTTCCCAAAATTGAAGTAGCCCGCTTGGCAAAAATCCACAAAGGCCCGCCTCCAAAGTTCCCAATAATAAAAAAGGTTAAATAAAAAGGAGGGGAGAAAAAGAGCCATATCCACCGCCAGAGTGAAATGTCTTGAAGTCATTCGCCGTTTGGACTAAAATCCGCCCACCAAAGCCCCTGAATTCCCGTTGACCCCACTACCCAGAAGCAGGTCGACGTCAGAGGCTTGGCAAAAGACAAGGGGTTAAAGACTCCCGCGAAACAGAGTAAAGGAGAAGGGGAAAGCGGGGTAACCCCATCAAGTTATCGCTTTCCTTATTGGTGAGAAAGGGTTGAAAGTCCAGCCTGGACCAGTCAAGCCGCCAACCCCAATGACGTGCAAAAGATCCAGCCCAAGAAAAAAAGTGCACAGGAATGGCCAGTGCGTTGAATGGATGGAGACATCTGCATTGAGAGCGAATTTTTCGACTTTGTGAAGATGGTCCCGTGAACGGATTTGCGTCTGCCGATGCCAAGGTCCAATGCCGAAGGTGCGGTGGTGTTACTGCCCAGATGCCTTGCTTTGAAGAACATATCCGAGAACGTAGCCGTGGGTGCCCCGTGGCAAATGTTGCGGAGAGGCTTCTTCGAGAAGACCCCTCTTGCATGTTCCAGTCGTATAATTCGTGGGGTGGTGTGATCGACAGTTCCCTTGCTGTGGGACACAGCACAGATGGCAGACTCAGATTGTTTCTGAGTCAGCACCCTGATATCATATCCCCACGGCGTCGTAACCGTTCTAGCCAGCAAGCTCGAGGTAGGGTCCGATCAGCTGTCGACAGGGTCTGGCCGGTTTGGCTTCGACATGTCGTGGATGCTCAGTCGAATCCCGTCGTTGAAACCCGATGCATAAGAGATTCTTTAAGACTCTTGAGACGGGCGTGAACACCGAGGTAAGCCTTGCCGGACCCGGAGGACCGGCGGCGACTGTGTCGTGGCTGCAGCGGTGAGCGCTTGCATTCCAATTAGACTCGAGTCCGCCGTCTGATGAGGAATGGTTCAAGTAAAGAAAGATGGCCCAATTCCGTCCCTATTCGACTTCGGGTTTGATCCGAGGTAGCCGGTCCATAGGTCTTGTCCGTGGTTGCTGAAATCCACAGTACCCGGCACAGGTACTTCACTTGTAGCCCACCATTTTCGCACACCGATTGCAGTAGTATATGTTGGTTCCGATCTGAACCATGCCGGAGGAGCTGGGGTGGTCTGTCGAGGTCACCTCTTCTGCTCGTGCGCACCTGAGGCAGCGCAACACAGCGACCTGAACTCTTGGTGGGTTGTCCATGCTGTGTCTTACTGACGACGACGAGCCTGTGGAGGAGAGATCTGAATCCGACGCCGAGTACGACGAGCCTGAAGACGAGGAGCCGAGATAACGGGGCTTGGGTCGCTGCGAGGACATCGTCGATTTCGGCAGTGCGTAGGTGCGGAATGTGTTAAGCGGTAGCCAGAGTGGGAAAGGTCCTTCTGGAGTTTGTTGGCGATGCTGAGTGCAGAGTGGTGGCCTAAGAGCTTTGGAGTTATGTTACTTGGGTATTTGAGTCGTCGATGTCTCAAGATGATTCTGAGGAAGTGAGAGATTTCGTTCGTTTCAAGAGAAAGCAGGGCTGGGCCAGACCAAGCCTTTGTATGTGCCAGGATTCTGACGACGCACCAACAAGGCGCAGGGTGCCAGGGGGTGCCTAGGGGGTGTGATGTAGCGACCAGCTAGGGTTACGTGAGTCCGAGGCAGCACGGCAGCAGAGGTACCCCCGTACCGCGGTACCTGCCCCAACAGGTTGCAGTTTCGTGGACATATGCGCTTACTGAGTTCTGTGCATTTGGACAGCACACCCCAACACCCAAGCATCAGCATGCACCTTGCAAAACCCGAGTGATTTCCGGCCGACAAATACCAGCAGCTGGCTGCTTTAAACTTTCTCCCTTGTTGGTTTCGAACAGGAACATTGATTCCGCGTAAAATGGCCACCCGGACCTTGTCCAAGATTTCATGATTCCTTACGGTCAACAGACTCATAATTCTTCTCTCCTGTATGCGGCTGGATAAGGCCTTTTGCAGCAGATAGGCCTTCGTATTAATAGTTCTTGAGTTCCGACCTGTCAGATGCTCTCTATATGATAACGGAGACTCCGGAACCCGCCGTCAGAGATAGCTGTCCGGCCCCGTTTGTATCTGGATGTCTCGGCGAAATACTTTTTTACTGTTTGGGGGTGCCCGTTCCGGATGCGCGGTGGTGGTCGGGTGCATGACAGCACATCGCCATGGCGCCATCCTGTGACCTATGGTTCGAGAGCACAGTCAAAAGCAATGAGTTGCATCAAAAAGTGTATTCCATAGTATACTCTCCACCACCAGAGCCCAGGCTCGCGGATCATCGCTTCGCGAGTGAAATCTGGGACCCAGCGGCGTCATCAAGAAGGTGGGTCATCTGCCAAGGTGTGAGCAAAAGGGACGGGGGGTGGACTCGGTTATGTGCATTCTCTGATCTCGCCCAGAAATCTCGATCTGAATAAGCGGCAGTGGTTGCATATCCCCATATCTTTCGGCGCAAACTGTATTAGGACCCACCGGGGTCTGGCCAAGCCCATAGGTGCCCTTCACTGCCTTCCAGATTCCACCTGAGCTTTCCAGATGTCAACGGTCGTTCCTCCGCATAAAAAGCGATCGGTTGTCGCTTGGGCGGTCGTGGCCGTGCCGTCACAAAAAGATCAGCACTCCTCTGCCCGGACCTGAAGGTCCCTTTTGACTGCCTTGACACGTAGTTCCATTTTGTCCACTAATAGCACGGACTCAATCTTCCAGACCGTTCTTTTGGTCCCTGGCCAGAGCAAGAAAAAGCTAATTTTGCACAGAGCAAAGATCGACGGGTCCCAGCTGTCGGGAAGCCTTGTGGAGACAGTTTACTAACTGCAAATCACCACTAATGTTTCAGTGCCCTGACTGCCATCTTATTGCTATTACTTCTCCGCTTCTCCCCCAGCAGTCGACCTTGAGAATATGGAGACCATTTTACCGATCCGTGCTGAGAGCCAAGCACTTTGACCAACGGTCAAACCCTTTAGCATTCGTAAAGCCAAGCCAACCTGGACTACGATGGCTCGTTCTGGCAAATACGGTCAAACCCCACGGCTCCCGACGGCCCGACAGATTTACATCGATTACTGCACAGACAAAGGACAGCTACCCGAACACATCACCCTTTAGAAACAACTTACAGATAATTCCTGCCCAGGGTTTACTACGATCCACAGGGAGCATTCTGTTGGTCACGCCAAGTTCGTACATACGAACGTACGGTCACTCGGCAGACTTTGACCAGAATCGATCTAGGTCTGGACGGCATATAGGCCTACTCGCGGGGTGGGACGACTTATCAAGTCTGGTTTGAACCTCATCTTGGACAAGGACCACGCGTTTGCAATCACTTACCGCGCTACTAGCGGAATCCTCCTGCATCACACTTCTACCATGATTCGTCGAGGACTCGAAAGATTCTCCTTCTCGACCGATTAGGCAGGCCGAACTGCTTGCTGATGGGTTTGAGGTGGGTAACAAGGTCAGGTCTTGCCGGCCTTATTTCATCTTTCTCCGTTCTTTTCTGAGCAGCATCTCGATGCCACGTCCACGCTATGATATCCGGCAGATGAAATGGAGAATACTGGAAGATTCCGCCGCTCTAATCTGCCAGACAGGAGTTCCCGGTCTCCCGTTCGATATCATACCAGGCACACCAACCCAGCAGCGAGGGGTAAGTGAGGCTTGCGAGAGGTTAAGCAACGCACACAATCCACCCACACTGTTTCCGCGTATCCAATCATACTGGACAGGCTGCCGCACGCGTTCAAGTTTTCCCCATCGCATTCTCCCAAAGGTCATGCCCAAAAAGATGGAAATCCGAAAATTCTCGATCCTCGATCCCTTTTACCGTCGCATTATTGACACGCACGGCATGTGAACCTAGACGATATGTCGTGAACGGCTTGTGAAGCGGATACATCGTCACATTATCTAGAAAATGTGTGTGATGCGTATGCGTGCGTGTCTCGGCTTTTGCTTGATAAGGGTCCTTTTTCGTTTGCAACAGACTCACAGCATGCTGCCGAGACATGACTGAGGGGTCGTCCATCGGGTTCTGCCCTCCTCGCGTCGTGTTCGAGGGTACAAAGGACTCTCGAGACATTTGATATTTGGTTATTACCTAAGTTTGAGTCTCGGGGCAATGTGTCACGACAGGTGAGTTCGTCCGCTGCTTGGATGGAAACCAACTGAAGCACGTGTGAATTTGACTCGAAGACATCCCAGCCGTCGGTAGAGTTTCCAACTGGCCAGCCGGAGGCACCAATCTTCATTTGATACCTACTCAACTGACCTCAGCGTTCGACAACGTTGCAGTTTTGGTAGAAGAGTTATCGCCTTCTGGTGACCTTGCATGTGGGATCAACCGCGACCCACGAAAGCTGTAAAGTAAAAATTGATTAACGATCTCGATGGAGATCATGGCCCCATCTTTGCAGCTTATCCCCCATGTCAGGCATATACATAATGAGCCGCTATTTAGTTTTAGGTGGCTGATCTTCACCATATTTGAGCATCCACCCCCCTCCCCTCCTTTTCGCCTTCTCTGGACATCTCGATGTGCGGTTTCCGATAACTTTCTCGATTCCGATGTTTGATATCTGTTATTCGATCTGAGGACTGTCATCCATCCACTCACACTGCCCCACAAGTCTCTGCATATTTGTTTTTGTTGGGCTTCTCCAGCTTACCGAACTTGAGAGCTTAAAGATCGGCACTCGGTATCCGTCAACCGATCGAGGACTGCGCCATGTCATCAGTCCTTTACGGCGGGTTTCGTTTCTAGAAGGGTTTACAACGATGCCGATGTCCCTGTTGAAAAGGCCTTGGTATTGAGTGACTTTTGGGCTGCAATCTCCGAGTAGTTACAGGTCGGCCCGGTGGGCTTTTTCAGAGGACCCTACGAAGTTGCACAGAAGATTGACCAACAGGTACTGGAGCAAGCCCGCCGTTGTGCCAGTTTGGGCCACGACTCTTTTTAAGCTTTGAGTTTTCGGACTTCATAATCTCACCCGTTTACTCCTCGAAGCGAGTTAGTTGTATGCCCCATTTCACCAGTGTTTACAAAGACAACCTGATAAGACGCACTACAATAAACGAGTATCCAACTTTCTCCTATTACAACTCACTCACACAACAGATGAGCGAATAAAATCTAAAATGAGAAAGAAGGTCAGGAATATCAATACTATCAAGTCTAAATAAAGACTAACAACCACATATCCAGAGTCCGGATTCACACCCATTGATCTTTAGATCTCCGTGGGCTGGGCGGCTTCTTGTGGAGCCGACTAGTATGTAATCTTCATGGTAGGTCCACATCACTGCCGCACCTAGTTGACAACATGGAAGCTATTCATGGGCAGTTCTTGAAGGCTTCCTGTCAACTGGCCGGCTCCGTTCAGCCATCCGAGCAGGGTCAAAGCCGCTCGAAAACACGATAAAAAAAGGGCAAGTTTCTTCGCAGGCAGGCAAGCAAACAGACAAGCTACCCAACTATGATTCCGGAATGATAATATTACCTGACCATCGGTTGACGTCAACTCAAAAGTGTACACTGTCAACCATGTCTAGAGAGATCAGATTGCTTGCACCAAGCTTCTCTGCTCAAACCTTCCGGGGGAGGGGGAGCGGGCGGACGCAGAACGATCCCAGGCTGGATAAGAAAAGGCAACGCAGACACGAACGCAAACAACATTGAGCCACCACGGAGCGTATGAGAATAGAACAGAAACACATACTAAGATTCTTCTTTGGGTATCAGACTATCTCACTTCGAATCCTGACAAAATAGACAGCAAGGTCCCTTGGTCACCACTCAAGCAGTAGCACCGCCACCACAGAGCAAAGAGACCACAGTGTGAACAAAACCGGGTTTTCTCATTGTCTGTTATGCCCTTCTTCACTGCTTCAACTTCTCTCTCCTATGCCTAAGGTAAACGTCCTCTGCCACCAACCACCCGCTATTCCATCGCTATAGAAGAAATTACACCATAAAACAGGGAGAAAAAACCAGACCTGGCTTAAAGAGTAAATAGAAGACACAAAGAAGTAAGCACAAACTGGTCGTGGTTGTTTGTCGATTGTAAAGCATGCATATCTCACTTCCCTTCACCCATGCGTGTGTCTTGCACACCGAAAACTCCATTTTGCGAGATATCAAACGCCGTCGCAAGACTCCTCAAGACCAAAAACATCATAAACCGAACCGCGAAGATAAAAAGTAGCAAAACAAAGGACGAAAGAAAACCATGAAAAGGAAAGTCCCGTTCTTTTGGAAAAGAAGATGAGTAGGAAAAAGGAATGTTGGGAGCCAGAGTCGATACAAACGAGTTCCTTCAGACTCCTAGGAGTCGGTTATCCACCCCCCTCTTCGTCTCTCGCTTATCCTATATTAGCCCAGATGGCAGTAAAGAAAAGAAAGAAAATGGAGCATAGTCTAGGCGTAGTGTGGTATCTTTTGGTGTAGTTGGATAATACAAAAGTAGTGATGTGGGCTTGGTTAAGGTATGTGCGTCGGGTGAGATTTCCAGCCGAGTCCTCCAGAGAAACACGAGCTCCCGCTATCAAGGTATGCGAGCCTAGTAAGGTATTGCAAATATAGTCTGTCGCAAGGTCGCTCGGGGTCGTCACGGGTTCGCGATGAGAGGAATAAGAACCGCCGGGTTCAACAGAAGTAATGTTTTGAAACAAGGAATAACTGATGAGGCTAATGAAACTTAGCAGACCGTCTATTATGGCGCTTTAGTGGCAAGTGGCCGGGCGAATGTGTCTTTCAAACCAGAATAAAAAGATCGTGTCGTCGTCAGTCGGGCTACCTTGGGAGCTTTAAGCCTAGAGTTTGGCGGATGAAGACAATGAGCGGATGAGAACATCTGGGCTCGTGGCCAGCAAGACACGCCTGTTTTTATGATGAACGGGTAATGCGGCGCATTTCAAGCAGCAGAACACATCACATGACAATACAGCACCCACAGCCACCACCACTCTTCTTTTGAGGTGGCTCTTCCTCAGGAGGCTCCGGTAATCTGATTGCTGGCGAGGGTTGAGGCGGTTGTGCTGGTGTTCTTGGACTGGGTAATGGGCTCATAGTCGGTTTATCCGTGATTCTGGGCATTGTCGAGTAGGAGCCTTGTCTGCCTGGGAGGGCTGGCTTGGTCTCTGCCTTGAGCGGCCAGTCGGGCTCCTCCTGCCTCTCGTCCTTCTCGCCCTCCTGTTCTGGCCCAATGTCTTCATTCCCTGGGGGCTTTAGGAAGCCCTCGTCAGTGAGTGGCCTAAACTCCTTATCGTAAACACTGCCAAATTTGCCCTCTTTTTCCCACTTCTCCTGTTGTAACCGCCTAGCTACTGTGGGCAAGAGCTGTTGATCGGGCGGTAGACGGGGGTCCGGACGATATGCCGAGACCATCCATGGGGGCTCGCCCTCCATCTGTTTGCTGCTTGTGCCGGGCGACAGCTCGCCAGACCTCGTCGATGGCCGTGTAGTTCCTGCTCCACTACTCGTCGAATCCTTACTTGGTCCGCCTCTAGTTTTCGGTCTCCCGGCAGCACCATTTGCCGGCTTGGGCCCTGACGGTTTCCTCGCCCCCGTAGTCGTCGTACCCTTCTTAGGAGAGCTATCCACTCGCTTCGCCGACTGTGTCGCATGCTGGGAGACGGTTCCATTTGTGGGGGCCTTGGCAAGCGCATTGCCCGTGCTGCCGCTCCTGGTCCGCGTTTTCGGGTACGCTATCTGGTCCTCTTCGGTAGGACTGCTGTCTCGCTTCCGCACTAAAAGGGTGTCTCGTTCGAGATGCTCGCTCGGTATGGGGACAGGACTTAATTTCGCAACCGGTATCCTCGACGTCCCCCGCGTGCCACCGTTGGCGACGAAGTAGCCAGCACTGTCCGCAATTTCTTCCGGGAGTCTTAGATCCCAACTAGGGATAGATCCCGCGTCAGGTGTTCTAGGCTCTCCCACGGCTGCCGAATTCTTCCTCGATCTTGGCGCAGGCTGCTCACCACCACCAGCTGCCCTGCCTTGCCCATTAGCCTTATCCTGGCTGTGATCTCGCCTCGAACGGTTCTGGCTCTTTGATCTTGCCCTCTCTCGTGCCCTCGGCAGGAAAATTCCTGCGGCCTGTAGCTCCTCACTTTCTATCTTGGCGAGTTTATCTCGATGAATCCATTTGGAATCGTCAGTCTCGGGATCTTGTTGCATCTCACCAGCTGCTCGCTTGTGTGGGTCTTCGGCGGCTCGACCTTTCGCATCGTAGAGGTCTAATAGACTATCGGCAGGACTTGCGCTCTCCTTGATACTTGTTGGCTTCGGGTCATGGTGTGGCGGTGATAAATAGCCAGATTCAGGGTTCCTCGTCCTCATATCGGATCTGGCGTCTCCGTTGCTTTGTTTTCGTGAAGTCGGGTCCGGGGTCGTGTTAGCGCCACTGTACGAGGCAGGATGCCCCTTCTGAGATGTCACGGCAGCGCGGCCAGAAGGGTATGCGTTCTCATCATCCACTGGTAGATTGCTATCGTGCAACGGCTTTTGGAACAGAGTCAAACATCAGCGGAAGCTTTGTGGGTATTGGGAAACTCGAAACGCGTTCCGGCGGGAGCATATGGCATTTACAAGTCAGGGAAGGCGGAAGTCAATTGTCGGAGTCTTACCTCTGAATGCATGTCCCACGGATAGCCAGTCCCATGAGAACTGGAAACTGGCGTCAGAGCAGTTGCCGACTGAGATACGGCCGCCATCTTGTCATTTGAAGTGCAGGCGCAGGAGGAAGAAGGCTGCTACCTCGGGGCACGTCGCGGCCCCTCTTTCGTTTGGTCGGTGCGATTTGGGAAGGGAGGCGGGTACAACGTTTTGGTGTTTTAAAATAAATAAAAATCGTTCGAGCTCGCGAAACACAGGACAATCGGGAACTGGCCAGGGTCCAGTAGTCGAAAAGGCGAATGGATCTTCTTCAAGCGCGCCAAGCACGGGGTGCCGTTGTCGTTGACAGCTGCCCGCTGGGTGTTACTTGCTGTTTTAGGACGGGAGATTGACGGCTCTCGCTTAGTGCGCTTGCCCCCGTTGGCCGTGATTTTTGAGCCGGTTCCAGCCTCCTGGGTTCCTCCTTCAGAAAGAATAAAACCCGTCAAGACCTCGTCACCTCGAGCGCCGACAAGATCGACCGTCTTTGATCCGCATGCACCAATTGACTATGCAGGTGTTCGGATCGGATAGTAGGCGTGGATTCCGTCGTGGTCGAGTCGAAATACGAACAAATTTTGGACACGGGCTGTCGTCAATCATACGTCGTCGCCGTCGGTCGCCGGTCACAATCGCAGTCGCGGTCGTGAGGATTCTTTTGACAGAGCGACCTCATATGGATACCGGTGGAACCTTGATAAACGGAGCTTCTGGTGTGTCTGACGGAGGGCTTAACTTTCGCGAAGGGGTTGGCGTGCTTCCGGCGTCGGATTTTCTTTCACCCCTGACACCTGGTTCGAGGACGATGGATTGGGTCTAGGCGGTGCAGTAGGGAGGATCCTGCTGCAACCTTCTCTCCGAAGTGCAGACTACAACAAGCCACCACCCGAATCTTGACGAACATTTAACTTATATGAAGCCCACCGAGATCTAACTAAGAGATGGGTGCGGAGATGGATGGATGAATAAAGACGTAAATGGGGTCCACAGGCGGTCCGAGAGCCAACGTCTTTGTTACCCGCTTCTTCGCGAACAAAGAAAGCGAACAAAGCTCAACAACGCACCAGTTTGATCACGTTGATGGATGCAGGCTCACACGACAGCCATATGAGATGCAGAACGCAGCCAATCCCGCGGAAGCACGGCCAAGTGGCACCCCAGACTCTCGGATGCTGGCGAAGGCCCATGAATGGCCCGTATCTCCAAGGCACAGACAGAGCACAGAGCTTTGTTCAGTATCCCGGAAATCTCAAAAGGGGTAAAAACGGTAATTTGATAAAAGGCAGCAATTGGCAGTTCTTTCTCCTTGCGGAAGGGCTGGAAGGGTGGATGATGCCATTGGCCAATGACGTGGATTGGTCCCCCTCCTTATCTGGCTTAAGATTTGGGTTGGCACCCTCGAATTACAGCCTTCACCAACGTCACCTCAGTCGTCAAATTCGTGGGGGAATGAATATCTAGAGGCGATCACAGCTTTTCGATTCAGATTGACTTCATACCATTTCCGTCGGCCCTGGATATGGCTTTGCTTGCAACTGCAGTGGCAACTGAGCGATGATAACAAGTTCTGAGCCGACCTCTTTTCGGACGGCAAAGGCTTCAGAACATTTCCAATAGCAACCGTTATACGGGCCATCGAAAAAACAATCCTCCCGCAATCTGCCATTCCTCCACCGCCGGACGCCCCAGGCTAGGTAAGACAAAGTTCTTCAAGTCGACACCAAGACGCCACAGCGGAAGAATAGAGACAGCTACAACCGCCACCATTCTCGGTTGCTCGGGTGAAGATAAGATGGACGCATCAACCCCAACTTCGTTTCGATTCGACGGGCCAGAGTCGTGTGTATCAGTGACACGCATAACTGCACCGTCAAGCTGCCGAAGGGTGATGTGCTGATTGACTTGACAAACCAGGGAAGCTATTCAGAGGTATACATACATATCCTTCATGCCGGTGTGGACAATTGGGCCAAAAGACAAACACCACCTGTCTTGGCCATTAGGACTGATCGAGGAGGTGGTCCTCGCTCTTCAAATCCGTACAGTGGCTCGAGAAGGCAGATTTTACCGCGAAAATAGTCATTGCAGGTATGGATACTGCGCTGTTGCGAACCTTCCGTCCGGAAGCTAACTACTGCTTGCAAAGGAAACCATGATGCTACCCTCGATCAGGATTTCTATTTACGAAATGGCGAGTCTTTCCACAGCCAGAATTCTCAAGACCCAGACAGCTACCTTGCCTTGCTCACATCGAGTCCAACAATCACTTATCTTTGCCACTCGTCTGCCACCATCCGACTAGGTGATCCAGGGGGTTTGGAAACTGAAATTAATGTTTTCACGTCCCCTTACAGCCCGCGAAGTGGCCTGTGGGCTTTTGGATATGACCGCCCAGTCAAAGACGCCGGAACCTTGGGCTCACAAGTATCACAAAGACGTGAGCCAACTGGAGAGGACCTCTGGGACGCTGTTCCCATGGGCACTTATATTCTTGTTACTCATACACCACCACATAATCATTGTGACAGGAACGCAGCTGGCAGCCTTCTGGGTTCGCGAAAAGTTACGGAAGACAATCGGCAGTGTCCGACCTCGACTACACTTCTGTAGTCATATCCATCAAGGACGAGGCGCCGAACGAGTGATGTGGAAGGTACCCAGCTATAATGATGGGCAGCATAAGGATGTTGAAGCTGGGACTGAGTTCTAGCAGGATCCGAGCCCGGATTCCAGGTCTGCAAAGATCAGTCTTGTTGACTTAACAAGCTGTGGTGGCAGCCGGCCGCTCGATTGGCAAGACACTGCACCGAATCATGACTTGTCCTGTGGCTCGACGGCAATCCCTGGGGATGAGATCCGGCCTCGCGCGGGGTCAGATGATTATACCACCGGCTGGGAGGTCCGTGGCGGGCCCAGCCGCCCCGCTAATCCCGGGGCCGGCCATGACGCCGACTTCGTTTCCGATAGGCCCGGTCATGGCGACCACTCCTTAAGCCCGGCACGGCTTGGCCGAGTGGTGTTGTCTGCCCAAACGGTCCGACGGGAGACATGCGTGGTCAATTGCGAATTATGGCCACCAACTGGCCTCACACCGGTGGCAAACGATTCAACAAGCCGATTGTCGTTTATCTGGACCTGCCAACCATTCGGCGGTAATATTGACCTCACTGACCGGGGCTGTCACTAGCTCACGAAGCTGTTGTTTTGGACATGGTCTGTTGGCGCCTCTCGCGCGTAAACCTCTAGGCGTCATTATTGTAACCTAGCCCTACCATCAGGATATGCATCGCTTCGGTTGTTCCTGAATCCCATGGAAAGCACGATCCGTCACCGGGCTGTGTGGTGTGGTGCTTCCCAAACTCGTGGTACCTATCACAACAAAGCTACAGCATACGACCTATCCGAGGCATCTGAACGAACATCTGGCAGCACCTGTGACCATGGGTCGTTGACCACATATACAATTCATCACAGCACGGGGCCGTCATACATGACCCGAGTTTCTGTAGCTGCATGACGACAACACAGTACAGCCGCCACGCATATTGATTAATCCTTATTACCCTAGTAGTACCAGCAAGGTCCGGTTGTGAGACCGAGGGTCATGGATTCTGGGAGCATGCCGCTACCCTAGGCTATTACCAGTACGGAGTGTTAGTGCTTTGACTGAATGGGTGGGTATTCCCGAACCTAGTGATGTGCCTGCTCGATGATCGTCGGCGCCGTCGCCGTGCTAGCAATGACAGCATGTGGGGTTGTCAGATGGCTAGAGCCGAAGCCAACGTGAGTAGTCAGCCGTCAGCCGTCCACGGGTTGTGGTCCGCTCTCTTAATAACCTGGAAAAGTGTTCTACAAGAGGTTGAGCTTTCCGCAACCCCCTTCGTTACACGTGCAGGATAGTTGCGAGTGATAGTCACTTGATCGAAACAAAAGCCATCACTCGAGCACATTTTGCCAATGAGGACTTAGCGACGCTGGCTCCATGACATCGCCGACAGTTATCCGAAGGTATCTGACTTCACTATTATTTACTCGAGGTGTATGATCGATGATCCATTATATGGATTTTCCCTTGGCCTTGTAAATCTTTACGAAACGGATAGAAAGCAAGAGCAACACTTAAAAGTTGGTTGAATACAAGCCATAGCATCAGTGGTGTTGCGGCACAGCGTCCGCGAACAGCGCTTCTAGATTCATTGGCGGCCACTCATCTGGGCCTCCCTCCCCTCTCGCGGACAAACATATCGAAGATGTGATGTGATGCGATGCCCGTGAGATGGCGGGGTGAGGTAGGAGAGAGGGGGGCTGGACTCTGTGCTGAATGGATCACACTTTGTTGATGGAGGTGGTGGTGTCCTGCAGGTTGACGAGCCAGAATTGTTGCGCCATTCTCTGTCCCGAATCCAGGGGCCAATGGCCGTTGGACATGACATGCAAAACCAACATTTCGCTTCATGCGAAGATGCCTCAGGAGACCAGCTCAACTTCTTCTCATTCTCCAGTTGAACGAGAGCGACAAGGAAAACTGACAGGTCGAATCGAATGCGTGGATGATGGCGGAGGCTGGAGCTGGTGTGTCTGTGTGTATGTGGCAATGGTTAAGCAGGAATTTGGGATCAAATGTTGTCATGAGCAGCGAAAGAATCAATACGTGATTCGTTTCCCGGTAGGTATGTTTTATCGTCTGTTTTAAGAAGTCGTCGATGTTTCTCTCAACGGCTGCTCACCGCCCATGGAGCGTAGTATTCAACGAATGAAGGTCGGCCCGGCTTGGCGACTCCATCACCTCCAGCTCTTCACCAGGCTGTATATCATCTCATCAAATCATGGTGTATTTCTAGATCCAGACTGTTTCTTTCCACAGCCGTTTTCAGCCCGCAAGGGACTCACTCGAGCAACACCACATACCTCACCATGAAGTTGATAAGCTCCATTTTTGTTCGGATAGTGAATGGTGATCAGTGGAAGCCATCGAGCTGAACTTGATCCGGTGCTTGGCTGAAACTTCCAAAAAGGAGGGGTAAAACTCTGGTTGGGTTGGGGGGTCTTTTGGCGGGGTAATAATGATCAGACATGGATTCTGATCGGTTCACACTTGAGGTCCATGAATCCCGACTCGCTCACTGCTTTTTGGTTTTGGGATCTCCTGAAGCGGTGCAGAAATGGTTCAAGATGATACCTTGTCGGAGGCGACGGCTTGGATAAGAGCTGCTGTTTGGCTCCGTGGTATGCTGATGAGCGGTTTTTGTTTTGTTTCGTACCTAGTTCCCCACCAAAAACCAAACCTCACCGTCTTCCATTTGTCACAGCGTGTTCCGTTGATGACGATCAGAAAGAAGTGCAAAGAAAATCCGCAGAAGCTTTTAGCTCCCCTTGTTTTAGCAAGTTTGTGGCATCATTACACATCCTGACATGGTCAGATCTTTTTCCTTCATATGACGACGGATTCTTCCACGGTTGGGCGATGGGGGGTGAAGGGATCATCATTCAAGATTCCAACACCCATAAATCTTGTCCGATCGGCTGCTTCCCTTGACCGCGGCCATGGCCGCCGACACTGCCCTGAACTGCCGATATCTCCAGGTTTCCACAGGTGCTGTATCTCGCAGCGATTGGCAACAACGTCTTTCCTCCAATGGCCCCGTTGGGTGGTCCATTTGGAGTGTAGGATAGGGCGTGGCAGTGGCTTCTCACTGGCCGAAGGATCCCACCATGCCCACGAGCACTTGTCCGGGGGAAGGTGGTGACATTGTCGTTGTTGACTGGTCAGAATCGACTCACAACATCCGACGTCCGGGCCCACACCCTGCCCTCATCATTGACGGCCACGCAGCTGCTTCCTCCCAGGGATCATGAGCGGAGAGCAAACTGAGGAGGAGCGCCGTTAAACATGACATGACGGACCCCAAGCTGAAGATCAATGATCCCAGCAAGCTGGTGCTGGATGCCTTGGAAAGCAGGTGCCTTCAGCAAGCCGACGCCGGTGGTACACACCATCCGAGGACCCGTACCTGCTTTATGGTATGCTCATCGAGATGGTTGGATGACACGATCAGCGGATGGAAACATGCCCCGCCAGAAAGTCATCATGACCGGGACTTGTGTCAGGGCCGGTCTTTGCTGCTGGACATAACGATATGTACGCATAGGTAAGCCCTCGCCCTCCGCACAAGCCGTCCACAGCGACCAGTAATAACTCACTGGGATCTATGCGCTGCGACATGTATCATGGCCCTGTCATCCAATCCAAGAGGCATGAAAGCACAGGCCCGAGATAGAACTAACGTTTGTAGTGGTGCAACTTGACTGAGATTGGACGGTGAGACCTGGACAGGAGTGCACCCACTTGTGCTCCTGATTCTAACCAGTCAATCCACATCTTTGATGGCAGCTTGCGGGCTTCTCTTGCCTGTCTTGTTGGTAGACCGGATGCCATGATGACGGAGCCTACGGCATTTGATCTAGCTAGAGTCTAGTCAAGCGGGCAACCCCGTGATCCCAACAAGGGTTATTATAGGGGAGGCAGCCGGTTCCAGTGGTGGAGTTTCTAGGTCTCAAGACGGTATACCAGTCCACACAATCAAAGCCAAGTCGCCTCGCATTCCATCTGCGTGCGTATGCGTGTCGTCGTATCCTCAGGCGACTCTGCGCTGGCTGGCTGGCCCTGGGGGCTAGGTGGGCCTCTCCGCAGGTCCATAACAATCACTCCAAGCCCCTACTCGAAAGCCACAAAGACAGTTGATAGCCCCCTTACGACAGGCCCCTTTGGTCGTCCGGACCAGGAGCCGCTGCAGGAGTATTGCAGATTATCGATATAATTGCTTTGGTTTCGGGGTTCTGCAGCTTCCTCCACATTCAGACATGCTTCGGGCAATCAAGGACGGGCTGTGGACAGTCAAGCCTACACTATCAACTGGGCTGACACGAATGTGAGGCGAAAGCCTCTTGGGAGATCTCTTCCCCAACCCCGAAGAGGGACGCCCCGGAATTTGGATAGACATCCAAGTTCTTGTCGGACTTAATTACTCCATAACAGGCACGACATTTAACAATCAGTCGCCGCCAGTGATTGGAGATGTTTGCTCGATTTCGCCTTGTTGTAATGCTCGTTTGGCGCTCGCAGGCTTCAGTTAAAATACCGTGACACCCGACACCCCCTCGGATTCCACGCCGTTTATGTCATCTTTTGTGATGGCTCTCCGCAGATAAATTAGGTAGTTGGTAACTAAAGCTGACGGGCTGCCTTCCATAGCCTCACGAGCCTCACTCGATCAATCTGAGATGGCTTTTTTTAACCGCAGGGATTCAGGCTCCTACGGACGGGCCGTTTCGCGTGCCAGGAGATACCGAGGCCGTCGCAACTAGAACCAAATCGAAGGTAGCGCTCAGTGCTCACAGTTGCTGGGAAAACAAGTGGCATCAGCCAGACACACCGCCATCACCTTATTGCGCCGAGCCAGAGTGGAGAGAGAGCAACCAGTCGTGTGTCGATACATCCATCAGCTGGTGTTGCAAGTTTGCTTTCTCACAGTCGTCTGCGTGACATAATAATCGCTAGGAGCCGGCATGAAATTATGCAGAGCATCGCATTTGCAAACCGCTTCAAGTGCGGATACGGAATACTTGCTTGCCCGTTCTGGCGGTGACGAGCTAACTGCGGACGAAGCCGGCCAGCAAATGGAATTGCAACGAGTGAAGGGAGATCGGAGCATTGCCACACCTCGGAAAAAGCTCGTTAGAACTGCAAAAGAAAAGGCCTTGACAGTCCAGAGGACCTCACTCGCCACTACCAGCCACCGCGCCCTGCCACCGCTTTTATGACTGGGTGCGAACAGAGCTCTGCACTCCGTTAACTAAATGAAGACCTACAGGGCGTACTGTAGATCCAGCTGGATGGTTATCAAGAATCATTCCAAGTACGGATTGGCAGTGGAGGGAGAAATGAGAGACGTGTAATCCGTCAAAGTGAAAGGCCCGAGGCCGCTATCAAGAGACCGCTCCTCTGCAATGCGGCATCGACTGGAGTTGGAGGTTCTACCTTCGCCGATGACAAACAAGACTTGGACAGCGGTCTGCATCGCCTGAGAGAAGCTGGGGAGCAGATAGGATAATATATACACTATTTTTATGAGCAAAGCTGAAGAGCGCAGCACTATCAGCAGCCCTCGAGAGGAGCGGATACCGGATGCGGGCGTTGTTGTGTCTCTTGGCTCTCGGGCAACGACAGGGACAGCCTCATCGTGAACGGGGATGGGGACTCAGACTCTCAGAGAACTCACAGCTGCATCGTTAGTTTTGGCGGGCAACACGGAAGCAGCTGAGAGAGAAGCGGAGAGAATGGAAGTGAAGGGACGGCAGTCGCGACGCACCTGGGCCCGCAGAACTGCCAGTGTTGGATGCTGCCGTAAGCCAGACAAAAGGGGCAAGGTGCCAAACCGGGAACCAGTCAGAGCTGCCGGAAGTGCCCTGTCACTGACCCACAGTTGGATCTCTGAGCACTCAGTACTCCACAGAGTCCGCACGCCCTTGACGCCGAGACCCGGCCCAGGGCCAGGGTGCCATGGGTCCAGCGTCGCTTCCTCTGCAGCGTCGCGGCCGTTGCCCCCATTCCCCCAAGATAATGGGGGGCCAAGTCTGGAAGTCAGGAAGTGACAGAACAGAAGAACTGCCAAAAGCCACTCTGCCTGGCCCTCAAAGTGCCCCCCTCCCCTCACCCGCCGTGGCCGCTGCCCGACAACCGCCCCCCAGTTCCAGTACCAGGTGACTTCATCACCCATTCGCTCCGTCCGGATTTCCTTCTCATCACCTCACCACGGTACGAAGAGACGAGTCAACCCCGAACCAGGCCGAGATTTGGGCTGGCCCTGACCTCTATTATTCTTCGCGGTCGGTCTTGACAAATCGACCTATCTCTTCTGTGCTTTGTTTTGTTAGTCTGTCTTGCAATCACGATATCGACAGGGGAACCACAACAAAACACGACCCAGAAGCTCCACCAGCCGGCTCAAGGTGCCTCCCACTAGTTCGACTCGTTCGTCCCATATACCTGCCTCTCCAGCACGCAAAACAACACCGCTCTCTTGGTCTTGTTTACTCGGTAACTCTGCTGTTTTGAGAGCATTCCCATCGGCCGTGTGTCCTAATCGCTGCCAACGTTTGGAATTCGCCGCATTCGCCTCCCAAGACTATTCTTCCGCTCTACTGGTCCTCGAACCAAAACCAACGACGCCTCCCATGCACTAGCCCCCCCAGGTCGACAGCCGGTTGCTGCTCTCACCAGAACTCGCACGTCGTCCACGATCAAGCTGTCTCGGCGCGAGTCTTGCGCTGTTAGCTAACCGACTACACTCCCGACAACGAACACTCTGCTTCAATCGCCACACCCTCAACATGATTCCTCTTCCGCCGGACCCGTGGAAGGTGCTTGGCATAGAAAAGACCGCAGACAAAGCCGAGATTAGGACTGCGTACAAGAAGCTCGTACTCAAAACCCACCCCGACAAAGTACAAGACCCAGAGCTCAAGGCAAAGAAGCAAGACGAGTTTCAAAAGGTTCAACAGGCGTATGAGCTGCTCAACGATGACGCCGAGAGGATCAAGTATGAGGAGCAGGTGCAGCTCATGGAACTGCGCAGACAGGCCGCCTTGCTAAGCAAAAATGCGCCCAACTCATCAGCAGTCCGATCATCATCCAAAGTATACTACGAGGTCAAGACTGCAGAGATCCGAACTGCAGAACCGCCAAGACACAAGTCTTCTTCAGGAGGAGGCAAGGTGTATGAACACTACTCATCGCCCCACACGCGCTCGCACGAAGAGATGCCCTCTCGTATCTTTTCTACATACGAAGACGGCGAAAAACATGCTCGGCGAACTGCGAGTTACGAGAAGCCTTCAAGGCGCGAAGAGGAGAAGCAGCGGGAAAAGGAGGATCGAAGACGGAAGAGAGAGGAGGAGGACACGAGGATACGGGAGAAGGACAGGGAGCGGAAAGAAAGAGAAACTCGGGAACGTGAACGCGAGGCTCGCAAAGCCGAGAAGAAAAGAATCGAGAAGGAACGTGAAATCCAAGAAAGGCTGCGTGACAGAGAGCGCCGCCGCGGATTGGAAGAGAAGTCGTCTCGTCACACCAAAGGACCTTATATCGAGGAATTCGGGGAGTTTGACGAGGTATACCCCACAGCCAAGGTGGAGAAGAAGAGGTCGTCCAGCAAGAAGCATGGCGAATTTCGAGAGCGCGAGCGCGAAAAGTCTACTTCTCGTTTAGATATCCCGTCTCCAGCAATCGAGATAATAGAACCGACGAACAAGACAAAGGACCAAGCGCTGAAAGAGACCGCTGCCGATTACATCGCAAGATCAAGAGGGGGCGCCGCCACGTCTCCGGGAATTCAGAGGTCGCAGACTGCTCAAGAGCACTTCTTTGCACCGCAACCGGTGCCGACTCCCCCGCCCGTCGAGTTTGAAGAGGAAAGCATCCGACGTTCGGCTGCCCGTGCGGCTGGACGCCGGTCGTCCCACGACAGTCCCAAGGAAAAGGGGTCTTCACATAAGCAACTGCCCAGAGACTATCACGTCGTCGATACAACTCCCCCTAAGATGCGGCCAGTTCCAACCCTCAGCAAGTCTCATAGCACACCTCCGGTCGTTCCGGGCGTGATTCGGTCAAACACCCTTCAGGAGCCGTATGCTCACGCTGCCCCTGCACCGCCTGCCTTCACCCGAAGCACCACCTGGGCCCATGCCAGCGATGATCGTCACGTGGACTATTATGACGACTATGATGAACTTGAGGGCGATCGACGCCACCGTCATCGGAGTCGACGTACACGTTCCCCCGAGAACCAGAACGTCGTGTACACAGTTGTGGATAGAACCAAGACGTCGAAGCCCAAGTATGTGTATGAAGATTCTCCGTCGTCAAGGAGATACCCAGAGGCCTCGACGAGCCATGGTTCTGGGACCACATACAGCCACGCGGCCGGCTTCAGAGTGAAGGAAAGCAGAGCATACGGGCCTGAGGATGTCTCATATGCAAGCGTACCATACAGCTACACATCGGCCAACGACCAGTATACACCATCAGTCTACGCGTAAAACCCACTGGCTCGGGAATGTCGTGCGCTTACCACTGGTTGAGATTTCCTCATCCAATTTTTTTGCATTGTATGTATTTTTTTGGAGCATCTTTCTATATTTTTAATGGCTTGGGTTGGACATCTGTTTTCATGGATCAAGTCTCCGAGCTTGGAACTATCTATGGCGTCAGCGGGGAATTCTTGTTCTTTTCTTGGTTCCTTACTCAGACGGATGGCATGAATGAGATTTGTTTCTTCATGGGATTTGAAAAAGATGACAGTAACGAGCCGTTATGTGTTTTTATGAATTTCTGTTTCTTTTTATCACTATATTGGTTCCATTGTGTCATCGGGACAGGGCCGAGAGTATGGCATTGGCGAGGAACAGACAAGATCATAACCGGACCGGGGCTTGGGTTGATGGATGGTATTGGAATTCGGAACTGCTCAGTTGGGACATTCGGAAGCCTTGGAACGAAAGGTAAAAGAAGAATGGACGGACAGATGGATGGATGGCGATGTTGCGCGCGTGTGTGTGTGGTGGCCAGTTTGGGATATTAGCTGGCCATAATACTCCCTCCCCTATTTTCGCCCTCCTCCAGGGGCATGTACGGGTGGGCATGGAGCGAGCTTGATTATTGTTCGACCCTCTGCCCATCTACCAATCCGGAGCATCAAGAAGAAGATAGGTAGAGAAAGGAGAAGACAGAAGGGGAGGTTTCTCTTGGTCTTTACTGTTTTCATTTCTATATATAAGATGTCTTCTTTTTCGTCGTTTTCTTCTTTTCCTTTCTATCTTCTCCACATGTATGTACAACCTATCTATCTACCTAGCTAACTGACTGTTGATGATGGCCTCGGAATGAAATGAAACAAAACAGTATAATCAAAATCCACAGAATGAGCATTACCGAGAACATATTCCGTAACACAAACATTTGAAACCAGTGGGTAGATATGTATAGCTGTACGGAATACAGACTTGGGACTTCTCGGTGAACATGCAGGTATATTGAACTCTCGGATTGTAGAATTAGGGATATTTAAGTAGGTGAAATATATTGAATACGGTGGTGAAGTTGTCTTGTTGGTCGTACGGATTACAAGGGAAGCCACCTGGGTTTCATTACATTTATCTGCCCAGTCTGTAATTTCAACGTCAACGTCCAACAACTCCAACGTGTACACCATCAACGAGAATTTGGAGGATTGGAAATTATTCGTCTTGATGAATTAGTATGTAATGCAATGGCTGGTATCATTATGCTAATCTTCTCTGCTCGTCTAAAATTTCCCTGGAAATCTAAACGAGTGAACAAGTCAATCGGGACATCTCCCCAGCAATAGCCTCACCGGCCTTTCTAACTAACAGCTTGGCGGATGTTACGCCAAACTGAGGCCTCCGTCGACCAACTTCAAGATTAGATCTATCTCCATAGAATGCCCCTTTCCATGTCTTGGCCCTCGCGCCATCCTTTGGATTGTGAAGCGCGGAATCCCTCCGCACAAGCCGCGTTCCAGCACGGCATTCCCACTTCTTTGGTTAATCTCTTGTGGCTCGCTCATCATACCAGGACGTAGAGGGAGCATATCTAAAATGGTGGTTAGTCAGCCATTCTTTCTCATTGGTTCTTTTGGTGCCAAACTCACCAGGCTCAAACCCAGAATCATGCTGCACCAGAAACAGACATTATTCAGCGTCTTCTTCCCCCTTACCAAGCGCGTCCGCTGCAGCATGACTATTGGCAACTGTAACATCTGGCAGATGAATCCATATCCCCGCAACTTCTTGGTGATACAGGCCATCACAACCTCGTGGCCGATGGCGCTGATCAGAAACGTGATAACCGTCGCGTTCGCTTTGCCAATATGCGGGCGGCTCGCGCTGTACACGTGACGACGTAGGAAGCTGTAGACCGGCACATTCCACTCACGCGAGAACTCCATCCAGTCGGTGCTATTCCACCAGTCGCTGTAGAAGTGACGGTCGGCAAAGTGGGTGATCTCTGCAAACGCCCCGAGCACGTACTCGAATATGACGAGGAAAACGAGAAGAAACGTCAACATAAAGGGGAAGAGGAGCCATGATATCGTCTCGGACAGAATAAGCAGAGTATCTAGAGCGGTAAGGGGCGAGTCGGCCGTCCGAACCGCCGGGTCCAAGCGTTCAGAAGCATCCACCAAGGCAGGCAGGATAAACTCTTCCGATATTACTGTGAGTAGGAAAATGCAGCCAAAGGTGGCGGCGATTTTGGAGAGCAGGTTCTGCCAGTCCACAGCTTCTGTTCGGGGGTATTCAATCTCATAACAAAGAGTTGGACAGCAAAGGTAGTCCAGATAGTTTGCCCACGTCAGATTAGCTGGGTAGGTGATGTTGCCAATCGGACTGGTCAGCTCGCGGGCCAAGTCCTCCCGGAGTTGTGCGACTTCATCGTCGTCGGGCCCATCACCCTGCCCCTTGCCTTGCGCCTCGGCCCTCTTAGGACTGGCTACTGTGCCCATCGGATTTTCCGGGGTCGGGTAGAGATAGGCAGGCGCACGTGAGGCGGTAGATGGGTCATCGAGCGCACGTAGGCGCTTCTCGGTTTCGCTGAGGTGACCGTTGTAGAAAGAGTACGAGTGCATCTTCATCAAGATCACCATGGTATGCAGTAGCAAAAAGACCTGGGCTGTCCACGCCCAGTCCAGAAGGAAGGGGACCGCGATCCAAAAAGCAAGCCAGACAATCTGGTCTATGCTCATGATGGCCATGCCGCCCTTCGCCCACGTCAATGCTCCACCGGCCGGAGCGGCCCGAAAGAGCCGATGTAGAGGCAAGGCGACGGCGCTACTTGCAACCATCATGAAGTCGGCAATGGCCAGGTGCCAAAGTTTGACAGTGAATAGTCCCCAGATCTGGACGCGGAGTGGGTAGCCCGTGTCCTTGATGTTGCGCAATCCCGTGGTGATGGCCATGATGGCGAGACCAATCCAGAACAGATTAAAGAAGCCATGGAAGTCGCGATAGTCGCTGTTTGGATCGAAGTGCGACACTCGACTCGCGAACTCGATGGTGGGGAAGAGGCGGCGCCGTTGCTCGGCCCGGACCTGTTTGCGCGCCGACGAAAGTGACTTAACTGATGGCGGGGCATCGAGGGGAATAGGCGTTGAGCGGCCACTGCGAAGAGGGACACGATGAGTTTGGAGGCTGTTGCTGGGCTGGCTAATACAGGTGAGGCTTACCTGGTCATGCCAGTGGCAAGCCCATTTTCCGGTGTCTCGGGAAGCCCAAGGCCATTGAGCTCGGAGGCATTGCTGATGTGGGAGAGATGGGACAGTTGGGAATGGACAGGCTTGCGCGGCCGAGGATAGACAACATGGTCTGTTGCTCCCTCGAAGGGCTCGGCTGAGGTAGAAGACATACTGATTAGCCGGCCCGTCAGGTCAACATGGAAGCTTCCCAGGGCCTAGCAGCCACAGTAAAAGGCGGCAGGTTGCTTCGCGAAGCCGAAGCCGAAGCCGAAGCCGAGATAGAGGATGAGAGACCTGGAAGTTGGAGTGCGCCAGGGGAATGGAGCAAATTGTTTGCGACTTATTAGGTTCGAATAGTCATGAAGAAGCCTACGCCAGTCTTCTCCATCGTTACCATGAAAACAGATTTATCCAAGGAGTGTTTTTTGGGCTACCAACAGCAAATGGATTTTGATGGATCTCTTGAGAGGAAGCGGCGAAGCCTCGGCAGGCGTCAGCAAAGCGGTCAGCTCAGTAGGGTACGTACTCGGCAGCTTGCGTAACGCGTTTCCGTCGTCCATCCGCCGCACAACCGCAATTACGTCATAGTCACGTGACATTACATTAAATGTGTAAGCCAGTGCTTGTGTTGGTGGTCATACTCCGTATAATTAAAGGAATGTCTCGGTATTCACGGCATCGACCTTTCTACCAATTGGTCTGGGTTTGCACATCAACCCCTGGATTGTTGCCGTTCATGTTCACGAGGAAGCATCTCAGCCTCAGTACGGATTTGCAGGCAATGACTTACACCGGTGGCGTTGTACTCGCCACAATGTTCATGAGCGCAAAGCGAGCGGCCAATTGCTTTCCCGGAATGACCGTCGTGGTGCCTCCGACCAATCGAATGGGTCGCGAGCCTATCCATCTCACGGCTGCTGCAAATTGTCCAGCGATACGGATACACGATGCGGATACAGATTATTCGCCTGGTTTCCAAGAGCCGTCCTGACTATATCAAGTAGTGCTGTTGACCTGCAGCCCCGACACGATAGTGACCCTGGAAGCATGCATCAGATAAGGGTCTCGTTAACACATTTCCGTATTTGTCCGAGTGCTGGTGGTTTCCGAGATCGTGATGATGGTGAACCCATTTCTCATAGATCAACCTCGCAGCAGGGGAAAGCCGATTACGGAGCTGCCTTATCGAAGACGAAACGTACCCCTGAGACGAGAGACCTCAACTTCCTTTTGCATCAAGAGGCTCCTGAATTTAAGTGTTAGAATGGGGAATATCAAGATAAGGCAGATTATTGAATCAGCCTGCCGTTGGAATCAAGGTTGTGGTGCATTGCCGTCCATCCCAGGTCGGGACGTGGGAAAGCAGTGTGGGATTTAGGCTCTACTTTTTACCTACGCTTCTTGTGTTTCTCAGCCCACTGCCTCACCACCTCAGGTCTTGCATAACCGCACCGCAAGGTTCGGTTCGACTTTCTCAACCTGGCCACACCAGGTCCATACAACTTTACACTTGCTTTGTGTAAATTGTAATAAGGTGTTGGAAGCAAAGCTATAACGTAAAGAACGGCGTCTGGGTATCGCATGGCAACATCCCCGCTGTGTACCATCTGACGGCTGAGCCCGCTCTGTCGCGGAATCAACGTTACCTCGGGCTCTCGAGAGCTGCACAGAGATGGCGCAGGAGGCTGCCTACCTAGGTAACTTCTGAAGCCCTTTTGACCGACCTTCAATCCAGTGAGCCGCACTCGGCAGTCCCTTACGGGTTACTGCCGGTAATATCCTCCCAATGGTCCTTTCGCCAGCGGACCTCAGCAGCTAGTTCACCTGACATGAGAGTGAGATTTCTGGGTCAACCTGCCCAGCGGGTTCCGGACGTGTACGCCGAGTGCCAGACACCATCTACAGGGCGTACCGTAGCGTGACGGATTGAGAGACCGGACACCATCCACTCGGTAGGTACGGATTATTGTTATGGAATTCACACCATTACCTTTCGCAGGCGGTCATTGGAGTGGAATTATGAAGTCAAAATTGCTTTCGTTGTATGCACAACGAAGTACACCCGTACCAACTCCGTATCGATGGTGGTAATTACCAGGTACCTACTTCTATACAGTATGTTACATACCAAATTGTATTCCGTACATCCCAACCGCAATTCACTTACACGGCGGCAGCCCCCCAACTTCCTTTCCAGTCACCATTCACTGCAGGTCAGTGCAGGAAGCACAGGGACCAAGTGGGCCGTCACGCCCTGCCCCACCGCTGCACAATTACTGGATCCCACCGCCCAGTCACACTGACACAAAGCACCACCACCAGCACCAGTCCTGACTGCCCATTCGCAGTCGACTCGACTGTGTTTCCCTACAGATTACATCCGCCGCGCTGACCCGACGGAGGCGCATCCATCGCAATGTCCTCTGGTCACCGCGCCTTCCTATCAGCTTCTTATTCACCATCATCCTCGTTGCCAGACAGGCCCGACGACGACAAAGACGACAGTGAGCGCCATGTCCTTCACGCCCACCCGATAGACGCAGTGGCTGGCGCCGACCAGAATCACAATGCCCTCTCTCAACATCAACACATCCACTCCGCCCTCAAGCTCTCCTCTCCACCCACCACCTCGGGCCTGACCTGCGAGAGCTCAACGACTTCTTCGGCGTCCCCAGCGACCTCAACACCTCAGCGTCCCGGCAGCCAGGTCCAATTCCGCACCCACACCACCGCCCCCTCCCCCCCGCCGTCCGGTATCTCGGAATCACCATCGACACCAACCCTGCAGACGCCCTCCGAAATCTCGACAGACCGCACACCCAGCGCTGCGTTGAGGCTCCAGACAGACTTTCACCTAGTTAAACCGACCATAATAGACAGCTCGCACAGCTTCACAACGCCTTCGAGACGACCAAAGTTAAACCTACATCACAAAACATCCGCATCTTCCCTTCGGCCGGTTTCGAGAACCCCGAGCCTCAAGACTGTCGGCTTTGGTAACCCCTTTGGCTCCGCTTCTGCAGCAAGCTCGACCGTTACAAGTCCTGTCATAGCGGCTATGGGCGATGTCACACCTCTACCCTCGCCCCTTCTGTCGAGCGATTCGCCAGGGCCGTGGAAGAAGTTAGGTAGCCGAACCTCGCGCGAAGCGATGTCTTCTCTCTCAAGTCCTACCCGCTCCAACATGACTGCAGACGCGAGGGAACCGACAGCCGCCTCAACGGGTACCCCGAGCAAAAAGAAAACTTATGCCAGCCTGGCATTTGGACCCGGGCCAGCAAATAGCCTTACGGCAAGCGGCCAGGACGGACAGAGTTCTCAACCGCTATCGCACACGAGGAATAGGAGCATCAGCGAGTACATCCCAGATCCGATGTTGATTCCGAAGCGCATGACTACTGTCTCCGGAACCCATGTAAAGGCCGACTTGAAGAACCTTGATGGGCACATGCGGCGGGAACCTCATCTCTCCGAGGCGAGGGGTCTAACGCCTATTGAGAAGCCGCCGACACCGCCACCGAGCGAATCTTCCCTGAGTGCCAACGACTCTTCATCTGTCAACGGGTCGGGGTTCAGCACAAGCAACAGTAAAAAGCCCAGACACGAATACTTCGAAGCCTACGACAGGCGCGACAAGAAGCGACGTCGTTGGCGTGCAATCAAGATGCTCGGCCAAGGAACTTTCAGTCGAGTGATGCTCGCGACTAGTCAGAGCTCTTCAGACGACGAGGAATCCGCTTTGGGAAATACGGGACTGCAGACTCCTGAGCCGCAGTCACGGTACCACCGCCGCACTTTGGTAGCCGTCAAAGTGTGCGAGCATGGTCCACGTGGGGGTGCCTCAGAGGACCGAATCGAGATGAGTTTGAAGCGCGAGCTCGAAATCATGCAGTGCATCCATCACCCATCACTGGTCCACCTCAAGGCCTGGAACATTGAGCCGACACGTGCGATTCTCGTGCTCAGCTACTGTCCCGGGGGCGACTTGTTCGATGTTGCTAGTGGCCATCGCGAGCTTCTAAGCCCCGCGCTTCTACGGAGAATATTTGCCGAGCTGGTAGGCGCGGTGAGGTATCTTCACGAGATGAAGATTGTTCATAGGGACATCAAATTAGAGAGTGAGTCTTCTCCCGGTTCAACACTGCGTGTTTATCATCCCCATCTGCGGCTGGAGTGCTGACCTCTTTACTCCAGACGTCCTTGTCAATCTTCCACCAGAAGAACTACGTGCTACAACCACCGATTGGACCACGTACCCTCATTCAGTCATCACGCTCACGGACCTAGGCCTCTCCCGTCGCATTGCTGACGATGAAAAGCTGGAGACGCGATGTGGATCCGATGATTATGCGGCCCCCGAGGTCATCATGGGCCAGCCCTACGACGGTCGCGCGACTGATGCGTGGTCCCTGGGCGTTCTGCTCTATGCGCTGCTCGAGAGCAGGCTCCCTTTCGACCCACACCCAAATATCGGTGACTATGCGATGCAGATGCGGATGCGGAGCCGCACGAGCCACAGGATAGCCAGGGTTGAGTGGCGTTGGATCGAGTATGGTGCCAAGGATGGAGATGATGGCGAGGGTGACCATGAGGCGGACATTGCCCAGTTTGAGAATAAGAATCTCAGGGGCGCAATGGAAGTGGTCGAGGGCTTGCTGAAACGGGCGAGGACCAGGTGGCCGCTCGCCAAAGTCGCCGAGACGGACTGGGTTGGTGGTGGGATCCGGGTGGAAGGAGGAATTAGATTCAGGGAGGAGGAAGAGGGAGAGGAGGTGTTATGACGTTAATGATGATCATCATGGATGCCTGCCTGTAGAGGGGGGACCATACGATTTTGCTTTTGTGGTTTTGCGTTTCTTGGGAGTACTGTTCCTTTATCCCGATTGGATCCAGTCAATATCGGGTGATGCTTACCTAGGGACAAGGGCAGATTTTGTACCAGGGAGGCATATGGGTAAGTTGCACCACTTAAGGGGCTTCGCGATTGGGCGATAGAGTTATTAACCTACCTACTTCTCTGTTCTTGGGGTCCACGGACCCTGAACCTTGTGTTTGTTTTTATTACTTTCTTCTCATGATAACAGCGTGGCATGATGGTGTGAGCAAAGGTGGGAAGATAAAAGGAAGGGTACCCGGCGCTGGAAGAGTTTGGGAAAGCGTTTGGAAAGAACAGTATAGACTACCTTATCTTATGAGTATCCAAAAGATTTCATGTAAAATTTGTTTGACAGTAAGGGGACTGGGAAGAAAATGGTGGTAGTAGAGATGGTCGAGGAGTGAAGAGCGTTATTCCAACCAGCGGTGCTGCGTCTGACATGACCAAACCTCTGTATATTAAGAAACATTTCATGATCTCAAATACCTGCCTATACTGCATAGCATAAAACCTAGCTGGCCGCGACAAAACAAATCCATTCCAAGCAGACCCAGATAGATTGCCGTCACAACTTAGACCCTACCGTCGTCGTCGCACCGGCATCATCACACCTCGCCAAAATCCAATCCCCAACATCCTTGAAAAACTTCTCGCTACGCTTCCCGTCGGCATGTAACTGGTGATACCACCCCTCATACACTTTGAACTCTTTGTCCTTTACATCCCCCATAAACTCATCAAAGTACTTGTTGCTAATCTCAAAGCTCGTCGCTTTATCAACCGTCCCGTGTCCGATCCACAGTGCGCGCACAGCTCCCCCGTTCGGCCTCGCCGCGCCCGTCGTCAGTGCCGTCGTCCTGTCCAACAAACCCGACAGGCCTTCAAGCGTGCCGGTGTTGTGCATCAGCTTGTCCTCTGCCAGAGACTTTACCGTTGCCGGGTCGGTCGACAGGTTTTCGGGCGGCAGCACGTGCAACAGCTGCTTGTGGGGGAGCAGCTTGCCGGCGAGCCTGCCGGCCAAGATTTTCAGCCACGAGGGGGTTTCTTCCTTGGCGAACCCGATGAACGGGCTCTCGAGGAGCCAGCCGCGGACGTGCTTGACGACGGAGTCATGGTACTGTGGGTCGCACGCAAGGGTCAACGCTTCACCGCCGCCCATCGAGTGACCGAGGACAAACACTGGGCACGAACCCTGAAGGTGTTGCTTGATGAAGGCGGCCAGGTCGGCGATGACGGTCGCGGTCGGACCCGTCAGCCCCTTCTCGGCGGGCTTCGACACGCTGCGGCCCCATCCGCGCTGGTCGAAGCCGTGCACCGCGATGCCCCGCGCCGCAAGAGAGGCAAACAGGTTTTGGTAGCGGTTGATGTGGTCGCTGAAGCCGTGGACGAATACCACATTGGCTTTTGGGGTGCCGGCGGGCTAAAACACGGGATTAATGTCAATTGAATAGAAACAAACCATCATCAGGCAAATGGGACGGTCGTACAAGCCATGACTTTGTGTAGAGGCTCTTGCCGCCTGCCACATCAAAGGTGCCCTCGACTTCGGTCGTCATTGTGAGTGAGCAGTTGTGAATACCTTCGTTCAGTCGAGCAAAAGGAAGGTACTGAAATAGAAAAAGGTTCGAGCGGTGTGACCTTTATTGGTGATTGATTATTAGCATTTACAGCTATATAAGGTATGTTTGTTGGTGGAAACAGCTCGTACGTATCTCTGGGCTGATGGTACTTGCTTGATGTTATCCGTAAAATTAGGGCGCAGGGATTCAAGATGTTACCGGACTGCACAATAAGTCTGCCGTGTTTCGACAAAATCCTCACAAATACTCACAACCTGGAAGGACCTGGAAGGGAGGAGTTGATGCGAGAAGGAGCTAAAAAGGAAGCTCGGTCTCACGTCACATGCTAGCAGCCTCAGCCTTCGGAGAAGAGGCCCAACCAAGCAACCAACAAAGTGACGTTCGCGCACTCTGTGGGCGCATTCGGCAAGGTCATGTGGTTTCCCAACCTCAGCCAATCTTATGTCTCAACTAGACTTCTCATTGTCGCAGCCCGGCCAACAGACTGTTTACGGGGCACAAAAACCACACATTACAGCCACTCCACGAACAGCTCATTTAGTGACAGACGACCTCCATCTTGAACAGAAATGCAAACATCTCGAGTATTAGACCCTAGTAAATCGAAGAAACCTATAGAAAACCGCTCCTACTTCCTCCAACTTCCCGCCAAAAGATATAAGCCAAACGCTAGCCCGTATTTCCAATATAGACAGGGTTGAACGGATAAAACAGTCGAGCTCCCAAATTGGCCAACTGAGAAATCCTACAAGAGTCAAGCCAAGGTCAAGCCAAGCCAAATGGTCATCTTGTTCCTTTCTCCAAAAGCTGTCCGCATCAAACAAAAAACCAACCCCCGCTGAGCCCAAATAGCGACCGTAGAAAGAGACAAGAACCAAATCCCAGGTCTGAATCCCGGCAAGTACCCAAAAGGGAAGATTGAAAGAAAAGGAGGAAAATACCCATTATATATATCTGTTCGTTTCGGTCGTTCCCGTCATCCCTTCATAAAAGAGGAAGTGTACTGTAGTGGAAAAGCCCACGACGCAGAGGTTGGTATCACGCACCAAACTCCAGCTACCCCCGAAAAGGTATAGTAGTAAAACATCTGGAAAGAAGAAACCCTACTGAATGAATCAAGATGGCAAGACGAATGGTCGCCTATAAGCCGGCAAGATGATCCTGTAGATCTGTGCCAGCAAACAAGTCCTGGCCATTTGACGGGGTGAAGCTGAACTTCTCCCCTGGGAGGTCCTCGTCAGGTGTTCGGATACCGATCCCGCTATCATCGTGACCCGACTGCTGGTTGGTAGTCGGTACCGAGGGGAACCGAGCCCTATCCGGTTGAGATTCCGACATGTGCGACACGTTGAAGTCGTCACTCGCACTGCTATAGCGCGACCCTTGGTTGCTCAGCTGCTTATCTGTTGCTTGTTGCTTTTGGACCGCCAGCGGCGGGCTTCGACTCGCCGATTTTTGCTTCATGAAACCGCCCTGCTCCGCCATAAACTGAATCATTTCATCGATCCAACATTTCGTCACCCACCAGGACCCGAAACTCTTGCCCCCTCCAATCGTAATATCCCTCATGACGGCAGTGCCCAATCTCTGGACACACCAGACAATGTCAGTATGGGATGCGTACGGAAAGTGGGTTGGTAGAGAGCCTAGAAAAGTAACCCAGCGATCCAGCACGTTCGAGGCACTGGAATCCTCAGCATTACTGGCTTGTTGTGGCTGCCGTCCGTTACGCGAAGCCATCTCACCCTGAAGGGTAAGAATTTCAACCTCCCAAGGGACATCGACCGGGTCCAAGAGATTGCGCATCTCGTTCAAAAGAAGATTTACAACATCGTCCATGCCCCGCGTCGGCATGCTCTCTGCGACCTTGCGAATATTGATCATGGAGATCCACTCCATGTACATCAGGTCGCGGTTGGCCGAGTTTGCCAGCATGTTTGCCGCCGCATGAGCCGTGAGGTTGACCCGGAGTGCGCGATCTAACAGCCCGGCGAATATCGTTGCGGGAGATTCCTTGGCTATAATAACGTGAGGCGGCTGCCCTTGGAATGACTCCCGAACATGAGGGACGAGCTTATCTGATATATTCCGCAGGGTATCGAGCACAGCCTTAGGTACAACCTGCAGAGTAAGGCCCGAGACAATGCGCATCATGCGCTGATACAGAAGAAAGTCGCATTCCTCGATCCACGGCGCGATTGCAGGATTGGCAAACAGCTTTTGCACGGGCATCGTAAGAGTGCCCTGGAAGGAGGTGAAGAGGTGGAAGAAGGTCTTCTCCTTGCAGAACCGAATACACTCAACCAGCGAGGTACAATGTGATCGGTAGAGCGCCGCGAGAGATTTGGCAGCATCCGGATCGGTGTCGTTCGGCAGGAATGGCTCTATGTTTGGCAGATAAAGAGGGTCAGACGGCTGGAACGGTTCGTTTGTCTCTGGGGCAAAGCGAAGGTTCTGCGACGTCTTGCTCAACGTGGTTTGAAGTTGATCGAACTCGAGCACGTGAGGTTGGTTGTACAAGCTGTGAGCGAACACATGGGAGCGTACCACTGGCGCCTCTTGCTGATGTACAATATCTGGTGTAGGGCAGCTGGTCTTCTCAGACCGCGTTGCCAAAGGCTTGTTTGGTAGACTGCTGCTTGTGCGATTAGCAAAGGTAGGCGATTTGGACTTGTAAAGGTTCTTACTTGAAATTCTGGGAAAAGCTGGTGGTCTCTGTAAGTGGTACCCGAGGGTGGTTCGGCGCCTCGCGCTGTTCAGGTTGCTCCTCCGTCAAGGTGAAGTTGACATAATGATATTTGGACTCTCCTCGGACACCTAGCCGTCGTGTTTTCAGTCCAGGGAAGAGAACCCTTACGAGTTTACCAAAGCTAGCCGGATTCAGGACAGTAACTCGCTCCGTGGCGCATTTTGACGCGTAGTTCGCATACACCCTTCCTCGTGGAACAGATCCCTTTCCCCTCGAACAAACTTGATTTATCCTACCAATCCAGTTCAGCATCAAGTGACCTCAAGAGAAAGCTAGCGTGAGTGGCTTACCAAAGCATTGCGAAGACCTGACGAGTCCTCTCCGAGTTGGGGCCACGCTCATTACCATGCAGCTCTTCTGCGACATCCTGTAGGTTGCGATGTTTGTTGGAAACAAACAGCTGCCGCATCTCTATCTCATTGTTTGCGCTAGTCCTTGATCCAGTCTTGCCATTTGCAGGAATGCCAGCAAAGGAGTCACCATCGTCGTTCGCGTCCCGGTCCATCATCTGGCTGTCGTCAGCGAAGCTGGTGTTTCCAGCAAAAGAGTCGGCAGACATGGACTGCCGGCTGATGCTGTGGCTAGGGTGGTGGAAGCTGACGCCCTGCATGGATCCAGACATGGCGTTTTCTATGGCAAATTCGCGACTAGCCAACTGCGAGGCGAGTATGATGTCTTCGGCCGTCAGCTGGTTGGACCCCGAAAGCTCTCGGGCTGGAATATGGTTCGCGGTATTCCATTGGGTCGAGTAACCCTCACCGTGGTCTGCGAAGGTATGATCAAGGTTTGGCTGGGTGGTGGCGCTGTGTATGGAGGCTGTCGAGCCTCGAGATCGAGGGCGTTTCCGGGCTTTGGCCAGGGCCAGCGGTTCTATCGGAAAGGTGAGCATCTGAGGCGACTGGAAGGCCAACGACAATGGAAACAAGGCGCAAGGGTGGTACTGTGGTGCTTGCATGATGGAGTGGTGGAATTGTTGTCTTACCATGGGACGAGGCCATCGGCGTCGCCTTTTTGTCGACAAATACCTGGGAAAATGCTATCAAAACAAGACTGGGCTTGGCGTGCGTGCGTGCGCGAGCGATTGCGACAGCTCACAAGGGCGACCCTCGCTGCAGAAAAAATCTAAAAAACGGGATTGTCAAAATAAATACAAGAGGTCGCCAGCAAGTCAGCGCGATGCATGCGCAATGGGCAAAGTCGTAGAGTTGTCGTTGCGTCGTGGCGGCTCAGACTGGTCGGAGTGGGCTCGAGGGTGTTGGGCGTTTCCTTTGAGAAGAGGAGAAAGAAAGAAATCAACAAAACATGGGAGGCGCTACCCGGGGCAATGCGCCAGCCTCCCAGCTTGATCGCTTCTGAGCGGTCCTGTTGTCGAGCTCCTGCCCCGCACGTACCACCTAACGCCCACTTGGAGTGCCAAAACAGCCTCTTGATTGGCTCGCCTACCTGTGCCGTACTCAAGCCAGGGAAACAAACCAAGTCCTCTTCTTGAACCTCATTCTCCGGCATCTGACTTCGAATTGCTGTCTGTTGCCTTCGTCTCTATCCGCACACTATTTGGTCCGATTCCACCGGTTTGCGTAAGTTTTCACGGAGCGTCAGTCCTGGTGGGCTCCTACCGGTGTCATGCCTAACTTTACACTTTGCTGAGCGCTGCTGAGCGATGCACTGACTGCTTTGTTCTGTGGGCGCTATACCGTTGCCACGGTCCAATTGTTTCAACGGGGTGCGAATATTGATCGTGACCTTTAACTACGATTTGTGACGTTACCAACTCTTCTCTTGCACATGGATAGATAGGTAGGTAACTACCTATAGTTTCGAGTGACGCATACTTTATAATTCGGTTGGAATTGATATTCATTCAGCACATCACAACTCGTTCTTGTCTCTGTCCAATATTTGGCTATCCATTGTTTACTCGCCGCGGTCCCTGCGTTCTCATGGTCCGATCACCTCTTGACCCCGAGTCCAGCAACTTGGACTTTATGCGCATACGCAACCACCCAAAGCACACTCTGTTTACTTGTGTCATTTTGACATTCAGTCTAGTCGTTGACGGCAGATGTCATTACCAGCACGGATGGGCTGAAGATGCATCCGTGCCGCGTTTGAGGCGGATTCCAACCCCCTGGATTTGATAACATCAACACTAGCCTCTCTGCCGTAACATTTTGTCAACACGCCTTGATTTTGTCCAGACAATGAATATTTCCCAAAGTTAAGCATCAGGTAATACAGGTTACCGCGTACTTGGCTGTCAGCAGGGTGAGGTTTGGCGAGTTTTACCATTTCATATCTGGGAGGATTTGTGTTGTTGCTACGTCATTTGGGAACATGAAAAGGGCGGGACGAGACGGGCCAGACGAAATATACAATTGAGAAAATGGGAAAAAGCCGAAAACCATCAAAATATAGGTCAACACCCAGCATTCAGGGTGAAATTTCTTCCGGAGGAAGAAATCGTTTAAAATAATGTCCAAAAGTAATGATCCGAGGCGGGCTCGATCCGCCGACCTTCAGTGTGTTAGACTGACGTGATAACCAACTACACCATCGGACCTACGATTGATAATATAATTTCTCAAACCAGAAACCTATAACCTTCCATAAGCCCTTTGGCAACTTAACGCAACATCCCCTGAGTTACGTTCAAAATCCTCACGAGGTTATTATTAGGGATTTATATCTTTGACTTAACATGATCGAGCTCATTCTCGTCTTGGTGACTGTTTGGACGGTTGATTTGGTCGACTTGTGACCATCGGCGCCTGGCACACCATGTTTCACAATTCCTGAAGGTGATACGGTCACCTGACACCTCCCGGTTCGGTGGTAGCGTCATACCTTACCCGCTGGACCAGCTGGGGTCCTGCGCCAGGGCAAGCTTGTGAACGGATCCCCCTTTCCGCACACGTATCAATCGTCATTGCCTACAACAACTTCCGTCCCGACTCATAAACTCCAACTCTAACTCTCGCCATTCAAACCTTGCCCGTTTCTGCATCACCACGCAATAATTCCCACATCGCCTCGTTTCGGTAATTTTACAAGAAGTAAGACTCTCAGCTCTACACCCGCTCATTTCCATCCTTGATCAGGCCCTGTGCTATCCTAAAAGTGCTGCGGTTCCCGCCTGGTCCCGCTCGTCCCGCTCGTCACTCGTTCAAGTTCTTATCTTTCCAACGTGCTTCCACATTCGACGCTCGCGACCTGTTTCTAACGATCGCAATTCGCTAGCTTTACATATATTCTTTAAACACTTGTGCCGCCATGTCTTCTCCCCAGGATCGTGTCCAGCAGTACATCGGACAGCTCGACAAGGAGGTGCGTTTTGATTGCCAGGACCGTCCGCGCGGCGCCTCGAAGCTAACTTTGCCTCGCTGCTAGCTGTCCAAGTACCCCGCCCTGAATAATCTCGAGAAGACCACTTCTGTGCCCAAGGCCTACGCTGTTATCGGGCTGGTCACACTGTACTTTTTTCTTATTGTCTTCAACCTCGGCGGTCAGCTCTTGACCAATCTTGCCGGCTTCGTGATTCCCGGCTACTACTCGCTTGAAGCGCTCTTTACCGTCGCCAAGCACGACGACACGCAGTGGCTGACAGTAAGTCCCGAGATACTGCTCCGGCCGAACGCGTTATTAGCTAACTGCGATACCTACCTTAGTACTGGGTCGTCTTTTCCTTCTTCACGTAAGGACAAGTCACAGCCTCTTTCGCGTGACATTACAACTGACCGTTTTTCATGCAGCGTCATTGAGAGCCTTGTTAGCGTTGTCTACTGGTTCCCCTTCTACTACACCTTCAAGTTTGTTTTCCTTTTGTGGCTCTCTCTGCCGCCTTTCAAGTGAGTCATCCCTTTCCAGCGCAGTTGCTTTGAGCAAGAACTAATCCCGTTTTCAGGGGTGCCGACATCATCTTCCGCTCTTTCATGGCCCCGACTATGGGTCGTTACTTCAACCACAGCTCTGGCTCGACTGCCAGCAGTCTGCGCGCGAAGACCGACTCGCTCCACACTGAGTAAGCCACTCGAACAACTGGCGGACCTCCCCGACCCGATTAAAATCGGAGCGTTTGGCTTCATTTACACGGGGTCTGCTTGGAGCGATGGAACACACGTGATGGATGAAATGCCAATTATTACCTCTTGACGTTGGACATGATTAACGACTTTGCCACGCAAATCAACGGCAGGACTGGGAAACAATCGGACAATTTTGGTTGGCATGGACGGATAGGATTTTTTCCTGGAGGGGTACGGGCGGCTATGAAATAGGTCCGTGGGAAGATTATTCTCCTTGGACCGGTCAATTTTGACATGTATAGAGTTGTGATTTGGAGTACTGCTTGTGTTTTTATTCTATCCGTACGATGGGTGTTGATGAAAGCGGACCGCTCAGTGGTTTCGATGAACGGGCCAGGACAAAAGGATTCCTTACTTTTCACAATGCCAGTATCTTAGCCTTGACCTACGGGTTACTTCTCTACGAAAATGCATGCGGTGAAGCCATTATCGCTATACGTACGCATTTGTCCAGACTCTGGGCTGCTTCCTCAGCGCATGGCCATTCTCATGTGCCTGACGGGACTGGGACCGCGAGCAGCAAGAATGGGATGAAAGTGTCCAGCGAGGGGTAGCATCCTATCACGACTTACACGTTGAACACGCATTTAACTGTTAAATAGGTACCCCGTACCAAGTGTTAGAGCCAGGCCTTCAGCCACAAATGCAGCCTCGCTAACCAGCTCTTGAGGAGGCGGAACAAGGATGTGCATGGATGCTTCAGCTGGTCTTGGCGCCTGTTCGGGGGACTTGGGGGTGGTTGTCGCACCGGGTGAAACTTGGACAAGATCTTGACGTCGACTTCTAATTTCTGTTCTACGAATACAATATCACCCGTTGATTTATAGTCCAACCAAGTGCCCCTCACATCGAAGATTTTTCTCGCTACCAAGTCCGTGTATTTTTACAGGCATATCATGGCACGGTAGCCGTCTTGCCCTGAAGCAAACCCGGGGTTTAAAGCCCCCTCCATTGTTCACGTTCAAGCGACTCTGAAGCCTTCGCGAGTCGCGACCACGTCCCATCATTCCCAGCTGCAACGAAAAGCCTCCCACGACCGCGACAAATCTTCAATCGGTCTCTGCGCCGCAGGGTCTTCGAATAACGGCGGCCGCCCCGCGAGGGCGTGGTCCTTGCGATGCAGCTCAGCCCGTTGCAATCGCGCTTGGCGGCGTCCGTCATCGCAACCTGTCTGCTCATCGCCCTCTACTTCACCCTCTTCTCCCCGCACTTCGCCCTCGCCACCGACCTAAAACAGACGCTTCCGATATTACTAGACGATCCCGATTCAGGTGTTGACCTCGAGTACTCGGTCGATGCTTCGGTCAGGACCTCGCTGGACCGGAGTTATGAACCCGAGTTTGCGGCTTTCGACAGGAGCATCATCGGCCGGGCGCCCGCCGGTGTCACATCCTTGGCCAACAATGTGGAGGCGGATATGAATGTGATCGCAGGAATGACACAAGTCTTTGCGTTTGAGGCGCCCGGCGCGGTTGAGCGGGACAGAGACGCGAGTAGACTGGAACTGAGAGAAGAAAGCGACGTGATCCAAGATGGGGAATCTGACAACGCCCTCGAATTCAGCGCAGTAGAAAGGCGGCAGTCTTCTAGGACAATTTACATCTCGGCGAATACGTGCGAGCAACCCCAGCCAAGAGATCTGTCAAAGACGCAGCCGGATCCTCCCCAACTCACGCTGTACGTCTCGACCGATCCGTCCAACGAGCAACCGGGCCCGAACGCAAAGTCATCTTCTCAGGTTCTCTTCGCATTCACCGAGGGAGCCGTCATGTACAACCTGACCACAGACAACGTTGTGTATATCGGGGTGCACGCGCCGAATGTATCGACGGAGTACATGGGCCAATATAACGTGCATATCGCCGCCTCGACAGATATGTTCTTCCATACCTTCAACATCGAGGAAGATGCCGATCTGATCTGGGTCGATAGTGACTCTCAGGGGGCACTATTAATAACACATGACCTGACGCAGAGCAGTGACCCAGCCCTTCAGCAAAGGATTATGAGCTCGCAGCCATATGTCATGTTTGCGCACAACAAGGAAGATAGGTCGATCAACGGACTCAAGTACTCCTACTGTGGTTTGCAAAATAATGCCCAGATTGCTGCTATCAAGAACGGTCAATTTGCAAGCATGGTGCGGATGGGCATGACCAAGAGGCCGCCGGGAAATTTGCCAAAAGAGCAGTTCTACTTTAGCGGCCTGAATTCGAGTGCAGACTACGTTGGAATCTTGGCTCAGGAGGGTAACGGCACAGAGAGTGGTAATGGCCGTCCTGGCGGCGGTGGCCATGTCTTCAGGGCCACAAGCTTCAGCACAAAATCAGGTTCGTTCTCATCCATCTGTCGCGCCGGTTCACTCTCCTTTTGAACAGAATTTAAACTGACATCCTGCGCCAAAATGATTAGACAACGGCAACTGTGCCATCATCCTCAACCTCACCTTCTGCGACCAGGTCGCATACTCAGTTCCCAGCAACCCGGAAAATTTCGGCGACGCAACCAAACTCGCTGAATTCTATGACAAATACGCCGCCTCCGTCTATTCCAACTTCGAAAAAGCTCTCGCTCAGGTCCCCTGCGAGGCGCCCATGACCCAACGGTACTCACTGGTGCGCAACTGCAGCGACTGCAGCGCCGCGTACAAGGAGTGGCTCTGCACCGTGACCATCCCACGGTGCGAGGACTTTTCCAACCCGGCGCCGTACCTCCACGCGCGCGCACTGAGCCAACCGTTTCCCAACGGGACCATGCTCGACCGCGCCACTTTGGACCAGTTCCCCACCACCTCGGCGTTCAACTCGAGCAGGAACCCGCTGATCGACGAGTTCGTGAAACCGGGCCCCTACAAGGAGGTCCTACCGTGCGACGACGTGTGTTACAATCTGGTGCAGAGCTGCCCGAGCTCGCTGGAGTTCAACTGTCCGCGGCCCGGTGGTCCCGGGTTCGAGTCCAGTTATAGCGTCAGGAAGGATGGGGAGCAGAACGGGGAGCTGACATGTAACTACATGGGCTCGGCGCACGTGTTTTCCGGGTCTACGAGGCAGGAAGTTAGGTGGTGGGGCGTGCTGGTGAGTCTAGGTACGGTTTTGACGATGATAGCAGTGTTATAGGTAAGCTTGGTGGCTGTCCTGTGTGTGGGAAGTTGATGTCTTGTCTGCTATTTCCTGTGTGCGGCGCTTTCTTGGGAAATGATTTGGAGTGGTTGGCTTTTTTTCGAAACGATTTAATGGAATAGGTGCGCATGGCTGGTACGGTGTTAGTTGGCGTTACTGGTTGGTCGTCCTGTGTTCATATTTGTTTATTTTGGTCTGGGCAGGAACTGATTTCGAGCGGGAAGGAGAGGCGGAAAGTCGTCCATAGGTATATTTGTGTGTATTATTTGATTTCGCAGAGACCGGTTAATGAAAGCGAAAGATTAGACCAAATATGATGTACCGTTATCATCGCAATATTTAGCTGCCCAGACCGTGATACTGTATGTACCGAATGCTCTGAGCCAGGGATCATGGTAAACAACAGACAACTAACCATAACTTCTGTCGACGAATGGTAGAATGGATTACATAGAATGGTATTCTCAGTTTGAAAACTATATGCCGCTTAAAATGTAGGTGTGAGTATATCACAGCATTGCAGGATACACTGAACGCCAAGTCTGGTGCCAGAAAGATGCCATTACATCGTAACAGTCGATGACAATGCCAACAGGTAGCTGTTTCGATTGACAAAAAAGAGTAGCTCAGATCAAGTCTCAGTGTCTTTACCAGAACCAGAATTGACGCTTCTTTTCACCGCCGTCTACAGTGGGTGCCGATACTGTATTGTCACTGTCGCTTAGTCCCGGTGTTGCTGCTGCTTTTGCAGTCTCTTGTAGTTTCTTAACTTGTTGTTCCAATTCTGCTATTTCCGCTGATTAGCAAGAAAAGTTCGAAGTATTAGCGCCTTGTTCAAATGTAAGGAAGCTAAGGATGATGACGTTTCTCATAAGTATGAGATGATAAATGAACCAGCTCTGCTTACCTTGGCGATTCTCCTTTATCTCGTCCATCTCTACTTTTGTCCACCCCCAGTAGATGAGTTGATAGGTTAAGACCGCAAGCAGGAGGCATTTGGCCACGGGCCGGGTGAAGGTTTTGTAGAATTCACCCTGGTTTCATTTGTAAAGATTACATTGTCAGTGAACCTCATGACTGAGAATTGTTCTGGATGACTGAGAATTGTTCTGGATGAGTTGTCTCTCAGGGCCCTTCGAGTTGAGTCCTGGGATATCATGACTGGGTAAAAAGTAGGAGAGATATGAAAGGGGTTGAAAGGGTAGTTGGAAAAAGTGAGTTCCACTTACAGAAGGTGTCGGCTTTGAGCTGTACTGTCTCACATGCGACTGGACTCGTTGAGGTAGCGTTGTTCTTGTTGCGTGTGACTGGGATAATTGTCTTGATGGCCTCAAAATGGCACTCCGTCTCAGTGAGCGTAGAACTGCGGTACGTGGAACCATCGTGAGACTGCTGTTCGGTTGTCATCTCAGGGCTGTGCCTTTCCTTCCTGCCCCTTCAAACCCGTTCTTCAATGTTGTAGAACTTGGCCAGATTATACTGGTTACTGAACTCCTCGAATAGTATGCGTTCGTGATTTCGTGAGGTCAAGATTGAGAAAATGGCCCTAAAATGAAGTTCAGTTGTCGGCAACGGCTTTTGGTTGTAGGTGAAGTTCGTTCCTTGTTGGACCCTTCGCCTTCAATCCGATGTTGCACAGGTAGACAGCTTTGATAATCCACACGGTTACGCGCAGCTCGCCCGCTCAAAAGCTCATTGGTCCGTCGATTCTTGCTCCCCAGGCGGCCAGGCCGGGCACGCCAAGCCAGCCCCAACTGGCCAGGGGCGATCGGTCCCTGGGGGGGACCCCGGCTTTCAATTAACGACAGATTGTAAGAACCGCTGCTATTGCAACCGTAGCGTGTCCAGAGCTCCCTACCATCAGTGAATTCCATCCCGAGGTCTGCAATCTGTCCCGATTTTGGCGATTTGCCTCTATATCCACGACAAAAGTCAGTATAACATATAAAATCCCCAGACGATCTATCTGCGACCTCTCCCAACGATTCGCCAAACTTGTGCATCTTAATTCAACTACTTCCGGTGGATCTGTAACCAAGGTTCTCGAGCTTTCATCCCCGAGCTGCCCGCCCTCTTCCCCAGCTTCCAACGGCATCGCGAATAACTTCCACATAACACAATGGTATGCCTCTCCTTCCCCTTGGAATATAGTGCTCTGTCTGTTGGCGGGAACCTAATAGTCTTTTCCCCAAAACTAGGCGCAAACACCGCAACAACGACGGGCGAACCTCAAGTTCGTCAAAGACCAAGAGGCCCGCCGCGGCAAGTCAGAGGACCAGATCAAGAAGAAGGCAGAGAAGGCGCCGAAGTCTCCCATTTCACCTATCTGGCTGAGTACAGCAACCCAATTTGACTCGACCACCGTCCTTCGACAGTTTAGCTAACCTACCGGCTAGTTGTCCTCGCCTTCATCATCTTCGGCGGTATCGTCTTCGAGGTTCTCTCTCGCTTCTTCCTCGGCGCCTGAACCCGGTAGAACCCATCCGGTTCGATCGACTATACAACGACGATTCGAAATAATATATTAGAAGGAGTGCACCGCGCCGCGACTGTCGCTTCGTGGTCTCGGGCAAGCCGGTTGTAGGTACGAAGGCAGGGTGGGGGAAGGTCACGCGGAAGACGAATATACCATATCCTTACTTTTCTTGATTTGAGCCACGCAAGGTATCTGGGGTCTACGAAAGTGATATCAATCGATACAAGGACATGGAGAGGAATTTTCTGGGTGTCATGTGCAATTTCCTAGTTTCGTTATATATGCCTGGAAAACAGGAGACATAAGAGGAATTAAAGCGTGTGTAAGACATACACGGGAGACAACAGCAAAAGACAGAAGAATAGGAGGAATAAATGTATGTTTACATTTACTGGCCAAGCGCTGTTTATCTAGTAATAAGGAGAGTAGCCGAGCTCTCGGGGGTATTCGGTATTGAATCGTAGCCTCACTGAGCTTTCCGTTTCACCGCCTAGTCCAGATGGGAGAAATCAAGCGCCCAGTCCCCGCTTCTGTCCGCCCATTTCGTACTTCATGCGCACCCCAGCTTCAAACTGCTGCTCCAGCTCCTTGGACACGTGATTGAAGTCCAGCCTTTTCGCTGTGCCCGCCTTTGGGGCAGCGGCGACAGCATCAGCACCCTGCTTCTTCGCGCCTAGGAGCCTCATGAACTTGCTCTGGCGTTGACCACCGCCTTCCAGCACGTCGACATTCCATTTCTCGGCGACGCTAGCGGTTGCTGGTGGTGGATCTGCTGGCTTGCTGTCCGTGGTTGCCTTGGCCTCCTTCGCCGTCGGTAGCTTCTTTGACTTCTCCTTTCCACTCCTCTTTGCTTTGATCCTGCGGCGTAGCTCCTTCTTTTCGTCGGGAGATGAACGGGACGAAGAGTCATCAGAAGAGGATTCTTCATCCTCTTCGGACGAGGACTCATCATCTCCAGCAGTAACAGTCAGGGCCGCAGCCGCAGCCATAGCGGCAAAGAGGACAATTTTCTTGCACTGTCTCGCCGTCTCCCCATCCCTGTTGATCGCTTCGCCGGCAGCTTTGAAGAGCTTCTTCAGCGCAGAAGCAATCGCGGGGTCCACCTGTTCCATAAGCTCGGCGGTAGCCTCCTTGAGTTTCTTAAGAGCCGATTCCGGACTTTGGTTCTCGAGGTCCACGTTGCCCAGGTTCGAAGTCCGCGCGACAGCAACAAGCGTGGCTAAACTGTCAGATTGCAGGCTAGGTTCGGCACGTTTCTTTTTGTCCTTCTTCTCTGACTTGCGCTTCTTGGAGGACTTTGCGTTGTCCTCGTCGTCGACAACCTGAGCTCCAGCGACAGTGGCGGCGGCTGCAGAATCTCGCTTGCGCTTCTTTTCTTTGGTGGCGGGAACCTCCTTTATCTCCTCGTCAGACGATTGAGCAGCGACAGAAAGTTTTGGCTTCTTTGATTCCTTCTTTTCCTTCTTGTCTGTCTTCTTGCGCTTCTTCTCCTGGATGCTGTCCATTTTTGGTGGTGAGGCTGTTTGTCGGTTTGCAGGGGATTTTGAGGTGGTTGAGTTTGTGTGTATCGATTATCAATTTCCCAGGAGGAGAAATTTCACCGATCAGGGTTTTTTCCTTTTTTGTGTGGTGCGGACGGGTGATTGAATGAGTTCAGTAAGAGAATTTCAGGATCGTTTTCAGAATCATGTTCTTTTTCCCCTTTGTGAAAATGGCTCTGAGCGGCAACTTGCTGCACTCGAACGCCGTGCCGAGTTAACCCTAACCCTTCCTGGCTTGAACTTCAGTGACTGGAAGCACACTGAGCACAGCAGCAGATTATCTCAAATTTGATGTTGAGCCGTCATATAACTTCATATAAGGTAATATGCGTTGCGATGTTAAATTTAGCAGTAATTGTACTTGGTTGATGGTCCCGTACGACGGACGACTCGGAATCGAGCATTTCTGCTTCATTTTGCCCCATATGTATCAAGTTCTCGCTCTGTTTAGTGACAATAGGGCCCTCTAGGCTATTTGATAAACTTGGGGCATCAACTGTGACTATTCTGTAGTCTCCTATAGCATAAAGCAATACACGAACGCAGTGAATATCGCTCGTTCCTCCTCTGTGTGCTTGACGAGTCGGGCTATCCCAAGACACTTATCACCCATTATGCCCAGTATGTGTCTACCGGCTCGGACTGAGAGGCCGGTTGAACCCACCAACACGGTTCATGTACTGCCTATACTCGGTTTTCTTCTCCTTGCGCACGGCGCCAACATTATTACCCTGGATCTTCTTCCCCTTGGTGCTGTCAAACCCCCCGAAGCCCATCATTGCCTGCATGGCTTCCAGACCGTCATCCTCCACAACAATGTCGTCCACCTCATCTTCGTCCATCGGTTCCGTATCGAAGCGACTTCTAGCGTGCTCTTCTTCTGCAGGCGGGTTGCTGTGGTAACGACCATCTTCATGCTCCTGACTCTGGCCTCGTGAATGTTGTTCTGCCCCATGACTACCCTCCCGGCGATCGTGCCCCTTGACCTTGAATGAGACGGGCGCTGGAGGCGTCGGTGCCACTACCGGGGGTTTTGGTTGTTCGAAAGTCTTGGCTCGGGTTGGGAGCGTCGCAGGGTCTTTCTCGATGCTGTCCAGTGTGGGTCGTCTGGGACTAGTAGACGCCCGAGGCGATTCCGAACGGCGTCGGTCTGTGACATTGTCGCGCGTGCTTCTTTTTGCGGGCTTGCCGCCGTGATCGCAATCTTGATCGCGATACGAGTCTCTGTCTCCACCTCTACGGCTTCGCAGACCTCTGTCCACCTCGGGGACATTTCTCGGCCGGTCGTCGCGACGATCAGGGTTTCTGTCGCGAAGCGGCGAGCGCGACCGTCTGCGGTTTTGTCTGTCCCTGGAGCGCGAGCGGTACCTACGGTGATCTCGATTGCGGTCGCGTTCCGCATCGCCATCGCGATATCTGTGGCTGCGTCGATCGCGATCGTAGTTGCGGTCTCTGTTGTCTCTACCGTCGCGACCTGGTCGGTCCCTTAGGCCGTCGTAGGGCGGTCTGTCACCTCCGCGGCGTGAGCCTCCCCTCGCGTGGTGGTCAGCCATAATATCTTTTGTTGCGTGTGAGGCTAACGTTGAGGTTGGAGGAGCACGCGACAAGCGGGTTGATTGATCTACCTCGGTTTGGTGTGGTGTGCTCGAGGCGCCAGTGACGTCGGAGGGGAAATTCTAGACTCCCAAACCACGCGGCTGAAATGAGGTTGTTCTTGTCCCACGGCTGCAGTGCATGGGCATCCCTGCAAGTCCCGCAGGTCGCTGATCTGCAGCGGGGGCAGTTCAAGATTGGCGAGTGAACGCGGGGCTTATCGAACGAAATTTTGGGATGGAATTCACGTCACAGTTCCTGGTTACTAACACCCGACTGACAAAGACAACCCTACCTTAGCTCAACTTCAAGATACATAAATCTCTTGGACACATCTCAATAAACTGATATATTTCATCTATCGGTTTGTTTTTAATCCCGCCACTTCAGTATCCCCTATAATTCCAACTAGACGATGTTGAATATAAGCTGCTCTGAACCTCTCATTTTCAATAATTCAATCGATTTCACCGGATTAGTTGACCATTCGACCCAACAACTTACACATACACACAACTCACCATGGCACCCTCCGCACAAGCACACAAGCGGTCTCACAGTCTGCTGTTGCTCCAAAAACTTCTCAACTTACGAGACAGCGCCAGCCCTCTCACTATCATCCTCGACAGCTTAGAGCAGAGCGCCGGACCCCTCGTCCATGAGTTCATACACCGAGCCAAGGTAAGATAGATCCTCCTGTCAACAGCCTGTACAAAAACATACTAAATCACATACAAAGATCGTGCGCTCCAAAGTCGTGTTCGTCTCATTCGCTACGGTCAAAAAGCCACACAATACCGACCATTTCATCAAGGCCAGAGGCAAGTCTCTCAAGACTCTGGCTGCCGAGATCGCCTCCCAGTGCGCTGTGCCTCGGGCAGCCTTGACTCCCAAGGAAGTAAACTCCACTCATAGTACGTTGCTCTCAGCACCTCACTCAAAATTACCACTCACCCACTGACTATGACAACAACAAAAGAATATCTAATAATCATCGACTCTTTAAATCTGTTGGCCTCGAGGAGAGGCGGAGACCGTCACCTCCTCCCCGCCTTCTTCTCGGAAATCATCAGTCCGGTCGTCTCACTCGTAGCGGTCTACCACAACGATGTCCCGATCGCCACCGCAACAGCAAGGAGCGAATATGATCCCCACCCGCTGACGCTCCTTTCGCACCTGGCCACGGCGGTGTTTCGGGTCTCGAGCCTCTACCAGGCTGTCGAGGCCAAGCGAGCCCGGGAGAGGAGCATCCAGGAGCCCGAATTTGGGCTCCGCGAAGGCCGCGAAGGCGTCCTAATTGGTTTAAAGAGGGGAAGTAATGTCAGCGGCATCGTCATAGAGATGGAGATGAGGAGGCGGAGCGGTCGAGCAGTAGCGGAGAAGTTTGTTCTTGTCCCTAGCAGCAGCAGCAGCAGTGCAGACCGGACGGGGACAGTCAGCGGGTCTGCTGCTGTTGGGGGTAGTGTCAATAGCAATATTATGCTGCTATCTGATCACCCGCTATTTGCTCCACCGAGGGACGTGGATGCGGATGATGCTGTGGCACGAGACGGAACACAAGAAGACGCGGATAGTACGTTTAATCTTGGGCTGACGGATAAGCAGAGACGAGACAGGGAAGGTGTTATTCTCCCTTATTTTGATGCTCAGACGGATATTGGAGCGGGCGAGGGAGGGAGGATTCTGTACGAGATGGGGAGAGAGGATGACTTTGATGACGAGGAAGATGAGATATAGAATCATGTCTCCCTTTTGAGGCCGACCCAGCCAAGGGAGAATATGAAGACCACTTTGGCAAACCACATCTACCAAAATCGTTCTAAGGTGCTAATTAGTTCACACTGACAACGAATGTTGCCAAACGGTTTTCTTAACTGATTTCACCCATGGGCACACAACATTATGATATCAATACATACATCATACACCACTCCCGAAGCTTTGACCTTCCTCCCGCAGACCTTTCCTCCCTGTCTCCTTTTGTTTGACGAATAAAGGTCGAGAACCTTCCCAGCATAAAACCTCCGGGATCTTCAACACGGCTTGGACCCAAAATATGATCATGTACCCTCCATACCCATAGTTGAAGTTTTCGGTGTAGAAACGTCTACATCGACCTTCTTGTTTTGCTCTTCAGGAGCACGGCCTTCCAAAATTTCCGTGGTATTATCGAGCTTTGCTGGAGCGACAGAGTCTATAGAAGGCAGCGACGAACTGGTTGGGATGTTTTGTTTCGATGTGATAGTGAGTCCGTTGGTAGACATACCGTTACTCTGCTCGTTTTCTGACTCGTGATCTTTGCGGTCGGATGCTGGTGCGGAGCTCTCATCCTCCTTGGGTAACTGAGCGCTACTGCTCGCCGCAACAATTTCAGAACCCACATTCTCCATTTTCGTGTCAGAGCATGCTCTCTCCGTTTGAGAAGAAGGAGGAACTGCTTGGTTGGAACACACAACCGGGGCGGGCGCCTCGATTCGGCCATCATCCGGTAGTGGCCTAGAACTCGTAGGCGAGGATGATCCGTCGTGGCTGGCTGACATGTTACTGCTGCCTTCTTGACCACCAGCACGTTCCGACTTGGGTAGAGTAATGCCCCAGTCGTTCTTGAATCCTTTCCTTAAGAAGTCGTCAAAGTCACCGCGCTTGTGCTTCTCATGGGCAACCCACGCCTGGTATAGCCAGTCCTCGTCGTGCTTGCCGGTCTCGATATTCTCAAGGTAACGCACGCAGTCATGCCGGAAGTCGTCGTCGTTGCGAAGGGACTTTGGGTCAGGACGAGCATCTTCCGTTCCTGCGCCGAGGATATGTGTCTCATCGAGAAACTGTGCAAGGACTTCCTTCTTCTCTTCCGTTGCTAGGACGTTCCAGGCCTCAGGGAGCAAAAGTATCGCCTGTTCACTGTTGTCAGTTTTGACGTTTTCAAGGGGAGAGGTTGGAGATCACGAACCCTTAGATCTGCTTGCGTCAGTGGTGACTTGGCATCTGTATAGACAAACGGAGCCTCCCATTTCCTTGCCTTGGCCGTCTTTCTGGGGACAGCTGGGGCGCAACCACTCGGCGTCTTAGGTATCGGTTTGCGCGTGGGTGTGATCCTGCGACGTTTAGGCTGTGGCGGTTCGACAGTGCCGTCGTAATTTATCGTGATGGACTCCTGGGTCGTCTCTTGAGCTTCTTGAGCAGCTTCGGGCACCTTTGCGGCTTGATCCTCGCGGGGTCCCTCGGGAGCTTGGACGTCAACACTTTGAGCTTCAGAAATTTCCACTGCCTTCTTGGACTCTACCAGCTGATCCATAATCGATGATAGGTCAGGATGGGCGAAAGGAGCTGTCGCACGCTGCTTCTCAGGGCTGCCATAAGCGCTCTCTGGAGGCGATGACAGAGGCGAACTGCTCTCTGCCATCATTAATGCCGCCTTAAGAGGCCAAAAATGATGGCAAATGAGGTTATGCGGTTTTGGCTTTCCTAGTGCGAAAGGAAGTAAAGCAAGTGGTGAGTCGAGAGTGGATTCGGGTTTGGGGAGCTTTCTGTGTGCTGCTTCACCAGTCGTTTTCTCACAAAGACAGTGGGTGATCAGAACCCTGATTTTTTATTATTAGCGGAATTATTTGCGCCTTTCATTCGTATATGTAGATGAGGGGCGAGCTTGAACGACAGCAAGCTTGATGTGAGTGAGGTCCAGGTGTGTGGATGCACGAACTGGGGGAGCCGTACTCCGTAATCTGCAAGGCTGATCCCCTACAGCGAGGGGCAGCCAAGACCCTGGCAAGGATTGGCTAGCCTTGTAAGCTTTCTTCTCAGGGGCCCTGGAGCACCAAAGCAGCACTGACAGCTGTTCGCGCACGGACCTCTAGCCGGTTTTTATTTGTTGCTAAAGACAATCTGCATCATCAAATGCTGCCCCCCTCCCCTGTCCATCACTGATATTCAACTCTGTGAAATTGTATGAAGATATTTGCGTTTGCGAGTCCAAGACCAATCAATCCACCGTGAAAGCAAGGCACTCAAAGGTTCACCTTGCAAATACCCGAACAAAGCTTTACGCCGAGCCGCAGGTTCTTGTTACCTGATTGCCTGAAGTGACGACATATCCCATCTCGAAAAGCCACGTACATACTGCCTCCAAAGCCGTGTGCTGCACCACTTTGTCCCGCGCAAACCTTGGATGCCCACCCGAGTTCCTACCTGCCCAGGTCGTGCCCAACTGGCCCGAAACACGATTATCTTCAGAAAGTCGTCATATCCCACAGTTTGACTTGGAGAGGTAGCTCCAGATCACAGCAAAATGATTCGCTCAACACAAATTGCACGGCTCGACGGTATGTCATTTTCTTCCAACCCTGCCAGTCAACAAAGCAGTCAACTAACCTGTCCTCCCGGAAAAAAAAGGCCTAATGCTCTGCGCATCAGTCGACGACGAGCAGACGGAATCGGCCCTCTCCGAAGTCAAATCCCAAGTCAAACTGATCCTGCGCCGGCTGAACCGCAACTCGGAACCGCAAGCCAGCATCGAGTCAGGAGCGGCCTACACGCTCCACTACCTTATTTCTCAGGACATCGTCTTCGTCTGCGTCACCGACCGCTCGTACCCGCGCAAGCTGGCGTTCACCTACCTTTCCGACCTCGCGGCCGAGTTCGCGACCACGTACCCGCCGCAGCAGCTCATGTCACCCACGCTGCGCCCATACGCCTTCATGGAGTTCGACACCTTTATCAGCCGCACCAAGGCGACGTACTCCGATACCCGCGCCACCCAGAACCTCGACAAGCTCAACGACGAGCTGCGCGACGTGACAAAAGTCATGACCAAGAATATCGAAGATCTGCTCTACCGGGGTGACAGCCTTGAGCGCATGGGCGAGCTGAGCAGCAGGCTGCGGGACGACAGCAAAAAGTACAAGAGGGCGGCTGTCAAGATCAACTGGGATCTGATGCTCAAGCAGTACGGCCCCTTCGCAGGTTTGGGTTTGTTTATCCTGATATTCACCTGGTGGAGGTTCTTTTGAAGTTTCACTATATTCTCTCTTCCATCAATTCATTAGAGCCATTGCTGTTTTTTATCTTTTTATATACCAGATGTCTTGTTATCTAGGTAAGAAATGGAACCTCGTTCCTTGTTCTGCATCTGGTGGGCTCGGGGTGGTAGGTATTCGGGTATAATTTTCCCTGATATGGGTTTAAGCATGGAGTTTCAAGGGGGAGAAGGAATCGACCAGGGACTGAAATCCGAAAGTTCAGGCTTGGCTTTGACATGCTCTTTTCCTGTACCCATTCTTTCTGTGTATGTAAGAATGTGTCTATATAAGTCCAGACCCTGATGTAAAAGAAGCCGTAGTATGTCGGCATGCCATACCTCGTGGCGTAATATCTTGTATCGTCATAAGAACAGTGAACGTTGCCCTTACTTACCAAAAATCAAGTCCAAGCAAGATCCAAGGTCACCAACCAAAGGGGCTTCCCTTCCGTTCCTTTTTTGCGCCTTTGACTCCACTCTAATCCCTCCTCTATTTCCCCAAAATAACTGCCATCATCATCGCTGGAGAGAATATGAAAACAAGTGGCCCTGTAACCCAACCTGAACAAATCGAAAAAAGCACACTCCTAAGAACGCCTTCACATGACCCTACAATTCGACTTCGCAGCGGCCGGTAGCGGTAGCGGTAGCGTCGGTAACGATACCGCCGGCACCGCCATCGCGGTGTGATACCACTCCAGGTGGGCCTGGAAGGCCTCGAGGTCCTCGAACCCCTTCTCGTCCTGGGCGTACTTGACATCCTCCTCGCTGTCCTTCCCCTGGTCGAAGTACGTGTACTCGTCACAGTACGGACATAATACCCTCGACCGCCAGTCTCCCGGCTCCGGCGCGAGGTGGTTCGCTATCGCCAGCGGCGCAAACACGACACTCTTCTCCTCCGGGGGCGCTTCGTGAGTGACCCCCCGCGCTTGCCAGTTCGGATACGTCGACCCGTGCGGTAAGGGCGTCCGCGCAGACGGCATGGTCTGCAAGTTGGGCCAGACGATGAAGCCGTCGCAGAAGTCGCAGACAAAAGCCACGTCGTGCTCGGTGAAGCGCTCAAACTTGCCGACCGCATTGCAGCAAGGCACGAGCTCTTCCAGACTCGATCTCCGTACCGGGTCGACCGAGGGTACCTCGCCCCGCTCGCGCGCCGCTTCGTCCGAGGCCGCCCTCTCGTGCTGCTGCTGCCAGGGAGGCAGCTCTTCCCTGTCTTTTAGGCGCTTCTGCCTTTCTAGCTCGTTCCGTTTTTGTTGTCGATATACTTGAAAGGCGCCTAGACATCTGGTGCCTTCTTGTTCCGCCGCGAATATGCGCCGTGCGGCGCGGCATTGGGCTCGGTGCAGCTCGCGTTTGAGGTCGGTTGTGTCACGTGCCCATATTGGGTTTATAGGCCCGCCCTGTCGTGCCCAGTCCTTGAAGTTTTGCGCATGGTTTTCGAATTTGGCCCGGAGGGCACGCAGTTCGACGATTGACTCAGCTGTGTTGCAAGCGCATGTGATTAGCAGAGGTGGTGCGACAGCAATGGTTCGGTTGGACCCAGGCATGGCATAGGCTTACCCGTCCTGTCGTTTTGGTAATAGAACTGGCCATTCACCAACGGTGCGAGTTCCTGGTAGTCCTTTTTCGCATCGTCGAGCGCCTCCTCCAGAGCTCGGCACTGCTCGAATTCGTCAGGGCCCCATTGGCGCTTGTCGGCGAGCATAAGAATGCGCAGCGAGTCGCTTAGGAAGGTTGCGATGTCGGCCAGCAGAGCCCCGACCGTGTCGGCATTTCCCCCGCCTCCACCACTCATATCTCTTTCCCTCACCCCTTCCTGTGGCCGTCTATCGTGTAGAAAGTCCCTTTCTGGCCGCAGAGTTCTGGTTGTAAATCTGTCTGGACTTTGTCCGCTCGCCCTTTCTTGCTGATCGAGGCGCTGCGGCCGGCAGGCGGCGCTATTGCCTGCTGTCGCCGCGGATTTGCGCAATGGCTGTCGTCGTCATACAGACTTTTTCGTGTCGTTTTTTCGGAGGCGTTATCTTGGAGTTGGTGTCTTCTTATGACAAGCGGCTTGTCACACGTGAATGTCCGGCAGTCACGCCGGAGACTGATGGATGGTTGGTTGGTTCGTTTTCGTGGTGTAAGAGGAAAGAGGGTCGGTTTCTTGGCATACAACATGGGGGATGGGAGCTTCTAGACCCGTCCGTCGTGCTGGGCCTAGGGGGTCACCTAGGGGGTCATATTCCAGCGTTCTTCCCGGCTCGTCTTCGAACTAAGATATGAACGGATCCGTATCCGTAGTGCTGAGCGATAAGGATATGAGTGGTAAGCTTGTCCCTGACGGCGCCTGCAGCTTACACACTAAACGCCCAAAGTACAAATGGATCAAGCCGAGGGCGCTTGGCAGTTTGTTGGATCATGAACACTTGACGTTTAGCTTGGGGTCCGGATTAAACCAGGTGTTCCGCGAGACGGATTGGGAAATATAATAAGAGAGTGGAAGAACAGAGAAAGAGATGGGAACCACCATGCCCATGCCGAGCATGTGGATTGTGGAGGGGCACGGATGGGGGGACATGGGGACTTAACTTAGACTACGGTACCTGTCGGCGAGTCCATGCACATCATCGTCACCGTAGGCCAGGAAAGAGCAACCGAAATACGGTTCGGATCTCGTATCTTAGACCTTTGACATATGGGTTTTTTCCCCTGTTTTGTTGCCAACTCTACCTCTCCGACATAATGGCGTTACCGCCTAAGCTCAGAAGCATCGTTCTCACTCGCGTGCCCTGTAATCTACGATCCTCTCTGAACCCCTCCAACATCCTGCATGCGCCCAAAGAACCACATATATATACGGGGTACAAAGTAAAAGCCGAGGTGAAACAGACACATGTAATCGGGATGTCAAGAAGGACGGATGCAGCTTGATCAAGACTGCCCATCATGCACGATCGGGATTGGTGCAACTACGGCGGCACAGCACATGAATTCACTCCGCAGACCTAGACTACCTGGTCAAATGGCCCGACCCGGGAGAAGATCCCAATCTGATCACCCGTTTTGGACCTTCATCCGATCATGGGGATACCATCACCACCCAGCTGAACAAACAGACTCCCAGACCACCTATCGGAGATGAAGTTAGTTTTAGCGTAGGTCGTGGTGTGTAACAGATTCGGTACGTACCTGGTCTAGAACTACCTTAGTTCTAGGTAGGTCCAAATGCCGCCAATATTTGTGCTAGAAGTTCAGCCCTATTACGGGGTGCAGGCAACGGGACACACTTGTCATCCAACCACTGGAGACAGGTAGAAACAGAGTTGAGACATGGGGGTGAGGAGGTCGGCAGCTTACCGTTATTCGGATTTCGGTCTCGTCCAACCATTGCTTACAAGTCTCTATACACTTACTTTGACCCGACAAGCTACACATCAGGAGAGAGTTGCGTGTGAGTTTGCTAATTGCCAAGACATTGGTAAGGTTTGCAAGTGGCAGGAGGCCTCATTATTAGGCTGCTTACGACAGGCATACCGGTAGCAAACTTCGAAAACTAGGTACCTACGGATTACAGTACCTACCTACCTACTAATCCGACATCATCAACTAGACGGGCGTTGGCCAATCATTGCTCACATATATGCTTTCGAATGCTTAACGTTCCTATATCGGATATCAATGTGTATACAAGAATTCCAAGTCCCAATCTTCCGCATGTTTCCTTCACTAACAACCTTATTTCCTCTTCTTCGCACCACCGGTGCTCGCTCCAGTCGCCTGTCGCACAGCGCTTCCGACCAGTTCCGCCGCCTTCTCCGAAGCCGCTTCAGGGGCAACAGCAGGAGGCAATGTTTTATCCATCTCCTTCTTCTCACTCTCATCCTCGTCATCACCACCCTGGCCGAACTCATTAACGCGCGTGTAATCGACCTTGTACTTCCACCGCTGGTATATATACACGAAGAATATCACATCGTCGCGCAGCGTTGCGATACGGTGCAAGAAGGGCATTTTGATGGTAAAGGCAAATAGGTCGTCGATAAACGTGTTGAGGAACTTGTACATCATGGCCTTGGAGGGCATATGCGCCACACTCTTGAGGCGATAGTTGATGTACAGCGACGGCACCATCATCAAGAAGCCGTATGCGTAGACAGATCCGACGAGCGTGGTGATGATGTACGAATACCACGACTTGTGCGTATCGTAGATGAGCGAATAGACAGCATACGCCAGCAGCAACGGTACGCCGGCGATGTACATGTACTTGAAGGCGATCTCGTCGTACTCCTTGGTCTTTGCCTCCGTCTCGCTGAGCTTATGCTTGTCCTCGAATGAGATGCGGTACGGGATGACAGAACCGGGTGCGGCTGGCCGAACTCGAACGTTGACGACGGTGGTGACTTTCCAGAGCTCGATAACGATGCCGACGCCTTGGGAACCAAGAATCATCCAGCTTGTGTTGGCCGACTGGTCGACGAGATACAAGAAAATGACAAGCTGCATAAAGACGTTGGCCAGGATGGACCGCACCGAAATTCCGACATTGTCCTTCTTCTTGCGATAGTGTGCGATATCGGAACCGAATGCAAGCGTCTCGAGGAGCATGTGCGCAATGCTGACAATAATAGTAATGCCGAGGAGAATCGGGTTGGTGTCAAGGAAAATCTCCTTGATCATCTCAACCTCGCTGCCGTCGCTTCCGCCAGCGATTGGGGTTCCGAAAGCAGCCTGACGAGCCGCCTCCTTCGAGCTCGCGTCGATGGATGCCATCGTCTTGAACTTCCAGTCTGCCAAGTTGTTAAGGTCAATGTGCATTGGCAAGGTCTTTACCGTGTCATTCAGCAATGTCATGTGGGCCTTGAGCTGCCAGAATGTATTGACAAACAGGGTCGGATAATACCACGAGTTCTGACCAGACCCATCCCGGGCACCTGTTGCCTCGAGCCGCACGAACTGGCGGGCAGCAGGATGGATCTGGGGAAACGACACGACACCCGAATTCGGAATAAAAGACAACGAGACATTCGGGTGGTAGTAGTTGGCGATAATGGGCCCTGAGGACACGTCTTCTTCTTGCTCGAGCTGCTCTTCCTCGGCTGTCGCATTCGCACTTTCCAGCAAGTTTCTGGTCTTGGCTACTTTCTTCTTGGGGATGTACTGGGTCATCGGGTAGATAAAGTGGTATGCCGAGCCCGGGTCGAAGTTCGGCTGTGTAGGATCGAGATTGGCCCCAGACAGGCCAACGTAAAAGTGTCCCCAAAGCGTGCCATTGTGCTGAACAGATGTCGGTACCTCGATGACTCTATCCGAGGCGCGCTTGTCGCTGTAATTGCCAATTCCGAACTGCTTCTCCTCAAGCACAACCAGGTCTCCCGGAGTGTCCTTCAGGGGGGTCGGGATAAGCGACTCGGAGATTGTTACAATAATATCGATCTTGCTGTTGTCAGGCCATATAGGTGCAATGAGTTGTGGTATAGTATTGTAGACGGCGCCTTCGTCGAGGTGGTTGGGACGTTCGTAATAGGGGGGAACTGTGGTTACGGCGGCGACCTGGACAGTCTTTCCGCTGGCATCTTGAACAGTCGTCGTCGTCTTCTGCCCGGTACCCATGACTTTGCTCATCACAAACTGTAGAGCCATATATATGGCAATTCCCTTGAGGATTTTCGTGGTCACGGAATCCTAAAGATAGGGTCAGCACATTTCGACAACAGCCGTGGCTTCATTTATTTTGACAGTGTTGCGCGAAAATGTCGACTTACCCCTGGCACTTCTTCCCGCCGCGCAGGCGGTTCGCCCGCAGCATTTGGTTGTGGCATTTTAAGTTCCTCGTTGCCCGGGTCACCTTGTTTGGTTTGTCTGGAAGGTTAAAATCGGAAGGGAAGAGAGGAATAACGGAGCCACGAGTCGTCGAGGCGACTTCGATACGAAAGTGAAAGTGGGCCTTTGCAATTGCCTGGCAGTGGCCGTCCACTAGCGTCGGGCCACTGTCCCACGTCCCCGGATTGACCGTGTAACCAATCAGTCCCGAATGCAAGCCATGCCGCAACTCACGAACAGTAGAGCTTCCATGGCGACATCAAACTATCAAAACCTGTAAAGAGTTTACTACCTTACCAACTAGAGATTTTGTAGGAGTGACTGGAGTATCATCATCAATTATTTCCCGGAGTCAAGGAAGTACACTAGCAAGACATGCAGCTCGTCTCACGGTACAGAGTGTATCTTAACTGTATGGTAGCGGGGCAGACGCAAGCCCCCCCGAGTGCCCTCGTCAGCCCCCGGGGGGGGGAGGGGGGTTGAGGGAGAAGGGGTTATCGAACGTTAGCCACCATGTCAACCTAAATGATGGGTTTGACGGTTTCACTTCCCTACCAAGGAAAGCAACCTCAACAGCTCACCTTGAAGCCTCGATGCTTTCCAACTTCTCCGCTTTCCTTGTTGAAAACACCGAGCAGACGGTACCTCGAAGCCTCCATCGATGTTACCAGAAAGTCTGGGTTAGGCGTCGTGCTTCTCATTGGCAATATTTGTCAATCCTCGAGCACTTCCAGCGTCACAACAGGGAACACGCTGCGTTGTCGATGCGCTATCCAACCATCGTTATGTCATAGGTGAGCCGGCCACTTGCTCGTACCAACTTTGGCCACGGGGTCACAAAGACGCCCTGTGCCTTGAATTCACAGTGTCCCGGAGATGTCAGTGGCGGTTTAATACTTGTCAGCTTTGAAGCTACAAGTTTAGATCGCAAAAGGGCGTTTTGAGGTCTAATTAGGTATGCTTGTCAGGTAGCGGGTACGGTGCGAGAGGCCCAATGTTTAAGCTTTTATATATCTTTCTCGTCTCCCCGTCAAGCGCGCGGCGCAGTTCGCTATCAGAGTTGCCCATTCAGGTTCCAACTCGGGGGAAGTCGTTACCTCGTTGCTTTTGTTGGCTGCCGCTTCGTCTGAAACTCCACTTCATCAGTACTATCTCAAGTTACTGAATCCAGGGACCCCGCTGCCGTTATCGGTTCGACCCTACAAACATTGGATTACATCCCCTATTGTTATAGATTCCAAATTCACCTCTAGGTTGTTTCGCAGTGACTCAGAGTAACAGTATATCGATCTTGGGCTTTCACTCGGTCACGTACACACCCAAATACCTAAGAAAGCCGAGTTCCAAACGTTGAGCAAAAGCTGTGATATTCCCCTCGCCACACTTTTCTTTCCCTTCAAGCTTGCTACCTTACTTAGACCACTTTCTTCATCCACCCACGATACACACCACAAAATGGCTTCAGGCGGCGGCTCTCCCTTTCCCTCCTCCGGACCAACGTCTCGAACCGACACGCCCTCAAATGCTCCCAAGCGAACCAAGATCTGCGTCTACTGCGGCTCCTCACCCGGCTTTGCTCCGGAGCACATGGAAGCCGCCCGATCCCTTGCTCGGGCCATGGCGGCGGCTAACATTGCTCTCGGTAAACCTCTCCCTTACATTTCTGTATCTTTACAAAAACATATTAAGCTGACCTCTCCCCCAAATAGTCTATGGAGGAGGCACCGTCGGACTAATGGGTGAGGTCGCCAAAACACTCGTCTCGCTTTCCGGTCCGGACTCGGTGCACGGCATCATCCCGGAGGCGCTGGTGCGGTACGAGCGTGACCGGACCTACATATCAACAGACGACGGAAACCTGGCCGTCCCGGAGGAAGAAGTCTTCGGGCGCACGACCATCGTCAAGGACATGCACACGCGCAAGCAGATGATGGCGCAGGAGGTGCTGGCCGGCGGCCCAGGGAGCGGCTTCATCGCCTTGAGCGGCGGCTACGGCACCATCGAGGAGCTCTTTGAGACGGCCACGTGGAACCAGCTGGGCATCCACACCAAGGGGATATGCGTGCTGAACGTTAATGGTTTCTACGATGGGATCCTGTCGTGGATCAAGAAGAGCATTGCCGAAGGATTCATCCGCGAGGGCAACGGGAGTATCTTGGTCGAGGCCAACACCGCCGAGGATGCGATCAAGGCGCTGAAGGAGTACAAGGTTTCCGAGTCAGTATTAAAGCTCTCGTGGGGCAACCAGTAGGCCGAGTATACATAGAAGCATTATGTGTCTCACGCTTGGAAATGCATTCACGAAATGGCGTCAATAAGCGATCGGGAGAGGGCGAATCATCCGCTAGTTGTGTTGTTCCTCTACGCTTCTTCAAAAATAGATAGCCCTAAAAATGTAATGGCCTACATCATGATTCCTGCCGATAGCTTAAAGCAGACCATCTGCTAAATAAGGATGGGTTATTGTGATGTGCACTCTTGGACAACTTGTCCCGCGACTGATAATGAATCGACCGATGATATATCATCAGTCGAGGTACTTAGGCTCCCCTCGGTGTAGCTAAACTCGTGCTCATTCTAACCGTCAACATCCATGCCCTCACCTTCGGCCGCACCGCCCTCTTTGTTATCAGCCACGCTCTCTATCCACGCATTCACGTCTTGCCCGTCGAAGACTTTAAAGGGCTCGACCTTCGTGCTTCCATCCTCCGCCTTGCTGACGCCGGCGATACCGACGCTCGTATTCTCCACCGTCAACTCCCGATCCTGCACCAAGCTCTCCTTGAGCGCCTTCAAGCCGTGACGGACCAGCTCCTCGCGACCACAGGCAGCAAACGCGTCAAGGTTCTTCTCCAAATAGGTCCGGGCCATCTGGCTGCGGGCACCGATGGCAAAGGCCTGCATCTCCTCCGTCATGCCGCTCGGCTGGAACTCGAACAGGTGCGGACCCGACTCGTCGACGCCCGCGACGAGCAGACCGACACCGTACGGCCGCTTGCCGTAGTGCTGCGTGTTGACCTGTGCCTTGGAGCCGATCATGTCTACCAGGCTGCGGACGGGCATGTTGCGGCCGTACGTCAGGCGGTGGCCCAGGCATTGCTGCTTCATGAAGTTGGAGAGGACGCGCGCGTCGGAGGTGAGACCGGCGATGGCGATGCCAACGTGCTCGTCGATTGGGAAGAGCTTCTTTTGGTAGGAGGACAGTTCTTCGGCATTGCGCTGGACAGAGCAGATTAGTCAGAAGAGCGAGCTCAACTGTTTGTTGCAAATGAAACTGAACCATGGGCGAGGGAAGGAGACAGCTACATATGGTTACGAACCTTGATTGCTACCAGGACGGCATGTGTCTTGCTTGCGATTCCCACCACCACCGAACCCTGCTTCACTGCCTCGGCGGCATACTCGACCTGGAATATCCGACCTTGCGGCGAGCTATTCAGAGGAAATTGTGAGCAAATAGGTGTTGGAACAGCACATAACGGACCTCCAGTCTGAAAGAGGCTGGGGGGACAAGTGCAAGACCGAGATCGCTGGTGAGCTTACAATGTGACGGAATCGTTGTCGTAATTATTTCTGAACATTATGGCAGTTCGTACTTCGCAGTAGCCCTAGTGATTTGAAGGTAAATGTCGAGTTCGGGAACGCGTGGCCGTCGGGGTGGTTGTGTGAAGTGAGCGAGAGCTTCCGGCCGTTTTGGAGATTCAATGGTTGGGACCGAGCAAGCAACACGCGCAGCGCAGGCAGCTTCCTAGCTTCGTCAGGGCCTCAAAGCCGACCCGCTGGCAGGTACCTCAATGCCCCATACTTCTCCGCTGGTCCAAGCGGTACCTCGCCCACAAGAAACCCCAGATCCGCTTTTTAGGGTGACTTATTAGTGCTGCTAGTCCACGTCCGGCTAGCGCGACCAACTCAGGAGCCTCGACCCGCCAAGGCTGACGACGTTCCTTAGTCTAGCAGCCAGCCGTCGTCACAGCTGCGGCGCTCCAACTCCTCCAACTCCACCATCATCAATCACCTGCCGCCCAGCCGATGCAAGTTTGGAAGCCGCGCGACATTCGACAAGTCAACAGTACAACTACCGACGCATCACTGTACTTCAATCACGATTCACTGCTCGACTCTTCCTCCAGTGATTCTACCTCGATAGACCGGAAAACAGACATCAGCCTCGCCAACCGCACAGAACGAAAGTTCAGCGCGAAATCAGAAGCGCCCCGGTCCAACCCAGCCGCTGACTCCGAACACCGACGCCGAGATCCGATTCCAACCTCTTACAAAAGAGACAGACTGTCACATCAACAGAGAATATAATCGAACTCACATAAAAGGGTTGGGAAAGACACTGCAAACATGCCAGCAGCAGGCCTCAAAACCATCATCGCCCTATCTTTCGTGTTAGCGGTCGGCTTCCTCCTCGTCATTCTGTCCTGCGCGCTCTTCAAGTCATACTACCCGTTGCTGGTGGTGGCCACCTACGTGCTGGCGCCCGTGCCCAACTGGATCTGCAGCCACTGCGCGAACCCGGATGACTTTGTCGAGAGTTCCGGGGCCGCGGTGCTGGATTTGGGGAGGTTCTGCACCGGCTTTCTGGTGGTGATGGGTTTCGGTACTTTCTCTTCTCCCTCAAAGCGCGAGTACATACTGTGCTGTGACTAAACTGATTTTTGTTATATAGCGCTCCCCGTCATCCTCGCACACTCTGGTATCATTACCGTCCCCGCCATGATCATGTCAGTCATCGGTGGTCTCTTGATCTACGGCACCATTGTCAGCTTTGGCATGTTTTTCCAGGAGGAGCAGGAGTTTTAGTAAGCGAGCGAGCAAGATTTGTTAGGTAGTCGGAAAGGGGTGGAAGATTGGCATTTTGAAGAGAAGTTCCGGGTACGAGGATGTCGCCTTTTTCTTCCCCATGTACGATTACGGCGCCTTAACCAGGAAACGGGACGTCACGTAATTATGGGATAGGCATGTTTGTTGATTGTGTTCGCGCTCATAATCGGTCGGTCGATGGCACAATGCCATGCTTCCCTAAATAAGAAGCGAGGATGTCACTTGGAAAGCAAGCACAACTCGGCGTCCGCCACGAGAAAGACGCACGGAGCAGATGAGAGTCGTTATTTATGAGCATTTAGTTGATTTATTGGACTTATATCCTGCTTGGCTTTGCGTCCAATGCCTTGTTGAACCTCGATTATTTATGTGTTTCAGTGTCTGTATACAATGGTTAAGCGTTGTGTAAATGCCGAATCGCTCCGTTGAGTGTGTCTCTTCAGACTGAGCAGGAAGAAAAAAAGCCGGCATTGCCCAATGCCCATATGCTCAGACCCAGTCCTCGCCCTAAGGCCGGTAGATACGTTGAGGTACCGTATGCCAATCCTCCCAACCCATGCAAATGATGAATGTATCGCTTCCTAAAATCAAGTCCTAAACCTTCCCGCCATCTATCACAACAGAAAAAAGAAATCAGCCGGATTCCGCAAATACCCGCAACGGCCCAGCGAGTTTGGTAAACATCTCCTCCCTCTCGCCCTCAGGGGTGCTCAGAATCGTCACGGCTCCTCCAGCTCCGATATGCCAGACTTCATGATCCTCCTCTTCACCATTCCCGCCGCCGCCGGACTTCTTCTGCTCGTCATCCCAGCGAAACAGGCTCCGAATCGTCACGCTCCAATCGCCGCGCCCCGTGGCACACATGTACCCAACCACGCCAGAGTACAGACTCCTTTCCTGCTTCTGCTCAATATCCAGCAATATCTCGCAGCTACGCTTCTTGGGCGCCCCCGTCATGCTTCCGGGCGGCAGACACGCAGCAAGCACGTCCAAGCCGGTATACCGACCGTAAGCACCTTGTTCCTCGGCGGAATCCTCAGATCTCGGCAGCTGACCCTCAACAACAGTAATCATCTGGAACACGCTCTGGTACTCCTCCACCTTTAAAAGATGCGGCACAGAGACGTTGCCCGCCCCGCAGATGCCGTGCAGGTCGTGCCTGACGAGATCGACAATCATGAGATTCTCTGCCTCCTCCTTGGGGATGTGGAGGATCTTTTCGGCCTCGGCGAGCGTCGAGACGGCTTCAGATTTCCGAACCGTCCCTTTCATCGGACGCATAGAGCAGCGGCCGTCGCGATCATACTGGAGAAAGCGCTCCGGGGATGCGCTAACGAGCGTGGCACCGCCGAGGCGGAGGTACGACGCGAATGGCGCGGGCTGCCGGGCGCGGAGTGTCTTGAACAGCTGCCATGAGCTGGGGGGAGGGGGGGTAGCAGGAGGGACCGATGACCGCCGTCGTTTACGGAAGAGGGGCTTCTCCCCGCCGGATGGTCCCTCGCTGATCGGTCGAGTGATCGTGGTTTGGTCTGTCAGGCAGAGCTCGTACGAATCGCCCGCTGCGATGAATTCCTGGCACAGAGCCACTTTGCTTTCGTACCCCTTTGTCATGGGTGGTTGTATCGATGTGCTTCTGGACGGACGACGCGTCTTGATGTTCTGGGCGTCTTTCCGTGGTGAAGCAGTTGGACTGTCGTGGTTGAACCTGGCTTGAAAGGTTCTCGAGGAGAGTAGTCTATTTGCTGTGCTCTCAATCCACGAGTCGGTCTCTGATCCACGGAGGCGAAGTTGTTGAATATGGATCACCCCTAGAAGGTGATCGATTACCAGGCTTCTGGTCACCCACACAAGGCAAACGTCTGGGCGGCGATGTGGTCGCCGATGCTCCAACGTGATGCCAATATCGGCAAGCCCTTGCTCGTAGGTGATGTATCCCATAAAGCCGCCTAGAAAAGGGGTTTCCTCCGGTTCTGACGGGCCAAGTTGTCGTGCTTCGTAAAATGTGGCGACCAGGCCCCAGATCCCGCCATAGTTGGCAATGGGTACCTGTTGGGACAAGTTCACCGGCAGCCCCCCGACACGGCCGAGTTTGATTGTAGCGTAATCATCACCCGTGTGATGCTCGACCCGCAATGCCTCCTCCAAACCCATCGCAATGATGCTGTACCGGCCTCGGACATCTGCCCTCGCGGTGGCTGTGGCTGCGGCATTGGCAGAGTCGAGGACAATCCGTTCCTTTTCCTCCGGAGCCAGCAACTCGACAACATCCGGAACCTGCATCCCGTGCGCCAGAGGTACCGTTTCGGAGCGGTACACGGTGTCGACGTCCAGGGACTGCCACCAGCTGCTCTCCGAAGATGGTGCTTGCTCAGCAGGAACCAACTCCAGTGGCAACTGCGACAACAAGCTCGGCGTCCACGCGTTCCTCGCCAGAATTTCGCCACCATCCTCAACCTGAACCCTCCCGTGAGCCTCATTCCACTTCATACTGTCACGGAACCAGTTCACTATGATCTTGTCCCCCTCCTTCTGTGTGCAGACGGACTCGGGGTGATATTGCAGACCCCAGAATGGCTGCGTCCGATGCTTGACGGCCATGAGAATCCGTTCAACGCGATTGTCGTCGCGATTCTCCTCGACCCAAGCCAGCGGCAGCAGGTCCGGACACGTCGGAAACGGTCGCCACCTCGCAACCTTCCACTCTGTGTCTGGCACAGCTACCTGCCCGATGTCGCCGCACAGGCTGTGATACAGCGTTGCCTTGAACCGCTTCACGCCGCGAAAGATACTATCCTCCTCAATCTCATCATCCTCCCTGTGTACTATCTCGCGCACCATTCCGTGAAGACCCCTCTGCAACCGCCGCACCGTTCCACCACAGCTCGCGACGAGACTCTGAAAGCCCAAGCATATGCCCAGCACGGGGACCAGATCCCCTTCCGCAAGCTGCCAGACATGCTTCATGAGCCCGACGTCGGCATCATTGTCGGGTGACCCGGGGCCCGGTCCGCACACGACCGCCACATAGCGGGATAGTTCCTCCCTTAGATTGCGAGCGAAATTTTCGGATGTCGGATACAGCAGCGGCGAGTCAATGGGCAAAACGAACACGTCCACGTCTAGGAGCGTGGCCAGCAGCGAGGTAATGTTATTCGAGAAGGAGTCGTATGCGTCCAGGAAGAGAATCCTTGGGCGATGGTGATTGTTGCCGCGACATACCGACGGCATATCTACCTCTCCTGCAAGTATCAAAGTCTCGCGTTGATTTTTTGACTCATATAACTAAGATAGGTACGATAGTTCGTTTAAATTGTTCGGTCCCGCCACCGGTTCAACTTGATGGAGTGAAGAAATTAAAGAAAATATGTGCATCTAAAAGCTTTAGAATGAGTGGGCGATTGACAATTGGAAATAAAAAGAATGAGTTATGAGGATAGAAAGGTGAAGCTCACGGCGGTGTGTGTTGTGGCGATGATAAAGAAAATTATCGACCGAAGTCTGAGCTTACGATTGTCTGTCACTTCCGAAATAATAGTACTCGGTTGATTCTGACGTACAACCCTAACCCGCGTTTATCGGGTCAGTTACCGCCATGATAACGATTCTATTTGCGAGGTTGAGATCGAGGATTTCAGAGTGGGTTTATGTTGTCGTAACTAATGCCATGTGATGATGGCCTCTCTCACTTTTAGTTCAAGCCAACGAATAAATTTGGAGACACGACTTCCACCTGGAAATTGGGGTAAGTGGTACACAGCATTTGAGCCCAGCCGGTTCGAGACTCACATGAAGGCCACCACCCACCACAATACGGATCGTCAACCAATTAACTGGGCCACGAGAACATCCATCCCATACGTAAAAAGCAAATCACTACGTGTAGTAAGGTGGTGTGTGTATCCCAAAACAAGGGTTTTGCACTTGGCAAAAAGATGGAGTTGCCCAATAACAGGATTGAACTGTTGACCTTCGCATGACTTGATAGAACAGATATCCTATTAGTACGACGCTCTTGTTGATGAACAAAGCTCGGCCTGTCGAGATTATGATTCCGGTGGAGACGCAGTTGAGTTCGGAGCGCTTGCAACGTGGAGTGTCTTTTTGCGAGGGTATTCAGAGAAATAAAACTATGTGAAACTACCCCTAACCACGACACAGCAGCCGGGAATATACAAATAACGAGACGCCCTACTTGGCTAGCTCCTCCAGAATGGCAGACTCCAGCGACTCGGGCTTAGTCGTCGACGCCCACCTGCCCGCCACCTTGCCGTCCTTGCCAATGAGGAACTTCTCAAAGTTCCATTTGATGCGCTTCAGGCCCAGCAGGCCGGGCTTCTCAGTCTTGAGCCACTCAAACAGCGGGTGGGCGCTGTCGCCGTTGACCTCGACCTTCTTCATGATGGGGAAGGTGACGCCATAGTTGACCTGGCAAAAGCTTTGGATCTCCTCGTCGGATCCCGGCTCCTGCGAGCCGAACTGGTTGCAGGGGAAGCCCAGGATGACAAAGTTGTCGCCGTGCTTCTCCTTGATGTCCTTGTACAGCTTCTCCAGCCCGGCGTACTGGGGCGTGAAGCCGCACTTGGAAGCTGTGTTGACTACGAGGACGACCTTGCCCTTGTAATCGGCGAGGTCTACTTCCTGGTTCCTCTCTGTGGTGATGGCAGCGATGTTAGTCGATGGCATCATGTGAGGATTCACATGCTCTACGAGCTGTTCACATACTGTTCAGGGGCTTGAAATCGTAGAAACTTGTGGCTGATGCCATAGCTGCGAATGTCCTGTGGGATAGAGGGAGCTTGATTGGGTTGGCAGTTATTGGTGGTGCTGCGGCTGGCAACTGTTGAAAGCGACGGGTATAAACACCAAGTATGATAGATTGGCTTGCTCCGGGCAGACGAAGAGATGCAAGATTTGATCGTGGCGTTCGAAAGGGTATCATGGAGGAAGGAGGGTGAAGTGAAGAAATATGAGACGTCAGGAAATAGTCCGAGGCAATAAACTGGCAGTTTGGTTGGTTCTAGGTTCCATTCCCGAATCGTTTCCAGTTCCAGGTCCCAGTCGACGGGGGCGCCGGAGGAACTTTGAAATGGGGCGGCCTCGCGTGGGCCCTGAGGTACCGATTTCTGGGCGATTCTTTGTCTCGTCCGACCGAAAACCCACCGTTTCACCCCGAAAGACCCCCGTCTTTTCTGCAATGCGCGGCACTTTTGCTATCTTAATCGGCCTAGTGTGGAATCATCGCTACTCGAGCTCTCCACGTGGAATACCAAACTCTCTGCTATTAAATACGCACCTATACGGTGGCATGATGGTGATGTTGGTTAGGATTCTCATCCTTCTTTCCCTAGGTAGGCTCGGCTTCAGGTGGCTGCTGACGCAATCTGCAGCCAGAATTTCTGGCATTTGACACTTCACTCCGCCGTCAGCACTCTAAGTTGTGCCCAGGATCTGTACAGATTATTGTACGGAATGTTGAAGCTCAAGAGCTGTGTATTTCCGTAATACACCAAGTAAGAGGCTCAAAATGCTCAGTCTAGAACCCAACGCAGAATAATTTTATCAAGAATCCCCAATGACATCAGATCCGTTTGCACCCGCCATTCTGGATCTCGCATCCCACTGATGCAGTTCATACAGTGTATTCCGTAGGTCCAAAGGTGCCCCGCCATGTCCGCGTCCCTTCCAAGAAGGCTCAGGGCTTTAATCCCCCGCGTCGGTGAGGGGTGGACCGTCCGCTGGGCGGCTCCTTCCCTATCCATCTCAGTACCACGTGCGGGCGTGCCGACCAATCCTTGCTGACTGTTCATTGGCGGCGGGCAGATCAAGAGCCGCCGCGAAGCTCCTGTTAGAGCTGATGCAGCTACCTTACCTTTTTGGACAAATCCAACTGATGCCAGGTCAACTGTCCATCACATCTCACTTCGTCGACGCCTGACACTACCCAGGAAAGCAAGAAGTCAGATATAGATTGATCTAGCTTAGTATTCTCTTTCTCTGGTACTTCATTTCATTTCGCGGCGCATTGCCAAGCCCAAGACGTCGGAACTGAGGTGGCCATGGACCCCGAAGAAAAGAGGCATATCGTCATCATTGGTATGGATGCCCCCCTCCACAACCACTTACCTGTTGCGACTCAAACGCTGCGATTGCCGCGCACACTGTCCACGCAACACCAGCCTCTCAAGAGCTAACGCCTTGCAGGCGGCGGCATAATTGGATGCACTACAGCATATTTCCTAACCCGTCATCCCAAGTTCAACCCCGCCCTGCACCGCATTACCCTCCTTGAAGCGACTGCTATTGCCTCGGGCGCATCCGGGAAGGCCGGCGGACTTCTGGCCCTATGGGCATATCCAGAATGCCTGGTCCCGCTATCATACCGCCTACACAAGGAACTGGCTGCAGAACATGGGGGCGCAGAGCGCTGGGGTTATCGACGAGTGGGCTGTGGGACGATAACGGCCGTGGTGAAGGATAGCGACATCAAGTCCAAGTCGGCACCGGCACCGATGCCGGGGTCAATACCGGCCGAGAATGGCAACGCTCCAGCGCCTCTGCCCATACAAAGCACGAAAGCCGATGGTGACGAGAAGGAGAACAAAACTTGGGAGAAGCTCCCAAAACAAGATGAAAAGGCAGCAGGCCTGCTAAAGCGCTCACCCCTACCTCCAGATCTGGATTGGATGGATGGCGAGCTGGTACGCAGCTACGAGGAGATGGGCAATCCCGGGTCTACCGAAACGGCACAAGTACACCCGTTCTTATTTACGACCTCGATAGCGGAGTTGGCCAAGGAGAAAGGCGTGGACATCCGGTTAGGGGCACGAGTGACAAAGATCAACCACTCAAAGATGGGCCTGCGGAGTATCGAGTATGAGGACCGGAATGCAGATGAGAAGGGACGGATTGCTCATATCGATGATGTCACGGACGCAATCGTTACGGCTGGCCCCTGGACCGGCAAGCTATTACCGCGGACCAAGGTCGAAAGCCTGCGCGCCCACAGTGTTGTCTTCAACGTCGACGTCAGCCCCTATGCGGTGTTTACGGACATCCAATTGCCAAACACTTACGTGCCCGAGCACCGCGCTAGGAAAGGACAGAAGAGGAAACACCGCGGAAACGTGGACCCAGAAGTTTATGCCAGGCCCAACGGTGAGGTGTACGCATGTGGTAAGTCGACCTTTCACGAAGGGGGTTGAAATTCAAATCGGCATACTTTCTAACCCCTGACAGGCGAACCGGATACCTTGATTCCTCTCCCTGAAACCTCTGATCTCGTGCAGTGCGACGAGGACCAGTGCGATGATCTGGTAGCTTACCTCGGTACCATCAGTCCTGCGCTCGGGTCGGCATCCATCAAGGCAAAGCAGGCTTGCTACCTGCCGCGACACATGCGCTTCGGGGAGGAGCGCAGTCCGCTGGTCGGACCGACGTCGGTGTCCGGCCTTTGGGTTGCCTCGGGCCATACGTGCTGGGGCATCCAGAACGGCCCGGCGACGGGCTGTCTTATGGCCGAGATGCTGCTGGATGGCAACGCGACTAGTGCAGACGTGGACAAACTTGATCCGAGAAAGTTCAAAGTGTAATTGACAAGTCGGCAGGTTTCGGTCTGGGTATGTTGTGTGTGTATAGGTACCTGTGCATACGTTTTGTTCTTATGACTCTGAAACGGTTTGATGATGGAGGTATCCTCTTATGAGAAGGAAAATAATATAAAATCATGGAGGGAGTGAGGCATTGGTTTGATTTTCCGACAGTATAAATGGATGCCTGAGCAAAGCGGGTTTGATGTGTCTAGGTGACGAGCCTTGGCCAAGGTATCTATCTGCCAAGAAGGACCGTTCGGTATGATCGTATAAAGCAACGGTTGCTGGAGAAGAGGGAGGCTTGGTAAAACGAGACGGAAACAGAATTTCAAGAGCCAGAGCATATATGTTCTTGCTTTCCTCTATTCGCATCCATCTACAAGCGGTCAGGGGTCTGGATCTGGGTCCAGACTCCTCCATGATGGGGGTGGTGGACCGGTGGTAGGGGTGGGGTTCAAGTTTACAGCGGCCGAGCCGGGAGAAGGTTATCCACGGTCCACACCTATAGGCGCTTCCCCAGCCTTATTAGCACGGCCGGATCTCCTCCGTCGAGGCAGGTTTTCCGATGCGGAGCAAGCGAGAGGATCCCGGACAACTACCGGGTAGGCTGCCCGGTTGGTGGCTTTCAATTCCTTCATGTCTGATAGCCTTTTGCCTGTGGTGGTAGGTTGACCGCCATAAAACCCTCAGCAAAAGCTCGGTGTTTGATCTGAGGCCGAGATTAAAGCTCGATTCCACACCGATCATATCATTCATCAAGCGTCTGGCCAAGTTTGTAGGTTTCCATGATTTAAAATGTCATGATTGCATGGCGGTACCGACAATCTTACCCGGGAGATACTGTTGGATAGACTCACCTGATGTTTCCGATGCAGCCGAGGCGACCAAGACGACTGAAGTTCCAACCAAACCTATACGAGGATCATCTTAACGCCCATAGCTCGGAACTAGATCCGTAGTAGACGACCTCGCCTCCTCACCTCCTCACCGCATCTTTTACCGTACGTACCAGAGCGGGGAATTAAGGTCCTTTATCTTGGGATATATACGCAATAAGATATCGGATCAAAGTCCGAGGACACTTGTTGGACTTTCACTGGGACTGTCGGCCGTACCACACCCGACCAAGTAGGTGCCTACTTATCATGGTAAGTAAAGTAGCGTACGATACACGATACGCGATACACTGAGTGGCAGAAGCAAGATTGCCCAGGAGGGATGCTTGCGCATATCGGATCGCTTCCCGAACGGACGCATGTCGTCAAACTCGCAGCTTGAGCCTCAACCGGGGACGATCAGGACGAGGTTAAAACAACTGCCGTATCCACCGCACGTGCGTCGTGATGGCATAGTGGAAGCAGAGGCTTAACGCTAATAAGCAACAGGGATGCCGGCTATCGCCAGTATTATTAAGAGTTGACAGATTGAAAGGTTACCTCCTCTCCTGCCTCCTCACTATATGATCGGTGGTTGAATTTCATTCGTTCCCTTCTTCCCCTTTCTGCACTTTGGTACTTACTGGCAGAGAGGTACATATATGACTGAGGCGGGCGGCCTTTTTTCGATCGCAATCCCAAGAGTCTAGACCGTCTTCTTGTCTGTACCTCTTGTTGGGTTCCACGAGGGATTGCCTAAAGAAACAGCCCACTCTCTTATTTTTTTGTGTCCTTGGTTTTCGATGTAGCAGTCGCTGGTCGATTACCACTGCATCCCTTTTGTTTCGAGGTTTTGAAACAATAGTTACGACACACCAAAAACTCGGCGTGCGTGTTGTGCTATGGGCGCGGCCCGAGCACGAGCTTTGAGGCAGAGTGAGCGCCAGAAGAGTTGAGGAGCACAGAGCGCAGTAGCACTCAGTTGAATCGAAACGCGCGAGACGAGGAGGAGCGAGCGAGCGAAGCGACGGGAAGCAATGGCGGAACAACGAAAGAATTCGGAAGCTGGGCCGGCGAGACAGTCGCATTCGATTCCCGCTGCGTCATTCCGTGCGCCACCATTTTTCTTCTTTTCTTTCCCCACACTCCACTAAAGTGATACTGGGCTGTTGTGCCTGCGCGAGATCGTCGTCGTGTGCCTCCACTGAAATAAGGTGATAGTACCTAGGTACTGAGTACTGACTTCTGATGGACAATACAGCAACGCACAACTCGCCGAGGACCTGGTTTCTCACGTCGTCGCTGTCGCCGCTTGGCATACGGCTGATCCGTCTTTTGCTGGCCCACGGCGACTACGTCGTTGCCTGTCTGCCGCCGAGCGAGATTGAGCACGACGATCGCAGCGCCGAGTTCCGCGAGCTCATCAACGAGTGCAAGAGCAACCGCAAGGACAGGGAGGGCTGGAAGGACAGGATCCGCGGCATTCGCTGCGATGGTCGCGTCATGGGCCAATGCGGCGCCGCCATCGCCGAGGCGGTCCAGGTCTTTGGCCGCATCGATATTCTGCTTTGCTCCAAGTTTGAAGGTATTTTCAACTATGCAAAAGGCAAATCAGGAAGGATTGAAAAGAAGAACATTGATGCTAATGCTGCTTGCGTCGCGACAACAGCCGTAGTTGGCACGGTCGAGGAGCTGGGCACATCCTCTGCCACGCGCAACCTCGTACGGGACCAGTTCGAGACAATATTCTTCTCGCAGGTAAACTTTATCAAGGCGGCGCTGCCGCAGTTCCGAGCGCAGCACACGGGTCACATCATGATCTTAACGAGCATCGGCGGCCACATCGGCACGCCGGGCATGGGCGTCTACACGGCGGCCACCTGGGCGCTCGAGGGCTTCTGCGACTCGCTGGCGTACGAGATCGCGCCCTTCAACATCAAGGTGACCATCGTGCAGCCCAACAAGGAAATCCAGACCCTCACCAACAAGATTATATTCGCGCCCCAGCTGCCTTTTTACGACAGCGAGATCAACCCGGCGCCGAGCATGCGTGACATGCTCACCAACGTGCTCAACGTGAACCCGGACACGGCCATCATCGAGCCGTCGTCTGCGGGGGATGGTGGTGGTGACGAGAACAACAACGAGCAGATCATGTACCGGTACCCTCGCCTGCCGGCCGCGACGCTGGACAAGCTCGTCATGGAGACGGTGCACGCGCTCACCGCGATCGGCGGGCACGAGAACCCACCCGCGCGGCACATTGTCGGCTTCGAAGGCAGCACCGCTGTGAAGGAGAAGCTGAAGACGGTCACGGAGGAGCTGGAGGACTTTGTCGAGGCCAGTCTGGCGGTCGATATCTTTGAGAGCGAGCTCAAGACGGAGGCGAGGGAGGGACGGCCGGTGTTGTTTGATCCGCCGGCCAGGTCGGGCTCGGTCTCGGGCGCCGGCGGTGCAGGACCACCGACTTGATGCGTCTCCCACCGTAGTCTCGGTCGGTGTTTACAATGGTATACCTTGGACGTTTTCTTCTTTTTGATATGGAAATAATGAAGCGGCGATCTTTTGGCTCTTACTTTGCCCGCCTTACAGGGCCACTTCCACCAAGAACCAAGGACCGTTGCGGCGGTGCTATCATCCTGCTAGGCAGCCCTAGGCGGGTGTTCATGATGAATGGCTCCTGCTCTTACTCTGCCCTTTGGACACAGAGCAAGCACCGCACCGGGTGGCAGTGTCCCGCCGTTCCGTTGTGGCTTCGCCGCAGAGCCACATCTGATAACCGAAGGATATATTTGGAGATATAACAAAGAGATCGTCTCGTGTCTCGGGCCGGAAAAGTGGGCTGCCTCCTGGAGTCGCGGTGGTTGAGCCCGGATCTGGACAGGAAGCGACCGCCGGGTGGATCTCCATTCCGAACCAACTCAATCTCTATCACGTTTGTTAAGCGCCGTTACTACGCTAGGTACCTTATTGGCGTGATGTCTAGCAGGTCTCTTCATCAGGAATTGATTGCTTCATTGACTCATGGTCTCAGAGGCGGTTGACTACTGGCCTTCCAGGTCGCCGGCTAGTATTACAGCGAGTTTCATTCCCGTATAGTATAGTAATCTGGTAAAGGATCTTCTAGGAATACAAGAGAGTCCGAGGAAGATAAAATATTTATAAATCCGGTGGTGCGCATTATATATTATACGTGGATATATTTACAATTAGTGCGCGTACATATATCTCAAAGACGGTTACCATCCACGATTCCTGCTTTTTCAAGATGGGTGTCGACCAACCAGAGAATGTATTACAAGAAACATTCTCCCGAGATTCCTACCTCTGTGAAAGGAGTCCTTCTACCCTGATAACAATCACGTGTTACTGTCGCCCGCCGAGGGGGAAAATCGCCGGGATAAATAAAATCCTACATGTAGATTTTATGCTGACTTTGAGAATAGCATCGTGTCCAGCACGATTCCTTGAACTAAGAGCATTAACGAAAGGCAGAAAATATCAAGTCGAAGGAGCTTATAATAATACTTTCTTGCCAGTTCAGTCCAGCCACGGTCCGCACAGCAAAAAACAGTCTCTTAGTAAATCAACCTAAGGTATCATTGTGACCCTATTGAAGATAGAGGTCTCCCAAAATATTTCTACGCGCACTACAACCTTGGAAGGGGCTTTGATGGGTTGCCTGACCTTTCCTTGATTTTGTTCTGGTCTTTTCATGTAGGGTAGTTTTGCTTTTTAAGGGTTTCTTTTCCTTTTGAGATTTTAATTTCTGGTGTATTGCATTAGATAGGATGGGGCGACTTGTTTACTTTTTTTTTTTCCTTCAAGTTCGTTCAAGCTGAAATGAATATTCCAACTGATAGCCCGTCCGTCTCCAAGACATCAGAGTCCTTGTTAGTAACGCAGAATGATTGGACGGCAAGAGACGGGATCATAGAACTGGTGGCTCACCATACGGACCTTACATAATCAACCACGGGTTGTTTCGGGGATCAATAGGGCCACGGGTACCCGTGTCTGTAAATTTCACGGGTACCTGTGTGCATTATGTAAGCCCGCTACCCCCACACGACTTGCACTCGCCTAATCCCTTTAGTTTCGCCAACAGTCGGCCATCGACAACGCGTCGCGATTTGACGCGTCTCACTCACTCACTTCTCCTTGGTCATTTAGCAGTGCTCTGAGGATGGATGCAAACTTAATTGGGGAATTACCTCATTCCCGGACGATTGCCTCCCTCCTGAGGGCGATTACAAGTCTTGGGATGCCTTGATTAAGTCGATAAACGCATGGGCGGCAGCATGCGGCTACGTGTGACGTAGCCCGCTCAATTGACCCAAACCAACTGAGCTAGACCCACCTCACACCAAAAGGATGCCAGAATACCAAAGGTGTCAGCCTTTGGAATTTTAATGGGTTATATACTGTCAACGGTTGCAATCAATTCAATCAAGGCTCAATCACACTAACCGTCACACTACGCCTTTGTCACGGGAAGGTCAACTAAGGAGAATACAGGCAGGCAGACAGTCACATATACGTACGGTCGAGCCTGTTGTCCTCCTAGTGCCTTAAAAGACCGGCAGCGGATGACTACCACGCGAGGAACTAATTGTCAGTTCTCAGTACTAGCGAAGGAATCCCTGGATAAGTCTACTTGGGCCTTAAGGCACCGTCCTGATAAACGGCATTCTTTGCACAACCACGAGCCAAGTCAGCACTCATCCGCTCACCCGGTACATCAGATACTTTCTAAGGAGGATAGAACTAAGCTCGCCGACCTCTCAAACTCTGGTATCGCCCCGAAAGTTATCAGATTGTATATCCGCCAGAACTGCAACACTATGGCAACTCAGCAGGATATCTACAACCGCATGCAGATACCACTCGAGTAGTCTGCGAAGACCAGAGTTCTATCCACGCACTTGCCAACCAGCTGGATAAAGAAGGATTCTGGAGTCGAATGCAATTTGATTCAGATGGCCGGGTTACAACTGTTCTCTTTGCTCACCCTGACTCATTGGCATACCTTAAGGCCTACCCAGATACCATCTTACTGGACTGCACCTACAAGACAAACAAGTACGGCATGCCGCTTCTCGATATAATCGGAGTCGACGCTTGTCAGCGATCTTTCTGCATCGCATTTGCATTTTAAGTAGCGAGACCGAGCAGAACTATATTTGGGCCTTGGATCGGCTCAAATCGCTCTACGAGGTGTGCAATACTCGACTTATTTCTGTCATCTTGACAGACTGTTGTATCGCATGTATGAACGCCGCTACTACCTGCTTTCCATCCGCTGCTTTACTTCTATGCCTATGGCATGCAAACAAAGCAGTCCTCCACCATTGCCAGCTAACATTCACACGACAACAGGGATTTGGAGCTTGGAACGAATTCTATAAATCCTGCATTCAATCATCAGATCTCTGTCATGGCATGGCGCTATGCAGGATATAATCCACAGTATTCTAAGCCTTGTCAGCTTGGAATTCGACATCCTTTTGTAATGGGAAGGTAAGCTCAGTGGTGTGGGTCATTGTGCGACGCCGTCACAAACTCCAGATGAAGAAACATTCTACAAGCGTATGCAAGAGAGTTTGAAAAGCAGTATCTTCCAGAGTATATCGAGGAGGTCGGATATATTAACACAACTTGGCTCGATCCATATAATGAGAAGCTTGTGAAGGTTTGGGTTGACTGACACCCACACTTTGGAAATGTGGTAACCTCACGTTGTGAAGGTATCCATGGACTGCTTAAGGCCTATCTCAAGAGATCTATATTGGATCTTTTTGAGGCTTGGAGGGCAATAAAATATGCACTACTCAATCAACTTATGGAGTTGAAGTCCAACCAAGCTAAGCAGCAACTTCGTCTACCGATCGAGCTCTCTAGCTCACTATATAGTGCAGTATGTGGTTGGATATCACACGAGGCCTTGAGGAAAGTTGAAGAGGAGCGGAAATTCCTTGCCAGAAGAGATCCACCTTTGTTGTCAAGTTGTTTGGGTTCTTTTTCTCAATCTATGGACTACCTTATATCACATACTGAAAGATCTGTTAGACCGGAACCTAGTCCTTTGGCTTGATCATTTCTCGTCCAATTGGCACTTGAAATCCAACGGTGCTCCTCAGTTCTTATTAGAGCCTCAACAACGAATCGATCCAGTTGCTCCTAATTCGACAATACCACACTCAAGTACCAGGCGGGAGCTTAGGCGGTTCGAGGTAGTGGAGGCGACAACACAACCAAAGGCATTACCTAGATGCAGCCGATGCCAAACATTAGGTCATATAATGACCTCAAAGGCGTCCCTCCAGAGGCATATGGAGCTATTCCAGCTAACCTCAGCTCCAGAGCCGATCTCACAAGCAACAAGACCTACGATACCACATCCCAACTCATCATCGAAGATACATCCCCAGCCCGTACACCATCACCGCCTGGACCCCTGGCGCCTATACCACCGTCTTTGTTGCATCCACCTTCGGCTTCACTAGCGTACTATGATCCACGGGCAATCTACCAGAGATATGTCAAGACAAGAGAAACCTGATATAAAGCCCAACCCCATAGGAGCATCAAAACCAACCAAGAATACTGGACGGCGATGGGCCTACCACTACAATACAGTAAAGCAGGCTACAAGTGGTGTCTTGACTATAAGCAGATGAAAGCAGTGTACCACTACAACAGGCTCGAGGAACTGGACAAAGGAGGAGATGATGGCCTATCTAGATTGGAGTAGAGCAGAGGACAGTCGGATTGAAGCTCAAGTAGCTTAGGAGAGAGAAAATGAGCCATCTAACACTAGAAGAAGAGGTGTGGACGATATCTAGAGGTGGATAGATAAGGATACCGAGGAGCAGCAGGCGGTATATTCAGCCGAGAATCTGGAAGAGAAATGCATTATAGTTTATGTTTAGCATAGAGAATTCCAGGATTTAGCAACTGCAGTTGTGAGTTAGACTTGAAAGGGGGTTTTGCGACTGCAGACGTGTAAGGTGGGTAACGGGCTTACATAATGCGCACGGGTACCCGTGGCCCTATTGGGCCCCGGTTGTTTCAAGGTCCTTACCTAAGTATGCTAAGGTATTAAATGGAGATCCCGAAAATGCTAGGGCTCCTTCGCCGTTTAGGCCCACCTACGGGTTACTCCGTACCCACACACCACAAGCCCACTGTGACTGTGAGCACACCTGCTGCACGACAAGGGGTGGCTGCCATGTGCTGCTCGAAATCGACACCGAATCACTGCATCCGAGCTCGAAGGCGCAAACAGGAGCTACATTGCTCACCTCGAACCACACCAAACACGTCTTCCCTTGCGTTGCAACTGCAAGCGACGATTAATCGTACCTTAGGCAGCGGCGCGCTGCCTGATGCCTCGTTGCATTTCTCGAGTCTCGACATGTCCGTTCATCCAGCTTGAACCTGTCAATATTTTGCGAGACGTGGGAATGCCCGCAGCGCGACGATGACTCCAGATCCCCTTCTTCCCATTGCGCCAGCAAGGGTCAAAGCCTTGGTGTTACCCATCGGCCGCATCAAGCGAGAGCGCTTCAACACTTTCGTCGAACGCCTGAATCAGGACCATGTTGTCCAGCTCCGCGACATCAGCCCCGATGGCCGGCCAAATAGAAGTATATACTTGACCTTAGCAGCCAATGCCTGATCTGCGAACAACTTTGCTAACAATTGAACCCCAACAAGACATGTTCTCGCCGCTGGCCTTCCCGGCCGGCGCAATGATCTACGAGCTCATGACGCACTTGCCTCCTCCGTCCCACCTCGCTCTCGTGCCATTCGACCTGTACAGGGAACCTCTCGTCCTCATCGCGGTAGCTGACGGCACAGAGCTCGGCAATGCTGTCTTCAGCAAGCGGCATTCGGGCGGCAGGACGGTTGCGGAGGCAAACATCCGAGCTCTGGACCAAGAGTTGGAGGAGCTGCGGGACCACTACCATAGGATATCGGTGCACAGAGTGCTTATCTTCGATTACCTACCTTCCAAGGAGAACCCCATACCGATTCCCGAGGGTATTGTCACCATCCCGCCCGCCGAACACCACAAGAGGACCACGATGAAGACTGTGATGTGTGACATTTCTTCGCTTGTCCTAGCCGAGATGACAACTCTTGCCAAAGCCTACGAAGCCAGGTCATTTATAGATTCTCCTGGCCAGGGTATGCGTGCAGGAGATGATGCCACTGGCTTGGCGAGGAGGAATTCGCAGTACGCGATGCCCACCGGGTCCAGGTCAACTTCTACAAGCGGCCTCCCAGACAGAAGCCACGTGCGCATGTCTATGCCGCCAGTACCCTCGAAAGGAGGTGTGTTTCCCTCGAGCAACTCGACTCCTGGGCGACCTTCTACGCCGGTCAACGGGAGGAGCGGTCTTTCCAACCCACCCACCACGTTTGACGACATTACGGGAGGCAATGATTCTGGGCCGGGCAGTCCCGAGCAGACAGGCGCGTCCGCAGAGCGACCTGGCACGGCCGAAGGGTTCAGGACACAGAGCCATGATAGGGTCTCGGTTCAAGGGTTTGGGCCTAATGAAAGGTGGAGAAATAAAACCAAGAGCCGAATTCAGATCGTGCTCGGTTCGCTTTATCTTCAGGCCGGGCGGTGGAGTGACTCGATCAGGGATCTCTGCGAAGCTGCAACGATATCAAAATCGATTAATGATCACCTTTGGTACGGGAAAGCACTGGAACTCATCCTCATCAACCTTTTGCTCCTGGGTTGGGCCGGGATCGAGTTTCAGATACCTACAGTCGTGTTGCCGCCTCCTGAAAAGGGGGCGGCCCCAATTCTGGCAGCTGCTATCCAAGAAGCCGAGAACAGGGACCCTAAACAGCCTCGTTGGCTGCGAAATCTACAGATTTACATGGCTGAACTGCTCGACCGGATAATTGGTTCATATTCAAGAATCTCCGCCGAGCATCTGCCGCCGCTACCTCTTTCGGAGGCCATAATACGATTTTGTAGGATCAGCACCGCGCTTCATATCGCGGACGGACAGCTTAACCAGCAGTGCCTGGACATGATTGTCTTGGGCAAGCTACCGGAGAAGATTTTAACCACCTCTCCCAGGTTCAATATCCTACCAAAACGGACCCAAATTGTCACGACCCTTTTTCGAGCCTTTCCGGCCTCCGCGTCGGAGCTCCTGACCACCGTTGACCGGGTAGTAATCCTTAGTGGTATCGCGTCCGTCCTAGGGGTGTTGGGCTTTCAGAGGAAGAAGGCGATGGTTGTCAGGGAGCTCGTGTCGGTCTTGATTGGCGGCTTGGTTGAGGCGAGGACGCGAGGAGCTGCCGATGTCGGCATCCACCCAGCCGCTGGGTTGGTCGGGTTGAACGGACTGAATGGCCATAGCAACGGAGCTAGCTCGCTAGATCTTGCTGAAGGAGATATTGAGCATGGCGTCGATGCCTTCTTGGGGCTTCTGCTCAAGACGTACGGTGTGATCGGTGACAATCTAACTTCTGATAGACCCGACGCTGCGAAGGACGACTCGAATGCTGGGCTGCTCTCGAGAATCGACCAACAGTCGGCGGCGAGATTCTTTGGCATGCGGACCGTCAAGCTCAATGTCCTCCGGTCTTGTATCAACTTCTCCGAGGCCTTGCCCGATTTTGGTGGCGTCCTGCGATTCTCGAGCGACCTGCTACGAACTGCAGGCAGTGGAGTCGCTCCTGGTCCGAAGCGGGAAGACGTCTACCCAGCGATCACTAGGGAGGAGCAGATCCGCTTGGCTTCAAACATATTCAAGACGTCGAACTTGTCGAAGCGGTTGGGACTGGGAGAGCTGACGGCCGAGTACTGGGACGAGTTCCTTCTTCGGGGCATCGAGCTCAGGCCGCTGCCGGCGACCAGAACCCCGGCACCGCACACAAAGAGCCTACTCCCGAATGCGGTTACTGCTAGAGCTTCGCGAGACGTTGATCCGTTCATTTACAATCCATTTCTGAAGCAACCAGATAAGGCTGCGGTTGATAAGATCCTCGTGGCCGGAGAAGAGGCGAACTTCAGGCTCACGCTTCAAAACCCTTACGAGATTGAAGTTGAGGTGGAGAGCATCCGACTCGACACCGAGGGTGTGGAGTTTAAGACGGCAGTTGCGAGTACTGTGATTGGGCCGTACCGGACACAGAAACTCGCGATATCGGGGGTTCCGAAGGGTGCCGGGGCATTGAAGGTCACGGGCGCTATCATCAAGATTCGCGGCTGTCGCGAGAGGAGATTTCCCATCTTCCCGGAGCCGTGGGCACCGGAGAACGAGACCAAAATCAAAGCGATTGGCCTGGGGTCACTCAGCACACATTCTACCTCCTCTGAGCAGCAGCCTTTATCGCCGTCTTTCGAGCGGCTCAAGCCAGCCCATCTCGATCTCAACGTTATTGCTGCGCAGCCCGTTGTGGTGGTGAAATCCTCGACGTTACCCCAGACTTCGGTTATGATCCTGGAAGGGGAGCGGCAAGCTTTTTCCGTCACGCTGCAGAACCTTTCCACCACCACGCCTGTCGATTTCCTGCTCTTTTCGTTCCAGGACTCCACGCAGTCACCGCTGCAGACTGCGCTCGACAGCCGCGATGCTACCGCCGCCGAACTCTACGAGTATGAGTTGATCTTGGCCAAGAAGCAGGCGCTCCGTCTGCGGCCAAAGAGCAATGGTGACAGCAGCGATGACAACGGGAAAAAGAAGCGGTATATTGCGCCGGGACAGACGGCGACGGTTGATTTCGAGATTTTGGGAAAGCCGGGGCTTACGAATGGGGTTATCCAGGTTGATTATGCCTATCTTGGTGTCCCGTCGCACGATGAAATCGGAGAAAATTTCTACACGCGGCAGGTGTCGCTCGAGCTTACGGTCACTGTTAATGCCAGTGTCGAGGTTGCGAGGATAGATATCCTGCCACTGCATGGAAGCATCCCCGAGCCTTTGTGGATGGGTACAGTAACGAAACGGTCAGACCAGCAGAAGACCAGCTCCGACAGTGAAGAGGAAGAAGATGAGGAAGAAGATAATACCATGACGCCTGACACACATTGTTTACTACTACTGGACCTGCGCAATGCTTGGCCGAGCCACATGACCGTGGAGATTGTGTCTGACGATGGCGCAAAGGTGCAAGAGCATATCCTGCCCGGCAACACTAGTAGAGTCATCCTACCGATCAAGAGGGTCTACCTGGAGGATCCGCACGCGTTTATACCGGCTTTGAACCCGTCGCGGCAGCGGCAGTTTGTAGTCAGCACCAAGATCTCGCCAGAGGTGGAGAGGGCTAACAGAGAAGCGTTTTGGTACAGAGAGAGGATTCTTGATTCGTTGAGGGGCACCTGGCGCGCTGCTGAGAATGGGATGAACGGCAAGGGCGGGAGGAGCGGGAACGTGGAGCTGCGAGCCATGAGATTGACGTCGAGGATGATTGAGGCCGTCAAGATTGACGAGATTGGAATCGAGATTAATGTGCTCGATTCTTCCGGTCAAAATGTCGACGGCCGCACTCATAATAGCAGAAGTCAAGTCGTTGGCGTGGACGAGTTTGTCCAGGTCAGGATCAGGGTGACCAACCGCACGCAGCAGCCGGTGTACCCGCTGCTGAGGTTGATGCCGGCGCTGTGCCATCGGCCGCTGAACGTGGCGTTGGATTTCACGAGGAAATTGGCGTGGAACGGGACGCTGCAGCAGGTACTGCCGATGATCAAGGGCAAGGGTTCGCTTGAGACGGTCCTTGGGGCCACGGCGCTTTGCAGGGGCGAGTTTGAGATCATGGCGAGTGTGGAGGAGACGCGAGCCTGGGTGCCACCACCGCCGGGATCGTCGTCGGCGACTGGAGATGACAAGGCAGCGGAGGTGAAGAAGAGGAGGGAGGAGGAGCAGCATATGAGAATGAATGCTGTGTTCGGTGGGGAAGGTGGGAGAGAGAGGAGGATATGGCATTCTAGGAGACCTTGTAGGGTCGTTGTGAAGGATATTGGGAGGTAAAGAATCCTCGAATAAAGCATTAGAAGACATAGAGCGAGCGAGCGTTTTTGCATTGCATTGAAATGGTAGTTTGCTCGTTGCAGGATCAGAAGATTCAGTGTTTTATACGCTTGCCGGAAATAAAAGGGGGCAAGTCTTGATTAGAGAGTATGAGCCGTACCGAACAAAAGGCAGTTTTCTCTCGCTATTCAATTGTTTGTTGGTGCATGTTGAGATGTCTGGTCGTCACGTAGCCACCTGGGCTCGCCACAATCCCCATTGTTCCGTCGGCGAGGCCCGTCATGACGTGATCGTCGGCCGCCCTTCGTGTTCCGAAGATCAGGTTCCGATTATCCCGCCGCCCCGCTATGCCCCGCGCTGATGAGCTGCAGTGAGCTGTTCGAACTTGATGAAGAAGGTGCATTTGCATGCACGGTTCTGAGCTGGTTCACGCCATATATCATTGTAAATTACCTACCCGGATATTGGTTGTTACAGTAAGGTACCTAGTAGAATAGTTGGTGAAGTGAGTGAGTCAAAGAAGCGGTATCCAGGATCCACCAGACCGATACCTTCAAGACTCCTGACCTGGCGAGATTGTTGCCACCAACAAGCTTTGCCATTCCATTATTTCTCACTTCATTCCCGTTCGTTTTCCTCTTGCTACATCGGCATTCATTACACGCCTAGGGAAACAATCCAAAGGACGAAAATACACAAAAAAGACGGCCGAAATAAGAAGTATATAACAAAAATGTCGCCAACGCCGACCAGCCCGTCGGTCGAGACCTTCGACCTGACGTATACCTTCCCCGACCACAGCACCGGCGTGCAAAACATCTCTCTATCTCTACCGCCGCGGTCACGCACACTTCTCATCGGCGCCAACGGTGCCGGCAAGACCACCCTCCTACGCCTGCTGGCCGGCAAACGGCTCGCGCCCTCGGGCACGATCCGCGTCTCGGGGGTCGACCCGTTCGCCGACGGTCTCGAGGGCGTCACCTATTTGGGTTTAGAATGGGTGCTCAACGCGATCGTGCGGACCGACATCGGGGTTGACGAGCTGCTCCGGTCCGTCGGCGGGGACGTCTACCCGGACCGAAGAGACGAGCTGGTGCAAGTGCTCGACATCGACGTCGCCAACTGGCGGATGCATGCCGTCAGCGACGGGGAGAGGCGGCGCGTGCAGCTGGCCATGGGTCTGATCCGGCCGTGGACGGTGCTCTTGCTCGATGAGATTACCGTTGATCTGGATGTTTGGAGCAGGGCGCAGTTTCTGGGGTGGTTGAGGAGGGAGACGGAGATTAGGGAGTGCACGATTGTGTACGCGACGCATATTTTGGATAATTTGGCGGGCTGGCCGACGCATTTGGTCCATATGCATCTGGGCGGTGTGAAGGAGTGGGGACCCACGGAGGTGATGATGAAGGAGATCGATAAGGAGAAAGAAGAGGATGAGACGATTGGAGGGGTGAAACAGAAGGGCAACTCGAAGCTGGGAAGGTTGGTGCTGCGGTGGTTGAAGGATGATTTGCAGGCCAGAGGCCCGAGGGGAGAGCATAGGCGCGGACCGGAGGGTTGGTCGTATATTCAGCGGGGAATCGGGGGATATGGGCTGGAGAGTAAGGCTGGGCAGAATTCCGGGTTGCCTAAAAAGGAGTGATGGGGGTATGTGGATGAGAGTGGTGGGTGAGAACATGATATGAGGAAAGGGGACGGACGTGTGGCGAACAGATCTTCAACAACACGGCATCTATGGGGTACACCACCGCTAGACGCAATATCTCCTGGGCGGGTTATTTTGGTCGGTGTCTTTTTACGTATATGAGCGGTTTCCTTTAACATTGATGATACCCCGGCCCGGCGGCATTTAACATGGCGATATCTATATAAAATGGTGGTGTGGATCTTGCTGGAAGGAAAAGAGAACAAGCAGATTATCATGAATACACATTATTGTCTGGTATTAGACACTGGTTGACATCGATTTACTCTATCTCAGACGCTTGAATGGCAATATTCAAACGTACATAAATATGTATATATTATACATATCCTATATATGCTCAAGAGTATGTTTGTTTACCACTAATCAAGTCCATGACTTTCTCACCCCCCCTTATACATTACATTACGTATTTACTTCCTCCTTGGATAGCCCATACTCCTTCTATGAACCGCTTTGCCTGGCACGCCAGCAGAACTCCAGCCCTGAGGTGCGGTGCCCAAGCCCAGCTTCTGCGTACTCTGCGCCGCCTTCGGGTTGATGGTAAACGGCGTCTTGCAATCCATGCACTCGACCCTGCCCAACAGGAACTCAAGCTGCCGGAACGCCGCCGACGGGGCGTACTGCGGCACCATGTGGCCCGACATGTCGATTCCCACGTACGTCAGGCCGCGCTCCGTGTGCGTCGTGCCAAAGACCCCGCCCGCGGCGAGGCTCGACAGGTTCGTGATATCGTTGTACGGCACATAGAAGGGCTCGACGGGCTTGCTGCGGAAGCCGATCTTGCCACCCCAGGTCATGTTCTGGATACCAAGCAGAGTGCCGTTGGCGAGCAGGACCATGTCCAGTGCGCCGTGCGCGATGATGACGTTTTTCGTCTTGTCGATCACTTTGGGTAGGGCCGTGAAGCTGGAAGGAAGAGACTTGTCGTGGCCTCCGACGAAAACGTCGTCGCTGGAGCACTGCTCCCAGGTCATGTTGGGCGCGTGTATCGCCTTTTTCACGTCGGCACGGTCAAAGTAGATCTCTGCGCCCTCGGGCAGGTACGTCAGCGAACCCGGGAAGCCCAGGACGTCCCACAGCAGCGGGCAGGTGGTGGCGACCTGGTAGATATCGAAGCACGGGTTGAGCAGCAAGATGGCGTCGAAAATGTTCCAAAAGATGTTCCAGCACTCGTCTGTGGTGGTGCCGTTCTTGAAGGTACCCGGCAGGCGGGTCGGCATGTGGCCTTTGGGCGGGTAGACGAGGTACTCCTCGACAAAGTCCGTGTAGCCGCACTTCTTGTCAGCCTTCTTCAGGTCGGCGCGGAAGGTGTCGTTGAAGGGAAACAGGCCGGCCCAGTACTCGGTGAACTGCACGGCCGGGATGGGCTCCTGGACCTCGTCGTAGGTGATGACGGGGTCGTAGATGAGCATACCGGACATATCAAAGTACTTCTTGTCCTTCTCATCGAGCATAGCGCTGGCGATATACGGGCAGTAGGCGCCTCTATTCCTGTCGTGTAAGCAACATCATTCATGGGTAAAAATGGTCGGGGAAAGCAACTTACGCGTAGGATTCGCCAGAGATGTACACCTTGTAACCCTGCATGTCAAAGGTATTGATAAAGTTCTTCCACCACCCCAAGAACTGCTGTGCGACGTCTTCTTCGCTAGTAGCCGTCGGGGTGCCGGTCGAGAAGCCCGTGCCGACAGGCTGCTCGATGTACACAACATTGGTCAACGTGTTCCAGGACCACGGGTTCTGGACCGGCTTGTAAGTGCCATACTGCCAGAGGAACGGCCCGTTCTCCTGGATAAGTCCTTCAAAAGACGAACAACCTGGCTATATGTATGTCTTACTGTCAGCTAATCCATTGAACATATATGACATGGTGTGGGTCGGTAGGTACTCACACCACCATTCAACCAGATGAGAATCTCCTTCTTGGGCGTCGGATCCGAAGTCGGGAAGAACCAGAAGAACAGATTCCCGTCCTCCTTGGGGTCGCTGCTGATGGAAAGGGACCCGGCGTAGCTCTCACCGACATCAAAATCCACATCAGGGATGCCGGTACCGTTCACCGCAAACTCTGTTTTTCGTAAGGATTAGTTTGAAGCTGTAGAGCACAACCTGGAGTTCTGAAGCAGAAAACTTGCTCTTGGTTTTCTCCGTCAAAAATTTGTGCCCCTTCTTTGCAGCAACCTCATCTCTTTCCAACACAGGCCTGTCTCTCGCACTGGTATCTGCCGCTCTCCTGGCGAAGTGCTCCTCGATATGTTTACCTGCGTGCTTCAGACTCCTGCCATTGGCAGCAACTACTCCTGGCGTTGCCGGCAGGAGAGCAAGAAGCGAAATGGCAAGAGAAGGCAAACGCATCTTGTCCCTGGGCGTAAGTAGGCAGGTAGTATGTCTCAGTATAGAGTTTTCCAACCTCTAAAGGATATAACAATCAACTACTATCACTACCACCAGAAAAACAAGCAACGGACAAACGTCATGCATGGAAAGCCAAGAGACATTTGCTGGACGGGTTGGTGGGCGTAGGTTGGATTATATTTTAACCTTCTCCATAGTTAAAGTCTCCCACAGAACCGGACCCGGGGGGAGGGGGCGCAACATTGCAGCTCTTCTCCCGCTTGGGATCCCCCTAGGCCTGGATACCTACCTGCCTCGCGCTTTTTCTCGTCGATAAGCATGATGATGCTCTAGAGTACCGATATACCGTAAGCCAACCCTGGCGAGTGATCCAATGGATGGGGCCATAACCGAGCTGTGCGGGGGAAAGCAATACTACGCTCGGTGGGATCTTGAATATTTGCACCTACCCGTCAGGGAAGTTGCAGAACGACATTAGCAGGGGTGGGGCAGACACACTACCAGGCTATGTGTAGTAGGCACGATGTCTGTTCCATGATGACCACATCTGGTTGTCGGGGTTGATTTCATTTCTCATCACCTCCTCCTGATATTAAAGCGGTGGCTGGTTTTGTAATCTTTTTGTTTGCTTTTCCTTGTGGCGGTGCTAGCGATTGTTTTCTCGTGATAATGTGATTTATGCGACATCTCTGTTTCAAAGAAGATGGATGGGAGTTGAAAAAAGAGCAGTCGTTGAAGATTAAAGACGCCACCAGCAACTTGCAACGGTTTGCCGATCTGTGGCTTTTCCCCAACGGCAGGTACAAAAAGGGCAATTGCCTCATTGAATGTCTCCGACTCCGAGACCTCCATCCTCGGTCTTGATATAATACCGACTGCGAAATAACCAACAACTCTGTATTAGTGCAGGCAAGCAGGCAGGCAGGCAGATAGGATCACAAATACCTTTACCTTCCTTGTGCAGTTAGCATCCTATGAACGGAGTTCCCGGCCTTTCATCTTTATTACACGTGTAGAACCTGGAGCGAGGAATCTGGGAATCGTTCCTTGTCGGCACCCGGATATGCGCCAAGATAACCGTCCCGATGAGGCAGGTCACTCAAGCTTTTTCCCCACTGATTGGTCGATCGTCGATGGGACACTTGTGGGCCTGCAGTAGTCAGCTATCGTGGCTTACACCAAACTCGATCAAATACCTGCACGCAATTATATTTGCAAGGCAGCCTGATGTGCCTGGTAGAACTGAGCACGCAGTAAGAGCTCAAAAAGGATGGTGGATACGACAGCAACTCGTCATCGACACGGAATAATTTGCCCGGAACAAGAGAAAGTAAGCTTTGCCAAGGACGTCCAAGACACCAACCTGGACCCCAATTTGCTTGTCTTGAATAATTCTGATAATATTGTACTGGTAGATAGATGATTCCGTGATTATTGCTTCCCCATCTATATACATAGAATGATTATAGAGTCTATGAAGCACCCTAGGTAAGTAAGGAAATAATTTACAATATCGGGCGTTTTAGTCGGTAGGGTATATTGGTATACATTTGTATGTAGGTCGTACACGGAAGCAGCTGTCACTTGGCCACGGCCTGCTTTCCCTCGGCAGCTTCTGCCGCTTCTTCATCGGCAAGCACCGCCTGGACATCTCTCTCGGCGAGCCATGTCTGGACGCTAGCCATCACCTTGTCCAGCATCTCGCCGCCCGCCATGACATTGGGAATGTTGTGCACGTCCAGTCCGGTCCGGTGATCTGTGCACCTGTCTTGTTGGTAATTGTACGTTCTGATCTTGTCGCCGCGCGTGATCTGCGACTGCGAGAGCACGCTGCTCCTCAAACTCCGCGCCAGTTCTTCTCTGGCTTCGCGCCGCTGTTGCGCAATGCGTGACCGGAGGATGCGCCACGCCGAGACGCGGTTGGCCGACTGCGATCTCGAGTCCTGCATGCTGACCGTGGTGCCGGTGGGTATGTGCGTCAACCGGATGGCCGACTCGGTTTTGTTGACGTGCTGGCCGCCTGCCCCCCGAGCCCGCATCGTTTCCGTCCGCACCTCGGTCGGGTCGATATAGAAATCGCTCTCCGGGTTCTCGACATCCCGCTCCATGTCGGCGCCACCGGTCTCGGGGAACGAAGGAAGCACCCATATCGCCACGGCGCTGGTGTGCGTCCGCCCCTTCACTTCAGTCACGGGCACCCGCTGAACGCGGTGCATGCCCGCCTCGCCACGAAACGCCTGATAGGCGCCGGGTTCCAGGACTTCGAGCACGGCTTCCTGCAGCGCGATCTCACCGTCGGAGCCCTTGTGGCCGTCGTTGTCAGAGGCCTCATGCTTGACCACCCGTGTGCGGTAGCCCTTGTTTGCGCAGTATTTTTCATACATGTGGAAGAGCGAGTCGGCGAAGAAGCGGCCCTCGGTTCCGCCTGGCCCGGGCCGTATCTCGAGAAGGCAGTGCATATCTGCGAACGGATGCTTGGGCGTTAGGGCCAACGAGAGGTTGCGCCCCAGGCTGGCCAATTCGGCAGTTGTAGAAGCGAGGTCATCGGTCGCTAACTCGCGTAGCTCTTCGTCATCTGACTGTATTAAACTCTCGAGTTCGGTGAGCGACGCTCTCGCCTTTTCGAGATCTTTGAAGGCAGTTGCGATTTTCGCGATTTCGCCGGCGCGTCTCGCGATCTTTTCGTCAAAGTTCGTGGCCAATTCTGCGTTCAATTGGTCGTGCTCGACCGTGATCTTGCGGGCTCTCTCGAGGAGAGAAGACGGGAGCCCTCCCGGTATGGCAGCTGCGAAATATTTGAGTGAGTGGACTGATCGCGACAAGGAGCAGGAAGAACGAACCTGTGCTAGCTCTCCGTAGAAACTGAGACACGCCGGCATGCTTCAATGAACGCACGCAACTCCGACACACCCATGGTGCCACTGTCAACATAGTCGCGAAGCATTGACCGGCAACTCAATCGAGACCTGTTCGTCTGATGGCCGGGAGCTTGGGCGGGAGCTTCCGAAATTTTATCTTTTGCAGCTCCCGATCTTGAAATCTTGCCTGCCGGGAACATTGGAGGGGCCAGGGGTTCGCCTCACCGCCCAATCTAGCAGGGATTCGTTTTGCCCGTTTGCGCCGCCTTCCCAAGCCGGCCAGCGGTGCCCCTCCCCCGCGATTGGGCTTCCGTCTGGGGGTTCAAGTTTGGTAAGAACACAATGCAAGGTCGACTGACTCACTCTTTTGACTCTGACCTACTCGGTCCGAAACACCACGAGCGCATTGCGGTTTCGACTCCCCAACTACCAGAACCGATCAATTCGCTATACCACAAAGATGGCGACGAGCGTCAATGCCGAGGCCCTCAATGAGTCCCCGATTTCGAACTCAGTCGCGCAGCACCCGTCTCAGTCAAAGCAGACCATCGATCCGTACAATGTTGGTCTTGCTCCTCGTAGTCAGCCAAGTTGAATGGTGGACTAACCTTCTCTTGTTTCCAGGTCTCTGGAGAGGTCGGAGAGGATGGCGTGGTTAAAGCCATTGACTACAACAAACTAGTCGACGAGTTCGGCACGAAAACGATCGACAAGGAGTTGCTCGACCGGTTCGAGCGCGTGACGGGCAAGAAGCCGCACAGGTTCCTGAGGAGAGGCATTGTTTTCTCCCACAGGGACTTTGAGCTCATTCTCGACCGATATGAGCGCGGCGAGCCATTCTTCCTCTACACCGGCAGAGGGCCGAGCTCCGACAGCGTGCATATCGGCCACACCATTCCCTTCGAGTTCACAAAGTGGCTGCAGGAGACCTTCGACTGCCCATTAGTGATTATGATGACTGACGATGAGAAATACTTGTTCTCCGAGAAGAGAACGATTGAAGAAGTGACGTCGTACTGCCACAGCAACGCCGCGGATATCATCAGCGTTGGATTCGATCCCAATAAGACGTTCATCTTTTCGGATTTCGACTTCATCGGCGGCGCCCTCTACAGGAACATTGTCAGGCTATCAAAACACATCACGCTGAACCAAGCGCGCTCCTGCTTTGGGTTCAACGAGAGCACAAATATTGGCAGAGTGCATTTCGGTGCCGTTCAGGGGGCGACGTCCTGGGCTTCGAGTTTCCCGCACATCTTTGGAACCGACGAGAAAAAGACGACCGCCATACCCGCACTGATTCCCTGCGCGATCGACCAGGACCCCTATTTCCGGCTTTGTCGAGATGTATCGGCGCGAATTAAATACGCCAAGCCCTCTTTGATACATGCAAAGTTTCTTGACGCTCTGCAAGGGCCGGGTACCAAGATGTCGGCTTCGATTGGTATGTACCAATTCTTTTCTGGTCAAGACTACGGTCAGAGTACTAACCTATTTCAATTTTGAAGACGAATCTGCTATCTTTATGAAGGATACTCCTAAGCAAATCAAAAATAAGATCAACAAGTACGCCTTTAGTGGCGGCAAGGTGTCGGCCGAGGAGCACCGAGAGCAGGGCGGAAACACTGAAGTCGACGTCTCGTATCAGTACCTCCGCTTCTTCCTCGAAGATGACGACGAACTGGAGCGTATCCGTGTCGCTTATGAGAAGGGCGAGCTTCTGACCGGTGATCTGAAGGCCATGTGCATCAAGGAGCTACAGGCGTACGTGGCGGCGTTCCAGGAACGGAGGGCAAAGGTCACGGATGAGACGATCGCACTGTTCATGGAGGCGAGACCGCTGAAGTGGGCGGGTAATCCGCGTGCCCCTATTGTGGTACCGCAAGTCGTTTCGGGAGATTCTGGGGCTGCTGCTGGTGGCGAAGCAGGAGCAGGTGGTGATGGCAAGTTGACCAAGAATCAACTGAAGAAGCTGGAGAAGGAGAAGGCAATTGCTGAGAAGAAGGCGCAAAAGGCAAAGGAGAAGGAAGCACAGCAGGTGGCTGCTGCCTCGAAGGATGCGTGAAGAAGTACCTTTTATAAGCGTCGGAAAGCGTTGTTGTTTTGTCGAGGTATATAAAAGGTAGGTCAAATTTCTTCTGGAGTTTGGTGGGGAGCCCGTTTGAGAATCTATTTTGCTAGAATATAGCTCGGTAGATAAAATCGTATTTGTCGCGATAGACGTTACTATATTACACGCGGATGCAATGATAGTCAATGTGCATATGAATTATATTGACCATTAATATCTGGAGGGATACTTCGCACTGGTATTCTATCAGAGACATCTGTGCCAAGACAAAACGCCCTTCGATTGACACCGCTGAGATGAAATGGGTAGCAATATCGCAAAGCCAGAACGCCCTCTGAGTGACACCACTCTGGGCAGTTGTGTTAGTGGGCTGGAACTGAATGGATACCTGTATTCAACTGTCCCCTTCGGCTGGCACGATGCACGGTAAGAAGCGCTTCGAGGCGGTATGCTTATCGATTCATTCTGCTTTCCCCGTTCTTATACTACCCACTTACACCAATGAGTCATGTCTTCAGGATCATTAACAAGACCTTTTTTTCCCCCGAAACTCCGACTTCGGGACCTAATCATGTAGACTGGTGCTTAACCAAGAATTATAACAAGTGAACTGGCCATGTATTTCTACTCATGTCACATTACCTTTCAACTGTTAGCTCTCTTTCATAATAATTCATCTTCGGATCTACACAACCTCTTTGAGTGTTGACACTCTCTCACACACCCATAGACCCCCATTCACCGAGTGAGTGGCTTTACCCAGCGTTTCCAAACAAAAAGAAAACGAGAGAGAAAGAGGGTGAAAATGGTCTACCACCTCTACATCACCAACAAGAACTACTCGTCATGGTCTCTGCGTCCATGGCTCCTGATGCGCGTCTTAGGCATCCCCTTTGACGAGCACCTGGTCCCGATAATTTCTGGATCCATCAGCCAACCGCACTGGAAGAGCTTCTCGCCAGTCGCTCATGTTCCTTGTCTACACGATTCTTCTCTTTCGGAAGAGCAGTCGATCATACTATGGGAATCGATCGCCATAGTCGAGCATCTGGCTGAAGCGATTTCGGACAAACATATCTATCCGGTGCCAGAAAGGAAAGCAGCGAGGGCATGGGCGCGCTCTGCCGTAGCGGAAATGCACGCCGGGTTTGGGGCGATACGTAACGAGATGAGCATGAATATTGGGCTAAGAATCCAGTTGAATGTGACAAAGATCAGTGGAGGGCTGAGGAGGGATCTGGAGAGGATCGGTGAGCTTTGGACGGAGGGACTGGAAAAATTTGGGGGCCCGTATCTGGCTGGAGGGGAGTTTACTGCCGTTGATGCGTTCTATGCGCCTATTGTGTTAAGAATGCAGACGTTTGTTGGGTCGATGGACCTACTGGGGGAGAAGAGTAAGCAGTATGTTGATATGATGCTGGGTTTGCCGGAGATGGTGGAGTGGGTTGGTGATGCGCTGAAAGAGACTGGACGGGATGTCTTGCATGATGAGGATAGTATTGGGGGTAGGAAGGTGTTGGCTGACTTGAGGGCTAAGGAGGAGTAGACGGAGTAGGAGAATGAATAGGGGTAGGTGTAGTGTTGATTCTGAAGGAATGGATGAGTGATAAGGTAGGAAGTGATACGAAGCTGAGATACGGAACCACCGTCGTATTTCATAGGGGTTTGTTTTGTCCGAATATGTTTCTTGCTTCTCATTACGCCTATTTCCTTTCCTAGGTGTTGATTGATTAGTGATGGACTTCAGTGAATATGACGAATGGGCTCGATTTCGTAGTGTTGATATCGAAATAGGAAGAAGGTGGCCGGATCCACAATCAGATGATGGAAATAAAATGGTGTAGGTGTGTGTTCGGGAAAGGTATAAACTGATGATATTGATCAGGTAACTACCTGTAATCAAGCAACGATAAAGGGGAGCCAAGAAATGCGGAGACGACTCCCCAATATTCCGTACCCCCGTCCATCTCGCCCCATTCACCCAAACAATGACGATGATATCCCTCCCGACTTACACCCGTGAGGGGAAAATCGATTGCCTTCCTTATATGGACAAGGGAGAAGGCCATGATATCACCCACAATAAAGAGAATAGGACCATACACTTACACGGGCAGAAATTACCTATCTTTCACTATATATTCTCGCTCCACAAATAACACATCCACTCCCAGCATCAAGCGGTTTTTCGTCCGTTGCAATGCCACTTACAACCCCTTCCGTGTTCCCGCCGGCGTCAGCCGAGGTGATGAAGTTTTCGAGCCGGAGGAGCGTCGTCCACAGCACCAAGGGTATGGTGGCCTGCACCCAACCGCTGGCGGCGAAATGTGGAATCGATATACTCAATGCCGGTGGAAATGCGGCTGTAAGTTTTTTACCCCTTCTTTCATAATACAAAAATACTAATTCACATACAGGATGCTGCTGTGGCCGTTGGTACGCTGTTTATCTACCTTGCTACTCCATGGCCTAGACCTCGGTAGCTAACCACTACAACTAAAGCGGCCGGTCTAAACATGACAGAACCCTGCTCGACCGGCATAGGCGGCGACATATTTTGTTTGTACTACGACGCATCGACGGGGAAGGTATCTGCCCTGAATGGCTCCGGCCGCTCTGGCGCACAGTGCACCCTTGAGACGATCCGCAAGAGCCTCAGGATCCCTGAGGGCTCGCCCGGCAAGATCCCCATGAGCAGCGTGCACGCCGTGACGGTTCCAGGAGCGCCTGCCGGCTGGGTCGACACGGTCGAGCGGTTCGGCAGTGGCAAGCTCTCTATGAAGGAGATCCTGGCGCCCGCCATCGAGCTTGGTGAAAAGGGGTTTCCTGTTTTTGAGTTGACGGCGTATTTTGTGAGCCACCCACCCACGCTTCACAGTTGTGAAGAGGTACGAGGTTCCTTGGCTGTGTACCTTATTAACTGTCAGAATGGGATAGTGGCAACGCTCAGAAAAGACCATTCGCAACGCCTCTCCCAACTTCGCCGAGATGCTCAAGTCTGACGCAGCCTCCCCGTCAGGCGACGGCGTCCGCGCCCCTATGGCCGGCGACATTATCAAACTACCCAACCTAGCCAGCACATTCCGCACACTGGCCACAGAAGGCAAAAAGGGGTTCTACACCGGCAGGATCGCGGAAGAGCTCGTCAAAGTCTGCCGCGACCTCGGCGGCCACATCACCCTCGACGACCTGCAGCACCACCTCGATACAGGCAGCGAGCCGGTCGAGCCCATCTCGCTCAAGTTCCACGGCCAAGGTCTGTCGGACAAAACCGGCCTCGAAGTCTGGGAACATCCTCCCAACGGCCAAGGCATCGTCGCTCTCATGGCGCTGGGCATCCTCCAGGAACTGGAGTCCGCGTCCGTAGTCCCTACTTTCACGCCAAAGGACTACAACACGGCGCCCTACCTGCACGCCATCGTCGAGGTCCTCCGCATCGCCTTTGCCGACGCAAGCTGGTTCGTGACGGACCCCAACGTCGCCCCGGGCGTGCCCACCGCAGAACTGATCTCCCAACCATACCTCGCCTCGCGGTCAAAACTCTTCGACCCAACCAAGGCAAGCGACATCCTCCACCACGGCAACCCCTCTCCAGCTCTATCCAGCAGCGACACCGTCTACTTCAGCGTCGCGGACGCGGCCGGTAACGCCATCTCCTTCATCAACTCCAACTACGGCGGCTTCGGCACAGCCATCATCCCCAAGGGCTGCGGCTTCACTCTCCAAAACCGCGGCGCAAACTTTAGTCTGGACCCTGCCCATCCGAACGTGCTTGCCCCCAGAAAACGGCCATACCACACCATCATCCCGGGTTTGGTCACGAATATCTCGGATGGGTCACTGCACTCCGTCTTTGGGGTCATGGGCGGGTTCATGCAACCGCAGGGCCACGTCCAGGTCCTGCTGGGCCAGGTGGTCGGCGGTCTGAATCCGCAGCAGGCGCTGGACGCGCCGCGGGTGTGTATCGGGGCCGGAATGCCCGACGCAGGGGATGTGTACGACCGAACCGTGTATGTGGAGGAAGGCATGTCGGAGACAACGATACAGGGCCTGAGGGAGCTGGGACACAAAGTCGAGGTTGTGAGCGGGCACGGGAGGGCACTATTTGGACGGGGCCAGATTATTAGGTATACGGTTGACAGTGTCGAGGGGACTGGGGTGTGGTCGGCGGGAAGTGATATGCGTGGTGACGGGGCGGCGTATCCGGCGTGAATAAGGAGAAACAATTCATTATACAACACCTAACCCGTAGATACACACCTATCGAAGTCATGCTCAAGGTCCTTCTTCTCAGCCATGTCGAAATTAACGGAAAGTAAATATTGATACAAACGAAGGGAGAAGAAAACATCTAAAATGCGTTATGTGCGGTGGGTGGTATCTATCATTTTCTGCACACAATAATACAAAGTTTGTTTAGCACTCCTTCCTTCCAAGCCCCAGATGGAAAAATAGAAAAAACAAACATTTATTTTACCGAGCCTCACTTCTGCTGCTCCTCCGCCGACGCTCCCTCAATAGCAAGAACCTTCTTCTGCTCCAACAGCTTCGCCAGCTCCCCATTCTGGTGCATCGACACGATGATATCGCACCCCCCGATAAACTCCTTGTCAACGTACAGTTGCGGGATCGTGGGCCAGTCCGAGTACTCCTTGATGCCCTGGCGCAGCTCTTGGTCCTCCAGTACGTTGAACGCGGCAAACTTTTCCGGGTCGACGCCCTGCAAGCCCAAGATCTGAATCGACGCGCGAGAGAAACCGCACTGCGGTGTTTCGGGCGTGCCCTTCATGAAGAGGACTACCGGCGCGGAGGCGACGGCCTTGTCGATTGCTTGTCTGGTTGCGTCGGACAGCAGTCTGCGCGCGACGGGGTTGGCGAGGACGGGCCGCAGGAAGGGGGTTACTAATTGTGTTGTGGTAGGGGTGCTGCGAAGAGCTGAGGCGGACTGGCAGAGCAGTTGCTAAATCATTCATGAAAGTGTTAGTTTTGGCTCTTTGAGGCAGTGAAGTAGAGGGATGGTCTGGTTAACTTACCCGGGAGAAAATCGACCGTGACAGCATGGTTCTTTGTGTATGATGTGGATGTTGCGACCAATACCGATGGTTTGTTTGTATATCGGCGGCGACAACGGGGAATTGGTAATCCGGTGGATGTTCGAGTGGTTCATTGATCACGACTTTTTTTGATCCCGGTCCGGGGGTTGAATGGACCGACGATTCAATGGAGCTTTGGGCAATGATGTAAGCTGCCGCTACCGACCGATTCTTGGATCCGTCATCAGTTAAGGGTTAGGGTTGTACATGTACGGCTGGACAACTCACTGCAGTGAACTGAAATGATTTGAACACGAGATGCACAGTTGGTTCGCTAGTCCACCATGGTAGGAGAGATATGCTAAAATCTACGAATTACAAAGTTGACCATCATATCATTCCCACATAGCTTGGACTGAGGGAGTCCGTAACAGCATCACAAATCAGCCTGCATTGCTTTGTCATTATGCGCCTCGAATCTGTCCGAATAGGACTGGTAGCACCAACGCCTCTCACCCGACAGCTCGCTTTGATCGAATTTCTTTACCTTGAATTTAAATAATAGATGAAAGACTTTGGCATCAAAGCAGTCTGTGGCCTCCGAACTCACTTGGCGCTGAAGATACCTACCTATATTGATCGGATATTTAATGAAAATTAAAGCAAGTTACTTAGCGACCATTTACCTTCATATCAATCACAATGTTCACTTGGTAAGATTGCCTGTTCTCAAGGACCAACCTCACAGAAATGGCGAGTCGCTAACACAGCCTCAGGTTCGAGTTCTTCCGGAACCAGCGTGAGAAGCTACCCATACCCATAGGGGACTTCACCGGCAAGACGGTGATCGTCACAGGGGCAAACATTGGTACAGGCCTTGAAGCAGCGCGTCACTTTGCCCGTTTGGGCGCGGCAAAGTTGATCCTCGCATGCCGAAGCACAGAAAAAGGTGAAGCGGCCAGGAGGGAAATCCTGGAAACGACCAGTACTACGACAGCACAAGACCTAGCCATTGAGGTCTGGCAGGTGGACCTCAGCGCCTTTGACAGCGTCAAGGAATTCTGCCGGCGGGTCAACGAGACGCTCGACAGGGTAGACGTGGTAATCGAGAACGCGGGCGTGTCACTGGCGCAATTCGAGTCTGGGGTCGACGGGTACGACACCATCATCACCGTGAACGTGATTTCAACCTTCCTGATGGCCTTACTGCTGCTGCCAAAGTTGCGTGAGACGGCCGCACGGTTCAATGTGATGCCCCGTCTGGTTCTTGTTGCATCCGAAATACACTATGTTGTATGTTTATTTCTACAAAGTTTTCCGACTGGGTTAAGCTAATCAGTTATCTGTCCATGAAAGTGCAAGTTCAACGAGAAGTCAGCGCCAAGTATCTTCAACGCCTTCAATACAGTGGACAACTTCACCGATCGGTATGGTTCCTCGAAACTGATGATGTTGATGCTGGCTCGCGAACTCGCCAGGCAAACCAGTCAGTCGTCGGCCACGGGCGCCAGTCCGGTCGTGATCAATGCGCCATCTCCCGGATTCTGCAGTTCGAGTTTCTTCAGAAACGTGCCGTTTCCATACAGCGTCATGATCGCATTCCTGTTGTTTCTCTTTGGTCGGTCGTCGGAGATGGGCTCCCGGGCTTTGGTGCACGCTGCCACTACTGCCGAGGACACGCACGGCGATTTTTTGATGAACTGCAGAGTGTATGAGCCGAAGCCCTTTGTTGAAGCAGAAAACGGGAAGAGGACACAAGAGAGGCTGTGGGCTGAGTTGTTGGAAATTCTAGAGACGGTTGAGCCAGGGATTTCTCACAATGTTATGTTTAAAAGAGAGGACACTTGAAAGTTGAGCTTTGTTGGCAAATGGAGCCATCTGTTCCCCGCAAATACCCCAAAATTACAGCACGCTCCATCCCTGCTAGGATCCCTGCAGAAGCCTCGGCAATCTCATTGTTAGGCGCCGCTGATCTTCAGGTTTGTGTGGGGTAACTTTGAGGCCGCTGCCAGGTACCGGATTGAATAGGAAAGGTTGGTGTGAGGAAACACCGAGGCAACTTGCTTTGAAAGGCACTTGAAAGAGGAGATAGATTGTCTCTTTCAAGACTAACATTAACACACAAATATTCACATTCTCTTCAAACCAACTCACAACTGTCCAAGGTAGGAACTCACTTTTGTGCTCACTCGCTCACTCTCAGCGACTCAAATGCGAACCACACCATCTATCACTACCTAACACCTCGAGGACTACAAGGCTCAATACTCTTATCTTCCAACCAAACCAAGACAAAAGGAAACGACACAATGGTTGGACAACCACCCCTCACAGGCCTCAAGGTCCTCGAGTTTGCTGGCCTGGCTCCTGGTAAGTGACCCTGCTCATATTATCCCCGAGGCGTCTTATGTCTCAGTCAACTCTCATCTTGGTTACATCACTGTTACAAGACGCCGTCAAGCCCGTTGCACCGTCCCTCCTAGGATGAGTCCGGATTCCAAAAAAGGGGCAAAATCAACAAACTAAGAAATGATAAATCAAACTCCTTATACTCATTTTCACTAACCTTCCCTCCTATTATGAAAAAGGCCCATTCGCAGGCCTCCTCCTAGCCGACGCAGGCGCCTCCGTCCTCCGAATCGACCGCGCTCTAACCCACGGTCAAAATAGAGGCGCAACCGGCTCCCCGGACCTTTTGACACGGTACAAATCCTCCCTAGCAGTGGACCTCAAATCCCCCTCCGGAATCGCCTTGATCCACGCCCTGATCCCCACCGTCGACATCCTAATAGATCCCTTCCGCCCATGCGTCCTTGAGAAGCTCAATCTCGGCCCCTCGGTCCTCTTATCCATTAACCCGCGCCTGATCTACGCCAGGATGACGGGGTTCCGTCGCTCCGGAAGTAAGTACGCCACCATGGCCGGGCACGACATCAACTATCTGTCTGTCTCAGGCGTTCTTTCTCTCCTGGGCAGGAAGGACGAGAAACCGACGCCCCCGATCAACATCCTCGGCGATTTCGCCGGCGGCGGCGCCATGCTCGTCCAAGGGATCCTGATGGCGCTGATTTCTCGTCAGACAACCGGAAAGGGGCAGGTAGTGGAAGCGAACATGGTCGACGGCGCGTCGTACCTGGCCACATATCCACGGTTCGCACTAAAAACCCCCGTCGGCGACCAGCCCCGCGGCGAGAATCTGCTAGATTCTGGCTGTCCGTATTATGATACGTACGAAACGAGCGACAAAAGGTACGTGGCGGTGGGCGCGCTCGAGCCGCAGTTTTTTGCGGATCTGATGAGAGGGCTGGGTTTGGCGGGCCAAGGGTGGGAAGAGACAAAACGGTACGATCGACGAAAGTGGCCTGAGCTCCGAAGATTGTTCGAGGAGACTTTCAAGACCAAGACCCGTGCCGAGTGGGAAAAGGTGTTTGACGGCACGGATGCCTGCTGTACCCCCGTGCTGGAGTATCCGGAGATGGAGAGGGACAAATCAAAAACAGAAGGTGACCAGAGACCGGCGGTTACGCTGCGCGAGACGCCTCTGTTTGGGGTCAGCAAGAGCACAGGCGAGGATGTTAGTCATGGCCAGGGGTCGGGGGTCGACGGGGAGGGCTATGAAGGGGTTCCTTTGGGGTTTGGTGAAGGTGGGCAGGAGAAGCTGAAAGAATGGCTTGGCTGGACTGAGGGTGTGGACTATACGACTCAAGAACGAGGTGGTGCCGTTATACTGCCGAAAGAAAAGTCCAAGTTGTGATGTAAATTTCACTGTAATTTTACTTCTCGTGGCCTTCCTTCACTGATGCCTCGCTTTCATGAGGTTCTTCATCGTGTTGTACATCAGCTCCGGAATCCCCGTAAAACCCTTGGTCTCGAGGTACCGCAGCAGGCCAGACCGGTACTCCTGCCAGCTAATCTGCAGGCCGCCTCTATGTGCCAGCTGCCCCAGCGAGTGTTGCGTAACCGGGCCCGCATGTCGATCCCGAATGACCTCCTGCTCGCCGTCCTCAAGCTCTCGTATGTACGATATCGTTCGAAGACTGAGCACCGGCGAGTGCGAAACCCCGAAAACAGACCCAAGAGACAGTTTGGAGTCAATCCTGCCCAGATATCGAACGAGAACCGGCACGAGGGACTGAGGGATAAGGCAGCCCTGGGAGTTAACGTCCGAGGTGGCAAATGCGCGACCTCGCCAGAGGCAGTTGCAGATGTCCATCAGAAACGAATTAAGGGTGTTGATCTGCTCGTTCTCATGCTGCGTAAGTCCCCGTGACTGGGACGTCGGCAATGGAGCCCTAAGTGCCTCGAACGCGCGCTTGTATATCGCCAGGAGACCGCATAGCCTCGACACAACAATCAGAGATGGGCTAAAATGCATAATGTACACAAGAAGGGCGGGTGGAGTTGTGATTTCGACGTGCTGAAGTAGGTTTGGTTTGGCAAGGATTGCCGCACTACATTCGTAAAAGTCGAGAATTGTAAGGTATGTAGCCGTGGTCGGCGAGGTCTGCGAGAGTGTCAGGGTAAGCTTGTTCACGTGGGTCACTAGCTGCGTGACGGCGCCGCCCGGCAGAGTGTCTAGATCCTCTGCAGCCTGCATGATAGTGGTCCAACGCTGGAGAAGCAAAGTGTAGAATTTGAGCAGGGAAGTCTGGGATTCTGCAGCATTATCCAGCACGGAGGCTTCAAACGGCTCGAAAATGGATTTATATAACTCTGAGGAGTGCCGGTCAGTTTTGAAAGGCAAGAGAAGTGGCAAAGGCTCTTACTGTCAAAGTCCATCAACGGCGCAAAGCTTAGAGTCTCGAGGACAACATCCCTCTTGTCCGAGCCATTCCAGACACTGAAAAGGAAGCTGAAGAATGACAAGAGCAGGGGGGGCAAGACCTAGATTGAGCATGTGAGTTAGTCACCCAGAGTGCGGTGGAGGGTTTCCTTCAGCTCTGACAAACCTTGGTACTCGCAGTATAGTCATGGACGACATCTACTATGTCGAGCAAGAGGCTCAAATCCCCGTCCCCGCTTGCAACATCGCCCATACATGCGGTGACCCAATTGCTTATGCGGGAGAAGCTTTCAGAGTCAGGTCGTAAGAGCAAGAGCTTTTGGAGTAGAGGGTCGGCTAGGACCGCCACAAGCTGAGTTGGTAGTTCAATCTTGTCCAAATTTTCGACAAAGGTGTCCGGCCCGTCAATCTCCTCTAGGGTCACCGAATCCTGAGACCACCGTTAGCTGCAGCTAACAGGACGTTGTTGGACCAGGGAGCCATACTTCATGGGCGTGCTGCGTGTAAACAGCTGGCAACAGAGAGGGTTTAGCCCCCATCTTCTGGCTGAGTGCATGGTTGACGGAGAACCCGTTCCTGGAACCTCCGTTGTCTCGAGTCTCATGATGCTGATGTTGGATCTCATCCAATCTTTCTCGCCATTGCAGGTCCGGATGCTAGCGCAGTTAGCTACCTAGGCGAGGAAGTGAAGGCATGTCTGACTTGATGTACCTTGAAAGCGGAAGCTCGGCCCTTGGTTGCCTTGCCCACAATGATCTCGGGGTAGTAGTTTTTGAAGACCCGTAATAGACCTGTCAGGGGAGGATCATTGCCCGTCTGTCTGGACAAAGCTAATCTGCAACCACACGGTTAAACCTGCACAGACATCTCTTAAAGTGCGGTTGCTCACATGGTCTGTATTCTGAATGGTTTGACGTGCTTACGTCGTGTTATCAGCGCTAGGAGATGGCACAGCTGAGGTCTGTGGAGGCATCCCATTAGCAAAGTTCACCGATCTTTTTGGCCCCCAACCAGCGGAAGTGGGTGAATGTTACCTAATGGCGGCGGTATCAAGTAGATTGAATAATACTCCGTACGCCTGTGTCAGGATGCCTGGGTTTTCCAGCAAGTGATACACCATCACCAGCCATCTGAGTAGCAGACTCTGGAGCGGAAGGGCCGGTTTTAGCTGGCCATGACCCAAAGCGCCAACCACCTTGAAGATGGCGTCGTTATCAACCTTGGTGGCGGGATACAGATTGCGGATGAGGGCACTCAGGCTTGCCTGGTCCAAGTAATTGCGGACTGTCACCAGGTCGACGAGACGGGCCAATTCGTCTGGAATGGCCCCCCTCTGGTAGAGCAAAGCGGTCGTCCTTTCAACCGTTGACTTGATAACAACTTGGCGACGTTTTGCAGGCACCTTGGAGGCTAGGATGAACCGGCTTAGTCGGGGGGCGGCTGCGGGTGCGGGTGACAGGATTTGCCGCCAAGGGGATGGGAATGAAAATGGAATCAAGAACGTACCTGATTCTAGGTCATCCAAGAGCGGACCCAAATTGCCGGTATTTTCGTCGTCAAGAGTTGTCATGTTGATTTGATCGCCCACGGGGATTTCGGGATGGGCGTTGATGTGGATGGATGCAGAAGTCAGTCGGTGCCCCCAAAACAATTGCTTTTGTCCATTCACGGCGCGGATACCTCTGGTGAGCGAGCCAACGGCGGGCGAAAGGCGGCGGCGGAGACTCAGCTCGAGGTTGAAGACCGGGTTTGGCTGACCGGAGCTGACTGACACCGTAGCTGAGTGAACCGTGAACGCGTCGCGATGGAAGCTCGTGATTTGGTAATTGCCCAATCGGGAAACCAGGGTGAGAGGTTACGCACCGTGCAAATACCCGGGATGCACGGTAGGGACTGGCTTCGATAAGCGCGGTCCTGTAATCCGTAATTCGTATGATACGGAGTGTACCTGAGTCTGTGTAATTGTTGCATTAATTTGGTAATTGGAATTCGAGCATTCCGTATTTCGTAGAACTTGATATACGACTGACCTTGAGCTTTGTAGTGTTCAGGTCCCTTCAATTCTACATCGCGAGTTCCACGGTGTGTGTGAAGCACGAACTACTCCTTGAATTTCACCAAGAATAATCCGTAGGTGTCATTGGTACCTGTAATAACCTTACCCTACAGGTCAGAGGTGCCCGCTTACCACCCGGCTACTGTTCCCCGTCCCCATCTCGGACAATCCAGCTCTATGAATCTCGGTTCGTCTATGGAATCTCAAAGGGGAGGTTTGGCTGCAAAGGGGCGGCCGCTGGAAGGGCAGGAGGTATCCGTATTACGACAGCACTGGACGGAGTCACGGACTTGTAGGTACCTTGCCTATTTGGACATCTGTATGGATTATTCCGTACGGGGTACCTTAATTTAGACCAGCAACCATAAACTGGTGGCAGGCACGTCTCACGAGGCCGGGGCACTTCAAGTTTTATCAGACCCGGAGGGAGGACATTCGGCAAGGATGCATTTGAATTGCACCGAGGGTTTGACATTTGTCGGGTACCAGCCCTGTGATCTGGAGCCGGGGGTGCTCCTACCTCTCTCCGCCTCCGGGCTGGGACGGCATCTTCGCGTTACACAGACTGGCAGAGCTCCTTTCGTGGGACCTAACCGGGATGGGGGTCATCGACTGCCCCTTTGTGGAAAGAACACTAAACATGGCCCATTCGTGTAAGTCGAGAACATGGCACCTACCTACCGTACCTACAGGCTGTTCCGTCACATTGGAGGCAAATGCTCCTTCTGAGATGGAGTGAGCCCCCGGTGGCTCCATGCTATGCCCTTCCCCGTCTTGATGAGAAGTGCAAGTGCAGGTAGGTGTATTCCGTAACTGCAACTGCAACTGAACTCGATGCAAACTCCAGGCCCCTTCCAATGAGCCACAGCCAATTGCTCGCTCATACCTGACCGACCTCCTCAGGTAGCCACACCCCATCGAATGCAGTCTTGATTGACCGGCCCCCCAGAACCTGCATGCTCGCATCGCATCTCTTTTTTTACTTTCCTCAACAATCGATTGCTTGGACCTCTTCGGCATTTCCGCACTCACCTTGCCGCATTTTTCATTCTCGGAATCTCTTGCCTCGTGCTGCAGCAATTCACCTCCTCCCCCACGCATCTCGGCTGGCTCCCTCCCCCTCGTCTGCACGTCGACCGACTGTTCTCTCTCTGGATGGTTCCTTCGAGGGCGTGCGCTCTCCTTGTCGACGGCCGGTTCTCATTCAGTGGAAACGAATGCTCGACAGCGCTCAGGTAAGGTAGCTGCTCTGCAGGCCGAGGACTCCCTTTCGTCCAGTCTTCAGCCCGAGCCCCGTGTTGTTTCAAGTCCAGTGTTGTTTCTAGTCCAACAGTGGCCAGTGGCTAGGGAGGTGAGACATCCAGAACATGATTCCCACTCGCTCCCAGTGGTATCGGCTCTGGCCTTGTGCATGTCCGGATCCCCCACGCCGCCTGACTTCCGCGTCTGTTGTGGCCATCTATCAGGTTGCTTGTGTTACCTACCCACCAACCTGCCCTTGGCGGCAGAATAACTGCCTGCCCCTTCTCTTTCACTCGCAATCAACGGCGACACCCTCGGCAGCCGAGATCATGTTCATTGATGGTTTGCGATGTGTCACCACTCTAAACGTTTCTTGGCACACTTGCTGAAGCACATGGCAACACAGCATGTGGTTGTTCGGACAAACTTTCAATGAGGTGGACAAGTCACAATGCTGCGCCGGCAGTCTTGTGTTACAGCCACCTCTTCTTTTACATACATTCCAAAAGTACCTTTGGATTGGACCTTTCGCTGATGCCGTGGGTGGTCAGCGCTGGCGCCGTTGCGCTGGCTTTGGCTTCCTGCCTGCTCTCGACGTACAAGTCTCACCAAAGACAAGGGCTGACCTGGCCGGCCTGCCGGTGATTCCAGAAACCAAAGGCCACAGGGTTTATCATAATCCGACAAAGCGAATGCGAAGATCGCCGCCGGCAACTCGAGCTTTGGTAGTGTCTCGTGCTCGCTGAGAGTTTAAAGGGCTGTATTATGCCACCTCTACGGATTACTGCACGTTCGCACAATATCGGCGCATTTCTTCGTGTACGACCCAGCTTGCTTTCCAGGCGCACACCAAAAAAGCTATAGCCTGCTTTATTATCAGCCAATGGGCTAACCCTTCTGCACGCTTGTCATGCAAGAGTCCCAAGGTTCCATTAAACTTGATTCATTTTTGTTTCTCAGACGCGCAAGTGCCTGCTACGGTGTTGGCAAAAACCAGGTCGCTTGAGCCGTGGAGCGTCGTGTTACCGTCACGCCTTGGGTAGTACAGGACGGTATAAACTATTTTACCCTTGCGACCCCCAGAACATCCCCCGACGTCCACGACGGCAATTTAGCCCCCGGCTTGTCTCGAGTCCTCGCTGATGAAAAGCTCACAGACTGCCCGAGAACTGAGCTGCTGGAATCGTACAAAGAGCGCGCTAGTGCTCCCTCTAGTCCTACCGTTCCATCAACCCAGGTATCCGCGTTTAACTCGGGTCATTTTTGGCAGATCTGGCTCCAACACGGGCGATCCTCCAACAAAACCTTCAAGAGCGCCCTCTACGCTCCACGGTTTGCCAGCTCCAGAAATAACACCGGAGGACGGAACGGTGCAAGCTTAGTCCGCCAACTCACTGAAGCCGCTTATCTCGTCCACCACATCGCCGCCCCCTGCCACCGTTTTGGAGTTGAAGAACAACCACAAATCCTTCTGCAACACCACCACCCAACCTAAGCCAACTGCTACAGGGGTGTATTGCAGCCGTCTGTGAGGCCCATACATGACGCCAATGCTCGGGCTTCCTTACTTATTGCAATCCATCGACCCAGAAATCTATATCTCCTGCAACTGATACCTCAGATCCTGAAGATTGCAGCAACGGCTGGTGTACCCCAAAGTGCGGCTCAAAGTCTTTCCTAGAAACTAGGATCCTGTCGGTTCGATCTAGCAATGCGGCACTGCTGTCGGTTGTATCGAACCCTAGGTGAGTTTGCGAACATAATGACCCAGCTTCTCAAGCTAGGAACTGTTGCACTAACCAAGTCCCTCCAGAAATTTCGATCTAACCATGAGCTCACCAGGCCTCTCAGGCAATGAGTCCGCGGTGGAGATGAGGTCTGCGTATGCGGCAACATCTCCCTCCCGCAAGGATTATCATAAGCGAGAGGCAGTGGTAATACAGGACTCACAGTCGTATCTTCCGCTGTCAAAGCTACTGAATGACGGCGACATTATACTGCTTCTGACGCCGGGTGTTGTGCCAAGCACTGTTCCCGCCAGTCCGACGATAAAAACTGCCCCCAGCGACCCTTTTGAACCTTTGGGGAGGGCACTGGCAAAGCACCATCCCTGGGTCCGTCATGTCCCATATATCCCACGAAACGGCATCACCGGGACGCACGTTGTGCACATTAGGCTGGCCACGATCGTCATATTTGTGATCTCGGGGCCTCCAAGCAATGGGCAGCTCTCCCAGGTGGCTCTGGCTGAGATTACACGCTCAGTTTGCGAGAATCGGCCACAGATCGTGGTGGCCTGTTGCAATGTTCAACAGTTGGGACCACTTGAAAGTTCTTTTCCTGCAATAGTACAACTCCCCGACTATTCTCCGCCACAGCTGGAAGCTGCCGCTGAATCCCTCTTTCGAGAGCCTCCGAAATCCTTGACGACAGGCCCGCACGTCCAGAATCTTATCCTCTCCCCGAAGGCTTGGTCCGTCGAAGTTTGGGATGGTCACCGGGATGTCGCTGCCGTCTATAAACTGTGGTGTCAATGTCTTCCCGAAAACTTCCAACTCGAGCATTTCATGTTTCAGTCGTTGCTCCAGCGCGATGGCTACGCAATGCATTACGTTGTTCGCGAACCTGGCACCCGCGAGATTCTGGGATTCTGCGCTACATACACCACATATGTTGACAGCGGTGGCGAGCGACTCATTGGTTCTATGGCAGCTATCCTGGTGCAACCCGCGTACCGCAACCGTGGCGTTGGCTTGAGTCTGCACAACCATGCGTTACACCAACTCACTAGACCCCGAGGCGTCTGTCGCTTACAGTTAGGAAGCACCTTTCCTCGGCTTTTCTACGGCCTCCCGGTGGACAGTCCAGCAGAAGACTGGTTTCGACGCCGCAATTGGCCGATACATCCCCACTCCAGCGAGCCCGGTGCCGGCCAAGAGGCTTGCGACTGGTTTCTCAGGTTCGAAGATTGGCCGGCTACTGCGGGCTTTACGCCGTCTGGTTTGACGTTTAGACCATGCGAATTCTCTCAGTTTGACATGGTCTTGGAGATGGTTGAGCAGGAGTCGAGGCGAAAAGACAACGTGGGCTGGTATGACCAATATGCCAAATTAGCCAACACTTTGAACATCCGGGACATTGTTCTCGGCCTCGAGGGAGACAAAATCGTGGCAACAGCCTTAACATACGTGAAAAAGACCGGGAGCCCCATTGCAGAAGATCTTCCATGGGCTGGCACAATTTCGGACGACGTTGGAGGCGTTACATGCATTTGCATTTTAGGTAAATCACACATCGGCATTCCTAAGTCTCGTGGGATCAAGTTGTATGCTGACATATTATTTCAGACGACCAACCGTATATGGCAAAGAGAAGGGATGCCGTCATGATCAGGCTCCTTGATAGCTGTATTCGCCTTCTTTCTGAGCAGGGTATGAGAAAGCTATTCATTGATGCAGTCAAAGGTGGCGATGAGGGATTCCAGGCGTTGGGTAAGTCACACTCTGTTCAGTTCGGTAGGCATCGTTGGTTATTGACTAGGATCATGACACAGGCTTTCAAAAATGGGCAAGATATCGAGAAGTATGGCGAGATGTCTAAGATGGACACCAACGACAGCCTTCCGGATGATAACCGAAGCTGCCGGTGCACCTTGCTGCGACCATATCTCAGTGGTAGACCGCACAGCGGGCAACCAAGGCCCGAATTTGGGCTAGAACCCAGAATGACAAGGGCCAAATTTACATCGCCTATCTACATACCGTAAAAATCGGTCTAGGTATTTGCGTTTGTCCCGCGTTTGCAACCCCGGAAGTCATACCGGCAAAAATACATAACAATATCATCAAGCACCTGGAGCGGGCTGTCCTGCCCTGGCTGTAGACCCGAGATCAGGAATTACACCCTTCGACGCACAGTTATCACACCGATGGCCTATTGGAAGGCACTTGATATTGGGAAACGAGGTCAAAGGGTGTGGTCGCTAAGCACTTAAGCCCAGATCATGATTCGAGCAGCTACGCTTTTGCAGAAGGATTCCGCCACAATGGGATACACCAATCCACCAGGGATGTGATCCACGATGGTGTCAGTCAGGCATGTGTCAGGGCAGCGGAGCCGACTTCTTGGATGCGGCCGCTGGTCTCGCAAATAACCAAGCCCCGGTAACGACCCCTGGCTGGCCAGCAGAGTCTTTTACGCGGGAAGTCAGGCTGGGGAAGCGAGGCAAACTACCAGCCTCAATTGTCATGCAGTTGTTCAGAGTAACTCCGGGTTCCACTTTGACGTCTCATTTCAACCTTTCAACCATTTTCTATGAGTGTCTCCCACTGCCTGTCATGTTCTAACTCTCGCACCATCACACTGGCAGCTTTAACACACATACTCGATGGTACATTATCACGGTTACAGGCTGGCTCTTTGCCCCTGAAGGATGATGACCACCGTTCGGTGTCATGGCCATTCTTCAGGTCCGGCTCTTTTTACAGAACTGCAGATCGCCGTTGGGGTGTTTAAATCTCCCCGACAGCTCGGGGATTGAGACCTAATCGACTTCGAATGAGGCGGCGATGCTCTGTACTCTCGGGTCCGAGTGGAGGAGTGGGAAACAAAGTACTCCGTAGCGCTTGGATTGAGGCTTGGCACGGTACTACTCCTCGCATCCTGGCTATCGGCTCCGTCAGTTGCGAAGGATTCATGCACAATTGTCAAAATGTCTCCGGGTGAAGGATCATCAGCCTGCCTGCTGGAACCAGAAAAGCACAGGTTGGATATACTTAAGTGTACCTGGCAAATATCAGAATTTATCCGACTTGAGGTCAACAGCCTTCTGGTCCCCGCGAAGGCCTCACGTTGATCCTGGCTGCTAGTAGGGGGTTTATCAAAGCTCTAAATTGGCCAGTTGTCCGAGTGCAACAACATGAAGTTCAATTCGTGTGGCCACTAGAGAGAAAGGATGCCAAGCCAGATCCGCGGAACACTTCCATCGAGCAAGCAAAGTGGCCGCTGCGATTCCTTTCGTCTCATTCTTCGTTACAGGCAGTTGGTGACGGGCTACTTTACCAACTTTATACGTAGTATATACACTATCAGCTGGCACTGATGTGCAATCACGTTTGTAACAGTTTTTACTCACTGGAACGTTTAGTTGCCGTCTGTGTGGCGGTATTCACATGATCCAACCTTCAACTGCTACTCAGTGCCTTGCTAATAAACCTTCCCCATCCCGAAGTGTTGATTCTGCGTCCGGTCACAACACCAGGACCCTGCCATGTTATTCGCTTCGAGCTGTTGGATGCAGCACGGCACTGATAGCTGACCCAGCTCTCTCTGTACGGTCCACTCTCGGTCACAGATGCGTCCTGCACGGGAGCGGCACTGCAAAACTTCAAGATACCATCGGACCCGGCCCACTTCTTCCTCCAGCCTTTTGATCATTAACTTGTGTCTTGCATCCCGCGACACGCGGCTCTCCCAGCTCTTTGCTCTCTTCTTTATTTGATTTCATATTCGGCCTGTACGCTTGAGCCAATATGGCAGGGGGTGGCATCGGTAGGTACCTAGGGGTGAAAGCAAGAAGAACGGCGACGGCGACGGTGAAGCTTTCTCTTGATATATAAGATATCACTTAAGACTCGTAGTTCTGCAGTTTGGGATGGAAACACGAACCCACCAGCTCGAATTTCCTCAGGTTACAAAAAACTGAAGTCTCGCTACCGTAGGCGCTTACTACCCATCAGCATGATAGTCGTGTCTCGTGAACAGGCCGGCTTATTAGGGACTATGCAGCAAGTAGTCTGTAGAGTTCTTTTTTGACACTTACTTTGTGTGTTGTTGGTTTCTGGATAAGATGACAAGCTAACGGATGGATTTAGGGCTGACCGTCACTCACTGGACTGGTACGTACCTAACCAAGCAGCTCTCTTAGACAGGTTAGCTTAACTACGATGTACAGTGTGGAAGCTCGGGGATGGACGGGGAGGGACGGACGGGAGGCTGGAGATCGCGCGGTCACTCCCGACATTTCGGTGGCATGGATGGATTTACTTTCTGTGCCTCTCTTGTTTTCCTATCCATGCCGCGCTATCCGTATTCCATGCCACGCCATGGCTTGTGTTTTTCTGATTGTACAAAAATAGAGACGAGCAGTCCGCCATGCGCTGGGTTTTGTATGTGTTTGCGCTGCCTGCGGTACCCGTGCCATGCTTGGGCTCTATGCGTTCGTTCCGAGCGTTTCAAAGGCCGATCACAAGAGGGTGCCGAGACGGTCACCGCCGGCCGGCCCAGACGTCAGGAGCCCGACGGATTTACACTAGTGCTGTGTAATGATTTGGGTGCTACCACGCAAGCTGATTGGTCAATTCATCATCTCTACGGGTTATAACCACTGAAACTACCTTATAAGCTTTGCATTATTAGCGACACATGGGATGTTATTTCATCAGGGGAGATGGATCCTTTCTCATCCCAACAAAGGAGAATAACAGGGTTGGACGATGAGGCTATGGTAAGACTGTGTAACGTAATGCATCGTCGTCCTCTCGTCGAATCCGTACCTCGTCTTGGTCTTTCTCGGAGGAACGGCGGCAGAAGGAACGGCGTCGTGCGACGTGACTGGTTCCTTTTGCCAGGTTGTATTTGTCACACATCGGACTGCTCCGGAAGAATTCGAGATTCTTATTTTTATGTGAAATTTGGTCAAACTTGTCGAGTATTGAATATACGGTTGATTGATACGGCACAGTGCTGTAAAGATGGTATGTAATTATTACAGTACCCGGTATCGTACCAGCGCGGTGTAAGTGAGCAGCGAGGGTTATCTTTCTCTTTAACATCCCAAACTCATCGGATGTTTCTCCTCGTTATCCTCTACTGAATAGGGAGGTAGGAAATGTCGAATCATCGACATACGTATGCAGCTCATTGCAGCAGAGGTTGGTTCTTATTTTTGGTGCCCCTTCTCCTGCGGCAAAGGTACCTTACCTTACTTGGCCAACCTCCTATACGGAATAGATAACCCCCGGCCAAAAAGCGGCCGCCTCTGCAGCAACGAGGATTTAGATCGCTCGCGGGAAGCTCCATAGCACCCGGCTTGGCTATTGGCCTTAATGTTTGCTGTTTGCACGTGGTTTTATTGTTGGAGTCGCATTGAAGGAAGCATAGAATAAGAATGGAAGGGACAGAAAAGGGGGCTACGACCAGATGGGAAGAAAAGGTCGAGATTTTTGCCGGCCGATCAATTGAGACCTCATAACGTGTGGTAAGCGTTGCGCGAGGTAGAAATCATGACCATGCCCCACGATGCAAGGTTTGAGAGAATCCTATCAGGTCTGGGAGGATGATGAGCATGACAGTTTGCTCAAGCCCGGAACCGACGAGATCCGCGCGTATTCATCCTGTCAATAAGCCCTCCTGTTACACCTCTTGCGCGTCTCTCTTGACACTCCACTACAGCTCTTATTGGTGTTGGCGCTGTTTGTTGGTCGTGTTTGGCAACTCTTGCGCCCAGCTCATTCTCTTTTGTATCTCTCTCCCTAGCAACTTGCATTGATACATACTACGCCCACCGACAACACAAAAGAAAAAGCACCACTTATCACGAACAACTACACAATGAGAGGAAGGCCATAAAACCCAAGAGAAAAATCCCACCAGTAGCAGAGTTGGAAGACAAATACTGGAGAGAAAGAACACCAACTTATGTGGTATATGAATACTTATGAACCGGACAAACAAGAATACAGGCCGATTTCCCCTCTGTGCTTGAGAGGGAAAAGAATTTGTTATCATACCATCAACCTAAGAACAAACCAACCTACCCCTTTTTTAATCCATTGTAAAGCCCCGAGTACCCCATTCCACTCCATAGACCCAGGCCCAGGTCCAGGGCCAGGCCCAAGCCAAGCCCATTTTGCAATAAGATTCCATTCATGTCCTTTGCATTTCCTATACGCCCCACGAAAGAAAGGAAATAGGGGATATCGTCGGGAGTTAAATATCGACGAGTGCAGAGCAAGCACGTACAAAACGCACACATATATCTGCTTCCTATCTTGCTCTCAGTTGACCAACCGCTGCTTCACTCAAGTCCACTTGCTGAAATCAACCGAGTCCACCAGCGCATCAGCCCCAATCGGAGGCATAATCTCTGTGTTATCTGTCGTGGCAGTCGAGAGCATCGAGCTCCGATGGGACGCCTGATCAGCACTGGTATTCGTAAAAAACGTAGCCACCGACGACCGCCTCAGACTGTGAAAACTGTCCCTGACACTGCTCCCGGGACGCGACAACGAGTTGTTATCCCCGCCTCCTGCGGACTGCACCTGCGTCATAAACATCCCAGGCGGCACATTACTGGAGCTGCCGCCGGCGCCGCCAGCACCACCGAGTGCGCTCGGCGGCGGTGAGGGCGCCACCATCTTGAACCCGTGCCGCTCACGCAGTCTGTTGACCTCGCGCAGCCGGTTCCGCCACGATGACACATACTCACCGCCTTCCCTGTTGGCCCAGACGTGCGAAAAGACCGAGGCATTAAGTGCGAGCAGCCGCACAAAGGTCGGCAGGGCTTTGAGGCTGACGACCTTCGGCTCCGAGGCTGGAGAGATCTCGGGGAAACCGGATTGGCTCATGACTTGTACCATGAAGAAAGGTGACAGCGGAAATCCTCCCGTCATAGCCTCTTCTTGTCTCGTATTGGACGTCTCCCGCATAGCAACGGGAGAAAGCCTCGGAGTCGGTGTGATGACAATGTACACGTAGTTGAACTGGGACGGGAACGTGTCAAACTTAAAGGGCAAGCCCGAGTCATTGAAGATGATGTTGACAAAGTCGTTGCCAATGTGCCGCTTCTTCATTGTACATTGCGGGTCATTTTTGAGGCGTGTTGGCATCTGCGTGGTAACGTGGAACACAATTTCCGTCACCCGGTCGCGCCAGCAATACGTATACTGGCCATCTATGTCATTCTCCCGGTCCAAGCCCTGTGTATTAAACGTGGCTCCTTTCAGAGTGGTCAGAACACCAAGTCCTCCAAGAAACTCGAGATAGTCTGGCCCGCCTGTAGTGTTGGCCAAGATCTCGGTTTCATTGGTTTGGCCCTCGCCGATATAAATCACACCAACTTTGTGACCGTCAACCGTTGAGTTGCGGTCAAAAAGACGAATGGCTCGCTCGACTGCGTCATCATCGGGAAGTGGAATGGGCCGAAGGGCTGGATCGAAAATTTGCGGCATCGGGCACAGCAGCTGCATCAGTAGGTGACTCGGAGCTATCGTAATCCCCTGTTGGAACCGGCCAGTCCAAGCCGCAAGGTCATATCCTTCCAGGACTTGGGGAGTTGGCAGCGGTGCAAACTCCACGCGGACAGCGAATGATGATGTGCCAGAAGGGTACCGCCTTGTGATCTCGGCCCAGCCCGTCTCCTTTGATTGCTTGATCGTGACAATGCTGTGGCCAATCACCCATCGCTTTCGCAGCAACTCTCCAAAGAACTGCTCCTTGAAGAGGGGATCTTCCGCCGAATCGCTCGCATCTGAGTAGGCGACGCGCTGCATGAAGTCAAGGGTAACTTGCGCCTGCTCCTCATTACTGGCACTTCCGTCTACATCGGTAAACAAGTTCTTCGCAATCCACCCGATATAAGGGGGACGGTCCGGCATTTTGACCGCAAGGAACCAAAAGGTAATAACATGATATGCAAGCGCATACACATACTGCGGCAGGTCATCGGTCGAATTTTGTTGAGCTAAAATATCCGACTGAGCGCCTACTGCCACACTCGGCGTCGACGGCTCGCTGGTATGACTACTACTGCGTGCGGAATGCTTCTTGTCGCGGACGTACTGTAGGTACCGAAAGCAAATGCCAAAGACAATACGATATTCGTCTTCTCGGAAGTTCGAGTACAGCGACGGCAGGCGACTCAGGCAAGCTAGAAACTCCAAGATGTGCATCGCCACAAAGGGTTGAGTGATGACCATCGACATCTTCTGCAAAATGGTGACGAGAGATTTGCTGACGGACAGCGGCAGCTCGTGGCAACAAAGAGACAAGGCATGGATGCAGGTCTTCGCTGTCCTGTCTGTGATCCCAATAATAAATGTTCTCACAATCTCGTCCTCGTCCATCTTCTGGAAGTTTCTGTGGTAGCTAAGCACCATAATGAGCGAATGAAAGAGGCAGTTTGCCACGTCGGGACGACGAAGCCCTGATGAGTTTGGTGGCTCCTGGAAACTATTCATCCGGATCATTTCACATAGGACTCGCCTGAGGTCTTGGATATGTGAGATGGCATCCTCAAAAATAGGCTGGTTGCTGAGCTGTGCTGGTAGATGTACCAGAACGAAGCTGTAAATCTCCCAGTCACATCCACCGTGGAAGAGACTTAGCAATGCCTTCAGCCATGAACCCATATTCAAGGCAGCTTTGGGATACCCAGATGACGTTTTGTCATCGTCTATTGTCTTGTGTGAAAGCAGAATATCACTTGATTTGCGAGGAGGTGGTTCTGGCAGGGCTTCTGCATCGGGCAAAGACCAGAGTCTTTGGCCTTGGTAAGCAGCTGGTTTTGGGGTGTGACTTGACCTAGACTGAAGACCTCGTTCAGTAGGTTGGCCTTGTGTGAACGAGATAGCTCGCGAAGTACGGGACCCTGCCTGCTCTGGCCTCGACAATCTCTGTGGCTGAGCCGCATCGTCGGCCAGTTTGCGAGCCAGAGATGCTTCAGTCCTGTACAATGATCCCGCCAGGGCTTCAGGTTCCGTGGCTGTCGTAAGGTAGATATGGTGCTCAAAATCAGCTCGCAGGCGGAAGAGCATCTTCATTGCTGTGAGTCGCGCATCAATCTCACAGGCATTGGAGGCAGCGATGCGAACAAGTGAGGTGAATGCCTTGGTTGACTTGGGAACATCCGTGTTCATTGACCTGCTAAATATTTGCACATACCCCCGCGCAACCACGTTAGAGAGGCTTTGGTTGGCAAAGTAGCCCGACTGGTCTGTGGGATGATAGGCTCCCGGCTTCAGGTTTGATGCGTAGGCAAGTCTCGACCTTTCTATGTCGCTGGTGACAACACCTTTGAATGTGTCTAAGATACTGTCAAAGAGCTCGACGTCTGCTGTTTCGGCGACGTTGACAAGAAATGCAACGGCGTCTTGGAGGACAAGTGTGTCGTGTTCGTCTGGTATTCCGGATAGAATCCGCTTCACGAGATCGATGATTGCGTCTTCTCCTACGAGATCGGGCACAAGGCAGAGAAAGTTATACGTCTCTATAATGGTTTCGAGTGCCTGAAGACGGATAAGCGGGCGGCGATCGTAATCGAGGTAAAATCCCTCCAGAACGAGCTTCACATTGTCCTGCCAATCCACTTCTGATGGGAGACAGCTGCGGTTCTCTTTGAAGTAGTCAAGAACAAGTGAGGCTGCAGAGTCCGGGAGAGCGTGTTTCGTTTCGGTAAAGAAATGTATGCACTCGTCTCGCTGCATAAAGTCAGGCGGGCTCTGCGTAACCAGCTCTTCAACACGCTTGACGAGTAGTCTCGACTGACGTGCAATACTGTCCTCAGTGTCCGTGTCATCGTTGGTCGAGAGTGTCTGGATTGGTGAAATGTCACCTTCTGGACCAGCTGAATGTGCGATCTTCTCGACACATTGAGCAGCCACGAAAAAGATGGGAGCCCAGTGTTCTTCAACGATCAAGGCGTTGACTCCGCCGTCGGGGCCGTCGAAAAGAGAGTTGACTAGTTTTAAGATCTCGGCAGATATTCTTGTAGAACTGCTGACGCAAATATTGGCCAGACCGTCAAGAAGAAGCGCCAAGGAAACAGCTGGGTATCCTTTTTCGGAAGATTTGGACAGAAGCTTCTTGAGGACCGAGAGCGCGCCTCTGACTTCTCTGACAGAGTCCTTGTTCTTCTCCTTGGCTACAGACGTGGGATAATTTCTCAACACATTGAGCAAAATCCTCATTGTGGACTGACCATGGTGAGATTTGCAGATATCGGATATGGTGTGCCAGGCGTCCTTCTGTAGATTCGGCACCAAGCAGTGAATCGACCCGAGAAGTTGGATGCATTCCCTTAGTTTGTCGTTGGGGATAGATCCAAAGGTAACCAGGGCATCGATAACATTGATACAAACCCTAAGGTCTTCCTCAACGCTGGTGTTCATGCAAATCTTCAATAGAATGTCCATCAAGTTCCCGACGACACCATCCGAAGCGAACTTGAAGTTGAATTTCACAACGTCCTTCACAAAGGCAAAAAGTTGGGTGAAATTCTTGTCTTCACCAGTCGCCAATATCTTGCTCTTGGTCGGCCTGCTGCCACCACGCGAAGCCTCCCTCCGGGCATTTCTCACAGCCTTGTATGCTTGTTGAAGCCAGACAGTCAGGAGCGGGAATATCTCGTGGTAAAACCCGGCAACGCTTCGGCCATGATTTGTCAAATCTTCGAGTGCGGCTAACTGGAGATGAAAGTCTTCGGGATGCGCTTCTGCGGTCAGGGTCTGGAAGTATTCTTTTCGTTCGAGGTCTGTCGCTAATGTGTACTTGGAACACTCGGTCAGAAGCTCCCATCCTGCAACGCGAGCAGCTGTCGGCTTTGCGGAATCGATCAAGTCCTTTGCCGAGTACCACACCTCGAGAATCTGCTTATCGTTGTTAGTCTCGACTAACGCCTCATTCTTGACACCTGGGAGCCCAGTACGTACAGGGTTGAGCGGGTAGTCGGCGATTGCATAGCGGAGAGCGTTGGCAGCAGCAATCCGTTCGTTGATTGTTCCATTCTTTAACCGGGCAAAGAGCTCTAACTGGTCTGGAGGCACGCCGCCAAGGGCAGAGGCGGGCGGAACTGCAGGAAGGCTAGGAACGGAAGGGACGGCATCGGAACGTCCAGGGAAGGGTTGGGAGGTTGGGGTCGTGGGCGGAGGAGATTTTGTGAGCTTGCCGCCGGCCAGACCCTTGAGGACGCCGGCAAGCCCTCCGGCGCCCCTCGTCTCGTGGGAATGACTGTCATCTCCGGGCGAAGGGGACATAGGCTCGTGGTCCTCAAAGGCCGGGTGGCCTAGAGACGCTAATCGACGCAGCATGTCAGTGATGCGCACATGGACGAGGAATAAGAGCAAGAGCCGCCAGCTGCTCGCCAAATATGCTCAGTCCTGCCAACACCAGGAAGCTGAAGCCAAAGAGCAGTAGCCTGGTCATGCAGGACGTTGCAGGAGCCGCATGCAGATCGTTGCGTCGTCCCAAGATAGCGGGCAACGTCGAGGCAAGGAACTGGTGAGGATCAAGGAAAGAGTGTGGCGCGTCGTCGAAATCAGGAAATTTCTTAGTCTGAGACAGGACAGACGACTTACAGGTAGACAACTGCTTGCATAAAAGGAGTGCGAACCAGACGAAAGCTGGATCCAACGCGCCTCGATACAGGTACCACACCACCCTAATCGATGCACCGCGCAGTCGTCAATTTGATCGGGGCAATCTGAGTAGAGAAAGCGAGGGTTGTTGGTGGGGGAGGGCTGGGAGGAGCTGGTCGTTCGAGGGCAGGTGACAGGTCAGATGCTACTATCCCAACGTCAGATAGGAAGTACGAGGTAGTGTAATAGTGTATCGGCGTTGTCTTAGATGCAGCCGGCCACCGGTCGCTCGGTGTGTGTGCTCGTTTTATTACTATGTAGCCGGAGGGACGGCCTCGGGTCTTCCGAGATCTCGTTCCGGGGCTAGCCTTTCGATCCGACGATCGCCAACGTTACACCGCGTATCGACTCGTCGGGTCGTCGTGATGCTGAACGAGGTGATGATGGACGATACAACTTCGGGATCGGACTGTGTGACCTGTAAAGTGCGCCTTGGAGCTGGGATTGCTGGTTTTGTGCTTGGCAAGGAGATGACGGGGAGAAGTTCTCCTGCGCCTTGCCAGCTATTGGCCGCCCCACCAATAGCCTAGCTCGATTCCAGGTTTGGACTACTAGGGACTTGAAATCAAAAGTTCAACGTCGGCATACCACCAGGAAAAGGCCCCTCACTGCTTTTCAACGAGTTTCTGCGTTGGCAATATAGGTCAGAAAACGGCCCAAGTCGTCGGAATTGACGATCTTAAAGCTAAAGGAAAGGGCAAAATTATATACCTGTTTCGTCTTTTCTTTTTCCTTCCCGCCACGATCCACAAACCATAAAGAAGCGACAAGGAATCAGCTCCAAGCTTGCCCCCACTTGCAGTCTGGTAGCGGCAAATGCCGTGGGGCCGCGGGGCAGACATCAATCCCCACTATTTGGAGGGGACAAAGGGACGGCCAAACCCTGCCGCAACTGCAGCAACGGCAGCTTTATTTTTCAGCGTGTTTTGTTCCGTCCATCTGGAAAGTTAACTTTTGGTCATTTTTAGCTGCATCAGCCTACAGCACGTCCATCTTCAGTGTTCTTCTCGCCGGTCTGCTGTCACCATCACAACACACCCGACCACAACTCCATCTCCCCAAGAAACCCGAGTTTGCCCATCATGGCTGTCAATATTGACAACCTGGCGCAACTGCTTAACGCCACTTTGGACGTGAAGCAACATCGCAAAGGTACGTCCTGCCTCCCCACCAGGGCCTCTGTTGCCTGTCGCAAACGCACGATCGGTCACCGCCACGGCCCTCTTACCCAGAAACTAGAACGGGGAACTGACGCTACTTTATATTTATAGCCGAGAATGCACTGAAGGAGGAGGCCAAGAAACCAAAGTACTCGCTGGCGTTGCTAAGCATTGTGAGCACCGACGCTCAACCACCAAACACCAGGCTCGCCGCTGCGCTCGCCTTCAAAAACTTCATCCGCAACAGCTATGTGGACGAGGAGGGCAACTACAAGCTACCTCTGGAAGAGGTCACGACCATCAAGCAAGAACTTGTCGGTCTGATGATCTCTTCGCCATCGACAATACAGACCCAGCTCGGCGAGGCCATCAGTCTCATCGCCGACTCTGACTTCTGGGAGCGTTGGGAAACGTTGACTCAGGTAAGGCTGATAGGAACGTGTCAACCCGGCTTGGTATTTAGTACTTATGGATGCTCATCTAGGATCTCGTCAGCCGTCTGTCCCCCACCGACTACAAGATCACCAATGGCGTTTTGGAGGTTGCACACTCGATCTACGTGCGATGGCGTCCGCTCTTCCAGTCCAATGACCTCAACAGGGAGGTTTTGCATGTTGTCGGGACTTTTGGAGAGCCCTTCATCCAGATGCTCAGCGTTGCGGACCAACAAATTGAGGCAAACAAAGACAATTCGACTGCATTGAAAGGCTGGCTCGACACTATGAGCCTCCTTATCAAGATCCTCTACGACCTGTCATGCCAGGATATTCCCCCGGTTATCGAGACACACTTAAAGTCCATCACACTGATACTTCATAAGTATCTGTCCTACACAAACCCTCTATTTGATGGCGAGGAGGACGAAGCAACGCCCCTCGAGACTCTAAAATCCGATATCTGCGATGCTCTACAACTACTCGCAAACAAGTACGATGATGACTTTGGTATCTACGTGCAGGAGTTCACAAATAACGTCTGGAACGTGCTCTCGAGCGTCGGCCCCCAGAAGAGATTCGATATCCTCGCGAGCAAGGCCCTCCAGTTCCTCACCGCGGTTGCCTCTGTGCGTCGCCATGCTGAGATCTTTAATAACGAGCAGGTCCTGGCCACAATAGTGGAGAAAGTTATTCTTCCTAATGTTGCTCTTAGGGAGTCCGATATCGAGATGTTTGAGGATGAGCCGATCGAGTTTATTCGCCGCGACCTTGAAGGTTCTGATACCGACTCGCGGAGGCGGGCTGCGACAGACTTCCTGCGGAAGCTTCTTGAAAACTTCGAGATGACAGTCACCCAGGTGGTCTTCAAGTACATCAACCACTATCTGACCCTGGGCAAGACTGATTGGAAGGCCAAGGACACGGCTGTCTACCTCTTCTTGGCTATTGCTGCCAAGGGCGCAGTTACCGCAGCTCACGGAGTCAAGACTGTGAACAGCTATGTCAATGTTGTTGACTTTTTCAAGGAGCACATTGCTTCAGACCTAGTCGCCGATGCCAGCGCAGAGCCTATCTCGAAGGTGGACGCGATCAAATACCTTTACAACTTCCGCAGTCAGTTAAATAAGGCCCAGTGGGACGGCGCAATCCAGCCTCTGATCCAGAACTTGGCTTCTAGCAACTACGTTGTATACACGTATGCAGCGATTGCGGTGGAGAGGGTGCTTTTCATGACCGACGATCAAGGCCAACACATTCTTGGACGAGCAGATATCCAGCCATATGCCAAGGATCTATTGGAGCATCTCTTCGCTCTGGTGGAGAAGGACTCCTCGCCCGCTAAATTGCAAGAAAACGAGTTCCTGATGAGGTGCATCATGAGGGTCTTGATTGTCATCAAAGAGGGAGTGCTTGACTGTGGCATTGAGAGCATACTCAATCATCTTATCAAGATTACAAACGTGATCAAAGAGAATCCTAGCAACCCCCGATTCTACTATTATCACTTCGAGGCGATTGGCGCGCTAGTAAGGTAAGATAATCCCTGTAGTTAGATATAGGATGTCAAGCAGAATGCTAACTTGAAGCAGGTTCTGCAGCAACTCCTCCCAGGTCGACCTCCTTCCTCACTTGTGGGCCCCGTTTTCATATATTCTTAATGAGGATGTTTCCGGTAAGTTCGAGTCTCGCCATATTATATACCCCGGAATATTGTCGCTGATAAGCCCGGCTACAGAATTCGTTCCCTACGTCTTCCAGATCTTCGCTTTCCTGTTGGAGCTCAACCCAACCAGCCCAATTCCGGGCGACTTCAAGGTTCTGATTGACGGTATTCTTGCTCCAGGGCCATGGGAGACCCGTGGCAATGTACCGCCTTTGGCTCGTTTCGTTTCGGCTATCATTCCGAAAGCAGCAGCAGAGATCGTGGCAGAGAAGAAGCTAGAACTCATTCTCAGCATATTCCAGCGTCTTCTCAGCGGGAAGAAGACTGAGCAGAATGCTTTCGATATCCTCGAGGCCGTCGTTGGCTCTTTTGATGCAGCGGTGCTCGATCCCTACTTCGGGACCATCATTACACTCGTCTTCAGCAAGCTGCAGAGCAGCCCGACGGATTCCTACAAATCACGCGTCGCTCGCTTCTTCCACCTCGTGTCCGCGCGGACTGAGTCCGGCCTTGGTGTCGACTTCTTCATTAAGCACGCCGAGGCCATCCAGGCCAAGGTCTTCACACCCTTCTACCTCACCGTCATCCTGCCCACGACCGGCCAGTTCGCGCGGCCCGTTGATCGTAAATTGGGTGTCATCTCGTATACCAAGATTCTCTGCGAGTCGACCGCCTTTTCCCAACTCTACGTTCAGAAAGGCTGGGGATTCACCTGCAACCACCTGCTGGATCTGCTGAAGAACCCGCCCAAGGTAGCGGCCGGCTTTGGCGACGAGATCGTTCACGAGGCGGATGTTGATGACATCGGCTTCGGTATTGGGTTCACTCCGCTCAATACTTGTAAGCGCGGTCACCGTGATGACTTTGCCGACGTGGTCGAGGTCGACAAGTGGGTGGCCGAGTACATGAAGGCGGCAAACGTGCGGCACAACGGGAGGATTCTCACGATTGCTACGGAGCGGTTGACTCCGGAAGCGAAGCAATTCTTGGCACCGTATCTGCAATAAGTGCGTTATGTGTCATCTGTGAACACGGTAGCTATGCTGTTGGGGAAACCGCAGGATGGAATGGACGGGAAGATGAAAGTCATTTGAGGAGATCTGGGGGCGACGACAGAGTTTCTTTCGGACGAGGAAAAGAAATCTTGGAGAATTATTACCCGGAATGCAGGGCGTTCATCATTGGCACGTATGCCAGTAAAAAACAGTAGGTGGGTGGACGGACTTGGTAAATGGTTATCAAGCAAGGGTATGTAGGTAGGATTTATTTAGCCTTCTTTCTTGTTTCTAGGCCAGAACAAATGAAACAGAAGAAAACAAAAAATCCACAGGTATACTTGGAAACCTGTGAATCCGGTGCCAGCACGTTTGATGGTTTGATTAAGGTGGTGCATCTGGTTCACATGAGAGTTGGTGACGGATACCTATCTCATGGTAATGTGAGAACTTTACGATCAAATCGACCAGCAGACAAACACATACCCACCACCTATCCACCCAAACACCACCCAAAGGAAAATAATAGACTGCTCTAACATCGACTTGAACCGATCGTCCCGCGAAACCAGAAACGAAGGTGCAACGACCGGGGTCGTAGCTACACTACTGTAGACGAGGTAATCCGTTCAAAGCTAAGCTTGCTACTTCGCTGAGGATACTGGTAGGTACCGGTGATTATATAGACGTTGTGGGACTCGAGAGGGCCTCTGGAGTACCGGGCAAAGTCTGAGGTCATTATTGTTCGGGTAATGTAGAAACGAGGTAAGCTTCTTAGCTACCAGTTTGTATATAACACAAGGATGATGACGGTTCATGGCAAAGAGGGAAAGCAACAATTGCATTTCCACAGAAAGCGAGGGTCGCCCTGTTTGTTTCTGTTAGGTAAAACATGCCAAAATCAAAATGGCTCTACAGAAGATTTTGCTGTCTCCTTTCTCTTGTTGGTATATTTTGTGAAAACCATATATCTATCTTCTCCCCACCCAGTCATATACACGTATACCTGCTTCTCTTAATTCATAGTCAGCTGGTATAACGTAGCGGTCCACTGACGGACCTGATTATGCTTCTTTTACTTTATCTCTCTGTCGTTCAAAGTATCAGATCTTTCCTTATAGTGCCGCAGGAGCTGTCGCTTCCTATCAAAGCAAAGCCAGTCCACCGCCTTTCAAGCATCAAGTACCTAGGCAACTTGACTGATGATACCAATTATCTTTCTGCTCCTCCCAAAAAGCAGAGCCGTGATACCCATACTATAGGATGGAAGGTAGGTACCGATATAAAACGTCTCCGGGGCGGTAGTCTTCCACTCAGTCCCGGGACGGCGATCGAATCAGCTTTTCAAGGTCATGGACATGTTGTTTTATTTCTCTGGTCGCTGAAACAACTATTGTCACGGTCGTCACACGCAGGGTATGATCACTCAACGTCCACCAAGTCTAGATAAACTTGACTACTACCTATTTAGGTACCTGCACAAACTGTGATGGACACGCACACCACCACATCAGATATCCAACTTCTGCCAACTATTTTCCACCAACCCAAAATTGCCTTGGTCTTTGAGTGGTAGTGATAGCAAACTCGGACAGTCGACAAGTATAACACAGCTTGGTGGGCACCAAAACCCTACGAAACTTAATCACCTTAGGTCTTGCCTCGTCTCATATCCAATCATCCTCTTTCTCAACAACCGCATGCCCCTATTTCGGACTTCTAAATACAACCCCAGACTTATAGACCACAGCTATCAGCATACCCAAGACCGCTAAACATCTAAGAGCCAACCTTGCCCTGTTCATCTTCATTCCGTCGTTAGCCTGTATGCCGACCAGCCGAGTCGATAGCTAGTTATCCAGTTCCTTGGGAAACACATCCAATAGCACGGAGCCGTATTTAAGGAGTATTCTCCAATGATATGTCCCCGCCCCCATTAACTCAATTTTGAGCTTGTAAGGTGCAGTAATAAAAAAAGGGGGCGCTTGCTCGACATAAGTCCCCAATGCCACCGTACCAAGCAGGTAGGCTCATGTGCCTGACGATGAGCTCGCTTCCCGAACCGCGCGTCCATCTAAAAAGGGAACGTGAAGCTTGACATTGGAAGAAACGCAAGAAATGTGCGGGGTGGGTTGGGTGAAGTGTCGCAGGGAAGTGATGCAGAAGAGGAGATTGCGTGGCGTCTTCTTGTGAGCTATCATCGTCAACCTGTCGTCGTATAAGCCCAACAAAAACCAAACACACACCGTTTAACTTGCGGGTTCTTTGTGTAACATTGGCACCCATCTTCGGCCGTTTGTGCCGTCTGGTGCTCACAACACAGCAGCAACAGCATTATTGAGATGCGAGTCCGAGCCCAGCTCCCGAGTCATGCGAAAAAGAGATGTGGTTACCCAGCTCTCCACAAGACGGGAAGTAATCCGTCCGTTTGGGATCAGCTTGATGGGCACCAAAACAAAACCCTGACCATCAGATACTTAAGTACCTTGATCGACACGTGTACGACATCGTATGTAGGCGAGGTGGAAGCAGCAGTGAACCGGGCGTCGAAAACAATAGTTTCGAGTGGAGGATTGTCGGTTTCACCTGATAAGCGGGAGTGATGGGCTGTTGGATGTACGCCGATTGCCGGTCTACCCTAAAGAGGAAGCCGAGCAGAAATTCGACTCTTGCTCCCATTATCGTCGGCAATCTGGAGCCACGCAAGACGACTTCATCCCTTTGTTCTGGAGGGGAGAGGTGCCAGCGGGAAGAATCAAGATAGCGGCGCCCAGACACGGAGGATGGCTTTGGGCTTTGCACTACAAACAGCACTCAACTCCGGAAGGGTATCCGATCGCTCATCTAGTTTGTCCACAACAGACCAGTTGACCACAAACAGATAAGGGCCGATGAGCGACACCGCTACGATGTGCGCCACAGCCTTTCAGACAGGAACAATGCAATCCCAAGGCACCAGCGACTGATATGGCTGATGATGGTCAGCCCGGGAGTTGTTGCGCACTTGCACATGGAAGAGGATGGGATGCAGAAGTGCCAAGATAGCGAAAATGTGCCCTGACACGGGAAAAGGAATAGGGGCGCCCTGTGGGCATGCATTCATTGATCATGCTGCAGGGTCTCCATGGGTGTCTGCCGGGTAATTCGACGACGAGCGACGACAACCAACGACAATCAACGACGTGCTGAGTGTGGGAAGCAAGCAGATGCAGGAGATGCAACGGTGGAACGTATCTGCCAGGCACGGGCTGTGAAAAGGCGCCATCCTCGATCCGTCATGCTGGAGATATGAGCATGCATCGAGTAATATAGCCTTTATATTCTGGAGCCGAGGCCCAGAGGCGCTTGATGGCCATGTTAGCACAAGGGAATACATACGAGAGTTAAAATAATAACCCCGCGTCAACCGGGACGGCAGTATTCCGTAGAAGATGAGATAGACGAAGAAATGTCAATTTACCGGTATGTCGTGATGGTGGGCTCAGAAAGGAACATAAAGTGTGAAAAGCTTAAGGAATCAATTGCCGAGCGGTCAACCTTGATACAAATGGGAAGGGGCGGTCGGCACGTACTAACCAGATCGGGTAGATCTTTGAAGGCCTCAGGCACGACCTGTCTTCTCTGTTGTCAAAATGACTAGGATCCGCCTTCCTTGGACCTTATGACATTGCCAACGGCTTTCAGTCCAAAAGGAAGGGATTACTGATCAGTCGGTGTAATTATGGGAAGCCGCAGATCGGGACCTGACATCCTCTCTCGTCTTTCCACGGCCCGACTCTCGCAAAAGTCGGCCGAAGGCGGCCCCGTCGCCATCATGCAAGCCTCGTCCGATCCGTCCTGGCTCATCATCCTGTCGTTAGAGTGTCTCAGAGAGAGGACTAAAGGAGGTCGAGATGCCTTGGAAGTATGTGTACGAATAAGATCAGGTAACTTGGGTCAACTAAACCGTATCGGGTTGCAAGGGTCCAGGCCATCGGTCGACGGCTCAGGCCGTCCCCTGGATACCCCACAACTTACGGAATAGTGAATACGGGCCACGCACGCAGCCACCGCCAGGAACAGAACATCAATGCTTCCCGCTCATCAATGATGATCAGCATCAATGTTCAGCTGGCCGAGCGCAAAACAGCGGTCTTAAGGATTGAAGAGGTCGATCGTGAACCGAGATTATGCACACGTTTCAGCTTTCTTTCAGCATGCACTGCTACAGCCTCCTGCCCTTCTGCTGCACTGATCGGCTTCGGTCTTTGACTTTCGCAAGGCTTGACGAAGCGAAACCACCATCATCCTGGTTGACAGACACCACCACCCACCACACCGGGCACACACCCGACACTCACACGATGCAATTCAAATTCTCATTCAACGCCACCCGCTACTATTGGCGCCGATGGTCCCCAACGAAGAGCAACACGTAACACCAGACATGGGGAGAAAAGTCTCAAAGTTCAGTTCTGCATCGTTACGTAATTCTCGAGGAAGTGAACGCCCAAATATCGAATTGCCTCCGCTTCCACCTCCAGCCATCGACATAGCGTTTTGCCTGAAGCCTTGACCGGCTCTCGTGTGAGCACAAAATTGCGTTAACAGTGACCTGACACGGTCCTGCTGCAGCAGCGCTACCTGCCAAGGAAGGGTCGTCACTCTTAAGCCACCACCACGAACCCAACATTGCGGTTGGTGGTTGGTGACTAAGGGGAAATGCTGATCTCCCGAGAGCGCTCGGCCCAGCGCGAGCATCAAAGCAGCAGATGCTAGTAGCTGGCGAGCACCGCACCTACGGGACGGTTACCAGCGATTCACTAGACTGATCCTTTATTAGTTATAAATACTCGGATTAGAATGCAGACGTGCGCTGGTATCTATCACCAACCAAACTCTCGTCACAACTTCACCACCATCGGATCATTCAGTCCGGTGCATTACCAAACTTGGAATGAGCCTCAACGACGATAACGATAGCAACTGTATATCTAGCTGTATAGCCAATCACGCATGGGTATTGAGATACCGAACGGATATATATCTGCAGTACAGACCAAGGAACCCAGGAGCTTTGCTCTCTCGAGAGGAGGCTATCATTGGAGAGGCCGGGTCCCAGACTAACGAAACTTCCCTGATCCTTGTCGATCTGGAGTTTGCTGTGGCACAGCACACAAGAACCTCCTCTGTGGCACCCACACCCCGCAAAAGTTTGACGACATCGTCTGGTCCTGTAGTCTCGGAGGAGACGCAGGAACGAGGGGTAAACTTATGCCAACCCGTTCTTTTTGTATCCCTCCATTCTCTTTGGCAGCTCAACTCGGAGGTGTGAGGAACCAGAACTTTATTGGCGGTCAGTCGTTTAGCTGCAAGGAACTTGTATAGAAGGAAGGCCGCACAGTAACCCGTACGTAATCATACTTTTTAGATTGATGGAAAGGCTCACCCGCCAATGGCAACTCCATAGAAGGATTGGAAAGGAAGGGAGGCAAGGTAACACTACGTTATATATACTTTATGTCGTGGCAGTATAGGGGATTATTAAATTCACGCAACAACCTCCAAAGTTAAGTGTCACCCAACAGCAACAGCAGAAAGGTCACAAGACAGAACGTCTACTGTTTTGTAAATTGAAAGTTGGCGTCACATGCATTAATGGGCCGCAACCATCATAACTCAACCTCTCAGGGCCCAGGCCACGCCTACCTTAAATTGGCAGCCACAGGAACCGAGGTCGAAACCTGGGAACTGGAGTCTCTATCATTCTGTCGGGCTGGTTGGCCGGCTGTATCATTCATGTATGTGCGTGTGTGGTTCCTACAATATACCGCTATCCATCCTACATTCCAGGTTGGTAGGGTACCTATGATGGCTGGTACCTGAGTGAGATACAACATAGCGGTCAAGACAACACCGCCAGGATGACTTCGTCCCGGGTCTAGATCTCGAGCCTCATAGCGTGAGATCCGTCCATCCGACTCTAAAAGTCTCTGATTTCTGATCCACCTACGGGGTACCTGCCTCTGGCAGCAGCCAGTCCTGTCTCACAAGTGGCTTTTTTTGCTCCGGCCGACAGTAGTCTGCCGTGTAATGGTAGTTGTGTACTACAGCGGAACTAGGTTCAGCACTGTTTGCTGCACGTATTTCTTGCGTGATGCTGCTACTGCGCATTTCCTGTGCCGACATAGCACATACATAAGGTATATGCAGGTCAGCCACATGGTTTTTGGGTCTCTCCATATGTGCGCGCCGTATGGAGGACGGACCAAGAGAAGCACTACGACCTCACTACCTAACTAGTACGGCGGGACTAGTTCAGTCCGGTGGGCAGGTAGGTAGGCGGCGGCGGCGGCGGTGAAACCGAGACACACCACACCAGCCTGACTGGATCGCGTTGTGTGTGTGTGGTCGATTGTTGACCGAAACGACTTGGAGCGCGAATGTGCCATTTCTACGCCGCCGCGGACGGCATATCTCACAGAAATGAGAGGGAAAGGCGGCGGCGCTGTCTTGCGCCGAGGACATTGCCGACTAACATCATGGCCCCACCACAGCGTGCCAGGGCATGATGATGGGACCTCGAAAATTCAATGGATGAATGCGACACCGGCCCGTCACCATCACAAGCTTGTCGGGTTGTCGTGGGGGTAGCCGTTGCAAGTTTGGTCTGTTCTTCACCGCATCGCATCCGCCCGTCCCGTGTCAACCCAGCACTGATATATCATATTAGAGATGTTCCAAGGGAGGATGTGGGCAAAAAAGGGGAAGAAGACATCCAGAACCCAAACTAGATGTACAGTCGCATTGAAATAATCTGCGATTCTCAAGATGAGCCCACTCAGTCACACAACTGTTATAATACCTATACCTCTATGTGAAATTTATCTTCGTATGGTCGTTTCTGTCTCCGTCCGCGTACTTACCTACACGACCTGGAAATGCCCACCGCCTCCCATCCAAATCCACCTGACTTTTTTCGCCTTCCCTTTTCACTCATGGGGCCGAAACTGAAGAAAGAGACACCATCTTTCTACGGAGCGAAAAGTCGGTGTTTGCAAAAGGCGAATGTCAGATCCAGGGATGAGGTAGCGTTCTGACAAATACCACGCAGACACCGCTCGTTCAGAAGCAAATAGGAGAATTAGGGTGGCGAAGTTGCGAACAAAAGGAAAAAAGGGAATGGGGAAAAAGGGGGAAGAAAAGCGGTTTCCACACCAAAGAAGAAAATAGTGACTTGTCAAATCGCAAAAAGAAAATGATCTCAGCTCGCCTGCTTGGGCCACCAAGCGGCTCCTCCTCCTCCTCGCCATCCCACTTTCGTTGCTTGACCTGGTTCTGAGCGCGATCCCGCAAAACTTCATGGAAGAACGGAAGTGGAAGCAACGAAGTGGTCACGGGAGGGTCACGGGAGGGTCATGGGAGGGTCACGGGAAGCACCCCACTTCCACGATTAGCGACTGCCATGCGACGGAGCGGTCCTTTCTCCAGGGCCCCAATGGTTCCATTTCCCTCTTGGCCCGTGATGAACTTTCCAGGTTGCCGTCGTGGCCGACAGGCCGTACCTGAATTGGACCCGCTGTTGATGGAACACATGGACTCTTTACGGCTCCCGGTCGTCCTGCATCACTCTCATCTAAAAAATTGAATAAGCAAATAAAGTCGAGAGGAAAAGACATGTAGCGTAAACCGAATCGGGATTTCCTTCCACCTGAAACCCAGTATCACTCGCCCTTCCCTTTTAATCACCCAGATGAAGGGAGATGCAGAGTCCAGACCACCAAAACTGACCGACTCTTTGACAAGCTGCCAAGCAGAAAAAGGCCAGGGAAAATGGAGAGAAATATGTATCTAAACTCATCCATTCCGGTCATGATGCTGGTGCGGTAATTGCGACTTTGTTACGGATTAGTTCTTATACACTACCGGGCATCAGCCGACGTTTGTTATCAGCAGACCCCTCCCAAAGGGCCGCCCCGGGTTCGTTCGTCCCAAATCTGATTTCCAGTGTCCACAGCACAAGAAAGACCACTGAAGTCTTTCCGAAGAATGCCGGGAAGAGGCTATCCATGCCATCAATCGCCAAGCGGCAGCCTCCCTTCCCCCTAGTCCCCTGTTCATATGGTTGGTCTGTGAGGCAGGACTAGGAACCCCCTAACACACCTCCCAGGCTGGGTTGCCCCTGGGTACCTGCTCCAGGTCTTCTTTTGCTGTTGAGAAATGGACCTGCTCCCTGTCCCAAGGTGGGCTTTTTTGTTTAATTAATCTCGCTCACCACCCGGTTTTTGCGCGCGCCCGCCGCCCGCCGCCTCTCCGACTTTATTAGGTCAGGTGCTACCCCGTTACTCGGTCCTGCTATCTATCTGATGGTTCCCCTCCGAGTAATTCCTGTCAGACATCACATTCGAAGCGGTGTCGGGTGCAAGAGCGTGGTTGGATCTTGAGGATCCCTCTTGGCTTGGGACGGTGGTTTTGTTTGTTTCCTGGCGACCCGTTCCTCCTTCATTCACAATGCATGTCCTTTAATGCTTAATACCCTCCGATTCCACGACGACAAACAGCCCGCAGTGCCTGGGCTCCGATTACCCAAGATCGAGAGCGACCACCGATAGCAGCACCTGAGTTCGACGTTCACCTCGGTCACCCATCCGTTGCCGAGACCGCGGTCCAATACGCAGTCATGGAAGGCACCCTCTGCGTACCGCCGGAACGGGGTACCATCATTGGGAGGGCAATCTGGAAGGTGAGGATTCCTGTGATACTGAATTGGGAGGTCAATGGCGGTTCTGATGTGTCGTTAGCCTCGATATGTCGTTGTGGGAGGCGCTCAGCGCGAGCAACAAACACAATCTCCCAGCCTAGGCAGCCTCCGATTACCATCCAGCCGAAGCTCTACACCCAAAGGGCAGCTACAAGCACTGCCTGATGCCATCTTTCTGTCCGTTTACAAGTCCAAGGTAAGATGGACTGCCGCCTCTACTTTCTCACCTCCAGCACGTCGGTATGTTCTGGGGAGAAAAGCCTGGGTTTGTTCTGACCATGGTTACAACAGGACGACTGGGAGCCAATACAGCAACACGCCATTGGCACCATCACCGACTGCCAGGTCCAGATGGTGGCACATCGTAAACAAGGACCCGTGCTGCCAACACTGATTATCAACATTGTCCCCGATCCACTTACAGATAAGCTGCGGAAACGGCGTTCGAGCAGGACCGCTGGCCTTACGGCGACGAAAGAAACTGCACCCACAAGCCTGTGGTTCCGTACAGTCGATGAGCAGCATACACTTCAGGACTGGGCACGCTTTATCCAGCAGCTCATACAACCTAACGTGCCAGACACGGGGCCCCTGAGTCCGCTGACCCCTGCCTCGCCGACATTCATAAATCCGTTCGCCCCTCGGTCAAGAGACCCGAGCGAGGCGCATCGACCGAACTCACGACCTGCCTTTCACAGCAAAGGCTCCAACCAAACACAATCAAGTCGAGAGCGTCCATTGACGTACTCCGAGTCCACGAGCTTGCGGTCGAAGCGAAGCGATCTGTCGTCCCACGCCAGCTCGATGAATCCGTCCCACATAGGCTTTCAGAATTACACCACCCTGCACCCCACCGACCTCCCGTCTCCAGCCACCACCATTGGCGAATACCAGGGCGAGTTTATTGAGGGTTGGACATCTGCGCAAGGAAGATCGTCGACCCTCAGCTCTCCCGTAAGAGGTCGCGATAGCATCGGGTCGCAAATACCAGCTCCGATTCAGCCGACAATGGAGGCCAGCTCGCCTCCTGGACCGCGAGAGACAATTTTAGACCGTGCGTTTCAGTTACGCTGCATTCCTGGCTCCGAATATGAGGTCCCCGGGGAGGAGAAGCTCAGCTCTCTGGCTCGTTTCGACGCACTGATGCGAGAGGCGGACGACAAGAGGTGGAGGCGCGAGGCAGAAGAGGCGAGGATCAGAGCAGCGAGGGCGCCAACAGTGCCTAAGAGAGCCGAGCCGAAAAGCGCATGGGACATGGACAACGAGTCCGATTCGGACGACGAACCGGACTTCGACGAAAGGGACGACGACAGCGACGGACCTGTGGGTGAGATGGAGCGAGAGCCCACAGATTATTTCAACGCGTCATCGAGATCCGAGATTCCTACGCCAGCAAGCCGCGCTTTGTCTTACATAGCCGGACGGCACGCATCGGCGGGCGCTCGCGAACAGCTCACGCGCTCCCAGAGCCACCTTTCCCCTGCCAGTTATCAGCACGACGACATTCAGGAAATGTTCTCAAACAGTGGGTCTTACCAAGTGCGACCACAAACAGGCTACTCCAAGAACAGAAGTAGGCCGGCAATGGCTCAAAGAATACACAGTACACCACAACTGGCGGGAGTGATCACACGCCCGAGTACCACTCCTCCTGTCCCATCCCTCCCGCCATCCGGCACGTTGAAGATTCCAACAAGTTTATCGAGCAAATCGGCTGAGGATGGGGTCCAGGGAGTTGACGGAGTACCGGTCGGGCCAGGGTCGCACCGTAGCGCGACCGAGAAGCGACTGTCCGCGTCGAGCACCAAGCGCCTTAGCTTCACGGAGTTTACGAAACGCCTAAGCAGCACCAGCAGCTTGCTTCTGGTGCAGACCAATGCCAGCGGCACCAGCAGTCGTGGGAGCAACAGCGACCTTGATGCCGTCCAACATCAACAACAACAAACTCAGCAGCATTATCACCACCTTTATCCTCGAGCTGCTCCGTCACCACCGCAACAGCAACAGCAGCCACAACATCAACAACCACAGGGTTATCAGGCACCCGGGTCAGGCGATCGGGACCGCGAGCGATGTGGCTGGCGCGGCAGCGTGGGCGTGTTTGGAAGTGCTGAGGGTGGTTTCCTCTGAGCGGCCTGCTTGCCGGACACTGAGCTCTGTGACAAACGAATCAGGTACATGTCTTGTTTATGAAGCCACGGCCTCTCTAATTTCTTTTTATTGTTTAAACGTGTAATGACTTGTCCTGGGAAGCATTTTCTGTTCTTTCGGCATGTGGTGGAAACGAAGCGTTGTTTGTTGAAAATCATTTCCGGTGCTTGGTCTTGCCCCGAAGTACATAACCATTCTTGTAATACTCATCCATACCCCCATCATTTTCTCCTTTTCACTCGTATCGAGAGGTACTCCTCGGCTCCTCCTGGCAGGAAAATTTACCGCATTCTCCCAACTCATCGGGATATCTCCTCGCTCTCTGCAGTTTTTGTTATGAACATTCATGACTGATACATTTTTACGTGTTTCTAATGTTGCGCGAAAAAGACGGAAGACAAATGAAGACTGTGTGCGGCGCATTAAGGCGTTTTGAATCGTCACTCCTTTCTTTAAAGCCAATGAGAAAGAGTGTCTTGTCTGTAATGCGGTGTATTCCTGTCTTGAGTGTGTATGTATGTGTGTATGAATTGGAGATACCTAACTAGGTGGTGATATGACGTGTCTGTGTAGGAGAGACAGGGTCAAGAGCAAGTTCATTGAACATGTTTTCTTCCCTATTGAGTAGCCGTCATGTCATGATTGTACTCCTTTCGCTCACTCACTTGGTTATTGAGTTAACGACCAAGATACCATGCTATCCTGAAGACGAAATGATAGATCACAACATATGTACGGCCATCAGTGTCCAATCAACGATCAGACTCCTGAACTGGGACCTACTCGATAAGAGGTAGAACTACCTAAGGTATAGGCATCATGATGGGCTGCAGACCTGCCTGCGGCATCCTTTTTCAGAAACATTAATAACAACATTCCCCACTTGCTTATTGACCAACCAAATTTACCCAAAGGTGTGCTCAAACCTCTTGAACGTGTAGCCAACAAACGGCAAAACCATCTCGGGGGGAGGCGAAGACTCGCCGCCGCCCACCACCACAGCGCTTTGTTGTTGCAGCTCCTGGACCAGGGAGGCGATGTTGTCGCCGAGAGCTGGAACCGCCGTTGTTGCTGTGGTAGTTAGGCTATCCTGCTGCTGATCTTCTTGGGGAAAGTCGTCGACGGGAAAACAAGAAGTGTCGGTGTCGGAGGCGAGCTGAGGCTGGAACGGGGCGCGGATCTCCCGGAGGTTTGGAAAGTTGACGCCCGCGAAGAAGGGGTGGTTCTTGACTTCTCTGGCACTCGTGGTTCTGCCTAGACGGGTGTCGCTGTGGCGGAGCAGGCTTATAAGGGAGGGAGGGTTAGATTGATATGTAGATAAGTAGGTAGGTAGGTAGGCAGTGTATTTGTTTGGTGTCGAGGTTGGTACATTGCAATGGCAAGGTAAGGTAGGTAGGTAGGGGCAGATAGGTACATAATAGGCGTGGTACATACCTCCTGACAAGGTGAACCGCGTTGGGGCTAAGCTGGATGTCGTCGGGAAACTGGAGCGTATGCTGCCAGTTTATAATCTTGGTCATGGTATCATGCTGGTTCTCGGAGGCAAACGGGGGCCAGCCCATAAGGCACTCGTAACTGTCAGCAAGGTTAGAAACGACGAGATAGTTCAGCGAGTATGGTGTTCGGGCCAACCAGCGTACATGATTGCACCGACAGACCAAAAGTCGACATCAAATGAGTACCCGCGACCTGGGTGCCAAAATTACTGTTAGAAATGCTCTTTGACTCTGCATAAAGTAACTCGAAAAAGTATTGAGGGACAGACTTACCCTCAAGGATTTCGGGTGCAATATAATCAAGCGTGCCAACGGCCGAGTAGGCCATCAGCCTCCGCAATCGTCGCCACTCGTTGATCTGCGAACGATTGCTGACGGTCAGGTTGATCTCGTCGAAATTGACCGACTGGCGGTTCTGTTGCGGTTGTAATGCTGCTGCTTGGCTCCATGGCTGCCTCTCTAGCATCCAACGGACGTGAGTATACGCACCGTCAGCCCTGCCGAATCCTCCCAAGTTTGTCGACAGGCCAAAGTCGGCAAGCTTGATGTGTCCGTCGCGGTCAAGCAAGATGTTATCGGGCTTGATGTCGCGGTGGATGAAGCCGAGTTTGTGGACGGCCTCGATACCGTTGATGATCTCGGCGGCGTAGAAGCGTGTGATGTCCTCGGTGAAAACCTCGAACTTGATCAGCAGTGACATCAAATCACCTCCGGGCAGGTACTCCATCAACATGTACAGAGTCGTGCTGTCCTGGAAGGTGGTGTAGAGCTTGACGACCCATTCGCTCTCGGCCTCGGCGAGGACGTCTCGCTCGTCGCGGAGGTAGGCAAGCTGTTGCTTTGCGATCATCTCAGTATTCAAGAGGCGCTTCAGGGCGTAGACATTGCCGCCCTGTCTTCGGCGGACGAGCTTCACCTCGCCGAAATAGCCCTTGCCGATGGTCTTGATGGCGGTGTACCTTGAGGGACCGTCGTTTGTTCGGAGGAAGCGCAGGTATTTGCCTTCCACTCGACCCGAATCGGCCCAGAGCTGTTCCCGCTGCGAAGACTTGCTTGGATCTTCGAGACGGATGTCAAGCTCCTTTTCTCTGCCCGCAGCCATAATCGTCAATCGCTGGTTATTTAATGTGGTGATTTAGTTAAACAGATGGGACCTACCTTGTGTTTCTGTCTCGAGCCCTTTTCACGCCATCTTTGAAGTACCCTTGGGCAGTCCCAGAGCATCTCTTCCGGTTAGAGTTGGCATTCTTGCCGTACTCCCCTTGATCTCTTGCAGGGGCGGGAGAGTAGTCGAACGACATGATCCTGAAGAATGGGTGACCGCGCACCTAGTTCTCATCTTAAATCCAATACGCCAAGTTGAAGACGAAGTAGCACATAGTTGGTAAATATCACTAAGATTCCATTAGGCGAGACATGATATTTATCTCATCAAGCAGTTTCATTATGAGGGAGGCTCTCGGATTCCCCCCGCCGAACGGCATCGATCCATGGGGTTCATGTTTCAGGTGGCCGAGCACCCTCAACAAACGAAGCCGCAGGCTTCAATAGTTCAGACATGATTTTTGTGTCAATGTCATATACCGAAGCCTGAAGATCCGGGAAATATGTTCAACCTGGAACTGCTGCGAACACGTGGGTGTGGTCTGAGAGAAACAATAGATGTTAGTTTCAAGGTGAACAATAAGAACAGTAGGAGCTGTAATACCGTTGCCATCCGCATTTCCGAAGCACCCAATTCTCACGAGGCCCATCTGAGCCTAATTGAGTTTTCCATCCCATCCATCCAGTCCCGGATTGTCGAACAGCTGGACGTGATCAACTGAAGCCAAGCCCGATAACGAAGTCCAATCAGGCTCCCAGCGGTGTGCGGGGGAATGACGATAACAAGCTGAGCCATGGACCTTGTGCCAGCTCACAATCGATGCTAAACCCGCAGCTGGCCACTGCAAAGCCGTCAGCCAGGGCCCAGGCAACCAGGGCAGACATCTCCCAGGCTCACAGCTGGAACAGCACCTGCCCGCCCAGCCAGTGCCAGCGACGGGGGGTTAGTATTCCGGGTGACGGGGCCCCATTTTCCACTACCGCTCTTCTCCAATTCCCGTAGGCCAGCCCCCTCATTCCCATCAGCGTTGCGCCAACGTTGACACTGACGGAACTGAACAACTTCAACCCAAAGTCCGTCCACTTCCGCTAGAGGTAAATCATCTTGAATGAGTTTGGAAAGAACATATGCCACAGCGAAACTCGACATTCATTTTTCACCCTCGGCCGCCTTGATACTGTATACCCTTGATTCGGTCCCGTCCATCCTACCGGTTCCCGACGACAGTATCACTCCCGTCCTCCAGGTCTCGCTAGCATTCGAACCAACACGCTTCGTACCGTGCAGTGATCCACACCCCGGGGCCAACCCCCCATATGATCAGCAGCAGCATCAGCGGCCACCGGCGGATGACGGCACCTTGCTGATCCGCTATCGACAAACTCACCAGCTGCGTTAGACCTGTCTGGCCTGTTACCTGCCCCAACGACTTTGAGTTTAACATACTAGCTACACCTAACTTAAGCTCTGGACGGCGCATCCCTCGTGGTCGAACTTGCCCGAGCACTTCCTTTGTCCGATTGCAGAAGCAAACTACTTCTCCCACATAACACCTCTGCGGGAACGGAGATCGGTCCCGCGGCCAAAGTTCATCGCCGTGGCAGAACAAACCCCCAACTCAGCTCTCACATATTCCCCATCCACCTCCGACGACCCATCCATCCCGCACCCCCGGATATCGTCTTTCGACACTGGTTCCTCAGCCCGCCCTCCGCCGTTCCCAACTGCTCAACCGTCCCGACCTCAGTCACGAAATCAAACGTCATCCGCGCCCAGCCGTTCCTCTCATACCTCGTCCAGTCCCCGGGATCCTACGCAACCACTCCTGCAGATCTTAGGAAGGAGGAGACGCAGCGAGGATTCCGAGGGCGCCGAGGCGGGAGAAGTTGACGCCACCGCAAGCTCCCTCGTAACTGGCCGCGCCAGCACCCGACAGAATCCTAAGCGAAGACGAGCTGGAAGTATGCTGGCCGACGTGGACGGACAAGATGCATCGAATGGGGCCCGCCGGGCAGTATCTAATGGATCGCGGGCGGAGGAGGACTTTGCGGCATCAACATCGAACGGGGTGCGTAAGACGACCGCGGAGTCCATGAATGGCTCAACACAAAACGGGAAAGAGGTCGCTCATGCGAGGCCGTCAACTTATCATGGAAACGACCGTGAAGAAGTCACGCGGATATTGATACAGGCACTATCAGATATGGGCTATCATGCCGCAGCGGACAGCGTGAGCAGGGACAGTGGTTACGAGCTTGAGAGTCCCACCGTGGCTGCATTCCGGACGGCGGTGTTGAGTGGCGCCTGGGGACGGGCAGAGGAGCTGCTTTCGGGCGCCGTCTCTACGGGAGAGCGCCAACAGTTAGGAAATGGTCTGGTATTAGCTACTGGAGCAGATCGCAATGTCATGCGGATCTGGCTTAGGCAACAGAAATACCTGGAGCATTTGGAGCGGCGAGAAACCTCGCGGGCTTTGACAGTGTTACGAGGCGAGCTCACGCCCTTGTGCTCGGAACAACACCAAAAGGTCCATTTTCTCTCCAGCCTCCTGATGTGCCAGACGGCCGAGGATCTCAAGGCTAAGGCGAACTGGGATGGCGCCTATGGCGAGTCACGGCATATACTGTTATCAGAGCTTTCCAGTACGTATCCCGTATCTCTTCATCATATTGAGAGATGTGCTGACGAGTTTCACAGAGTGTATATCACCATCGGTGATGCTGCCTGAGCACCGGTTAGCGGTGCTCTTAGACCAGGTGAAGGAGAGTCAGATCAGCAATTGTCTATTTCACACGAGCTCGCAACCGCCCTCGCTATATTCCGACCACGTCTGCGACAGGAGCCAGTTTCCATCCGAGGTCCTCGTTGAATTGGATAAGCACTCGGGTGAGGTCTGGCAGCTCGGGTTCTCCCACGACGGCACCCGTTTAGCGAGTTGTGGGATGGACCGAAATGCCATTATTTGGCGTGTACCTTCTTTCGACGTAATGCACAAGCTAGAAGCCGCTGAGAGCGGGGAAGTCTGTAATATCGCGTGGAGTCCCGACGACACGATGCTTATCACTTGCGGCAGAGATCGCTATGCAAAGATATGGAACGCTGAGGTAAGTGAAGTCCTTCGATGTGTACAGGAGATGAGATAGCGGGAATGGTAACTAACTATAGTTGTACTTAGACTGGAGCGTGCATAAAGACTTTAGACCGCTTCGAGGAGCCCGTCAGTAGCTGCGTATGGCTTCCCGACTGCCGCTCGTTCATCACGGGGAGTTTTGACAAAGATCGATCGCTCTGCCAATGGGACCTCAACGGCAACCGGCTGCACATCTGGACGAGGAAGCATCGGACCGAGGATCTCGCCATTTCGCCCAACGGTCATTGGATGGTCGCCATGGATGAGCAAAACCGGTTGCACGTTTACAATATCATCAGCCGGGCCCAGGAGTATGAGCTTGATGTCGGCACGCGACCAACGTCAATCAGCATAAGCGCGGATTCGAGACTCTTGCTGGTCAACAAGACAGATGGTGAGGCTCGGTTATTTGACATTCTCTCTAGAGAAGCAATACAAGTCTACCGCGGCCACAGTGGGGGCGAGTACACTATCAGGAGTGCGTTTGGCGGAGCGAACGAGAGCTTCGTGATTAGTGGTAGCGAGGGTGAGTCCTATTGCCGTCTCCCGATGATAAACATGTGTTTTATTTCCTGACTGACATACTACGAACAGATGGCCATGTGTGCATCTGGCACAAGGCATCGGGCATTCCGGTGGAGAGGTTGGAGGCTCACCAACCGCGCTGCAACTCGGTTTGCTGGAATCCGGCGGATTCCTGTATGTTTGCGACGTGTGGAGACGATGGGAAGATCAAGATGTATGTTTCCTTTTCTCTTTCTCCTAACACAGCTCGAATATACTGACTCTATTTCGCGTGAATAGTTGGTCGAACAAGGAACGAAAGCGGACACTCTCGCAGAAGTCTTCAAACGGAACGACGGGTCGAACGGGTCCGCAAAATGGATGGCGGAATTTGGGAGAACTTGATCACCATCATGGTGACATGGGTGACATGTGATGCCGCGATTTGAAACGACGGATTTTCTTTCTTTTTTTTTTTTACTCGAATAAACACATAATGACTACGGATGAAGACAAGAAAGAATGAGAGACTGGGTTTTGCTGGCCCTCCCCCAATTTTCCTCCCCATTTTCTCCTGTTTCTATTTCTCTTCCTTTTTTTGCGCTAGCGGATTCAACACGCAGCACATTACATCATATATTCTTACACAGCATGGTCGACGGCGAATCTGGGTATTGGTTCGGATGGCGGACCTGTTTGGAGCTGGACGGTACGCCACTCAGATCATGATCGGGGGTAAGTCAAGGGTTGGTTTATAAACGCTGTGCATCACGACTCCTCATTTTGCTTTTCCCACCGCCTTGGTTTTTGGCTTGGTGTTCATGTCAGTCTGGTTTGGTGGTTTTCTTTTTCGATGAGTACTAGAGACTGGGCGGGCTCGACTGGGCTGGGTTTGAACTGGATGGGATTTCGATGGGCGTGGTTTACGGGGCTGGTTGACAGGAGGCAAGCGTGATTTGTACTATGCATGTACTGTAGCTACCTTACCTAGGTACAAAGCGTCTTGAGTAGGTATATGCCCCATCCTGATATGCGTGGATGGGATAAGACTGGAATCGATGTGGATTTTGATTACGAGTTCTTGTCGTTGACGGCTCATTCCCAAATATCAGGGCAAAAAGAGGTCACCTCACCATCGTTTTCGAGAAGTTTTGATAGGTAGAGCGGATTGGTAGGTAAGGTAGATGCATTCACAACTCGTACCTCCTATGCGGCCGACACTTACGCCTCTGATGACGACCGCGCGTCCGGATATCCACGTGGACAGTGAATAAGGTACCCTACCCATTCAGGCACCGAGATAAAGAAACCTTCAGACCGAAGAGGATTATTACAGTAAAGTTGTTTCATGAGATGACAGCTGTGGCCCAAGGCACAGTAAGTAAGGAGATAATGCAGTTGCAAACCCAACTTTGATACTTACCATTTGGTTCTGTGCCTCATTGATCAACGGGACTTCACTTGCCTTCAATAAATTTGAGTGGTGGAACCTGCGCCCCGATTTCACATCACTTTGCGACGACGGGGCTGTCGCGGCGATCACGTGTGGCTGCCAAGGCTATTGTCGACGCACGGTCAGTCCCCTGCAACTCCTTGCAACGCTACGTAAGTCGACCGTTCTGGCTGGATACCACAGCGTCGCTTTCAGAGGGATTGCGAGTCAAAGTCCCACGACACCTTCACAAAAACCAACCAACAACCCTTCAACCACGAACTCGACGGTCGCCTTTGATCCTCGTACCTAAATTCTCGAAAATAGTTGGTCAAGAAGGCCTTGCGATCTTTCTCCTTGCCGACGAGCATCCGGATCCGCACCAACAGCTAGTTCCCGCCGATCTGCTCAGCCCAAATCACCCACGCGGGATCCCTTCAGAACCGAGCAACGAAACCGCCTCTTCCGTCTCGTATATCCACAAACAATTCCGTCGCGCCTCTCCTCGCTAAACATGACGGCGGAAGCACCTTCGCTGGCTACCCCCGGCGGTATCTCAGATCCCGGGCTCATCAAGTAGGTCCTGACCGGCAACCCCCTGGCTACGCCGCCCGTTGGTTGGGCTCCAGCTAACCGGGTGTACTCACTTTCCAGGCTCGTCAACAAGCTCCAAGATGTATTTACCACTGTCGGTGTCAACAATCCCATCGATCTGCCTCAAATAGTGGTGGTCGGCAGTCAGTCTAGCGGAAAGAGCTCGGTATTAGAAAATATTGTTGGGCGCGACTTGTATGGTGTCCACCCTCCCCTTTTCCGGTGTTGTGGGCCACGTTTTGCAAAGCTAACACCAGACCTCTACTTGCAGTCTACCCCGTGGCTCCGGCATCGTAACCCGGCGACCGCTCGTGCTCCAGCTTATCAACAAACCCGCCGCCGCCCAGGCGAACGGCGTCAGCAACGAGATCACAAACACCTCCGATAAGGCAGCTAACACCGACGAGTGGGGCGAGTTTCTGCACATTCCCGGGCAGAAGTTCTTCGACTTTAACAAGATTCGAGATGAGATCAGCCGCGAGACGGAGGCTAAGGTTGGCAGGAACGCCGGTATCTCGCCCGCGCCTATCAACCTTAGAATCTACTCGCCCAACGTCCTCAACCTCACCCTCGTCGATCTGCCCGGTCTGACAAGAGTACCCGTGGGCGATCAGCCGCGCGACATCGAAAGGCAGATCAGGGACATGATTCTCAAGTACATCCAGAAGTCGAACGCCATCATCCTGGCCGTTACCGCGGCGAATATCGATCTCGCGAACTCGGACGGGCTGAAGCTGGCCAGGGAGGTGGACCCTGAAGGCCAACGGACGATCGGAGTGCTCACCAAGGTCGATCTCATGGACGAGGGTACCGATGTTGTTGATATTCTGGCCGGGCGCATCATTCCTCTCCGGCTCGGATACGTACCCGTCGTGAACCGTGGACAAAGGGATATCGACAACAAGAAGCCAATCCTGGCGGCTCTCGAGGCGGAGAAGAACTTCTTCGAGAACCACAAGGCGTACAGGAACAAGAGCTCGTACTGTGGCACACCCTACCTGGCTCGGAAGCTCAATCTTATTCTGATGATGCACATCAAGCAGACCTTGCCAGACATCAAGGCTCGCATCTCAAGCTCACTACAAAAATACACCCAAGAGTTGGAATCTTTGGGGCCATCGATGCTCGGCAACAGCGCCAATATTGTGCTCAATATCATCACCGAGTTCACCAACGAATGGCGCACCGTGTTGGACGGCAACAACACCGAACTCTCCAGCACCGAGCTGTCGGGCGGTGCTAGAATTAGCTTCGTCTTCCACGAGCTCTACTCAAACGGTGTCAAGGCGGTAGACCCCTTCGACCAGGTCAAGGATGTTGACATCCGCACCATTCTCTACAACTCGTCCGGCTCGTCCCCTGCACTCTTTGTTGGCACGACCGCCTTCGAACTTATCGTCAAGCAGCAGATCAAGCGCCTGGAGGAGCCTAGCCTGAAATGCGCATCTCTGGTCTACGATGAGCTGGTGCGCATTCTCACGCAGCTCCTGGGCAAGAACCTATACCGCCGGTATCCCTCGCTCAAGGAGAAGATACACGCCGTAGTCATTTCTTTCTTCAAAAAGGCGCTGGACCCCACCAACAAGCTGGTGAAGGATCTGGTTGCCATGGAGGCGTGTTACATCAATACGGGACATCCTGACTTTTTGAATGGCCACCGGGCCATGGCAATGGTGAACGAGAAGCACAACCCGCCGCGGCCAGTTCAGGTTGACCCTAAGACCGGGAAACCTCTGCCGATCAGCGCGACGCCCGCGAGGGCCGCGAGCCCGACGCTAGTGGGCGACGGAGATTCGAACGGGGGTTTCTTTGGCAGCTTCTTCGCGGCCAAGAACAAGAAGAAGGCGGCTGCGATGGAAGCGCCGCCGCCGACGCTCAAGGCCTCTGGCACGCTCTCGGAACGGGAGGGTATCGAGGTTGAGGTTATCAGTATGTTTTGTTCTTCTTTTCGTTTGGTTTTAGTGCTGGACGCTAATGATATATGAACAGAGCTTTTGATCTCTTCGTACTACAATATTGTCAAGAGGACGATGATTGATATGGTTCCCAAGGCTATTATGCTGAATCTCGTGCAGTATGTTTTTTTTCCTCATTATTTCTGGTCTCTCCAGGACTGAGTGGATAACTAACGTTTGCGTCTTGCAGGTTCACAAAGGATGAGATGCAGAAGGAGTTGTTGGAGAACATGTATCGCATCAACGAGCTCGACGACCTCCTCAAGGAGAGCGATTATACGATTCGGCGGAGAAAGGAGTGCCAGCAGATGGTGGAGAGTCTATCGCGGGCTAGTGAGATTGTTAGCCAGGTGCAGTGAGTAACATGTGGTGGTAATCAATGGTGGTCGATGCCTTGTTGAGATTAAGGCCTTTCGGTTTCTCGGGTTCTTGATTTTTATCCCCAAGCGAGTTCACGGTGAGTGCGTGCGCGAGTGTCAGAGCTCAAGTATGAAGATAGCAATAGGAATACCTAGGATGATTTGATATACAAAGCATAAATACGCCTCCTTCTTTCTCCCATGATGTGAACCTCTAATACATAACCGAGATATTCTTGTCTCTGCTTTTGATTTTCTAAACGTCGACCTTGTATTGTTGAATTGCCTTCTAAGTCCTTTTAATATGGTGTAAGCGGTAGGCGGGCAGGCGGTAATCACACTGACACGGACAGGTTAGAAAGTGAGTGACAGTTGGATGGTCGTCGTAGGAAGAGACCGGGTTGCATACATAGGTAGGATTGTCCATCTCAGTAGCTTCTTAACGAAGGACTGGGAGGCGGATTTGGGGGAGGACCAGGCTCGTTGTCCTGGGATTTTGTTGCAACCATCATCATCATGGTGTCGGTTGAGGGTTGTTGGCTGTCGTTTTGCCGACTAGTGTTGGTTCCAAAGTTTCTTGCCGTTTGTAACTAACAAGGGGAGAGACTGTGTTATCGGATGTGAAGTGAAATAAACCGAGGATGGTTGTTAACGAAACGTAGACAGAGCCTTGCTATGGGGGTGGTAACCTCGAGGTTATATCCACCAACACAAATCCAGTACTACCTATATGCTCGCTCGGGGACCAACCTGGCTATCTATCTATCTATCCTCGACTTATTAGCAACGACAACAACTCGGCTGAGGTTAGAGAGACAGCTAAGCTAGCCTACCATGGTCCATGTAGAGACCTTGATCCCAGCCTGCCTGGTAGTCTCCCGGTTGGTCAACAAGACTACCATCCATCCCACAGGTACATAGCAAAAAAAAGGGGTTGGCTGGGCTGGGCTGGTAAGATCTTCAGAAAACAACCTCTCACCGCTATCGAGCAAAGCAAAATATTTTTCTTCCTTCTTCACGGATAAGAAACAAACCCCTCAAGCCGCGCAAGAATTTCAGCATTTTGACTGTATAGGGATGCGATCCGGCTCCCTGGGAAAAGACTTGCATATCTAGAAGCAAGCACGGTTGGGGTGATACCCCGGATCTGGACTGAGATTGGCTGCTGACCTGGCTGTCAAAATTATCGTGGGCTGTGTCTGTCATGGCGCATTTTGCTTTTTTTTCTTTTCCAGAAAAGAACACATGCCAAAGAAAACCACCCACGCTGCTATTCGACAGGCACACACACCCACATCCACGCAACTTTGACATAGCAAGAGGGTGAGACAAGCCCCATCATCATCCCGTGTCTCTGGTCTCCCGGCGGCAGTTTGTGAGTGGCCCGTTGGTCAAGCATACCCGACTTATATACACATAACGACTGAATCTGGCCCCCATCATAAAATGACAACATGCATTTGGCTTGCAGTAGTGTTCAAGCAAAATTCGAGCCTGGTGGCAGGTGGTCAATTCATTGGCTGGCTGACCTGGCTTGTCGACCAGAGTGAAGCGGATACGGGAAGAAATTTGATGGGCTGCACTAAGGCCAGGGGACGGGAGTGCTGACCTGAACAGGAGATATTCGAAATGTCGGTGACTTGTATCATGTCTTGATCTGTTTGGGTGGGCTATGATAGTTTACTTTATTTATACACGCTCGCTACTACTACCAAGAAGGAGAAAACCAAAAGAGTGGGAGTAAAAGAGAAGACACGCAGAAACACAATGCCTCCAGTCCCTTTCCTGATTCCCTCATGTTTTCGAGCGGCATAACAACTTCGCGTTTTTCAATAGCGGAGCTCTCCTGTCATAGGCAGACCACCTCCCTCCCGCCCTGCCTCGACAAAACCATTTCCTTCGCGTTCCTCGCGTTCCAGAGGACCATTCCCTTCCCCGATAATACGCCTTGCTGATGATAATGATATAACTATAAAAAGGTACACGAAATTTGTTAAAAGGGGGGTGGTTATACATAGCACATTTCATATCCTAGCTGCCCTTCTTTCTTGGCCCAACCACTGTTCGCTCCTTGTTAATACAAGTTGCGGGCTGGGTGTGGCTGAGACCGTGTGCAATGGCCGGTGAACGATGCGTCTGGTGAATGCCAAGCTGCGCGAGCAAGCAGGTCGAAAGCTAAAGCGCACCTGTGCTTCATGCTGACCTGAGGCAAGTATGTGCTCTCAAGCAGCTTCCATGCTGCGCTCCCTCGCCATCTTCCTTAACTCGAGCACTCCGATGATGCCGGTCTGGCGAAGGCGCTCGAGAATTATTTTCATACCCTCACGGCTCTTGCCAAGCTGATCCTGCGTTTTTGTCGAAGCAAGAGACTCGATGCTCCGTTGGACGCCCCGAGCCCCAATCCGGGCGAACCAGCCGCCTTCGCCGCCATCCTGATGAGCTTGTGAATGTCCTAGCGAGCGGATGCGCTCCCCGAGCCGAGACCGGAAGATAACTGTCGTCGCAACATCCGTGGTTCCGTTTGGCGACGGAGCGGTTGTCGTATTGTGCGTAGTCGGAGTGGGTAACGCCGATGTCGACGATAATGCGGGTGCCGAGTACGTTTGCTTCTCGACAACCGACAGCACGCCGACGAAGTTGAGGTTCCGGCTCTCGGTCGACATCCACCCCTCCCGCATGTCCACCACGCTAGTTTCGAGAATGTAAGACGCTTTGTCGGAAGCGCCGCCTGTGATACTTGTTGGCAGCAGTTTCATAACCGCAGGTGGCATCCTCGATTTCTTGAGATGGATGCGGGTGGTGTGCAGTCGGCCTGTGTCCGGGTCGACGTGCGTCGAGATGGTGTCGGTACTGAGGACATGGTTGGCGAACGGGTTGAGCTGCGGCGAGCAGTATCGCAGGAAGAAGGCGAGGGTCACGGTCGGAAACGGATGGTTGTAGGTGTGGTTTGTCGTGTGCGTGAGAACCATTTTCTACGAGAGACGGTGGTGATTTGCCGTGACGATGGCCTTCACGGTTCGGATTATGGTGAAGCGGGTGGCGGTTGATAACTGAAGCAACCCCAGAGCTCGATGCTTGAAGATGAGGAGAGAGTGGTGACTCGCGACGACAGCTTTCAGGTGGAGAGGTAGCGTGGGGAATGAGTTTCGACGATGGAGAATAGTGCATCGGCGTGTGTGAAGCGAAGCTCACGATCGAAGAAGGGAGGGAGTTGACATTTGGAAATCAAGTTTCCACGAGGAATCTCGTCGAAACTTTTTTTCGGGTAGGCGAGATAGTTGCACTTTCGAAAACGGTGCACTCGGGACTCAGGGAAGAAGATGGACAGCAGTAACACAGTTGAAAATGATGGAAGATGCGCTCGCGGATTGATTCAGGTGATACCTTGGGGAGGATGGGTGGCCAAAAGAGTGAGAAGAGGGGAGCTGCGCAACTGTGACGATAATCGGCTCAGTTCTGGAAGCCTTTCGAGCCTAGCATCATTATCACGCGACCAACATCGGAGACCTTGTTGCGTAACGAAGTACGGAAGTATAAGCTGCAATTATCCAAAGCTTATTGCGGTAATTGCTCTGAAACAAAACTACGCAGTTTTAACTTGCATATTATATACTATTTGCAAAGACAGTTACACTTTAACACTCTTCAGTTTTTTGGAAACTTTGAGAAGCACATCTTGCATCATAGCACTGTAAGTTCCTAGTGTTGCTGACCACACTCGGAGTGACTGGAACTTCGCTTAGGGGATAATTATGCCTTAAATACTAGGCAGCAATTAAACAACTCGCAAGCGGGGTTCTGGCGCCGGTTCACCGCTGCTGGCGCGGCCGTTTTATTAGTCATCCGCAGTCACGCGCCCAAGAAGGCTTTATGTGCACATCTGTTGGTCCCTCTTCCTTCTTCTCCTTTGCAACTGACCAACCCAACTCTAAACATCGACAGCGACCTGCGACGGCAACATCGGCGGCAGATCGCAGACAACCCGGACTGTATTTCTCACACGCTCTTTCGTTTTCTTTTTGAGTGGTCCGTCAATTGTCTGCGCGTTTTATATCGGCTGTCTTCTAACGCGAGGTAACGGACAAAGCGCGCGCGATCGACTTTTGCAGGAGGAACGCGCAAACGAGCGACAGGAGCCTAGTCTGTCGCAACCAGGCATCCATCAATCGGCCGTCACCAAACTGATCGCGGGCGACCTGCTTTCATTCTGCATTCGAGGCACGGATTGTTCTCTTTCGGCTCCTGGCTAACTGAAGGTGTTGAGTTGCTGGCAGTGGTGTTGGGTGCTATTCGGGAGGAGACAACGATTGAGCTATTCAATAGAAGCAGCCAAGCTTCGCTGTGTCTTTGTACTTTCCTTTCTATTCATCACTTAACCTCCGCCATAAAGCGCTTTTTGTCTCCTTTTGAGGTACAATCATAATTGACTCCCGTCCAACTTTTTTGCAAGTTGAGAAAAAACAGCGCGAGAGAAGAGCAAAAATCTGCCTTGACAAGGGAATTATCTCCATCAGAGCAAAAGCACCCATCACTTCCCCCTTCCCCCTTCTTCACACGTGCGGAACAGTTGTGGTTATCACACTCAGGATCGCACATTAGGTTTTTCTTCTAATATACAGCATCTGCTTTGGGGCTTGGTGATTCCCCTGGAACCAACTTGGGGCTCAGTGGCACCGGCGTAACACCCTAAGCAGTCAGTCAACACCAATCAAGATGGCTTCGTCAGTCTTCTTCAAGTTCAAGTCCCAGAAAGAGCCCACTCGCGTGGAGTTCGATGGAACGGGCATTTCAGTCTTTGAATTAAAACGTGAAATCATCGTACGGACCGGGCTTGGTGATGGAACAGACTTTGACCTCGTCATCTATGCCGATGAAGGCATGAAAGAAGGTATGTGTGGTGGTACCCAGGGCCTGGCGTATGCCAACCAGCTTCAAACTAACAACGGTATAGTGTACGATGATGACACGACAATCATCCCTAGGTCAACCACCGTGATCGCAAGGCGTATGCCTCCGAGGATAGCTGGCAGAGGAGGCGCTGCTCGATATGTATCTGGCAAGATGCCTGTACACGCGAAGAACTCGTCACGAAAAGAGCAAATCGTCAAGCCCCTCATAAAAGCCTCATCCACCCCGGTGGTGCAGTTGAACAGCGCCATGACGGAAGAAGAGAAGATGTTGGCGGTGTTCCAGGCCCAGACAGAGCACTTCACTTCTCGAGAAGAGGAGATGGCTACGTACGTCCACCCCTGTTCAGCTTGCTTGCAGCAGTATACTAACAAGAGTGCCAGGCAACAATATGTGGCCAAGTCAGGCATCGGCAAGAAACCGGCAAACGTCCCCGACCATGAGCCGCCTCAGGGCTATATCTGCTACCGGTGCGGCGAGAAAGGTCATTGGATTCAGCTCTGCCCGACCAACGACAATCCCGAGTACGACAACCGTCCTCGCGTCAAGCGGACCACTGGTATCCCCAAATCATTCCTCAGAACAGTGGATAAGGCGACAGCACTGGGCCAAAACGCTGACGGCGAAGACGTAAAGACGCCATCTGGCATCATGGTCAACGCTGATGGAGAGTTCGTGATCGCTGAGCCTGACAAGGCATCTTGGGAACAGTTCCAGGCCAAGGCCAAATCGAACGCTGCTGCGCAGACGGCCGCTTCCGATGGAGACAAGGAAGTCCAGGAGCGAGGCTTGGAGTGTCCGATCGACAAGAAAATGTTTATAGACCCAATGAAGACACCGTGTTGTGAGAAGACGTATTGCAATGATTGCATCACCAATGCTCTCATCGAGAGCGACTTTGTCTGCCCGGGTTGCAAAGCCGAAAACGTACTCATCGATGATCTGAAGGCGGACGAGGAGGCGGTCAGAAAGATGAAGACGTATCTCGCCGAGAAGGATAGTAAGGCCGGGACGGGGTCCAAGAGCCCCAAAAGCCCCACGGTGGCGGCGCCCAAATCCCCAGACAGTACCACCAACGGAGCTCCTACAACAGACGCCAACGGTAAAGCGGTCAAAAAAGAAGGATCGCAGTCACCGTCTCCTGCCACAGCCCAGGCTGCAGCGACATCGCAGACTAGCCAAGGTGCAAACTCGACGTCAACCCCCAAGAGCGCCACGTCAACTCCGGTAAACGGGGAGAGCAAGTCTCAGCTCTCCAAGAAGCGTCCTGCCGAGGAGCTTGCCGAGAACCCCAAGGTCCCTAAAGCCCCCAAGGCCATGCAGAAATCTCAGCAAGAGACCCAACAGCAGTCCATGATGGAGCAGATGATGTCGGGTATGGCGGAAGGCATGAACCCCATGAACGGTATGACTGGGATGAACGGAATGATGGGCGGGATGCCCGGTATGCCCGGCATGCCAATGATGTTCGCCGGGATGCCGATGATGCCCGGCAACTTTGGCGGCGGTCCCAGCGGTATGCCCAACATGAACGCCATGAACGCCATGATGAACCCGATGATGGGCATGAACCCGATGATGGCGACAGGTATGCCCGGTGGGGGATTCCCTGTGCCAGTGGGCGGCCCCGGTGGGTTCAACGGTCTCAACGGTGCTAACGGTGCATGGGGAGGCGGTCCGGGCGATATGGGTATGGGAGCCATGGGAGGAATGGGTGGTATGGGAGGTATGGGTATCGGTATGGTTGGAGGTATGAATATGGGAGGGCCAGGAGGGCCAAGTATGAACATGAACGGAATGATGAACGGCGGTCCCGGTGGTGGTCCCCATATGAATGGGGTGAACAGCGGTGTTGGCGGTATGCGGAACGGTGGAGGTTTTCCCAACGGTCCGCAGCAACAGCATCATCAGCAACCTCATTTACCACACCAACAGCAGCAGCACAATCAACAATTTATCCCGAATCACCAACACAAGGTGTTTTCCAACCAGGCAGCTGATGAAGAGGACGCCTACTTTCGGAAACCGGTGAACCCTCATCGCCACCAGAACCGGCAGAGGAGGATTCGGCCGAGCGATTACCGCGAACTCTAAACTCACACCGAACTGTACACGACCTAACCTTCCTTTCTCATGCTTCACATATAAAAAGGTCTTCCACGGGAAGATCCGACTACGAAATATATAGTTTCACATCTCTTTATATCTAGTGTTTCTTACATAGGCGACGGGCGACAGATCGAGGATTTGGCAAAGGCGTTTTCCTTTTCTTTTCTTTTCTTTTTTTCGTTCTTTGGAGGGAGACTACTGTTTGGTCGGGATGACATGAGGACGGAGGAGCCCCTGAATATGGGAGGGCAGCGGAAAAGGGATCATCAGCCAACCAAAATCATCAATGCATCGGGACCCGCGTTTTGTTACTTTTTGGTCATTGGGGTTTCATCATTCTGATTTTTTTCCTCTTACTGTCTTTCTGTTCCCCATTTCGAGGAAGACCGGTGGGTGCGGTGGCATTTTGTATTTACTGTATTATACGAGTTTTACCTCTTACCAAAAAAATACACACAGCGACTTTTTCTCTCTCAAACTATGGTGCCTATCTCGGAGGCCTTTGCCATCTATATGTAAATGAATGAATTGTGATTCTGCGATTATTCCGTGTGGGTGGCGCAGTAGAACTACACGTACCTAGGTACCCCTGATCTCGTACCACTGAAACACCGAGACAACACAACGTACATACACCATTCCACGGTAAATAGTAGCCATCGGGTGCAAGCCGGGGTCCTAGCTCGTGACCTTTTAGGACATCTGGTAGCCATCCTGTAAATATTGTTTGTAAATACCGGCTCAGACCCTCGCCGTCGATTGCAGAACATGCCACAGACAAAGACACTTGCAGGGTTTTGTCAGGTACCTGATGGCTACTATTTACCCATGAATGGTGTAAAACAACAACGGAGAGCAGTGTAATTATTTATTTTAGTGTTCTTTACTTCATGTTCGCTATCTTTTCCCAAGGGAGACAACAATATCTAACCAGCAGCGCTATGTAAAGACCTCCAGAACAGCAAAACATGAAAAGACCAGCCCCTCCATCCCCATTCCCTTCACAGGAAGAATGGAGGATGTAATCCAAAATACCTGTCCCACCCACACAACATGATGACCCCCCGTACCCCGTAAACAGGTACTACTGCGTACTGCTGTTTTTACTTCCCATTATTTTTTACTTCGGCACCCTGTCCAACCTGTCAGATATTTACATGAGCGTGTCAGACTGCTTATGCAAGCTCGCTAACTGCTCACGCAAGCTCGCTAGGCCGCGCTGGAGAAGAGCCGTCGTGGAAGACGATGGCAGAGTCGCTGACGTGTTCACCGTTTTAACCTTGTTCTCTACCGCGGATAACTGCTGTGACGATGGACACCAGGCTTCCAGTTCCTCCCAGAGTTGCCCCTTGTCCGCCCGCGACGGTGCCGACTAGTTGGCCGACGGGGGAACAAAGGGCGTGATCAGCATCTTGCTGAATTCTTCGAGCTTCTCCTTGCCGCGCACCTCCTCCACCAGCAGCGGCATCTTTACGACGTTAAATTCATCATCGTAAAGCTCCTCGATCTGCGACAGGTACTTCTTCTGCATCCGCCGACGCGCCGTACACTGCTCGCAGTCCGAGCCCGACTTGGGGAACAGGAGCTGGTTGACGACGATGCTGTGCGTGTCGATGCCGTACTTTGAGAGCTCCTGGATCATGCGCTCCGTCTCGTAGAGCGACAGGAATTCAGGTATGCACACGCACACGAACGTCGTTAGCTGCTCGTCTTTGAACTGGGTGTTGACTTCTGAAATCGTTTCCCGTAAGGACTCGAGCTTCTCCATCATCTCGTTGAGGTTCTGCCCGTTGGGCAGGGTGCCGTTGCTACCCATGAACCCATTAAGGAGCGGACCGTACTGGTTTGACAGCTGGGAAACCTTGGACAAGGCCTTTTCTAGCACGGACGGAAACTGGAGGAAGCGCAGCGTGTGGCCGGTCGGGGCGGTGTCGAAGATGATGGTCTCGTATGAGAGGGATTTGACTTGTTTGAGGACTTCGGCGAAGGACATGGCTTCGTCGATACCTGGGATCTGTGTACGACATGCTGGTTAGTTCTTGGTCTCGCCTGAGTATTGGTAGATAGAAAAGACAAGAAAAAACCCGTACAGCGAACGCGAGGTCCTGCATCATGCCGCCCATCCCACCTATATCGGCCGTACCTCCCGCACCTTCGCCCTCGCCCTGACCGGCGAGAAGATCCTGGATGCTCCCGTTGGGATCGATCTCCATCGCACTGAGGTTGTCGAAACCGTTGACTAGCCGTGCATCCTTGCCGAACTTTTGGCTGAAAGCATCACTCAGGTTGTGGGCAGGGTCGGTCGATATCAACAGGACGGAGCGGCGTACTTTGGCCAACTGTATGGCCAAACTGCACGAGGTTGTGGTCTTACCCACACCGCCCTTGCCGCCGACAAAGATCCACCGCAAGCTCTTCTGGTCGAGGATTGACTGCAATGTCGGCTCCATGGCGTCTGGGTTATCGTTGTTGATGACTGCGGACGACATTTTGTTTGGGCAGGAAGGAGACTGTACCGGCGGTGTTTCTGTTGGTCAGAGCTTGGAGGCTTTTGTAATCGAGTTTAGAGGTCAAATTTGTAGCGGTTAGACAGTATATATCGGATAGTGGTTGTGTGAGAGAGTTTAGTGAGTTGACTTGTCGTGTAGTGTAGCTGTCGTGGTCAAAGGTCTAGAAACTGTTCGAATCGCGAAGTCACTTTTTGGATGTCCGGGTCCAGGTCGCCAGCAACGTCACTTGGGCTTTTCTCGCGGGGCAAGGGTGACAGGGGTTTGTTTGCCTCTGATCAAGGCTTGGCGACCAGGGTCATGGGTGTCCTGCGAAGAAAACGGCACGAGCGGGTTGAGCTTCAAAGCCACAAAGCGAACACTGCAGACGACTCCTCAATTTGTCAGAGCCAATACGGTGGCAGGTAATCTCACCAAGGCTTCTATTATTTCGAGCCCCAAGAGTTCATTGAGCAAATGCGAGTATGTCCTCATACACTTCGAAACCCCGAATTCCCGTAACCGACCCCGTGGAAACGAGCGCGCGGCCATTGCCCCTCCATCCCAACACTGTCGGGATGTCCCGAAGCCGCCAAGCAGGGGCATGAAGGTCGATCTTGAGAGCTTGCTTTCTGAAGAGGGGAGCAATATCTATTTTTGAACATCGTGAACACTTCTTGTGTTTGGTTTAGATATGCAGAGTACACCGGCAATCACTTACCGAGACAGCTTCATAGACACATAGCACAAAAAGCGCTACAGTTTCGTTGCTTGTGTGCCCTCAAAACTGTGGCCGCCATGAACATGGAGGTGGCGTAGGTTGTAGCGGCGGCATGCGGCAGACGCCGACGTTGCTACCCGGCGGTCCTCCTACATGACATGTTGGGGGCTGTGTTGTGTGGATTCATGCCAAAGAAGGACTTTCGAGCTTCTAGGCTATTCAGTAGTAGATAAAGGAACTCATTCCTCATCCTAAGAATTGCCTGTCATTCATCTGAATCTCACGATCTGATAATCATCAACAGCAGCTGTCCTTCCATATCACTGATAAACCCCGCACCCGACTACCGGGGTCGCTGTCATCAACACCCCAACCCCACCATCCCTCCAGTCGTATCGCATCGCGACAACCTTAGCCAAACCCCAATATCTCAGGACAGAAACTGAGAAAAGTGCAATCAAGTTAAACTACATCCAACAATTAAAAAGATGGCCACCACTCCCCAAGTCGAAAAAGACCGCATAACCTGCCACGTCCTCGACACCTCGGTCGGCAAGCCAGCAAAGGGCGTCCGCGTCAAGCTGGAGCTGCTCCCCTCGGCCGCAGCAAACACCCCCCATCATCACGGGCAGGTCGCCGGCCCCGCCAAGGTATTCGAGAGCCAGACCGACGACGACGGCCGAATCAAAGTCTGGCTTCCCTATTCGTCAGCCACCAGCTCCGGTGAGGTGCCCGTCTACACGCTCGAGGACGTGCTCGGCGAGATTACTGGTGCGACCCAATGGGTTCTGCGGTTCGACACGGGCGTGTATTACGGACCGGAAAACACTTTCTTTCCAGAGGTGACCGTCGTGTTCCGCGTCGACGAGGGCCAGCATTATCATGTCCCGTTGCTGTTGGCGCCGTATAGCTACTCGACGTATCGGGGGAGTTAAGCGTGGGCGAGGGAGAGAAAGGGGAATTTTAAGCAATTATATCTGGGAGGGAAGGGATGGAATGGTGATTTTCAAGAGAAAAATAAAACCATGTTGGGGGAGAGGGGATACAACAACAGTTACGTTACGAGAACGATGATGGATATAGATTCGCTCGTGTGAGGAACATGAGGCCCATTTACACAAGGTACTAGGCGTTACTCATTGCTTGTATATTCCAGTTGGGTTTGGGCTTTTGATATTTGCCCTTTTCTGTAGTTTTTTGCGCAAGAATTTATCTGGTATGGCTGTAAAGGTCAAGTGTATTGGGTTCTGTAAGCTGAAAAGACTTCCCAAGCCGCGTGAAAATTATTTAGATGAAACTAAATATTGGATATATACTTATACAACGCCGTCCAGTCTGACGTGTTACCGACTGTCAGTGGCTATTGTACATTTAGGGTCACGACGAAGCCCCCTACCTTGACATCACTAGGTACCCAGGCTGTTCCCCAACGGCGTTTAGACATATACACTTTTACAGGTAACTCATCCGAACGAAACATGATCATCTGTTCACCAATACTAATAACGTTTCGTGGTGTATGTAGCATGTAGGTAGCTGTTGTAAACGAACGACAGTCCATAATTCTCACCACCCAAAAAGGGCTCTCCCCCTTTCGTACCGCCCCTCTTCCGTACCTTCGTCCATGCATACCAAACCTGTGAATAAAAGTAAATAAACTCCTGCTTGCGAAGGAAACCACGCCCAACTCCAAAATTCCCAACAGGTTGTTTTGCAACTGTAAGCCCCCATTTTATCCAATAGAGAGATCGGTCATCCATGTCCGTTTGCCGAGTGACTCTCGACGATTTATCTGATGGTCGTTTATTGCGACAAAATCAGAGAAGGGGAGGAGGGAGGGAGGAAACATAAAACTCCAGGCTTTTAAATCAAAATCAACACCACCAAACAAATACCCCCCAGAAGAAAACAAAAAGGGCAGGATATCACAAATGCATCAACCTCTGCAACAACAATAAGCTTCCCTTCTTCCTCAACCCTCGATCGGGATCGTCTCGCGGATCAAGACTCGCCACGGCGGCAGCAGTTGTATCACCATCCCCAGTTGATGACCTCCGCTCTGGGCCCTCCGGTAAAGAGAACCCGATATTATCCAGCTCCTCCTTCCCACGGTGTTGATGATCCTCGGCAGACGATATCTCGACCGGCGAAGCAGACAGCACATCTCCCATCAACGCAGATGGCCCAGATGATGACGAGGACCTTGACGTCCTGGCACTATCACCGCCTGCTTCGCTCGCGCTCGCGCTTCCCGTCGTCGACATCCCATCACCAACATCACTGGAAGCAGGCGGCTTTGACTCCGCCGCTGCCGGCGGCGGTCCAACCATATGCCTCTGCAGCTCCGCGCCATGGAGCGTGGTGAGCGCCAACTTGCCGATCGCCCCGAGGCCCTTTTCGCCCTTGCCAGCCATCAAGAGTAATCGCGGGTCGTTCGGTATCCGCTTTTCGGGGGTACTGATAATTTGCTGCTGCGGTTGGGATTGGTTTTGTGATGATGAATGGTGGTCATCTTTATGGAGGTGAAGATGAAGATGTGGAAGATGATGAGAATACTGTTGCAGCGAAGTACCCATCAGCCCAGAAGCCCGGTCGAGATGATGATGCTGCTTGTCCTTTTTTGCGATGAACGACATCCTGTGCCGAGCCAGCGCGCGGGTTACCGCAATGTCCTCCTCGCCTATGCTGGCGTCGGGAGAGAGATTGGCTTTTGGGTGCGGGAGGGACGTATTCCTATCTTTTTCCGTGGGGGTGTTGTATTAGCCGGACGATACTGACAAACGAGTAGAAGTAGTTGGGGGGCAGGCAAGACATACTCCCGCAAAATCCCTCTGGAAATCCCGTATCCCTTCCCTTCGTCCCTTTGACAGTTATCCTTCTGTCTGTCTGGGTAGTCTCTTGAAGCATGAGCTCTTGTGGTTGTTGTACGTCATCGCTTTTGCTGTGGTTGTGGTTGTACTCCTCTGCCATTTGTTCAATCATCGACCAGCCCGATTGCGGGCGCGGCTCGCGGCGGAACGGTCTTGGCCTGCGCATCTTGTGTAAGGATGATGTTCCCATTAAGTGTTTTGCGCTGTTCTCGTCGAAGTGAACGAGAAGAATGAGTAATGGGTTGTATGATGATGACAATAAATAGGGGTCCACAAAAGAGAGTTGGGCTATGCAATAAACTTGGCGCCGCCGGGATCTTTTGGTTTAGGACAAAGAAAATGGTCCAGGTAACAAAGAGTATGAAAAGGGGTGATCAACAAGGAAATTGTCGTGGAGTAATGAGTAATAGCAGGTGAATAACAACCAAAGTGGGCCAGCCCAAACTGAAACGAAGTGGACGGATGGATGGTTTAGAGAAGGAAAGACGAGATGATTCAAAAGGAGAAAAGGAAAACCAGTCTAGTTATGAAGAGAAACAACAAATGTAACCAGGTCTGGTCTGGAGTACATGTATATGTCTGAGTAAAACTCTCGACATATCAAAAGATTGCGGCAGTGCATCTGGCATGCGTGCAGTACATCAAGACAAGACACGGCCGCCGCCCGGCCCTCCGGGCTTCCGGAACGGGTCTCCCAAGTTTGGGGTGGGTGACGGGAGAGTCTCGGCGCCGTATGTTCATGTGTTGATGGGATAAGAGGGTGGCCGTGCTCATTGCCCGCTCACTCGAGTACTGACACAGAAACGGGTCTCGACTTTGTCCCCTCTCATCACTATCACACTCTCACTGTGTATTGTGTGTTTTGTTCATCCGTTCCCTCGGCTGACGCACCCGACAAAGACAATTTTGGTAAACAATTAGAATATGAAAGGGGGCAGTAACCACTGCAGATGGAATCGGGAAATAATATGACGTGAACATGTAACAAATGACCCCTAGTGAGAAGGAGATAATTGGCAAGTAACGCATCAAAACAACCAAGATCCCCATAAAACCATAAAAAAACGTTGGTAGACTCACTTTAACCACCGCTCAAAGGGCCATCCAGACCATTGCGGTAATAACGAGGTCATGTTCACTCGTTCTGTTCGGAACCCGCTGTCGTTCAAAAGCCGTTCTCCGGTCCTGTAATCCACCGATATCCGCGCCCACTCTGTTGGCCGGTCCAAACAATTGGTCGATAGGGGTCGGCAAAACAGGCGCGCGGCAGTAGCTTATGGCCCCCCAGTCGATTATCGATCAGTTGAATTGCTCTTCTCCTGGATTTATGGTCGTCTTTTTCTGTTTCGGCTCTCTGCGGCGCAAAGTAAATAAGGCGGCCGATTACGCAACGAAGCTTTGGGGGTTTCTTGTTTGGGCCTTGGGATCAGGGCCAGCCGGCCGGCCGGGCAGGGCAGACGGTAAGTGAGTGAGCCGATGGTAGGTTTGCCAGTAATACTCGGGAAGAAGCAACCAGACACACTCCGCAATTACTGCAAGGAAGAATAAGACGGTGGTTTTCGTGGGCGCAGTACAGTTAAGTAGAAGAAGCCAAAATCCCTTCAAACCAGGGTGACTGGTCATGCTTTTAGAATCGAGTGGTGGCAAGCATACTGCGTATGCACGTTACTCCATCTTGCCGCAACCAGGGCATCCATGGAACAACGACCCATCGCCAATGGACCGTTTGGACCGTTTGGACCGACCGACCGACCACGTGTGCCGGGCGTCCGCAGCAACCAGTTCGGGAATACTTGAGCCGGACGGCAACAAAGTGACTGGACGGTAGTAGGTCAGAGGGAGAGGGAGAGGGAGAGGGAGAGGGAGAGAGAGAGGCCGCAGCGGTGGAGGCCTGCTGTGCTGGTCTTGGTTGCGCATACATACAAAGATAGCTCCCTTCAACAGACCTCAGCTTATTATTGGGCAGCTTGGCCATGTCCACCCTCGTGCATACATACCTACCTACCTTATGCATCTGACTGCACGTAAAAGACATGACAGGTAGAATGCTGACGGACGGCGGTGGAAGAGGAGAAATGGAAATGTCGGGGATGGAACTAGAATGAATGAATTGATGATGGGAGGGGGAAAGCTCGAGACTTGAAAGAGGGGATTAATACAATTCCTTCCTTCTCTCATCTCACTCATGATTGAAGACTCGGAAATAATAAACTCTCGGCAAATACCGAGAGTTTACAAGTTCATCACAAATTGGGAAAAGACAAAGTGTTGGTAACACTAAAAGAGGCAATGCAGTTTGAGACCCGGTGGCGAAGCCAGTATCGTCCTCCTCACCTTTGCAACCCCGACCACTCATTCAACTCACTCAACGGCGGACGGTCACCGACCGCTCGACCGACCGAGCGACTGACCAGCAGTCTGTAGTGGGTTGCAACCAGAAAAGGAACAAACTCTACTTCCAACGAACTCTTTTCACGCAAAAAATATAAGAGATGTAGTAGTCCCAGCCGCTCGGTAGGTTTCGTTTCTCCAGGCCGCCCATCTTTTTCTTCTTTTCCAATCTCTGACTGCCAGCCTCTTCCTGATGAATATGGGGATACACTACATAATATAACACACCGAATGATCGGAAGACACCAGTAAACTCGTAGTACATCAGACGAAAAGGCGGTAAAGACCTTGCAACCATCACATTGCAACTAACTGTCCTTTCTGGTAAACCCTTGCCGCAGCCATGCCGCCGCTCGCTTCGTTTGTCAGATTCTCGTAGACGAGCTGACTTCTTAATCAAATGATCATCTTGGATCAGATCTTCGAGCGATAATAGCTTCAAACAACATACTGCATGTCTTGCAGAATGTCTAGGTTGACGCGGCACCAAATAGCAGTGCCGTCGTAATAAACAGTCATCGTCATTGACTCGCCAGAGTAGGGATCGATCTTTTCAAGTACTCACCTCGAAACCACCCTAGACTAGTCTGCTCAAGACAACGAACTTCAAGGCCGCCTCGATAGACAAGCCAGGCGCAAACAAAAACATACAATGACTGTAACTATATCACGTAACGATAACTATCCAAATCGGATTTTAAACAATTAACTTGCCTCACAATAACCGCCTAGATACTTTTGACAACCGCAGGAACTTGAGGTAGAAATTCTCTAAAGATCACCAACCCAAAGAGACTCCTCATCCCGCATGTCATAGTCAGCCTTCAACACCTGCTCAACGTCAATCTCGACCGGCGGACGTTCATCCAAGTACTTCAGAGCTTCAACCGCCTTGCCGCCACAAGCCCGTTCGAGCGCCAAGAACGCAAAATGTCCTCCAACAACCGGCCTTGCCATGAAATTCGGTCCCGGGAACCCTCCAGTACCCTCAGTATCGTACAAGTCCGTCAAAGGTCGATCTTAAGTTCAGTCATTAGTAACCCGTAAATCTCTTTCTCACACCACAAAATCGAAGAAAAAACGCACCGGTAGAAGTCTCATTCACCCACTTCGCGATAACCGTGAGCATTTCCGTCCTCGTCTTCTTGCTTGCTACCGCAGCAGCAAAGAACTCCCAGTCGCTCTTAGTATACAAATGCCGCGAGTCCAAGGGCAACCCGTAGTTTTGCAGTACCGCGTGGTACCAATCGCTCTGCATCTGGTAGATCTTGCTTGGCACAAAGATCCCCTTCTCAGAGTCATCGCCGCCGCCGATAGGTTTCTGATCGCCGAGCCGGCCAGCGGACCTGGCATTTTTGCTATCCGATGGAATGTGGAAACAGAGGAGGGAATCCGCATAAAGGTTGTAGATGGTTGTCCACGAGCCATACCAGGTATACGCCAGCTTTGCGTGCGTCTCGTCTCGAGAGATGGCAAAGCCTTGCCACTTCGAAATGTACTCGTCGGCAATATCGCTGTACTCCTTGGAGGCGTCATCCTTACCAACGATGTCAGCAATTTCGCTCATGGCCTTGATGCCGATGATGCCCTTCAAGGCAAGGTTCGTGTGGTTGGCCAGCCATCCAGCAAAGTCATCAGTGGAGAGCTGGTTTGCCGGGATGAGTGACTCCCTGACAAGGTAGCCAGTCCACTGGTCCCAGAGCCTGTACGACTTTGTGAGCCACTTCTCGGCAGCCTTTGGTCCTGTCAACGCCCTAACACCTCTGCCAGAGTCAATCCCATACTGGTCCACCGATTGGATCCATTTTTTGGCCGAAGCGATCGGGTTGGCATGAACACCCGCGGATGTCGACACGAAGGCCGGGTCAGTGTCATATTTCAGAGCATTGGCCAGTGCAAGGCCCATGATGAGCATGTTTCCACACTCTTCCACGGGCATATACTCGTCCCTGCCGTCACTATGACCAGTCGCATTGGGGAAGTGGTATCCAAGGTCGTGCATGCTGTACTTATTCGGATACTGGCCGCTGAGCTGGTGCTCCAGAAGCGGTTCGAGCAGGTACGCTAACCATTTCGGGTTGGTATACAAGAAAAAGGGGAAGGCCGGGAAGATGACATCGACAGTTTGAAAGTTTCCGTTCGAAGAGATCTCCTTGAGGAAGATGATGGGGTTATCTGGAGTTCCAGCAAACTGCGTGGCCCCCAGCACCTGGCGGGCGGAAAGAGCAGCGATGTCTTGGTAGTCCTGCGAGCCAGATTCATACGCGTCATGGGCAAGCGAGTCCGAGTAGTTCCCGGCGAGGGATGCTGCTGTCTTGAAGTCATCGTAATGGTAGCTGATCAGGGCCTCGGCTGACGGAAAGTAGGATGCCCACAGCGGCTTCATCATAGTGAGTCCCCTTGCAGAGGCGAACTGAGCCACGATATCCTGGACCAGAGCAAATGTGAATACAACGCTGTCCTCTTTCGTAGAGCTCTTGGCTTTAGTCTTACTTCCCAGCTTGAACGATTTCGAAAATGCAAACACGGGCTCATCTTGCATAATACCACGGAAGGCTGGATCGACGTGGTTCTTCAGCGAACCCCTTTCGGCAAAGTGCTGCCTCAAGAGAGCGGACGTGCCGCATTGATGGTACACATCGGCTGGGCCAGAGAAATAGAAAGTTCCCCATTCGCCGCGGTTACCGAACTCAGTCAAAAGCTCTTCGTTAGTCCGGGAGACTTGCCAGGTCTTGATGGTAGTAGACGAGCGCGTCTCGGAGTTTTGCTTGGGTTCGTTCAAGGCCCATTTGATTTGGTTCCCTCTGTTCCCGCTGACCCACTCTCCATTCACATCAACGTAAACGTCAAGATCGAAGCTGCCCTCGGCCGAGACAGTAAGATACGCAGCAGGAATCGACTGTCTTAGGGTCGAGGATGGAGTGAGAGGTGAAAGAAACGAAAGCGTAAGACGAACACTGTCGTCCGACGAGCCATGGATCAAGTAGGTGAGATTCGTGGTGGAGGCATCGAATGTCGCGCCGAGGTACTGCGGATACGAGATATTGTAGAGCTGGCTAACTTTATCGACCGAGTCCTGCGGCCGTCCAAAGAGGGGATAGACTGTGCTCTGGTCGGGGACCAATGCCATCACGGAGAAGCCAACCTAGCCGACGATTCACTGGATTAGCATCACACGAACCGACTACATCCCGAACACGGCTGTCGCCGCAGTGACTTACATGGGCACCCGTCCAGAAGATCGGCCAGCTCTCCCATGGCGCCTGGCGAGCGTTGCCCAGCCAGGTGCTCAGGTAGGGATTGCGAACAATCAACGGCAGAACAGGAGGCGTGAGGGTCGATGCGCTTGCCAGAGCGGCCAACGCCAGAAAGTCGAACCGCATCTTGAAGAGTGAGGTCGAGAGCTATCCGCTAGGTAGCTAGCAACGCATGCGCTGGGATGATGCCGGTCTAAGATAAAGTTAGAGCTGAGTGGACCGGACAAGGGAGCTCGTGCTCAGGGGCTACAGTATGGAGTTCAGGTCATGGATGAGGGCTGGTGGGACATTGCTCATCCAAAAGGAGCTTTGGGAGAGGGTACGGTACACTGACTGTTCTTCAACAAAAACGAGCAGCGAGGCGTTTCATCCGATGGCAACAACGAAATGAAAGGAATTGCCCGGTCGCGGGAGATCGGGTTGCTAGGTACCTAAAGTGGTCGGCTCAGTCGTCTGAACCAGCAGCGAAGCAGATAACCGGGCAAGTAAAAAGGATGAAGAATGGCGATGATGATGAATGGGAAGTGGGAAAGGAGCTCTCGGAAAAAGAGACAGGAACTGAGCAGGATCCGTATGACGACTGTTTGGTACGGTTACCATCCCTGGACATCCGCGCTCTAGCTGTGCCGCCCCCCTCACCAAGGGAGCTGCCAGGTAGGGGTTCTCCACGATCTTGCCCAATGGTTTTGGTCATGCGCCCCGCTGCAGGGGCCGGCGGGCACTTGTGAGGGAAGCGGAGCTGAGCGGGGAGAGGCGGGGCAAGCCAATCGCTGCCAAGTGCGACGGCTTACCCCACAATTGGCATGTCTGGCCTCGGGGGCTTTTTGGGTTTGTGCTGGATCTGTGATCACCACTCCGGTCTTGGATTGCACTGCATGATGTTTGCTGCACGACGCCTGTCGTCGGCCCAAGGATTGGGTGCGGATCGTATATGTACAACATCTTTCCGTTGTTTTCGTACAGCTGTCGGGTTGTTCTTGTGGTCGATGAATCCGGACGATAAACCTATTCCGGATGGGATTCGACAACGGCGGTTGCCCTCAACACCATAAAAATACGATCCCTTTCCCAAGTATAGCTGTGCTAGGGTTTCTCGGTTCCTACACACAAAGAGGAAAGAGATATCGACGTCATTCAAGCAGAATCAATAGCTGGACATAAATTCGCCATACCACACAGCTTCAAAAGAGACGGAAGTGACAGCATATCAGTGTTCGAAAGAAGAGACCGCCGATCATGGTGTTACAGAATGTAGAAAGACGGGAGGGACGCACTTCTTACAATATCTCGCTATAGAGATCAGCTAAGCGATACAACTCGGCAGATATCAGGAACAAACAAAATGTCAATACCAGAGTTCCTGGACAGGACCGTCCAGGTGTCCTCAATATCCCTCCACACCGATTAAGGGCAGAACCGGTCCTATATCTGCCCGTGGCAGGAAGGCAATGATCTCTCCTATCTTATGGATAAATGCTACATTGCATTGCTAGCAAACATCTTAGCAAGAAAAGAGAAGGGGTATTGGTGTCCGCGGAATATCGATTCCCTGAAAAATGGAAGACTCCAGTATCAACGAACGCCAGTAAACCAAGCCCAACGAGAGACGTGGACTATTGTGATTGCCAAGAGAAGCCTCTCGAGAAAAACGAACAGAAAACCGGATGTGAGGTTGGTTCAGCCTCCGTGGAGAGTGGATACAAAGAGAATATTGTCCTTGGGTTGGATCTCATAGGTCTCTTCTCCTTCAAGCTCCCAGTCTGCGTCGTTGATGAGGACAAGAATCCCCGGACGGCTGTTATTGCGCTTCTCAGTACTTTGATATGGTGTGTTCGTATGGCGAGGGAATAACGTACATATGCTTGTCAAGAACAAAAAGCTCAACCCGAGGGTCTGTCATGAGCGTTTTGCAGAGGTGGTCAATCAAAAAGGCAATTGTAGCTGGTTTGCCTTTTTCATCGGTTGCAGGTATGGAGATTTTATGACGGCGTTGGTTTGAGAAAAGCATCTCCAAGCCACCTCTATGTGGGTTGAGCTTGTTGATTAGTATGAATATGAATGTAGTGGTAAAGTGACGGAATGTTGAATGTTGATATAAATGGGAGCTTGGAATAGGGAGTTCGCTCTTGGACTCACGAGAAGTCGACGGTTATCGGTATCATTGGAACCTCTGGAACCTCTGAAGCGACCGAAGCGTCCGCCATGATGAACGCTGCCGAATAAGAATAGTATAGTTTCCTTTAAATATGACTGCAATATTGGAGAAAAAAAACAAACAGTTATCCGACTTTGTGATGTTTTTTGTTTTCTTTTTTCTAAAAAAAGAAGGGTTCCTGGAATCCGGTGAAGAAAACGCCAATGGAGTGGAATATCTCAGTGTGTGACTCCTGTGGCGGTTGCGATCAAAGCCCCACTAAAACCTGACTTCAGTGCCTAAAAATCATTTTTCAACAGCGATATGGGCCAATCAAAAGGGTCGAAACTCAGACTCGCACTCGCTCACCACGAAACGAAACACCAAAAGGGGATGAACCAGCATCCAGGGACGAGGGCAATCAACGTATAAAAATGACAGAAATTGAGGTGAGTGTCGACACACGATATCTGTCCGCCGGGGCGAACAGGTACGCCGCTGCCGCCGACTGGGGAGAGGACGGACTGATTGCCTTTGGAGCGGACACAAACATCTGTCTTTGGGATCCAGCCGTAAGAATATTTGGCATTTATTGGGGGAGAATATTATACTAACACGACTTACAGACATCGAAAGGAATCACCAAACTTCTCAGTGGACACACAGCCCATGTAAGGGCTGTCCAGTTTCTCCCCAGACTACCAGGAGACAAGTCTACATACTTAGTCTCCGGCGGAGATGACCACTCACTTAGGGTGTGGTCCATAGACCCCGAGGCAGGGATTTCATCTTGTCATCAGACCATCCAAGATGCTCACACGGCACCTATCAACTGCCTAGCTACCCTCACTGTCACTGCCGAATCAAGGCAGGTATTATTCGTCTCTGGCGGGGCCGATGCCACAGTCAAGGTTTGGACACTGGACGCAGAAGTGCACCAAGTCTCCCTCCTCCAGACGATCAAGACAACTAGGAAATACTTTCCGCTGGCCATTGCGCTGAGCCGGCTGCCCGGAGACGGAGAATTAAATGCGGGTTGCGTCATCCTCGCAGTGGCCGGGACATCGAGTGCTATCCAGATATTCACCACAGGCGTCGACATGCAATTCAGTCTTCAAGCAAACCTCCCAGGACACGAGAACTGGATCCGCTCTCTAGACTTTGTCCGGGAGAAACCAGACTACCCGGACAGCGACCTCCTGCTAGCCTCCGCCAGCCAAGACAAGTATATCCGTCTATGGCGCGTCCACAAAGACACGGCGCTGTCCGCCTTGAACGCTACCGGCATGGACGTCTCCGCCAAGGTGCTGATGCCCGGAAACAAAATTCACAAGATCAAATCCGGTGATTCGGGCAATCACTTCTGCATCATGTTCGAGGCGCTCCTTCTCGGCCACGAGGACTGGATTTACACCGCCAGATGGGCGCGCACGGCCGGTGGTGATCTGCAACTACTCTCAGCTTCAGCCGACAATTCGCTTTCCATCTGGCAGCCGGACCAGGAGTCCGGCATCTGGATCACCGTGGCAAGACTAGGTGAGGTCAGCAGGGAAAAGGGGGCAACGACAGCAACTGGAAGTATCGGCGGTTTCTGGACCGGTCTCTGGTCGCCCACCGGGTCTTCGGTCGTCACTCTTGGCCGGACAGGTAGCTGGCGGCGCTGGGACTACAATGCCGACGAGGACATGTGGCAGCAGAACTTTGCCGTATCAGGACACACCCGAGCTGTGACAGGCATTTCGTGGTCCCGCGACGGATCGTATCTCTTGTCGACTAGCTCGGACCAGACCACCCGTCTGCACGCCGAGTGGAAAACCTCACACACTTGGCACGAGATGTCGCGCCCGCAGATCCACGGCTATGACCTCAACTGTATCGACTCCCTCGGCGTCTCCTCCTTCGTGTCGGGCGCCGACGAGAAGCTCATGCGCGTCTTCACCGAGCCAAAAGCCGTCGCGCGCATGCTAAACCATCTCACCGGGGGCGAGAGCAGGCTCATAGGTGTGGAAGACTCAGCATTGCCCGACGCAGCCAACATGCCTGTGCTCGGCCTCTCCAACAAAGCCATCGACGTGATGGACCACGACGCCGACCCCGCTCAGCAGCCCGGGGTAGATGTGCCCAACAGCAACAGCGACCGCGAAGCTTTGGATCCGGCGAGCATGGTCCGCAAGTCCGCGCTCGAGATCGACCACCCGGCCTTTGAGGAGAGTCTGAGCAGACACACGCTGTGGCCGGAGGTGGAAAAGCTCTACGGGCACGGCTACGAGATTTCGTGCCTCGCGACCAGCCACGACGGGAAACTGATTGCCAGCGCGTGCAAAGCGAGCAGTGTCAACCACGCTGTCATCCGTCTGTTTGAGACGGAGCACTGGACCGAGATCAAGCCGCCCCTGACGGCGCATTCGTTGACCGTGACGCGAATACGGTTCTCGCCGGACGACAGGCTTTTGTTAAGTGTGGGCCGCGATAGACAATGGGCGGTCTTTGAGCGGCAGCAGCAGCAGCAGCAGGAGTTGTCGGGTGATAGCACCAAGGACGGGAATTTCGGTGCGTATAGGCTCCTTCAAACGAATCCCAAGGGGCATTCGAGGATGATTCTGGATGCTGCTTGGGCGCCACTGTCCTCGATTGTTGGTGATAGTAAGAGCGTATTTGCTACTGCCGGGAGAGATAAACAGGTCAAGATATGGGTGAACAGGCAAAAGGAAGGGAAACAGGTTTTCGAGATGGCCTTGTCGGTTGCAGAGGAGCATGCAGTTACGGCGCTTGATTTTGCGCCGGCAGGAGTGGCCGGGGAGCAGCTCTGGCTTGCTGTTGGGACTGAGGGAGGTAAGCTGCTTGTGCTGGAGCTCAAGGCTGAGGGCGACGGCGTATCCGTTGTTTCCACGAACCGTGTCAAGGCGGACCTGTCGTTGCCAAAGGCTGTGACGCAGCTTGCTTGGCGGCCAGAGGTGCAGAGGAGTGAGGGCGTGAGTGAGTGTGGTCAGGGGAGAGAGCTGGCTATTGCGGGTGAGGATGGGTCTTTGAGGATATACTCGTTTCTGTCTCCTGTGGGAGAGAGATAGCATGGTATATCGTAGGTAGTACTAGGATAGAGACAACCCGCAAGGAAACCGCAATGGATGTATGGTCCTGGTTATGAAGATGTGTTGATTCTTCGTCCTGGCAGTCGGCCCCCTGATCGACATATGGACTTCTAATAACCATCCCCATATCTCTTGATTCAATCTATTGAAAACAAAAACGCCAAAAACTGGATATATACATAACACCACGCCTTCCCCGGTTCATTATTAACATTATCAACAACCGTCCACCTCTTCCGCCTGCGATACGGCAGTACCCAAGAAACCGCAATAAGTTCCTACACCGAAGCCTGGTCAGCCAACAACATCTCTGCCGGCCATCTATCATTAAATAGCCGAGCAAGTAATTCCATCTTTCTATCCCGCCATCTATCTCCCCCCCCCCCCCCCCCCCCCCCGAATCCATTCCATTCATGTGGTATCAAAGCTCCCCTTTAGCCAAACTGGCCGTTGTTTGCCCCACCGCCACAACCACTGCCTGAGTTACCACCTGCGGCGTCGTCGACCCCGATTTCACAAGTAAATTTTGCGCGACCTCGTCACCGTGCATATAGAACCAGGCGCGGTGGGCGATGAACTGGACGTGTTGCGGCAGGTAAAGGACTGTCGCAATGAAGGTGAGGGAGAAGAGGAGGAAGAAGACCGAGTCTGTGATAATACGTACAAGTGTTAGTTTTGCCGGTTTGGTTTGGGTTATGGGGTTGGGGAGTAAACGTACAAAAGACGAATTTCTCATTCGGCGTGAACATGTACACGCTTAGCGTCACCTCGAGTTGGTAGATCTTGAGCTGCAGCCATTTGCTGAACTTTTCTAGGTATCCTGCCATTTTTCTCTTTCTTTTATTCCTTCCCGGTGGTGCAAGGCAAGGGTGGAAGGTAGGGTAGGTTGGTGGGTGTCTTGCTGATGGATGGATGGATGGATCGAAAAGGGGGTTTCGCGATGCGCTCGACTTTTTCGCAATGGCTCTAACTTTGCACAAATACGTGGAATCGGATTGTTGTCTGTGATGAAAAAATGGGGTATTTGTCGCACAGTTAAAGCCGTCGGGAAAAAATGCGTAGTCGCGAATTGAGGCCGACTGGTATGAGGTGAGTAAGGTTGAGGTGCCAGATTAGATTAGACAACCGACTCTCCCGACAGCAATGCGACACCCCTGACCCGCTGGGCAGGCATGGCAGGCACCGGCTTTGCCGGGATGAACGGGGGGCTTCAGCACGGAGGCTGCGCCGCTCCCGCCAAGTCCATCGGGTGAAATGATTGGTTAATTGGATCCACCAGTTCGACATGCACCACCACTTCGCGACCATGAACATTGACCGCGTTGATAATGTACGACATGAACATGCTTGTTATTATAGCGGAGTTATAAGAAAATGCTCACAGGGCGGATAATAAATCATGCCTCTCCTCCTCCGTCGAGCATTTGGCCTTGCCGGCCATAGCAATGGCGTCCCGAAAGCAGTCGCAAGCTCCCTTCGAACCGGACCTAGATCACCAGGATCGCCACCGTCCACCACCACGTTGATGACGAGGATATCAACCGCATTCTTCACAAGCAGTCCAACTTGCTGCTTAAAAAGAAATCAGATGCCCCCGCGTCCTAAACACCCGCCAGAAGCCGATATAGAAGAATCGTTCCTCAAGGGTAGCGGTCCGGGCGGGCAAAAGATTGTACGTTCTTCTAACCTTGCCGATATTCGATATATACCTTCATATTAGACACAGACTCCCTTCTAATAACCTACCTACTCCATCCCCTATATTCTCTCCCCTTGTCCTAACCCCCCAAAAAGACAGATCAACAACATATTATACCTTCTCAGCTAATACTTCCTAAGAACAAAACCAACTCCGCCGTCCAACTAAAACACATTCCCACCGGCATAGTCGTAAAATGCCAAGAGACCCGCTCGCGCGAGCAGAACCGAAAGATCGCACGCGACCTCCTCGCCGCGAAGCTCGACATCCTCGCCAACGGCGACCAGTCCCGCACAGTGATAGTCGGCAACGTGAAGAAGAAGCGGTCCGACAGCGCCGCCAAGAAGAGTAGGAGGAAATACAAGAAACTTGCTGAAGAGAAAGAGGGAGGACAACAACAACCCAAAGAGAAAGAAGAACAAAACGAGGAGGACGATGACGACAGAACAGGAGGGTTAATAACCGAGGGAAGCTTCGAGGAAAGAGAAGGTAAACCATTTATAGAGCTAATGGAAGAAGAGGCAATATCCAAGAAGCCATCAGAAATGAGGAACGTAGGAAAAGGAGGAGGAGGAGGAGGAGGAGGAAAAGCAGCAGATCACGACGACGACGATGGAACAGGAGGGTTCACACCCACGAGAAAAGACTCAAGGATATAGTAACGATGAAGGATTTATACCATTACTACTACAAGAAGAGACAATATCCAAGACCCTACGTGGAACGAGGAACGCAGGATAAGGAGAAGGAAGAAAAAGAGGAATGAAAGCAGCAGCAGACCTGCTCAAAGGGTACGAAAAGGACGAGAATGAACTGGCGAGGGCATTCCCACAGGAAGAAAAGTCGCTAAACATAAAGCTGCCTCAATAAGAAGAACGCTTAAAAGACTTCTCAAAATTCTCCGGTGCACTGAAAAAGAGAAGAGAGAGGTTCAAGGATTGTGGAGGAAAGTATACCTAGAGCTCGATAGAGCATGCCAGAGAACTGGTCGCAACGAGTAGCTCATACCTCGAGTACCCTAGGAGCAGGCACCATGTATAGGGGTCATATTCTTCATTCCTACCTGCGTCTCGAGGTCAGAGTGCCAGACTTCACCTTATGTTTCACTGGAATTCATAGACACTTGTACTGCATCAGTCATCAAAACATTGTTCATACGTCAACTACGAAAACGGGCCGGCAGGCCCAGGGATAACTCAATCAACCACAATAGCTGAAGCGGCAAATAGCGGTGCAAGAAAAGGGTGGTAATAAAAGTGTATGAAGCAACCTCGGCATAACATTGTCCACGCCATCCATCCCGCGTACTCGCAATTCCGCCCGCCAGGAAACAAAACGGCTCCCATCATGTCTTCCAAACGAAGAACAGACGCCCCACCATGCCCTTGAAAAGGGCCAAAACTTTTCGTAAATATGGAACTCGATCAGGATACATGCACAATGCCAAAATGTTCCCTGACGTGGCCGATATGCTCGAAGTCGGCGTTCGCTCGTAACGACTGTGGATTCGTCGATCTAGTAGGCGCTGTTTGGGCAGACGTCAGCCATAGTTCGGCGGACAGACAGACATAGCCAACTTACTTTAGAAGCACTTGCGGTGCACAATGGAGGGACCGCTCTCGTCGTATTCCTGCTTGGAGATCCACATCTGCTGGAACGTCGACAGGGAAGCAAGAATAGAACCACCGATCCAGACAGAGTACTTGCGCTCGGGAGGAGCAATGATCTTGACCTTCATCGACGAGGGAGCAAGAGCAGTGATCTCCTTCTGCATACGGTCGGAGAGACCAGGGTACATGGTGGTACCACCAGACTGTGAGAGCACGTTAGTCGGGCTCGTTTGTAGAGTAAATGAGACGTAAACTTACCATGACAATGTTGCCGTACAGATCCTTTCTGACATCGACATCGCACTTCATGATTGAGTTGAAGGTAGTGACGTGAATACCGCCGCTCTCCAGACCCAGGACAGAGGGTTGGAAGAGAGCCTCGGGGGCACGGAAACGCTCGTTGCCAATAGTGATGACCTGGCCGTCAGGAAGCTCGTACGACTTCTCAAGACCCGAGCTCTGAGCCGCGGTCTGAATTTCTTGTTCGAAGTCGAGAGCAACGTAGCAGAGCTTCTCCTTGATGTCACGAACGATTTCGCGCTCGGCGGTGGTGGAGAATGTGTAGCCACGCTCAGCCAGGATCTTCATGAGGTAATCAGTCAAATCACGGCCAGCCATATCCACACGAGCAATAGCGTGGGGAAGAGCGAAACCCTCGTAGATGGGGACGACGTGGGTGACACCATCACCGGAGTCGAGCACGATACCGGTGGTACGACCGGAGGCATAAAGCGACAGGACGGCCTGGATGGAGACGTAGAAGGCGGGGGCGTTGAAGGTCTCGAAGACAATCTGCGTCATCTTCTCACGGTTGGACTTGGGGTTGATGGGCGCCTCGGTCAACAGAACGGGGTGCTCCTCGGGAGCAACACGCAGCTCGTTGTAGAAAGTGTGATGCCAGATCTTCTCCATATCATCCCAGTTGGTAACAACACCGTGCTCGATGGGGTAGCGCAGCGTGAGGATACCACGCTTGGATTGCGCCTCATCACCAACGTACGAGTCCTTTTGTCCCATACCGATCATAATGCTGGACCCATAGTCAGTTGGTTGTACATAACTTGGCAGGAACGCTGTTGAAAAGCTTACCCATGATGACGGGGGCGACCAACGATGGACGCTGAAACGAGATAGTTAGTTGGTTGTTTGTATCTTGCCAGGCCAAAAAGGCCTACGGCCGGCCCTGCAGAGCTATTTTGAAGAGGCGGTGGACTTACGGAAAACTGCACGAGGAGCATCGTCACCGGCGAAGCCGGCCTTGCACATACCCGAACTAGCCGACAGTTAGCACCACCTCCGTAAATATCATCGATGAATGTGAATTGTGTATAAGGCATCGGGAAAGCTGAAGTCGGGAGCTGGGAGCCGATTTGGGAATTGCTCCGCCAGCGAGTCGGTGAGCCGAGGACCGGGGACCGGGCTTACCCATTGTCGATAACGAGGGCGGCAACTTCTTCTGCACATTGGAAGCTCGGTCAGTACGTGTTCGTGGTCGCGCATGCATCAGGAGGACACGGATGCCCAAAGGACGTCAGTCGAAACGCTCAGGAGTTGCAACATACCCTCCATGGTGATAGATTAGGGTGGTGGTTGTGGGGAAAAGAGTCGAGATAGGTCCAAAATGGAATTGAAGAAGATAATTTCAAGCTCGTGCGATTCCCGGATCGACAGAGCAGAGGTTGATGGTAGTTTGCCTGAGACGGAGCAAAGGTCGAAAAAATTGGTGTGATGTTCGCGGGAGGTTGGAAAGGGGAGGTGATTTTAAGGTCAGCTTTTGGTTTGGGCCGGCGTGGGAGTGGGTGGATTTGAGGGGGGGGGGGAGGAAGTGCGAAGAAAGGAAGGAAAGGCTGGGCGGTGCACTCTGCACACTGCACAGCGGCAACGATGTCACAAGTGGAAATGCAGTGCCAGACACTGGACTGCAACGAATGGACAAGACCTGGCAGCAGGAATTGTGGGCTTCGGACACTGCTGCAGAGGAGATGCCAACTGGTGGGCGGGTGTGGGTGAGGAGCTGGAGCAGGACCCGGATGCACCGACGGACGGCGGGCGGCGACGGGCTGGTGGGTTTCTGGTGGGCAGGCGAGACCGCCTAATTTGGGAGGAAACAAGGGATCTTCTTGCCGCTTTAACGCTTTTTGGCAGCCATCCCCTTACTAACGAGCGAACTCGCGCATGCACGAGGTTGGGTTGGCCACCAGTCTTCGTCACTCGTTGTGGCTGGGGACCTTTTTACGACGACAAGAACAGGCAATGTTCGACGGCGGCAAGAGTCTCGATGTCGATATCTCGGGTCCAACCGTCTGTCGTCGCAGTCCTGGCCATGATATTTCGACCTTTGACATGGAAGTTAAGCCTTGACAACGACGACAGCGACGCAGGAGGAGCCTTGTGATACTGACCTCGACTATCTCGGTCTCTAGAGTCCAAATACTCTTCGTCCGATCCAACAATGTTGTCGTCAAGCAAGGCTGCGTGTTGCTGACACCGTCAGATCTTTTGTCCGACTCCATGGTGGCCATCATCCTCAGCCGGCTTCGTCTCCGAGCTTATCGGGCTGACGTACGCACATCCGTATACCTCTCTAGCTGTCATTGTTTCATGAAGCCATGAGACTGAAATTACATGACGAACTCTCTCCGTGAACCACTCTGCCAAGCAGGCAATCTCGCTATTCACTCTGAATATATCTATACTGGTACCTGACAGGCTTTCATATTCCGAGCCGGGGCCGAGTAGCCATCTTATGCTGGCGGACCACGTCCTCTGGCAGCCTTGGATCAGAGAAGGTTCGAAACAGTTTCCCAGACAAGCGACATCTTAATAGCAGCGTTAACGCCACCCTCCATTGAAGAACCGATACGCTTCCCCGCCAACGTCGAGCATGTAGCCCGCCTGCGGCTGGCCCAGGCGCCGGTGATGTCTAGTGTACGCGGCTTTCTCAGGCAGAAGTGTGCATATCGGACACAGGAGGATTCTCCGGGTTCCACCACGATCTGCTCCAGCAATCGAGCTCCATGGGTTACAGAACGGTTCGGTCTACCAGTCGGTGAAGTCGAAATAAGGGCAGACCCGGCGACACGGAACTGCAGGACCTGGTTGATGACCTTTTTTGCCCCTGCCTGAGCTCCTCGAACTGGGGAAGGATGAAGCTATAACCATCCCCACGAGAGTTCCCAATAGCGGCGACGAGGGGCAAGGTGGGGCAACTTTCCACTTTTTTCTTGTGCGTCGTGGAGGGGCAAGGGCACAGACCAGAAATCCAGAGATTGGCCAGCCAAATTTGTTGGGGGCCTTGGCTGTCACGAGCACGCGTCCAAGATATTTCATGAATCTCTTGCCAGTGACGTTCTCACTACACTGCACGCTTCTTGTTTTACGGGTTTTGCAATAGATCTATCGCATATACTTAGACTACTGCTGGAAATGCTATTCAATCGATTGAAATACGGGAGTTTTCTACTCTGATTCTGCATCGACAGGGATCGACATTTGCTGACGGTCACGCACGTGTTGGGGTGGCTTGGCCAAGTGCCGCCTAACCCGTTTCGGATGGAAATCTCGTGAAGATTCGCGAATCTCCAAACTTCCAAGTTGTAAATCAACAACGGTGCAGTACCTCATAAAGTGAAAGGTATCTCGATAAACATTCCAAAATTTCTAAGCTCTTTTCTACTATCACTTATTCAGATCAAACGACAACTCGAGTCTCAAAAGTCCGTACAACAAATCCTACCGAAAGAAGAAAAGAAGCAAGCCCAATCGCATTTCTCTCGCCCGCGCCCAAAATCACAACCCCTCCAAACCACCAAAAAGAGTCCGCCAGCCAGCCATAGCGATGGACAAAAATCTCAACAACCTCCTTAAATGGAGCATCGAAAACACCGCTCCCTCATCCACCTCCTACACCGTAACAGCAAGAGAAAACCCCTCCACGAATGAAAACACCACCACAACCGGGGCGGCCGATGTCCCCGGCGCCGCGCCGCGCCCGATCGACCCGGCGGTCATGAACGCGCTCTTCGGCGGGCCCTCAGAAGCCGAGCTCATGAAGGCCGCGATCGAAGTGATCACCTCGCCAACATCAGACGAAGTTCCCCTCGACTCCAAGCTCACAGCGTTCGACAACCTCGAGCAGCTGATCGAGTCGCTCGACAACGCCAACAACCTCGAGCCACTGGCACTCTGGTCTCCGCTCCTTTCGATGCTCGACACGGAAGAGCATCATGATCTGCGGCGCATGGCGGCCTGGTGCGTAGGTACCGCTGTGCAGAATAATGTGCGCACCCAAGAGCGGTTGCTGGCTATGGGTGGCTTGCCGAGGCTTGTGAGAGTTGCAACCAGAGAAGACGAGTACGAGAGCGTGAGACGGAAAGCGGTGTATGCGCTCAGCTCGGCGGTGAGGAATTACCAGCCTGCTATGGATGTTGTGGCGGACGAGCTGCATAAGCGCAGTGTGCATAAGGAGAAAAAGCAGGTGGATGCGACGGATATGGATGCCGTTGATGAGGTTATTAATGGGTTGAGGGAGTTGGTTGCTGCTGCCACCAAATCATAAGCAGCAGAATGGGATGTAGAACCAACGGACTGCCTCGACTATGTGGGTGGTGGTGCGGTGGGCTTTTCCGTTATATCTCTCCTGTTTCCTTATTGTTCAGACGATATGCATTCATAGGCGTTCTCGGGGGCCTCATTTCTACATGGGAGGGAAGGCAGGTAAAATTGGGAAAAGTTTGTAGCTGGTTAGCTGGGCATGGAGGATATCTATCTTGGTCTAGGCATTTTCACCATCATACGAGAAATGGAGAGGGAGATACAACAAATAGAATGGGAAATTAAGCCAGGCGTCGCTATGATATACACCTACAATCATGCCTTGTGCCAACAGAATAGTAGCTCGTCATTTTCTGTAATAGATTCGAATGATTTACTCGTGTGATGCTTATTCTGTGTTGATTCTCTCACACATTTCTCCTTCCAATGGTGGACACATGCCCCTTGACTGCCCAGTCGCTTCTGGATTTCTCTCTTTATCAAGCCCGAAGGTATAGAATATAGAGATCTATAATTCTGATCGTACAAAATAATAACAGTTGTAGCCATATACACAAGAGTAAAAGGCCTGACGTTGTAGACTACTGTTACAAGCTCCTGCAGCCTTGGCTCTTCTAGTCCCTCAACTCTCCGTAAAACGGAAGGCCCATAGCCTTCATTAATAACCTCGCGTGCCTGTCCGAAGTCGCCGTCGTCTTGATAAAGATACGACAACCCGTCAGCATCTTGCCCGGGTACATCTATAATCCGCCGTGTCAGTATCGTGACGTGGTGATAACAAGTGATTTCTAGAGGAATGCTTACATCGTGGTTGAGCTCGATCTCGGGGAACAGATGCATATGCTCGGTAGACAGACCAAACGAGAGATTACCAGAGCTGTCACCAGTGGTTCCTATTTGATAAAGAAAAAACTTGTTAGTAAGAGCGACTCCTACCACCGTTCTTGCATGTGTTAGGCGAGTGTCGACAGACAGAAAACCATACCCTTAACACCCGGCCACTCCTTGATCCGCGGCAGCACGATATGAATCAGCCGATCCAAAAACTCATACGCCTGGTTCCCGTACATGGTGCACTTGACACCCGACCTCTGGCCCTTGCGGATGCGCCAGGCCTGCACGTCCTGCTTGGTCTTGGTGATCTCGGGGAGCACACCCGTGATGGACATGAGCATCATCCGCGCCACGAGCAGGTGGTCCGGCTCGTCGGCAGCCTTGGGCGCATAGGTGGCTATCGTGATCTCTTTGATCTCGGGGATGTGGCGGAAGGTGATGTCGCGCTCCTTGAGCGTGAGCTGCGGCGAGCCGCGCGGCGCGCGCCGGTCGCGGTTCTTGAAGTAGGGCGAGTCGCCAACCCAGGAGCGCAAACGCTCGGCGGGCTCGCGGCTGGGTGTTCCGGGCGGCACGTGGTTGTAGGCGAGCGTCATCAGATCAGACGCCACCGTCGCCCGGTAGGTCTCTTTGAGTCTGGGGAGGTTGAAGGGGCCTGGGACGTAGTCTCGCGCGATCGGGTCCGACGACGGGGGCGACTGGATCGGATGCAGCGGGCCGCGATTGTACTTTGGGGGATGGTATTGATATCTAAAGACATAAGGAGATTAGGAGTTGTTGGTTCGAGAAAGGAGTGGTAGTTGGGTTGTGTGTTGTTTGTTGAACGTACCTGCTTCCGGGCAGGTTGAACTCTCTATCCGCTGCGCGCTTCCATGGTCTGAACTCCTTCTTCTCCTCGGGGCTGAGCTGGGGAGCGTCGAGGGTCGTGGTCTCGAGCTCCTCGAGTATCGCTGCTGTTACTGCCGCCGCCGAAGCAGCGGTTCGCCGTTGTGTGCACGCCGGTGCCGGGTATGCTTGGCGCGACAGCGGCGAGAGTGGAAGGCTTCGAGCCGATCTGTAGGCACCGCGGAGGCTTGCCATTGTGAGTACACACGGTAGCAGAGACCTCAATTGGCAAGGCGTAGCTTCGGGGAGGTGTCGCGGGCGTGGACTCGGGTTGGATGTCGGTGAGCTTGTGGCTGGTTGATTAACAGACTGATTCCATTTGATAGGTATCGCCCTGGGAAATTTTCTGGGACTCGACAGCTCGGGATGAACCGAAGACGGGACGTACTGCTGTTGGCCATGTGGGGCCGGCCCGGGCGATGGGGGTTAGGGTTAGCACTAGGTCGGCACCCTTTTCACCCCTATTGCACTTACATTTCAGTAGAAAGGAGCCAAAAATGTCTTTTGAATCAGCTTGTTAAGTTTCGGTTGCTTATTTGGTTAGTAATTTCATTCTGTTTGCAGTTTCGTATTGAAATTCCTCAAAGCCAATGGCGGTGATATATTCCTTCTGGTCTGGTCATAGAACTCCCGGGCGAGAGAGTGTTCAAGACGTACACCGGTGTACCTTCTACTAAAGTCAGACAAGTTGTAAAGATAGTTATACAGCCATGTAATGATGTACGAAAAGACGCCGGCCGGGACAGAAATAAATATATCGAAGGATGTGCTGGGCATGCCGATGACGAGGATCAGAACTGTAACCTCACTCTGACTTTGAAAGTGCGGATAGTAGCTTTCCATACCACCCAATACATCAGCTGCAAACATCTTGACTCAACTGCATCACGGTGAAAACAGGCGGTAAACTGAAGCAAATCCCACAACATCCACTTTGCTCTCATTCATATTCCTTTCTTCTTTTCGTTAACCAGATATCCAGCCATCAACCATTCATACCAAATCATCAGTATTGCCCTTATTATCTACCCTGTTCTTCCTCTTCTGCTTGTTACCGCCCTTGAAGTGTCTCTTCCCCGTCATCATCTGCACCTCCTTGGGATCCATGCCAGTCTCGACCGCAATCAGCTCCCTCATCTTGCGCTTACTCAGCTGCTTACCGCTCGTGAGCTCTGCTAACCTACCCTGCTCCGAGTACTTGTGGTTGAATGGCATCTTTAGATGACCTCCAGCACCAGAACCGGCTCTAAAGAAGGCTTTGTCGAGCTTCTTTGACTTGACTCCTTGCGGGGGTCGCCCCGCGGACGGTTCTCCATCAATCGAGATGTCATCTTCGTCCTCATCTCCTCCTTCTGCGAGCGCAATGGCCTCCAATGCTGCAGCAATGGCAGCCGGTCTTCTCTTTTCCGGAAGGTGATCGATATCGTAGAGCTCCTCGTTGAACTCATCCCCTTCAATATCACCGGGGGGTGGTTGGACCCAGAGGAGCTTTCCGTTGACGTAGTCTTTGAGGACATATCTCGCTGCTCTTGACTGATCTGGTTGACCCATACCTTGCGTCATGAACCCTCTGTGCCTTGCATAGGCGCTCAGAAGCTCATCTGCCGTGGGTTTGCCGGTTCCGCCTTCTTCTATAGGGCGAGTGCGTATTTGGATTGAGTATACAGCCTCCAGGAATGGTTGCGGGATTCGGCGGGCTACGAGAGTAGCAGGCCCGCTATACTCTCGGAGCTGATCGATGGGAAGGACACCGTTGCAAACAAGCTCTGCCTTGGTGCTGGCAAAATTGGGGAAGACCAGACCCGGGCAATCGCACAACATGACCTTGTCACTCAGATGGATTGTTTGGAAATGCTTCGTCTTACCAGGCGTGGACGAAACAGATACCTTCTTGGCTCCAACTAACGCGTTGATCGTAGACGACTTTCCGACATTGGGATAGCCGACCAAACCAACCTGAAGTTTACGATCCGCACCTACATTTTTGTTAGCAACTGTAGGAAATAGCACACATGTGTGGTTACTCACCCATTCCTTCCGGCGCAAATTGCAAGAATATGTTCTCCAGCTCGTCCACCGTCAGGATCCGAGTATCCGCATCCTCCCCTTCTGGATCTTCAAAGTCGTCATCGGACGAATCCTCTTCGTCCTCTGAGTCCGCAGCTGTCTGTTTCCCGCGCGAGGAACCCTCCAGACCGTTTTTCGCACCATCTTCTTCATTCAGTTCCGCCTCAATCATCTCCTTGGCCAGAGCAGCCGAAAAGAACTTGTACGCAATATTTGCCCCTTTCAGATAGTCTGCCCATGCTCTTCTCTGCTTGTACGTCATCATGTCCGCCTTGTTGATCAGGAGGAGGTTCTTCTTCTTGGAGTCAACATCCTTGACGTACGACTCGAGATCCTCAGACCGGAACATGAGAGGATTCCTGGCATCAACAATCTGCACCACCACATCTGATCGCTCGATAACTCTCCATAATTGCCTCCAGACCTCCAAATTTCTCTCAAAGGGCGTCATTAACAGGTCTTGGTTCTCCTGAAGTTCGGCAAGACCCCTCCTCCAGTTCAGAAAGCTTTCGCGCTCCATCTTGTCCAATTCCTCCGGGGTGGTCTTGGAGTCCCATTTCGGCCTCCTCGGCACCGTCAGCTTTCCCTTGTGCTCTCTATGCTTCCCTAACACTGCTCTCTCCTCGGCCGCGGAAAGGAGGTAGGGGTTGAGATTGGTTGTGTGGATGATCTTGACATTGTTCATCTTCTCGGCGGTGAAATCTGTGTCGGCCAGCTCGGCGGTTGCCAGGAACTCGTCCAGAGCGCCCTGCTCCGTGACGGATCGCATTTTGACCCATGAAGCCTCCTTCTTGTCATTGGTGATGTACTCCTCGCCAGTTGCATGGTTGATACGGGTAACGCCCGTTCCTCGCTTCCGGTCGGCGCCTTTGCCTTTGCCGAACCGGTCGTTCATAAGTGTGTTGCCGAGCCCGACGGCATTCTTGGACTTGGGTTGCGGCATCGTGGGTCGTGTCCGGAGGTGCGGCCCTTGTTAACTTTTGGATCTTTTAGATTGGGATTCGGAGGAATGGCGACTCTTTAAAATCGCTCGAATTTTGCGCAAGAAAAAAAGAAGCCAAAGGTAAGAGCGTATTTATTTGCTCCTCTACACTCGGTTGTTGTTGATTGCTGATAAATTCAGACTCATCCGAACCTGATTGAGGGGCAAATTTGCCCGCTGCTCTGCCACCCCACCTCTAGAATAGGGCAATCTTCAAGGAAATTTCATCACTGAGCGATAAGATAAGCCCTGGAAAAGTCATTGCCCCACCAGAAATATTGGGCAGGACCCCGATTTCAACCATTGCGGTCTCGTTGATTCTCCTCTTTTGCAAGCCGACGAGTGGATTAAATTGTCACTGACGCATTCTGACTTCCATACCGTCTATAGACCAAGTCACCACTTGCGATAGCAACTGTAGCCAAAATGCCGCGCGGAAAGTGGATGTAAGTCGGGTTCTGTCCGGTCCCCCTATCCGGCGCGCTGCTAACAGCTGTCTCCCCTGCAGCGACAAGAAGACGGCGACACACTTTAACTTGGTGTTTCGTCCTCAAAATGATCCTCTTATCCACGATGAGTCGGCACCGGAAATGGTGCTGAACCCGGTCCAGCGCCCTAATGCGTCGAAAGCAAAAGGTCTTGGTGACTTGGCCTCGGAGCTCGGATCCGATGCCCAGAGCATCCGCGACAACGAGGGCGAGGCGGCCAACCATGGCATTTTCTACGACGACACCGACTATGATTATATGCAGCATATGCGCGATCTAGGCCAGGGTACTGGAGGTGCTGTGTTTGTTGAGGCAAATACGGCGAGCCAGGGCAAGGGAAAGCAAAAGTTCTCTCTCGAGGACTCGCTGCGCCAGCTTGACCTGAAAAACAATGCCGAGGACCTGCTAGACAAGGAGCTCCTCCCAAACACAAATCTCCAGAGACTCACATACCAAGAGCAACAAGATGTCCCGGACGCTATCGCAGGGTTTCAGCCCGACATGGACCCGCGCCTGCGGGAGGTGCTAGAAGCGCTAGAGGACGAGGCCTATGTTGATGATGATGAGGACATATTTCAAGAACTAGCAAAGGATGCAGAGGAGCTACACCCAGACGAATTTGAAGAGTCTTACGATGACTATGATGAGGACGGATGGGAGTCGGACCACACAGCAAAACCAACCAGGGAATACAAGACCAAGGATGATGACGAAGTTCCAGATCTAGTCGACACAGGAGACGTTCCAGAGGAGGGCCCTTCAGGGGACTGGATGGAGGATTTCAAGAAGTTCAAGAATGACCAAAAGGGCGAGAAGAAGGTGAAAGCACCCGCAGCGCCGTCAGAAATCCAGTCATCCATATGGACAACGACCACGAACGGTGGCCGAAAAAAGAAGAGAAGCGGCGCCATGACGAACCCCTCCACATACTCGATGACGTCTTCGTCGCTCGTCCGCACAGAACAGCTGGGCATCTTGGACGCGCGGTTCGAGAAGCTTGAAGAGAAATATAACGCCGATATGGACGACATGGGTTCCATTTCGGCGGTGTCGACCGCCTCCACCGTACAAGGTCCGCTGAGGGCCGACTTTGATGGTATGCTGGACGAGTTTTTGGACGGCTACTCCATGAGCGGCAAGAAGAGGATGAAAAGGATGAAGTACCAAAATGGTCTAGAGCAGCTTGATGAGATCAGGAAAGGACTTGGGCCGGCGAAGGTCCGTCCGACGTTTATGTGATGATCGACCGGATCTCATAGTTTAATGCCTTGGTTACGGATGAATGAATTAAACTGACTTTGCGTTATCCTCTTTGGTGGTTTCTTCCCTAGTGACTAATGAGGTGTATTTCTCGGCTGGGAGCAGACTCAAGCTCGGTAAGAAAGAAAGGAAAGAAAAAAGCCGTTCCGACTTCGACTCGAACCAATCATCTTACAGATGAGAACAAAAGCGAAGGTGCAACGACCGGGGTCGCCGCTACACTACCAGTACGAAAGGGGGGATTTTCGTTGAAGTCAGTCTCGCTACTTCGCTGAGATTGGTTGTTGGTATTTGTGACTATATAGTCCGTTGCAAGATTCGGATTGAAGAAACACGACGAGCGGTTGGGGCAAACTGATATAGTCTAACCCACAATGTTTCAAGTGATATAATCCCTTATAGCATTTGAGAGACTGTCCCGTTTTATAGAACTCACACTGGAAATATAAATCGCTTAATGAGACCTTTAAGGTAAGAGAGGTTGTTGTCGAGCTGATATCGTGATGTCCCAGAATCGGTAACCTTTCCTGGGCGTCGTGCGAACGTAAAGGGCATCCACCGTTCTAGGTATGGCTAATGGTATCAACGGCTCAGGTGGAAGGTGTTTTGAGAGATAGACAGTGTTTAGTCCTGGGGTGGAAGTCATGAGAAGGGGTTTCATCTGCGCTGCATTACCCATATTTCAACTTTCTCCCAAGAGCCCGCCATTCCGTTGAAGATTGATGATGCAGGGTTGGATTAAGGTTACAGGCGATCAAGCGAATCTTGGCAAGGATCATCCGAGTGCTGTAGCTTGTAGGGCTCTTCACCACCGGCTGGACAATGATATTTTCTTCCATATCATACATAAAAATAAGAAGAAAAGCGATTGTTAGTATAAGATTCATATTAAATATGTATTCCACCTTTGCGAACCTATCGTGATTAAGATTGAGGCCTGGTGAGGACCACCGGATCGGGAAGCGGCTGACAGATCGTGCACAGCAGTTTACTGGCCGTGCAGCTTCAGCTTTCAGGGTTCTTTTTTGGCGGGTCCCTTAATTACGGTGACGGGATGTGGGGCAGCCCAGGCCAGAAGCCGTGCGTCAAAAGGCGCGCCAGTTGCTGCATCCATTTAGCTGGTCAGCACAATGACGTCGACGGGCAAGGAGTGCGATGGGATACTCTGGTTGGTCGGCTTCGTCACTCGTGACACAGTCCATCGTTGTGCGCCGTCTTCGTCAGACTGCCAACAGAGGCGCCTACAAAGCTCTCGAGGCCTCAAGGTAGGCCGTCATCGTTTCTGCCTTTCATAATTTCATCACGACCTGTTTTTTGGCCGATGTTGCGCGCATCAAACATATTCCCATCTTGACCATCACTCGATCTTTTGCTCTGAGTGACTTGTGTAAACCATACAAAGTTGATAGACGGCTCGATTTTCTTACCTCCACTTGGGCCATTCTCAGCTCAAAGACCTAAATCTCTCATCTCAAGCTTCGTATCCGCTTGTTGAACCTTTCAATTACCTACAACCTCTATTCAAAGCATCTCCTAGACAGGGTGAAGAGAGAACATCAACAGGCATCAACTCGAACTGCCCCGCACCGTCAACCCCAACCCGCGCGTGTTCTTGGCCAGCCCGGGCAGGGAGGCAATCAGTTCTCAAGATGGGGTCATCAGCTCTGACACAAACCACACTCGCCCCTCAGAGTAAGATAATTAACTTACCCCTTATTTGACAGGCCAGCTCACTCACTATTCAGACCATAACGGGAGAATCAAATACGCAAATGCCCAGGATCTTCCGAGCTATCCGTCCATCGGCCTAAAGAAAGACGGCGCTGCTGCCAGTACCGCTGCCACTCTGGGATGGGCAAACCAAAAGTCGCCAGAACTCTGGAAACCTGACGGCACCTCAACCTCGGCTTCCACCGCCGCCTTGCTGGCTAACGACCACAGGATGATGATGCCACTTGCCGAGAAACAGCGCGGCGCCCAAAGCTCGGCCGGATCGCAAGCAGCCATTCTTGCCGCCGGCTCAGCCCGCCGGCGCCAGCAAAACCAGTCATCGCCTCCGTCTTTATGGGGCAGTTCAGCCGCAAACCTGGCCTTCAAAGCGAATATTTCAACGTCTGCGCAGCCGTCATCGAACATGGGAACCCAGAGTCTCGCCCGACAGGGCTCCCTGCGCGCCGCGAAGGGTGCCATGGCCGGTGTTCGACCCAGATCAATGTCTTCTCCTCAACCTCCGAGACAGTCGTATCCCGACCAAGCAAATGCTGCCTCGAACGCCCTCAGTGCCGCCACTGTGGCACACCGACCATCTATGCGGACGATGGAGATTCCCATCGAAGAGGCCGGTGCCATACCCTTCACAAACATGAACAGGCAGATGTTCACCTCTCATCCACTGGTCAAGCTGGAGACAGACGAACGAAATCGAAACGATGTCTTGCATGCTTCTGCGGTTGCTATGGCCAAGCGCATGTACACGCAGCAACAGAAGATGATTGAAAACACCAAACAAGCCCACTCGCCACGTGGCCGGGCGTCGTCGTTCTCTCGCCACGGCGAGGCTAGCCCTACCAGTCTATCAGAAGACGAACCGCGGCCAATGGTTTTTGGGAATCTGCAAGAAGCAGCCTACCGGCTCGCCCAGGAGCGCCTCGCAAAGCTCCAGGACGAGCACCAGCAGAACCGGGGCCTCCAGGAGTACTACGGCTCGCCGCCGCTCCAGCGCAACAGTAAACTGGGCTCCATCCGCAACAAGCTGACCAGAAGACGGTCTTCTAGTGATGGAGACGCGATCGAAGACCAGAAGCGCTCGCACGAGATCCGCAAGCGGATGTCAATGTTTAGTAACAAGCTGGAGGAAGTTGACGAGCAAAAGCGGGCACGGGATCGGGAGGCGCTACTCGCAGCTGCTCAGCGCAACGTGAAGGCGCGTCTGCAGACCATGGATGACAAGATACGTGATGAAAACGGCGGAATTCAGCCAGCCAACAAGATGGGGGACTGGGAATGGAAGGCGCATGCAGCTGCGCAGGCGAGGTTTGATGCATCGCAGAACCATAACTATGGGAAAATTGATATTGGTGGAGGCAAGTTCATATATCGGGAAGAGGTTGACCAGATTGCTGCCAAGAAGGTCCAGCCGTTGTTGGACGAGATCAACAAGAACGCGGAAAAGGAGTATGAGCGGAGGGCGCTGCAGAAGGCGGAGGAGGAGAAGCAGAGGGAGGAGATGGAGAGGAATAAGCAGAGGGAGAGGGAGATTCAGCAGATTCACAAGAAACTGAAAGGTTTGTTCCACCCCTGGTTTCCCTCCTGAAGCAGAGTGCTTACAGTGTGTAGATCAACAAAAGGATGAAGATAAGGCCAGAAAGGCCGAGATCAAGCAGTTAGAGAAGCATCACAGAGAAGAAGCAAAGGCTGCGAAAGCGGAACAAAAACGGCTCGCTAAAGATGGGAAGCAGCAGAAGGACAACAAGGAGGTAGTTATGCCCGTCTTGGGACCCGTTATAAACCCAGAGGAAGAGAAGGGGAAAACTACTACCGAAGAAAGTAGTCCAGAAACGAAGAAAATTGAGGAGGCAGAGCATGAACATGAGGGTCATGGTCATTCTCTTATCGGCCGCTCCAGGGCGCTGTCGATCAATTTCTCCAAGAGACAGAAGCATAAAGAGTCGAAGGGGAAGGAGAAGGAGACTGCTGCTCCAGCAAAATCAACGACTACTCCTGCTGCAACTTCTGCGGCTGCGGGACCATCGGCGGTGAGCGGTGATGCGCCGCCGCTGCCGCCAGCTGCTGAAGAAACGGAATTGCCGCCCCCCGCCTCTTCCCCGACTAGGAAGGTGAAGACCTGGCTCAAGACGCGGTTCCAATATCGTCCGAGAGCGAGGTCTTCACCCGGTGTCATTGCTGGCGGAACCACCGGTGAAGGTATCGATGATGATAGCAAGGATGGCGGCGGTGCGGGATTTATAGGCGGTGCTGCACTCGCTGCTCGTCTGTCTGGATCTTCTGGAGATGAGAAGAACAAACGTGATAGCATGCGCGAAGTTGCTATGGCTGGGCGAGAAACCGCCGGTGGTGACGAACCTGGGGAAAACAGTCACTCTTCTGCAGCTGCCGCTGCCGCTGCGGGTGTAGCTGACGCTGCTGCCAGGGCTAGGCCGTTGAGTGCTGATAATGTCAGTTTACCTGGTGAGGAGGACGACGAGGAAGAAGAAGAGTTGGATGGTAAGTTTGGGAATGAGTGGAGTACTGGTGCTGCTGCTGTTGCTGTTAGGGGAAGTGAAGTGAGTAGTTTGAGCAGCAGTAGTAGCAGTAGTTTGGATCGATTTGAGGAGGCCAGGAGCGAACTTGAACGACCGGAGGAACCGCCTGGGGTTGGTGGTGGGACTACTAGTGATGGTGCTGATGATGAGGAAGAACCGTCGTCGATTTTGGAACGAGGGAGGCCGATTAGTGCCTCCATGGCTGCGAGGCCGAACAGTCCTTACCGGGAGAGTCGGTTTGCGGAGAATTTCGATGACGGGGTGTGATCAGGTATTATACCTACGAATGGGTTGGATGATGGGGGGTGCCGTCCGTGGTTTGGAGAGATTGATGAGAATGAGAAAGACGGTCAGGTCAAGGCGTGTGCTACCTATGGGGCCACGATGATGAGGGTTTGGTCGGGGTGCATGCGGGAGTATACCTACCTTACCTTAGCTACCTGATGTATATCACGTTCATCACTTTTCCTTTTCCCGTTGGCTTTTTTTTGTGGGTGAATGCGCGTTGCGTTGGGTATTCATTATAGGAATAGTAGCTACTAAGGCAGTAGCAAGCAGAAAACAAACATACATAGGGAATTGCATCATACAACTACCTCGAGTCTGTCGGATCTTGTTGAATAAACCAGATTGAATGGGTGCGTGTGATTTTAATGCCATATTTTGAGCGAAGAGGTACCTAGGCGTGCTGGGTAAGGCCATGTACACCTACCTCACCTTGATACTTCTCACGGGTCAGCAAGCATCTTATAATATGATATATCATATGTACTGGAGACAATCGACATGGTATTTTTATATCGATAAAACCCATAATATGTGCCTATCATGAGGAAGGGAAACTAAGATACGATCTGTCCCAAACCCCTTTCTTTTCATACCACCTCCAACTTCATTTACATGCCCGAAGGCATGTAACTATACCGCTACTCCGTGTCTCTCTACAACTATACTACTACAGTGATAAACAAACACCAGCCCATAGAACTCCTTTTATTTCCTTGCCTATCATAACCAAAAAAAGAAACCTCCACCTGAAATAGAAACCTACCAACCCTACTTCCTACTAATGACCTCCACGGTTCGACTCAACAACTTCCTCAATTCAGGCGTAATAACCTTTTCCTTCTCTTCCTGTACCGCTGGCGCCGCTGTCCCTGTCACCGGAGCCTTCCCTCTCCCTCTCCCGGGCGAGGCTACTCTCGCTGGTGACCCATTCGCCGCACTCCCCACCGATGATGGCGTAACACCAGTCAAATGATCTGTTGTTGATGACGAGCCACCGCTTGCAGATGAGCCCTCCCGTTGATGCGCTCCGTCTCCTAAGGTCAGTGTTCTCGGAGCCGGGAAATTTTCCTTTTTATCAATTGCGTCGACCAGACGACGGAATCGTTTGAACAGGACCTCGGCGCGGATGAGTGTCGATTCCAGGTCCATGGTGCAGGAGAGTTCGTTGACTAAGACGCAGTGTTAGTATTTTTTTTTACTCTATCAAAAGCACGAAAAGAAGGGGTAGTAGTCGGATACAAAAAGAAGGGGACGTACCATATTTCAACACTTCATCAAAATGCTTCAGATGCGTCATGATCACATCCCGATGCTTCTCCAGAATCGCCAGCGCCACAAACAAGTGAAAGCTGCTACTCAGATAGTCCGTCCACAGCACCTCCCAGAGATGTAGAACATCCATCCACTTGAACTCGCGCTTGTACCATACCAGCAGCATCCTGAAAAAGAAGAAAAAGTTCGTACTGTCGGCTGACTGCAGGTGGGCGTACAGTTTGGGGTCCATAAACTGCAGCAGGTGGTCCAACGTTAGCAGCTGCATGCGCATACCGGACTGGTCCCTTAGAAAATTGCGCTCCATGCGGTCCATAAAGTGCTTGAACCCCCAGAACGCCATAGCGTCATCCTGCAGGACCGCATAGATGGGCGCCAGCAGGTCGGACATGCCCTGGACGTAGCCTAAAGTTTTGTTGTGTTCATTGTACGTCAGGAGCATGTCTTTCAGCTGCTCCATGTGCACGTTTGTGCCGACGCTGGCAAAAGGAGATTCAGGATCGGGATGCGGCGTGTCCTCGCCTGCAAAGATGGGGACATTTCTGTCAGTCCGATGGACATCCTTTTCTGCAAGGTTCGTGGTGGGTTAGATAAAAATGGCATATTGTGGTTGGATATGTGAAAGTCATCTCTGTAAGCTTACCAATTCGAGCCCTTTGCTCCCTCCACCACTCGCCCTGCTCGCCCTCTCCACCATGGTCGATCTGCCGTTCCCACCAAGTCCCCTTGAGCTTGATATACTCGTCCCTCAGCGAGGCACTCTGTGCCTTCCGCTCATCGGCAGTGCTGTACCACTCGTACACGCCTAGCAGAAACAGCCAGGCCTCCTTACGCACGCCATCCTCCGCGTCCAACCCCCCATGGAATATCCGCTCCTTGACCTCGTCCACGGTGACCGATAGCCTGCCCGTGCGCGGGTCAAAGAATGACTTCCATTCTTTCATGGTGACCGTTCTCCTCGCCTGCTCCAGCGACAGGGCGCTCGCGCTGTCGAGCAGCTCAAACTCGCCCACGTCAGTGTCCTCCAGCTCCATGACGTCTCTGGCGGTCCAGATGCGCTGGTTCCTATCCCGCTCGCTCTGCTCCGCGATCCCCATGGCCCACCGCGCGAGATATATCCTCGCGCTGTCGAACTCCTCCTGCAGGGTCTGCACCTCCGGATTTCGTAACAGTCTCCTCATCTGCGGCGGCATCCGGGGGTTATCCAGCACATCATTCGCCGCCTGCCGCGTAAATGTGGTCACCTTGCTAAACTTTTCCATAATATTCCACCCGGTCTCCTTGATCAACTTCATAAACGGATCCATTCCAGCGTCATTACCACCGCGACCACCAGTCGCAGAAGGAGAAGACGGTCCTGCGTTACCCCTGGTACCGAGATTACTGTCTCTCCTTCCGATCGAGCTCGGCGAGCTGGCCGTCAGTTTCCCCCCAAACGCCGCACTGTCCTCGGTCGATGGCTCAACCAGATAAATATTCGGCTCGGCCAGGCTCCGCTCTATGGTGACGTAACGCTTCAGCCAGCGGAGTACCTCGTCACCGCCCCAAAACATTTCGCCGGCCTCGCCAAACGGATCGAAACTGTCACGGGTCCGCTTCTTCTTCTGCAGGATCGTGCTCTGGCACTCGCTGTCGTGGAAGAAGAGCGCGGGGAAACTGTCACCAGCGCGGCTGTTGATGATGACGCTGCCGAACCACCATCCCAGGCTTGGTGGTCTAACCAGCAGGCTGTAAATGGCGCTCACCGGGATGGCGAAGGCATAATGGCCAAGGGACCCTCGGTGGGTGGTCACGGTCGGTGGAGGCGGGACCAGGTACGACTGCTTGGGGGGCGAGTCGCCGTCGCAAAGGTCGACTTTTATGTAGATGCCGGCTGCATCGCCGAGCTGGGACTCGGGCACCCATGCCAGCAGCAAGTCGGAAGAGGCCGGCGATGCGCCGCCGGCCGAGGCTCCCGAGGAGGAAGATGTAGGGCGTCGTTCGGCGATATCGGTGGCGGTGCGAGGATGCTTCTGCTGCAGCAGGGCGATGTAGCCGGGGATGTTGTCCTTCGCGGAAGGCGTGGGGTGGATGTAGACCTTGCTCTTGGAGAAGAGCAGCTTCACGCCGCGGCCGGTCTCGGTGTGTGTGATGGTGTCGTAGTCGCCCTCCTCATCGTCGCTCATTGCGTAGAGGCTGCCTGTTGGCGATGGTGGTCGTGCTGCGGATACTGCTGCTGCTACTGAGGTCGATGCTGTTGCTGTGGCTGCTGGGGGAGAGGAAGTGGACGAAGATGATGGTTGTGGACTCGACGTCATCTTTGTGATCCTGGTCATGACGGCGATAGCGACCTATGAATAGACAATGTCACGAGCTAAGGCCTCCAACGGCGGGGCTAGGCGTGACGTGACTGTTGAAGGCGCCGCCTGACAGTTTTGATAAACGCTTCAGCTGCGGATTAAAGATGTGGCGCCAAAGTTGACTTTTCTGGCGTTTGACATCCACATGGCAGATTCAGTTCAAGTTGTATCTTGACGTGAGGGAGAATGCCAGCGGGGGTGGAATGTGGGATGATGTGGTGAGCCGTCCTCATATGGGCCGGACTCTTTAAAGAGGGCAACCCCGCGCTGGGTGAGTGAAGTCTTGGAGGGGCACCCAGACCGCCGGAGTACCCGATACTTATGACTCTGGGAGTTCGGCTCTCTTGGTTATGTATATCTACCTCAGGACAGACCAAGGCGCGGGTCACACTTCGCCTTCGGCCTCGCATGTTGAGACACTGTCGTCGTCATCTGCCACGACCAAATGAGGAGACGACGACGAGGCGTCTACGCCATCACCCAAATCATATGCGACCTTTATAAGTTTCTCTGAATTGCATCCCGAACAATTTCAATTTCTAACACTCGGTAATGCTTCTAGATTGGGCCGCATGTTTAATCCTTCATGTAATCCGTACCGACGAATAGTATTGGTCAATCCTGGTTGAAAGGTAGGCCATGGCACCACCAGGTTCATGTAGCCAACGACTTAAAGCCATACTTCCAGAAATGCAACTAGGTATACTTCATGTCAAACGTAGATTTTATTATTCGGGGCCTGTCACCATCTAGTCCACCCTATGGACATCTCGTTCTTGAACCATGGTTGTTCAGCATCAGCCGCAACTGATCGATATCCCAAGTGAGCACCGCGCTATGGAAATGTCTCCCGGATTCTAACGAGACGTGTGTCAAGCTTTATTCCAAACGCTTCGTCTGCCCGATCAAGGCGGGATTGAGCCCAGATCTGCCCCGACCAAATCATCCTGACCATGCCGGCGTTATGAACCTCGACTCTCGGTAAAGCTCGTGATCTCAGAAACAATTCCAGACAGAGATATTCTCCTCGGCCCAGCCTGATGAATCAGTGCCGGCTGCTCCTCATATGCTGTCCATATCTCCAATTTCATCGTAGTAACCAATGCTAACCCCTTCCCACATCATCTCCCAGACCGTGGACCACTCGGTAGCCCTCCTGTCCGCCGCGGGTTGCTCGGTAAACGGCTGGCAGTCCTTCCACCACCACCACCACCTCCCCCGGAATAATCATACCCACCACCACCCAACCACGGCGCGTTCGCCGACATGACAGGTGGACTATCAGTTCCCCCTCCACCATCATACATCCCGCCTGGTCCAAAACGGTCCTCATAATCCCCACCTCCGCCACCACCGCTACTTCCTCCCCATCTACTTCCACCCCCACCGCCACTCTGTTGCTGCGCAGCAGGCGGCTGAAACGGTCCTCCCGCCGCCGGGCTGGTCGTCCTAGCTCCGCCCCACAACCGCTGCTTCAATTTCTCCTGCGCGCTCGTGCCCGACGATATCGACGCCGCCGAGCTACTAGTCACGCTATCGTTCCGCCCGTACGCGCTGCTGTTGACACTGCCAGCGGTAGTAGTCTGATAGCTACCCGACCTCTGGCTGGGCAACGGCCTCGGCTGAACACCACCACTTCCTTGATCACCGCCAAGCCTATTCGTAAACGGGTTCCTCGCCTGCGGCGGCGCGGAAGCTACTCCCTGGCCTCCTCCTCTCCCTTGCCTCAAACTCGCCGGACCGTTATTATCCCACAAACTATTCAACTTGCTCCCACTACCACCACCTTGCTGTTGTCCTCCTTGTTGCTGCTGTCCTAACCCACCATACCGACTCCCAATCTGACTTTGCGACGACGCATACACAGGCTGCACAGGCGGAGGCGCCTTCGGGTCCGGCGGTAGCCAACCGGGGAACGGCTGGCCCTTCTCGGTGTAATAGTTCCTCAGCACGCGACACACATGCGTGTCGTCCTCCGTATCCCCGTCGGTGTCACCGCTGAAATAGGTGCGTTGTAGTTTGGTGATGTTTGTAGACGCGTTGGTCAGGAGGTCTTTGTACCAGGACGCCATTTTCCCTTCCCCTTTGCCTTGTTGGGTTGGTGGTGGCGTCTAGGCTTTCTTTTTTATATTCTGTAAGCCCGGTTGCGGGGCCAGCCAGTATAGTGTAAAAACCTGGCGTCGACGCTGACGTGGTGGCGCTGAGTGGTATCTCGTTCTCGGGTTTGTGTTTGTTACCTTGATCGTGAAGAAGGACTGGTTGGACGCGCAGGGTTGCCTAAGTTGTGCGGTTTGATCGTGTGGTGGACGCCGGACAATGCGAGCGATGAGATCGATGCAAGTAAATCGTCGAACTGCAGAAGATGCGACTTGTTCTGTTCGTCCAGGGAAAGCGCTATCCAAGGAGGAAACGGGAGGAGAGCGAAGCGCCTTGTGCGTAATGCAGGAAGGTTGATGATTGGGATTCCAGGTTTGGAGGGGGAGAAGTATCAAGTGGCCTCGGTGCTTGGATTTCCCTTGTTTCATGCGCCTGCTCCAGCACGGCGCAGAGTCCAGACCAAGGGCCCCCCACTTTGGTCTTTTATTATTAGCGGCACAGCATACTACGTAGTGCAGCGGCAATGCGACCAGAACTTGGACGGGAGTCAATATGTCAAGTCACTTGTCCCGGTATCGGTACCTACCTCAGGTATTTAACACCACTCAGATACATGGAAGAGATGGTGTACGAGTTACTAATGATCTGGAGCATTGTACTGAGATAACGGCCGATGCAAATTCGGGAAGGTTTATGCACAAAAGTAGAGACTATTGTTTCTCGAGGATTCTATCTGTCCTCGCTACAAACATATAGCATATACCTGGGCCTTCCAACTATTTACAGGCCGCTGATGGTCTGTTTAACGTGATCTCCTAAAGCCAGTCCATAATCAACCTAGAAGGCAAGCAACTTCTCTCTGTGTCCTTCTTCCGTCTCCGCTTCCATCTCCTTCTTCTTACGAGACTTCATCTTGACCACGCGGCCTCTCTTGCGCTTGTCACCCGCCTTCTTCTTCTTGCTGCTGGCATCCTCCTCGCTATCGTCATCGTCCTCGTCATCATCGTCTTCCTGGTCATCGCCCTCGTCACTGCCCAGCCAGTCCTCGATATCTGCAAGATCCTCGTCGCTCTCATCAAAGTCCGAGATATACTCCACCGCACCGTCCAGCTCGTCTTCGTCCTCCTCCTCAAGCTCCTCCTCGACTTCCTCATCTTCGTCTTCGATGCCCTTGTCCATGTCCTTGTCCCGGGTGCCCTCGCCTTCCGTCTCGAGCGCATTGAGAACCTTCTTCCAGATGTTGGCGTTGCAGTTCAACGGCTGATCTCCGTAGGCGCCCTGTCTCAGCCTCTCGAGGAGCTCGCGCTCGATCGTCCGTTCCAGTTTCGCAGCCACCAGTGCCTTGCGCTCTCTCGCCTCTTCGCGGTGCTTGATCTTGGGCGCCATTTTAGGGACGAGCTTCTCGCCGAGTCGTGCCTCCTCCGCGGCTATCCTGCGCATGCGGGTCGCCACCTGCACCAGTCGGGTGAGACGTTGCTTGCATTTGTGGAGGAGGAATTTGGGGAAGTATTGCAGCCGCTCTTCTATTTGCTTCAACGCCTCTTGGTAGTTCTGTGACAGCTTGATCTTCTCCCACCATTTGGCAGGCATGTGGGATCTCTCAATCTGGTTGGGTTAGGGCGTTAGCTGCCGCTCAGTGACTCTGCATAGGTTGATCCAGCTAGATGCCCTCCAGGACGTACCGTCTTGATATATAGGTACATCGTGCCCTTTTCCGATGTCCTGACGGTGGCATACCGACTGTTCGCGAGTGGGCAACTCTGCCGGTTGCAGAGGCCGCTTACTGAGTATTCATTTCTGCAGAAATTTTGTCCCTTGGTTGTCCTGCGCGTCGTATTAGCATCCGAGATTGATCTTATCGCAAGGGTGTCGATTCGACCTACTTGAGCTTGAATGCGCAAAACTGCTCTGTGACTACGAGTTAGCGAGGGGTCCCGATCAGATTGTGGACATATCGGCCATACTCACGGTTAATGATCTGCCACACGATTTCGTCAGACATGGCGTCTGAGAGTGGCTCTAGCCTGGAAGATAAGACTACCGGTCGGAATGGTAGTATTCTTCGCAACCGTGGTGGTGGAATTGTGAGATATCGTGCAGGTCGACCACTGGCTCAGGCGGAGGCGAACTTTCAAGCGTCGATGATAAAAATTTAAGAAATCGTAGAGGTCCAATTTTTTTCTTTGGGAGCAGTTCAATGCCCCACCAAAGATAATTGATTAAATTGTGGAGCTAACCAATCAATCACGATTGCTGTCGCCTGGCTTAGCTTGGCGCCCGGGATCAGTGGAGAACTGCTCAGCCCAAGGCCCCAAAGCTTCTTATTACTTCTTTCTTATCTATGGAACCGCAACTCAACACTTCGAGGAGTGTTTTGATGGAATTATTATAATCGAGCTTCGCGAAGAGCTCAACCAGACGAGCTGTTTGTTGTCCGAGGTCAATGTTCCGCTATACGCTGAGACGAGCGGCATTCAATCATATCAGAGTTTTTAGGACGCCGAATTTCTGTCAGCTTCAGCCATGTCCTGCACTTATCCACGGGAACTACTTGAAGGGCAGGTCCAGCAGGAGCTTCCATGAGTTTGGAGCCGTATCTGGGTCGGAAACCGACACGCGTGAGGCAGCAAATGACACCATTTACGCCTTATCATCGGCTCCGGGAAAAGCCGGCATAGCTGTGATCCGCGTCTCTGGATCCGGCTGTCTTGATGTAAGCTCGTTTGCTATCAATTACCGGTTATCCTGCGTTCGCTGACCTTGCACAAGGTCTACAATGGACTGTGTCCGTCAAAACCACCGCCAAAGCCTCGGTACGCCGGGGTGAGAACCCTAACTGAACCCGGCAACCGCAAAGCTGGAGGTGATGGCAACATCGTGGACTCTGACGCCCTGGTGCTCTACTTCCCTGGACCGAAAACTGTCACCGGCGAAGACGTCCTCGAGTTGCACGTCCATGGTGGCTCCGCTACCATCAAGGCGGTGCTCGGTGCCATCCCAAAATGCACCTCTCCAGAAGGTGTGATTCGCTACGCGGAACCCGGCGAATTCACAAAACGGGCATTCTTCAACAGTCGGCTGGACCTCGCCCAGGTTGAATCGCTCGGCGACACGCTCGCCGCGGAAACGGAACACCAGCGCCGAGCAGCCGTCCGTGGAAACTCGGGCGCGCTTGGGAGGACCTACGAGTCCTGGCGCGAGCAGCTGTTACTCGCGCGCGGGGAGATCGAGGCGCTTATCGACTTTTCCGAGGATCAGCACTTCGACGAGTCGCCCACAGAGCTCCTGGCCAATGTTACCAAGCTGGTCGAGGGCATCCTCCACTCAATCCGGCTGCACGAGATGGGCAGCGAGCGGAGCGAACTGCTGCGCAACGGCATCCGCATCGCCCTCCTGGGTCCACCAAATGTTGGAAAGAGCTCGTTGATGAACCTGATCGTCGGACGCGAGGCCTCTATCATCTCGTCCGAAGCGGGGACCACGCGAGATATCGTCGAAGCGAGCCTCGACATTCGAGGCTACCTGTGCTCGTTTGCCGACACGGCCGGGATCCGGACCAAGTCGGCTAGCCTAGTGCCCGGGGAAGCCGAACCGTTATCGTCATCATCCGTGATCGGCGCCATTGAGCAGGAAGGCATCCGAAGAGCGCGGAAGAAGGCTTTGGATTCTGATGTCATCATCGTGCTCGCATCCGTCGAGCCGACTCCATCCGGCGGTGACGGTGAGAGCAGCAGCCACCACATTATTTACGACCTCGAGACATTACAGTTAGCTGCGGGTGCACAGCAGTGCCTTTTGGCGATCAACAAGAGCGATGCGGTGACACCCCAGGAGTTTTCGCGGCTCGTGAAAGATTTCCAGACCTCCGTGTTGACGAGAGTCTTCGACAAGCAACAACAGCCGCCACCGGTGCTCACACTGTCCTGCAAGGCGGCCCGGGAGACGGTGGGTGCTGCTGCTGTAGGTCTGACAGAAGCACCAGGGAGTGTCCAGACCCTGATCGAGCGGCTCGTCCAATCATTCTCGTCGCTGACCTCGCTGCCTGACGACTTGCAGCACCTCCTTGGTGTAACCGAACGCCAAAAGCAGTTGCTCATCCAGTGCCGAGAACACCTCCAAGACTTTATGGACGAGGCGTCATCCACTTGGGATGACTGTGGCGCACCCGCTTGGACAGTCGGAGGCGGCAGAAAAGAGCCAGATATTGTCTTGGCCGCGGAACACTTGCGGCTTGCCGCGCAGCGGTTGGCTTCCATCACGGGGCGTGGAGAGGGTGGAGACGTGGAGGAAGTGCTCGGTGTGATTTTTGAGAAGTGAGTTTGCCCCCTTTTCCAGTCGGTGGTTTTTTCTTCTTTTTTTTCACCCTTGTTTTTGTTTTGTTTCTTTTGTTGCCTATGCATGTGTGTGTGCCTTTGTGTGTGCCCTGTTGCTGACTAGCATATTTTCGACCGGTCCAGATTCTGTGTTGGGAAATAATAGGAGAGTTGGAAAAGGACTACGGTAATAAGCCCGAGTGAGTTAGACTTAGGGCCGTGTATAATGTGCGCTGTACATAGATAAGCATACGCGTGTAATACTTAGGTACCTATGTGCTTACTGTATTTCTATATTTTCCCGGGAGAAGTTCCATAAATGTGCTCTACCAGTGCATACACGTGGTCTTTCCGCATACCCGCTTCTCACTCATCTGTACATATCCGCTAGACGCTCTTTATATTATTATTGACTGGGGAAAACTGGGGGAGGATGGCCGCGCGGTTGTATTATTATTCTTATGTAATAGCATGATGGAGAGAAACCCAAATTTCAAACTGTTGGGAAAGTGAGCGAAGGGAAGAGAAACCCAATTTTCAAGATTGCAAAGGATCGAGAGAAAAAGAGCGAGTGTAGTTAATGGTATAGTTAGCCCATTCTGATTATTTGTTTGTTGTAGTCTAAGTTTATTCTAAGAGTGTGTGTGTGTGTGTGTGTGTGTGTCCGTCTAATAAGTCTAAGATTTCTATGTAGGGTAGTGCGGCGTGAAAACCCGATTATAGAAGGAACGCTAGAAACAAATAGAAAGGTAGACGAGAGGGAACGACTGTAGAGAAGAAGAAAACACAACAGCAACAAAAAGCAGATCTTGCCACCAGAGTCATCAGTTGCCGCCTCCCATCTATCCAGTCTTTCTCTCCCCCATCTCCACAACGGAGAATATTCGTACACACCCCAGGTAATAACTAGGAAAGGTTGTCATCGTTGCCTGTTGATTTGTCTAATTCTATAGATATAAGATTTGGTAGAAAACAGAAAATGTTGTTGATAGAAAGACACAGTATAATCAAACACTGGCAGTAGCAATTTCTTTCAGCAATTTGTTGGTTGCGTTTCTGATGAATTGGTCTCCACCATCTTTGAGGATTTGTCGTCGTTGTTGTTAGTGGGCAGCCAACGAGCTGGAAAGAAGGCAAAATGAGGCTGCTGTTGCTGCTGTTTGCCATCGAGCAAGGAAATGGTGGTGTTACAGCGAAGTTGATTGTTGTTGTTGTCGTTGTTGTTGTTAACGATTTAGTTGCTGCTGGTCTTCTTATCCTCGTCGTCGTCGTCCTTGTCGTCCCTGTTTTGGAAGGGTTTGTTAGTATATGATTGTCGGTATGCTGAACAGGAGAAGATTGGCTTTGGCTTACTTGTTGTAGCCTGAGCGGCCAAAGTTGACAAACTTGTTGTCCTCCTCATCGTCGTTGCTTCCGTCCCTGGGTGGATGTTGTTAGTTATATTTGCTCTTTGTTTGTTTGATTGTGGAGTGTCATCGTCGACAACTTACTTGTTGTAGCCGGAGCGGCCATAGGCAACAGGGCAGCGGGTGGTGAAAGAAGTAGTGGCAGCCATTGCGAAGATTTGTTTGTTTTGTTTGTTTGTTTGTTGGTTGGTTGGTTGATTGGTAGGTTATTTGGTTGAGAGTCGAAGTTGGAGTTGGTGATGATGAAAGATGGTTGTTTGTTACAGAGTTGGTTGGAGAATTGTATTGTATTGATGTCTGATGCTTTGAAGCTGATGATGATAGAAAATAACAAACTTCAAGAGGGAATCCCGAGTGGTTTATATACACAAAACATCATGTCTTTGAGTCGGCACACCGGATGAGATTCTACGTATCGCAAGTTGAATGTCAGTCATCAACGCCCCCTTCTAGGTTGTTCTCGAGTACCCTCTCCCATCCCTGACGGATGCGGTCATCCTCAAGGGCCCCCAAACGTGTGGATGACATTCGGGGGCTTGTCTCGTCGCTCTCTCATCGGGCAATGCTTAGCTCCACTAGCTTGAGGTTACTGATGCAAAGCGGCCAAAAACAACTTAGCCAAGGAAGCAAAAAAGAACAATGGAAGTCGGCGCCAAGCCTGCCCATGTGGTATGGCTCTCTCTCTCTGTGCTCTCGGATTACATCTGTGTGGGTCCGAAACGAGACAACAGGACGTTGACTATGACATATCCAGAGTATACCGAGGTACCAGGTATCACGACATGGAGAGGAGGCGCTTAAGGTACTTGGGGCGACTGTTGGCAATAGCAACACTTCCGGGTTGATTTGCATTCGACACGCTAAGGTTGCCCTTAGGCAGATGCCTACGGTACCTGCGGCACACTCACTCAGAGTCTCGGTCGCTTCGTCGGGTTACATTGTGTTTTTGCTCTGTTTCAACTTCGGCTCGCCTTCACGTATACGGAGTCCGACCACCCCCCCGCCTCCCCACCCCCCCCAAAAAAAGAAAAAAGTTGCGGGAGGGTAGTCAAGGATCCAGGAGAAATAGAAAGCTAACAAAGGCCTGACATTCCAGCTCGACGGTGAGAAGTCAGCAAGCTGGAGTTAAGATGGATACGACAGCCATATTGAACCTGGCGCGCGTTGCTGTGCCACATTGACCGTCAAAGCCGACCTGGGGTGACGGGAGTCCTTCTGCAGATATGCGCGGTCCCAAGTTCAGTGCGAACTGGGCGTCCACGGGTGTTAGGTGAGATGGGTATGGGTGGATGTACCTTTGCAAGATTGGGGGGACAAAAGAACAGCAAAAAGAATCTAGCTGCCCTCCTTGATGATGACCTCAATTGGACCATGATTGGAAATTTGACCGGGCACAACATATTGTGGGCAGGCATAGGGCTGAGCAGGTGTCACCCAGACAATTTGGTGCCTGTGAAGTGCCTGGATGGCTGGAGTGCCTCTGCTGTGAGTGTGTCAGCGCCACCAAGGGAGCTGCTGTGGCTCTCGGCTTGGTAAGGTCGGGTCGGGTAGCACAAAGAATACACCGGGGCTAAGCTAGCCCGGCAAGGCGAGACATGCCCTGGAAACCCCGATGCACCGAAACCTCAATTAGGTACTCCGTACTCCGTAACCGAACATTCCTTCCCTCCAAGGCAGTCGTCGGGGATGCTTCTGTTTGTGAATTGTGATGCCTCGTCTGGCAGGAACAGTTGGACTGAAAGGAAGGTACTGGCCTGGTACTGGCCTACTGGACCTGCCGGCCATGTCACTTCTGTCAGAACTGTGACTGACCGGTGACTTCCGGATTCCTTTACCTCCGAGGGCCACTGGCAGTTCTGATTTCACCCACTTCCTTGTTTGCTGACAGTGCAGAATGGACTAGAACTACCTTAGTATACCAGAGTCCCTCGTTATTTCTTTTTATCCCAATTTATTACTTACACAATCTTTTGCTCGCTCACTTTTCCATATTTTTTCTAGACTGTTACACCCCATTCGAGCTAAACCGCCGATCATTGCTGCAGGTAAGCCCAGTCACCGGTCCCATGGTAACGTTCTGATGCTCCCGGTCGATCCGCATGCCCACCCGTTATTCCCAAACCGTCTCCTTCTGCAGTGTGCCAGTGCTCACAGCATCAGCATGGCCGGATGACAAACAGGCTATTACTAGCCCACCTAGTACAACTACTAACCATCTCACTAGGAGCTACCTTACTTGAGGACAACGGTCAAGCAGGTTCTGGCATCCGGCATCCGGTAGCGGCAGGTCAGACAGCAATGCCCGGAACAGCCCGCTCTTCGCCCTCCTTCCAGCAAAGTTGATCCATTTGTCAGGTCTTACGTACATATGCTGTACGCAGTACGCTGCTCCTACGGCGTTCTGCGTATTCCGGCGGATTTGCGTCACTGATCGGCCGGTTACAGTTGACTCAACATTACCTGGTCGTGGCGCAATCAATGGCTTTGCGGTCCTCGTTTGGGTTTCTTCTTGGATGCCCGGAGGTTGACCGCTCTTCTCGACCGGACACGGGATCCTTTACCACCACCAACACCACCAGCAAGCAGTCAGGAGCCACCAGCACAACTGAACACCAGCATTGCGGTGTGTATTGCGAGTACATTATCCGTTGCCCACGACATCAAGCATCGTGGCATAGCACCCAAGCCTCCGGGCCTCTTTGGCACATACCTTCAGTACCTATATATGCATGGGTTTACTCAGCGTGTCGTCGTTGACGGGTTTGGTATTATCTGCCAAAAAGCCCCTGCAGCCAGTCCCCGCGTTCAGGGCTCATCCACAACCCAAATCGCGACAGCCCAAGGACGTGGTTCGGATGCACTGCTGTGCCACCCAAAATTCTCCACTGCACAAGGTACCGTTACAGGGTCCTGGGTGCTCGTGTCCCGGATACAGTAGGTCCTTGAGGGCCCCTGCACCTTGCACACACCACAGCCGTTCCGTGATCGACCCAGGGCCATGGCGAATCTGGGTTGGCACTGTTGCATCGTCATAGGGCAAGCCTCAATTCAAACTGCAGCACGCAATGAGACGAGCCAGCTGCGACGCCTTGCCACGGTGCCATGACGGAACTCTCCCACTGAAAAAGTACAGTCTCATGTCTCGGCGGCTTTACCCGTGGTATAACGCCTCCCGAAGGTATTCATTCAGTTGCACGGGATCGACGCTTGTTCGCCGCAGAGCTAATTCGTGCGAACGAGACATACCTTAAGATTATCTTGCTGCCTTGCGGACACGATGATTAAGGTTGAAACGAGACTTGCAGCGGCACTTATTGACCGGATCTGGATTGGCCGTCCTTCGTCGTCCTCCCGCTGTTGCTGTGCCACACGAAATCTTCACACAACTCCCGGGCAATTCACACCCTTGCGGATATCGTACCGAGCATCTGGGTGAGGTGAGCGACGAGCTAGAAGGCTGAACGTTCTGAACCATACCCAGTCTCCACTTCATGAAGCACTTCGGCCTTCCAAAAGCTTGTCAGAATTGCTGCTACACGCGTGAGGCTAACTCACGGGTGTATACTGGATCCGGTGCACCGTTCATGGGCATCATGCTGAACGCCGAGACCAAAGATGAATAAGTCTCCTCTAGGCTCCCGTTTAGCGACTCAAAATCGTCCTGCTTCGTGTTTATTATCTGGCTTGGCATGGCTCTGTCACCACCTCTTGCCAAGCAATGTCTTGGCATGTTGTTCTCGTGCCTCTCTTGCTCGTGTATGTCGACTTGCAGTAGCCGTGTCCGACTATCTCCTAACCCAGATCGCCTTTACACACGTGTTGGGGCACACTTGCTCAGTCGATTATTCACACGGCATTCAGCCAAAGCCACCATTGGACAATAATGACCAGCCGACAGCCAGGCACGCACGCACATTGGACGGTTCTCCGTGTGCTCCTCATGTCTCTCCACAATCGACAAATCGGCCCCCTTCCCTCTTTCTATCTGACATGCCTACTATCGTCCACGTTGTCGCTTCTTTCGTCATATTCTACCCTCAGCTGCGCTCAGCTAGGACCCACCGAGGTGCGTAAACGGCTGTGCAAGCTGACATTTCTCCACAGTACACTAGAACATGAGGCACAGAGCCTAGAGGAAGCCCAAGCCATGGGAAGGGTTAACAAAAGGACACAACTGCAATCATCGTCGTGACATACGGCCCCCATCCCCCCCAGCTTCAGAAGCTATCACCACTCCCAAGAAATATGGCTGCCTAAACGGCCCGAATCGATCTGCCGCCCGGAAGCGTTTCGTTAATTGAATCCCTTACCTCACGCCCAAGTAAAGCATTGTTGGATTGAGGCTCAAGTACTAACACATTCGAGGTTGACGGCATCCCCGGTTTTGGAGTGCAGACTTGACGCGGGGTTCGAGAACTTGGCAAAGGTTTCTCAGCGACGAGCCGTGCTTCACTTACGGGGCGTGCGCTTGGAGCCCTCTCCAACTTCACCCAGGACCCCTTGATACACCCAGAAGCGTAACTACACGATATCTGCATTGGCGAGGTCGACTGCCGTTGGCGGAAGGAATGGGCGACTTTTGCTTCCTTGGCAATATTACCTGGCGAAATAGCATGCGAGGCGCCTCCCACCGTGGAAGATCGAGCACAGAGACCACCGCCCTAAAGGCTCAGTGTTCTATCTCGTTGACGGAGAGGAGGCGCTGTGTATTGATATGGTCGAGGGTGCTTACTACAGGCCGAGATTATCGTTTTCCTTGGAAGCAGAAATGCTCGATATGACAACACCTCCCAAGTGACGAAGTCGAATATTCCTATCAACAATGCCGATACCCCATGGAGGGTTTGAGTCGGCCGTACCGAATCAAGCATCAACAGCGTTGAACCAAGATTGGCTACCGTTCTCGAGCCTTTGGAATCAGCCCGGTGGAAATGAGCACTACTATTCACACCACCTTTGATATGTTGCTAAGAAATAGTGCTCTTGTCGACCAATGCCGAAGGTCGGCTTTTCGTCTGTACTCTGTAGTCGGTAGGGTTGATCGAGCCAACAAAAAGAATGTCCCCCATGTAGACGATGAAGACCATCGGAGCGCCCGTGTCCATCACTGACTGGCCGGCTCGAATTTTCAGAAACTTGCGCAAGGTACTACGAGCATAGTGATACCATTCTGGACGCTTCAGGCAAGCCTGTCTTGCGTTGAGGTGGTTCGACTGAGAGGATGGTTGGGTGACCCGGAAAGACCGTCCCGTCTGGATGCTATACCAGAGAGCCGCGTGACTTGTGATAAGATGCTCACAACCACATACAAGACAGACGGATGGAATAGGGGCCTGGTCATTGGGGGTAGGATGGCCCGTATAGGAGAGTAGGCATGCTGAATGTCGACTTGTAAGCCGAAGCTCCTCTGCTTTTCACCCGTCCGGGCAAGGTAGGTTGGCAGGCAGCAGTATTTGAAACAACCGAGAGTTCCCGGATTATGACTGAGGACAAAGAAACGAGGAGTTCGCGTTTCTGATTGCGTCGGTGGTTCAGCACGACATCAGGTTGCGTGATGTGTTTGTTGTTGGATGATCTAATTCAGTTCAGGTTGACATGTCCCAATCTTGAAAGTCTCGGTTGTTCCCGCTTATTGGAAGCCAAGTGAAAACTTAAGTGCATCTAAGGGGGGGACTTTCCATGTCAACCCTCCGAGGTCTGGGCGGCGATGCGGCGCCGGACGTGGTTGCTGGATCCCGGACCGGACCGCGTCTTCTTTCTCGGTAGGTTTAGTGCTTGGCTTCCCTTTTGGCACACTTTGACGGGCAGGGGGGTTCCCCTGGTCTGCGAAGGTATAGCCACTGTGCGGACCTAGTGGGTTTGTCGCTAATTCGCGGGTGTTTTGTGGTGCCTTCACCAAATCGCGACTGGCCCGCACTGTACAAAGTACAAAGGAAAGAGCGGAGGTCGGCTCCTGCACCACACCGGGCCAAGCCAAAAATGCCAGTGCCCAGCTTCCCTAGCGTCGAAAGCAACCTGGAGCTGCACATTTTCCGCAAGGCCAGCCAGCGGCTTTTTGTTCCTGAGCCTCACGAACATCCACCTGCCTGTCAGTCACCCACTCACCACCCGCACACCTTAACCTAAACCTGACCTCTCCAATCCAATCCACCTCTCCTTTCCTCTTGCCAGCGCCTCACGCTTTTGGACTTGTGGCTTCGATGATGGCCTGTGTTTTTTGTGGTTGACAAACTCCAAGTCGTTCCTTTGGGATCTGTTCCTTCCCTTTTCGGGGTTCTATTCTGCTTTCTCCTTTCCTTTACCTTTGGGTTGCTGCTACCCTTGTTCGCAACCTCCTGCCATCCCGCCCAGGGTCTGCTCCGCGTGCTTTGTCTCTTCCGTCCGCTACCTCCACCGACACGCACACACACCATCCCAATTCCTGTCTTCTAGCCATCCTTCGCGCATCTCCTACACACGAACAATCCCCACACGAACGATCGACCCGCGTCCTGTTTCGAGCTCCACCATTAAACATCGTCGTCCCGCCCCCCCCGGCCAGGTGAAGAAAAAGTGGGAAAGGGACCACGCCAAAGCACACCAGGACCTTGCCCGTGTTTGTCGCCTTGATCACTGTGGGACCCCTCCAATTGTCGACGGCATGACCGCCACGATGTCGGGTAAGTCGCCAGTCTTCTTGTCTTTTAGCCACCCCGGTTTGCTTTGCCGTTTTGCGCATTGTTCTCCTCTGTCTGTACAGCTCTTGTTTGTCACCTCCAGGTCAATCCGGCTCCCAGCACTCCAAGCGGTCTTCCCATCTCTCGCCTCCTATCCCAAGCTGCCTGCTGCTCCCGTATACTGCGAACGCTTGTTGATTTGCGAAACGACTTGCCTGCTATTCTCGTCTAAGTTTGGGGACCTTATTGTGCGCAGCAGTTGCTAATCTTGTCATGGCAGTTCCCGTTGAGGAACCCTGGATCGACACCCAGGTCGTGTAAGTTGTCTCCCATAAGCTGTTGATGGTCTACAGACTACCGGATTGCTGATCTTGAGTAAAATAGGACCCATCCTGTCTCCGAGCTCCGAGACTGCGCGATTGTCGTTGACGCGAGCTTTTACCTTAAACTCATGCTCAATACCCATCCATCCAACGAGCCACTCCTCACAGCCCTCGGCGGCCCAACTGGCCTCAAGCATCATCTCGAGGAAGACTTGGACCAGTGGACGACGCATAATGTGACGCCGTTCTTCGTCTTTGACGGACAGTCGATCACAGGCCAGGATGAGGTCACGCTCAAACGCGGGCGCGAGGCAGTTGAGAAGACCAACATTGCCTGGGAAATGTATTTCAACAATAGGGCCGAAGAGGCCGTTAGCGCATTTGGAGCGATAGAGGGCATGCTTTTCCCTTCAACTGAGCCATACGGGTGCTTCTGGCTAACATGACTAGGCCTCTATCGTACCCAGAACCTCTACCCCATTCTCCAATCATTGCTGAAGGAGCGGAACCTTCACTTCTTGGTTGCTCCGTATAGTGCTGCTGCGCAGGTGAGCCGTTGAAATCAGTCAACGTATCGTTATTTGTCTACTGACGTGTTCGGTAGATTGCGTATTTTGACATGCTTGACTCGGATCAATGCGCCGGTATCATGGGATCATTGGAGCTCATGCTGTATCCCATCAACGATAGTATTATCAGGTGCATCGACTGGGAGTCCGGAAGGGTTTCGTCGGTCTCCAAAAAACACGTCATGAAGGCGTTGAACGTCAGGGAGTCGCTGTTTATTGACGGTTTTTTGATGACGGGCACAAGCTTCCTCCCTCCGTTCCCCGCCCTTCCAGACTCTTCGCTTGTCAAGACCCAGCCGTATAGTATCTGGGATGCGGTCAACATGCTACGAGCCTCGGAGAAGTCGGTAGCGTTGACCTGCAACACCTATCACGACATCTTGAAGTCACAGGACCCTAACTGGCAGGACAAGTACTTCAAAGCACGTATGATTGTCAATCACTTCATTTATATCGCAGAGAGTGGCGAGGTGAAGGTTCACGACTATGAGCGCCTCACCAAAGATAACCATGAGTATTTGGGCTTTCAGCTTCCGTCAGAGCTGTTCCACTATCTCAACGTCGGTTTGATTGGGCCGCGTGTTCTCACCTGGATTACCCATGGCCAGTTGTATGTTCTGCCAACCATGGATGGAGTGGCCACAGACGAATACAGGAAACTGGTGCAAGCCCAAGTTGTTCCAATCAAGGAGGCAGCACTCGGCTTGCTTATGCCTCGACTGCATCGCGGTATAGGGTACAAGAATATCACCATGAAGGTTTGGTACGACCGCAACTTCTCCTATACGGTCTGGAATCTCCATGAAGTCAAGCCAGATTTCGCCCCCCAGGTTGGCAGCTGGAATATCAAGGAGTCCACGATTAAGGAGCACTTCCCTCAGTTTTCACATGGCTCCATTGTGTCTGAGGTGCTCTCACTTAGGAACCCGGACTTTGTGGCGAAAACTCTCTGGCCCTGGAAGGAGAAAATCCGAGGTCTGGATTCTGCTGCCATCATCAAGTCGATCACCATCTGGAGATACCTCCATGTCCGGGGCTACGCCAACGATCAGCACGAGCTCACCCCTTGGGGGAAAGCACTGGCAGCAGCTATGGCCGCGTTTGAGCCCACGTCGAAGAAATACGCCGATGTGCCGAACCTTTTTGAGGCGGTTATTGTTGCCTTCGAGCTGCTCCGTTTTGGCCTTCTCAGCGCACGAAACCCGCATGAAGAGCTCCACGGTTTGCCTATGCACGGCACCGAAGAGGACAGGGCCAATCTGCTGCTCATCTCCCGATGTGCCACGATGCTCAAGCTCCGCCACCAAGATACTGGATATACCGGTCCGCTGAGCAAAAATTTCCTCGTGTTCGGGTCCATGGCGTCGGAGGTTCGCTCTGCCAATCGTGATCTCATCGAGGCAATTCTAGCTTCCATGTTCATGTATGCACAGGCTCAGCGTAAGCGGGACGACAGCTGGCAGATCAGCCATGAGTATGTGCCTTCACATATAAAATTCAAATGACCATTTGCTAACCGTATGTTCTGCAGGCTTCCTTTCCTCAACAACCCCGACGTTGCACTGGGTATTGCAGTCAAGACCTACCTGGACGAGGTCAACCCCACAGATAGCGCCGAAGTTAAGGCGGCAAATTTGGAAGCATACCCCAAAATCTATGTACCGCATGCCGCGGCGTTTTCGGAGGACTTTGAGATTGCCTGCAACTTCTTCAACGCCATCCACGCTGGTGTTAAGGCGCTGGATGGCACCAAAGAAATTTCGCCAGTGGACCGGGCGACGTGGGATAAGGCGGCGAGGTACCTCGAGCTGCGGCTTTGAAGACAGGTCTGGACGTCGTTTGCTTGGTTGAATCGAAATACTAGGGGAACTAACCAGGCAGTGATATCTGCGGTTGGTGACAAAAAGAGACAGGCAGATAAGATAGCAGGAAGTGGGAGAAACTGCAAAAGCGCGACAGATATGACTATTGCCTGGTGGGTAGATATTTATCGTGAACGCAGAGCATGGGTACCAGGTAGTCAAGTAGGCAGATCGTGTAGCAGGTGCTTAGTGATAATGTCCGTCGAGTACCGCTGATTGTACCTCGCAGGTTGTATGCTGTGTGAAGTCCCAAAGTTGTTTGCCCATCCTAAGCACCTCCCCTGTCATCCGCTGAAACTTTTGTACCTCAAATTATTTTGTGAATAGCGGTCGCCAATCTTACTTAAGTGTACTGCCAACTTTTACGTCTGTCAGTTCTCGACGAACCTCGCCTACCGATAGATAAGTACCTAGGGTATCCAGGTTACGTGTTTCGCATTCATAATCTGGCAAAATTTTACCTACCTCCTGACCCGTCTCGGTATGACGATGTCAAACCATGGCTCCAAGACAAATTGATTGAAGAAAAATTCTGATATATATAGGTATGTATATTCACACACACACAGACACAGACGCACTCACTCACATACTGTGTACAAAAATCATAACTCGTCCCTCACATGTCCTCCCTGCGGAGAATCAGGGGCAGATAAATCGTCCATAGCCATGATCTTGACGACCAGGCTCGTCCATCCGGTAAAGTGCTGCGTGCGCTGTCCTTTACCCGTCTCAGGGTTATATTGCTCCCAGGCGAAGCCCGTCTCCTCCCAGCTGGCGTAGACGGTGTCGACGAGGTTCTTGCGTAGGCGCGAGTACAGGTCGCGAGCGGTTCCCCTGTGCGGGCCTTCTTGGGTTGCGATGTTCTTACAAAAGTTAGTTTGTTCATACCTATGTAGAAAGGTGTCTTGGTTGGGGATATGTATGGGTATGAATATACTCACATAAAGCTGCACAACCGCCAGATAGTTGATGTTAATCCACACGGGACTACGCCAGTAGTTCTCGGCCGTGCCGTAAAACTCGTCCTTCTTGCTTAGACTCCTCAGGCCGTGAGGGCTAAACAGCTCGTCCTCATCACCCAAGAGAGCCAGCAGTTTGCCCAGCTTGGGGTTATCGGGCTTGAGCAGGCCCGTCAGGAAAGGGAAGAGCGAGATGTACCCCTTGTGACACACGAGCTTATTCTCCTCGAAATCGTCGATCGTCGCGTCGCAATAGCAACCGTCCGGTTCCGACCAGTGCAGGTCGTCAAGGTTGTGCTCGATCGCGTCGAGAATCTGCTTGTACTCCTCGGCATCAGACGTCAACCCGACCGCATCGGCGATGTTAGTCAGCGATTTCGCCATCATACCCATCCAGGACATGAGGTCGACGTGCAGCTCGCCCGGGTGCGGCGGCTGCGGGCGCGGGTAGTCGTCCAGCCCGCTGGTCAGGCAGTGCGAGACGGTGCGGCCGCGCCACCGGTACGCCTCCTTGGAGGAGTAGACCTCGCGGTCGTACGACTTGATGTCGCCGCGCTGCGTCCTGCGGAACCAGTCGAACTGTTTCTTGAGCAGAGGGTACAGCTTGCGGAGGTGCTCGAGGCCGACCTCGGGGTTGTCGATCGACGACGTGGACAGGGTGATGCCTTGCGAGAGGTGTTCGCGCGCGGCGGGCATGCTACCGTTGGTCTTGCGGAGCTTGTCGACAAAGGCGTCCAAAACCAGAAGCAGAGTGGGTGGGTTAGCGTAGTGCGGATACTGGGTCTGGAACTCTTGAGGCACCTTGCTGCGCGCCTCTTCGCCGAGGATCTGCTCGCGCCCAATCCAGCCGTCGTCGTCCATCAAGTTGAACCAGTTCTTGACGATCTCCATCGTCAGATCGATATCCCAGTCGGCAATGGGCATCAAATGGAAGCCCTCGTCCCAGAGGAACCCGCGCGGGAAGAAGGGCCGCGACGGAATGCTGGTAAAGAGCTCGTACGGCCCTTCATTGGTCTCCTGCTTGCGCGCCCTAGCCTCGGCCGTCTCCTCCCAGAACCCCTCGTTCTCCTCGTCGTACTCGGGTGCATAGGACCGGTCCACCAGCGCGTGGCCGTAGAAGTACCCGATGCCGCCGATGAGATTGGAGAACATGCTCCGGCCAAACTTCTTGTACTTGTCGGCCGTGAAGGGCGCCTTGAAGGAGAAGACGCTAGAGAAGCGTTCGCCGAACGACTCTGTCGTCTCCTTGATCTCTCGGGTCAGATCTACGTTCGTGATATCCTTACCCGCCGATTCGCTAGAGAAGAGGATATCGAACTCGAAGCTGCCCTCAAATATCTTCTGGATGATCTGGATATTCCCGGCCCCCGGGCGGTTGGTGAGCTGGTACACCTGCCACGGCGGCGGCGGGTCATTGCTGTCGTACTTGTTCTCCACCAGCCAGTCGACGCCCTCCTTGAGCTGCTTGAACACGATCGGCTTGGCCTGCCAGACCACCTCGTCGGGCAGTGTGAGGGACTGCACGACCGTCTGGCCCGGTCCACGAAATTGCGAGAGCGTGTGGTCGCTGGTGGGCTGAGTCCCAGCGCCTTTGGTAACCACGAGTTTGTATTTCCCCAGCGCGTCAGACGCGCCCTTGAGAGTGACGTCGTCCTCGTAGCCATGCTCGTTGTCGCCCTCGACAGCTTCGAGTTCGCTTCCCAGGCCGCCTTCCTGAGTAACATACAGAATGACGATGGTCTTGCGGTCCTTGGGCGCATCGTCGTTCAGCTCGCCTTTTATCCGCGCAGCCCAACTGCCTCCGTGTGCGCCGCCGGGGACCTTGACGAAGGAGGTGGTGATGTCGATGCCGTTCTCGATGTCGTGGATGGACTGGACGCCGCCCCTTCTAGTGTCGTATTCGTTCCAGCCATACCCCTTCATGCCTTCATTTTGTTCGCAGGTGTATCGGACAGCTGCGCATGGGAGCGCAAACGCTAATGTTAGTCTGTGACGGAAATAATAAAGGGGGAAGAAGGGGGGGGGGGGTTGTGTGGCTGGACAAACACTGCTGGAAATCCGAATATGTATCGACCTTGCCCCACATCAAACCGGTCATCAGACTCTTCGGAATCCTAGGCCGGACGCCAAAGTAAAGGTTGGGTCGATACGGGCCCCATAGCAGACTCTGATTATTCTGGCGGGCGATCTCGTTGTTAAGGATGTATTCGTCTTCTGCTGATGCCGATGCCGCAACGAGCGATGGCGCAAAGAGCAATAGTGCACTCCAGCAGCACGCGAGCGCGAACAAAAAGCTCAGTTGACGACCTTGCGCCACCATGACTTCATTAATGAAAAAGTCCTGGTTTTGTTGATTTTAGGACTTGACCATCGTGAACTGAAAGCTTGGAGTGTGAACACGTTGAGCTTGGCGGAGCTTTCGATAACTGTCCGTCCCCGGTTGAAACATGTGGCTTGACCTCTGCTGCAGGGGTTGAGATGAGGCTAGCACAAGGGTTCAACGCTGGGGGTGGGGCTTGAATCTCGGCCCCGCTTGGCCTGACATCGGAGGAGATCGAGCCGCAAACTGAGACGCCCCGGGGACGGGCCGCATTCGCCACTATGATTTTGGCGTTATTCCTTACCGCTCCGGCCCGGCTACGGTTCCGCAAAAAACACTTCGGATGAGATCCGATGGCTCATATTGGAAACTTAATCGGTATCTCGGTTCAATTCCGGTCGCGTAGTGAAATTCTAAAATACACGCCTAATGGTAAAATAAATACCCCGTAAATAATATAAGAAGATGCTTCTAAATCGGATATTCAAAACGCCCAAGGTATATATATCTCCCTTTGAAACGACACTGATCTTCAGCCTTGTCGGCGTCTTGCTATACCGCGTTGCTGTCCCAATGCCCCTGGAGGTGTCCTGCGGATTTGAATAGCTCGCTTGCAATTACCTCCTAATGTTTGCTTGGTTAAGCAAACCTGGAATCGGGTGATCGGAGTACCTGGAAGCTTTACTGGTGCGAGAAACTCCAAGATACACCGCAGGTACATAGTTGTACCAACATCTACCTCGCGAAAACCTTACTTCCAAATATCAATGATATGCGGTCGCCAATTTGGGTATGTCGTCAGTATTAGGACAAGTGTAGGCCGCAAACTTGCGTTCAAAGAGTCCAAGACCTCATCAACCAGCATACTGAAATCACATGTCAGCTGCTTGAGACTGATGTCTTCTCTAAATGATCGTGCCTCAGGTGCGAATAAGGAAAAGGGGTCGAGTCGAAGGCACATAGCATCTGTCATCAGATTATGTGCTCCGCTTCCCAACGTGTCCCGCGCCGATGTTGGTCATTCAGACTCATCTTCGTTTCTCTACTTCAGTATCCACGACGATCTGTCTCCCCGCATCCCTCCTTGCCGCTATCACCACTTCGCTCTGGTGCTAGGTGCTCTCAAAATGCCCCCTTCATCGCGATCGGTCGAATCTTCCCCCGAGGGAGGTGACAGCGGCAGCCTGCCATCCGGGTCAGGCGGCATAGCATCCGGTATTGCCATTTCCTTATCGTCTCTCGAACCAGATTGTTAACAGCCTTGGTCGGTCGCAGCCTCGATGTCCAGTTCAACGCAGGAACAGAACCCTCGGCGTTCTCCGCTGGGTATCTTCCGCAGAGGTGTGGCGAGAGGGTAAGAGTGCTTTCCCTGGCAGGCAAGTCGTCATGTCGTCAAGCGCTAGGAATCGAGTTACTCCGCCAACCAGATTGTCGTGGGTTCATCGGTCGCCGCTTGCAGCAGAGCCCGGCATTGGCTTGAGGCTTGAAGGATAGAAGTTGAGGGAGTCAATATTGCAATCAACCTACTCTCGTGTATGCATATCCAGTAAAAAAACCCGGCTGTGTCGGTCAGGCCCTGTACACTTCCGAGCCTTGGTTGGTCTTCGAAGCCTATAGGCCACCCCGTATAAGGTGTTGGTGGATGTTGCTCCTTCTGGTGAGGTCAGAAGTCACCTCTCCCGATGTAGTCTGCGCTTGTCGGTCCACCAACCTGGCGGCTCTTGTTCCGTCATGCGGGCTCGAGATGGGTTCATCGGCCACTGAGATCGGCCATCTCCAGTGGCGGTGTGGGTAGCATAATCCCGATACACTGCATTCTGGAAAGAAAATTCCATGTATGGAAAGGACACGTTGGAGAGAGTCAGAGATACACACGCGGGGGGCAGTGCAATTTTTGATAGAAGAAAATGTACATGTGCTTGGACGGCAGGACGGGAGAGGGGAAAGGGGAAAGGGGGAGGCGCCTAGGGTAGCACATGGGGGAAAGCTCTGGATTCTGGAGGAAGCTTTGAGAGGGGGTTATGCAGGTGGATGTTCAGCTCGTGGAGAAGACGGGACTGGCTTGGGTCCTGCAGATAGACGGTTGTTCGGTGTGAAGAGGCACAAGTTAGCAACTGATCAGACTCTGGTGGCTGCAGATGGATCCCGTCATGGGCTTCTGTACGCGGAAGATTTCCGAACGGCCAAGTACGGCAGCCTAGCGCCGGGAATGGTCGGTGATATGTCGCAGCTACATGAGTCTTGTGGGCGGTGGAATTAGAAGCCGATCGGTGGTATGCTGTGATTCTTGGTGAATTTGTTAGGGCCTCTTTGGTTCCCAGATTTGGGGCACCATTTCCAGTAACAGCCAACTTCTGAAATTTCTTATTTTGCGTTCGGTTAGTCCAGTTAAGAATTCACCAGTAAAAGCCAAAATCTGGTGAATTCTGGGCAAAATCTAGAAACCTGCAGATTAAGTGCATAAAGGCTGCATCCGACCAATTAGAGAGTACGATTTAACTTCTGGTCTTACTGTAGAAAAAAGTCTAGTTAAACCGCATTTTCCGATAAAAAGACAGAGAATAAGAGAACGAAAGATAAAAAGGTAGAGGATCGGACTTCCCTAAGTTTCAAATTCGACATACGTACGTCATTTTATCGTAAAAGTCAAAGTTAAGCCTGCATTCCGAGACGCAACTAGTAGGCTAGATACATAAGGTAACTAGCCAAACTATGCATTACTGGAGCCAACTTCTGGCGCGCAGTAAAGTCTTAATTTCCACACTTCTGGTCTGGGAAATCTGGCAACCAAAGAGGCCCTTAAGCTTGATGATCCTCAACTGCTTGTCAGTTGTCTGTACCCCACACCGCCGTAGCGCTAGCGAGCTGAAACGGCCTGGCTTCACGCAGCTAAAGCTCGGGCTCCCGCGATCAACACAGCCCTGAAAGTGGATTCTTCTGCTGGACCGACCGACCTCCCCCGCAGCGCCATCTCCACCTTCCACCAGTTCAGTGACTTCACCTCACCTTTGGGATCAGATCCGGCCGTCGGTGAGAGAGAGGCTCGTCAGCTGCATTCCCCGACGGCACATACACATATCCATGTGGATGGTCGGATCTAGGAAGCACAGAGCAAGTAATTCGGAAAAGGCACATAAATCGATAAAGGCGGTGGCTGTGCAGTTACCCTTCATATGCCGAACCGCCATTCCCATTCCCACGAGGTACAACGCCGTTACGCTGCTGCTCTCCTTGCAATGGAAATCTCGTATCACCGATCCAGCAAGCGAAAGCACCAAACAACGCCTCAAGTCACGTTATCTCGCGATATGGATCCTTTTTCGAGCGGAGGCTACAACCCACCAAACTTCGAAGCTGGCCGGTACCGAACGCTTCAACAGGCGCGCAGCCGCAGCCCAGCCCTTCCAGATTGATCGGGGCAAGAGATGCCCCTGCCCCGCTTCTTCCCACTTACACATGCTTCGAATTCTTTCGGGACCCCATCTCCCACCGCCCGGATACTAGTAGTCTACTGAGTGGCGGTATCGATAACCGTCAAGGCCATGGATTGCAGAATCCGTCCGTCATGCAGATGAAATACATAAAGACGTTTGACACGGCGCAACTGGTTGCTCCATCTCCATCTTGCAGCCCACCAGCGCCCAGCAAGGCTACCAATCTGGTTGTTTTCTGGACATGGGTTCGTCCGAGTGAGGAATCTTTGCATGCATGCGAGAGCAACACAGCAGAAAATCCAATATCGGATTCAAGTACCTAGGTGCACGCAAGTCGGGACGTTGCCTGTCTGCTGCAAGAGCCTCCTCCAAGGGGTCGGTGACTGATGAGTGATAGACGTACATCATACGAACTGCGCTTGCACTCACTGCATTTGGTCCAGTGACGTTGGTTGCGTAGGTGGTGTGCGTGCCTGCATACCTCTGCATATCGCATGCAATGCTTTCTCCTAATCCATGGGACGGACGAAAGTCCTGTCTCACATAAAGTATACTAACATTTTGGGGAAAGGGGTTACGTATTACCTTTGCTAAACACATGTGAAATTATACCAACAAGGCACGCAGGCAGACAGGCAGACAGGCAGCAATATTCGTCGTTCGTATATCACCACGTAGGACCCCGTCCGATTATTAATCGCAATGTTAACGAACAAAGCAGAAAGAGTCATTAAAAAGAGAAAAAGAAACAAGGCTAGAGGAAGGTACGGAGTATGAAGGAGAAAGATGCTATAACAACCCTAACCCCTATCTTTTCAACCGCACTGCAGTCCGTCTTGAGTGCAATGAAGTTGAATCAGGGCTCGGATAGTTTTGAAGGAGTGATCCGAATCCCTTCAAGCCACAATATACAGAAGAACTTCCACCTTCTATCGGCAGTTAATTATCTAACGTACAACGTTACGTTACTTTTCATCCCGTAGCAAGGGAAGTTCGGGTTCCAGGAACCTTTACCTGTTCGGTCGTCCCAAGACGTAAAATTAAAGTCGGGACACAGGATAGCATATCCCGTCACCACGGTACGGACAATTCATTGCGGCGAAGCCTTTCTCGCCGTTGCTGCCACTGCTACCACCGCTCTTGATATTAATTATTCCAGGTGGCGGTGCTCGCTAGTGGTAATTAAGTAGTTTACCGACCGGACATTGCCTGCTACTACTCCATCTCAAAAGGTGTTATTTCTCGGGAGTTATAGTAGGTGGGTAGGAAGTGATTGAGCGAGTGACTGAGTAACAGCACGGCACAGAGACAGGAAGGGGCAACCTTCTAGAAAATCTACAGAATCCGAAACTGATCAAATCCTGTGCCTCCCTCATCATGTGTTTAAGCGAAATGATATGTGTACTTTAGGTAATTAGGAAAAGTCCTTTCACGACATCAGTCATCTTGAAAGTTTTGAGAAAACTACGTGGATAACTTCTCTCTATAATGTATGAAACAAGGAACATTATAAACTCAACGGCTAGAACTCTATGCCTATAAAATATAATATCAAGAGACGGCTCATTATTTGTCGGTCCACGAGATAGAAGACAGAAGAGACTGAACCGAGGTGGAAGATTGTTGAACAAATGGACACAGAACTCTATCAATATAGATGACTGTTTTCACCGTACCACAGAGATGGAGAGATGGAGACAAAAGACAAGAGTCTTGTTGAGATGGATGTTTCACCCCGAATCGAAAGAAAGGATAGATCAGAAAAATTGAAACAAGACATCATGACCAAAGAAAAACTATAAGTACAAGTAGGACCGTCAGACACGAGTGGGTATATATAAACAAGGTTCGTCATGAAAAAGAAAAGTAAAACAATAAGATAAGAAAAGGTAAACCAAATGAGTGTAGAGAAGAGAAGAGAAGAGAAGAGAGAAAATGAAAAGAAGAAGAAGACGAAGAGACAGACAGACCCGAGAGAGAGAAAACAGAAATCTATCATCAGTTAGTCATCCAAAGCCTTGCCTTCCCATTCTCCCCAAGCGTGTATTTTGCCCAATCCGCCTCTTGCCCGACTCAGCCACAGCACTTCGAGTCACTCCATTTTCTCAGCCTAACCCCGACCGAGCTCAACGCCCGTTCTCACAGAGAGTTTTCCAGAAAACCAGGCTGTCAGGCTCTCGAATCCCCACCATATTCGCTCCCTGTACCCCTTATTTGTGGCTGGCGCCATTTCCAAACCTCCTTCCTCTTTCGTCAGTAACTAAGTCAGTAGCCACCACTTTGATACGCACCACCACCACCAGCACTCCCATAATCCCCACCGCCCTCATAATTATCGTAATCGTAATCATAATGGTAAGGCGAGCTCCCATCGTCACCGCTGCCAGTTCCAGACGCATAATACGTCCCCAAACCACCAGCGACGGTGGTGGCAGTCTCGTCCCCGCTGCTACCACCACCCGTAGTTCCATCCCAGCTTGACATCTGCGTGTATCCGCCCCCGTAGGGGCTCAGATAAGCATTGGCATCAATCATGGCAGGATCTGATGATTCGCGCCTACCGCCGCCTTGCTGGCTTGCCGTGGCGTGACCCCTAGACATGATCACTCCCATACCAACGCTTCCCCATGGCAAGCCCGAGAGATTGCCCTGGTCTTCGGGTAGGTCATCTGGGCCGGGTACGCGGTAGCTGGAGCCTGCATACTGCTGGTTCAGCGCGTCGCGCTGGGTGCGTTCTTTTTGTTCACGGGCCTTTTCTCCTATTCCAAGGTAAACAACCGTTAGCTTATCCGGCCTGTTTGTTTCCGTGTTCAGTGAGAGTCATGGCTTACTGAACTTGCGCTGGGCAATCTTATTCTGGATGCGTCTTCTCTCTTCAGGGTCCGTCACCTCACTCCAGTCATCCGTACGGGTCTTGGACGACTTGGACGCTTTGTCCTTTTTGGAACTAGATGAGGACGAGGAGGAGTGGTGGTGCCTTGACGATCTTGAAGGCATCTTGGGACGAGATTCTTTTTCCGTGTCTGAGCCTGACTGTGGTGCTTTGCTGCCTTTTCGTTTGTGACGATGAGAGGAAGACTTTGAGGAGCGCGATGATGTCGAAGGAGGAGGAGCAGGAGCTTCGTGAGACTCAAGTGCCTCTGCAGAATAGTCGACTTCTGCTTCTCCCACGTCTGCCCAAAATACACCGAACGTGGGTATCTGTGTGGAATCCTGGTCTTCAGGGTATTGGTATGCCATCTTGACGAGAGAAAGAGAGTAAAAGGGGAGGGGAGAGAAATGGGGAGGAGGCTCACAGGCCAAACAAACCTATCCAACTTTCGGGATAAGGCTGTTGTTCTTGCTTTTTCCAACTCCCGGAGAAGCTTGAAGTTGATGTCTTCTATTGTTCTCTTGCGCCTCGCCCTGTCGAGCAGCGATGCTTCTTAAATAAGAGGCGTCAGGGAGATCGTGTCACCAGGCAGGATGTTGACGGATCGACTTTGTTCACCGAGCTCAGTCTAGTCTGTATTCGGGCCAACTTGGGAATATTCACAGAGGCTGAGCTTCAGAGATGCTCTCTTTTGATAACATGTGCCCTTTTACGGCACGAACTTGTCACAGATGGAGTAAGTCTGGGTGTGAAAGTCTGACGGGTGAGTGCCGCGAGGCCATATAAGACGGGCAACTCCGAAGAGCAGGTAAGTAGCTGTGGTCACCGACGTCGACTGACAGACACAAGTCAGAGTTTGAAAGAGTGGAGAATCGTGGATTACCAGTTTTGGTGATGGTCTGAATATCAGGCCCTATTTCAAGGGGCAGGGCTGGCTAGTGATGTGAACCGGTCGAGCTAACGGCGAGCAGGGATGTGGGAGAGATGTGCCGCGACGGTCATGATGTAGTATGATGATGATGATGATGGGGATATAAGTGGGAGTGTTTAAAGAGGGATGGAGGGCAAGAGAGGGGGGTGTCGACGGATCAAGACACCGATCATGGTGGGAGTGGGCGGCCGGAAGGTCCCTTGATCTCCTGGGGAGAGTTTGACGGTCTGCAGAAACGCCTCCCGTCATCCCTGGCCATGACGGGTAGTGTTAGGGAAGCAGCAAGAGCACGAGGATGGCTTGTGCTTTGCTCGCGTGCAGCCCATAGGTGAGGATGCGAACTGAGGACATGATACATCTCCCGCCAGATGCCAGTTGCAGCCGAGGGAAACTCATTGGGACTGGGGTTTGAATGGTAGGCCAGTCCAGTCTCGCTTGTGATGTGACTCTCAGCACCTTATTAGCCCGTGGTACCTACCCTAAGTGCTAAGTAAGGTAGCAGGGTAGCAAAGGTAAGGTAAGGGTAAGGTAGGCAATCCTCAACTTCGCTTGTGCAGGTAAGGTAGGTGTCTCTCCGTATGTACCTGTGAAACCAATTGCCACGAGTTCGTGGCGAGTGGGGATCTGCCATTGGATTAGGTAACAGTGGAGGGTGAGGTGGACGACTGGAAGGAGAAAAGAGCTGAGAAGCGTTCGAGATGTGCCGCGTTTCGAGATGACTCGGAAACCGAGAAATACGATCCGATCAGACCCAGGGGGGTTTACGGGCACCGGACTCACGATGGCCCAAGTGTAAGTAAGGTACCTGGCGAGTTGCAAGGTCGATGTCCAGTTAATGACGGAGAATATCAAGAGATAAAAATATCTGCCTGGGCTAGATTGTTGGGACGGGTGGTCGAATGAGGTTGAATGCCAGGGCAAGAACTTGGAAACATGTCGCGAGCACCTGACAGGGGCCCCCGGGGCCACTCCCGCACTGCGTGTGAGTGACCACCGGTAAGTGGTGGAAGGTGCCAGGGGGAACGGTGTTTCCCCCTGGCAATGGCGTCTGGAGTAGTGAGTAATCTGGAGTTAAGGCAGGCATGAGTGGTCGAGACGAGAGCTTCTTGCACGCCCTTTCCTCTTTTTCTTGGCCTGCCACGCCTGCCCAGACAGAGCTCACTTGTAACCCCCCCCCCCCCCCCCCCCTGCCAGTCCTGAAGCTATCCATCGTGATGATTGGCCACAGTTTCATAGCCACAACGTAAATCCAACAAACAGCAACATGAATACCTCAAAAATATCCATCCCCATTCACATTGCACCACAAAAAAAGAGATAGCTGAAGCGTCGTTGCTTTGCCCAAGAGCTTACTGTTTCTACCTGTGTTTGGCCTTAGTGACAGTGTATGTGCCTTGGAGGCTCTGTTGAAATTGATTGCGCTTGGTGAGAATTATCTACAAGGTTTAGTGTTTCCTTTGGGAATGTTAGAACTAGTCGTAGCCGTTGTCGTACACATAGAAACGTGTAACTGCCTCTCCAAACAGTCCAGTGTTAGTGGGCTGCAGGCCAGTGTGTGACGGCCGTTGAGCAGGCACCAAAAGGCAGTGCGTTTGTTGCCCGGAATGGCTAGCTCCAAGGAAATTCCATGCAGAAGTGCAGCGGGAAAGCCTGAACTCGGTGTTTGTTTCGAGAAGAAATACAGCATTCTAGACAGGGGTAGGTATGTCCACTACCTACCACATCATGACATCCGTTGCTTGGGACGGTCAGGGCACCCGTGGATAGAGAACAGACCACAGAACACTGAACACTGAAGGCGGTCGAAGGTTCCATGCCGTACCCTGATGATCGGGAGACAGGTTGACCGTTGCCCGACCTGATCATGAAAAGCAGTAGCTTTTGCACACAGGTACCGTCTCGGTACCTGGCTTCGAACGCGGAAATGTAAAGACTTTGAGGCTGTGCTGCCATGCAAGTCCGTCCAAAGACGCTCCTAGTTGATAGCTTGAATCTCTTGAATGGCTGCCCGTAGGTCGAAACACATGTCCCGTGCAGATAATCCAGGGATTGATGTAGCCTTGAACCCTGAAGGGCCTGGGTTCGCTCTCCCCACGCTGCTAATGTCGCCCACTAAAAGCTATCGCATTCAGATGACACAGACGGCGAACCATAATTGCGAGGGTTAATTCACCATTTTCAACCCTCAAGCTGCTGCAGCCCACAAGCGCAAGACGCAGTCCAAAGCTCCAAGGTCAATACGAAGGGCGTCGCCCTTAAGTGGCTTATTAAGTCTGCCCACGATCTCAACGGTTCTGCTGCCCGTGACATGATAGCCGTGGGGCCTGCAACCGTCCAAAAAGCGGGAGGCGGCCGGCGAGCGAAGTACCGTTGCATCGGACCGTCGCAATGAGTTTGTGATGAGCAAAAATACTTAAGCTTAAAGGCACCGCCACACTCAACCCCACTCGAGCTGGACAAAAGAACGGCGGAATAGAAAGCCGATCAAGTGCGAGCTGTTGTCGCTGTTTTCTTCTTCTTTTTGCGCATAGCAGAGAGATGCAGTCTTTGATGAAGATACTAGCGTCGTGTGTCTATCAGCAGCCGACACAAACAGAAAATGATGATCTGGTTCCAAACTCAGGAGTGTCGTCCACTGTTCTGTGCCTTACAAGTGTGGGGGAGATTTTGGATTTTATTTTTACCGTAGCTGGGAGAGGGGCCAGGCCCGAGCATGTGGTCCATAAGAAAGACCCAGGACGTTGTTTGCCGCGTTGTGATTCGGCAGCCCATCCGTTATTCTTCAGCTGAGGCACGGCCGCCCAATTAGACCCTTTCATCTCCGTCTTGCTAATACCGCCTGTTCCCGAATTAGTTCTTGTGCTACAACGCAACTTTGCATGTTCATGTTTTGCAATGGGCAGGGGGGATTCGGCTTCATCCTGGCTCTGAGAGCGTTCAAGCTGTCTGATGAGTTCAATGAAATTTGCATATTGTCATTTCTTGTCGTGAGTGAAGAGCCAATGCGGCAGGAGATGAGTTGCATTTGGCATCGGTGGGCAACGTCGGGGTTCCGTTCGCTGTTTGTCCACCGCAGACCCGGATTGGTGGACGGCTATATGAGAATATCAGGGCTGCCACACACCAAGTTACGCTGCAGACGACGGTGTGTCAATCGCTGTAAGGACGCGAGTCTCCAGTCAACTCATCAGTGACGCACACCACCCTCCAATCTCTGCCTTATCTCATGTGGTGTCCAGTCAACGCTGAGCATTGGTGACTTGGAGTCACGGGAGGTGTGCTGGAGAGATCCAGTCCGTTGGAACTGAGGAGGATGAATTGGTGTATGTACGTCTCTAAGCCCATGTTAGGATCATTTCTCAGAATTTTTTCTTACCGGGGATATGGAACAGGCACCGCATCCACACAGACTCAGGATCTCCGTTCAGCGTCCCTGGGGTCGTTAAGGCCACGCCGGCCTGGAAATGGGGCCTATAGTTGCAGCAAAACTCAATATCAAACCAACTCCAGGGCAATAGTCCCTTCTTGCGCCATGCCAAGATCACAGCGCCAGTAAAAAGATGTGACCACCGACAGTTTCGGCAATGGAAGGTCGGAACGCTGCCGTCGATTGTGGCTGTTCCCAAAAACGGTCCGCAAGTGTGCCAACCCTTATTAGTATCGTTGCCCAATTTGGCCTCCCCACTCTTTGTGCCAGGTCGCCTCCAGAAAATGAGGCTTAGACGCTCCACACCAATTAGGGTTGATGGCTCTTTGTCTCGGTGATGTTCAGCCGCAGTATATGTTTAGCACCGACAACTCTAAGTGAGACCATCCCGCCGTTCACCCGCAACTAGTGACGGCATCCAGGCTATGTTCTGCATCCCGGTCGATGATTCCGTAACCCGATAGAGTGGAGAGAATGAACCGCGTTGGAGTCGATGACGGGGAATCCACCATAAGCTTGGAATAGCTTCGACCCAGCTCCCATCCAGAAAGTGCCGCATCTAAGCCATCGCCCTTCGGAAGCTCGTATATAGTGCATGTTGCAGCAGAGATGAGATATCGGCGTGTCGGGTGTGTTCACAGCCTCAACTGAAAGCCACACATCTGTGATGAGTTCCTCTATCTTTGGTCGGTTACTAGGTAAGGTCGTTGATAGGTCAGGATGAAACGGGACCAAATGGCCCAAGGAGATATCCACTTGGATGTTTGATGAGACATGACGCAGTGCTGCTTGCGAGGCAATAGGACGGCCTGGTGGTCCGTGTCGAAAATAGACAAGAACAAGCAGCCTTTCGATTCGATATGTAACGAACGATATGAGACGTGCAAAGAGACGACGCCAGCAGTGGTTGGTTGAATGACTCACCCAGATCCGAAATAGGTAGGGGGACATGCCGTCAACTTCAGTCGCAATGGTTTTTCACCGATGAAAGACCGTAGGTCACCCATTCGACAGCGAACCCACCTAAGACCTGCGACATACAGACGTCGAGCCGACCATAACCCCGATTCGGCCGAGAACATGCCCCTGATGATGTCGCTGGCGTGTTGGTGGGACACAGAAGAACGGTGAGCGGCTTGGCCCTGGTAGGCTGAGAGTCGCCAAGATGCGTTGTCGATCTCTTTGGGAGACCGAGACACCACTGATGACCATCCGGTCGACGCCGACAACCGTCGTGTTTTGCCGGGAAAAGAAGCCTGGGGCAACCCGAGAGCGCGGAATAGAAGCCATTGCGAAGCTGAGGAGTGTAGACCCGCGTCAGCCTATCCCATGAGTCACTCCACTCCGATCTCTCATCCTCAGACGGTCATGCCAACCCTTTCGACACATTGTTGCAGTTGGAGTGGATGGAAGGACGCATGGAAAACGCCTTAATTGACCATTGCGCGTCGCGTCGTGTCGTGGAACTGTCGGCAGTCCTCGCGGCTCGCATTGGTGCCTTCACCAATTTCGAGATGCCTAGTTGAGTATGGAAGCCGGCGTGCCCGAAGGGAAAGAAAAGCTGACGTAACGGCCAGGCAATCGGAAGTTAGAAACCGACGATAGCGACTTGGAGACGATTAGTCAACATGACCGATTGGGTGGCTAGGTAGGTGATGGCTGGCTGGCAAGAAGAGATGCACGCAGGCAGATGGTGGTAGTCGAGATATAAGTATTCGTGGGCTGCTCAGTATTCCTGCTCGACCCCGTCGTTTCGTCTCCGGCTTGGAGTTTTGCGGCGCTTCGCTAACCACCAGCCGTCGCCTTTTGCCAGCGGGTGTTGGCGATTTTCGTCGAGCTTTGCAGTCGGAGTTGGCGTCTGCCTACGGCTGCGCCTGGCGAAAGCTAGCTCAGCCATCAGATTCAGCCCTTGGGACTTCGCCGCGACGTTTCAGGGCTTCCAGAATATTTTTCGAAACACCAAGGCGTACACAGGAATTAGGCGCTGACGACATGCATTGGATCATGCTCTTTGAGAATGTTCCTCGAGTTTGACTGTTTAGTTTTTGTCTGGAAGATGGGAAAGGTTTTTGGGAAGGAGACCTCTTATGGACTTTATTGTTGCTCCGTCCAGCCCAGGGCAGGTGGATTCAGGTTGGGTCACATTTGTGCAAGTCGGCGCCTTCCATCAGCCGGGAATGAGGTGCTCATTGGGGAAGCTTCAGTTGACGGCGGCCTCCCACGGGGTGGTCGAGTCCCCCGCAAATCAAAATGTGGTTGTGTCAGCGTTGACAAATACCACTTTTGGCGTTGTTCAAGTGCCACCGGCTGCTCAACGATCCGCCCAATAAACATGTGCGTTTTTTGGTGCAAAAACACTCCAAATGCAGCTTCTTCGAAGGTCCAAAAATGGATGGATGCCAGCCCATTCGATTACATTCTCAACCGAGAAGCAGTTCACCCAAATCGGGACACGGTAAAGAATGTTTCCGGAAGCGCTGATCCGCTTCAAGTGACCGGAACACCCATTTCCGGTGACAGCTTATCTCCGCTTATCACCATCAAGGGCTAAATCGGAACTGTGAATATTCAATTGGCTTAGATATCGAAGATGTATTTCGTTCGCAAGATTGCCAATCCGGTCGGTGAGGTTTTGTGGCTAGACATCATTGGATAAATGTCATTAATATACAAATGTGCAGTTGGCTACATTTGGTGTAGGTTGTAGCTTGCGGCTATCAGAACACATCACCTGCGGTATCTTGAACCGTCTGACAGTGGTACACATGGCCGTCTAACTAAGTCTAGTAAAAGCCTTGCTTCTCCCTCAGAGCCTTACGCTCGGCCACACCTCTCTTAAAGCGCACCTCGGCCCGTCTCCTCTCACCGCCGTCAACCTTGTGTCCTCTCTTGTCCTCCCACATGCCTTCGGTTACCTTGATGCGGGAGCCGCCATTCTTCGTCGGTAAAGCGTAAGGCCCGACAATGGTGTGGATGCCCTGGACCTTGTAGCCATCTACTCTGGTGAGCTCCTCGCGCGGGAGCTGGTCGAGTTTCGTCCCCGCAGGAACGTTGACCACGTACCTCACGGGGGTGAGGGGGTCCTCGAGGTATTCATACACCTTCAACTCAGCCACCCCGTTGTCGACGTGTTTGAGGTCTCCGCCGATGCCGAACCGTCCCTCCCGGAACTTCTGCCTCCATTGCAGGAGATACCGCCGTGTCCGTGGTGGCTCGACGCCCAGCTCGCGCAGTTGCTCGGATGTGAGAGAGAAAAGAGCCTCCCATGTCGGGAACTTGCTGGCGTGTTGTTTCAACCCCCGGCCTATCAGGGTGAGGAAGGTCTCAACGTCGGGTACGAAAGGAATCGGAGCTGGAACCGCCGGTAGTTGCCGTTGTGCGTTTTCATGTAGCCATCTCGTTTGCGCCCAGAGGTCGGGGGCCAGTCTTGTGATCGGGGTCGTGGTGCAGGGCCGGAACAGGAGCCCAAGGGCAGACGTTACTCGCGAGGTCTTCATTCGTGCTAGCGACGGTGACAGTCAGTTTGTTGGCTCATCCTTCAATTGCAGGCGGTGACGGGCCAAGAAGAAGCATACCTATTGCATGGGTCTCACGAGTGGGTTTTGATCCAAGGTGGCCGGCATGACAGTGCCGAATTTCTCGTCAAATAGTTTGGCTTTCAGCGCGCCTTCTCGAAGTTACAGGTGTTTGAACTTTTTTCCAAACCGCGAAATTTCAGGAGCAGGGACCTCTCTCAGGTCTGAGCGCCCGTCGTTGAAAGCGTGCCAGGGCCGTCGTAGTCTCAAAACGAAACTCCCGTTATCTGCGAACCAATCACAGCTCATTGACCAGCCTGAACTTTGACTCCCGAGAGAGTGGGCTCTCCCCCGTCCGCCACTTTGACTTGCGAGGCTACCCTGGGGCCTGCAGCGGCTTATAAGTCCCTTCTGTTGGCATCCCACCCGCCCCCATTTGTCTTCCTTACATCCCCCTCGCCGTCTTCCCGCTCACACCAGCCTACCTACTTTTTGTTGGACGCCTAGGCAGTGACGGGGCCGATGCATCGCGTTTGAAGTCTTTATCTCCATTTTAACCACTCCAGTGAGCCCTTTTCATCCCTCCAGGACTTGATATCACTTCGACTTGTCGGTTTGACTTCAAACGTCACAAAGCATCGACACGAGCATTCAAGATGCCTCGGTCAAAGGTATCCAGCCGCAGGCCAAAGCCAGTCACCACGAGTGGAACAGATGTCGAGAACTTGGCCGCTCTTGTGGAACTTGTTCGATCTATCCCGCCGGCAGTCGATATCAGTATGGGGGACGAAAATGAAGACTCCGGGGAGCCGCCAGCCAAGCGTGCTAAAACTGGTGAGCACCGGAGCGCGATATGTATCGCCCGAGAGCGTTTGAAGCTTCCTGTACGCGAGGCAGCTTTGACTTCGGATAATATCACTGTCACGCGCCGAGACGTTGGAAAGGTTCTCGGATTACACCTAGAGAAACCGCGGCAAGGAATTGACTGGAACCTGTTGCTATTCTCGCTTGCCAAATCCCGGACTGGTCCTGGTTTCCGGATGCCGTTTACGATCCCTGATAATGAGCTCTCATCCAGGCAGATTTCTGCGCTTCGTATCGCTGATTGGCACAACTCTACTCCGAAACGCGAGGGCTGTATTTGGGCTACTACTGACGTTATCATTCGGCAAGAGGGCACGGCTGTTGAGTGGACACTTGAATTCAACATTTGGTGGAATGAGAGCCGCAGCGTATGGGGAATTGATCAAACCGGCTCGCAGCCGACTCTTCGAAAAGACGCTCTCAAAGTCTGGTACCCAGGCTTGGTCTTGCAGGACTTACCACTATCATGGTCCCCGCAAGACTTTTATGAAGCTGCGCATGTTCCCGAGAGGGATAGTATGGATCCAGAGCTATCCGCCATGGAAATTCCTGAGCTACAAGCTAGGCTTTATCCATTTCAGCGCCGGGCTGTACAGTGGCTTCTGGAGCGGGAAGGTGTGCGATGGTGCCGTACGTTGTCTGATGGCCAGTCTGGGGTCCAACCTTATGAGCCAGCTCGCCCCTCAGAGCTGCCCATTTCTTTCGTTAAAGTCACAGATACTCATGGCGAGCCGTTTTACTTGAGTTCATTATTCGGAATCGCTACGCGAGATATATCGCCATTCCTTCATGCACAGAGCTTGCGGGGCGGCGTTCTTGCAGAGGAGATGGGGTTGGGCAAGACCATAGAAGTCATTTCTCTCATACTCCTACACAGACGATTAGAACAACCGACGACCATATTGGACTCTTATCTTGGGCAGCAGGTTCTCACGACATCGGCGACCTTGATTATTACACCCTCCACGCTCTTGGATCAATGGCTTTCTGAGCTCGATAGGCATGCTCCAGCACTTCGAGTTCTGTATTACCCTGGGCTGAAAAAGGCAACCAAAACGAAAGACGAGGAAGTGGCCTTAGTCAAGCGCATGGCGCAACAAGATGTTGTGATCACGACTTATGAAACCCTCCGTTCGGAGATCTGGCTTGCAACCGAAGCGCCACAGCGGTCCATGAGGGGCGAGAAACAATATGAACGGCCCAAATCGCCGCTTGTCCAGCTTTCATGGTGGCGGGTGTGCATCGATGAAGCCCAGATGGTAGAGAATTGGACTAGCAACGCTGCAATATTAGCCAGACGAATTCCGCGTGTTAACGCTTGGGGTATCACAGGGACTCCGGTCAAGGATAACATACAGAAAGATCTTCGCGGTCTTCTGACATTTCTCCGCTTCGAGCCGTACGCATCAGACGCGAAGGTTTGGAAGACGTTTACCACACTGGACAAAGAGTCATTTAGGCGCCTTTTCAATGCGATATCGATGCGTCACACAAAGAGCCGTGTCAGGAGCGAAATCGCCATTCCGCCCCAGAGACGCTACGTAATTACGATGCCCTTCACCGCAGTTGAAGAGCAACACTATCAGAACTTGTTTCAGGAGTTGGTGGCAACTTGCGGTCTGGATATCTACGGTAACCCGGTGCATGATGACTGGGATACCGAAGATCCTGCCGTGATGTCTGCCATGCGAGTTGCGCTGGATCGCCTCCGGCAGACGGCTTTACATCCTGAGGTTGGGAATCGGAATCGCCGAGCGTTGGGGCAGAAAATCGGTCCCATGCGGACGGTGGCCGAAGTATTGGATGCTATGCTCGAGCAAAGCGACTCGGCAATGAGAACTGACCAACGCAACCTCCTTTTGCTGAGGTTAACGCGAGGTCAGATCTTGGCGGTCCAGAAGAGGATAAACGAGGCGCTCACGCTGTGGGAGGAAGTGCGAGCAGCGAGTACAAATCTGGTGCTTGAATGCCGTAAGCAACTGGATATTGAGTTAAAGGAAGCCCGCAGCAATGGATCGACAGCCGATCGACAACGGCAGGGCGACGATACTAACATCGATGATGATCGTGAGGACGTGGTCTCCCCTCGTATCGGAGAGGCCCGTCGCAGGCTACGCTCTGCGCTTGAAACTCAACACAGAGCAGTGTTCTTTTGCGCAAATGCTTACTTTTCCATTAAATCAGACGAAGAGGTTACGGAGCCCGACTCTGAAGAGTTTAAGCGGCTGGAAAGGTTGGAAGTAGAAAACTACGATCTGGCAAAGACCATCAGGAAAGAAATTCTCCAAGAGGTGAGTCCAGACTTCCATGTCTAAGCGATCCATACACCCCATCCACGCTTTTTGTCCTAGAGAGTTCAAAGCTAACACGCCTCTAGAGTCATGGTAAAGCTAAGAAATTGATGGACCGCCTCGCGGCTTCTGCCGACCAACAGCTTTTTGCCGTCATCCCGGACTCTACATTCGCTACCCCCAATGGGATAGAAAGCCGAAAGATCGTCGATGCCCTTGAAGAGATCGGTAGTGCTTTGGATGAACAAGCCAACCAGCTTGATAACTGGAGGGAACATGTCATCCAGCTACTACTAAAGCCATTAGTTGATGAAGATAATGATGAAATTACCGGTGAAGAGTACGATGAATCGACCAAGCTTCAAGATGAAATATTGGTATTTCTTCAGGTTCTTCGAGCTGCTGTTGCTGACAGGCAGGCGACTATAACTGGGCAAAAGAACGGTCTGGTTGACCATGAAACCAAAGTGGCAATTCGGATGGCGCTCAACGGAGAGGGGCCGTCTCCCGAGAAACTTCTACAGCTCTTCAAGATCAGCGACGCCATTGCGCCGCCTTTTGCCGAAGCAAATCCCCTCAGCTCACTGAAAGGCGTAGTATCAGAACTACGCGGTCTGTCCGTTAAACTACGACATGAAGCCGTGACTGGCAACGCCAGAGCGGTTGCGGAGCTCGCTGTCGTCTCGAATCTGCTGAAGCTAACGCAGTCCCAACAGACGGCCCAGGCAAAGGCTGCCAATACGATGGAACAGGAAGTCGAGCGCTTCACAGACACTTTAAACGCTCGACTTGATTTCTACCGACAGCTCCAGGCGGTGTCGGACATGGTTGCAGAATATGATGGTTCAGTGGACCCGTCAGCAACTTTGAAGCAAGAGGAGGCATTGCAGACTAAAGTGGCTACCGCTGAAGCCAAGCACCGTTACTGTAAGTATTTTCTCGTCCTGAAGAGTGAGATAACCATGTCATATAATCTCGCTAACGCTTTGAATAGTGCTTCATTTGAAGGAGGCAGACTCTGTCTCGGATGAGCAGAGAATATGCATCATTTGCCAGTCACAATTCTCCATCGGTGTTCTGACGGTCTGTGGTCACCAGTTCTGCAAAGAGTGCATCACGCTCTGGTTTCGAGCACATCACAACTGCCCAATGTGCAAGAGACGGCTTCACCGGTCAAACCTCCACGATATCACCTTCAAACCACAGGAGCTCAAGATTCATTCAGAAACAGCTCCTGGGGGCGGTGATAACTCACAACACTTACAAAACTCGCCCACCAAGAAAACATCTACCATCTACGCTGAATTCAATCCCGAAAAGCTTGCAGAGATCAAGAATATCGACCTCGGTGGGCCTTGTTTTACCACCAAGGTGGACACGCTGATCCGGCATCTTCTCTGGTTGAGGGAATCGGACCCTGGTGCGAAATCGATCATATTTTCGCAGTACAAGGAGTTCCTTGATGTACTCGTCCTTGCATTCGAACGCTATCGCATCGGTTTCGCTTCATTTGACAAGGCGCATGGGGTGACCCATTTCAGAGATGACCCCGGCACGGAGGTCTTTCTCCTTCACGCAAGAGCACACGCTAGCGGACTGAATCTGGTCAATGCCAGTCATGTGTTTCTGTGCGAGCCGCTGGTGAACACGGCTCTGGAGCTCCAAGCGATTGCCCGCGTTGACCGCATTGGCCAGCAGCATGAGACCACCGTGTGGCTTTACATTGTGGACGGCACCGTCGAGGAGTCGATCTACAACCTCTCGGTCCAGAGAAGATTGGAGCACATGGGGCGAAATCTGAACGGCAAGTCCAAGGAGTCGACGCCCGAATTGCTGGACGCGAGCTTGGATGCGGCCAATTCACTCGAGATGCAGCAAGCGCAGTTGACCAAGTTGATGGGGAAGAACGGGATTTCGGGAGAGGCGGTCGATAAGAAGGATTTATGGAGCTGTTTGTTTGGACATAATAGGACCAATGCGCAAACTGCGGCTGAGGAGAGGATGTTGGCGAGTAACCCTGTCACGAGGGGATTTTTAGCTGCTGAGGCGGCGGAGGCGAGACGGACGGAGTAAGGATAGGCTTAATAGGAGAGTGAATATTGCAGCGGAATAGGAGCAAGCAAGTTTTATGGATAAAGCGATGTTCAGGTCAAGAGAAAAAAACAGTTGATACCTTGGTTGATGAATGAATGATAATGATGCTGATGACCCGAGTAATCCCTTTTCTCACCGTCTTCATGCAGCAACCTGACGGCTGACATCGGCTGGGTTGAATGTGCCAAATTGATTGGGCCGTTCGCTGTGGGTGAGATCCCTTAAATTTAGACCTGTAAGTGGGCCAAAGCTTACCAAGGTTGTGCCTGGAATCTCCGATCTGACAGCCCGGGACCGCCGCCGCTACGGACAATAACCAACTGCCATCACCACCTGAAGGAAGCTAGCTACCTTTTACCTCACAACTTATCTCGGGTTGGCACACCGCAAATTGTGATTGTGTTGCCATGACACGACGACCCCTCGGCTAGCCGTACAACACCGCACACACACGACGATGTCGAACTTCAAGAGGGCACCGACTGGCGGCGTCGGCGGCTCGTCGCCGGTGGCCAACAGTATCCTCAAGACGCTCCAACAGACCGAGATGATTATCACCAAGCCGGTGTTACCAGCCGGTATGTCATGACCCCCTTCTTCCCTTGTCTAGATTCAGCGTGAGTAACTAATTGATTTCGGCTGCCTACAGAAATCATCGTCGCCATCCTCGACTACCTCCCCGTGCCGGACCTGATGCGCTTCGCCCGTACGTCGCGCCGCATGCGCGAGATGGTGTACGACGACACGCGCTGGGTCGCCCGGCTGCGGAGCATGGGCTGCTGGGACGAGGCGGAGGCGCGCAGGCGGTTTGAGGACGCAATGCGCAGGCGGAGGGAGCTGACCGAGCGGGCTAGTATCGCTGCTGCTGCTGTGACTACTGGAGGAGGCGTTGTTTCAACCACCATAAGTCCGATTTCTCCTCGGCACAGACAACAACAACAACCTACTACAAGTACCACGCTGTTTGATGCGGCGGTGGAGGAGGAAAGGAGACAGCAGCAGCAGCAGCGAGGGTTAACCGAGGTCCGGGATGGATTCGAGACTATGAAGGTTGGGGGGCCTGTGCCGACTAAGGACCCATCGCAGGACCCGGAGGCGCTTCTGCAGGTTATCAAAGGCATCAAGAGCATCCGCGGGTACGCGAGGCAAGAATACGGCAAGATCTATGGTGCCTTGGCCCCATTCTATTTCGATCTGGTCAAGGCACGCAGCCACACGGATCCGGCCGTCTTCCAGGTGTTTCGTGATCCGGAACGCCAGGCGCAGATGCTGGCGAACCTGCGGACGTTTTCCAGGAGCGATTGGGCGCAGGGGTGGCAGCAGCGGGAGGAGAAGCTGGCGACCATGACGGCCATCTTTGAAAATGCGGTTCTGAGGGAGTTTGAGCAAGGGTACGAGTTCTGGGACGTGGACGGGCGCATGAAGAAGTACGCGCACGTGTTGGAGACGCTGAGTGATCAGGGTCATGGTCATAGTCATGGTCATAGTGGCGGGGGAGGAGGTGGTAATAGAAATGCCGCCGTGGAGCTGTTTATCCAGAAGCACCCGCTGTTTTCGGACAAAGAGGTGCTGGCGAACTCAATGGACTGCATCAACCAGGCACCGGCGGACGGAATTGCGCTGGATCCATCGAGGCGGTTTTTCGATGTGCTGTTTGCGAAGGTTAACGCGCAGGCCGAGATTATCGAGCGCATCTTCCCGAAGCCGGGCCCGGTGTTTTGGACTTTTATGGGAAAGGTCAGAGAGGATATCATCATGGAGTATGTGATGCCGCTATTTGACGAGACGCATGAGCGGAGCATCCCGGCGTATCTGAAGGCGGTCTCGGGCTTGTTTGAGCAGACGTTGAACTTCTTCCGGACGCTGACGCCGCCCAAGGGGACCACGCCGGTGGAACTGGAGGCCATGGCCAAGGAGGCGGCGCTCAAGATCTTTGAGCCGCATCTTGATTTGTATCTGCAGGACGAGCTGGACTACTTCACGCGCGAAGCGGAGCGGGAGGTGGGCGAGTGGGAGAAGAAGCTGTCTGCGCAAGACGCCAGCGTCGAGTCGTTCTACATGGCCAACTTCAATAACCGGCAGGCGGACAAGAAGGACTTTTTGACGTCGTTTAAGAAGGTTGTGATGATGCCGGTGACGGTCTTGCCTACGAGTTTGGGTTTGCCAATAGGATCGCCTTTTGCGAGTTCGTCGACGAAATCGAGCACTGCGAACACGAACACGAATGGATTGCAGCCAAGTGCGACGACAACGCCTCAGCCTTCGAGGCCACACTCGCCTAGCGTCACTGAGACGTCTATTAAAAGATCAGGCAGCCCACTGCCGGGGAAGGCGCCGACGGACGAGTTGGCGGCCAAGGCGGCGCTGATGACGTCCAGGCTTGAGGGGATCAAATCGTTGTTCAGCATCGAAGTGGCGCTCAGCCTTGTACACAGCGCCAAGGCCAGCCTTGGGCGTGTTGCTGTCTTTATCCAGCTCGGCGGCCAGGCTGGCGGGGAGGCGCGCGAGCAGTGCGAGAACATCTTTGTCGCTCTGTTGCGCATCTTAGGCAACGGCCACGTCAAGCCTGGCTTCGACAAGGCGGTCGCCCACCTCTCACAGTACAACCCGCGCGAGGTCAGCCAGCACGACAAGGGCGGCGTCGCGCCGCTGGTCACCTTCATCGAGCTCGTCAACGTCGGCGACTTGATCTCACAGATGATTGACGTGTTCTACGAGCAGCAGCTCGCGGGCCCCAAGATTGCCGACCGGAACGACTTTCTGGACCCGGCGGGTTTGGCCAAGAAGAAATTCGAACAGATGCTCGACGAGAGCGTCGCCGCTGGCCTTAACAAGGGCATCGATGTGCTCATGGACGAGGTCGAATACGTCTGCGCTACGACGCAGCTGCCGACGGACTATAACCCAGGTTCGGGAGGAACCAACTTCGCAGCAGATGATAAATCTAGCAGCATTGGAAGTGGACCTACATCCCCCATGCCACCAGCAATGATGGTGTCAGACATGGACATCGGCCCTACGGCGACCGCGCAGCGGATACGGGACCTCGTCGCGTCGCACACGAGCATGCTGACGGGCAGCACGGACAAGTCGATGCTGGACGTGTTCAACGGCGAGGTCGGCCTGCGGCTGTTCACCGCGGTCTGCAAGCACCTCAAGCGGCAGCGGATCAGCAACGCGGGCGCCATCAAGCTGATCGCCGACATGAATCTGTATTTCGAGTACATCCGCACGCTCAAGAACCAGGACCTGCTGGCGTACTTTCGTGCTCTGAGGGAGCTGAGCCAGATTTATCTGATCGATTCGAAGCACGCCAAGGAGATGGCGACCATCATTGCGGACGGGGACAGGTTTGGTGGTATTTTTAGGGCCGAGGAGGTATATGAGTATGCTGAGCGGAGGGCGGACTGGTATATTGTCCGCCGGGATGTGGAGAGGGCTATGTACGGGCTGGAGTGCAGTATAATGTGACGGAGGACATTATTTATGTATGGTATGGTTATTATGAGTGCATAACCGGTATTTTTTTAATACGACTGAGACCAAGGTTGGCCCATCCATTATTCTAGAGGATTGAGAGAGCATGATGATATTTAAGTAGGATTAGATGATATGAATGCCCGATGATTTTGAAAGTTCGGAACTTGAGTATTACAGATGTTTTCTGAGAGCATCATACATATAACGCACGACATAGGTATTCATGTACAGAGCAAGCATTTTGATAATCTTTTTATTGTGTCGACTTGATAGATGCCTCGCTCTATCTATCTTGATCTCTCTATCTACTCATCCAACACAACGCCTCCCTTTTGTTTATTGTAAATATCCACGGATAGATATCCGTCCGCTCTCTCACACCACTGTATTTAGAGAACGCACCTTGAGAAGATCCCCCCAAACCGAAACGCCTGACCAAACAGCCCAACCTCTGTTTCGTCGCAAAGTCCACTTTTGCTTTATATTAAGGAAACCAAGTCTCTACTTCTTAGCAGCACCGAAGTCCAATTTCCTCGCCACTTTCGCCCCGCGCGGGCCTTCATCGTCCGCAACCACGCCCGGCCGCCTCTTCAAGTCAGCAGCAGCCTTGACCTCGGCACCACCCCCGGATTTCCTAGGCAGATCCTCCTTCCTCGTCGGCTTGGGGTCGGTGCGCCACCACCTGTGCTCCAGCATCTGGCGCGCCGTGATCCTATTCTTGGGATCCAAGATCATCGTCTTGACCAACAAGTCGACGCCCTCAGACCCCACGGCGCCGAAGCGCCCCATGTACGCCTCTTTCCCTAGCACAGGCACAACGTCACTCGGGACGGTGTACTCCTTGAGCAGCGTCACGCCGGGCCAGTTTTCTTCGGTTGGCGTGCCGATGTGCCTGCATATGAGCGCGATCTGCTCGACCTCCGAGTCTCCGGGCAGAAAAGCGTTTCTGATAATAAGCTCGGCGAAAACGCAGCCGACGGACCAGATGTCGACGGCGCCGGAATAGTGGCGCGCGCCGAAGAGGAGCTCGGGTGGTCGGTACCACCGCGTGATCACGTTGGAAGTCATCTTGTGGCCCGGGTCGGCGAAGCTGCGCGCCAGACCGAAATCGGCGAGCTTGACCTCGCCGTCGGCGGCGATTAGCAGGTTGTTAGGCTTGATGTCGCGGTGGAGGACGAAGTTGTCGTGACAAAAAAAGACGGCGCGCGTGAGCATGCCCATCCAGGCCTTGATGTCGGCGGCGCCGTAGCTTACCGAGTCGACGTTGCGGATGAGCATCTCGAGGTCGCCGAGGGGCAGGTATTCTAGGACGAGGTTGAGGTTCTGGTCCTTTGACGAAAAGACGGATAACAGGGAGATGATGTTGGGGTGGTGCAGTTCCATCAGGTATTTGAGTTCGCGGACGGCGTCGGGCGCCAGGCCGTCTTGGTATTCTTTCTGGACTTTGATCTTCTTTATGGCGACCAGGACGGAGGGGTCGGACCGCGAGTGGCCGAGGTAGACGTTGGCGTAGGTGCCTTCGCCGAGTTTTCGCCCTTTGACGTATTTGCGCTTTTCGTCCTCGTTCATCTGCTCGAGGTTGTCGAGCGTCGCGGGCGGTTGCGGATGCGGCGCGGAGGAGCGGCCACCGGCTCCAGCTCCAGGGAGGAGGGGAGTGCCATTTGATGGCGGGTTCACCGACGGTTGGCGTCTGAAGGGGGATTGTTGCGATGGGATGCGGTGGTGTTGGTGTTGTTGCTGCTGGAGGACGTCGTTCGGGTACGCGACGAGAGGAGAGGCCCCCATGGTTGCTGGCTGTGTTGGGTGAGAGCAGCCAGAAGGAGCAGATGACCCGACTTCACACAAGAATTGGTTTGGTATTTTTGGTTGGTCTTTGTTTGGGGTCAGCCTTGCAGTTTGTGGGAGGTCCAGTTCATTGTTTGGTCTTCAGCCTTGTTGCTGAGCTGAGGAGCTCTCTGGTGGTTGTGGTCGATCGGGCGTCGGACCCAAAAGTTAGCGAGACCCCGTAACGCCGTCCCCGCGCTGCATTGAACAGGGTTTATCCACGGCTGCGCCACTATGTCAGCTACGAATTAGCGCTCCCGCTGTTGTTTCCAGGGGCCCACCTTGGCGAGAGTTGACGTCACCTGTTGATTACCCCGGACTGCCGGAGACTTGCGGGACACTTGCAGTGATCTGGGTGCGCGATCATGACATCGACGACAACGGGCCCGCTGTTTTATTTCAACATTTAGTCGTTCCGCGGCCAACTGCTCTGGTTGAGTTGATGTCGATTGACCCGCAATGCATGGTAATACGTAACAAGCAGTGGCTCATGCTGCTTATACCTCGCCCGCTCTTTTCTCTTGGGTCTGTTCTAGTCAAATATTATTTACCGACGTACGACGGCGTCTTTTTCGTGTGAAGGAATCACCATCTGAAAGGCTGTCAAACGGCGGGAGACAGGCGACACGCGACACAACGCCGAACTAGGCCAGTGAAATTGCGTCCAGGCTAGATCAGATCGAGTCGTGGGCTGCTGCATCGTCCAATCTTGTTACTCCAACACTGCTGTTGTCTGTGGTGCAGTGTACCCAGTCCACAGGGCACCGTTGGCCCTCATCTGAACTTGCACTCGGCAACCGTTCCTGCATCTCTCCTCTTCCTCTGAGACAACACAACTCAGAGAGCCAAACTACAGAAGACTGCCTTTCAACTAGCGCATACCAAAACATTTGCGACAAAATGTTGCGCCTCTCGTACTGGGTATGTTCCCCCCTGGCATCTACCATCTTGCGCCTCGCTACTAAAACTATACACAGGTATTCCCGATAATCTCCGGCGTGGTCTGGCTCGGCACCTTACTTGGCCTACTCCTGTACTGGATCATCGACACAAAGCGGATGCGCTACACCTCCATGGCAGACAGCCAAAACATCGCCTACATCAGTGACGTCGGCGCAGCTCGCCTCAAACCGCTCTTCATCACGGGATGCGTCATCACCACCATCTTCCTCGACATCTCATTCGGCGCCGACCGCTGGCTGCGACACCGCGGCCGGCTTGTCCCCAACACCTCCCGAGGCGAGAAGATCCTCTCGGGGCTAACCATCGTCTTCGCCTTTGTCGGGACCGTGGGCCTGGTCTTCCTGTCGATATTCGACACGGCGCGCCACCCGAAACTTCACGACGTCTTTCTTCTACTCTTCATCGCCGGTTATGTCCTGTCTGCAATTTTTATCTGTTGGGAATATCAACGGCTGGGTATCCGTACGTCATGTCATTCATTCATTCTTGCGTCGTTCATTATTCCCCGCCGCCGGGTGTAGTGTAGTGTATATACTAACATTTCGTCTCTAACAGGTTACCGCGAACACCGCGTCCTGCGCATATCCTTTTGGATCAAGCTTACTTTTGTCGTGGTCGAGATCTTACTCGCCATCGCGTTTGTGGCATGCACATTCACAGGCCGTTATAACCCCGGCGCCGTGCTGGAGTGGGTCATCGCCTTCATCTTTTCATTTTACGTCTTTTCCTTCTACATCGACCTGTACCCGGCCGTAAACACCAAGGACCCGCGGAACGTGCACAAGATGACGCAGCACAAGTCGAGGTACCCGGCTGCGGCGGACCTTGGGGCGGCAGAGATGGAAGAGGGTAGCGCCAGCAGCGACAGGAACCTCAACGGCGCGGTGGCTGCAGCACCAGCGGTACATAATAATGGCCGTGGCTACGGGCATTCCAATAACTTTTAGGGGAGGTACAGGATTGACGCGTCGTGGAGGAATTATAGGGGTAATCAGGAAGCATGCTAGCGGCAGGTTAATGGGTGTGATCTGTGTTACTCAGGCTCCTCTTGCTTAGAGAGACGAGCCTGTTTGTTGTTGTTCATTTTAGGTTGGGCAAGAGATATCATGAATATGATTTGGTTTTTTTTTTTCTTTTTTTTTCTTTGGTGGATTGGCATTGTTGTTTAGCAATCTACGTGGCGATTTGCGAGGCGTTTCGGTGTTATGGGTAGCAGGTCAGCGTAAAAGGGTCCTCTAACAAGCATGTTTGTATATAGTAGTGTAGAGCTGTCACTGCCGCGGTGTTCCAAGTTTGGGGATATGTCTGCTAGAGGTAGCAGGTTCAGATGTCAAGGAATAGAGATCAACTCTTCATCGTTTGCAAACAAGAACATAACTGGTATATTTATTCCACTTGTGAAGAAGGATGCTGCCCCTATTATCTGTTAAACCCTTCTATGCCATCACCATTGGGAGTCTAGTGACCTGGTGATGATGATACCACCCGGCCTTCCCCGGTTCACCGCAGGTTAAGATCTGGTATCCGGCGCTTGCACAAATCCGCGACTTGCGTTCCAGACCTGACCATCCATTCGGTACCAGCTTAACTCTCCTTCATGTCCAGTCTGCCAGCACACTCATTCATTGATTACCCACTTCAACGCACAACCACAGGCGGTTTCTGCTCCTCGGTTGCAGTTACGCCATGCTGTTGTTGACCACTACTCCTCCTACTGTGATCATTCAGCTCCATACTGGGCGTCGCCGTGTTCCCGCCGAGCCCGTCCTCCGCGTTGACGACGGCCGGTGGGCGGTTCCGGCGCCGACTGACTTGGACCACGCGGCACCCTATCGCGCACACTCCAAAAAGGAAGCAGAGCGACAGCGCGACGATGAGCACTATCACGCCGACCTTGGTGCCGGATTGGAGGTCTCCGAAACCGCCTGCCATTTTGTTTGTGGTGGAGGATGAACGGGGTCGTCGTCGTCGAGTGTGGTGCGGATTGTTGCCGGACGCTCGCAAGAGCTGACCAGCGGTTTTGACGTGCTTGCTTGGGATCCTTAGATGGATCGCGAAATACAAGCGACCTTTTTTGGCGATTATATAGGTAGGTACAGCCAATTAGATATGATATTATACTGTAAACTCCCACATTAGTGAATATACTCATCCGTTTACAACAATTGGATGCCGGAACTTTTGAGCGACTCATCATGATGAGAAAGTTGCTCACCTATTTATGTTTGTGGTAATTATATCAAAAGCACCTCCGTCGTCGTCGTCATCGTCGTCGCACGTCTAGGTATGATTCTTCTCGCGGAAGTTTTGATAACGACGTAACCGGGCAGGCGGGCAGCGAGCGGGTGATGTAACATGGGACGCCAAAACAAACAGAACAGGGGGAAAAAAAGAAAAATGGAAAATGGTGTGTGCCGAGCCGTTCTTATTATTATTCTCCGTCTTTCACTGCCGCTTCTCCTTCAAAGTGATTTTCAGACCCCAACCAAGCACACTTCCTAAACGATGTCCCTCGTTAATTAATTCAGGAAGGTGGGTGCTCGTCTATCATTCGGTAGGTCACTGCCTGCCTGACGGCGGGATTTATCCGCACCAAATAGATTCGCTGTTACATCAGAACCGTCTTCATACACATAAGGAAGGTGCATCACGTCCAGACATTGCTGCCAACAGAACAAGCTTGTTAATTGTGGGGTAATATCTTCTGGGCTAAAAGCTTGGTTCTAAGCCGCTCGAGGCAGGAAAGATGCCCAGTGGAGTGGCCACGGGAATAACGATCGGAATCCGTCATCTCCTTCCTGTTGAGGACATGATCTTACGCCACACCATTGGGGCGGCGACATGGAATATGAATCCACGGCCGAGAACATCACTTACAGAAACATACCTTACGTACGAACAACTGACACACACACACACACACACACTCACACGTTGATGCCGTGATCCGAACCGCGCATAATGGCGTAAATGGTAGGGCTGATCGTTAGGTATGTACAAATGCAAGGCAGACTGCAAAAATGATACCTAAGAACAATACTCTTATGCGAAGCCTCATAATAGTCAAGGTACTTATCAGTACCTAACGCCTGGCCGAACAACATCTGTCATGTTGCCTCAAATAACCCAACTCCAAGATAGACTGGGTTATGTAACAAAGTGTTCCCGTTGTCGGAGCTTTGCTGCTGGTACAAGCTCCTTTCAAATTCTCAGATTCCTTCTTCCACTTCTTTCAGCAAATCCGCACACATATTATAGACATCCTTCATGTCTTGGCTCCGCCTTAAAGATATCAGCGGCCCCGGTCCAGATCTACACTACCTGGTAGCAAGCAAAGCCTGCTTGAATTAAACCAACAGACGTCGCTTGATAGGCGGAGGCAACGCTTCGCCGTTAGACATTGTGTTGCGCTTCTTAAGCAAAGTCTTCTGGCCAATAGCCTGGAGCTTTTCCAGCAAGTTACTGAGTTTGAGCGTCAGCATACGATCCTAGTAATGAGTTCATATGAAAAACAAAAAGGGTCCGCTTGCCCGGGTATGAACTCTCTTATCCCACGAGCAGAGAAACGCACTCGAGCCACTCGCCCGTCCAGTGTAGACCACCTGGTCTAATGAGGAACCAACGCCATATCCCCTGTTTCGACACCAGGGAGGTTCCATCAACCCATCCAAAACCAGCCAGACAAAATCAAATCAAATCAAATCTCTGGTTTTGAAAAACTCGTGTAACTTTCACGAGGAGGAGGCGTAGAAAGGGGACGGAGAGGGGGAAGTTTGAAACGAGGAAATGATGCATACTTGATGGGCATGTCGCCGCCACGGCTCTCCGTGACCGCCAGATTGATCTTCTCGACCTGCGACTCGTGCCACCTAAAGTGCTCATGGATGCGCTCCTGGCCGGCCATTTCCTCCGCCGAGCGGACAACAAAACCGCACTGGTCCTGATCGCAGGTCCAGGTCCCATTAGGCCCGACCGGCGACATGGTCGGCAGCTTCTCGGCATGGACAACAATCCTGACCGCGTCTTGGGGCGCGGGGACCGAGCCGCGGCCGCTCGTGCTAATCACCTCGACGTCTTCGTTCACCAGGCTGTCGTCCTCGCTCGTATCGTCTTCGTCGTGAGCGTAAGGCCTGTTTCGTCTTGACACTCTCCTCCGCTGTTCTTTACGTCCGGCACCGCCGCCGCTTGGTAAGTCCTCTTCCATTTCCGAGACGGGCCGCTTCTTTGAGCTGCCCGCCAGGCGGAGGACCGCGCCCTTGCCGGACGTTCGGGTGCCCGTGAGAGGTTGGAGGTGCTTTCCACGTGGGGGGTCCTCCTCGGACTGTTCGTCGTCTTCCCATTTCAGCGTCGTCCTTGGTATTGACTTCCGTGACTTGTTCTTGGGGAGGTCGTTGGACGGCGTGAGGGTGTCAGTTGCTGGTCCTTTCGCCGACGCTCGTGGTTTGAAAGATTTGACTTTCCGGCGAACTAGTTGCGAAGGGATCTCCCATTCAGGGAGGTCTTCTGGTAGTTCAACCGGCCGTTGACTGACTTCCTCCAACCACTTGTAGAACATCGTGCCCCGCCATTCTGGGTCTAAATGCTGCAGAAGCTCTTTTGAGTAATAGTGTACGATGATTTGTGAATTACCGTACTTCTTGACTTTGCACTTGAAGTGTACTTGACCGTAAACTTTTGAGGCCGAGGCCTTCTTGATGTCAAATTCGCTGGCCATCTCTCGGAAGACATCCACAAGCCTTTCGACTGGAGACATATCGGCTGCGTCAGGCGTGGGAGACTCCTTGGGAGCTGGAGATGGTTTGGTGGGTAGCCGTTGGGTTAGGTTTGAAAACATATAGTCAGGCAGAGGTACGGGAGTGCTGCTCTGGAGCTTGGCTTTGCCCTTCCCCTTCTCAGAAACCTCAAGTGGAGGGCTATTTGACGGGCCTGACGCCAAATCCGTCATCTCAACATCTTCATCATCGCTGTTTCTCCTACTGGCCCTGCGAGACCTGCTGCTCGATCGCTCTGATATCGGTCTGCTTTGAGATGCTTGTCCGACGTCAGCAACCAGTGCAGGGAATATCGGCGTCGGAGGAATCAATCCAGCGGCTGCGTCGGCAATCCTTTTCGTCAAGACCTATATATCACACATTCGTCAGTTGCGGAGTCCCTGGCAAATCAAGAAACTGAGGAGCAAAACACTTACAGCGTCCAAACCGCGCAGCCACTTGGCGAAATCAGTATTGTCCCACAACAACTCCGCCTCCTTGGGGAAGTGTGAAATGAGAAACTGCGCCCATTTTTTGCATCGCGCTTCGACCTCGTCCCGGAAGACGCCATCACCAACGGTGAGAGCGTATTTGAAGAAGATTTCGTCGAGACTCGGTTGGACGGGGGGCTTCTTTTTCTTCCTCATGTTCTTTTTCAAGGCCTTGTCGTATGGCTCGTACGCATCGAGTATGCCGTAGTATAAAGCGATGGCCTCTTGAACCTCACGATACGTACTCTCGTACTCCGGCGCCGGCAAGATCTCGAACCACCCAGCCGCGCCCGAGACCCATAGGGTATTCGGAAGGTAGCCGATGGAATAGCGCTCCGATCGCGATATCTCGATGTGCGCCACCCTTTTGTTCGGCTTAATGACTAGAAATAGGGAGCAGAAATAAAGGTTAGCTTCGAGTCCTGGCACTCGGTGAGGTGGGGGTTGCTTGCGCTTACGGTTGGCCATGATTTCGGTATCCGCCTCGTCAATCTGCAACGTTCCCCTGATGACCATGGGCCCTTCGAGGTGAACATGCAGTGGGTTCGCCGGCGTCTTGCAATCCGACCGATACACCATCGCGTCGGTCAGAACGTAACAGGGCCATTCGTTATCTGGCGTGTTTGGCGACGTGGGCTTCAGAACATTGGTCTCTTTGAGATAGCGATGGTGCAGCTCCTCGACAGTGGCGACCGCCGAGTTGGACGGCCGCCGCCGCCGGCCTGCCATTATGGAATGGGGTTCCCCGTTGTTTTCGTCGTCACGGCTGTGCGTCTTTACTTTCAATTCGCAGTGGGCCGGTCGGGGGTCACTTTCGCTCAAGTCTCAGGCGGGGGAGGGGGCATTGGTCGCGTCTGGAAAACGATGGGTTCTGTTCAAGTTGGTTTTCTGCGAAAGGAAGGCGGCTTTCGGTGGCGTATGTATGAACTTTTTGCTGATTTGCTTCGTCTTCAGACAAGTGTGAATTGTTGGTCACTCGCCGGGTGCTTGTTCTAATTCATACCTGGTCGGGGAAGAGATGCTCTTAACGCGCTGATAAAAGAGTGGGACACGCGACCGGCAACGCGCATCCCTGGCCGAATTTGTCGAGGCGATCAGGTTCGGTGGGGCTCGGTCCCTCGCAACCCTGACATTGCTTGGCACGCTCCGTGGGCTCTTGTCAGGTCGGTCCCACTTGAAGTACCTTTGTACCTATCACACCGAAAGAGACGCAGATATAAAATGACCAAATGGCTTTGGGAAATAAAAATACATCTGAGTTCAGCTTTAACAGATAACCTCTGTTATGATGTAAAATAAAACTAACAACCTCAGTTACCCACCCATCTTATTGTTGAAACTTGCTTGTCCGTACCAGTTCCAAGTTTGTGGTTAACCGCACGCCAGACGGCCGAAGGCTGCTCGGGCATTACCACCCGGATGCTGGAAGCCGTCGGCCCAACAGGTAGCCTGGTGCACTGCCGACATTGTTATCACACTTCCCCCCTCTGGAAGTTTCCGATGCGTTGAAGATTTGACTGTGGTTCATGGCTGCCTTGCTCGTCCGTACTCTTCCGTTGTACCAGCTGCTGAAATGGTAAAAACATTCTGCTATATTTATCGGACTGTTATTAAACAGCATGTTGTATCCATTTGGCCTATGTATGTAATTAATTACAGCTCTTGTATATATCTGTCTGCTGCTTTGCTAAACCCCAGCGCCACCGTATTGTATATATATAATTAATGTGTATATCCACGCCATCGATGCTCTTCATCATCGTCTCCACCGATTATATATATATATATATATATATAATTTCCCAATACCCATCTCCTGTTTAAACCGCCTTCAACAGCCCAAAAAAAATAAAACAAAGAAAAAGAAACCTTTCAAAAGACTGAATTACCACAGGCTGATTACCAATTATGAATAAGAAAAAAAGTTTAGAAAGTAAACTTCATCAGAGCCGGGTTCAGCAGCACCGGCAGTCCGAAATGGCTAACAACGACGGCGCCGAGCGGGTAGATGCTAAAGAACTTGTCAATGCGCCAGTGGATAGGGAAGAAGAAGTAGCCGCTGATCATGAGGCCAACACAGACGAAGCAGAACAGGAAGGTGAACTTGAAGGTCCTAAGGATGCGCCAAATCTCCTCGCCGAAATGGACCTCCTCGACTTCTTTGGCGGTGGCGCCCCAATTCATGTCGATCTCGAAGAAGTGCGACAGGATCGCCTGCGAGACGTGCATTGAGATGCCGCCGAGGAAGATGGTGAACATGGGGATCCATCTGATGTTTTCGAATACTGGACAAAAGTGTTAGTTTGTTGTTCATTCATCAAAGAGATAGAAGAAACTCACCAGCCGAAATCAAGCTCTTCTCATTCAGTCGATAACGCAACATGGCCAGCCCAAAATTGCCCAGCGCCGTAAACACCACGATAATCGTGACGTAGATGGCAAACGAGTCAAGGTAGAACTTGTCGTACAAGCCGTAGAACCAACCGGTGATAAAATAGTTGGCCAGGGTCATGCACCAGACCGACCCGATGGCATAGTAGGTGCCGATGTATGCGCAGATGGTTAGTTTCTTGGGAAGCGGTATCCCGGACCAGATGAACTGGCGGAACAGCGGCGTGAAGGGGCCGCGCGTGACCCAGAAGCGCAGCGGGTGGAAGAGCAGCTCGTTGCATCCGTAGGCGTACTTTTCCCAGCGCGCCAGCTCGTCGTACACGGTCAGGCTGACGCCTTCCTTGAAGCCGTCTCCGGTGTAGGCGGCGTACCGAAGAGAATAGCCGGCGACCTGCAGACGTAAAGACATATCGAAGTCCTCGGACACGTGCGACTCGCTCCAGAACTTCTCGTACCCGTCCTCGTCCGTGTAGGCGGCCGCGTCCTGGAGGGCCTGCCAGCGCATGACGGCGTTGTGGCCGACGAAGGGGCACGAGTCGCCCGACGCGACGGCGAAGGTGATGGAGCTGTAGATAAGATTCGTGAACCAAGTCACTCCGTTCTCGAAGTACGAATCCGTCACGTTCATGACCCCTGACGAGAATTGGATGATAGCCACATCGGGGCTCTGCTCCATCTCGCTCGCCGCGTCTAGCAAACAGTCCTTGGGAACTCTCGTGTCGGAATCGATAAGCAGGATGTAATCGCCAACGCGAATGTTTCCATCCGCCCACGTCCTGCCCTCGTCCTCCTCCAAGACGTCCCCGAGGCACTGATAATACGCCTCGACTTCGCGCTCGTTGTTCCACGTGCCGATCCTGTTGATCTTGGCCAGCTTGTCTTCGACTCGGTTGGCCACGGACAGCGCATAGTTCATGTTGCTCGCCTTCTTGAACTTGCCTCGACGCAGAAACTTTTTCTCGCCCGCCTCCTCGTTCGGGCGCGGGTTGTGCGGCGGCCTGGCGACCCAGCCGATGTTGTGTTCGTCGTAAAAGTCACGGCGGGCCTGCGCGTCGTTGTCCGAGATGAGCTGCATGCCGTCGTCGTTCACAAAGATGTTGGCCGAGCCGCCCTGCATTTCGTACGTGCTGATGGCCGCCTTGAGCGAGACCACGGTCGGCTTGATGACGGCGTTCAGGCCCTCCTTGTACACGGGCATCTGGATCGTGACGTGCGGGAGCTCGTGGACGCCACGCTGCAGCCGGCGAGGCGGTTTGCCGCTGAAGTACTTGCTGTTGCTCTCGACGGTGTAGATGGGGCCGAAGATCTGGAACAGGGAGCTGACGAGGGACTGGAAGAAGAACTGTTTATTTTGAGATTTGTTAATAAATCATCAGTAGATGGGGGTTGAGTGATGAAGATGCAACTTACCAAGCTCACGAGAATTTGCACAGGATTCACCGCAAGAAGGGCAAACCGAAAATAACTCCCATCGACCGCGGTCTCGAGCGCCAGTGACCGCCACCCAAGCCCCAGACACACAATCATCAAGATCAACGTCAGGGACACCACACCCGCGCTCCACAGCCTGATCGGCCTACGCTCTTCAAGACCGCCCTCCAGCACATCCGGATCGACTTCTTCACTGTTGACGTTCCACCCCCCCTTGCTCCCCTTCCCCTCGTAATACGCCGGCGGCGGCGGCACCAAGTTCGGATCATCCTCATCATCCCCGTCCCCGGAACCACCGTGCCAAATCATCTGCATAAACCTCATCTCCAAGTCCTGCGCCCTGGCCAACAACTTGTCCGGCTCGTCATCCCAAACAACCAACATCCTCACATCATCAATAAACGCCGCAAAATGGTGCAGATTTCCCCTGGGGAGGTCCGTCATGGTCGGCACGATCTGCACCCTCAAGTCCTCTGTCAGGGGCACGTAGTCCATCTCATCCAGTCCCTCCCTGCTCCGGATCGAGTCCATGATCGTTCTCACCACCGGAGTGTTCACCGTGAGCGCGCACCGCACGTTCATCTGCACGACCACCTCGTACAGCGAGCCCGGGATGGCGCACATCTGCGGCGGGCAGCACGTGAAGCTCCCGCGGGCCTTCTTCAGCACGACGCCTTCGTACGGGTCCAGGCCCGAGGCGTACTGCTTGCGGAGCAGCTGCTCGTACAGATAATTGACCATCATGTCGTTGCGGATGTCGTGGATGGTGTCGCGCTCGAGGTTGCGCTCGTCACCCACGGGGAAGATGGAGTGTCGCGAGGAGGTCAGGCCGCTGCGGCCTCCTCCTCCTCCACCTCCACCACCGCTTCCGCCGTCCTGGCCTCCTGGTGTGCCTGGTGCCGACTTTACCGTGACGCTGTCCGAGTTTCTCCACGAACGGCGTCCCGGTCGCATGTGAACGCCATCCGGGATGGAGAGCATGCTGGCCGATCTGGCAACGGGGGTGATGGTGCCTCCTGTGATGGTGTTGGTGTTGTCCGCGGCGGCATGCTGTGCGAAGTCATGGCTGGATGAGACGACAGGTGCCGTCGTCGTCGTCGTCGTCGTCGTCGTCGTCGTCTTTGTCTGGCGCGAGGTGGTTGGTTTCCAGCTGGCTTGCTTGGACGACCCGGACGGCTTCTTCTCCGCCAGCTCGACAGCGGCATTGTCGACAGACCTCCGCGTATCAGATAGACCAGCGGCGTTGCCCCCGCCCGTGCTGACGGGGGTGAAGTAAGACTTGAATGCCTTCATATCTTCAACAAAACCCACACCTAGACAAGAGAGAACCACACACGACGACCACCTCGGAGGTGTGGGCGGCGAGGGAGTGGAGTCGAGGAACACACAGCCCTACGAAGGGAGACAAGCAAAACAAGACAAGCCAAGAAACAAGACAAGACTGTTTGGAAACCGATGTGCCTCTCGACAACCCTTCCCACGCACGCAGGGTTACAGCACTACTCCGTCACGTTGCTCTGGGCAAACAAACGAAGGTGTGGATAAGTTGGAGGAGTCCGAGAGAGTGGTGAGGGACGAAGTGACACGAGTAAGGAAGGGGGGAGAATAAGCTTCGACGGTGGGTTCCTTGGGAGAGAACCGCTATCCACCTTAGACAACCTTTCAAAACTGGGACTGATGAGAGGCCTGGCCACGAAGGAAATGGAAACATGAGAGGTGAACAGGACCCATCGTCCACCAACACCACTTTACCGCCGTACGGCTCCGCACGTCCTCGACTCCTGGTGCCAAGCTCTCGGGTCTGGTCTGACAGCGTGAGGCTCAGGATCCTGATAGCAACACTACCTACACGCAGCCTAGCTCAGTCCCGGTTCCGGTCTGGTCGGCGACCATCTCGTCTTTTCCCCTGCACACATCATCAGCACGCCTTCTTGGCACGTTTGTGGTAGTGGTCCGAGAGACTGGACTATAGGCTGGGCAGCGCAACGAGCCAGGCAGGATCCGGGTTGTCGTTCGTCTTGTGGTACACACACCCACCACGAACGGCACGTACCGTACCGCACCGTCGCGGCGCGCGTATGGACAAGTCATGGAGGTTTTAGTTTGTGCTGTCTCGGACATCGAGAGTGACTGTGCCCTTTCTCTGGATCCGATGCTCCCCATCCAGCACCACGACAAAAGAACAGTACGTTTTCCTTTTCCATCTGATTCTAACAAAATGTACACTGTCGATTAGGTGATGGGTGTCACCCGCTCTATCTTACCTTACACATATTACTGAACTTCTCCTCCCCGTACCGGTCAGAACAGTTGGTCAGCATCAGGGGGATCAGACGCACGCTTGTCTAAGACACTAGTCTAGTCTAGCACGACCCTTTGGTCCGTATGGATACCATAATGGAGCGTCGTGCTTCGTACCAGTATAGAAAAGCCCGGGAGCCTCGTATCTTGTGTAGGGTTAACCCGTACTCCATACCGCCCCCCACAAACGGCCCTGCCGATCCTCAACCATTCTTTTGAACAAACAATGCGGGCGGTTGGATCAGCCTTGGCTGCAGGCTCGGCGGGCAGGTTGGCACGGCTGGCACAGGGTTGTATAAGCGAAGACCCTCGGAAAGGGATGTAAGGAGTTTTGTCATGGTTCTTGGCTCGATCTGAACTCCACCTGCTTGGGTAACATCACCAATGCGGAAATCTCAGCTCTCTCCCGCTCTGACTGGATGCCTCTCTCTGGTCTTTCCGAAGTGGCAGCAGCAATAGAAGCAGCCACCACCATGCTGTGAAACTGAACGGACTGCAATGTTTATTACTTGTTGGGCACGCACGCATCCTCTCTGCTTGGGTATTTTATCAGGTAAAGTAAATTTCTCTTGTCATATTCTTGGCTTGGCTTGGCTTGCATGGAGCTTGACGACGACGAACCAAACAGATGATCCATGGTCTTATCATAATCTTTTGACCACTGCATGTTTGGCTTCAGCTACGGTATGGTATGTATGCGAGTCGTAGCTTTGGCTGCTTTTGCTGTTGCTTTCGAGGTGGCTCTCACGTCAGCCAGTCATATCATGCCGTGGTTGTAAACTTGATATGTGGACACAGCAGGCTGTCACACTGCATCTTCTGTCTCCTGCGAGATTGTCAGCTCATATAGAGGGGGATAAAAGAGTTTCACCGCAGCATGTTATCGCCAATTCTATCATGTATTGCTTTGCGGCGTGCGTGCGGTTCAGCCCGATGTCGCCCACACAGCACTGCAGGCAAAGAGGTGCAGACCTTGTCTCCGACTAACATCTTGGCGGGTCCGACCAACGCATTGCCCAGAGACTAGAGTTTTTTTGAGTTTTTTTCAGCTGCTGCCAAGGTCGTTCTATTTGAGCGTATTCGGGAACTATATCAGGGTTCGTTTGTTGTCTCTCCCTCAGACATTACCGAGTATATTTCGTATGTATGATGACGATGCGAAGCAAGCCACGGGGCGCTTTGATCTCAGACAGGGGCTGTCTTTTTAGTTTTCTGGGCTGTTCTGTTTCAGCCTTCGCCGTCGCCACTCAAACCCGCCGCCGCTGCAATTGGATCATCCGGATTATTGGATAAATCACCCATGAAAAACGCCGCCGGCGGAAAGGGCTTAAGCCAGCCGGATGAGTGCCGCCTTGGCCCAGAAAGGAGATAACGTTCAATAGTCCATTGGACCCTGCATGATTAGTAAAGAAAGCTGCGGTTTGAGATCAACAACATACGGTCGCTGTTTTGTCCAAAAAATTGTGAGTATCGTCAATTCAGAGAGAAATACCAGGAACCGGAAACTACGCCGATGATCAGGGACCATATAAGTGATAATCACATGGCACCCCTGCTATTACGTGTGTATCACCAACCATCGGGTCAGTCTTCTTTCCGGCAGTTACACGACGGCGGGCTATCGCTATCGCGTGCTTCTTTTGGCAATCCCTTTGCCGTGACCTATCAGCCTGTCAACAAACACGCCCAAGACTCAGACTATGGCATGAGGCGTTTGCTCCCTTTCCCGTCTGTTCGGGAATCGGGACACGGTCAAGGCTTTGTTCTGTTTGTGTAGCCGTCCGAGATCCGATCTCACTAGGAATTCCAACCCGATTGAGAGAAGAAAGAAAGAAACGAAAGAGTGACGGAACAGTAAAATATGATGGCGATAATATGATAACGACCCGACGATCTGACCACGAACTGCTTGTGGCTGGCTGGCTGACCACTGCATCATGGTGTGAAATGGCAAGATTACGTGTTCTGTAAATCCTCAGCTGAGGGACGGTTGATTGAGCCGCACTCACGCACCAACGGTGCTTAAAGGTGGTACTATCGACGCAAAGTTGATTGAAGGAGAAGCTGTTTTTCTCATTATCGCTTCTCAGTTCAGTCCCTGTGCGACTGTCTTGAGAAATTAATCCGTACCTATCAAGTAATTATAGCGAGCGCTTCTGTGCGACTTCTATTTCGACCCGTATACTGTACCACCAGAGATGGTGGGTGGGTGTATATGAGCTTCCTAATCACGATATCACCGCCGGAAAATGGTATCATTATCATCGTGGTGCAGGACAGGATCATACCTACCTTAGATAGACCCCCATCTCCGATCCGTTGAACAGACAACCATTCAAGATGGAGACCCCGATAATGCAAGAACGATCCTAAATGCTCAGCTGAGCTTGATGAGCTGATAAAGGTACCCGCACTACATATCGGAGTGAACGAAGGGCAATATTTGTTTCCTTGTGTGACCGCGCCTTCTTCATTATTGGCACACCACCTCTTTAGGGAGGGACTGGGAGCCGAAGCTCCGTATCTTATCAATCATCAGTTATCAAGCTAGCAGAGAATGCGGTTCGGTCGAGTCAAGTCAACTCCCCAGGCCACCTGGTGACGGTATCATGAGAATAAGATCATCCCTAGCCAGGATTTGAATGAGTGAGGGCGTTCCCAGACGATATTCCATCTCAGACAGACCTGTTCTCTTCCACAGAAGCTCCAGTGTAGAGACAGAAGACTGGGCTTGGATGACACATCTAAATATCTACCTCCAGCTCTTCTTGGGAACGTTTCACCAGACTAACAAGCGGCGGCCGCCATCGGTACCTTCTCCTCGTCTTACGCCTCAACCTCTGCCGTCGTTTCAGCTGCGCCTTGACGTGGTTCGCCCTCCGTAGCTACCACTGTAGCATTAGGCATGGGAGAATCCTTTGCAACACCATCGGCAACAGCTAATTCCGCCTTGGTATCCTCAGCCGTCTCTACCACATTCGGCTTTGATGTCCCGACCGTGTTCCACAAATCCAGCATGCTCTTGACCTTGGGGCCCCAGACCTCCTCTCCTTTGGTGATATCCGCATACTCCAAACAGTTATCGCTTCCTAGCACGAACTGTCCCTGTCGCGAGCGGCACAGCTCCGCCATCATCGCACCACAGCCCAGCTTCTCGCCGAGATCATGACACAGACTGCGAACATAGAACCCCGAGGTCACCGTCATCCGGATCCTGGCCGCCGGTGGCCCCTTGCCCTCCCATGGTGGCGGCGTGTTCGGCGCCGGCGGAGGCGGGATCAAATTCGACCCCTTGCCCACAGGCAGCTGAGGTGGTAAATCTCCCAGCGCACCCGACATCATCGGCTCAGCCTTGGGCTCGCCACCGTTCCGTTCTGCCGCCTTCATCTCACGCTGCTCCATCTTCCTCCTTTTGCTCGCAGACGGCTGATCCTCCCTGACGAGCCCGTCCACCCTCTCCTCTGCCTCGCGCTTCTTGCTCTGCCAGTCCGCCAGCGCTTTAGTCTCCTCGTCCTCTTGCTCCGGCTTCGGCTTACTACTACTGCTCTGCTGCTCCCCCTCTGCCGGCGTAGTCCCGGCACCACCACCACCAGCCTCCTGCTTCTTCGCCACCCGCCAGATCGAATCCACCAGATTCTTCTCCGTCTGCTCCGCCTCGTCCGTCGGCCACCTATGATCGTGCGTACCTGGCTCGTACCAGTCCACCAGCTCCATCTCCGTAACCTCGACGTCCCTCGTCTCGATCTCCCGCGGAATCGCTTTCCCCTCCCTCGCGTACTCGTACAGCGGTTTCCCTTCCATCTTGAGCGCCGAGTACAGCGGAGGCATTTGCTTGAATTTACCCCTGAACTGGCCCAGAACCTTCTCGACCGCCTCCCTCGTCACCTCGTCGTATTTCCCTTTTTTAATGATCCGGCCTACGCGATCGTAGGTGTCCGTGCTCGCGCCGAAGAGCACAACCGTCTCGTACGTCTTGGTGCACATCAGGAACTGCTGCAGCGACTTGGTGCCCTTGCCGACCCCCAAAATCAAAACACCTGAGGCGAGCGGGTCCAGCGTGCCGCCGTGCCCGATCTTGACCTGCAGCTGCCGCTTCGCCCTGCTCCGCCGTTGCTTCTGGTACTTGGACTCGTGCTCACGGAGAGCCTTTTCCTGCGCCAGGAGCGGCGCGAACAGTGCCGATGGGTTGAAGTAGGTCTGGCAGTCGCGGATCACCTGCGCAGAACTTAGGCCGACGGGCTTGTTGATGGCTGCGCATAAACAGTATATTAGCTGTACCGATTTTTTTGGAGAGACAGAAAGGTAAGGCTGCAAAACGATATACCGAAAACGCCTTCGACAACAGTATCTGTCGCCATCTTTACTAGGTTGGCGAAAGATTTCTTCATCTGCGAGCGAAGCCGCAGTTTCCCAATTGATCAATGGAAACCGGCAAAAAAAAAATTCAAATTAAATTTGCGGAAATTGAGAGGAAAACGTGCAAGCAGCTTTTTTTTTACTCCTGCGCGTCGAATGCAGCAGGGTCGGGTGTGAGCAATCGCGAATGTAGGTTCGATGACAGCGACACTCCCCTCAAAATTTTGCCAATTCGGTTCAGCGACGGGCGCGCGTCTTATCTGGCCTTATCGTAGGGATGAACCCCAGCTGAGTGACAGGGGTCGGGGTTCCTGAACCTTGAATTATGGAGACCACATTAGGGGACATGTGGGCCATTAAATCGGGAATTAGCGATCCCCTGTCAACTGAACTTCGCGACAGAACTTCCATTCTTCTTCCACGTTTGTTCGATTCCCAGCTGACCTGATTTTGCAATTAGACGTCAGACGTCAACTGTTCACTTACGAAGCCTCTACGTTGGCTATTACCTAGTATGGAAATTTGAGTATCATTTATTGCTACTTGTCGAATATCACCCTTTCCCAGATGCTACTAACTTCATTATAAATGGCTTCAAATCTTCTGGTCCCCGAGTACTTGTTCCAACACGCTGTATTCTACCTCGTGGATTGCGGAATCGTGCCGATGTGCGAGCCAAGCTCGCTCGTGGATTCCGCATCCGACCAGTGGACTCGAATGCCGCAGGGACCACCGGGAAACTGTCGAGAATCATCGCGGGTGTCTCGTAGGTTAACACCAATATCTTGACAGTCGTGCTAATGCCTTGTTCTGTCATCCCGTCCCAGAATTCCTTCATTATAGCAAGGGTACCTTGCGCATCATGATGGACGTCAATAACCAGCACCATTTTCTGCACGTGGCCTAGCACCGCAACCAAGAGTCTTATCCAGTCTTTCTCTGTCTTGCAGGCCTGAAAGTGGCTGTCATTGAGATTCCAGTTTGGAGTCGCCTTAGCGTGCTGTTTGATAGTCTGTTCAATAAGTGACCGGAGAATGTCGACAGCCGAGACGACGTCTGATGTTTCTTTTGGGGTGGAAGTGCTGCCCAAGTACCATATAACAGGGAGCCCGGCCACCTGAAGCAGCTGTACCAGATCGATGGCGAGATCCCGGGACTGCTCCGCGCACAATAAAGAGCCTTGTAGCTGGAGGAGCGCCGACTCGGGGCTTGAAATCCAGTCGCGCAGCTTTTGTGACGTCCAGACCGGCGGAGGAATGAAGCCCCCGCGGGCCCGGCGTCTATCCCTCATCGTGATGGCAAGCTCGAGAACTTGCTCTGGGTTGAATGTGTTGCAGGCGAGGAATCTCGAGACCCTTTCAGGAATAAATGGCAGCGACTCCATCACGGAGGGATTCATCCGTATTGTAGTGGCTTCGGGGCCTGGGCACTTGTGTAAGTTTTCATCCCAGAAATGTGGACGGAAGTTTCCTTACCAAATGCCTGGCTGACACCGCAGGCCTGATCTAACATGTTCCGAATGTCGCTAATTTGTACGTGAATCTCTCTTGTCTCGGCCTGGTGCGCGACGGCGGACTGCCCACGAAGCCGTCTGAATTGCGCCTCGATGTTGAGCCGAATGTCTTGAAACTCAAGCGGCCATGTCTTGATGACGGCGCTGAGGACCATCTTGACCGGGCTCCGCCGCACTCGGTCGTACCATTTCGTGGCCCTGATACAGAACTCGACAATCTGTACATAGACGTTGGCCAGTGTGGCCTATATCCTCTAGGTGGGATATAGGCTCTGCGAGACAAACTCGACTTCGGGGAGCACGCTGCCTATTTCTGTCAAGGCCTGGGCAATTTTGCTGGACAGCTCCTCATGGTTCAGTGTGACTGTGAAGAGAAATCTCATGGCGCCCCAAATAAGGGCTGAATACTCGGGATTTGATGACACGAGGGTGTCGATGACCTTTTCGTACTGCATCAATCTTGCTGCCGCAAGCTTCCACCACGAAGTCACCGTTGCTGCGGGTTTCCATCTCTTGAGTTTCTTGTCTTTGTACATTTTCTGGGTCTCGGCGAGGACGTCCAAAACATCTTGCATGGATGACGTTTTCGACAGCCATGTGTTTGCTTCACCCCGTGCAAACTCATGTCGGTGGAATTCAAGCGCGTGGCTATATGCCAGTTTCACCACATCCACAGGCAATGCCCTATTTCAGTTAGCGATAACACGATTCTCATCACAATTGGGGCAGATGGGTCCCTTACTCCGTATCTTGGCTGCCAGACATGTACCACGCGGCGAGGCTGTTATCGACATGGCTCACGCGGATAGGTTGAAGTGGGCGGGAAGCCACTGCGACCACCGTGGTGTGGAGCATTGTGGTCATCGTCGACATGTTTGCCGCACCATCCCACGACGAAAGAGATCAGATTGGGAGAATAGACGAAACTTCAGGATTCACTGCTTCGCTAACAGAAGTCATCAATAAGCCCTGACGGGGAAAGGTGGAGAGGTCTTGTAAAGCTGGGTTTGTACCTACAGGTAGCTCTGTGAAGTCAGACAGCCAGCCTGGAGGGAGGGGAACTTGCGATGAATTGCCCTGTTTATTTAGTCTGGGATGGGGGCTGTGTTGGGCAACTCAAGTCATTCTCACCGACTGAGGCAGTCTGCCTTGGGGGCCAAGGAGAGATCAAGAGCAACCTTAATCAGCTGAATAGGTACCTGTAAGGTAGGTAAGGTAGTTCCGAAACAGTGAAGTTGGCGGTGCCTGAGGTGCCTGGAAAACGTATAGGACTGTACGGAGTAGGTGCTATCCCCGCAGCATGGGGGACTCGTACTTGCGTTCTCTTCAGGAGGCAGCCCAGAGCCTGATTGGCTAATGCACCGTGCCTTCCGGCCGCAGCATCACGACGACCCTGGACGACCGATCTGAACTGTAGGTGGGTGTGATGGCCCCGCCGCTTTAAGACGGCATCCTTTCGGCTCGGGGACTCGGTTCCTTCGAGACAGCCTTATTTTAACAAAATACCTAAGGTATCTTACACCTGGTAATGGCTAACGCGATTTCTCATTGAAGACTGTGTCTTTGCGTCCAATTCTATTAGAGACCAGGGGGTTTATTCGAGACCCTCTGTTCTCCACGACTTGCGCCAAAGGCTCTCGCACTCTGCTACGTTTCAATCAGTGCTCACAACATGCCATCACGCCGTCAAAACCCCCGAGGGAATGACAGGATGAGCGACCCAGAGGATACCGACAAGGTTCCTGAAATTAGTGTTGATGTTGACACCGACGATGACACCGACGAGACTATTGCACGGCTCAAGGGTATGCGTGGAACCATTTCGCAGGACCACAGCGAATGGACGGAGGAGGATGAATTCATATCTCTCATGTCAGGAAGAAAAACCGACGACGACGATGGTGGTTCGGACAAGAAGAAAGAGGGAGATATCAAGGAGATGGATGACGAAGGTGGCCATGATATTCCGCCTCAGGAGGAGGTCGATGTTGACGTTACAAATCATGCAACCGCTGAATGTAGGCATTTTACGCCCTTACAAGCCGACGAGATCACTGAACTAAATTTGTGTTCAGCTGATCTGGATCATGCCGGCGAGGGCGAGCGCGATATCGGTCAATTGACCACACAAATCCAACGAAAGTTGGCCAGCATCCCCGGACTGAGTCTTCCCGAGGACGGTCCCAACTACCAATTGATCGAATACCTCAGCAAAACAGTCGCGAGGTTATCCTTTGAGAACGACATGCTCAAGAATGCGCTCCGAAACGCTGAAAAGCCACAATCCGCAAAAGGAGCCGCGGAGGAGTCGAAAGAGCAAAAGGCTGAAGATCCTGACGAGACAGATGACCCTAGCACTCCAGTATTCAGAGAGTATCACCACGTCAGGTGCGCCAATTCAAAGAGCAACTACTTCAGAGACGTACCAAGGATGTTCAAGGGAGATCTCAAGTCTGACCACTTGCGAGGCCGGCAAGGCATCGAAAACATATCAACGTATCTCAAAAAGCGCACACACCTCGCCTTCGCTGTCGTTCACCTATATGATTGCTCGTGCGCTGGTGGTCCTGACTATCATCGTATGGTAGGCTACAAAGATGGAAAGATAATCGACAACTCGCCACCAGCCTTTAGTGAAATGAAGCAAGTTGTGCTCAACAAAGCACTTCACAATGCATTCCGTCTCCTGGGGAGGGCTCATCCTACGCGCTTCAGAGGATACATGGAGAATTTTCAGGAGCTCCACGAGGAACCCTACCCTCCCTTCTTCGTTCACAACAAAGCATTCCTTGAGGTCGCCGACTCCAGCAACCTAAGTGACTTTGATTGTCAGAGCGTCAAGCTCCTTTGCAACTGGTTTGAGCAGAACTCACGAAAGAGCTGGGAGGAGGCTGATGAGCTTATGTCTCGAGGGAGGATCACATTCAAGCATTACGGCATGCTATTTCGTGCCGGCGAGTTGATCATCATTCCAAGACGAGACCAAGGAGGCACGATTTCTGTCTACAAGGTTAAGCCTTTCCCATGGCAAGAGTACCCAGAAAAGATGTTCCTCGAATACTGGGAATTCAACGGCGCTTTCTGGAAGTCCAGTGCATGGGTAGACTTGAAGAAGCCACACACAGTTTATGGAGACTACATCACTGAGCATGACGGCGAAGTAGATATCACCAAGCTCGGAATCCACCCTCTGCGCTTCGCCAAAGCTGGCACGTACGAAAAATTAACGGCAAGGGGTGAAAAGTTCTGGCGCTGCAGGAAAAAGAAACTCGTTTGCTACACGGACTCGGACCTGGGAGACGATATTGCGAAACCGGTAGGTCTTCCCAGCCGAGAAACATGTCTGTTACCCTCCGCGAGGCTAATGACGATGCTTTGAATTGGTGGCAGACTGAACAACGGTTCATGGTCGACTACAGCATGTTCAAGAGGATGCATCCAAAAAAAGAAATGTTCAAACATGCCGCAGATGACTTGGGTATCCATGCGATGCGCAAACAAGAGCCACCAAGCGACGAGTTTCTTGCCATGCTGCCAGCACAGCTCCACGCCTTTGATTTCACCAGTAAAATATGGAGTGAGAATTCCCCAACCCCAAACAATGCAATTGTCATGTCAACCCTTTGACTGTGGAACACTACCTAAATTGCCACCACAGGACTCATCAGCGTCGAAAATATTACCGACGTAACGTGGAATAAAGACGCCTTCAAACGCCTTGTTGTGCCGGGTGAAACCAAAGAGCTGATCCAGGCGGCGGTGACGGCCCACGGACATCACCTCAGTGCGGCACCAGACATCATCGCAGACAAGGGTCAGGGCCTTCTCATTTTACTCCATGGAGGACCTGGGACCGGTAAGACGTTGACGGCAGAAAGTATTGCCGAGACACAGGAGCGGCCTCTGTATAGAGTCACCTGTGGGGATATTGGTGTTGAGCCTTCGGATGTCGAGATGGTAAGCGTCACATCTTCACACGACAGTTTATTGGGTGTATTTTCACTGACTGAGGCTAGTATCTCCTAGCGGTCCTCGAAATCGGCAAAGCCTGGGGTTGCGGTGAGTCTCGAATACTTCCGATGGACGAAACTGGCACTAACTAGGATGTATCAAAAGTGGTCCTCCTGGACGAGGCAGACGTTTTTCTGGAGGAACGGAACGTGGCAGACCAGAAGCAAAATGCCATTGTCTCGGGTACGCCGCTCTTTTACTCAGATCTCCCTCTCGCTGCTTGATACGCACCTGTAATACTAGCACAACTAACCACATAACCTCCCGACGCTGAAACCAGTCTTCCTCCGGGCTCTCGAGGACTATGACGGCATTTTCATTCTGACCACCAACCGCGTCGGCACCTTTGACGAGGCGTTCAAGAGCCGTATTCATTTAGCAATCCGGTACACCCATCTCGACGAGGAACAGCGTGTCGAGATTTGGCAGAATTTTATCCACATGCTCGCCAAGACCAAAGAACGTGTCGATATCCATGATTTGGAGCTCAACGTCAACAAGCTGGCTCAGGTCGAGCTGAACGGACGCCAGATTCGTAATGTGATCACGCTGGCGAGATACCTGGCTAAGTTCCGGAAGCAGATGTTGGTCTACAAGCATGTTCAGGATGCGTTTGCCTCGGTGGTCAAGTTTGATGAGTACCTGCTGCAGCTGAGGGGATCAGATGACCGGTGGGCTACGGAGTCGAAGATTCGGTAGGCGTGGAGTGTACATGAGGAAGGACTGGGGATTTTTAATTTATATTCTTTCTTGGGATATGCAGAATCTTTTTTATATACGCAGTTATCTGGGTTGAAGAAGGGCTGTAGGGATGGAGGACGTGGCATGGTCCTTTGCTGCGTAATGAGGTAGGTAAACATGAAGTTTAAGAAGCGGTGTCAAAGACTGAAAAGAGACAAAGTCGAAATCATATTAGCTGCTTGAATGTAGATGCTTGACTTTGAATGAAAGTGAATCGTATGGTAAGTAACCCGTGATATTTATTTGACCAAGAAAAGGGGAGAGGGTTGGCGCAGACTCAGGGGTTGATTGCTCGGTGGCTTATCCCGGCACTGGGGGTTGAGCGTACATGGAGTGGGATAAGCGGACAGGCTTTCAACGAATTAACAAACTGGCTGGGTGGCCGAGCGGTCTAAGGCGGTAGACTCAAGAAAATGCACTTTCTTCCTCGCAGAAATGTGAGGATCGATTTCTACTCTCGTAAGAGGCGCGCGTTCGAATCGCGCCCCAGTCATTCTTTTGCATTTCTCCCTCAAACTGCAACAGGGGAAGATATATTTTTTCTTCCCTTGGTCCCTTTCATCTTTATATGTATGCACACAAGCAAAATGATTTGTTACACCCAGCCACCATTTCCACCATGAAATCTCATTGTGCATGAAAACCTCCCAACAGACTCGTTTGCAGACGCCCGACCGAGGTCAGCGCCTTGATGGCCGGGTGGTTTCGCATGGCCACTATCCAATGACGTGTGTTCCAATTGAATCCACTATTCTCAAAAGAGACATGATCCGGCGGCGGGTCTAGGGAGGAGAAGTATCCGGCCCGGGGTGTCATGACGATGAGATGGGATGAGTATCCGGGAGGTTGGTTCAACTCGATCGATCCGCTCCTCACCTACCAGGTACCTGTGCTTGTTTGTCTTGGATGCAGTGACCTCAACCTCTTCAACTGCCACTCACCCAGCCGTCAGATCTCAATTAATTTCACTTGGCCTTATCCACTTACAAGTTTCGGGAGTGTGTTGATTGTTGAAACTTTAACTCCAAAACAAACACAATGACGGCCACGACTGATGCCCCGCGCCCTGCCGATGAGCCGCCGGCACCAGCAGCAGCATCATCAGTCGAGACCACCGATCTCAGCAAGCAATATGACACGCCCATGGGCCTCGCCCACACCACGATGCAGGCCCTCAAGGACCGCATCAAGCTGCATTACGATCTCGCGAGTGACTACTATCTGAACCTCTGGTACCTTGAACTCTACCCTAACTCCCGTCAACAACCCATAGTCAATTATACTAACGAAAACACGCAAGGGGCGAACACATCCACCACGGCTACTGGGCCACCGACGAGGCCAAAACCAACGACAGCAAAGAAGTTGCCCAGGTGAACCTCATCCGCCTGCTGCTGACCATCTCGGGCGTCGCCGAGGGCGGCCGTGTGCTGGACGTGGGCTGCGGCATCGGCGGCACCTCGCGCTTCCTGGCGTCGCAGCTGGGCTGTACCGTCACGGGAATCACCATCTCGGGCAAGCAGGTCGAGATGGCCACGCGGCTGACCAAGAATGAGGCTACTGCTGCTTCCCCCGCAGAGGAGGTTACCGTAAGTCCAGATGCCGACGGGTTCCTAGCACTAGGCAAGGGCAAAGTCCGCTTCATCGAGCTCGACGCCGAGAAGATGGGCGAGTTTTTTGTTTCGGATGCAGGGCGGTTCGATGCCGTCTGGATCAGCGAGGCGTTGAGCCACTTCCCTAACAAGGCGCTCTTTTTCAATAATGCGCACAAGGTTCTGAGGGAAGGAGGTAAGCTGGCGCTGGCGGACTGGTTCAAGGGTGAGGGTTTGGCAGACAAAGAGTTTGAGAACGATATCAAACCTATTGAAGGTCTTGTTTCCCACCCGTATTTATATATAAGTTTGGGTGGTTTGCTGATTTGCGGCACAAAAAAAAAACAGATGGCATGCTGCTGCCACCGCTCTGCACGCAGCAAGATTACGTCAAGTTTGCTACGGACGCTGGGCTGAAAGTCATCGGGGGACCCAAGGATATCAGCAAGGACGTGAGCAAGACGTGGGATATTTCGTGGTCGCTGGTCCAAAACCCTTCGCTCTGGGCATTTGCCTTCAGCCAGGGCAGGGACGGGATCGCGTTCCTGCAGGCGTTCCGGGCCATGAGGAGGGGCTATGCTAATGGTAGCTTCCGGTATGCGGTGATGGCGTTCGAGAAGTGAAGTAGCAGACGTTGGATTGGGATGGATGGTTAGAGTACTAGATTTGTCTCGTGCGCTGGAGAAGTGAGTTAGACAGACGTTAGATCGGGAGGCTCAGAGTCGATTTGTGGCTGCTACCCAAGGGCACTTCTGGCAATAAATAATAAGCGCCGTCCAAATCTTGTGCGTTTCTCTGCCTAACGTTTGTCGACATACTATCACTAGCACCGCTCGAGTCACCCAGTTTGGATCGTGAAAGTGCGAAAGCATCCTTGACAATGCGCCATTGGTCCAACACATAGAAAACGCCCAGTTCCCGGATCTCTCTTATTTTTTTGTACACTTGCACACAGATAAAACTCCTGTGGCAATGAAATTAGTGCCCGGGTGTTACCGCGTGATATCTGGCAGATATCTGGCAGGGATATCTCTTCCTCCATCCTCCTTTCTTCGCCCACCGGGGAAGCTGCTGAGTCTCCGTGTCCATGCTTTTGACCCAAGGTGCTACGGCCCCCCAACGTTGATATATAAGTTTCGTCCCATCTATCTGGCCCCGCAACTCGACCACTCGTCGCCGTCCAGGCCCTCGACTGTCCTCATTCCGTCGAGCTGGACTTATGCGCCGCCCATAAGGATGTTGTTGAGGGGGATATGGATGAGTTTTACGACGTAGCCGACGGCCTTGGGGAGTAATCGTTAGGAGCTGCTTGTTTGGATTATGTGGACGTCACTAGATAAAGGACCAACTTACACCCATGACTAATGCGTGGTTAGCGAACGTGAATTATGTAGGCAAGCTAGGGATGTAGAAACTTACTGAGAAAACCGACTCCAACCGCCTGGCGTGAAGCTGTGTGTAAGCCAACTAACTGTCGCTTTGCGCGCACAAGCACAAACGACTTACCTGGGAGATCTTGATGAATTCGCGGCGGTCAGCTGTACCGGGTGTTAGTAAACATTTCGCAGAACACCACTGCATTCGCGGAAGGAGAGCTTACGCTTCTGGGACTTGTTGATGAACTGGATTCCGTCCTTGAGAAAGTCCCGGGGGACATCGAGGATCTCTTGCACTTGGTCGGCCATTGCGAAGCAGATTCTAGTTGTACGAGTATGGTTGCAGTTGAGCGACTTGAAAAGTCTGCAGATAGCAATTCAATGGGCGAAATGTCGAGGTGTAGATGGATCGTGTGGTGTGGTTGATTTAGTTAAGAAATAGTTGTCAACGGGAAGGGCCCTACCAAATGCCACCTCGCCTCAACCACAGGGCAAGACTGGACACTCATCACGGCCAGCTGCTATGGTCCGTGCATAAGCAACTTTAACTGACGCCTCTTCCTGGGTGGAGCTGATGTACTCCGTACCCTAGGCTAGGCTGGGCTGTCCTGTGCAGTGGCACCTTCTGGCCCCGCTAGCAGTGGCCTGTTCTCCTGTCAAGACCTGGGGAGCCCAGCGAAAAAAAGAGTAAAACGCGACTGGCACCTAACTCCGGTCGCCAATAACAACCTGCGAACCACGGATCCCTTCCTTGGCTGTCAAAAATCACCAACTGGGAAACCAAAGGCAATCAATCAATCGCCTTCTGTCCATTCTTTATTTTTTGCCTCCTTCATCCGTCACAAACTAGTGAGCCATCTCCCTCCCAACTATAACCTTTCACTTTTCCCTCCAACACGCAAGCCCACATTCATCTTAACCTTTAATCGGCAATTACTAACCTCGGAAACTCAACTCTAAAAGGGAAGAAATATTTTCCCATCCGCGCGCGACACGTGTCTCGCGCATTTTAATTTGCCTGCCCTTTCCAACTTCATTTCTAACCGCATCCAAACCGAAAATCCGCACATCCAGCGCACTTCGCCCTCTAGACCCAACTAGAATCAAGTGCTACACGCAGTCGCAATGGCCACCACAGCGATGGATTACGAAAATGCTAATGTCGACCGTTTCGACGGTGAGTCCGCTCTGAATCCGCTCCCGCCGGCCGTGCTGTCACGGTCTGCAACGACTACGACTACCTCCGCCGCCGTTGTCGCGCCAGCAGCAATATCAAGACATCATCAAACTCAAGGACAAAAAGCACTAACTCTCTACTAGAAGAGCCTCCCCGCTACGACCGCGACCGTAGTGCCTCGCCGCGTCGCGATGAGGAGTCTTCACGCCGTCGCTCCATGTCCCCGAATGGCAATGATCGGTAAGTTGTTCCACCGCCGCGTCTATTTCGCCCTACGATCTCGCTCTGCATCACATGGCATTCTAATCACACAAATGCAGCGCTCCCATGAAGAACGATGGCGGCTCTAAGGGTGGTGACCGTGATGACGATGGCGCCATCAACCCTGGATCCAACCTCTTTGTCACTGGCATCCATCCCCGTCTCGAGGAAGCCGAGGTTACCCGTCTTTTCGAGAAGTACGGAGAGGTCGAGAAGTGCCAGATCATGAAGGATCCCCACACTGGTGAGTCCCGTGGCTTCGGCTTCGTCAAGATGGTCACATCCGACATGGCCGATGCCGCCAAGGAGGGCTTGCAGGGCGAGATGATTGAGGGCCGCACCTTGAGCATCGAGAAGGCTCGCCGCGCCCGTCCTCGCACGCCGACTCCCGGCAAGTACTTTGGCCCCCCCAAGCGTGGTAAGTAAAACCTTCCTTCCCCCATCTCGATTGCGCATAACTGACCCTCAATTCAGAGGGCCCTGGTGGTGACCGCCGTGGCGGTGGCCGCTTCGATGACCGTCGTCGTGGTGGATACGGCGGTGGTGGCTATGGCCGTGACGATTCGTACCGCGGTAGCGGCGGTGGATATCGCGGTGGTGGTGGTGGTGGTGGCAGCTATCGCGGCGGTGAGGATCGCGGCTCTGACCGCGGTGGATATGACCGTAGCTACGACCGCGGATACCGTGAGGATCGCGGCTACGACCGTGGCTACCGGGGTGAGGACCGCGGCTATGAACGCCGCGAGCGCGATGATACGTATGCCGGAGGTGGACGCAGTGGCATCGATCGCTATGCTGGTCGTGAGGATCGCAGCGAGCGCTACAGTGGCGGAGGCCGCGGTGGTCCGGATGATCGCCGTGCCCCTGCCTACGACCGCGGTGACCGCTACGACCGTCCCAGCGACCGTGGTGACCGCCCGCCTCGCGACGGCGCTCCTAGCGCCGGTGGCTATGGTGACTCTGCACCCCGCACCGAGTCGCGCGAGCCTTATGGTAGTACTCACTACTGATCCGCTCCTCAAGTCATGATAACTGATGCTTGTAGGATCCCGCTAATGAGGCAACCCGGCGGCCTAAAACCGATATCCCGATCTCACTCGAGGCCATCTTCTATTTCATTTGTCTTCGTTTTCCCTTTCCCTTTGGCATGGTACAAAAACGGATATCCTAAAACGCGTCGGCTGGAGTTTACGGCATGGAGGGTAATTGGCCTGTTTTCCCGACCTGCACCAGATTAACACTGCCCAGAGATCTCCTGCTCCATGGATAGGGGTTGCGACACGCGACACCTCGCCATATTATGACATGAAGAGATCTGGGTCAGTCTTTCCGGCATGAACGTCGACCTTACTGAAAGGCCATCATCTCACCTACCCACTTCCCTCTCACCCAACAGAATTGGATCGGAAATCACGGAGTGGATGGATCAGTCGAGCTTGTACGATTATTTTATTCGCCTTTCTTTTTCTACGGCCTTCGGCAGCAAATCACCGTGAGACGACTTCTGGGCGCAGGGCCTTCTTTCGACGGTGGATCACTTTCAGTCTATTCGTAGTACGGCAAGCATGATACGCAGCGCACATCAGTCTTCAGCATTCCAGCATAACCTTCTCGTGAACGCAGCGCCATCAAATTCCCACACAGAAAAAGTGGGCAGTCATTCTTAACGGCGCAGCAGCTTGTTCGAAGTCAACGCCAGTAATTGCATTTTCCGGTCATCGCCAAAGCGAAGTCTCGCCTTGATCGCCTTAATTCGCGGTGCAGCACCACTTGCGACTTAACTTGACATTCATCTCGCATCACCCTGCACCTTGCGCCTTGGACCATGTTCACCTTCAGTGATGCAACTGAGTTCGCCCGTTCGCCCACTTCGCCAGTGATTGCATGACAAAGGTTCAAACATCAACGTTCAAAATATCATGCTCAAACCCGCATGGGAGAAAGAAACAAAAGCAGAAAGAAAGAAGTTACAGGTAATGCTCCTTGTTCAAAGCGGACATTATCATCTGACAATTGGTCCTCATTCATAGATCCCGTGCGATGTGGCAACTGCCGACAGAGACACAAAGGCCGCAAGTGCGGATGAACACTGTGTCCAAGACTGACGACAATCGGACAATTGCGGTGCTCGATTATTTCTATTTACAGCAGCTTCAACATATTTACTCTCCACAATCCGTTGTTGCCAATGCGCGACAACAGCAGTGAAGTGCTTGGTCCGGTCGCTTCACGCGAAGTACAATGCGGATTTCCACGGTGAACGATGTGTCTTTTCTGTCTCTCCCTCTTTTCAGTTTCCAGTTCCAAACAGTGAATCAAATTGAAACTACCCAGTTTCAATTTGATAATTTCTCTGATCTATCCAGTCTATCCGCTTGCCTACCTCTTTTTGTACACTCCCTTCAATTAAATAAGCGGTTTGGGTTGACCCATCTGGATATCTTTCACGATGTTGATGCCCAGATCTTTGGTTTAGCTGTTAGCCACGGAAACCTGGCAAGTGAAAGAAATGGTCTTCACCCCCGAAGAAGAGCAAAACAAAGAACGACACTCGTCGTTCTCCGCATTCCATACACTCTCTTGGACTACAAATGTCGATTTGTGGCAGTCTGGCTAGGTCGGTCCAGAGGATGGCCGTGCTTTCTTTGACGGTCCTCCCGATAGCCGTACCTCCCCGACCATGCTCTCTCTACTTCTCGTTCTGAGCACTTTCAGTCATCTTTTATTCTATCAACCTAAAACTGTGATAGTCTGGCTAGGTACACTGGCTTGGAGAGTGGCGCATCACTTTTCTTTGACTAAGGACTCTCAGGTCTGTGTACTTGTGATCGTTCGCGAAAGAAACGGACATAACACGAGACAATTTGGCGAGCGAAAATGAAAGCAAAACAAAGGGACGTCAAATGGTCGCCGCCGGATGCGGTATTATACTCTTATTCACATTGTGCCCTTGTATGACCGATGGGCTTCTGGTCGGTAGAAGAAAGAAATCTGATTAAGGATAAATGGGCTATTATCTCCCTCGCTCGTCGACCATGGCATTCTTGCAAAAAGTGATCCATTCATCATCTTTCGTGGTAGTATATTGTGCATATTACGGCGAAGTTTTATCAGCTTTTGTCGGGGATTTGATTGTTTACGTGCAACACTCTCCAACAAGCAAGCTCCTCCTAAAAGGAATTCATTCTCTCTCTCTCTTTCGGGATTGAGAATAGACGACAAGCGGGTTTACGACCTACCTGAAAACGGGATTATTCAAGATGCGTAAGTGCAGTTTTATTATCTTTTCTGTTTTAATTCATTGCACTGTTCTCTTTCTAGTCTTTTCTCCGCTTCTTTCCTGTCTCGGTGTCGTCTTCCCCCTATGTTGCCCTGCTCTCCTACATATTGCACGCGGTAGTTGGTTGGCATGGGCACTATTTTCCCTTGCTGTTTCGCAGCTCTCTCTCTCTCGCTAAACATAGATCTGACAATCTTATTCTGTTATTGTTGCAAAATACAGCTCCCAAGAAAGGAAACACCCGTGGTGGTGCCGGCGTGCGCAAAACCGAAGCAGAAAACCTCCTCGAGGAGGCGCGACAGCACCTAGGCCCAGGCAGGCGCGCCCTTCTCGACCAACCCCTGGGCGGAAGAAGGACGCGATCGTCGACGCGTGCCACCGTTGAACCACCTGTCGCACGACCTCCTCGCGCGCCGGAACCGGAGAAGCCCAAGATCAACAAGCCGAAGAACCCGACGAAGAAGCCTGCTCCGAAGATGCCGAGGAAGGGTGCTGATGCGACTAGGCCTGGGCCTGTGCCAGCTCCTCCGGCTCCGGAAACACCACCGGGACAAATTGACCCAGAGCTTGGCCCGTCGTTTCCGGAGTCGTCAGACGACGGTGGTGAACCGTTAACGGACTTCCCAGAGGATGAGCTGGGGCCTCCTAGAACGCCTCCTCAAACGAACAAGAGGCAGAGGACTAGTCATGGGCCGGGAACGTCGCCGCCGCGGAAGAAGCAAAGAACAGGTGCGGAACAACCCGAAGATATTCCTATTGTTGATGGTGGTAGTGTTGGTGATAACGGCGGTGGGAGTGGGAGTGGCGAGCAGCCTGTCATCGTCGTCGCTGAACCTCCTTCCGCTGGTGATGAGAGTGGGAGTGGGGGTGAGATTGTGGTGGTTGTGGTTAATCAACCTGCTACCGTTACCACTGAACCTCCTTCCGTTGGTGATAGTGGTGTTGATGTTGTTGGTGGGACGAGTCCTATTGCCGAAGATCCTCCTACCCATCAACCACCTCCTGTCGCCGGACCTCCTTCCATCGGTGGCAGCGGTAGTGGTGGGGATTCCAGTATTCAGACGACTCCTGTCCATCAAGCACTACCTCCTATCATGATCACCGAAACTCCTCCCGTTGGCGGTAGTGGTAGTGTCGGTGGCGAGACTCCTGCTATCAGCAGTCCTGTCCATCCGCCGCCAGTTCCAACCCCGTCCAGCCCTATCACCGACACACCTCCCGTTGAGGTTGGTCGTAATGTTGGTGTTGACGTTGGCGTTGACGTTAATGTTGGCGTTGATGTTGGCGTTGACGAGGGTGGTAGTCCCGTCCGCCTACCACCACCACCGCCACCTACAACCGAACCCTCTCCTGTTGTCACTGGTGGTGAGGGTGGTAGTCCCGTCCGCCAACAACACGCTACCATGCACATTGAAACAATATCACCTCCTTTTCTCATCCCTGGACTTGAGATCGGTTCAGCTGACATAACCATCTCTACGTCGCCGAGCATCAGGCAACTAGATAGACTCACCAACAACCAACAACTCGCCGCCCAACCCCCGCCCCAACCGAAACCACAACCAAAAAGAGACCCAGCGACACAGATACTTAATCCCTCATTACCCTTTTCCCAAAAAGACGACGATGACCTAACCCACCAATGGGTCGCTTCCAACCTCCGCCGCGCGGTCGATCTCCTCGAGGAACTGGACGTCTTGTCCAATACAGAGGCCAGCCATTTCGGCCAAGCATGGCTCGCCAACCACCGTGCCAGCCAGGCGTCGCTCTTTGCTAATCGGCATGGGTTCGGCCAGCCGGCGGTATCGATTCCTACGCGACAGCCGCTCGTCAGGGTAAGCGTGAAATGGTTGGGGCGCAGCTCGTTCCCACCCAACGCGATGAGGGAGTTTTTCGACGATACCGTTTTTGGAAGGCACTTGCGATTTTATCAGATGACGGGGGATGTTGCGCCCGAGGAGTTGGAGGAGTTGATTGAGCGCTGGTGGATCCGGGTTAAGAAGAAGAACATGGAGGAGATGAAAAATATGGTGGGGGAGGATGGGCAGGTGGAGGGGGATGTTTTCTCGTGGTTGGGGGAATCTGATTGATGATGGTTTACCAGCTGGTGTTGGATTTAGATAGGCCTACCTATCCATAGGATGAGTTACATGATGTACTTGTAAGTAAATAAGGGGGTTTCGTTGTTTGGTTTTTTTTTGTAGTTGGCAGCTATCTTATTTATTTTGAGGGCTTCCTTACGCTTACCTTAGGTATGAAAGGGGACTCGACACTCTTTAGTGCCATGTTTAATTTTGTATCGTATCCTCCTGAATTTCGATAGCGACTGCGTAAGGCATGAGCTTCTGGAGGAGTTAAACATGAGTTTCATAGCAATCCTAAGTTATCAAATGTCCGTCTCCAAGTGATATTATCCCCATATTGATTTATTTACCTCCAAGGCTGATGAACGGTATGTTGGAGGCTTTTCTGTCTGCGTGATAAAGTTGACACTTGACCGATCCCGGTCCCGAGCCCCGAGTCCCGAGCTCCGAGCCCCGATCCAAGTACGAAGTACGAACTCCGTAATATCTGGCCTCACTTGACTTTCCTATCTCGGCAGTTTGAGTGATCAGTTGACCAATAGAAAGTCATTTACGTTGGCTTATTATTACTTGACTTCCGGGGCGGCTTATGTGAGTGATAAGGATGTGCTTGGTCAGATCTCAGGTAGGTTCTCAGGTAGGTATGCAAGTCACCGCATTTAACGAGAAAACCCACAGGTGGTCGGTTCGACGCCGTGATTTGTTGAGATGCAGGCAGGGCCCGTCTGTCAGTTGCAGTTGCAGCCGGAACGCCAAGCCCAGCTTCCGCGTGCGGCGCGGAGCCGGGAACGGGCAACCCGGAGCGCATGGCGGAGGGACGGTGACGGGTTTAGCTCGTTAGTTGCCCGTACCCGACAGAGAGACAAAGAAAACTCGACGTCATCATGAATCATAACTGCAATTGTCATACATCCATGTGTCGTCCATGTAGCTCGGCCAGGGGCGTCACCAGTATCTTAGTCAACGACCGTACGGAATAGTCTGCAAACGCAGGCAAGGCTTTTTCGTTAGCTTGTCAACGGCCTCGGCATGTAATTCATTGGTGGTGGGTGTCAACTCACGGGTTGAGTCATATTTCAGGTAGCCGTGTAACGATCCGGCAGACAGCTAATTGGCGATGGTGACAACTCTTGCCTTGAGATCCTACCGATATGCCAAGCCTTTTTTCGACAGTCTGTGGTGTACCGGCCGTGCCGGTGCCGACGGTCTTGGCTGTTCATTGACCGCCTTCGCTGGCTAGGCATCAAATACCACCCGTTCCCTGCCAAGCTTGCTGAACGTGGTGGTCATGCATAGCGCCGAAGGATAAGGTATCCATGGTCACCCAATGGATACCTGGTAGGTGCCTGGTACCTCAAGTTTATCCGTCTGACAGCCCTGGAGACCGCGATGCCGTTTCTTCCGGGCGGCGGCCGACTTTATTCTTTGTGGTGCTTCCCGGGTTTATGACTGTTTGTCGGTATGCCCTGTGCCACTCAGACCTCCCCTCAACCAACGGGTTTGAGTTTGATTACAAATTGTTTGACTCTGTTGACTCGAGTCGGACAAGGTGGCATATAACGTCCGACGGAGCTAAGCTAATAAACGCCGTAGTTTACCGGCCACCTCAGTGCGTTCGAGCATCTGGGCCAGGCTGTTGGAATTTGAAGCATATGGTTGCTGGGACTGACTTTCGGGAAACACAGCCGGGTAAGCTACGGTAAGCTACGGTAGCGGATTGACCAATAGGAAAAAGTCGCTGGTGTTGTTTCCTACCAATTGGCTTGTCTTCGCCGCTCGTTTATGCTCCTCGCATCCGTGGATCTTGAACTGGAGCCTCACAATGACGCAAATCCGGGTCGCGGGTTTCTGCTCAACAGCGAAACGAGAACCATAGAGGGGGATCCAGAAGGCACTATACGAAACTTCTGACAGGCCAGGCGGTTGCCAGATGAACGGGTTTCGAACCGACAGGTACGACGGGCAGATTTGGTAAGGCTGTTCCAGGTTGACGGTTTAATTGCTAGTTGATTTTAGTGTAAGTTGGCAGAGGAGAGGGCGTTGTGGGATGAAAAAAGCTTGAACAGAGAGCACCGTCCCCACCAGCTAGGCCCACAACACCACACCGTAGCGGGAAGAGGAGTCGTTATCGGTGCTGTTTCGTGCCGTCCTCCGACCCCCGGCCCGCCGTCCAAGAGGCACGAGGTCACCCACTCATTCCCCAACCCTCCTTCTCACCGATCAGACTAGCAAACCCCGGTCGCTGCAAGTGCTTGACTTCCTGCTGCATCGGCAAACAAAAAACCTGTCGGGTTGGGTTGCTTCGATAAACCGCCCGGAGGCGCTTTTCCAAGCGGAGGCGACAATTTACGGAATGTTCAGGTAGTCCATTACCGCCCCTCTTATTCTACTAATTCATTTTCATCTCTTTCCCCTTGTTGATTTTCTATCGGGTTTCTGTATTCTTGAACCGTCTTTCTCTTCAGATTGTCGTCAAGGGTCATCTCGCGTACACTGCACTTCCTAGGGACCTAACCTAGCCTGTCCATCGTCATACCTACCATCGGGTGCATACCTGCCGACCTAGGGATCCCTAATAAGCTTGTCAAGCTCTCTTGGCTAAAGCTCCACCACCCTTATACCGGTCCCGGATTTCTCAGTACCTAGCACTCCGTATTGCCTCGAGAGCTTCCCTCGCGTGGCAGCTATCTTAATTGTTGATTAGTCTCGCTAGCGTGGTAGCGTGGTTGAAATCGAGATATTAATGAGTCTCCGCTGCTGCTCTCATCACTTACACGTTACACCGTCCTCCCCGTGTCCCGCGTCATAGCAGCTTGACCCATTTCACAGAACCAGCCCTGTCTCATCTGAGGAGGCCTGTTCTGCTTGAACATGGCAGAATCCTCGTCGTCGGGCAACGGCAAGGAGACCGAGGTGCCAGATCCTCTAGCGCGGACATATTCACAGCAATCCGAAGAACCTTCGGTAGAAGAGGAGAAAGATATCGCCCAGGCACAGCTAAGAAAGCACGATGATGACTCGGATGAGATCGACGAGATTCGGCCTAGTAACGGTGACCAAAGGGGAGACGTCGAGAAGAGGACGGAACTGGAGCGCATGAAGAGCTATGCAACTGGTACCAGCATAGTCAGCACGACGGCCACCACCGTGCCTCATCAGAAGGAGAAGCCGTGGTACAAACAGCCAAATCCGCTACGATGGGGCAAGATACCGCCTGTTCCTAAAGAGAGGAAAGTGTGTCCCGAGTACAAGGCCAGCTTCTTCAGCACCATGTTCTTCCATTGGATGGGGCCGTTGATGCAGACGGGATACAAGCGCCAGCTTGAGTTCAACGACATCTACAGCGTCAACCCCAACCGCGCCGTGGACCCTCTGACCGACAAGATGCGGGACTCGTTCAAGCGCAGGGTGGCCAACGGCGACAAGTACCCGCTGCTCTGGGCCATTCACGAGACCTTCTTCTTTGAGTTCTGGGTCGGCGGCCTCTGCCAGCTGAGCTCTGCTATCCTTCAGGTCATGTCGCCCTTCACGCTTCGGTACTTGATCCAGTTCGCCACCGACGCCTACGTCGCCGACCAGCGGGGCTTACCTGTCCCCCACATTGGAACGGGCCTGGGTCTGGTGTTTGGCGTGACCGCTATGCAGGTCCTGCAGAGTTTGGGGACAAACCATTTTATTTATCGTGGCATGCTTATCGGTGGCATGGCCAGAGCGTCACTGATTAGTCTGATCTACGAGAAATCCATGGTTATTTCCGGGCGGGCCAAGGCCGGCGGCGCGGAGCTGTTGACGGACGGTTCTGTGCCAGTGATCGGAGAAGAGGTGGAAAAGGTTGACAAGCCTGAGAAGAAGAAGAAGAAGGGGAAAAAAGATAAAGACGTGCCGGCTGAAGGTAAAGCTGGGATTTCTGGTGACGGTATTGGCTGGGGTAACGGGAGAGTCATCAACCTGATGAGTGTCGACACGTACAGAATAGACCAAGCATCTGGTCTCTTCCACATCATCTGGACAGCCCCGATATCATGTGTTATTACACTCGTGCTTCTCGTCGTCAATCTCACCTACAGTGCCCTGGCCGGCTTTGCGCTGCTGGTCATCGGCATGCCGATTCTCACAAACGCCATCAAGAGCCTGTTCATCCGCCGCAAGGCCATCAACAAGATCACGGACCAGCGCGTCAGTTTAACACAGGAAATCCTGCAGTCCGTTCGATTCGTCAAGTTCTTTGGGTGGGAGAGTTCCTTCCTGAAGCGCCTCGAAGAGTTCCGCAGCCGCGAGATCTCAGCCATACAGATCCTACTGGCCATCCGAAATGCCATCATGGCCGTCAGCTTGTCGCTTCCCATTTTCGCGTCGATGCTTTCGTTCATTACCTACTCGCTGACGCACCACAACCTTACCCCCGCCGAAGTTTTCTCTTCGCTCGCGCTCTTCAACGGCCTGCGAATGCCGCTGAACATGCTACCCTTGGTGATTGGCCAGGTCACGGATGCATGGTCGTCAGTAACGCGAATCCAGGAGTTCCTGCTGGCGGAAGAGCGCGAAGATGAGGCAGTCTTCAAGCCCGAGGCCGAGAATGCCGTTGAGATGCACGACGCCTCGTTTACATGGGAGAGGACCCCGACCCAAGAAGCGGATGTCACTGCGGATGGCGGCGGTCCAGGCGGTGGTCCCAAGGGCCCCAAGAATGGAGGCAAAGACGAGTCCAAGGTACCGACAAAGCGGCCGTCCTCGCCTAGCGGGAGTGGTTCCGGCGAAGACGCCAGTACGCTGGTGGAGGAGCGGGAGCCGTTCAAGCTGCACGACATGAGCTTTGAGATCGGGAGGAACGAGCTAGTGGCTGTCATCGGCACTGTCGGCAGCGGGAAGACGTCGCTGCTGGCTGCACTCGCTGGAGACATGCGCAAGACGCAGGGTGAGGTTGTCCTTGGCGCGTCGAGGGCGTTTTGTCCGCAGTATGCGTGGATCCAGAATACTACCGTGAAGGAAAATATCCTGTTTGGCAAGGACATGGATAAGGAGTGGTATGCGGAAGTTATCAAGGCGTAGGCTACCCTTTATACCCGGACAAAGTTGTGTGTGAAAGTTGTACTGATATGGCTTTATAGATGCGCCCTTCAACCCGACCTGGACATGCTGCCCAACAACGACCTGACAGAAATCGGCGAGAGAGGAATCACCATCTCGGGAGGCCAAAAGCAGCGCCTCAATATCGCGCGCGCCATCTACTTCAACGCTGATATCGTGCTGATGGACGACCCGCTGAGCGCTGTCGACGCCCACGTGGGCCGCCACATCTTCGACCACGCCATCTTGGGTCTCCTGAACGACAAGTGCCGCATCCTGGCCACACATCAGCTCTGGGTTCTCAACCGCTGCGACCGCATCATCTGGATGGAGGGCGGCAAGATCCAGGCCATCGACACGTTCGACAACCTCATGCGTGACTCGGAGGGCTTCCAGCAGCTGATGGAATCGACCGCCGTCGAGGAGAAGAAGGACGAGTCTGTCGTTGGGGAGGGCGTCCCCGGCGATAACGGCGGTAAATCCAAGAAAAAGCGCAAGGGAAAGAGTCTGATGCAGACAGAGGAACGAGCGGTGTCGAGCGTCCCGTGGTCGGTGTATACCGCTTACGTGCGCGCATCAGGGAGCATCTTGAACGCACCCCTCGTACTCATCTTGTTGATCCTTTCCCAAGGCGCCAACATCATGACCAGCTTGTGGCTGTCTTACTGGACGGCCGACAAGTTTGGGTTTGCCGAGGGTATTTACATAGGCGTGTACGCCGGTCTGGGTGCCACCCAGGCGCTCCTCATGTTCGCCTTTATGGTCTCGCTGAGTATCGTCGGCACCACCGCCTCCAAAGCTATGCTCCGCGACGCCATCACGCGCGTTCTCCGCGCGCCAATGTCCTTTTTCGACACCACACCTTTGGGACGGATCACGAACCGTTTCAGCAGAGATGTCGACGTCATGGACAACAATCTGACCGATGCGATGCGCATGTACTTTTTCAGCGTCGGGAGCATCATCGCGGTGTTTGCGCTGATCATATCCTTCTTCTACTACTTCGCCATCGCGCTGGTCCCGCTCTTCTTCCTGTTCCTTTTCGCGACCAGCTACTACCGCGCCTCGGCGCGTGAGGTCAAGCGGTTCGAGTCGGTGCTGCGGTCGACGGTGTTTGCTAAATTCGGCGAGGGGTTGTCCGGCGTCGCTTGCATCAGAGCGTACGGGCTCAAGGACAGGTTCATCACCGATTTACGAAAAGCGGTCGACGAGATGGATTCTGCCTACTTTCTGACCTATTCTAACCAGAGATGGCTGAGCGTCCGACTTGACATGATTGGCAACTGCCTGGTGTTCACCGTGGGGATCCTGGTCGTCACGTCACGGTTCAGCGTCGCGCCCTCGATCGGCGGTCTGGTGCTCTCGTACATCCTCGGTATCGTGCAGATGATCCAGTTTACTGTCCGTCAGCTGGCCGAAGTCGAGAACGGGATGAACGCCGTCGAGCGGCTGCGGTATTATGGTGCGCATCTGGAGGAGGAGGCGCCCCTGAAGACCATCGAGGTGCGCGAGTCGTGGCCGGAGAAGGGCGAGATTGTGTTTGACGACGTGCAGATGTGCTATCGTGAGGGATTGCCTCTCGTCTTGCAAGGTCTGAGCATGCATATCCGCGGCGGCGAGCGCATCGGAATCGTCGGCCGGACCGGTGCCGGTAAGTCTTCCATCATGTCTACGCTGTTCAGACTGGTCGAGTTGTCCGGCGGTCGGATCACTATCGATGGTTTAGACATCTCAACCATCGGACTGCAGGACCTGCGCTCGCGGCTTGCAATCATCCCGCAGGACCCGACTCTGTTCAGAGGAACGGTGCGAAGCAACCTCGATCCGTTCGGCGAGCACACAGACCTGGAGCTCTGGTCCGCTCTGCGACAAGCAGATCTGGTACAAGACGAGGTTTCCGTTCCCGCCCACTCTGATAACGATGGAGGAGAGATCTCATCCAGCGGTACTGCACTCCCGCCGTCGTCTCCTACTTCAGCCCAGCAACAACAAGGTCGAATCCATCTAGACTCGGTAGTCGAAGAAGACGGTCTCAATTTCTCGCTGGGCCAGCGCCAACTGATGGCGCTCGCGCGCGCGCTCGTCAGAGGCAGCCAGATCATCGTCTGCGACGAGGCGACGTCCAGCGTCGACATGGAAACTGACGACAAGATCCAGGCCACCATCGCCAACGGGTTCCGCGGCAAGACGCTGCTGTGCATTGCACACCGTCTCAGGACGATCATTGGGTATGACAGGATTTGCGTCATGGATAAAGGGCGGATCGCGGAGATGGACTCGCCGATTGAGCTGTGGAAGATGGAGGGCGGTATTTTCAGGGGAATGTGTGACCGGAGCGGGATCCGGGGTGAGGATATCAGGGGCGCCAAGGAGGAGATGGGGAGTTTTCTTACCTGAAATACCTATTTGAAGTACAAATTTAATCCTAAGGGAGCTGGTAGAGAAAGGATGAATGGTATATATACATAATAGCGGATTTTGGTTAGTTGAGTGGTTGGTATTTGCAGTTAGATATGAACATAATATACCGAGCATATTTACGCATTATTGTGACGAGCCAGTGCAATGACCCAAACCATTACACCAAACCCCCCTCAATCGCAAAAGGATGCCAGAATACCAAAGGTGTCAGCATTTGGAATTCTAGTGGGTTATATACCGTTGACGGTCGCAATCAATTCAATCAAGGCTCAATCGCACCGACCGTCACAATTATGTTTAGTGTAAAAAAACGACGACGAGAATGATCATTGATGATTCTGTTCAGTGTTCTGCATACTGCATAGGTACTTGACGAAAGGAAAAGAGTACCTTCTGGCGGTGCCAGACGGCCTCTGTTATGCATCTTCGTCAGTAGTCCTATCACAAGCCATCACTAGCAAATTGTTCAATCTGTTAATTACCAGTCAATTGCGTACTTAATGTCGGCTTATTGTGCCGGCTTTATTCCTGGCGTTGTGTTAAAGGCATTATGACTTCATTGCTGGTTGAAAGCCAGCCAGGTGGCTCTCCAACCTGAAATCTGGCAGGGGAGATGAACAAAGTTGGATCAACTATCGAGGAGGAGCGTTTTGTCTTTACTTCGTATAAGGTATATTTTTACGGGTGTAGAATATACTTACTACCAATGCTGCTCAGTGCGGTCGATGACCAGTAACAGGAAATCTTACTACAATATAGCGAGAGAGGCACACAATAAAAGTAGGTATCTTGTTCTTGCAAACCATACCTCCCTGGGACCTTATAACTGCCCTGTGGTTTTCTGTTAAAACCACAACTTGAAGAACCGGTTCTCGCTCACCTGGTTACCTACCTTATGTGACAAGGCACCAACTAGACCAATATATCAGCAGACAAGATCGGAGGGGGCTACCAACTAGCAGATTCATTCTCTTTACCAGTCTTCCTCGAGTGCGGTGTGACTATTCAGTCCCAGGCTGTTTGGTGGCGTTGGTCAGGTAGGTACCTAGTTAATATTCCTCGCAAGGGGAGAGAGAAGCGGTCTTATAAAGCCGGTGGGCGTTGATGTCGGTGATGATGGCGATGACGAGGAGGCAATTAGCTATCTCCTGGTACTCTGAACAGGTTTGCTTGACTCGTATGTACATACCATCCGGCTTCATCCTATCTAGGTACACTTCCTCTCCTGATTCGCAGTTGCTCTGCTCACACTTTGTTGAGACGCATTATCGGTCTCAGACCACGCGAGAGACTGGATGTTTACGCCTCCCCAAATCTACTTGAAGGGATCAAGTTGGTGGGAAAAGGCAGAACCAAGGCACTGGTCTCACATATCTCAGACTCAGCAGTGCGCCATTATCATCGGTGTTGACGTATGCTGCCAACCGATACGACGCTTCATCTTCATCGCATATGAGAAAGGAACCATACATGGACCCAAACCACCATTGCTTTGTCTGGGCTGGCCTCCATTAAACCAACAGAGTCAGATCTCACAAGCAGTGCCCGCGTCCAGTAATATTTGACGTATCACAAGAACAGGCGGGACAGACGAGGAATGGCAGAGTCAGGGTTTCGCCCTCTTCGTCTTCCTGGGGTGTTCAACATATTTCCCGACCTATCACCTCGTCATGGAGTTGTGACACAGCAGGCCATATTTTTTCCTGGGACTGTCGTCTCGTGGTCAGATGCTGACTTGGCGTCCAAGAACCCAACATGACCCACGGTGCTGTGTTTCCCCAACACAGACACACAGACCCTATTCCGTCTCATTCATGTAAGCAGGCCGCAGTCTAGTATACTGCTACGGTCAGACCTCTGGCAGGTTTGATTGGGGGTAAATATCGTCTTGACAGCCCAAATCTCGTCATAGCTATTCGGGTATTGGCGGTCCATGAGAGAGAAACGTCGATAGCGCAAACGACATCCAGTGTGACGTGAACGTTTGCGACGGTTCAAATGGCGGGACCATGACCGTCCAGTCCATCAGTAGCCTTTCCGGCAGCACTGAAAATCAAGTCGGCAGGCGCCCTCTGCCGACGGAAATATGCTCGGGATGGCCAGACGGCGAATCCTTCAGAGGAGCATCGTGCACACGTCCGTTACCGTGTCTTTGGTCAAGTGATCCCCTGGAGACTCACAGCTACGCCCAAAAACCGATAGCTGGGTGGAAACAAACTTCGGTGGACCGATGGAGTCTCTTTAAACCCACCAGCCAAGCTACCCTCCTGACAAGTGGAAAGGGGAAATGCGACGACTAAAACTGCATGCCCGCGTGATATGGCATCTTTTTCTTCTGGAAGGCCTAGAAGACAAACGGTGGATCCAGATCGGCTACAGCAGCCAAGCATACTTGGTAGCTGTATGGAGAAGATGAGGAGCCCGCAGACGCAGCGAGATGGTGCACCGCATCATCTCGATAGCCCTGAGCTTGACCGCCGACGCGACAATAGCATCCAACCCCCGTCCCTGCAGAACATTGGGGCATACGCACCACAGAGGCGGGGAAGGTGAGGTTGGAGGTCAGAACTAGGCTTGTAGTGTCGTGGCAGAAAGGTTCTGTGTGATGGAGCGCGTCGGTGTGGTCCGGGGCAATGGCACCATTCTTCGGACCGTGCCTCGCAAAACAGGGAGAACGTGTGCGAGATATCTGGCAGAGCACCGAAGCGACGAGCCTACAACTCGGCGTGTTCTTCCCGCGGAGATGCTGCCGTCGCTTGGAAGAGAATCATTGTCGTCACGGTTGGTTTTACGACCTAAAGGTGCCGGAATGAATGCCATAAGACTGCCGAGAAGGGAATTAGTGACCTTATTTGTACGTAATTGAAAACCACTTGAGCCCCAGCTCCCGTTTGTTCAAAGCTCTCGAGTCCTGATTCTCCGCCAGCTCAGGGTCTCGCATGCAACAGGACTTGTTTCCATGACTCAAGAGAGTCGTTCTAGTTGTGAATGTTGATGAGGTGCAGAGTCCAGCCCGGGTTCATAGACATGTAAACAGAGAGAAGACGAAAGAAGCACAACGACGCCACCTTGAACTGTCTTAAGGCCTTCCCGACAGACAGCCAACCAGATATGGCAGACGCAAGGTCGTATTGTCAAAAGAAGCTTAAATACATCACCGGGCATGACGGGGGCATGCTGGTGGCGGTGATTGACGGCGAGCGTAATGCAAGCATTGGTCCGGTGGTTGCGGTTGCAGCGTATTCGGAGCTCAAGACGTCAATTGCCTATGCAACTGGCAACTTTGTGCGCCGCTCTCTCGGGTTTTGGCCTCTCCACTGGGACAGAAACGATAGCAGGAGTCGGCAGGAATGGTTCCAGCCGGCAGCCTCCATTGGGAAGGTGTAAGGTAACAGCAACCTCTAGCTGCATACGCGTGCAAGACCAGACGGAGCCTCTTTCAAAAATCGTCATTGTGGTGCTGCTTTGGCAAAGATCTGGATCTTGATGTTGGGAAGAAGAAAGAAGACTTCGGAAGGGAAAAGAGATTGGAATGGAATCTGTAAGGTACCTTGGCATCAGCTGTACCTGCCCTACACAGTTAAAGAATCACGGTCGATGTTATCCGGGCAAGTGCCGGACAAACTCGGTTGCTTTTTGCTGGCAGCACTTGCCCTATTCAGCCTTTCTGTGTTATCAAGATCAAACGATGCCAAACCTTGAGGTTGTCGGGAAGGAACGCCCAGCCGGGCTTGTGGCTTGGTACCTTGATGTCCCAGCTAGTCCGGACTTTTATCTGGGGATAGAGGCTGGAGCAATCTGCAAATCTGCAAATCTGCAAATCTGGAGAGATAAGAGAATCAACCGTCGAACCTTAGACCTTTCAAGACATTATCCGAGCACGCAATGCCCCCGAGCTTGCCAATGGAATCTTGACCGCAACAGCCCTTCAGATGCTCGACATGCCGACTGACCGGGCTTTGAGCCTGGACGGATCCGCCTTGTCACCGGATGACGGATGGGTGTAAGTGCATACAGAGGTGCAGCAAGTCGATGCAGCTGGATAGCTCCGATCCATTGACATGCCTTGCTCACAGCAAGCACTCATTGACACTTGGCACCTCGAAAGAGTTGAGACTGGATGTAAACCGACCAGTGAAGATGGAGGCGAGCCGCGGAAAGTCCACGATCTTCTTGGAGCACTCCCAATTGGCCCCCTCCGACGCTGGCACGCCCATGTATCTCTTTTTACTATTTTTTTTCTTCTGTTCCCCTCCACGGTGGGTCGGTCCAAGAGTTGAATTGTCCCAAGTGGTCCTGTCTCCATCACCCCGTACTTCCGTACAATCTCGCCTTGGTTTGTCCTGCCTTGCAACTCCAGACCAGGTGCGCAAGTGTGTGCTGTGGATAGCTCTAGCGCGCCTGGTTGGCTAGCCTCCCTTTGTTGTACAAGCTGGTCGCTTCGTCGCTTCGATCTTTCGCTTCGGCCGCCTAGCAAGGTATTTCGAGCGAGGGCACTCCCTGCTATTAAACGGCTGTATATTTCCTCGATTATCACCACCAGTCCCGTGGCTGATTTCGTTCTGGATGCTTTTCTTGGACTCAGTCCGTTGATGTTCGCCTATCTCGCTACCTACCTATCATACGTCCAACTTGTGTAAGTCACTCTGTCCCTATCGCTCCAAACTTTAGTCAACCGATTCTGTTATCCAATGTTATAAATGCAGCCGATACAGGCTATCACTTCCCCGTATCAGGGGAGCTCTCCCCCTGTTACCCGTCCCTCCCTCCTGCGCCTTGTGCCCTGCCCCGCAGTCGGCCGGCGGCCTGATATCTAAAGTTGTTGCTTGGATGAACCCCACTAACAGATAAACGTCAGAATAATACGACATCGACGCAGTGCGATACCTCCGATACAAGCCCCCTTGTGCGGTTCAGACTCCGGACGATTGTACATAGTACAGATTGCTCGGCACCACCTCTCCGTCTCTCCGTCGTCGCTCCCAGGACAATCTGGGCAAAACAAAAAGCTGCTGCTGCCTCCCCAGGCAGGGCGCCTGTCACACACGCTCTTGTCCCGAGTAGCTTTTGGTCTCACGGTCTCACCGCTGTCGGCTGTTGCGCGTCCCTGATCTTTTGCTTCAACCATTTCTCGATTCCCGTCCTGGTCAAGCTCCCGTCTTTGTTGGCATGAGATAGCCCGAAACGACCACCCCTTCTCAGCGCCTCCAACAGCAAAAGTCACCACCAGTAAAGCATCAAGACCAAGGACGGACGACTGATTAACACAATCAAATACGAAACAATAATTTGGCAGATATTGTTGCACCAAAATTTGGAGTATTTGGGGGGATGCCGGCCGAACTTATCTCGGACCTAGCCATTCGGCCAGCTCCGAAGGAGATCAAGACCACCAACGGCAACAACCACCACACCCACAAACACAAGCATTCTCGGTCGTCGTATTCAGAGCTCTCTCCCCTCACATCCCTATCCAGGAACGGCTCGTGGATTCGTCCCTTCAAGCGGCCGATGCCCAATCCGGACAAGACCATCGCCGTCATCAATGCCAGTGGCAGGCAAGCCGCCTCCTTCATACGCGTCGCGACGGCAGTGGGCTACCATGTTCGCGCCCAACTGCGGAATCTCTATGGTGTCGTAGCAACCGAGGTAGCGACGAACCCTAATGTCACCGTCCTCCAGGGCGAACTTTACACCAAGGAAGGCTCGCCCGCCGAGCGAGCTCGACCTGTCGATATTGACGTGACAAAGAACGGGCCCAACTCCGGCATCGGAGTCAACCATGACCTAATCAAGGAGCTCTTCAAGGGCGCCCAACTGGCTTTCATCAACACCACATTTTATGGCAACGAGCAAAGGATCGGCGAAGCGCTCGCAGATGCCGCCAAAGCGGCCGGCATTCAGCACTACATTTACTCATCCATGCCCGACCACCATGCCTACGACGACGCATGGCCATCTCTCCCGCTATGGGCATCCAAGCACAAAGTCGAAGAGTATGTTAGGCAGATCGGCCTTCCAGCGACGTTCGTGTACACGGGCATCTACAACAATAACTTCACCTCCCTACCGTACCCGCTTTTCTGCACTGATCTCCAGCCCGACGGCTCCTGGATCTGGCAGGCTCCCTTCCACCCCGACGCCAAGTTGCCCTGGCTGGACGCCGAGCACGATGTGGGCCCTGCAATCCTGCAGATCTTCAAGGACGGCGTCAGAAAATGGGGTAACGGCAAACGGGTCGCCCTGGCCTACGAGATGCTCACTCCTAAAGAGGTGTGCCGTGTGTTCTCGCGCGGTGTTGGCAAGCCGATACGCTACGTTCGCGGGCCGATAGAAATTAAAGTCAAAATTCCGGAGGGCTACAGGATTCAACTCGAGGCGTTGGAAGAGCTGTTTTCACTGAAAAATGACGACCCGGCGAAACAGCCACCGTACTTTGGGGACAGGGAGCTGGAGGAGAGCTGTCCGCAGGTAGCACTGGAGCTGTGGGAGGGTCCCAGGGGCATGGAGGAGTACGCGCGGGAGGTGTTTCCACTCGAGGAACAGGCGAACGGACTGACGTGGATGTTGGAAGATGGGGATCACACTACCGTCAATCAGCATCAGTCGCAGCAACCAACTGAACAGCACGAGAATGGAGCTGCAGCGGCAGCAGTGAATGGCAATGGAAACGGAAGCCTCTCTCCCCCACAAGAAACCCCTGATGACGAGCCAGAGGGCGATGAGGAAGACGATGACGACGACGGCCTGGTCATGCGAGGCCTCAAGAGGGACGACGAGGAATGGTTGGCTTAAGGGATGACTGGACTTACTAGCGGGGTAGGATGGAAAAACAAAAATGGGAATTCGGTCAGATCAGGTCAGGTCAGGTCAGGTCAGGTCATCAGAGGAGGTAGCTTTTTTGCTCATCGTCGTCGTTCGACATTATGAAACCTACGAATTTCACTTCGGTCACACATATTCTTCTAGGGATGGAACTGAAGCGATGGAAGATGTACACCACAGAATAAAAATGGGTTGGCGGTCGACGGTCGGTCGACCATTTGCAATTATTTTCTCAGCAAGCAAGCAAAGCGAGCGAGCGAGCACGCAGGGAAGTTTATACAAACCCAAAAAGATGTCGGGCATTTGCGAGGAGCGTCGGGGGGAAAATATTCATTTTCTCTCCTCACACACACAAACTCGGGTTGGGGTAAGGATGAATGGAGGCATGTACGGACACAGTATTTAAAAATTCCGGGAATGGGTTTTCCACGGATGGATTGACGGACGGATGGGTGACTTGCTTTCTTGTTTTCGTTCAAATAGTTTTTGATGTTGCCAATTAAGGTAGATAGTAAGGTACTTGTGTATGTGGTCCCGGACGATCGATTTTCCTGTTATCATAACATGAAAAGCAAGTTTATTGCTTCTATCGGACGTCGAGGTCGACGAAGACAGGGGTGCATATTGACTTGAACTGAGATGAATCCTGTTTGGTCTAATTTGGTTCCCAGTTGTAGGGCCCCAGCAAGGTACCTGAGATATCATTTGCACGGCCGGCCCTAGAATGTTTTCCAGAAGTATTATTGATTATGTACATGACTATTACAGCAGTATACGGATTGATAAGTTGCATGCTACCTAGTTACCCCTTTTCATCCCTCAGCTTTTTCGCTCTTAAAGTCCGCCGTCTCTAACAACAGAACAAGGAATCACGCCTGCAGCCACCTCACTTTCCAAGGATTAAAAATTATTTAAAGTAAAACCCGCTAGCTAATTAACCAACAGCTAAGCACAGGGCAACAACCATATCCCAGGTTTATATGTTGAGTGTTGTCTAAAACTTCCCCTTGAGAAGATTACCAATTATCTCTCTTCCGGTAACATACGTCGTGCGCCACAGGGTTGGGATGTCCATGGTGCTGGTGAGGCCGTCGGCGTAGCCAAAGAACAGCATGGGGGGGATCCAGCCGCGGGCGTACTCGAGCGCGAAGCAGCTCTCGGGCATCTTGTACTGCTTGACGGTGCCGCGGCGCAGGTGGTGCATGCTGCCCTGGGGGTAGACTTCGGGTTCGTACTCGCCCGGAACGTAGGCGAGCTGGGTACCCTGCAGGATGTGGAAGAAGTCGTCGGCGGTGTGGCGGCCCGTGTGGCCTTCTGTGCCTACTGCAGTTCCTACATACAGACATTACACGTTGGAATTTGTGAGGGTAAGGTTAAGGAGGTTTGGGGGCGCACCAAAAATGATGAGGTACTCGGTGACGCTGGCGTGGATGATGTACATTGCACCCATCGCGCCGCCGGCGTTGTTGAACATCCACTCCTCGTCGAGGTTGACGTGGGACTTGGTGGAAACGCGCGCGCTCAGCTCGTCGGTGATGTACTTTACCACGGAGCGGGTGTCGTTGCCGTGGGCGGCGATGGCGCGCCGCGACAGATCGTGCAGGTGGTCGGTTTCGAAGATGTAGAAGGACTCGAGGTTCTGCTCGATCACGTAGAAGACAGGTGCGAGCAGGCCGACGAGGATGGCGAGGAACTTGAGGATACCGCCTATCCTACCACTGCCGCCGGCTCCCTTCTTTGCGGATGAAGCCATTTTGGGTGTGTCAATTTATCGAGCAGAATTGGATTTAGAATGGATTGGTCAAAGAAAAAAGAGGAGGAGAGGATGGGAATTGGGTTGAATAAAGGAGTGACAAAATCCCAACTTTCTTTCGTTGGGTACGGGAGAGACGGGTTGGAATGATACGATTTTGGGGAGACGTCGCTCCGGCTGGCTTCCGTTGCGCGGAAGCCAGGGGACCGGGGTTCGACGCGCAATCTTTTTTCTTAGTGGACCCCTGGCGTGCCTGGCCAATCTCAAAAGACACCGTTGGCACTCCAACAAGCCGAACCCCACCAAAAAGTAAAGCGCAGCCCAAGCTTGGGAGAGAACGAGGTTCTGCAACGCGCGCGTTCCGTCTCGACAATTGATACCTCTTTTACACATCTCACTGCGCAACGAAGTGGGTGCCAAGAGTACCTTAGCTAAGGCCGCACTTGAACTACGATAGTTCACAGACAGATATAGTCACACAGAAAAAAAATGACGACATCAACGACGACGTTCCTGGCGATACCAGGCCAGCTCCTCGGCCCAGCATCCAAGTTCCAGCCCGGGCCGGGCACGCACATCCACGAAGCGAACCTGTACTCTTCTCTCCTCGGCAAAGTCCACATCGCGCAGCCGGTCAAGGCGCCCGGCCCCACGAAGCGGCTGAACAAGATCGTCGCGGCGACGAACCCTCCACCGGCGGAAATGCCGACCATTTCGGTGTCGAGGTCGGGCAGCGGTAAAGAGAAGCAGCGCGAGACCCTCCCAGAAGTCGGCAATGTGGTTCTGTGTCGCGTGATCCGCATCACCCCCCGGCAGGCGGTCGTCGCGATTCTTACCTGTGGCGACACGGTTTTGGAAGCAGAGTGGCAGGGCTTGATAAGGACGCAGGATGTGCGCGCGACGGAAAAAGATCGGGTCAAGATTTATGAGAGTTTTAGGCCGGGCGATATTGTTCGCGCCGAGGTGGTGAGTTTTTGTCTGCCCCAGGATAGTTATTTGTGGATTTGGTATATGACAGCTGACTCTATTCGCAGATCTCGCTTGGTGACCAGGCCAACTACTACCTCTCGACCGCGAGAAACGAGTTGGGGGTTATCATGGCCTCGAGCGAAGCCGGAAACACCATGTATCCCGTCAACTGGAAGGAGTACAGAGATCCAGAGACGGGCATGAGCGAGCTGAGAAAGGTTGCTAAGCCTTACTGAAAAAATAAGACTCAGCAACACTTGATAGGGCCGAGGGCAAGCCAGACCATGCTCTCGTCGGCCGTTCCGCAATATCACGTTTACACAACTGCCCGCCAGCCAGCCAGCAAGTTTTACTGGTAGTATTATTGGCGAGTTGTCTAGGTATTGACTAGGCCGGGAAGTAGTGACCATCTGGGTGTACTCACCCGCATCTTCAATCTCGAAATATTGAGCACGACTAGACTAGACATTGCGCAAAAACCAATAGCGTCTCACGCCCGTCGGGAAAATACCCAATCGACTACGTATATATTGTCGATTATGATCGTACCGGTCAGCTCAGTTGGCTAGGGAGCCGTCAGTACAATATCACATATTGGAATTGATGGACAAAGACCGACAGACACATTGATGGCGTGTTGTGCTGGGGCAGACGACTGGGAAGCGCAGCTCGATGACGATGGAATGTGATGCCGTGCATAACACGGCAAAGCAGATAAAAAGGGCCTCGGAGCTTTCGCTCCTAAGAAATGAAATATAAACCACATAAATGACGGCAGCGGATCTTGCTGATTCAGCGCGGATCTGTCTATGGTTCCCGGTACGGGTTTCTTTATGTTATGCCCGAAACTGCTGGTGCGCGATGCGCAACTCATAATCCCGGACTGGATTCCCCTAATGCACCTTAAGGGCCGACCACTATTTACGGCAGAGCCCGATCTTCCGGGTTCCGACCAGGAGATCGTCCCCAGGGTCTCTGCAGGGCTGGCTGCGATTCGTTCGCGTGGGGGGGCGCATTGCATTGGCGAAGCAAAAGCGCACGTCACCCGATCAATGCGCCCATCGGCCATCCTGGCATTGGCGTTCCAGCGCCACCACTTTATTCCAGGGTAAAATTCCAGGCCAACCCCCCGCCCAGGCAGTCCCAACGGTCAGAGCCGCCCGTCATTCCTTCTCACAGTCGCAAACCAGATCTTCTGGCTACTCGTCATCCGAATTCCAAAGGATGCACAACCCAAACTTCACCCATAAACTTTCTCAACACAGAATACACGACGACGGGAGAGAGGGCGACAAACGAATGATGACAACGACAACCACCACGACGGCGATGACAATCGGCGGCGGCAAAAGCGATGGAAGCGCAACACATGTTCTCACCACGGCGCCCTGTTGCCCGAAATGCGGCTCCGATCTGGGACTGCCCGCCTTCGAAGAGACGCAGGCCGCGCTACTGGACGCGCACAACAAGATCAACGATCTCCAGGCCCAGGTGCGCCTGCTCAACCAGAAGGCGTCGGCCGCCGTCGACCGCTGGGCCGACTACGAGGACGAACTAGCAAAAGTGCGGTCCCAACTCGACTCACAGCAGCAGCAACAACAACAATCTCCTCCGCAAATTACCACCCCGCTAGCGACCCCATCGCCAGCGCGCTCCTCTTTTCTTCCCGCTGGCGCCGCAACTCGGCTTTCGGCCTTTTTATCTCCTCGAATTTCCGGTACCAAATCTCCCTCACCAGCAACACCACCACCACCACCATCCGTCAATGGTCTAGGAAGTCCATTCTACCCTTTTAGTCCGGCCATTCCGCTGTCCCCAACGCCGTCGACCGACGACCTTATGGAGGCGCTGTCCCGGGAACAGGCGCTCCGACTGGAGGCGGAGGGCCGGCTGAGCGATACCTCTCGGGAAGTGGAGGAGCTTAGTGTGACACTGTTTGAGCAGGCCAACGAGATGGTTGCCAACGAAAGAAGAGCGCGGGCGAAGCTGGAGGAGCGGGTCGAGACGCTGGAGAAGAGGGACCACGACAAAAAAAAACGGTTGGAAAGGTTGGAGAGTGCTATGGGGCGGATTGAGAGGGTTCGGACGTTGCTGGGGCAGGTTGAGACTACCAGTACGGCTGCCCCTACGGGTGCGGGTGCTGGTGATTCAGGGAGGCGTGAACATAGAGGCGAGAGGGGAACTGCTAATTAATGGTGGTGAAAAGAGGGATAAACAGCCACGGATATTTAAACGACAGTTACGACATATGAAAGAACGCCCAAGTTGTCTCTCTTTGAGAAGGAGAAAGGAGGAAGGTTTCTGGACGAAAACAGTCGGGTGGATTGAATGGTTAACCGAAGGGATGGATATATGGATATATGGCTATATGGAACTGGTCGTATATTGGACATTGAGAGGGATGGATATAGAAAGCCCGATCCATCTTTTTTTTTCTCGGGCGGAAAGGACAAATGATGGCTTTCACGGGATTAAATGGAGGAGGATTACGGATATGGCTGACAGGCAAATGGTACTTTTTGGGGATGGGATGGATGGAATAGGATAGGAGAGATGAATACAAGAGTAATGATGTTCGAATTCTACGGGCTGCTTCCACTACTGTACAGGCCTGCGTTCTCACCCGCCCTTTTCCCCGAAAACACACAGTCGGCCAACGAGAGCCCCGTGACGTAGTTATTCGAGCAGATCCCAACAGCATTTCTTCCGGCGGCATACAAGCCCGGTATCGTCTCGCCGTCGCCGTTGGCTTCCTTGAGTACCACGCCCGACGCGCCATCGACACGAAGACCACCCAGAGTTATCGCCGGAACGAGCAGTATCCCACTGTCTTTCACAGATATATCGATACCATAAAAGGGCGCAGCCACGATGGGAGACCGATAGTCGAGTTTCCGTTCCGGGTCGGGCTGTTTGTTGGTGATGGCGTCGTTGTACGCCTTGATGGTCTCGTACATTGTGCCTGGAGCAATATCGAAGCTGCGGGCGAGATCTTTTAGGGTCTCGGCCTTCTTGTGGCCGAAATGGATCAGGTAGCGGACGAGGGTCTTCCAGAGCCCATGGGTCTGGTCGGTTAGGGTATCCTTGACCTTGTTCCACTGGGCAGAGTCGAGGATGAGGTATCCTTTTCCGCCGGCATGGGTGATCATGCTGCCGCAGATGGTGGCCCCGTATTTATCTTCGGCTGCGATTCGCTCTCCGCTGGGAGACACGATGACACCTTCAAGAAAGGCCTGCGGGGCGTATATGAACCTCCAGGCGCTCACTCGGTCGGTGTGTGAGACGGCGGCCCCGACGGACTGGCCGAGCTGGATACCGCTGCCGTCGTCGCCGGCGGTGCCCAGGGTTGCTAGGCCCACTGCGTTTGGGCATAACTCTCTGATCATGCTTTTGTTCACTGGGACTGCATATCAGAACGGCAGGCACATCATATGATACGTGTGTTTGTTTGGTGGCGATAGTCAGTAAACTCACTAATAAAGCCGCCAGCTGCCAGGATAACAGCTCGTGATTCCAGAGTCTTCTGCTTTGCGCCTCGTCTCCAGATTCTGTCGGCAACACTCTCGAGTACTCTGGCCATTGGTCGAAAGCCTTGCTCGTATTCCTTGGCTGTTGCCGAGAACCATCTGTAAAGGAAGGTAGACCACCGGCCGGCTGACTTGTTCAACGAACGATACCGTACGCCTTTGACCTGACTATCATGTGTGATGAGTGCCTCGACCCGGCTTGCCGGCTCAAACTTGACACCTAGTTTCAGGGCCGAGTCGAAGAGAGGCTGCCACAGGTTTCTGCCTGTGTACCCCAAGCCGCCTGAGCCCTTGCCGTTGGTACGGTGACCCCTCGGTGCTGGTGTCGCCAGGCTGGCATAGGGATGCGATTTTTCCTATATGTTTCTCGGTTCACGACGACAGTTCAAACAAGATGGCAACTGTGATAGGTACCAACATTACCGGAGAAGAAGAGGCCATATTCGGGTTTTGGGTAGCTCGTCTTGAAGGGACACAGCGGGCCGCCAAACAAAACACCGTAACTCTCGAGCCACTCCATGCGGGCGACGCTCTCGTCGCAGAATCGGCGGACCGTGGCCTCGTCGGCAGCGTCGCCGACCTCTTCCCGTAAGTAGCGGAACATGTTGTCGGGCGAGTCGACGTCTCCGTAGCCGGCTTCGCGCTGATGGCGTGTGCCGCCGCCGGCGTAGACGATGCCGCCCGAGATGGCGGAGGCGCCGCCGCCGTAGGCTCGGTCGAGCACGACCACGGACGCGCCCTTCTCGGCGGCCGCGATGGCAGCGCAGATGCCTGCCAAGCCGCCGCCCACGACGACAACGTCGGCGGTCGGTGTGGCTGCCTCCATGGTTGGCGCTCCGGGTTGGTTTGAGTTCTGATAATTAGGTACGCGGGAGGATGGGAACGAGTCTCGACCATCTTAGGTGGGAATGTCTGGACTCTTCTTGTACACTTATTTATCTACCGGAGTCGGTGGTCGTGTCCTGCCAACGGGCCGCTTAACGGCCGCCGGCGTTACACAGCAGGGTAATGGTTGAAGAGTTGCTCAATGGATCGACCAATGACATGTCATACTTGAATGGACTTGCAGGTTCCCGGGAGATCATCTCGGTGTAGCTTGATGATTGGTTGTTCAACTGTTAAAATGATCTTATCACGCCATTGATAAAACCAGCGATCTTGACAGAATCCTCTATCCGGAGAGGATTAGTAGCCAAGGTACGGTATTTACAGAAGGCCAGAAAGAAAACGGAAAACAACACAAGACCAACAGAGAAACCGCCACTCCTGCTACTATTCTCCGTCTGTCCCGCCAGCTACCAAGTATTTTCATCGGTGACTCCTGATATCGTCCCAGACAATACGTGTTAAGGTATGTTCAACATAAAAGCCTGTGATGTTTCCCCAGCTGGACCAGCAGCGGTACTCATAGTTTGGACAACCGAATCTCATAAACATAATGTTCATTCTGCTGCTCTACAGTTATACTCCATCACAAAACTCGCATCATCACCACTATAGCTAATGAAACCCGTTCCCCCGTTCGCCAACTTGACCGTAAACTTCATCTCCTCTGTGCACACAAATGAGTTTAAAGTCTGTACCCGCGGGAATCCGTCGTTATCAAACGCTTTCATCTTGAAGTACCCCACCGGCACGCCGGCTTGGTCGAACAGTTCGACGTCTGGAGGCGTGTCGGCGTGCTGCAGCACGATCCCTAAATCTTCCTTGACTTTGAAGTACAGTGTACACGGCCCCGGACCGCCGGGCACTCCGGAGGGACCGTTGGTGGGAATCTTGAAGGTGAGTTCGAGCGGGGCGGTGTCGGTTACGAGGACGTTGTTGACGCCACCATCGGGGGATGCGGTGTCGCAGGTCGTGTATGGTGGGAAGGCTGAGACGAGATTGGCGGCGAAAGATGTGAGGAGGAATCTGGATAGATGCATGGCTGCGTGTATCTGTAGTCTGATAAAGAGAGGCGGCTCTGATGGAAGGGGAGGTATTTCAACCTAGCTTCAGATTCGCCGTGATAGTTGGTTGGCAGGTTCTATGAGATACCAAGTAGACAGTAACAGATGTCAATGAGCATTACTTGTACAGGGAAATGTGGCCGAGGGTCTCGAAGATCATTTAATGGTAAATGTGCTCCGTGATAACCGCTACATACGCCTACTCAGACGACCTGGAGGAGCAGATGGCTCAAACAACCTCAAATAAAGCCAACGGTTGCTCCATACGGGAGGATGATACTTAGTTTACACATCTTCTTGTGTTTGGTAATGAGGGCTGCGTAGCAATCGTTCCAAACGGTTAGCAGCAGCGGCCTAGCTCATTTGGAGTGGTAAAAGTTAAAGGATCTGGAGTGAAAGGACCTGATATCGGGACCATCATATCGAGAAACATAACCAAATATGTAATCAACACCGGCAGCCACGGAGGGAATATGTTAGTTAGCCAGAAGACTAGGCCTAAGCCGCCAGATATAACCCTAAATTGCAGGCGACCCGAAGTTTGCCAAGCTATGTTTTGTTTGATCCTCTGTCGTCAACCATACCGCGGAGCCAGCCCTACAATAGGTAGTATTATTCTCTTTGGGGGCCGGATGGATGATGAAATGGAATACAGAGAAAGCGAAGCTAAGTTATCCAACACGGTGGGTGGGATGATCACATAGATATGTGAGCGCTAACAATCCTTCGATGTAGCAGGGTACGGACGAATTAAATCCTTCGATAAGTACCATCAAGTGGGTTTGAGAAACTGGGGCGCACAGAATGAACAATGGTATTTGTCGTATCATCAATCTTCGATAAATCAGGCCATGGTAAATATTTGGATGATAGGTGCCTGGAAATTTTGCCGAAAAGGGGGGGAGTTGTTTAGTAGTCCGGAGAGAAAAGAAGGTGGATGGGGCTCAACCTGCAAATGACTCCCACTCTTATATGACAAGCTGTATCTAAGTGGTGCAGTTGAATTAAAGATCAAGATTGGACGGAACTGAATACAAAAGCCGAAATAAGAAAATAATCAGCATCAGGTAGACTGCCTCCGAGTTTGACCGCCAAAGAAACCAAGGGAAGTATTTACAACCCGGATGATGCTGATGGAGTAGCAAACAATTATGCAACCTTCGGTATCGTGAAGTAAAGGACCAATTCTCTATGTAATTGGATCCAATACTTCCTTGCTTCTTCATTTACACACATCCAACCCGCATCTCAAACCTTGACCTAGCACCTATCCCAATAAATCCGTTCGGTATCTTGTCCACCAACCTGACCTGGAACTGCATGTCCTTCTCGCACGTCCAATGGTTGATCGGCTGCGTCGGCTGACCGATCAGGTGTCCATCCGTCTCCTTCTTCATGTGGAAGTATCCCTGCGGCTGCCCGCCTGCGTCGAAGAGTTGAACGTCGGACAGAGTGGGGGAGGAGATCGGGACCGTGTCGTCCACTGTCTCGTCGCCCAAGTCCAATACAAAAACCAGCTCGCAGATGGTTGGCGTGTTGATGGCCTCGTCGGGGATCTTGAATTCCAGGTTGAGTACGCCAGAACTGGTCAATGTTCTGTATGGCGTCCATAGTTGGGGTGAGACGGTTTGGCAGGCTCGCGGCAACACTGGGTTCAGGTTGTTGTTGTTGTTGACTATTTCGTGGGTTGCGGCAGAGACCACGAATGCTCCTCCTCCAGTTAGGGCTCCGAGAAGGATTGCGGAGAGCTGCATGGCCCTTTTTATTTGGCTGGTTCTCTCGTGTTCTGGAGTCAAGGAGGGAGGTAGATGACAGTGAGAGATGAGCTTGATAGTGTCGATGTTGTGAACAAAAGGACGAGTATTTCGTTGATCAAGGGAATAATACCCCCCAGACTTACTTAGACCAAGCAAGAGAAACTCCAAAGTATTAAAGCCCGTTGGTGATTTAATACATACCTTTGTAGAAAGAGGAATGTCGAGGATTTCCTTTCCTCCGACGTTTTCCCCTTCTAGCTGGTCTTGACGAAGCCCTCGGATACGCATCTTCACCAGTGCGATCGAGGCTTCCACTAGGTGAGTGTGACCACAACGACAGACGGGTGCTGTGTAAAGCGATCGACCATGGAAGCATCTAGAGAGCAGCATACTTTTTCTCCAAGAACCATGACCCCTATACGTCCACAGTTGAGTACTCAGCACCTGGCCAGCAAGACAAACCCAATAAACACATGAAAAATCAAGCAATTGATAGTGTCCTACTCTATTGATCGGAACTTATACTCATCTCCGTTTTTTGATGTCGAAAGATGGGATTGTGGAAACCCGTCTTCCAATCCCACAAGTCTCTCAGTGTGCCTGTACCCAAGCGGCTATAGCTTCCTATAACAGTTTCGAGATCGAAAGGTTTTTGTTTCGGCGAGCGATCCTTAATTGATTATGTCAGAAAGATAATTTAATACTTTCTTTGTAGTCGCTCGGTCTCGCCGTTATGGACGGCTTCATGGTAGGTCTGAGACCGGGAGGATTTCCGGATGGATGAGGCGCTTATCAGAGAAAACAGCCAGCAATGACTCGTTGGATCTTTGCCGGTTTGATCCTGCCTGTCGCCGTGCTCCTCCGGGATTTTGCTCATTTTCAGTGCGAGGTTCGCTGCCGTGGGCAAAACTTTTAATATGAGATCAATGGACAATGTTCGGGGAGAAAGAAGTTGCTCGTGTGACATGCATGTAGCACAGCAAGCAGCCTTGCACGTGGATAATGTGATTCATACATAGCAAGTGAGTAATGTGAGCACAGGGCACAGCATGTAATAAGGCTGCATTATCCAGAATATATATACCTTGAAATACTGTTAAACATACCTAGGCATCTGAATGCTATAATACCATTTCCCGCAGTCCAGCCCAATTGATATAATAAACCCATAATAAATAACCGTCCCTTGCTACCTAACTATGCATGGCCTGTTTCCGTATCACTAGGTATTTTCCCTGAACCCAACATCCCTTACCCGATGAAGGCAACCGCCCCGGAACCCTATAAGCAATGAAGATGAAATAGAAAGCAAAATACCCTCCCTAGGTACGGTAGGTAGGTAGTCATAACCCATAGTACACTTCATCACAATTACACCGTAACCTTCCCCACGAGCGGCAAGTCCCTACTACTCCCGCCCACAAATACACCATACTCGCCCCTCTCCAGACTCCAGCTCTGCCGCTCAACATCCCAGATGCTCAGGTCTCGTCTCGTTAGTTGAAACTCGACCCTCGCCGTCTGCGTGGCGTTGATAAACGGCTTCTCAAACCCCCTGAGCTGCCTCACCGGCGTCAGTCCTTCAGCAGATGACGAAGAAGGTAACTGGACATAAAGCTGCGCGACCTCGGCCCCATCCACCTCCCCGGTATTTGTGACGTCGGCGCTCACCGTGACCAGCACATCCCACAGATCCTTCTGCCCGCCCTCGACTATCTCTCCAGAGGGAAACTGCGCAAACTCTGTCATCTCCGATTTCTGCACAGTCAGGTTGCCGTAGCTAAAAGTGCTATAGCTCAGCCCGAAGCCGAACTCGTACCGCGGCGTGATATTCCTGGCGTCAAAGTGCCGATAATCAATAAACACCCCCTCGGTAAAATTGCTCTGCGGAAACCGCTTGTACTTGCCGGTAGGCAAGTCCGGCCCGACGACCGGATATTCCGACTCCTTCTTGGCAATGGTATACGGTAGCTTGCCACTGGGGTTCGCTTTCCCGTACAGAATCGACACGAGCGCCTTGCCGGACGCCTCGCCGGGCAGGTGCGCGAAAATCAGCGCGGTAACGTTGGGGTGGTCGACGAATCCGTCGACCAGCCGGATGCCCGCATTGTGCAAGACGACGATTGTGTTGGCGCACTGGTCGGCGACGTGCTTGATCAGGTTATCCGTGTACGCGTCCTGCGTTCCCGGGCGGTCGGCGCCCTCGGTGGCGTAGGCGTTGCCGAACACGATGCAGGCGTCCGACATGGGGTTGACGTTGGGTTCGCCCGCCACAAAATCCCAAAAGAGGGCGGTGCCGTCGTCGTAGGCCTGCGCGACCATGGCGTCGAAGGGCGAAACGGTCAGCGACTGCGAGGTCGCGCCGGACCCGCCGCCCGAGTAGATTGTGCCGTTGACGGCAAGGGGGTCTGTTCCTGTGCTGTAGGTACCGCCGTTGAAGAAACCCGCAGTGAACTCGGTGAAGTTGGACGAGGAGACACCAAAGGTCCAGGGCGACAAGAGGCCGCCGGGTTGATTCTGATCGGGGTTCTTGGCGGAGTAGCCGAACAGGGAGAGGAGCTTGGGTTCTTTGAGCGGGAGGGCGTTGTTGGTGTTTTTGACAAGGACGTGGCCCTCGACTGCGCCGTCGAGCAACGTTGAGCGGAAGGTCGAGTTACGCGCGTCGACGATGGTGTGTGGCTTGTTCATGTCGTCAGGCATGCCGATGCCTGGCTTGGGGAAGTCCTTGTTCTGGCCCATCTGGTACCAAGCAGCCATCGTCCTCAGCGCCATGTCATCAATCCGACTCTCAGGTACCGATCCGTTGGCAACCGCCTCTGTGAGTTTCGGTCCCCAGAGACCGATGCCAGGCATGGTCATGTCCATGCCAGCCAGAGCTGTCGCAACGCCTGCGTGCTGGGCAAGCCAGTCGGAGACCACAAAGCCCTGGAAGCCCAACTCCGACTTTAGAAGTCCGTTGAGAATCTTGCTGTTGGCGCAGCCGTACGAGTTGTTGACCCGATTATACGAACACATGATGTTTCCGGTGCCTGCGTGGACGGCGTCTTGGAACGGCCAAAGATAGAGTTCATGCATCGTCCTGTCGTCGATGTTAGACGACACGGATTCGACATCGCCGAACGGGTTCCGGTTCGTCTCCTGCTCGTTGCCGATGAAATGCTTGGTACTGGTAATGACACCAACACCCTGAATAGCAGTAATCGTCTCAAATGCCAAAGATCCCGTCAAATAGGGGTCGACAGAGAAGCCCTCCCAGTTCCGCCCGCTCAGAACCACCCTCCCAACGGGCCCAACCACAGGCCCCAGCAGCACATTCACGCCCTTGGTCCTGAACTCGCCGCCCATGCCTTCGCCCCTCTCCCTCGCGAGCGCCTTGTTCCAGCTGGCACCGACATGGATCCCACTCGGCCAGGAGCTGACGAAATCGGTGTTGCGCAACCCGTTGCCAGCGTCGCTGAGACACAAGCCGGTAAAGTTGACCCGCCCGATGGCAGGGATAACACCAGAGCAGCCGTTCCTCGATACTGCCGTGCCAGAGGTGAGTTTTAGTTTTTCCGCCAGTGTCATGCTGGACACCAAGGTCTGCGCCTTTTTGAATGCCTCGGCCCAGGTTCCGGTGCCTGCCATGCTTGCTGTTTTCGTACCGTTAGCATATCTCTTCCCTCATCTCAAAGATAAACTTACGCGAAGGATAAACAGCCGGCGACTCGCCATAGAAATGTTCATCGCTCGTGATCGCGTCCGCAGCGGTCCCGTCACCACCACCATCCGCACCGCCGTCGTGGTGGTTCTTGGGCAGAGCGGCCAGACCGGCCAACCCGCCACCAATGATGAGCAGAATCACGATGACGGTAATAACCTTTCCACGCCGGCTTCTCAGAAACGGCACTTTTCGCGTGAGCCATGAACCCCCTTGTTGCCCTGCTGCTGTGGTGGTCGCGCCGGCGGTTTTTCCGTTCCTTGCGGTCTCGTGGAGAGGCACGGCGGCCGCGGCCGATTCATCCTCCTGCTCCTCTTTGAAGCTTCTCGCCATCGTACAGTCCCTTTTTGTTGTTTGTGTCGTTGACTCACTGATTGACAGCCCTGCCCTGCCCTGGAGACGCTTATTATTGATTTGTGACGGGACACGCGCACGGGGACACGGGACACGCCTGCCGATGGTGAGAAAAGTGCTCGCTCAACTCGATGCTTTTATGTTGTCTTCATCCACCTATTTCGATGTTCTGGCTTGATCCAACCCTGCGCTGCTACACCGGTCGACGTGAAGACCTTCCAAGTCGTTGGTTCGGTTTTCGGTTGAAAAAGATCGGTCTCGGCGACGGCGGCGCTCTGCCGTCCGGATGGAGATGCTTAGGTAGGCACCCGACGATAGGGACGGCGCCTTCCTTCCCGGTCAATGGTTGTACACTTCCTCTCTGTGATACACACAAACTCTGTCGTGGACATGCATGCCCTGCACGCATGCGATAGCTTCCAATTCAGTGGTGTTTGTTGTTTTACTGGGCCACCGTCAAGTGAACATGGATGCAATGGATGAATGAGCGAGTAGGTGCAAACAAATGTCAAAAGCCGTCGTAAGCAGTATATATAAAATCCTCAATCCGAAGACGATTTCCTCAGCTCCCAATAAGAATTCTTCTCATCAGCAGTGGTCTGATCGATATCTGTAGTCACAATTCATGGCACTCACATCCCGCCAACCATTCACCACCACTCCCCTCAAGCCCAGAGATGCGGCTCATCACTCAGGGGATGGATTGATTGATTCGACCCATCACATCGCCTAGCAACGCCAACCCACCACCACCACCACCAAGCACCACAACAACAGTCACTGGGCAGACAGCGCCACAGCACTCCCTGCCCCAGCCGTGCCAACCACTCAATCCCCAGCAAAATCACATCACAACGGCAACGACCTGCAGTTGAACATCTGATTGGACCGTGCACTTATACCACCAATTTACGGAATACCCCGTACAGATCCAGATAAAAAGCCTTCCACGCCAACAACCCTTCAATTGGAAATGATAAACTGTTGATCTTTGCTTACAGGCGAAATCCAGAATGGGAAAAAGGTGCAATTTACCACGACAAAGGGACCGCCCGTCAAAATTCTGAATCTTAACCCCACGTGTTCGAACCGCATACGGTACTTTTCATTTCTCCGGCGGCTGGGAGCTTGTTCCAACCACCATGACAACCTCACTTGCACACATCGAATATATCGCAATCAGTTCATATCCTTCAATCCATTCCCGCTCGCAGGTAGCTAGATAAGAGAGCACACACAGGTAGGGCTCGATAAGGTAGCAACACAACAAGCAAGCAAAATTCCTCCCTTCCGCCAACCTATATTCATCATCAGTCCATAACCAACCAACCAGTCACACTTAACCCAAAACAGGAAAATAGGGGAGAATAAAAAAGAGCCACGCTTTCTAGATATACAAAAAAAAATTATAACTTCCGCCAATCAAAAAGGAAGAAAAAAACCACATATCCCGGACATCCTCGAAATTCCAAACAAAGAAATGCGTCCAGATGGGTTGAGGTAGAATTTGACAGATGGCCAAGAGAAATCGTGTCTGCCGTCGTCGCGGGATGATAGGATAACAAGCTTCCTTTTTCAAGATACCTAACTATCCATCGATCCGCTGGGTGTGTCGTAGAAAACAAAACAAAAAGGAGTATATAAACAATAAAGAATAAAAACTAATTGGTGCCCGCAGAAGTGATGTGTCATGTATAAAGCAAAATGTAAGATATGGTAGTCAGATGTGCGCGGCGGACACTTCTCGAGCAACGGATTCCGGTTGTCCAAAGGTAACGGGTGAGAGGAGGGCTGTTTCGACGTCGGCTTGGGTTCGTGGGGTATTGACGTAATCAGACACTACCACAGCATATTAGGTGGAATTCATAAACTGAAATGTCGCAAAGAAGGCCTGTCTTGATGGACAGCTCATTCGAGTCCCGCACCACTGGTAACCTCATAAATAACCAGTTGTCACTGCCTCGTGCACTCGAGTTGGGACGAGGACAATGCAGCGTATTCGAGCAAATAGGAGAGGGCCCGGATTGTGGGATGTCGCGCCCTTACAGGATAAGCTTCTTCAGGTTCCGCTGGATGATCATATCCTGCACCGAGCCCATCGTGATCTTGAGGAGGTTGGTATCAGTCGCGTTGGTGAAATGTCCGTAAATCTCTTTCTCTTGGTTGCGGTTCAGCGCCCGGAACTTGTCCATGAAGTATTTGCTCGCTTGCTTCCAGTCGTCCGGTGGGCCATGGTAGTCGGTAAAGCCGTGGTCCGTTATCGGGCTCTTCGCGATCTTCTCCTTGAACAGATCCATCTTGTTGAGGAAGAGGATGAGTGCCGATCTGGTGAACCAGTGCGAGTTGGCAATCGACTCCCATAGCATCAATGCCTCGTTCATTTGGTTCTGCAGTAACCATTAGCATTGCCCGTAGCTGTGGCGTTAATGAGGACCAAAACAAACCCCGTCCTTGTCCTCGACCAGACATTGGTCATAACCAGAAATGGCCACCAGAAATAACAAGCATTCGACGTTCTCGAAGCAGTGAATCCACTTCTTCCGTTCTGATCGCTGACCGCCGACGTCAAACATCCTGTATGTAAGCTGGCCCAGGTCAAAAATTGTCTCGGTAATTCCAGTCGTTCTTAATCTGGATCGCAAAAGATCCTGGTCTGTCGGTACGTAGTTCTTATCCCAGATCCGATCTAGGTCCTCGCAGAAGCTGTCGGGTGTTAGTTGTGTCGCTTTCACATTCCGCACACATCAGCCACTCACTAGTCGAGGTTGTCATGCAAAGCAAATTCGTTGCCCTTCGCAATCGCCTTTCTGACACCCTCGTCGACCCAAAGTTGCTTGACGGGGTCCAGATAATCCATTGGCAGCGGCTCGTCGGCTCTCATCTCGTAATCCACCATGATGTGAGCCATGTTCTTCTGTTTGGATTGGTTAGCATGCAAACAGTCGCATTGAAGCAGCAGCATCCCAAAGCAGACTGCTGCCGGTTCCCGTAACAGGGGTAGAGGTGTGCTTGCCTCATTGTCCGGATTCTCAAACTTTATGCCCAACTCGTTCATCGCATCGAAAATTAGACGGAATGATTGGACAATGTTGGTGAAGACAACGGGTTTCCATTCCAGCTTTTCATTTTTGCTGAAACCTTGCGCGTAGATCAACTTCATCTGTTTTAGGACCGTCGATTTTCCCGATTCGCCAGCGCCTATGGATTTGTGCGAAGGTTTGAGTTAGCCTCTGAACTCTGAAGGCAAAGACGAGATCGCATTCCGGTTGGAGACGGAGAGGAGTAGCTTCCATACCTAGAAGCAGCAGCTTCACTTCTTTTCCCAACCGCTTCTCGTCAGCGCGAATGATCTTGTCGAGCTCGCGCGACCGGGCAGCGCCCGCCTCGTCATCGTTCTTGTCACGGCCACCGAAGCACATGTTGAGGGTCGGGTTGGTCGGGTTGGTCGGGTGGAAGACTGTCGAAAAGTTACCGAGTTGCAAAAAGAATGAGAGACCAGAATCGTGGCTGTCGGTCAAAGCGTTTCAGAGGCAGAGTTCCAGTGCTAGCGGAGACTTCGTTTCGTCCTAATAATAAGCGAAAGACCAGCGGGGACAACGGCTGCTAGCTAGGGTGCTGGGGTATCCGTTGATGCCAGTTCGACTCGGACGAACCAACTACAAGAAGTAATTGGGATTTGGGGTGGAGTGGTGAGGTTTTTGGTGTAATTCGGAACCACGAAGCTCAGGGGGTGACGCAAGCAGACTCGGGATGTTGTTGTCGTCGTCGTCGTCCTCCGTGTTAATTCCAGTTATCCAAGTTTCAATTGAGCCGTACCCCGGATTACTGCTCCATTCGAATCGCTAAGGGACTGTTACCGATAGCCAATTCTTAGACATGTAGTTGTTTTCGTTCTCTGCTCGGGGGAATAAGTTACCCTTTAGGTCTGGAGGAATCGTGCGCACGCAAGGGGTGGAGGAAAATGTCAAAGGGGGCGACGACGACGATGTGGTCGGCTCCGCGTATCGAGGTAGGAAGCAAATTGAAGGAGTCCTGTCCAGAAAGATCCCTCGCCGATAGTGGGAGATGCACTGGCAGAAAAAGTTTACAGTGACTGCTTTCAATAAGGCCTTTGCAGTGACGGATGAGTGCTCGCCCAAGGGAGGTGGAATGACAATCAAGCGAAGCAGGAACAAAGAAAGAGAATCAAAGCGGGATTCAAGCAAGGGAAAGGGCCGGTCGAAATACACATGGACAGTGACCTGAAAGGTCTGGAAAGGTCGGCAGAAGGCGCAGCTGGAAGTCGTTTCCCTTTTTCCCCGTTCAGCTCCCACGTCAGAAAAACAGCCCAGTGGGAAAGAAGCGAGAAAAGCGTGGGTGAGCAGCGAGCGAGTCTGTGGCATGGCATTGCAGCATCCAGGAGCAGTTGCATCACTCACTTGCATCAAGCACTGAGATCGCTGTTATTAATTGGCTGCCACACCTTAACACGCCATAACACCACCCATCCATGTCCTGCCTCGTGCCTTCTAAGCTAAGTTGCTTGGCGGGACCAGGCTTGACTCTCTCCCATCATGCACCCGTAGTCAGGTTCGACAACTGTGGCAGGCCGACTTTGCAGTGCTGCGAACCACTCGGGGCCAGTGGGGGACCAACAGCAGAAAGAAGCAAGAAGCCTAGCATCCATGCACAAATTGCTGCATGCAAGTCCGTCAATTGTGGAGCTAGCTTGCAGCAGTGCGCACCGCTACTTGTTGAGATGGTGGTCCATCCTTCAGTTAAGGTCGTGTTTGTGATAATAACTGCCGGTTCTCCTCCATCTGCTTGGGTCCTCATATAAATTGCCCGAGTCAAACTCCACGGTAACCGGGTTCGAACCGGGCAGTCGTAGAATAGAAAAATGGATCTTTAATAAAAGGGAGTTCATTCCCCACGACAGAGAAGAAGCTTTTGTGTCCATCCCACTCATTCACATGAAAGGGTCCATACCAAAACGATGCTAGAATTTCGCAAGCTTCACCGTACCCGTTCCCACGCCCACTTGGATGGATCGCGCGACGTTAGCGTTCTGGACCCAAGAGACGATCGCAACTAAAAAACATCAACTTAGTAAAACAAACTCCACTACTTTGCTAGGTATCTGGAAACGGGAAAGGGGTTGTACTGTATTTCCCAACGTCACTGCACGTAAACTAGATGGGTCCCGTTCTGGGGATTTGTGGAAACAGTGGAAACACCAACTTCACAAGGAGGAGTATCCGGACGTTGAGACATCCCCTAATAATCCGTAAAGCCTGCTGGAGGACGCAACATTGTTTTGTCCTTGATGGGATGGTCACGTCCTATGGCTGATGACAGCCAACTACCTAAGGTACCCATGATACAGGGTAGACAGAGGAGTACGGCTGATTCGACAGACACAGAACCCCTTTTTGCTCCCTGATGAGAGTACAGTGCACGGTAAGCGTCATGTCATGCAATCCGCATACGAACTTTGGTAGAAATTATGAATACTGCAGTCCGTTCATGTATGTAATCCGTATGTACGCACTCGGAAGAAGGCAACAGTCTGCGTGCATGCCGTCGATGCTGCAGAGCAGTTCGCCGCAGGATTTGGATTTCGTTTGTAAAATTATAAGAACTGAATTGCCAGGTTTTCCAAATAGGGGCGGCTCACCCAACAAGCGTCGAATTTGGATATATTAATCCGTACATTGCGGCTCACCCTCGAACAACCAAAGTTCTGAATTTGTCATGTGTTTTGCCTGATTACGCTATTCAGCTCTTGTCTTCCGCACATGGAAAACATGTGCGAGCTGTCGATCGCAGAACAAAGAACATGATATCAGGACGGCTAGTTTGGAAGTTGCTGTTTTTACTGTGTCCAACGATGAGTTCGGGATGAGGTTGGGCAGGCGACCTCGAATGTGGGCGGACGGCGGGCGTGCTTGTGCTTCAGACCGGCTGGCCAATGGAATTAGCTGTGTCTGATTTGGATGTTACCAGACTGGGGTTGCACGGGGTTCGCGGATGTGACCGGTTCACTCCATGCTCAGCACGGATGGGAATTTGGCATGGCATGCTGCCATTGGCCGACTCTCGAGTCTCGACTGATGATTTGGCTGTATCGAAGCTGGGTGAGGAACCTTCTCTTGTTGCTAATTAGAACGTGGATGGACAGCCGGTATAAATGATCGATTATTTACTTCCATGTTATGTCGTGATATGATTCGATCTGGAAGCATTCAAGACCATCAGGACGATGTCGGCCGCCAGGCTCTAGACCTTGTGCCCCCTGCAGCTGGAGTTATGCTCGTTCCTTTTTGGTGGCTTCATACCAAGCTTCAATCGTCCATGACCCAGGACGCAATTCAGGAGCTGGGATGTTAATTTAGACACTATCAATTGAGCTAGCGACGAGCCGCAGGTATAATAAGGGGTAAGTATTTACCTCGAGATCAGTGTCAAGAGCACGGCTGATGACAGGCAGACAAGACCCTCTGGGCATCTCGCCTCCCGGTCAATGGCTGGCCGGTGGCTTCAAAAAGCTATACTTGTGAGTACAGAGCAATATCAACGAGGCGGGAAAAAGTGAAAGCAGTCCCGGCAGCGTTGGGGAGGAGGCTTGGAATGGCTGTTGGGGTCCAGCTTGAGGTATCACAAACCCTCCGAGAAGGCTCTCTCTTGCCTCAGATCATTGGCATATGATCGAGATTGCGTAGGAGCCTTGAGGTCAAGGCATTACGTCGCTGGCGGATAATAAAGTGTACCCGGGTTTTGAAGCACCATTTGGCGGCCATTTTACCACAAGGCAGTTCGCAAAATAGTGCCAGGTATGTTACGTCGGGACAAATGTAGTGTGATGGCATCAATTGGATCAGCACAATGGCTGCCTCTTAAGGTCGCAAGCGATCACCATTCCGTCTGCCTTGCTGCACACAATCATCGATGAGGTTTGGTAGAGTTGTCTGGTGCGGCCGCGGCGTGTCCAATCAGACTGGTGCGTGTGTTTGTGCTCGTCGACCGCGAAGTTGCGAAGTTGCGAACCGACTCCCAAGGTGCACGGAACGTCTGTTCGCCGCCTGCTCATGATCACAGGCTGGTATGGTTCATTAGCTCTTGTCGTCTCCCCGCCCTTCCCGCCGTGGGTCTTAACCCGCCGCTTCGGCATCGGTCAACACGGCCCACGATGGATCTTTAGATCGATGGGGCACTGGTGACTTGCGTTTGAACTCGGCACCGTGCCCACGACTAGGGGCATGTTAGCGGTAGTCCCTACAGTTAGGGCGGGTAGGGCGTCGACGGTGTTGACATCGCGCCTCTCGGTGACATGGGGTTGTCCCTTCGGAAGCCACTGGAGCTTGGCAGTTGAGGTCCAAACACAGCCCCCGAGGTCCTGCACCAAAGTGCCATGTGGGCAGGCCGGCTAATCTCGCGTGACCGGCGGCGTTACGGCTGCCGCTCTTGGTGTGTTAGAGCCTTCCGGCTCCCGCTGCCGGCTGGATCCTTCCAAGGCACAGAGGTGCCGGTGGCTCTGTAATTGGTCCCGATCGCGGGTCAGTCGTGTGCTCGCTGTGGAATTCCTTGTTTGCTCTAGCAGCTAATGTACTTACGTACAGCAGATACAGCAAGGCGAACGAAGTAATGAAGAATCCAGACCTGCATTGGGTGTTTCGTAAAAGTACGTAAAGAAAACTGACGGATTCTGCCCGGAGAGGCCTGTGCTTTCGTCACTATTGGTACGGATTACAGAATATTCAAATAATCAACACCAACGGCTCGGCGGCGAAGTATAAGTCTCGGCCTGGCCAGTTATTTGGGAATGGTTGCAAAAAGGTAATCTCAGATCAAGCCGACCAGATGATGCAGATAGACCTATCGTCCATGGAAGCTCCTGCCAAACAACCCTACGTTCTTGCACTCTCCGGGTACAATCGGCATCACAAACGCAACTCTCAATCAGTTTGGAAGGAGCAAAGCGGAAGCTCACATTGAGTTGCCGCAGCGAGGCACAAAAAACGAACTCCACAAATCGGAAATCATTGGTTCCTGGGCGCAATCGACGTTCTTATTCGCTCATAGTACACCGTTTTGCTCCGCAAAAAAATCTGCATGCCATAATCGCCTGCAAAGTAAAAATCGCATCTGAAGGTCGTGAAAGCCTTCATCCAACTCAATCAAATTGGCTCTGCTCTTCTCTGGACGTCGCTGCCTCTTCAAGACCTCGTCTCTGCCAGTATCTTTCTTTACCCGCTCGCCAATTCTTCAGAGGCAACAGAGCCTCCACCGCTATCAGACAATGGGTGACATCACACACGCCACCATCAAGGGTACGTCGTTCGTTTCTCGTGTGTTACTGCTCTGCTGCCCCTCCGCTTGAAACCCCCGCCATCCAACATTCCTGTCCTCATCAATTTCTTGTGCCGCATTCTCTGTCACCCCTCCTTCCTTCTTTGTTGCTCGGACGGCACTCAACCAAATTGTACTCGGCGCTTTTCCGTCCTCTGCGCCGAGAATGGGAGCATGCTCTCCGATTACTTTGAGAATCAGATCTGCCAGTTAAACTCAGAAATGGGCAACAAATAGAGGAGGGGGGGGAGTGGGGTATTATTTCCCTAAGCATCTCGAGCCAATATTGTGTGTCTCTCACGGGCGTCTAGGCTCTGAGCAACAAGCCATCTGTTTCATCATGTCAACACGGCATGTGTCCTTGTGGCGCAGCTTCAAAGTTGAAGTTGTCATGTACTGCTCTTTTCGCAGTTACTGTTCCTGCCTCCCACTTTGCCTTACCGGGGTCCGGTATATGCCAGGGACAATTCTGCAGTAGCTATAGCTAACTTGGGAGTTGAAATGCAGATGGATGGTTCCGTGAGATTTCGGACATGTGGCCTGGTATGTTTAATCTAGCTGTCACCGGCTCAGATCCGACTGGATGATGGTGAGAGAAACTTGATCTGACGTCGTGCCCGAAAAGGCCAGGCTATGACCCTCAAGGTCGAGAAGGTCCTGCACCATGAGAAGAGCCAGTATCAAGATGTGCTCATCTTCAAGTCCACCAACTATGGCAATGTGCTCGTCCTGGACAACGTTATCCAGGCCACTGAGCGTGATGAGTTCGCCTACCAGGAGATGATCACCCACCTGGCCATGAACTCGCACCCCAACCCCAAGAAGGTCCTGGTCATTGGTGGTGGCGATGGCGGTGTCCTCCGCGAGGTCGTCAAGCACGAGTGCGTCGAGGAGGCTGTTCTCTGCGATATCGACGAGGTACATCTCCCTTGTATATCATATTAGCTCAGATCCCGGCCTCTAACAAGTAACCCCTACCAAGGCCGTCATCCGGCTGTCCAAGCAGTACCTCCCCGGCATGGCCGCCGGCTACAACCACCCCAAGGTCAAGGTCCACGTTGGTGACGGCTTCAAGTTCCTCGACGACTACAAGAACACCTTCGATGTCATCATCACCGACTCCTCCGACCCCGAGGGCCCCGCCGAGTCCCTCTTCCAGAAGCCTTACTTCAAGCTCATGCATGACGCTCTTCGTGAGGGCGGTGTCATTACCACGCAAGGTTGTACGTCTCCTTACTCAGGAAAGTTTCGAGAGACCTGGGAGGAAAATGGTTCTAGGCCAGCCAGGCAATCAACTTGCCTGCTTCTAATTCCTATGCTACTATTTCCACTCAGGAGTCTACCAAGCGGTAGTTCGTCTCGACTTTCATGCTTTGCGCGCGGCGAACTTCTCCTTTTATTCTCTTTTGGCTTACCACTCTTGTACAAATCTCCTTTGTTCACCAAGTCTGTGGTGGTACTTTCGTATTATTTATATGCGGAATATTTTACAAGAAACCAACTGAGGCTAACAATCTCTTTTTTCTAGCCGAGAACCAATGGCTCCACCTGCCCCTGATCACCAAGCTCAAGAAGGACTGCGGCGAGATCTTCCCCGTGGCCGAGTACGCCTACACCACGATCCCAACCTACCCGTCTGGCCAGATCGGCTTCATGGTCTGCTCCAAGGACCCCAATGCGAACGTCAAGACGCCGCTGCGCTCGTGGACCAAGGAGGAGGAGGTCAAGTTGTGCAAGTACTACAACTCGGAGATCCACAAGGCCAGCTTCATCCTGCCCACATTCGCTGCCCAGGCTCTGCAATAGACGTGCCCGGCGTCAGGAGGATGGTGGGATGGGTACATATGCTGTTACCGAAGAAGTTTACCTAGCTACACTTTCTAGACAAAATAAAAGGGGGTATGAATATCATGATATTACACAAATTTTATCTGCAAGGCATGCAAGGTTTCAAGATGATACAACTGATACAAAGTTTCAAGTATTCAATGGAAATCATGATCGATATGTTCAATTGCGCCAAGGAAAAACAGCCACATATAAAGAATCCAGCCCAGATTGACGGCAACGCCATTTTCATTCGCATATACACATATCCAACACATTACGGTTCAGACCCAGTCTTAGACCCCTTGCTGACATCAAGATAAACGTCAAACCTCCTCTGGTCCCGCAGCGGAATCCCCTTCCTCGCCTCCTCAATCTTGTCGCCGTCCAACTCTGCCGTGACAATCGTCTCCTTCTCGTCCGCCTCCACTAGCACCTGCGCCATCGGATCCACCACGAGACTATGTCCCCAGGCATGATACACCGCGGACGTGTCCCTGGCGGGACTGCACAGCGCCACGTAGATCTGGTTGTCCATGGCGCGCGCCTGGCCCTGCAAGCGCCAGTGCAAGGGGCCCGTGGTGGTGTTGAACGCGCCCGGGTAGACGAGGGCGAAGCATCCCTGGCGGGCGGCGATCATGGCCAGCTCCGGGAAGCGGATGTCGTAGCAGATGGCGACGGCGATGCGGCCGTACTCGGGCAGGTCGACTACCGTTAACGTGTTGCCCGGCGACAGGACGTCGGACTCGCGGAAGGTGATCTTGCCCGGGATAGAGATGTCAAAGAGATGGATCTTGCGGTGGGTGGCGAGGAGGGTGCCTGTGGGAGAAAAGGTGAGGGAAGTGTTGTAGTATGTCGGTTTCGGTTTATCGGAGGAGGAGGTTGAACTTTGGGTGGTTTGACTGAGTTCAGGGATTGAGCCGCCTACCAGGTAGACGTTGTTGTCGCGGGCCATGGCCGACAGGGCGTGGAAGCTGGGGCTTTGTTCGGGCGACGGCGGTGAGGGGAGGAGCTCTTCGGCGTATGAAGGGAAGTAGTCGCACCCGTAGGGCGAGTTGAAGCACTCTGGAAGAACGACGATCTTGACGCCGCTCGAGGCGGCCTCGCGCACTTTGTCGGCGGCATGGGAGAGATTGGCGGCCTTATCGGCGCCGCTGGCGAGCTGGATGCAGGCGATCTTGACGGGCTTTCTGAGGAGAAGGGGCCCCGGGGTAAGGGGCCCGGGGGTGGAGGAGGTGGCCATGGTGCGGAGGAGTGGTTGCTGTCGGTGGGCTTTGCTGGGGAGGCAGTTGGCGAATATCCGGAATGTCTTACCCCAGGTTCTTGTGAGCATCGTGGGATGGATATAGATACCTACGGATGGAGCCGAGCCTCAGTGGGTGGAGGAGGGCGTCCGTGGAACTTGACGTGATATCGATCGAGCTGTCTGCCGGGTAGATGAGGGGGATGGGGGGGGCGGGGGAGGGGGAGGGTTGTCGTCATGTGGGGTCGAAGCCGTTAACAATTTCAGGGGTAGCTGACGCCACAGCAAAGATAGGGTAGCGTGGCACATGCGTGCATAGCTCTTGCCCGACTTGAGCTCTTCTAATGCCAGTTTTGATATTCAGTGAAATTAAATCTCTGGGGGATTCCTTCTATAAGTTCAGGTTGCAAGTGAAAATGCAACGACTTGGCAGGACCAACACAGCGACCAATACCTGAGTTCTAGCTGCAATCGCAAAAGCCCTGTCTCACAAAATCTTCAAGCTGAAGATGGTCGACCACCTTCCTTCACTGACCTTCATTTGACGAGCCTTCTGAACACTTCAAGGACGATATTCCCAATGAGCGTCACCGGGTCCGGGCTGCTCCCCTGGGAAGAGAATATTCTGCGTGGCAAGGTATCGAGATTCTTCAACACCATGAACTGGACCGATGGGAAGCTTCACATTAGCCGCGGAGGCAAGTTCAAAAAAGCAAACGAGAAGCGCCTGCGACAAAAGGAGTACTTTGCTAGGGCGCCTGAGCGAGCAGCAGAACAGAGGGCCTTTGCCGAAAATCCACCCCAGATATCTCTACTTCAGAGCCCCCCTGCTTCTCATTTGTCTTGTCACTTTCGTCGTTCTGGTTATTTTGGTTCTTCGCCCCCTCGTCCACCTACGACAAATAAGCAGACGGATCGACCAAGAAAACGCTCAAGGGCTGCCTCGACTCGTGAAGACGTCTCTATTACAGGTATTATCCGATCCCTGCAGCAGGACAATACGACGAAGCCTGGTGACCGCTCAGGTCCCACCAAAGCCAAGCATGACGAAGAAGATTTGGAGCAGAGGAGGCGAAAGCTTCTCGCCTTGAAATCATGGTTTCCAGGTCCACACCCACCACCCCCCGTGCCTGCAAGGAAGCGGCGGCGACTGTCACCTACACATCCAGTTCCGGTAGAAGCTGATAGGAAGGCGAGAGCAACGCTGCCACATATCTCGAACGGTCAAGAAGTGGTTCAGAAATACCAGCGTGGATATGGTGCCCCTGCCTTGCGTCGTGACGACGTGAAAATCCGCATTGGAAGTCAAGAGAAGCGTCTAGGAGACAGTTCAAGCATTGCCAAGTCTTCTCAACCGCCACCGGAAGCGTCTCGAAGTGGTCGAGCAAAGGCCATTCTTTCAAAGAGAAGTTCAAGCGGCATGTCGTGATTCTGGCGTTGTTGATACTGGCTGTGCTAACAGAATGGACAGACGGCGAGGGCGCTACTACTGTTCGGCGACCCCGGCTAAGACGCCGGTCTTCGTCCGTTTCGCGAACCCGAGACACCGGAGGCATTGAACAACCCCGGCGACGCAGTCGCATCTTGACCACATCTCCCTTGATTTTTTCGCCTGTTCCAATAAGACCGGTTCCCAGCCACATCTACTCCTCGTTGACCTACAATTCCGTAACTACGAATAGCGCTGTCGCCCAGGTTGGTCGGACTATCTCTCCTGTTCCCCAATCGCAGAAGGGAGAGAACAATGTCTGGAGAAACTGGTTGAACCAAGATAGTAGCACCATCCCCAGTGACAGAGCAGTTGAGGGAAGTTATAGATCCGTGGAGCGACCACCAGTTAGCCCCGGCATCAGTCAGATGTATCGGACAACCACGGAACAGATCCAATCTCTGCCCGAGTTGGACACCTTTCTGCCTAACAAATACTCTGGGCCAAGCCATCAAGCTCGGCGGCCAAATGTTGTTCTGAGTTCCGAAACCTCGGACTCTTCCCTAATCCCAAATCCACGCGGGCATCTCGAATTCAATAAACATCCCAAGCGAGCTGGATATCTTGGTTCTAGTTCTGGGTCTCTCGGGGACTTTTCTAGGCCTCCGCATGCGGGTGAAATTGATGCAACCAAGAACATCAGTTCTCCACCACTTCCTCTTATTACGGAAGAGCTGGACCTCGAGACACCAGCAATATATCCCTTGGACGCGTGGAAAGCATTTGTTTTCGGAGCCGAAGACAGTGATGAGGTTGAAGAGACTGCGTTTCATGAGGCCAAGCAAGATGCAGCTCGGGAACTACAACCGTCAGACAGTATATCCGCTACTAATGAGCCGCTACCCGACAACCAGAGTGATGAGGGAAGTGAGAGCAACGAGACCCACAACAGCGAAGAAAGTAATGAGAGCACCGATAGCAATGCGGCAACAGCTGGAGATTATGATGTGGCATCTGAGTTTACTGACGGATCTGACTCCGAGGTTTGCAAAATCACTTCTGGGTCTTCATCAGATCCAAGTCATGACACTTCAGACTCACCCACGAGGATACCCGCAGTCTCAATCGACTCAGAGATGGGCACCGAGACTGTTTTGGAAGGCGATGTCCCCATTACCTATCCGGAAGCAGTGACCAGCTTATGACCGAGACCGTATCTAGCAGTATATCTGATCCACAGCTGGACGCTACCTCGACCATTGCTTCATTGGCGGTTGAGCCTCCACGGTCTGAGGCCAGAGTGACAGAAGCAGCCGAGCAGTTCCGGTTCGCTCCACGAAAACTTTTCATTGGCAGCCGCTCACACGATACGCACCCCACGCGACCTCCAGCGCCTGTACCGCCAGTAGGTTTTGCCAGAAGGAGAGGCCGACAAAAGAAGCGAGCTCTAGACGGTAGGGTGGACATCCGAGCCCTACCTAACTATAGCAGTGATCCGATTGAAGATATTGAGGATGAAGACGAGGTACACGATTCGAGGTTTGGGGTTCCGGAGCTAGATTCCAGGCGATGGTGATACAGTCTAAGTAGACAAAGGGGTGTGTGGTATTTTTGACGGCTCAAATCATATCCAATACTATTGCATCTTCAAAGAAGAGTTGCCTTTGGGACTTTGGAGCCACTAACCGGAACGCGTGGTCGAGTTACCCGTAAACACTCGCAGACGTATAAAGTCTCGAGTTCTAAGCTGAGGTTTACTTCCAAGACAAGTATACATACACTAAGGCAACAACCAAACTGGTGTCTCTCAAATGATGAATATAGCCGGGGCCGGAGTTGACGTAGACATATTCAACGGACAAGCACGGTTTTAACCGGGAGGGAGGTCTTGCAGGCGAGCCGCACCCGTCGGTTGGGTGCATGTAACTACCTTAGCTGGGCATATATAGACGTCGATCGATTTACTGGTTCGGCTGAATGCCTAGGAGAGAATCCAGTACGACTTTCCATTCTTAGGGAAGAAGTAAGTTGCGCGGGCGCACCCAGCAACGGAGCTCGGAGGACATATTGGACCGCCCGCTCGCCGAGTCGTTTACATAGTGAAGCAATCAATCAATCGAAGAGTGCCTTAATATCGACGGTATGGAGCGCGCTCTTTCCGTCGCCATGGAGCTGGGTAATTTGTACAATGAGCGGCGCTGTCCGCGTCGGGGTGCGTCTCTCTGTGTGCTGGCAATTGATTAAAAGACAACGTCTCGTCTCTTTTTCCTTCTGGGGTTCTTCCTCTTTCTCTGTTGCCCTCTCAAGTAAGTTGATAGGTACACCCTTGTCTTGTGTTCGAGTGTCAGTCACAACAACGACGATGCGGCTATCAACGACCTCCGCCCTGGCAGCCATGCCGCTGCTCGTCTCAGGCCAGCTAGACTACTGGGCCAAGCAGGCGGGCATGAAGTATTTTGGCTCGGCCACCGACACGCCCGGGCAACGTGAGCGTTCCGGCTTCGAGGCGAGCTACTCCCGCTACGACGCCATCCTCAGGGACCCGAAGCAGTTCGGCCAGACGACGCCGACGAACGGCATGAAGTGGCTGTTCACCGAGCCGGAACCGGGCGTGTTCAACTACACCGAGGGCGAAGTTGTCGCGAACCTCGCAAAGGACCAGGGGAAACTGCTCCGCTGCCACGCGTTGGTCTGGCATAACCAGCTCGCGCCGTGGGTGGAGAACACCACCTGGACGCCCGATTCGCTGAGGGAGGCCATCGTGAGACACATCACCAATGTGGCGGGCCACTGGAAGGGCCAGTGCTACGCCTGGGACGTGGTCAACGAGGCGCTTGACGAGGACGGCACCTACCGCAAGAGTCTGTTCTATAACATTCTCGGGGAGGAGTACATCAAGCTCGCGTTCGAGACGGCGGCGAAAGTTGACCCAGCCGCCAAGCTGTACTACAACGACTACGGGATCGAGCGGCCCGCTTCTGTGAAAACGGCCGGCGCTCTGCGGATCGTCAAGATGCTCAAGGACGCTGGGGTCAAAATCGACGGCGTGGGCATGCAGGCGCACTTGCACGCCGACAACCACCCGACGGCGGCGGACCACGTCGCCACAATGGCCGCATATCTCGCAATGGGCGTCGAGGAGGTGGCATTCACGGAGCTCGACGTGCGCATCACGGACCCGGCGAACGCGACGTCGCTCGAGTGGCAGAAGGACTCGTACGTCCAGGTCACGACGGCGTGCGCCAAGGTTGAAGGCTGCGTAGGGATCACCGTTTGGGATTTTTACGATCCGTTTAGCTGGGTGCCGGTTACGTTTCCGGGCAAGGGCGCTGCGGGGCTTTGGTTTGCCGACTTTACGGAGCATCCTGCTGTTCAGGGGATGGTGGACGTGTTGAAGACTTTGGTCGCGGAGAAGGAGGCAACGAAGAATGGGGAAAGGGAGTTTCGGAGGATGTTTTGGGCTTGATTTTACAAGATTTTAGCTGGCCGTTTTGTGTGTGAATGGATGGAATGGATGGGGAAAAGGGGGAGACAAAATGAAAAAAGAAGTACCTAGGTAATAATAGGAGTGATTGTATCTCCTTGGATTAAGTTTATCTCCTTGGATTAAGTTGAATAATAATATCCGTGAAAAGAGACCAGGAACCTTGTTGCAATATCGAAGGGATATTATGGGCAAAATTACGATGTCAAATTGTTGAATAGCGAGAAGTGATTGTGGTGTCAAGACTCGGAATCAAGAGGGTTTCTCCGAGTCTACAGCCCATCGAAGTAGAAGGCACGAAACATGCTCACCGGTCCAGAGCTTTTAGGTGGTGCTGGAGGAAGGTATACCAAGGGAAGGTACGACAGCTCCCAGGCGAGCGTACCTGCCGCCGCAATGGTGAGGAACAACGTAAGTCATCATTCTCCTATGTATATCAAATCTCGGGTGTCGGTATCTAGGTAGTGATTGTGTTGATCATAAACTAACAAGCTTTCAGCAGCCCACCACCAACAACAACAACAACAATAATAATAACAACAACAACAACAACAACAACAACAACAACCGCAACGGTAACAACAACAACAGAGTGAGTACATTTGGTCATCCTATCACTAGTGACATTGATGCTAACGAAAAACAGAACAAGCGCAAAAGACAGAGAAAGAAGCAGAGGGCCCGGGTTCAACAAGCCCAGCAGCAGCAGCAAGAGCAGCAGCAGCAGCAAGAGCAGCAGCAGCACTAGAGGCCTTGGGTTGGAAGTGTATCTATCACCTTGGCCTTCTTCCTCGAACTCCCTGTCCGTTTGGGAACACGTATTTTCCCCGCACCCTGTGTTAACGAATCATCAATAGACTTGGCAAACTCTATAACACTTTGAGTATCCAGACCCTCTTCATACTCTTCCCGTGAGAGCTTGTCAATTCTTAGGGCTAAGACCCTACTTGCTTCTATGGTGTACCTGGAAGTTCCGTTTCCCATGATGTGTGAATTCTGAGCGTGTGCATGTTGCAACGCTGTGTTGCTTTACATGACACACAGGATACCCCTCCCTTTGTGGTCCTGAATCTGACTGGGATATGTTCTGTTGTGGATCACCATAGCAGCTTAGGAAGCTTAGCAGCTTAGGAAGCTTAGCAGCTTAGGAAGCTTCTCAGCTACATGTCGACCTCCGCTAGACTCAAGTAGGATGCCAAAGCAGTGGGAAAGGCTTTCACATCTACATTATGGACTGGACACTCGACTCAGAGAATACTATCGTGAATCCTTGCCACACATATGTAATGTCTGCAGGGTCTGACCGGTCCTCCAGCAAGAAGAGGTGGATGAGACCCATGGGACCCAAACACATGGGGGATGTACACAGCACCCTGGACAAGATTGAGTACTTGGATATAAAGGTACCACCCTTTGAGGATATCCTGAGGTTAGCCAAGTATGGCAGAGAAGTAGTGTATTGAATCTAATGACACTGAAACCGGGCAATAAGGATATACGAATTAACGACTTTATGGTAAAGATTAGGATACTGCTAATGTTTTAAAAACTCTAGCTTTTTAAAATAATCAAGTTAATAAACAGAATTCTCATGTGATAAAATCGGTAAGGCTTCGTTACGTATATTAACTTTAAAATGATTTATATCAATTCAGATCCGAATGTGGTTATATAAACACCCTAGCTGCGCAAGTGTACTGCCACTCTGCCTCGACACCGCACGGTTTCCTTTTGACTTTTATACAAAACCGCATTTTCCTCTCTCGGGATGTCATACAGCGACTTGTCTTTCAGATGCTAGCACTTTCTACCCCTCTGGCTTAGCTCTGGCTCAACACACCTGGGTACCTAGATACCATGTATTCGCGAGAATTCCGAAATCTTCAGGCGCAGGACCTTAAGGTACCTACTTATATATGCCATCCAGTGTTGACTTGCGCGCCCACTAGACATAAACTTGCTCGTTTCTCATTCTGGATACCTAAGGTAGGTATATACTTCGTCTGGGAGGATCTCCCAGACGATACGGAACCTGAAGGTGTAGCTACCGTATCTAGTTGAGGATGCCTTTATAATCTGCTACCTGCTCTACCAGTGGTCGAATTATCCTACTCGTGGGATCTGTCTCATATCCTCTCTGTTTCTGGGTCTAACTAGTAAGTGACTAATAAGCTAATCTAACATATCGGTCATGTCTGCCGTCTTGATCTCCACAAATGGATCAACCCATGTGCTTGTCCCTTCTCTCACGCGACTTGCCCTTTGTTTATTAGTAATTCAATAACATACACTCGGGCTACTACTCGCTTATTATTGTTATTGCTGTTGAGCGGAAAGCTTGCCGGTTGGTGATCAATGCACGCACTCTGATGATTTCTTTTCTGGGTATGCATTACGATGGGGGTTGCCACTGCCGGTGATTGGATGGCAATGGCCGGTGAGGTAGTTCGTTGCCAGCTATGCTCCGTCCGATGAATATTATTGATATATCAGAACTGCACGGCGCAATCCAATCAAAGCAAGGGAATATCATTATCAATCACCTTTACCAACTTGGACATGTACTTAGACGGATGTCATCGAAACATCATGACACCTTAGCTCGGAGGAAGTTCCATGATTGTCCAATCCCATGCCAATATCACTGCACCGAAAATCCCCTTTCTTCAAGTTATGTGGTCGGCCGGGTCTGATGGAAGTTTCTTCCATTTCTGTGTTACAGGTTTGAACTTTGACGAGCCAATAGGAGCCCACGCAATATCCGTACCGTACGGAGGCCAGAACCTCGGCTGCTTGGCTTTGTATAAAGTTCTGCGTTGTCACCCCCGAGGATGATATCGACAACACGGGTTTGATTTGTTCTACCGGGTGCTGGTGCGACATTCGGGCTATTTTCTTTGTAGCTAGCCACACACGTGCTGTACCTTCGTGATGCGCCGTCAGCGGTGGCGTCCTTCTCTGCAGCTGGCTTGCCGTCCCGACTAGCTGGTTCGTACAATTTACCACCGCCGCGGTTTTGGACTTCGGCTTCGGGGCGTACCAAAAGCCATTCGATGACACAACATCAGTCACTCGGTCCGGTACTTGGCGCACTAGCTGACGTTAGATGCTGCAAATCACTTCTGCAGGTTTGTAGTTAAGGGGCTTTTTTAAGGGGTTGACCTTCTTCAAGTTCCCCCTTTCCACTGGACTACTCCATGCCTGTTTTGGGACCTCCCAGATGAAGCAGCATCCAACTGTCGGTCATGTTTCATTCCAGACCGGGAGGCTGGCTGGTGTCTAGAACTAAGTAAGGTACTCGGGGTTGCTCCTCCAACAAGGCAATGGAACAACGGTGGCTAGCTGGTGTTTCTAGCATCTACTTGAATCGTAAGCTCACATCTGCAGATGTTCAACATCACACAATGATGGTCCGAAGTCAAATTGTAATTGTTGAAATGGCTTTTGAGTATTGCTAGAGCGCATCAAGGTATAGAGTACTGAGATGTGACTACTTGAATACAAGACAACTGCCTCCGCACCACCAAAGTCTCACGGGGTCACCTCAAATATTAGTATCTGTGTGCCTATGAACCCCGCTGTCCTCCAATAACAACAAGTAGAAATGTGAATGAGAAGGATAAAAACTAACACAATAAAAGGTTATATGCTAAAAGTAGTAATCGGCCGTTTGCTCTTGCTGGTATTTGGTATCTTTTGTTCTCGCACTGGCACACTGGGGGATATAATTTTGGTTTCCGTCCGTCCATCCATCCAATCCAGCCGGTTGTATACCCATTTCCTCGCACCTAGGTGAACTTGACATTTGTTTCCGACTAGGACGGTACGGCCGTAATATAACACACGAATATCAACACAAGTAAACCTCAACTCCGGATATGGGTCGATGATGATGATGATGATAACGATATAGTGATGCAAAATGCAGAAAGGACAACTATGAAAATGAGAAAGGGGTTTACAAGAAGAAATTGATGCAGTGTCGGTCAATATATGATGGATGATATGGGCAAGGAAACGTGAATATGAGTGTAGGTAGTTGTGTAGATAAAACATTGGTAAAAGAAATTATTATGTAGTTGGATGGCATCAAGGATTGACGTGAAGATAAATGCTCTCAATGATAGTATGCGGGTTGGCCGTCGTCATCGTAAACGTGAAGATCAAAGAACGTGCAAGTCATTAGACATGACCAGAAGGTGCAGGTAATAATAAGAATAATAAAAAAAGGTCATGGCATGTCTGCAAGACGAGGGCCGGAGAAGAGAAGAGTACAATATTTAAAAACCGGTGTTGGACCGCTCGGGTCTGAACACGGCGCTGGTGAGAAAGATTTCTCCGCTAGACTTTTCGGGGACGGGCGGCGGAGTACAAGCAGCTGAGGAGGGACCGGTACTGTTGGGGCTCAAATTCTCGTCGCTGCTGCTGGTTGGCGACAGCCTCTTGCCAGATGCATTCAAGAGTTCATGGCTGCGAGTCCGATGAACGTGCCTCCGCTCAGCATCGGATAGCGACTCTGTATTGCTTGAGAAGTCGCCCGCGCTCATCTTGGTGATGGCGTTCTCCACGTCAGCCAGGAGGGCGTAGACATCATTGTCAGCATAGATGCGGATGGTCTCAGCACGTCGCAGAGTGGTGGCTGCGTCCTCCTTGGCGCTTGGGGCACCAATGGACGCTGCCTCCTCAAACAGTGGCTGCTCAAGGATAGTCGACGGAACCTGGGCAACGACCCGTTGGGGAGAAGGGGATGAAGAGTGGGTATGGGAACTGAAGATGGCCTTGACTGGGCTGCGAGGCGGCGTGGAAATGTTGCCGGCACCGTTCGACGAGTTCAATGGGCGAACTCCCATGGCCAACTGTAAGCTTTCGCTCACGCCCACTACGCCTCCCGTTGGTGACACGGCCAGAGTGGCGGCAGCGGCAACGTGCTCCAACAACTTCTGGCGAACCCGAGTGCGGCGGTTTTCAGCCTGCTCGAGTTTCATGACCCAGTCGTCGATGGAAGCATCGAGCTCGGCAAGAGCTTCCTCTTGCTTGAGCATCGAATCGTGGCTGAACTTGGCGGTACGGGGAGACCGGAGATATTGGCAGATGCGAGTGTGCAGGTTACGTCTTCCAGCCCGGAGGGAGGTATATGTGCGTCGAAGGTAGTCGGTCCGTTCATCCAGTTGACGAAGTTCCTGTACAGGATATTAGCATAGATATATTTCCAATTTGATCAGGCAGTCTTACCCTAGAGAGATTGTCGACGTCCTCCTTCCGCAGTACTTCAAACCGAGCTGCTTGCTGAAGGGCCTGCTTCTGCAAGGCAGCCACCTCTCCCTGGCTCAACATATTCATTGCGTCGGTGGCCTTCCATCCTTTTGGCAGTTGTTCAAATGCCCGGCGCTCTGCGCTCTTACTTCGCTTAGACTCAGCTCTCTTCAAGATTGAACCTCCATTGCTATCATTCCGCTTCCTCGGTCTACCTCTCTCCATGATGCTTCCCGACTCTGATTGGTTCCTTCGGTGGCCAATAGTTGAGGCGCTCCGGGGCTCGGTAGGTTCGGCCTTGGGCGTGGAGAAGACATCCGGGCCTGTCTCTTTGGGAGTGCCAACGACGGCATAGTTCGCTATCCTCTCCCATGGTTTCGGGGAGGATCGGGACTCGACCGGGGCAGAGATAGGAGTTGGAAGGGTAGAGGTTGTCAGTGTTGAGGTAGCAGCAGACCTTGGGGTGGACAAAGCTGCCGAGAGAGGTGTAAACGGTGTTCTCGCCTTGGGAGAGTCGTCGGTCTTGGCTGAGCGGAGTGTGGGCTCGATGGGTGTGCTCCCTGACCGAAGGCGGCTGAGGGATATCTGTCGAGTTAGACGGGGGGCAGCTGAGTTAACAGGAGGTATCACGAGCGGTGTCAGGCTCTTGGGTGACAACGGCTGCCGAAGCTCGGCCTGTGATCGTGATACTTGGACAGTATGCTGTGCGGTGGCATTGTGCTCAGCTCGCTCGTCGGGAACTTGATCTCTGGGTAGCCGCATACACTCGACGAGATGGTGCTGCTTCCAAGAGGGGCCTGGGGCACTGATGGATCGTTCGTGGAGAGGTGGACGTCCCGGAATAGTAGCTACTAGATATCAGCACGGGAAGGCAGCGAGATAGTGGCTTGACTCGACATACGGGAATCCATGGCGACCTCCTGAACCGTGGTCATAGGGCCCAATTCGGGCACGCTGACCTTCCGCCTGCGGATGAGATTGTGTTCCTTGATCCGTATCCTCAAGCCGGTCCCGGATGTTGTCTTGTCACCCTTCTCGCCATTCTGTCCCATGGCCAAGGCAAAAGCCTGCTCAGGGTCTAGTGACTTCCCCGGGGAGACAGCAGACTGCTTGTCCTTGGGGAAGAGCTGGTACTTTCTCTCGGGTTGATGCATTCTCCAAACAAAGGGCTTGTCTCCTGAAGGGGACACTCTGCCCAACTGTACTCGGAGATATAAAGGTAAGCTTTGGCCCACGGCAAGCAATGGTCATCAGCCTGGGAGTTAAAGTGGTTGCATACCGATTCATTGGAAGCTTGTGGGGAAATAGCCTTTGCTATATAATTATTGAGGGTAAGAGGGGTGTCGTCCGCATCGGAATCAAGCATGCAGCTGATGATGTGAGCCATTGGCGTAGACGCAGGGTTGGGTTGTGTAAGAGGTAGAACGGTCACACTGGCCCCGGGAGATGTGGTTCAAACAAAGGGCCAGGGAGACGATTAAGGCTCTTACAATATAGACCGGTTGATAGGCCAAAGGGTGTGGTGAGGCTATATATGTATGCACTTGCACACAATCCGTCCAGGAAGATGCCTTCTTCTGAGTCGAGGCCCTTGTTGCATCCAAGCCGGCTCGGAGTGGATTCAGATAATGGCTAGTGGATTCAGAAGCCCATGTTCAGTCAGTTGGCAAGGGGGCAAAGAGAAGCTGGTGACAAGCAAGGCAAGCCAGAGAGAGAGAGAGCAGAGAGCAGTGCAAAGCAACAAGCAACCCGGCCACTTGGATGCTACCAGGCACTCAGGCACTCCCGATCAACGACCGTAAGTATCTTGTTGCTGGCCAAGAAAAAGGCAGCACCGCCCCTTGCCTCGAATCTCCAGTGCAAGAATCAGATGGGTCGTCGGGTTTCTGGCAAGTACCTTTCTTGCCTCGATACGAAGGTGACAGGAGAAGGGTCTGAGACAGACGACTCCTGGTTGTGCAAAGTATTCGCCCGAGACAAGCAAACCGCCAGGTACGGCAACAAGAAGTGCTTCCAAGGCACAAACCGAAAGTATTCTGACCCATGGCAACCAGGGTAAAAGGGAAACAGAACAGGAAGGGTACCTCGAGTGACAAGGCAAAAGGTGAGAAACACCTGCATGGAGCAGACACAGTGAAACCGCTTAGACCCCTTTAGGTCGACTCCGGCCCTTGGCTTGCACCCCTGTCTTACAGGGTAGCACTGGGTACGTACAGGGGCGGCAGGGGTTCTTGGAGCGTTGCCCCACCACGACAGGGGTGGCCGCCGCATCGATGCTTGTCGATATCTGGCGGGGGTAATGCTCACCTCCCGCAGGCCTCAGCCAGAAGACCAATGAGTTGTGGGTGGCTAAATGAAGGGACTCTGGTACAGCTGGGGTGCATGTAAGTGCTTGCAGCGTCACGATGTGCAGCGGGCTGGTCGGAGCAACACCAGCATCCAAGCAGCGAGCTTTTGTTTTGACTGGCCAGGAAGATCTCGGGATGCAGAGGCGGGACGATACCGCAGGCAAGAGTCCAGATAGCAACTCGGCAGGAACGGTGATGTTTCAATATTGCCAGAAGTGCCGCCAGCACGAGCGTCACGGACACCGAGTTGAGGAGCCGGAGGAGGCGATTCGAAGCAGTTCTGGGACTCGGATGGAATGTTTAGATTTCAGCCTGGCTTCTGCCTTTTAGTCTGACAAAACCGCAGCACAACCGTTCGCCGGCGCCGCCGCCGACCATGCTCCCTGCCTCAAGGCCAGCAGAAGGCGAAGTTGATCTTCGTTTCGAGAGACAGCGGAGCGTCCGGGAAGAAGACTGGAACAGCGAGGAAGGATGAGATAGTCGATGTCCAAGCGGTAGAGTGGTTGCAGTTTAAATTGTCGAAGGTGTTGAAGAACGCACAGCACAACCTCTTCCGTGTTCCGTTGCCCCATATCAACCCCGCACTCAACAAGAGGCTCGAGAGCTCAGCAACATCCAGACCCCGACCTAGATCCTTCATTACTCTTTGTATAATTCGAATATTAGGGGACTCGAGCTGAGTAGTATTGGCTATCCCTCCACAGCGGTGCACCTTACGGGGCCACAGACTCGGATAGCGAGCCCCTCGACTGCTGCGTAGACGGCACGGATTTGGGTATTCCGCATGCTGGCGGGCTGCTCCCATCAGGGTCTGCTGGAGAATCAGGGTCCTCGTGACGATGTTTTCCTTCCATCACCAGCCGTCGTGCATCATCTGAAGGCTCCGTGGACGGCATGAAGGGTCTGGGGAGTCTGGGGGAAGACGGGATCTTGGTGGTGTCGTGGTATCGTGGCCGTCAGTGCGAGTTTCTCTCGAGAGGGGAAAGGGGAGTTGAGTATCCGCACAGACGGTATCGATTTCGTGATGCTCCTGATGCGATGCCATTGGTCCACAGCAAGGGTGGTGGGCGAATCGGAGGCGGGAATGCTTCGGAGAGGCACCGAGAGCCGCTAACGTCAGGCCGGTTTCTGGGTGCTACCAGTTCGCTGCCCCGCACTGCGATAAGTTATCAAAGATCCTCAACGATCCTAAAACGACAACATGAGAGTCAACTGATGTAGCCGGAACTGAGAGAGACTTGGAAAACAGAATGGGCATGAATGATCAACTCGGCAAGCTACCCGGTCCATTAGGTGACTCAGCGATGGCGGTTCCTCGCATATTGTCAAAGGCGAATAACTACACCGTATGATGTTGAGTTAGTGAGGTCGAGTCACTTGACATTGCCGAGCCGAGATTTTGCTGGCTGTTGTTAGTGGCCCATTCTTGCTGAGGTAAGGTAGTTGCTTAGGGCATGAATGATCTCTCCATGGACTTGGGTAGATCGTGCCTTCCATTTGTGTAAGTATGAGCCTACCTCTGCCGTCATTTTAGGAAGGAAAAGCAAAATGCATGAGCTGAGTGGCAATTACTCTGAAAATCCTCCAAATCTCATGACCGAATCAGTACCCGACAGTCGGTCAAAGAACTTGGAAGGCACCTCACTAGCAGTAGTCAACCACAACCACGAAAATACATCACGACACATTTTTGGCCACTGTTATGCCGCCTCGAACTGCTAGGATCATCGCCCCATCGCCCCATCGCGCCCCAGACCCTCACTCAATTCGATTCTCCATCCTCGAGTTCAAGCACAGATCCACAATGATCTCGGCCGTCACCGAGACCCAGGACCCGCCTCTCAGATCCTCAACATGGAACTCCTGCATTGAGGAGACGGCCAGTGGGGAACGAACCTATCCAACCTCATGGCCCAGTGTAGAGTTAGACGGTCAATATTACCCAATATTCTTCTCCCTGGCTACCGGCTTTTGCAATCGAGGTTGCGGGCACACCACGAACCGGCGCTGGACATCGGATTTCTTGATACAGATTACAGTCTCTTTCACAGCCTCTCCTCCTCTGAGCCGTTTCACCACTTACGGGCAGGCCACTGGACCCTAGGACCACAGACCTTCTTCCGTCGTGATCTCCACGCATATCTTGTCCGTGAATAGCAGTCGTCCGCGCACAGCACTTGGCCCCCTCATCCATTTCGAACCAGCCTCGCCATAATGTTAATTTACCTGCCATGTTTTGGGGTCGTCGGCCACCTGTGCGAAACACTTCATGGCGATACTTACTTGGAAAAGATCACCAACGAACCTCACAACTGTGCGTAGCTCACAGGGCCGTATGCTTCTCGTCTCAGCGGCCCTGTTGTGTGAGGGGATTCTAAGCAGCAGGCCAACGGTCAGTGCGGCCCCCAGTTAATTCAACCACGAAGCTCAGGACTGCAGCCATTGCCAGAAAAAGAAAGGTGTCAAAGCGCAGCCGTCGAGAGAGGCCGGAGTCACTGGATCACTGGAATCGCTGGATATGGCCTGGCAGAGACGGAATCCCGTTCCTATTTGGAGTTCATCGCAAATGAAACACCCACGCCATTTGCGATACCAAGGTCAAAAGGGGCACAAGGCTGACGTTGCTGGTTCCCGAGACTTGTTTATTGACCTTCTTCCCCTCTTCCACTTCTCCCATCGAATGGAAATAGCTACCAAATTCGGCAGCAGCCCTTTCACCTCTAATGTTGCGCAAAGCTTCAGGGATTGCTGTGAGCGACCTCCCGGACTCCCATGCTCTGTTCCACACTTCCAGACTTCTTCCCAACTTTCAGAGCACCGCCGGGAATTCCGCCGGGCGCCGGGGAGCTTCAGACCATCCACACCTGGCAGACCGTCAGCCCCAATTGGCCAGACCAAACGATGCGCTATTATTACACTACACCCTGGATCCCTGCTTGCATATCGGCCCTGGTTGGCACACAGTGTGCTTCACACAAACCTCGACGAACCTCTTCAACTCTCAACATGAGTCTGCACTCACATGAGGAATTGCGCTGAGCCACTCGGAAACGCACTGTTACTTGCCTCAAAGTTGTCATGAATGGCTGTTCGCTACTCCAACAGACGTAAAACCCCAATACGACAATGATGACATCGATCGCCTATCGATAAGAATGCCCTTGCGTGGGGTGGGAGAGAGTCGGTGATCAGCATACACCCATCGTGAACTCTGGTAAGGAGTTTCTCCGGGATATCTAAGCTTGACATGACTATCGAGTATGTACAACGACCTTTCACGACTACTCAAAACTGGCCGAGGGGCATATACTTGATTCTGGTATTCATCATTCCCAAACCTGGACGGAAGTGGTCGTTGGCTGCAAACTGTGGCTGGATAGGAACTACAGCGACGAGTCTCTCTTGACTTCCAAGTCGCAATTTACAGTCGATGCAGGTGTCCGGACAAATGCGGACAGAGACACAACCAACTTTCCTTAACGAGCTGCGGGTTCGAAATACCCTGGCGAGCCCTGGCTGTTCGTCTGATCTTTTCAACGCATCAGAACCGGCCTGCATTTGCAGGTAGATCAAAAGCTCCGAATGTGAGTTAATCGAAGAGTGCACGATGGTCATGTCGCCTATTTGTCGAACCGATATCCGGTTGAATAACAGAATCTCACGTCGTAACACTCGCCGTGGGGGATGGCACTCTCAGCGAGAGATAGATAACATGCTTCAAGTTTCCTGCTTAGCTGCAGGGTGATCTACGGCCATCACCCGGTTTTCACCATATCGCAATGTTGCTGTGAAGCCTTTTCGTGCATCTTTATGTTGCATCTCCCACGCCACGCTGCAGAAAATCCCGCTTTAGCTGCCCTTTCCCCAACAACAATGTTACCCTCGCCGTTTGGCGGTGAGCACTGGGACTGATATTTACTCTGGGATTGTATAGTATCCCGGGTCTCGGACTCGAGATTCTCGAGATCTGCTTCATCAGTGGGATGACGGGTCCGTGAGCATGCTACACCGAAACTGTTCACAGAGAGGCGACCGTTGAAAAAGATGCTTGCCACCGGTATACAGTCGGTCAGTATAGCCGTTCACTCATGGTGTCACGTCGATGTGATACAGAAGTTCGTCAGTCACGCTGCGATATCTGGATCAGTCAGTGTGACTGAGGCCGATTTCTGGCTCAAGACGCCGGCACTCTCCTCATCACCCGCACCCTGGAGTCCAGTCACTGTTGCAACTGCCGTTTAAACATGGCAGACGATTTCTCAATAGAGTGCTCTAGGGTGTTTTACCAGGTTATACTTCGTCAACCGGAAGATATCAGATCGGTATCCATGAGACGCAGGAACCTCTTCCCAAGGACCCTCGACAAACCCATCGCCAAATGGGAAACCCCAGTATGGCCCGTGCCTGAATTTGGCCGAGATGTCATGCAGCTTTTGATTGGGATATGCGCAAGAAACACTGACCATCTTGCAGAATGATCTCCGAATCGCGGGATCGAGCTTCTTGCGTCCGCAGACTGTACTGTGCCTCGACCTGACATTGTGCTGTCACTGTCACCGAGGAGACACTTGCAGACGGGTGGATGCGATGCGAGATCGGAAGCTTGCTCTGGTTCATTTGCTCCTCATCATACGTATGTGCTTATGCAGGCGGGTTCTTGACAAGCAGACTCATACGCTCAAGAATGATGATATCGATACACGATATCTTCAGACCATCAATACCATCCATAAAGCTCACAATAGGGCAGACAGCACCCCTGTCTACTACAGCTTCTGGAGCTTCCCCAATTCGAAACTTTTTGTTGCTAACCGACGTCCCACCCGAGCAGGGACCACACCCGCCCCCTTAAGAAACTTGGCTGTGGATCTTCACAAAATCCACGATCTCTCCGAGATCCTCAGGGGTCCCCCGTTACGTCAAACTGTTATAGGCCAGGGGCCATGTGCTCGGCTTCTTGAACCGTTCCCCAGCGTCGGAGCGACCTCTCGTCACACACACTGTTGCACTGTCGGAATTGCTAGCTTTGGCAAGCAATAACCCCACTGTCGTGATGAGAAGTGACAGCCTAGGCCAAGAACGACATGTCAGGATGCTGGCTGGCTCTGCGTTGCCGCGGTTTTTTCAAATTACAAAGAACATCCGCTGCACTTTCAATTGTACGGCCGAGATAAGTGTATTTCTTTTTTTTTTTTACGATATCATGGGAGATCACAAGAGACATGCATGATGGGAAAATACAATACCCAAAGATGAAGGGAAAGGGAAGAGAAAATCCGGCTTAAAAGCTGGCATATGATTGACCAGCCACACCACGACTGCTCGCTCGCATGAATGCGGGGCTAAAAACGACATTGTTTCATCAACAGGAAGCCGGGCATTCAGGTCCAGCATCACTATGATTCGCCAATTCCAAGCCTCTTCTTCGGCAGCCGGCCACAAGAATCCAAAAGCCGACAATTCTTTCTCACTGTTCTGTGGAGATGGATATTAATCAAGCGAAAGCCATCTTATCCAGGTACAGTCTGTGGAGGATCACCACGGCTCTTGATGAAATAATGCGCTTGGGCCAGCGGGAAGGGACAAGGTCCCTGGGCGGCATGAGATTGACCAGTTCGTTGTCACGGGAAAAGACGCAAGCACTTAAACGTTTTCTCTTTCGATTGTGAGGTTGGTGATAACCAGCAATGTCATGCTATGCCGGTTGACCCGTTGGCAGTGTTCTCAACTCAAGTCTCTGGCAGAGAGGGAAAGGGGGAGAATAGCCTGGCTGGCCAGGGCAAATGAACAATTTGCTCCAGATATGGGAATAGAGGGGTAACATTTTCCTACAAGCACATAGCTACGGGATACCAGGTTGGGTGTGCTGTCGCATTGAGCACTCCAAAAATCGTACGATTGCTGCCGACGGATTTGATGGCTCAGGTGGTGGTGGGCAAAAAGGGGGAGGAGGCCAGCCTTTATTGCTACGCTGGCTGGCTTGGTAGGGGACACCAACACCAGCAACAACAATCCACAAGACATGGTATTAATAAGCTGTGGCGATAGCTTTGGACCCAGCATTTCTTGCATGCAAGCCTGCTGCCGAATTTGGTCGCCCTCATGCAATGTCCTTTGCTCTTGGGGTTGTGATGGGATTTTTCAAAGCGCCACGGGAGACCAGCCAAAGTGTTGCCAATTTTTTGGTCCACAGAAGAAGTTGGTATGATATGCAGCAGAGTTGACGGGCATAGAGGCAGAACATATCTCGGTACCTTACATATGTGCGCCGTCATACGGGACTGACTGCGAACGAACAAATGCGCACTACGACCATGTCGGTAGGTACGTGATGTCGCTGCACGCAGTCAGACTGACTGACTTAGCTACCGGTATAACATTGGTACGGTAGAAACGCACGCGCGGGTTCGAGTGCATGAAGGCAGGTGAGCTACCTTACTTTTGTCTTTCAGAGAGTCGCAATGGAGTGTGCTAGTGCAAGTACTTTTGTTTTACTACCTAGAGTCTCTGTACTCCGTCTTGCTTGTCGATATCATGGCTCAGCTATCAATATTTCCCCAGGCTTGGTTTCTGTGAGTTGAATTGCCCCGCCCCGCCCCCAACAGAGTTCTTGGGTATCCGTTGGTTCTTTGGATCCCTTGTTTTTACGAAACTATCATGACTGATAAAACGGTCTTATTAGGTTTTGTCGATCCGGATTAACGGCGCAAGTGTATTAGCGCGATGCCATGTCTGACAGCAACGAACTAACAACGCCACAGGCCTAGTTTACAGGCCTGGTCCAGGTCAACCACGTGGAGTAGAGTTCCAGTCCATTGTCTCAGATTCGACGCGGGTCGGGCCTTGGCCACGCTTCTTTTCTGGTGTCCTTCAGGGCCGCCAGTCAGAGTCTCACTTGCTGACGCCAGTGCGGTCGCCGTACTCCGACGGCCGCTCATGGACCATGGTCGTGGGAATGGCGTCTATGACTTGTTCGATACAGGCACAGCATACCATCGTAATCATCACGACCAACAACAACATTGCGCCTTAGGGTTTTGAGGCCTTTTCTCATCTTCAAACACAGTCGAGAAATTGAAGATGTCAACATCGGAAGGCCCGACAACCCGAGACCAGACCAATGTAATGGAAGCTTTGACTGAAAGCTTCCATTGATCTTTTCATCAGTTATTGGCCAGTTGGTTTCTTCTCTCTTGCCAAGTTGCCCTGTCTGGATATTTAGGTCCAGGCTAACGTCTCAGGTTGGCTTGTTCTCGATGCTATCGGGGCTCAAACAAATGTTCTATGAATAGGTGATCAATGGCTGGAGTGCGAGTGGGTTGTCAAGATCTTGTTTACTTTTCAGTTTCGACATTTGCACCTGCCTATCACGACCGTAGCTCGCTCTGCTCGTGCGTCAGTTCAGTCAGGGACGCCACGTTTTTTTTTCCTATCCAGACTATGTTCCAACGTTCTGTGATGCTTGGAAGTTCGGGTTTGCAAACAGACTCCAGACTCTTGGTTCATGCCTAGGTAAGCAGCTAATGCAAGAGAAGGAGCATGCTTCATAGGTAAGTGCATTGCTGAGTAGCAATTCGTCTGATCTTTTCTCTTGGTTTGCTACTCCATTCCCTCTTTTATGCGCATGGCGCGATGGTCTGCTACGGTACAGCACTGAGTGGTTCACGGTTCCCTTCCCCCACATCCACGAATAGTACAGACTAAGTTATGTACGCTTTGAAGATGTGGTTGCTTTATGAATACTGCAAACACGGACATATGGACATACAGAGAAGGAGATTGACAGGAGAGGGATCATGGTGTGCAGTGCAGCTGAAAGTAAAAGAAAGGGATGTTGCAGATAGTCGAGTCTGACCGAGCTCCATGCTCGATGAGTTGAGGAATGAATCAAGAAGATCCCCGGCCGTCGTCGTTGTCCTTACTCGGTCGTATTTGACGGTGAGTGAGGTAGGTATACGGTTAGATAGAGGAAGCATATCCGCGGTGCCGGCTGGCTGGTTGGCTGGCTGCCCGGTAACAACAAGGTGCAGTCTCAGTTGACAGATGGACAGAACACGAACTGAGGAAAAAGAAAAGAAAGCGCCACAGCTGCGCAGCAAAAAACCAACGTTTTTTTTTTTCTTTTTCTTTGGCATAGTAACAAGGGCAATGGGAGCTTTTGCTCCTATTCAGAAGCAGCAGCAGTACCTATACGTAAGGTCAGGTAGGCAGGCAAACAGACAACGATTCTCAACATGCTTCTTGGGGGAATTCGTTTGCGGACCCAATTGCAGTGGAACAGGCAAGCCTCCCCGGTGGATGGGGCAGCGTGTGACAGCTGCAAGCTTAGCATCGCTTAGATGCACGAGCTAGCTACCCATGTTCTGCTTGCTGCACGCAAGGTTCCTGAGACACAAAAGACGGATGGGGGCTAATGAATTCGACTTGGAGGTTGACAGACACCTACCTACCTTGACAACAGGTGAGTGAGTTGTAAGCCCTGGGTAGGGTAATGTTGTTTTGTTAACGTCTTCTCACTTGGGGAAACAACTGTCACCATCAAGGGTTACTACTCATCCTGCTCATACACTTATATAGATCCATTAAACATGTATCAAGGGCTCATTCTTTTTTTTCTTTTTACCAATAATCACTTTCTCTCATTTCAGATCTGTCAGTCATTGAGACGAGACCCTTTTCCTTGCAGACTGTCTGTAGTCATGGTAATGGTCATCACATAGCTTGGGTCCGTCACTTGTTGTGCTGTTGAGACGGATAGAAATAGTAACAACCCGACCCAACTTTGACCGAACCAGCTGACCAAACCTAAGGTAAATCTGTTGGCCCCAATCATACAACATAGGGTTGGTTGACGACGGCGGCACGGTTCGGTTCTCGCGGCGCAGCATGTAGATAGATACCTACTGTTCATAGGTAGACAACTCGGCGATAAAAGTTTAAAGAAGACAAGCTTAAAGAGGTCAGGTCGGGCCCTTGGTTGAGGTCACAAAGTTGTTGGCTGCGCCGCAGAAGTTCTTTGGTTATTACGGAGACTTTTATATCTTGACGACCGAATTACAACCCGACGAAAATGAGGTTGTTTATTTGCGTTCGTCACCTTCAACCTTCGGTCTCGACGAGTAACAGAGACACGCCGCCTTTGCCACGACCAGAGAAGTTTATCCACGACGTCCACATGGTATATATGTACGTATGGTCATATCGTGATGTTGACTTGACCCGTGCTTCATCGGCCTCGCCTTGAGTTCGAGCGATCAAGCGAGTGAGTGTAGGTGTGCTGTGCTGTGTGAGCGGCGGTTGCGGCGCAGAAGCTTCAGCTTTGCTCCATACAACACATCAACTACCCACCTTAGACAGCTGAGCTGGGCTGTATATAGGAAGATGAGGCTGGTGGGTGGCTTCTGGATGTCCTGTGTAGATTGCCTAGGTTGACTATGAGAAACTGGGATAAGCCGAGGTGAGTTGAAAGAGTCTCTTAGAGGTTCAGTACTTTGATCTATTTTTTTTTGTCTTCTTCCACCACCTTCTCTGCTTGTGCATCACTTGTCCTCTAGTCCACATACATACATACATAACATCGCCGTCAGTAAGCCATTCAGTCTGAGTTGATAGTTAGTCCGAGGCAGTTTATCACATACTGTTTGCTCACTCACTCCAAGGAAACCCAAGCCGTGAGACGCGATATCACAGCATCAACCTCGCCTCACTGTCTCGGATTTTAGGAGTGGGTAAAGGTAGCTAGGTATGTGCCTTCATCTATCTCAGATCCTGCGCTGCACGACATTTCACCATCTCCATCCCGCGTTGCGTCTGCGCTGCGGAGCAGCACATAAGGCACAGACAAGAAGCTGTGTGAAGATCTTTACATGAACCTCAACACACAAACGTTCCGTGATGTCGCGATAACACCATCTCAAGACATCCCTGATTGTGCCTTTTTATTTCCTCGGGATAAGTGACTCGAAGAATGTTGGTGCGTAGGACGGAACAGCAAACAACACTTCTTCATCGCCACTTGCGCGCATTGGGGCTGGCTGGCGCTGGCTGATTGCCCTATCGATGTTTGCGGGTGACATCTCCTTCCTTCAACTTCACCATCACTCAACTTCCTCACAGTAATACCGGCAGTGCTGAAAAGGGATTTGTTTCAAACACACAAGGCATGAACGACTCTCCTAACCCACTCCCCGATTATAGAAACAAAATCACCCACCCCTATTAAAATCAAGGTTTGGTGTGTTAAGAAAAACCCTGGGATATTGGGATGAGATGGGGATATTGTTCCAATTATACGCCCCGGCCAAATACCGCAGGGGATTCAGCAGACCGTCAACTCCTCCAATCTCATTACGATCATTAACCTCCATCAGCGTGTGTCTGTGCCTTCCCGGGCGTGCGGGGTCACCAACAAGCATCGATGGGTGACAGATGGTCAGTGTTAATGTGGCGTCCCAGCAGACCACGGGGTTGGGTCCGACCCGTTAACAGTCCTTACCTGTCTGCCCCTGGGCGGCCCCTTGGCTTGGCCGGCCGTGTGCGGGCAGGGTCGGATTACCGGAAGCGATCGGCTTCGCCTATAACACACGAGTCTTATAAGTGATGGAGTTGCAGTCCGAGCTTGTAATGTGGTAAAGACTAGAGACTATTCGAGCTTTGCTCATTTCTTTCTCTCCACTAGACACAGAAGTATTATTGTTTAAAATAGGCATTACCGTCATGGCCTGCCTGTATGTATGCGTTCTGCTCGGGGACAATCGGGATGGTGACTGAAGTGATTGGACTTGGAGCTAACACGACTGTTCCCGTGCAGGACGACCAAGATGCAGAGATAGTGGAAAGACAACAACACAGAGTGAATCGGCTCCAGAAATAAGTCTCGTCACACACTTGCAGGTGCTGCAACGAGAACAATACCCGCTGTGACAGATTGCCGGGGCCATGGCCGGTCGCCTTGCCGTGTGTTTCGTAGATCAATATTGGCGTTTCCGTCTGATATGTTAAGACTGGCTTCACATAAGGCAGCCGAGTAAAGAGCTTCAACTGCCGCTGTCCTCATTAGATGCAACACACGGCTTGACTCCAGACTTCAGACTTCATCTCTGGTCAAACTCTCTCTCTGCCGCAAGACAGAGTCCTAGACAAGGTTTGCCCCAGTCTTGCTCTTGTTTGCTCCTCCTCGCATGTTGTAACACAGTCACAACATTGACATCACGGAGACTTGTGGGCAGAACCCCTTCACCAGGCACGGGATTGAGGCGTGGACAAGGGAACTGCCGTTGACGTGATAACTCATGCGTGCAGCGGGGGATAAAGCCATCCTTCCGTGCCAATCGTCCAATGGTGACCCTAACAGCCTGGTCCCGGCACACCATCCAGTGATAGACTTGAGACGTCAGGACAAAACTCCCACGACAGCCGAAGGAATAGCAGCGACAGCAACCACCATGACGGCGATGATGATGGTGGCATCTTCATTATCGTCCCAACAAAACCCCTCACTGCTGTGCCCTTGATGCACTCAGGAGTACCGTAGTAACTTGGAGGCAAGCCGGTCCATGGGTTTCACCGGGGCGCGGAGAGGCAACAACAGACTGCCGTGCCACAAGTTGCTCGATCTCTCCCGTGATCTGTTCAGGGCTTTTCGTTCGATTGCCTGAGTCTTCTCCAACTCAAGTTCGCGGGGCAATGTTGCCGGTCCGCAAATCCCTCAGGTGTGGGCAAGCCGTCATGGGGATTTCGCGTTTCAGATTGTTCGAAGCTCCCAGGATAGCCCACCCTGGACAGCTCGGTCAAGCTTCCAAGGCTGCCCATCCATGCTGTGCCGGGCCAGCCAACTGGAGACGACCAGCAACTCCGGGGTTCGCTGTGGATTTATATGCGTGAAACGAGTTCGGTGTTTTGTTCCTGTCCAGACAAGGACGCCACCCACGAACCGCCATTTTTGCTGCTGTTACAATCGAAAACACTGGTTTCTGACAGGGAAAATAGGGGAGACGGGCAGCATGGGGGAGACGTCCATGGACTTCCATGGTACTTTTTGGGGTAGTTTGGGGGAGTGTGAAGAAGAGAGATGACAGCTTCTTGCGGATAGTGGTTTTGAAATGGATTTGGCGACTGCAATGGACGCGACGGGCAGCCAGACGGGAAATTTATTTGGATTGATTGGTCATCAGAAAGTCATGTCATGTGGTCCGACACGTGCTGAGTTCTCTCAATGATGACAAAAGTGGAGCTTTGAACCTATCAGATGAAGCTATCTGACAACCGACGACGAGAAAGGAAGGCGTGAAGCCAGTTATCCAGTGACTGACAAACCGGGAAAGAGTGAAGGGAGCATTGAGAGGGAATAAAAACGCAAGAAAGAAATTCTTGATGTGGGGGTTTCTCCGCTTCGGACGGGCCAGATCAGTTGCTCAGGAAACCATCGCCAAATCAATTCCAACAATACCATCCACACGCCGGTGCTTCAGCCTAGGAGCCGCGAAAATGGCAGGACTACGCGACCCAAACACACTGTCCAACTACGATGCATGGCGGACAAAGCACACGACGGCCAATTTGAAGGTCGACTTCGAAGACAAGTGTCTGCGCGGATCCGTCATCCTGGAGCTCGAGTCCCAAACGGACAAGGCCAGCAACGAGATCATTCTCGACTCGAGCTACCTCGCTGTAGACTCAGTCACGCTCAACTCGTCGCCTTCAGCATGGGAGATCAAGGACCGTACAGAGTGCTACGGCTCACCAGTCCATGTCGCCGTCCCCGAGGGCGTGGCAAAGGGTGAGATCGTTAAGCTGGAGATCTCGCTGGCCACGACGCACAAGTGCACGGCGCTGCAATGGCTTACTGCTGCCCAGACCAGCAACCAGAAAGCCCCTTTTATGTTCAGTCAATGTCAGGCAATTCACGCGCGCTCTCTGTTCCCCTGCCAGGACACGCCCGACGTCAAGAGCACCTATGATTTCAATATCACGAGCCCTTACGTCGTTGTCGCCAGTGGTGTGCCCCTGCCGACAGAAACCGAGGGGCTGGAGGGAGAGAAATTGTATAAATTCGAACAGAAGGTTCCAATTCCGTCTTACCTGTTTGCCCTGGCCTCTGGCGATATTGCTACTGCTCCTATTGGAAAGCGGTCCGTGGTCGCTACAGGTCCGAATGAGCTCAAGGAGTCGCAGTGGGAGCTGGAGGCCGATATGGACAAGTTCATGGACGTGGCGGAAAAGATTGTCTTTCCTTATCAATGGGGAGAGTACAACGTTCTTGTCCTGCCGCCGAGCTTCCCGTATGGAGGTGGGTTTCTGCAAGTCCGGTTCTGAGGAAACTACGTTGCTGACATGGGCCAGGCATGGAAAATCCTATCTTCACATTTGCTACACCAACGATCATCAGCGGTGACAGGCAGAATGTCGATGTCATCGCTCACGAGCTCAGTCACAGTTGGAGTGGAAACCTTGTGACGAGCTGCAGTTGGGAGCATTTGTAAGTGGTCAGGCCGGCCTGAGAATCCCTTCGCCCTGTATTATTTCACTGGAACATCGGCTGATCATCCACCAGCTGGTTGAACGAGGGATGGACGACGTATCTTGAGCGCCGTATCCAGGCTGCTGTTCACGGCAACAGCGCCATGTTCGACTTCTCTGCTATCATAGGCTGGAAGGCTCTTGGTAAGTTGCATCTCCGAAACAAGCGTCCGCACATCTAACGATATTCCACAGAGGAGTCAGTTGAAGGTCACGGTAAAGACCACGAATTCACAAAGCTCCTCATCAGCCACATGGGCATCGACCCAGACGATGCCTTTAGCACAGTGCCTTACGAAAAGGGGTTCCACTTCATCTACTACCTCGATCGTCTTGTCGGTAGAGAGAACTTTGACAAGTTCATCCCCTTCTACTTTGGGAAGTGGGCAACAAAGTCCCTAGATTCGTATGAGTTCAAGGCCACATTCCTCGAATTCTTCGGCGCCCCCGGGTACGCAGACCTGAAGGAAAAGATTGCTGGCATTGACTGGGAGGCCCGCTTCTACAATCCAGGTCTTCCGCCCAAGCCGGATTTCGACACGTCGCTCGTCGACGTGTGCTATGAGCTGGCTAGGAAGTGGAAGCAGCCCGGCTTTTCACCTAGCCCGTCGGACATTTCGTCTTGGGCCGGCAACCAGGTCCTTGTATTTCTGAACGAGGTTCAGGGCTTTGAGGAGCCTTTGACCGTGGAGCAAACGGTATGCATTCGCTTCTAGGTATATGGGTTAATGCTGACATGATTATAGCAAGCAATGGGCAAAGCATACGGCCTGGCTGAGGGCAAGAACGTGGAGCTCAAGGAGGGATACTACCAGATCGCTATGCGTGCAAAGGATGCTAGCGTTTACCAGGGCGTTGCTGAGCTTCTCGGACAGGTCGGACGGATGAAGTTTGTCCGGCCACTCTTCCGGAGTCTGAACAAGGTTGACCGTGATCTTGCCCTCAAGACCCTTGAGAGGAATCGGGATTTTTATCACCCGATTTGTCGCCAGATGGTTGAGAAGGATCTTGGTGTGGCTGGGGCTTGAGTATATGATGCCCCGACGTCTTTTGTCGACTCGGTGTTTTAATGAGTGCTGGATAGGAAACCTTGGTATCCTCGTGACATTCGACTGCGATCTGGCGTGTACTTGTATTAGGTGAATACTGTTGAATATCACAATAGCGTCGGTGGCGTATTTATGTCAAGGACCAGGAATTCAAAGTTGGAGTAACGCAGGTGTAGGAGACAATCTGGATAAATAATCACAGGTTTGGCTGTTGTGATGACGGTTGCAGCGATATTGCCTTTGGAAGAGCCGAAAGGGAAGCATCTTGGATGTTGGAATAGTTAAAACAATCGTGCTCATAAAAATGATTTTGAAAGCAAATACAAGCTTTGAGAAAAAAAAAAAAGGATAAACATGCGACTCTACCAGGGATGTTCGCGTTCCTCTTGAATAGGGATCCCTCTGAATATCACGGGTGAATGTGGATGGTATGGTCAAGATCACAAGGTCGTTAACACGTGAATATCAGGGTAATCTCCAACGATGATGCAGTTGTCCCCCGTCCAATAACAGGTCGCCCTTGTTGTCGGGATTCCCTGGCTGGCCACTCAATGAACGGTTGCGATGTTGTGACGACTCACTTTAACAGGCCCGACCTGCGTGCCTGTCGGGCCTGTTAAACTGACTTAAGGTCCTGCGGTGCGCGTGCTTCGCGTCTTCCCTGTCGCCCCCAAATTTTGTTGACACGGGACAGATGCATATCGTCGCATTCCTCCATGATTTCAACATGAGATGGGATGAAAAACACATCTTCACATCTCTGTCACCAACGCTTCAAAAAGTTTTTGTTTAGGTGCGGCCACGGCTGTACCTAGGCCACTCGGGATCCGGGCTACTAATTCTAGGTAGTCCCCGCGCAAGTCCACTGAGGTGTCCGGCCCGCAGGAGCAAGCCCACCCAGTAATCTCGATTAACGATTAAACAACATCCAAACTCACAACCGCGACCAACGCCACCGCCCACCCCCCTTCACCGCTGCAAACCTACTCGCACGGGGGTGATAGGATGCGTTCGGATGCCATCTTATGGCTATGCGACAACGGATACATGCTGGGAACAAGCGAGGGCCGAAGCAACCTAAACTATCACGAAATCGAAACGAAACGAAACCATACACAACACCAGAGACAGGCGGCCTGCCTAGCGACCGAGGCTAACCCGCGCCGGTTGCCGTTACTATATAGTATATACTCGGACTCATAACCGTCACCCGCGGTAGGCAACTCAGCAAGAGGGGAGCTTTCGCGCAATCATGGCTCCGGGCGCGGCGCCCGCGGGGGGAGGCGGAGGAGGCGGAGGAAACATTAAGGTGGTGGTGAGAGTCCGGCCGTTCAACAACAGAGGTGAGTGATGGCAGCAGATCGAAGCCGAGGATATCTGGGGAGAGCGTTACAGGAATAGAAGAGCTAGGTACTGACGATAGTTCCCTCGGGGGGATATGGACAGAACATGACCGACACGCAAAATGTATAGTCGAGATGAAGGACAACCAGACGGTCCTAACGCCACCACCCGATGCCGCCGAGCGAGGAGGAGGAGGGAAAGGGACTGCGGGAAAGGACCACGGCCAAAAGGTCTTTGCCTTCGACAAGTCGTACTGGTCCTTCGACAAGAACGCGCCCAACTACGCCGGTCAGGAGAACCTGCACGAGGACCTCGGGAAACCGTTGCTCGACAACGCCTTCCAGGGCTATAACAATTGCATTTTCGCCTACGGTCAGACCGGTTCGGGAAAATCCTACTCCATGATGGGATATGGCAAGGAGGCGGGTATCATCCCCATGATCTGCCAGGACATGTTCAAGAGGATAGTGGAGATGCAGCAGGACAAGAATCTACGGTGCACCGTCGAGGTTTCCTATCTTGAGATCTATAACGAGAGAGTGCGCGATCTACTAAACCCAGCGAATAAAGGCAACCTGAAAGTTCGAGAGCATCCGTCGACTGGTCCGTATGTCGAGGATCTGGCCAAGTTGGTAGTCGGGAGCTTCCAGGAAATCGAGCATCTGATGGACGAGGGCAACAAGGCGAGAACGGTGGCCGCGACCAACATGAACGAGACGTCCAGTCGAAGTCATGCCGTCTTCACCCTCATGCTCACGCAGAAACGATTCGACCCCGAGACCAAGATGGAGATGGAGAAGGCCGCCAAGATTAGTCTAGTCGACCTCGCAGGTTCCGAAAGAGCTACGTCTACTGGCGCGACTGGTGCTCGTCTGAAAGAAGGTGCGGAAATCAACAGATCGCTTTCGACTCTCGGTCGTGTCATCGCCGCCCTCGCCGACCTCTCGACCGGCAAGAAGAAGAAGGGCGGCGCCACCGGGCAGGTACCCTACCGTGACAGTGTTCTCACCTGGCTCTTAAAAGACTCGCTCGGCGGCAACAGCATGACGGCCATGATCGCCGCCATCAGTCCGGCTGACATCAACTACGATGAGACGCTCAGCACGCTTCGGTACGCCGACTCAGCGAAGCGAATCAAGAATCACGCCGTAGTGAACGAGGACGCCAACGCGCGCATGATACGCGAGCTGAAGGAGGAGCTCGCGCTACTGAGAAGCAAGCTCGGAGGTGGATCCGGGGTCGTCGGCGTGCCCGTTCCTACTGAGGAGGTGTACGCCGAGGGCACCCCGCTGGAACAGCAGATCGTCAGTATCACGCAGCAGGACGGCACGGTCAAGAAGGTGTCCAAGGCCGAGATTGCGGAGCAGCTGAACCAGAGCGAAAAGCTTTTGCAGGATCTTAATCAGACCTGGGAGCAGAAATTACAGAAAACGGAAGAGATCCACAAGGAGCGCGAGGCTGCGCTGGAAGAGCTGGGTATTAGTATCGAAAAGGGGTTTATAGGTATGTCGACGCCTAAGAAGATGCCACATTTGGTCAATCTGTCGGACGACCCCCTCCTGGCCGAGTGTTTGGTCTACAACCTCAAGCCCGGCATCACCACGGTCGGCAACGTCGAATCCAACGCGGACCACCAGGCCAACATCCGACTCAACGGGTCGCGCATCCTGCACGAGCACTGCGTTTTCGAGAACGCGCCCGACGGCACGGTTACGGTCATACCCAAAGAGGGCGCCGCGGTCATGGTCAATGGCAAGCGCGTGACGGACCACACGAGGTTACACTCGGGGTACCGCATCATCTTGGGCGACTTTCACATCTTTCGGTTCAACCATCCGCTCGAGGCGCGTGCGGAAAGGGCTGAACGTGCGGAGCAGCGCGCGGAACAGCAGAGCTTGCTACGGCAGTCGGTTACGGCCAGCCAGCTGCAGGCGCTGGACAAGACGACCGCTTTGTCGTCGCCGTCGCCGAGCCCGAGGCCCGGCCAGGGCCACGAGCGGAGCTATAGCGCAGCCGCCTCGGAGCTCGGCGGCTTCGAGAGCAGCAGGCCCGACTCGCCGGCCCCCGGGTATTTCCAGCGGAATAGTCGCGAATCGGATTGGTCGTTTGCGCGGCGGGAGGCGGCGCCGGCGATTCTAGGGACCGACCAGAACTTTGCGAGTCTGACGGACGAGGAGCTGAACGCTTTATTTGAGGACGTCCAGAAGGCAAGGGCGGAAAGGGTGGTTGGGGTGAACGGCGACCGGAGAGACGACAACGATGATATGGAGTCAATGGCGTCCTATCCGATTCGGGAGAAGTACATGTCGACGGGCACGCTGGATAACTTTTCGCTCGACACGTTACTGACGATGCCCTCGACGCCTAAGCAAGGCCTGGTCGGGGAAGCCGAGAACGACAAGCTCCGTGAGATCCGCGAGGAGATGCAGAGCCAGCTGGAGAAGCAGAAGGAGGAGTACCGCGACCAGCTCAAGAGCGCTGAGGCGGCCAACGTCGAGGTCGAGGAGATCAAAAAGGAGAAGGCCAAGATGGAGGAGATCCTCGTGCAGCTCAAGGCGGACATGCAGAAGCAGCTCGAGGTGCAGCGGAAAGAGTTTGAGGACAAGATCGAAAAGATGGATCCGCTGAAAAGACCAAAGGCGAATCCGAAGTTGTCTGAGGAGGAGATTGGAATGGCAAAGAGCGTGGTCAAGCACTGGCGGAGTCGACACTATGTGCAGATGGCTGAGGCGGTATTGCAGCATGCTGCCACCCTCAAAGAGGCGCAGATCATGAGCCATGAACTGGAGGAGAGCGTGGTTTTCCAGTTTACGGTTGTTGATGTCGGTCATCTGCTCTGTTCGTCCTACGACATGGTCCTTAATGGGCTGACTGGCGAGGGCGACGACGCGGCGCTCGAGGACGCGCCGAAACCCTGCGTCGGGGTCAGAGTGGTCGACTACAAGCACAGCGTCGTGCACCTATGGAGCATCGACAAACTGCATGATCGAGTCAGGCAGATGCGGCAGATGTACCAATACCTTGACCAGCCCAAGTACGCGCAGCACCTGAGTCTCGATAATCCGTTTATCGAGGCGTGCATGCCGCAGTACACGCTGGTCGGCGAGGCGGACGTCCCTCTCAAAGCTGTGTTTGAGAGTCGCGTGCAGGATTTTGTGCTGGACGTATTCTCGCCGCACACCTCGCATGCGATCGGGATCATCAAGCTCGCGCTGGAGCCGTCGAGTGCGCGCGCACCGACCAACACCATCAAGTTCAATATAGTGATGCACGAAATGGTCGGGTTTGCGGAGCGCGAGGGTACCGAGGTGCACGCGCAGCTGTTTATCCCGGGCGTGTCGGAGGAGGAAGGGATCACGACGACGCAGATGATTAAAGACTTTGATGAGGGGCCGATCCGTTTCGAGAGCGTGCATAGCATGAGCGTTCCGCTGTTTGCGGACCCCGAAGAGACAACGTTGCGCGTGGCCATATTCGCAAAGGTGTCGGCGATGCATCTCGACAAGCTGTTGAGTTGGGATGATATTCGTGATGCAGTGCCTACCTCAGAGATCAGCAGCAGACAAAAAGCCGCGAGGATAAACGAGTCGCATTTCTTTACGGAGGAAAAGCACGATTTGCTGTCCAGAGTCCAGATTCTTGAGCTCAACGAAGAGGGCGATTATGTCCCTGTCGAGGTTACGCAGACGAGCGAACTTGATACCGGGACGTTTCAGCTGCACCAAGGCCTGCAGAGAAGAATCGCTATCAACTTGACGCACAGTTCCGGGGATGCACTGCCCTGGGACGACGTAACGACTATACGGGTCGGTAAGGTCCATCTGCTCGACAGTGCGGGCAAGACGCCCGACATGAGTACCGTCGGTCCGGATCTACCCCTAAAACTGTCAGCGAAGCCTATCTTCCGGACCAACGCCAACGGTACGCGTAGCATCACGATGATGGGCCAGTGGGATTCCTCCCTGCACAACTCGCTGCTGCTCGACAAAGTGACCGCAGAGAAATACCGGGTGCAGATGACCGTGTCGTGGGAGATTACCTCTCCCAAGCTGACAGAACCGATGAAGTTCTCCCAGAAATTATGCGTGCAGATCCTGTCGCGGAGCTTCGTCAGGCAGACGAGCATGTTTTCGGGCTTGTTGCCGGTCTGGCAGAACGTGCGGATCGTGCACTCCTCGACCGGGATATTCACGCTGCAGATGCGGCCGGCACCGATCAAAAGGGTGGGCGATTTGTGGCGGATGAATAGCCAGCACGATTATGTCAAGGGTGAAGAGAATCTGGGCGCGTGGACGCCAAGGGGGGTGTCGTTGGTGGCGGATTATATTGGCCGTCGGAGGAAGAGGAGGGTGATGGCGCAGGTGCAGGAGGTCGATTCATTGTTGAGGAAGATGGGGTTCTTGAACGACGAAAATGGTGTTGCTGATCACAAAGACCCTGAGGAGGAAATCCCCCCACCACCAAATTTCCGACATCATCTTAGGGACGATTCCATCGCCGAGCTGCTCAAAGACGACACGCCTGACGCTACGTCGGAGGAGGAGGCGTCGCAGCTCGAGGCGGAACAGGTACCCCTTCCGCCGGACGAAGATGACCCGGAGCCGGAGCCGGAGTACAATGATACGCAGCAAATTCTCCTCACCAAATGCCTCAAGCTATGGCGCCGGTACCCGGCAGAAGACGCGATGATGCTCAAGATCCTGAGCCCTGCAAACGTGGATCCGCCGCCTGACGGAACGATATCCGATTCATCAGACTACAATCTCGCGGCCGCGGAGAGGCGGCCTGAGTTCGTGTCGACGGTGATTCGGGTGCCCAAGAACCCGACCGTCCTGAAGGGAGGGTATCTGCTCGTGCCGAACTCGGACTCGACGCGGTGGGTAAAGCGGTTCGTCGAGCTGCGCCGGCCGTATCTGCATGTGCACAGCGTCGCGGACGGGGAGGAGGTGGCAATTGTCAGCCTGCGTAATGCGCGAGTTGATTCGCAGCCTGGGATTCTGGGGCTGCTGAATAGGGACGAGGATCATGATTTCCCTCAGCAGCAGCAGCAGCAACAACACGATGATCCTTCCGGTCAACAGGAGAACGGGAATAGTGGCGGTACTGCCGGTGGTGGTGGTCAATCATCAAATAGTAGCAGACCAACAAGACAGCAGCACAGACGCACCGCGTCGGGACGACTGACTGCCACCATTTCTGGTACTGGTGGTGGTGTTGGTGGCATAATTCCTGGTCTCGCATCGCTGATGTCGGGAGGGCAGCAGCAGCAACAAGGGAGAGATGGGATGCAGAAGCTGAGCGAACGGCTGCAGGCGGGCGTGTTTGCGATTTACGGGACCGACAACACGTGGCTGTTTGCCGCGCGCAGCGAGAAGGAGAAGCTGGACTGGATCTTGAAGATCGATCAGAGCTTTCTGGGGCTTTCGTCTGGTTCGTCGTCGGGAGCTAATTCGAGGGAACAGAGCGTTAATGGGCGGTTGCGGACAACGATGATGACTCAGCAGCATAGGAGTAATGGGTTTTTAGGGGGGAGGAACGGGAACGGGAGCGGAAGCAGCCTGGTTGCCAGTCCGGGGATATGATTTTTGGGATGGTTGGTGGTCATGATGGATAGAAGAACCGCCGCCGCCGCCTTTCGGCAGGGAGGGCGAAAGAGGAAAGACAAAGGCAACCATGATGAAACTGAAAAAAAACAAAAGAAACTATATACCACAAGACTTACCAGCATCATTTTCTTTCTCTTTTTATGACACAAGTCTTTCTCAGGGATACCCAGGAAACAAACTACTTATCAACCATAGAATGGGGTTTTCTTTTTTGTCGATGGAGATTTAGGTTAGTCGACTTAGGGACCTTTGGCTTATATACCTGCTTAGGTTCCCAGCAGCAGCAGCACAGGGCAGTTAGTGGTTTGAGTAGAAGCACTATCACTACTTTACCTTTTACCAACCTTCGAAGTTTATGTATTCATGTATGTACTGTATGGAATGGACGGACGGATGTAATGTATGACTTACAGTTGCTCAATCAATGTACGAGAGTCGTTCGTTGTTGGTTCGATCTCGCACGCTTTAGATGGTTGGTCTCAATCCTTTTTCTTATCGCATGTCCTTATTTATTCTCGGCATGTCTTCCCTCCTAGGCTTGACTCATCAGTCCCATCGTCATGGTGGTCATTTATAGGTTTCACCATTTCCACTACGCAGCCTGGCAACAGTAGAACGTGTCTCTGATTACTTTTTTTTATCTACGTAGCACTGAATAGATGCCGCGGGGGACATGATTTTAAACACTTGAGAAACTACTCATTATGTTGTTTGTCGTTTAGGTACCTTAACTCATCTAACAAACCCACCAGCCAGCCAACCACCGACCGTACGCGCGAGTGTGGAAAGAATCAGTCCCCACCGCCCCATTTTGGAGTACCTCTGTCTATCAAACGTCACTGGAATAATCAAGTGGTCTATCGGCTCATCGGCGGTTCGGACGCTAAATTATGAATACTGTGATCACAAGTTAGCACCGATGCTGTCTGTTCGGGCAGAAAGCGTGAAAGACAAGATAAAGAACTGGATCAAATGATAATCATGTTGAATTGAGAATAAAATGGAGGGAAGGACCAGAATGAGTTGAAAATGATAGTCTGGGATCGAAAAGAAACAGGATTAAACGGAAACAGAAACATACCTGATATCCTCGCGATTCGCAGGACTCCTCGGCCCGAGTTCCTGCTCTTCGTTCACTGCGCAATTTACAGCAGTACCAACGCCATTCTCAACGTCGCCACCTCTGGCTCTGATACCGAGAGCAAAGGCAGCCCTGTCGTTATCTGCTGATACCTTTGCTGACGATGCACCACTCACGTTCACCGGTCCACCGTTTGCTACCACGGCAGCACCATCACCACCCGCGTTGGTGCTAGCCATTTTCCTCTTCTTTCCGCGATTCTCGCTGAGATGCTCGAAATATCCCTCTGGTACTTCGGTCTTGTACTTGCCACAAAAGACACCAATCTCAAAGTCCGTAATTTCCGAATCAGGGGAAGCTTCTGTGCAGGCTGCTTTGAGGTCGTCGAGGTCTTGATAGATGACTTCGTCTGCATTAATATGACGAGCAATATCTTGTCGGGTCTTTTCATGAGCGATGAGCTCCTGTGGGCTGGCGAGGTCGATTCCGTACTAGAGACGAAAATGTCAGTAACAGAAAATTAGTGATAAGGATCACGGAGACCGACAATGTGAGGATGCTTGATGGGCGGAGCGCAGCTCGCAAAGATGACTTTCTGCGCGCCAGCTTCCCTGGCCATGCTGACAATCTCCCGTGAAGTCGTTCCGCGGACGATCGAGTCGTCAATCAGCAAGACGACACGACCGTTGAATTCGGACTCCATAGCGCTCAGCTTGCGCCGGACGCTCTTCTGACGAGCCTTCTGGCCCGGCAGAATGAAGGTACGGTACACATATCTGTTTTTGATGAAACCATTAGAAAACGGCTTGCCGAGCCGTTCGGACACGATGGCTGCGGCCGTATTACTAGTCTCAGGCACCGGGATGATGACATCGATTTCCTTGATTCCTTCTTCTCCCAGGATCTCTCTGACCTTGTCGGCTAGCTTGGCTCCCATGTTTTGTCTGCTGCGATTGATCGAAATGCCATCCATAACACTGTCAGGGCGAGCAAAGTATACGTATTCGAAGATATCTGGAGAGTAGGCTTGTCTGGGGGCGACCTGGTGGAACTGTGGCTTGCCGCCCTTCTGAATAAAGACGGCCTGTCCAGGCAGGATGTCGTGGATGTTCTTGAAGCCAAGTTGGCGGAGTGCGATGCTCTCGGATGCCAGCATGTAATCGGTAGCACCCTCCAGGGTGGATGACGGACGGGAGCCAATGACTAGAGGGCGAATGCCGTGAGAGTCGCGGAAGGCAAGGATTCCAAAGCCGGCAATCATGGCGGTGGCAGCCCAGGCGCCGGCGCATCTCTCATATGTCCGGGACAAGGCGCTGAAGATGTCGTCGGTGTTGACACGGGCCTTGCCGGTCTCGTTGAGGGCGTTGGCAAAGACGTTGAGCATTAGCTCGCTGTCGGAGTCGGTGTTGACGTGGCGGTGCGCCTCTTTGTCGAGATAGCTGCGGAGGGCAGGCGCATTGATCAAGTTGCCATTGTGGCCGAAGCAGATGCCGTACGGCGAGTTGACGTAGAATGGCTGGCTCTCGGCGCTCTACCAGAAAGCGGTTTAGCACAGGGAGGTTCTCGCGAAAGGGGAAAAAAGAGAACGTACTGAGCTTGTTCCGGCGGTGGGATACCGAAGGTGTGCGATGCCCATATATCCGGGAAGGTCGACTACACGCTTGCCATCCTCGAAAACCTTGGATGCCATGCCGTTACCCTTACACTGAAATATTCTGCCGCCTTGTGCGCAGGTAGCAATTCCACAAGCATCTTGTCCGCGGTGCTGGAGGTAGTACAGACTCTCGTGCAAGTCGGCCGAAGCATCGGCCGCGTGCGACTCGGTGTCACCGAGGATGACGGCGAGAATGCCACACATGATGCCGGCGTATGTATACGAACCAGTATTTGCGATTACCTGGACCTTAGGTCGCGCGATCACTTGACGCTCAAAGGGAAGGACGCGACGTGGACGGGAGGGTTGATGGGCCGAATCGGTTGTATGTCTCGGTGGATGGCTTGGCAGGGTCCGAGATCGCCTTTAGGGTCAGAGTGATGGAACGAGAAGGCAGGGGAAGAGTGGAGAGGTGAGAAAGAGGATGGAATACCTCAGGAATCCGTAGATATCATTGTGAAAAGATTACCGATAGAAAAAGACGGGGGCGAGTGGGAATGGAGTTTGGGATCCATTCTTCTGGGCTCTGAAGGCTTCCGGATAAAATAGCCAAGTTCCTCTTTTCTGGGAGCACAAGACCGTCGAGACGGTAAAAACTTTTTTTTCTTTTGGACCCGGATAGGCTGCGGGGACCGATGCAATGCGCTGGAGGGGTTCAAGATTGGCGGGGTTGGCGCTTATCGATTGGGTCTTCCTCCGCAGTCGCATGCACATGCGCTGCGAGCGAGTCCAACGGCTGCCAGGATCGGAGGCAAGGTTCAGGGTTGGCCCAAAGTTGCTCTGCCTTCCTTTGTGCCCTGTACAAGCCTTAGTCATCAAAGATCGACCAGTCCTTCAAATGGAAAGACTCCCGCTTTCCATAAACTTAGGTACTTTAGTGTGTTTCATTGTTGGCGTGGGTATCCCAATTTAAGGTAGAAAACTTCCATATCTTTTGTTACACTAGCTCGACCGTAGATGTAGACAAGAAGGGGCAGTCCAAGTCATTTTAACTCAGCTGGCGTTGCTGAGGTAATCCATATAACACTCCCCTCCTAGCCACTATCACCAACCTCCTAATTAGGAAATAAAGAAACTTCATCCCAACGGCTCGGGGAAAACCTCTCAGATACGGTCAGCCTTTCAAAATTCCCATTTATTCTTCCTCAACATTAGAAGATAAGTCGCCGCTTCTTAAGCGAGCCAAATTCAAATTATTACATATTCCCCTACGACCTAGTCTTGGCTGCTTAATCACTTCTCCCGCTTTACCTTCTTCTTCATACCCTTACTCTTCTCTTGCGTTGCATGTCCACCGCCACTCTCTTCTTTCTTCTCCGCATAACCATCACCGTCCCCCCTGGCCGCCAAACCCTCAGAACTTGAAGAGGCTTTCCGCTTCGTCCCCTTACCAATCCGCCCTTCCTCATTACTACCTCCAGCCTGGCTTCTCACCCTCCTCCTCCCAGTATCGAAATCATCCCTCATCATCTCACTGTCCGAGACACACCCGCAGCCCCCTTCCTCACAGAGCCCGCACATAACCGGCCACCCCCTTGTGACCGTCTCCTCGTGATCGTACCGCGGACACGCCTGCTCGTACCCATAAATAGTATTTCCCAAAGCATCCGTAAAATGCTCCTCGTACTCGGCGCAGCGGCGCATCTGCACAGACGCGACCCGGTGTTGGAGCTCTCCGGGCAGGCGCGTCAGCCAGCCCGTGCCGTCGTCCTGGCGGCCCTGGCTGTCGATGACGGACTGTGCGCGCAGCAAGGCGTAATGCGGGCAGGTGGGCAGGTCGCGGCGCGCGCAGTAGCATGTGTTCATGTTGATGATCATTAGGCACATTTTTTGTTGGTTTCTGCTGTTTGAACTTCTGTAGTTGGGTGTCTTGAGGATCTGCTACCGAAATAATCCTCATGAAGAAGGGCGGCGTCTTGTTCATATAGAGAAGCAAGCATACCCTCTCTCATCAATATCTGACAGCTTATTTGGTGTCACCTCAGTTGCAACTGGAAAATCATCGCCACAAGATCAAGACACCAATGATGTATTTGGTTCTCCGTCCACCTATCAAACCGGTGGTGTCGATTCCAGCACGGATCCAGACAAGGGTTGAAATAAATCAACCAGTGCAACATTCAGTGAGTTGCCCATGTCTTGAAATCAGGCGATATGTTAGCAACCCACCTGTCGCACTGAATCACCGCGGATTTAAGGGTCTTTCGTGCAACATGTCCAGATTCATCCTCCTATTTGCTTGCGCGGGATGTAATCTATGTAAGGTACGCAACTAATATAACCTAAGCGAGAAACTCGTTCAAGGGTAGGTAGGCGGGCATGGTACCGTAAGTTAAGTGTTGTAAGTTGTGCCATTTATGACTACCCGGGAGAAACACGGGGAACCTGACAATGCGTCTGCAGCATGGTTGAAACGCATGCAATAAATCAACGTGAATATGTTGCTATTTCAATTCTATTTAACTGTATACTGTATATGTACCAGTGACTGATTACTCCATAAGACAAATAGGGGAAACGCTCAACCCATTTCATGAGTGTCTTGTTGTCCGGTGAACTAGCGCATGTAAACATACCCCTGAGCAAGGGGATGTCAACACTAACGATTTCAAAAATTGTGTTTTGCTGATGGCGTTCGGCAAAACTCAGGTCAGGCTCGAGATCAATCGGAACCCCAATGGTGAACACGGATTCGGTATGTGAATTCACGTTGGGGCCGATGACCCAAAGAAACTCTTTGAGTCCCCTTTCAATACCCTCAGCAACGGGACCGCAGATGTCTCTGTCCAACCCAGGCTCGCGGCCCTTGCCGAGGATGATGATTCTAGTAGAAACACCAACGACAAGAGAGTAGCCTGGGCCGACTGAACCCAACTTGAAGTCGATATGGATGAAAGCGTAGCTATATGTAAACGCAACAGTCAGTCATTTTTGATGCCCAACTGAGCAAATGTTCAGGGAGGTAAATGAAGTGCTCACCACGCCGGCGCAAACCACGGGCTTCTGAACAAGAACATCGCGAGACCTTCAACAGGATAAACCTGTGCAGAACGAAGTCGAAAGACGTGTAGTAACTGGCTGTGTTGACAACAGTTGAAGATGATCTGATGTCTCTAGCCAGCGAGGTGAGAGTTGAGAAAGAAAGGGAAAAAGCCCAGCCTTGAATGAGGGGTTCTCGCTACTTCTTATAAGCTCAGATAAGGTCAGGTATAATTCAGATAGAAGAGGCAGGAAGGGAGCGGCATGAAGGAGGGGCATTTTGTGTGACAAGACGACATGTTGACTTTCCTCATCACACAATGCTAAACAAGGCAACCAATCCAAAGACGTCGTCCAGGTCCGCGTCGACCGCCGCTTTTCTCTCCACAAGAATCTTCAGTGTTCCTGAAGAAGCGCCCAGACACAAAAGAGCCCAACAAGGCCGATTCGAAGAAAACAATTCCGCCTTGTGGTCAAGCAAACCCTGCACAATCCCATCATATCCATGCTCGGCTGCCTCGCAAAGTGGCATCCTGTGGAACTTGTTGTCGCCGACATTCGCACCGGCACCCGATGCCAGCAGAGCTGCTACCACCATCTCGTGGCCGTTTTTCGCAGCCCGCCACAGCGGTGTTCGTCCCATGTTATCCGCAAGGTTAATGATGCCCGATGCCACTACTTGAAGCAAGCTACTCACCGCCTCCAGGTGTCCCAGCGCAGCTGCCCAGTATAGTGCAGTTTTACCGGCCGCATCCTGCCATGATACGTCAATGACAGACCCAGCCCTCTGGAAAAGGAGGCTTATCACATCGTCCCCGTCGCTCTTCGCGGCTTGTACAAGCGCCGTCCAGCCGGTCTTGTCGGCCATGTTGACAGTAACCTTGTCAGCGTCCCGTTCGAGAAGAAGGTCCACTATGACCTTGTATCCCATCCGACATACTACGGAGAGGACTTTTTGTCCAAATCGGTCCTGGTGCATCAACAAATTCATTACTTGGCCCTTTTCCCTGTGTTGAAGGAGCATGTCGACCCCGGCTTCCCAGCTTGAGTCGACTGCCCACATCAACGGTGTCCATCCATCCTCATCCACAATCTTTGGATCTGCTCCGGTCCTGAGGAGGGACTCGATAACGGAACCTCGTCAATTTTCTGCCGCGTAGAAGAGCGTGGATGCATCCTGAAGCAAAGCCAAAATCTGCGAGTCAATGGCGGAATCTGAGATGTCTTGGGGTGATGGCCCCGGTGTCCACCGGCATAAGCATACAACGGGTATGTCCGTAACCTGACCCTGAACTCTTCATCGGTCTGACAGCGGCCTGTGTCGGACGCTAAAGAAGACAGCAAAGTCAGACAAACCCCGAGGATGCTACATTGCACATTTGGGAACCAGAGGTCCCGGATGCGCTCCAGATATTCTCGGGTTGTATAGTGGACCAGCCTGATGATTCCATACTTGGCATCCAGAGTTACCAGGCCCTCGCATGCCGAGATAATATCTGCGCCGCGGATCGTGTTGTCTCTGTCAAGCGTCAGATCGCCTTCGCTGATGGCAAGAGCATGTTGCAGCTCTTCGAGAGTAAGCGGCCGCTTGGCCTAAGTCACCCAAGAATGAACCTCGATGGCCAGGTCCCGGGTGTCCCTATTGCCTATACGTTCCATGGTTTTGGCGTAGATCTTGGCGTAGGCGTTCGGTCCATTTGGCAAGTTCTGAATGGCTTTTCGGGTGTTGGAGATGGTTCGAAATCTCGCGATGGACTCGAGATAATGGGACGCTAACAAGAACCTATCACCGGCGGGTGAGTATTGACCGCGCTGCACATTTCGAAGGACGAAGCAACGATCTTCACTTACATCCCGTCTGAAGCTTTATGGATTTCTGACACCATCTCTTCTCGGAATTCACTTTCTTTTCGCAGAAAGAACATCTTGATCCACATCTGACAGTGCAGGGACATACAGACATCCCTTTCCCGAGCCCGAATCTCCACGGTATGCAATATGATCCCGCTCTCCTCAAACATGGCAGTGATCTCCTGAATGGGCCGCAAGGTTGCGAGGATATTCAGGTTCGTGATCCACTGAATATCCAACATGCTCTCGAGAAACACCGTCCTGCTTTCCATGCTGTACTCATCCAGAGCATCAATAACGACAAATGTTCTTGAATACGAAGAGACCACCGTTGCCAGAAAACCGACTAGTTCCCTCATCAGAGGCCAGCTTCCTGGTCCTTTGGAACTGTGCCGTCGAAGCAGCTCATGGACAATTGCCGGAGCTTGTGGCGGCCTGGCTTGTATGAGCTGCTTGATCAGACTCGCTAGAAGGTCCTCCGGTTGGTGGTTGTCGTCCTGTAAACTGAATTCGCAGAGCACAAAACCGACAGCTGTCTCCAGGTCGTGCAGAAACCGGTCTTGCAGGTGGTCGATGGCTATGGAAGCGATCAACGATTTTCCCGCGCCAGGCATGCCGTAGCAATAGAGGGTTGTCTTGGGCTGGCCGACCCAGCACTTGAACTCGTCGAGCTCCGGGAACCAGCCACTCGTTCCATCTTGCCGTCTTCGCAGACGCTCGTGGTGACGCTTTCCAAAATCCAGGGTCAAGAGCCAGTCCAGAAGCTCCTTGTGCTGCTGGATGTCCCTAATGTCAAGCAGCTTCCTCTCGGATTTTGAAGCCACAGATCTATATGGAGCTAACAAGTCAGCATAGGTCTCTACCTAGTTACCTACTAACCAAACAGCCCTGAATAATCCGACAATAACACAAGGACTCACATGTTCAAAAAGCCGATGAAGCTATTCAGCATCATATTATACCGCGTGATCTGCTGACGATAGCCCTCGACCTCCTTGGCGTCAAATGCAAGCCTCTTTCCGAGCTTGCGGACATCGCTCCCAAACCTATGATGTGAGTCGGTTGTTGCAACAAGCGCCTAGTTCTCGTTATACGCGGCCCGAAGCTTGTTCAAGAGCGTCACGTAGCCTTTGAGAATCACTAACAGCCTGTCCTATTGGGGCTTGACGAGCTGCTCGCGGCCACTTAGTATCGCGTTGGCTTCCTCCAACACGCTGAGGAGTCCTGAAATTCTTGGAATTGAGTTAGCAATCTCTAGACGAATGTAAAGTGATGCACTCATCTCGGGAAGAAAACTAAGGGACAAGACAGGAAGTACATACTCATCAGCCAGCTCACCAACATGCTTGGGAGCCGTGCAGTATCTCGTAACCAGATCCTTGGCGAGGCCTATCGCCTTGACGATGTCGCCGAAACCGACCCCGACGGACATTGTTCCCTATACTACGTAATTATCTCAACATAATCAGGTAAAAGTATCCAAATATGGCTGGCTTGATTTGTTGTCGAGGTGAGCGGGCAAGGAATTCTAAGCCAGCCAGCTCTGTTATATTGCCAGCCTCGTCAATCGTGATCAGTCAACCAAGAAACCCCCACCTCCATGCTGCCTGCACGTCGATTGACCACATCAGGCGCTCTCTCTCTCTCTTTGGACGAGGACCGTATATCTCATCGGTACAAAGTTGTAGTAAGTATGCGGTGCAGCACACGTGATGCCACACCACACACACACACACACACACACACACACTATGAACTTCTCGCTGTTCCTGGATAATGGCGGCACAATTAGAGTTAATGAATGGTGAAATATAAGGGAATGGTAGTAACATACCTGAACATAGGATCGTCTCACCACATATTTCGGACACCTACCCCTCAACCACAAAGACATCACGACAAAAACACAGAGATATATTTCATCAAAAATAATATTAAAACATACATAAGATAAACACAAATAAAGCAAGGTATTTAAGAGTCCTGATGCCCTCTGTTTATCATATTTGCCCCCCCCCCCCTCCCCAGACCAACCACTCATCATGATAATAAGAATAATGCATCCGCAATGCAATAATACAGTCTTCCGTTTGGTCGTTCTACACCCTGCCAAAAAAAAAAAGACCAAGAAGCCATGTGAGAACAACCGAGACAAAAAAATCTATTTACGCCGCTTCAAAGGCATAGGAAATCATGCGACAACGACCCTCTGCTTACACTAGCTCCGCCAACGCCTTGTTTCGGTTCTCCTCTACCGCTTTGACAAACGTCTCGTACGGAGTCAAGGTCCCAAGCGCTCGGCGCATATGGGCGTTAACAATCTGCAGACCGTAGATATAGCTGGCATTGACCCAGCCGAATCTGTTTCCTTTCGTTAGTACCATAATCAAAATCAATGGAACACCAAGATGGAATAACTCACCCCTCCTTTGCAACTCCTTTGAAGTCCAAGCCCTGGTTTCCATACTCGGCATCGACCCGATGCGGATCGATCGGCCGCGTAACGTCGTACTTTTCTACCACGACACCATTGAAGTCGACAAACGCCTTGGTAATCATGAACAACCACTTGTACGCCAACCGCTCCGCCTCTTCCGTGAATGAGTAGCGGTACAAACCTGTCCAGGCGAGCATCTGCTGCGGCGCCCAGCCGTACGGGTAGTCCCACTGCCGGTTGGGCCGCTCGAGACCAATATTGCCCCTGCTCTCCTCTGTGCCGGAAAGCAAACCGCCGAAAGCCTCGAATTTGGGCAGGGCCTTGGTCACCATGGCGGCTGCCTGCTTGGGCGAGCTAACGCCAGCCCAGAGTGCCCAGAACGTGGTGGCAGACTCGTATGTGCACTGCTTGCGCTTGGCCGTGTCATAGTCAAAGTACATGCCTTCGGCCTCGTTCCACAGATACTTGTCAATAGCAAGCTTGCGGCGCTTGTAACGCCGATCCCAGATGGCTGAGGTCTCAATTTGGCCTGGTACCATTTTGCCGACGCAGTACTCGGCGGGAACGACCAGCTTGTCGTTGAAGACGTTGCGGATCGTGCGAGCGATATCCGTCTCGTACTTGAAAAGAAGCGAGTTGAGGTCGATAGTCGCCAGATCTGCACAGCAGCCCTCGAAACGGTAGGTAGTGTCGTGGCCGGACTCGCGGACCGCACGATCGTGCATGAAGTAAGTGTCGAGCTCGGGCTCTTGGATGTCGCCGTGGTTGTAAGCACGGACGAACTCGTCAAAGGTGAGGCCGTGCTTCTCGACGTAAGGCTCGAGAATGTGAACGAAATGACCGGCTTCGGTCTCTGGGGGCACACCGAGGCCTTCAGGGCGGTAGCGGGACAATCCAGTCACAGGGTCGAGACGGGGCTCGGCAGTCCAGACGCTATGGTACTCCTTGATGGCGGCGAGTATGGCAGTACGGAGGAATTCTTTGGCTCCTTCCTCGTGCTTAATCTTGTCGTAGACTCGGAGAGCCATGTCTGTCAGGAATGGTGGTTGAGAACGGCAGAGGTAATAGGACCGAGTAGCATTGAGGATCTTCCCGTAATGCTTGATGCAGAAGCAAAAGTTGAGAACCATCGACTTGGCGAGGTCGACTTTTTCGTTCACCAGCAGACCCAGCGACTCCATGTAGCTGTCCCAACCGTAGAGCTCGTTGAAGCGTCCTCCTGGCACCACAAAGGGACGGCCCTGGAGAGTCTGCTGGCCGGTCTTGGGGTCCACAATCTCCTCCATATCCACGGCCAGCAGACCAGGCTTGGCGTTCATGTCCCGAACCATCTCCGGAGTGATCTTCTCCGGTAAAAGCTGAACATCAAGACGGATATCGGGCTTCTCCTCGGCCAGCTTTGTGTAGTACTCATACTGCTCGGGTGCGCCTCTCGGAACGTAGATGCGTGGGCGTGGGTCGTCGGTCCAGTCCTTCGGGTCACGTGCAGCGATTTCGATGCTCGAAGCGTCAATTCGTCGGGTCAACCCTTCCCAGAAGTGGTCACGGATCAGGCGGGACAACCGGTTAACGGGGTTCTCGTTCAGTCTAGCCTCATCCAACACGATTTGCTTGCGGCCGTATTGTTTGGCGAGGGACAACTCCTGGAGGAGGTTGGACAGCATGTATGTGCCGCGTACATCGAATCGATTATGGCCATTGGAGGCTGCTGTGCGGAGGGTCAGGACCTATGGTGATGGAAGTCAGCTTGGTCATGTCAAGCCACAATCTTTCAGCTCTGGGCAGTCCTGCCGCACCTTGGGTCCATTGTCCTCAATGGTGATTTGCATGTTGCCATCAGTGTCCTCTTGCGATTGCAAGCTCTGGAGAGTCGGCTCAACCTGGATCAGGAAGCGGCGAGAGTGCGGGAGGGTGGATTCATCTTTTATTCAGCGTCAGTACACGTCCTGGTCACGCGCACAAGCTCAACCTAGGGCTCTTCTCCTTTGCTCACCGTGACTTCCTCGACGATAGGGCTCCTTCAGGCCCAATCGTTCAAATTGCTTGAACAGACTGTTCTACAAAGGATGTATAGGTTAGCAATTGACCAGTCCGACTCTCTCTCTGAGACTCGAGGGCGTACCTGGGAGTAAGTCCGGGTCCGGGGACCGGCGCGACTGTTGGTATGGCGCTCATCGGCGGTATAGTATGTTCTGGCATCGTCAAAGACGCCGTGGTCATCGACGGACCCGCGAGACTTCGGCACAGCTACCGGTGGTGGTGTTGGATCTGGGGCGGCCATGGTCCTGATGTTGCGTGCTGGGGCGGTTGGGAGATATGAAGTTGAATTCGCTGGATGGCGGGGTAGGCTTCCTTTGCTTGGTGTTGTCGGTCAGACCAATGGAGCTCAACAAATCGGGTATTTCAAGCTGAACAGAACAATGAACAAAGATGGAAAAGAAGGCTCCAGCAGGTCATACAATCGTGATGTCGTCGAAGGATCCGAGAGAGAAAGCCGTCAAGATGAAGAGAAAAGGAACAGGAAGGAGAGGAAAATGTTGTAGGAATATGTCCGCCTTGGGGCTGATTCTCGGGACGGTGATGACAGTGACAGGGGACGTGCAGGTGCCCGCGCCGGCGGAAATTGAGAGATATGCGGTCACGCGGGCCCATAAAAAAGCAAAAAAGGACCCAACAAATCTGCAAGCGGAATGCGCTGGGGCTTCAGCCTGCCCAGCCGGGAGCGGAATTACAGCAGGGAAAGATATGTTGGGGTAAAGTACGTAAGGTATCTTAGCGGCTCCCGTCGTGCAAGGGAATTCTATCTTTCCCGGGAAAGATGAATTGGTGCTGAATTCGGGAAAAAGATGAATGGCCACCACGATGGGTGGGATGCCGGGCTGGGCTGTGTGCAAGATTCCCGTCCTTCAGGGTCCAGCCGTGCTGACTTGCCCCTGGCAGTTGACACTCAGCCAAGCCACATCAACTGCCTTGATAAGAGAATTGACTTTACGGAATAGCAGGAAAACCTCACATGGGCGGCTCTTTCCTTCCAGAACATGTAAAATTCTGTCTTGCCCCTCGTTGCCTCGCCTCGTGGCTTCTCGAACCAGATCTATCGGCGGGATCTACTACGGATACGCATGGCGGGTCGGGTTGGATCGAGTTGAAGCCAAACTCACGATGTGCGTCTAAATGTATGGCTAGCAGCGCTGATGGTGTGTACGAAATCCCGGAGCTGCAGCTCGCTTGTTCGCCCACACGCATCTCTTGCCACTCGTATACAAAATCGTTTTCTTGACTTCAGTCTTATTACTCCGTTCTTTCTGTAGGTTCGATGAACAAACAAAGCTGCGTGAACCTCATCTTGATAATTGCATATCTATCTCCTGTGGTACGCTTCTATCGGAGTATCTATCACCCAGGATCCGCCGACTAACGAAGAGTGGAATTCGGGGACAAGTATGATGTCAAACAAGCAGCAACAAAATGTGGTTCAAGGGTCCACAACTATGACGACGTCTGAACCCGCCCGCCTCGAAGCTGCAGATGGGTTGCTATATTGTAGCAGGGAACAAACAACTCTCGCTCTAGTAGCCCTCAGAAGAAGTAACAGCCAGCTCCCGTGGCGGTGTCGATAAGAGGTGTAAGTCAGAAGAGGCTTCCATCCATTCAGAATCGAACAATGTTACGATGCGTGGAACACGGCGCGGTGGTGGGCAGTCACCTGAAAGTGTACGGAATATACACCAGCGGGCGCTCCGTTGTTGCGCCAAAGACAAGCGTCCCGTCAGCACCAAGCACTCCTCACAGGGCTGAAGAAACCAACCTGAACCAGTCAGGCAGCTTAAATACCGTTGATAAGCTGCAATCCCACCAGGACGGATTCTCTCGTGTCACCTGTGTGTGTGTTTGTGTGTGTGTGACCCTACACGACGAGGAAATCCGCAAAGACACCGAGCAACTTGTCTGGGGTAAGCATTCACTGTCTGATCTATGTCGGTAGCACCGAGGAAAAGAAAAAATTCGAATGGTCTCGTGCCTTTCTTGATATCCATACTAAAGCTATGATTTAAACATAGCATTTGCCGAACAAGAAAAGAATGGCAAGAGGCATGTGATCACCGCTGAAATATAGCGCGTGGGGGGTTCTCAGCATTTCCCGAATTTGTTGCACTGAATTTGTTCATCTCACGACTAACCCTAACCCTAGCCCAGTTTTAACGAAAAATACAAATGGCATACATAAAGATGTACACTGCTCTTCACCACCAGACAGCAATATCGGCTCAGATAATTCTGAGAAAATTCAAAGAAGTATATCAGTATTCTGGAGTTTAATTTTAGAGATTTAAAGGGCTGAAGAATGGGTGGCACAGGTGAAGCATTGAGATTCAACCTCTGATGTCAGTCGGCTTCATGTTAAAAGTGGTAGAAGTGGTTGTTTTTGATGTACCTGTTGGGAGCCAAGTCTCAGGTAGCAACTTCAGACTGCCACAAGTGCTTATTTGCAAGCACACGAGTTGATCATCACAATGGTATCAGCAGTACTTAGCTCCGTCAACGACGACGGAGCCAAAGTTGCTGCAGCCATGCTAGAAGTCCAACCAGAAATGAATGGCCCAAACCTGATCAATTAATTACTATGTTGCTGAGTATTATTCTGGAGTATAGAATCTTCCACTTCCACGCCAAATTGCCAAAATCCCGAAAACACCTGACCTGACCTAGACTTAGGTGCTCTTAATGATCTACCTCACCACCCATGCCCCAAAACCCGACAGGAAAAGAAAATAAGAAATAAACCATGGCCTTGTACTCCCAAAACACCTCACCTTTTCTCCTCCCATAATGCTGGGAATCGTCCGTTTGTACACATCTCACCCTTCGCCCTCCCAACCCCTTTAAACATCTCCAGCCACTCTATTCATCAGGATGCTCCCGTTTAATAGGATGCACCAACATGCTCCTCAAACACAACCTCCCCGTACCCTCTTCACTCTCTTCCTCCTCCCGTCCACCTCTCAACGTCCCCTTCCCATTACGTCCGCCATCCTCCCCTCGTCCGTCCATCTGCGGATAACCCAGCCACCTCCTCCACAACAAACCCGCAAACTCACTATTATAGTACCAGCTAGTCCCCTTGTGGTTGTGCTCGTTGTGCTGGTCGAACGGACTTCCAGGTCCACCACTACTATGATCTCTCCCGCCGTTGAACGCCTCGTTGACCGCCTCGAGATCCCATTCCCTATCCAGATACACCGGGTGCGGTGCATAAACGGCTTTCAATCCATGGTGCAAGGCCATTGATGCCGGGAACATTTCCGAAAACATGTTGTGATGCAGACGCCATGTTTCTTCGTGCATTACTTCCAACAGTCTACGGCTGAGTCGCGAGGCTGTGACGATTGCGGACCTTCGTGGAGGAATGGGGTAGGGCCGGTCGTAGCCGGTGACGTCTCGATCAAACACCCAGCCGGAGTCCTCGGTATCAAAGATGGGATTTAGCGTGATGAGGTCCGCGTCCTCGCCGACACCACACCGAGATACATCCTCCGAGTCATACGCACACGACGCAGGCATAAAATTTTGCCCACGCTCCTCCGCCCTGAGAGTCGATTTCCCAGGAAAGAGAGCCGGCCCAAATACTGGACTCCGTCCACTGGCCTCTGTTTCGCCGCGTACGAGCTCGGTAAAGTTATCCCAGCTGCCGTGGTAGTGTGGGATGTAGTACTTGGCCGAACGCTCCCAGATGCCGATGCGAGATTGGGATTTGGCCCAAAGACCCAGACGGTCGAATAACTCGTAGTAGTCGCCCAGCCAGCGCATATCCATCTCCCAGTTCCAATAGTGGTCGTACTGCGGGTGCGTCATGGCGAAGTGCTGCAGTGGGAAGTGGGCGCTGCGGTAGACGCCGTGGATGTCGCGGTTGCTGGGGTTCTTGAAAGAGGTCCCGAAGCGGACCGGGTAGAAAAGGCGCATCTGGTTTTCTGACCAGAGCGCGCATATGGTGTGAAACTCGGGTGGTACGTTCTCGTCGAGGACTTGCTGTGCGATCTCGCCGTCTGCCCAGATGGGCAGGTTGTTGTCCCGCACGTGTAGGAGGAAGTGTACCTCGTATTCGCCGCCTGACCGTAGGGCGAGCTCCGATATCATGGCGCGGAAGTTGAGGACCGCGTGTTCTGTCCACTGAAAGCCGACGTAGATTCGGATTACAACCGCCGTGCGTGATATCTTCTTCAGTCCAGGTTTGTTTGCGGGATCCTTCGCAGATTCTTGCCCGTCTTTGCTGACGAATCGCTGCTTATTTGACTGGTAACAGCGATCCTGCGCATCACCCCAGTCAACCAGGTCGTAGTTGATCTTTCCCGTCTTGGACCAGACCTCTTTGCTTCCCTCTTGCTCCGTGTCCATGCCTACTTCCACGCCGCCATCCTCATAGCTGTACCCAAGGCCATACGGTCCGTACCTACCGAACCTGTCAAAGCAGACATCGTCTCGCAGCCCAAGAAGGCTGTGTGATCCAAATACCGGTTCCGGCTGGCCTTGGACGATCCCGTTGTAAGCATACAAGCTTGGTGCCGGGACGGCCTCTTCCTTGTCTAGATAGCAGGTCTTGACTTCGTGGTACTGTTCGATATACTCGGCTGACTGGTAGTCGGGTTGAGCAACGTAGGGTGTCGGGGTCGGGAGCCCAGAGTAAGATATCGTTAATGTAAATGGCGATTCCTCATGACTTGCCCTTGGGTATTCTGGCGTATAGTCACGTAGTGGTACCAAGGCCTTGAGGCCGTTGAAGTAGCCGTCGAGACTGACAATGTTAACTGACTTGTCAAATATTTGTTCTGCAAAGAAGGAACATACTGTTTATATCTTATCCAGTTAGGCAACGTGGAATTCTCATCCGGTACGGGATTCTCCTCCATCTCCTGTGATATTAATAGTAGGACTGTCTCCAAATCTGTTGCCGTCCCCGCATCCTGTTTATTGTACTTGAAATCCACCAACTCCAATATCCTGTCGTGATGGAGACCACTACTGGCCATCAAGCCCATAGAGAGGAGGAAAATTGCCGTGACGCTCCATATTATCACCCTACGATATAAGCAGTGGCCCAACAAGGCCCGAACTCGAAATTTGGGCTGAGGTTTTGCTGACAGCGGTAGCAATAGTTTTTCTTCCCTTCTGGATGATGTGCTGGAAAAGGAGCTGGACTTGCTTCTTGGGAGAAATGAAGACTGCTCCATCACTGGCACTTCAAGCCTCAGAGGAGACGTGTGGCAAGGTGGCCGTGTCCTCTCTAGACTTCAGACGAGCAAGCAGTTTCCAGTAGATGAGTAAAAGAGCAATGACATGCAAAATAAAGGAGTTGAGTGTCAGAGATCAAAAGACTCGAACTATGGAAAAGAAACGATATGAAGATCAAAGAAAAGGAAAGGCTGGGACACATGTCAGAAACGATAGGTAATAAGAGACACTGAGCTCCATGCCCAACACAACTTGTGTCGTGCGTAAATCAGCAAGAATTATTGAAGCTGGTTAACGCGCAACCAAGCTGGTCATGCATGTAAGACGTGGGCAGGTTGGGAGGCGTGTGAGATTCTTTGGGATTCTGTGGAGACGCCCAGATGGTAGCAGATAGTCTGCATAGCGTGGCCAGGACTGACGAGGCCGCTGTGAAAATCGGCTCCAATTGGGATATCCAAGAGTTAGTTGCAGCAGGAACGCTGTGTTGAGGCTATACGTAGGGCCATGGACGGGGTGTGTGCTTAGAGACCTGAGGCCAGCCTCCCGCACCTGGGCCTCGATGCGTGCTCGTCCCAGATCGACGGTCGCCCGGGTTCCCACCACACCTGAAGACGAGGCTCTGACTTGCGTTGACGCAGAATGAAAGGAGCCAAACATGGAGCTCCCGTTGTCAGGTCATGTCGAGTCTGTGCGACACAGACGCAGATACAACGACGACGTTGTCGCTGGTTTGGGCTGCCCTGGGCTCTCGAATTGACATGTCAACGGTTTGCATTCTTCAGCGCCAGCTGGTGTTCGTCCGGTCTTTGGCAAGGGTCGTACGAGGTTAGGTAGCATCGTCCTGGTTCTTCTCGGTACGGAGTCCATTTTTAGGTGAGTGGCCACGCGTTCAAAGGGCTTTATGATCAAGTTCTTGTGCAAGAATCAGGTTCACTCCTGCTATCGCCGATGCAAAAGGTGAAAAGCAAATGGAAACCTTGTGAAGAGGCACTTTCCCAAAGAGGGAACAGACAGGCCTCATCCGCCAACGTAATTGGTGGATCCACTAAAGCTTGGGCTGGAACAGGGCAGGAACAGGGTAGGACAGGGGGGCAACAGCCAATGCACGTATCCCAAAAACCTTGTTCCAATGTGTCTTGAGGCAGGTCCAGCCCTGTCGACTGCCCCCTGACAACTTAAACGGTCCTCGTGAATGAAGTTCACGGGCGCCTGACCACCACCTCATCTTTTGCTCTTTCCATCTTTAATTCGCCCCATCTAATGCCATGTTTCATCATCTCCAGATTTGGGTCCCCCGCAAATCTTGAAGCCCATTTTCAAATCAAACATCTCACACACCCGAGATTCAACTGACCGGACTGCGCCGTCACCCCGACGGCCCGCCCGAGCTTAGCGGTTCATCGCAATTCATTGTCCGCCAGCCCGAGAGATACAACCAAGGCGGCTGGGCCAACCAGACCACCAAGACAGGCCTGAATCGTCTCACCATCTGCCAACTGTGGTGGTACTTGCCGAAAGTCTTGTATCACAGGAAGCACCGGCTGTATCAACCTTTCACTGATCTACCGATCTCTCAATGCCAAGACATGCGATCTCACAAGGCGCACACAGCCACGCTCACGTTAAATGCTTCCAGAACTTTAGAGCACGACCTTCCTCTCCTACACGTCACACTATTAGCAGAACCTTAACCGACATGTTTGGCTGGTTTGCGATACCGATCCGTAACCAGCCCCAAAATAGCATGTCAACAGACAAGACGCCGGTCCTCGAGTCTTTCTGAGCGTGTCAACCACAAGCTTTTGTCAACCTGAGCAATTGTCCCCTCGGCACTCATATCTTAATACAGCTGCCATTTCTGTGCAGGCATACACTCAGACCATTCTTTCAGTATACAACATAAATCAAAAGATTTACTGATGGTTCATATTTTATGAAACAAGATCTGAAGCTTTGAAGAAAAATCGTCTCAAGCGAGACCGTTGGTGGTTTGTTTCGAACAAGCCTTTTGTCAAACACATGCCAACCGGCCCGGACATAGCACGGCTGCTCCTAACATTGTCGAGTTACACCACGACCACCACGACCACGACCAGAAGCATCAATGGCCGGCCATGGGGCGGACACGGGATGGAAACCTCTGCCGGTTTCCGTACACTCCGGCCAACATCCCAACAGCCCTGACAGTCCATCCAAGGCTAACCTGCGGCTTCAGATTGCTATTGTCAACTTCTAGCAAAATCAGCATCCCAATTGGCCACATGTGGTCTCCCTTGTTTCCATCTTTCTTCTCGAATGATATCGGAAGATCACGATGCTCAATATCTTGGCAAACAGTTACCGTTGCCAGGCCGAAGCTCTTTCTTGTACAAACATGGATGTTTTGGGCAGCTTGGACAGTAAGTCTTGGTATCACTACCCCGGCGCCCTGCCCTGAGAAGCTTTCAGTCATTAAATAAAAGCATCGACAATAGAACGTGCCCTGAACGAGTGTCAGGTTGGAGAAGATCGATAAATCAACTGGACTTTGGTGCTGCACAGCGACATTTGTTCTCCCATCGTTGCACCTATCCACGGGTACACGACTGTCAAGTAGGCAGTATCTAAAGTCGGATCCAGAACTCGTGGGATGATACAGAAGCAAAATGCCGTCCGGGTGCGACCGAAGATGGAATCCATACCTTAGAGCAGAACATATCGTTCCATTCTCGATGGAGGACGTCGGCATTCGGCGGTCCAGGCTACGCGTGGGAGGACAGACTGCAATCTGCAAGGAACATTGATCTAGATTTCCTTTCGTCGTCTCACAAGAGCATTCGACGAGCTACAAATACTCAGCGTCTGTCCCTTGCAGCTTTGATTACCTGGAATCCAGGCCAACACAGCTGCACAGCTCATACGTTACCCCGCGCTCTCCTGATCAATCTCAAAATCCAGCTTCAATTCAAGGCTTTCAGCTGGCCAACCAAACATACGATGTCCTTGCAAGGGGCAACACTGGAGGGCAGCGAGGTAAAAACTGGTGGGGTGATCACCCCCACACTGAGCACCGTTGCCCCGGGAGCTGCAACCCACCCCCGAACGGGCATGGAGTCCGACGGATTCGCCGAGCCAAGGCCGGGGGCCCGGTGAAGCTGTCAGGCAATCGATCCACTCCGCCTTATGTCATTGTTCTAGCGCCGGCAGAGAGGAGGGAGGCGAGTTGATCGCTCAACCGCCGCTTAGTTGCGGGACGGCAGACGGCCACGGTCTTCACTCTCCGAGCTCATCAATGCGCTCCAACCTGCTTCCCAAGCACCCCAAGCTCACCAGAGAGGCTCGGCACTTCTTGGCTCACAGTGAAGGGGGGTACCGGCGGGGTGCCGGCAGACAGCCAGTTCAGACCTGTGCCCAATCGACCATCGTCGATGCCAACCGCCAAGACCCTGGGCATTCAAAACCTGCATACCCCAACTTTCCTAGAGGCAATGACAAACAGGCTCACAGGCTTACTTCTCAGATCACCGACCGTTGCGAGTTTGTTTGACGACGCCGCTTTGGTCAGCGGCGCGTCGCGATGCGGTTTGCAGGCGCAGATAAACCCCTCGTTCATGATCATTACATCACCGGGTCCAGACCGTCAGCAGCAGATACCTAGCTCGACAGTTGGGAAGGAATACCATATGCAGAGGTCGACCGACGCACTGGAGGAAGCCAATATCTGCCCTCGGTATCCCACATTTTCCGGGGTACCACAGAACATCACGCGCCAATAGCCGACCAAAGTATCAATTGGAAGTCTTGTGTGGGATCGTCGAATGAGCTGATGCCGGCTGCTCTCCCCCCCTCTCCTGACCTTTTGATTTATCCCTTGGCGTGTTGTATCCAGCTTGGGAAGGTGACAAGACTTTCCCAGGATAATCAACACTCTCTCGTATGGTATTCCATAGAGTCATTCGCAATCTCACTCATCTGCGTCGATGGTGCCGGGCTGATCTGAGCCTATTCGAGCTCCCAGTCCGGGAAGAGCTCCCCCTCCACCTTCTGTGGTGTGACGACGTCGGGTGGTATTTCAGATATGCTGCTGTCGTTCGAACCATGCATCTACGACGACGGTTCGGGGTGTACCGCTGCCTGCCTTGGATGTCTGTCCGGTTGTGTAGTTAATATCTCGCGCATGGCATATATGAGGGAGGTATATATAAGCTCGTCACCCGGTGACACACTCCCTGCCCGCCTGTGGTAGCATGTGCCAAAAATAAAGAGCTGAGCATCTTTGCCTCTGATCGCGTAAAGGTTGCTTTGGGCAAAGCTACCCTCATAGTTAGGGAACTTTCCTTCTTACCCCTTAATCATCCCTAAGACACACATCTTGTCGATAAGACATCACCACCACCCTTCTCTGTTGTGTTATATCGTGAGAGAGCATCAAAGATATGCCAGGCGACACAGAAAACATCGCCCTCGGGGCGGAAACCATCCGCGCTGCCGCCAAAGACGAAGGCCGCGAGATTCCCCTCGCGACAACCCACAGCTCCGTTCCAGACTACAAGGACGAACAGGATCATCATGTCGAGACCGACAACACCATCCCCACGGAGGAGGACCTGCACACCCTGCGGCGTGTGCCCGACAAGATCCCATGGAACATCTACACCATCGCCTTCATCGAGCTGTGCGAGCGCTTCTCGTACTACGGCACCACCGCCGTTTTTACGAATTTCATCCAGCAGCCTCTCCCCACCGGGTCGACCACGGGCGCGGACCCCACGCACGAGGGTCAGGCCGGCGCTTTGGGCCGCGGCCAGCGCACGTCGACGGGTCTGACCAACTTCAACGCCTTCTGGCAGTACACGATGCCGCTGTTTGGCGCGTACGTGGCGGACAGCTACCTGGGCCGGTACAGGACGATCGGCTACGCGCTGATGATCGATATCATTGGTCATCTGGTGCTGATCATGTCATCCATCCCGCCTGTCATAAAAAACCCCAACGGCTCGCTGGCGGCCTTCTCGATCGGGATTATTACCATGGGGTTTGGTACCGGCGGGTTCAAGCCCAACGTCAACCCGCTGATTGTTGAACAATTAGATCTGGATAAGATGATTGTCAAGACTACCCCAAAGGGGGAGAGGGTTATCGTCGATCCTGCTGTTACCGCGAGCAGGGTGTACCACTACTTCTACATGTTTATCAACATCGGCGCGCTGGTCGGCCAGATCGGCATGGTGTACTGCGAAAAGTATGTCGGGTTCTGGCTGGCTTTTTTGCTGCCTACCATCTTGTTGTGTCTCTGTCCTGGCGTGCTCCTGTACGGGCGCAAGAGGTACAGGCGGGTGCCGCCGCAGGGCAGCGTGCTGGGCAAGTCGTTCAAGTTGTTCCATCTCGCGAATAAGGGCCGGTGGCATGTCAACCCGGTCAAGACGTACAAGCATATGCATGATGGGACGTTTTGGGAGGTTGTTAAGCCAAGTCATATCCCCGCGTCAGAGAGACCGAAGTGGATGGATTTTAATGATGCTTGTGAGTTCTTTCTCTTTCAGGGGGTTGGCTTGTTTTGTCTATGGGAAAAAATAAAGGGGGGGGGGGGGGGGGCGGCGTTCATTTGCTGACTTTTTTTGTGAAATAAAATAGGGGTTGACGAGGTCGCTCGCGGATTTAACGCCTGCGCCGTGTTCCTATGGTATCCTCTGTTCTGGATTTGCTATAACCAGAGTGAGTAGTACCCTAATTTCCGATATATCGGGATGGATACTGACACATGCGTCCAAGTCAACAACAACCTCATCTCCCAGGCGGCGACAATGCGCCTCGGCGGCGTGCCCAACGACGTGCTCACCAACCTCAACCCCTTCGCGCTCATCATCATGATCCCCTTGTTGGATACGTTCTTCTATCCGGCCTTACGGAAAATGCACTTCAACTTCACCCCGCTCCGCCGCATCGCTTGCGGCTACATGGTCGCCGCGTCCGCCATGATCTGGGCCTGCGTGATCCAGCACTACATCTACACCCGAAGCGAGTGCGGCACTTACGCGTCCGGCGACGGCTGCGCGCCCGTAGACATCTCCGTCTGGGCGCAGTCGGGCAGCTACATTCTGATTGCGATGTCTGAAATCCTCGCGAGTATTACCTCGCTCGAATACGCGCACTCCAAGGCGCCGGCCAACATGAGGTCCATGGTCCAGGCCGTGGCGCTGTTCATGAACGCTATTAGTTCGGCGATTGGCTTCGCGCTGGTTTCTCTTGCTGCTGTATGTCAACCCCCTTTTGACGACGGAATATGAGGATCATGCTAATGATGAAAAACAGGACCCCCTGCTGGTATGGAACTATGGCGTCGTAGCTGTTCTGGCCGTCATTGGCGGCACTCTCTTCTGGCTACAGTTCCGCCACCTCGACAAGGAGGAGGACCACCTCAACATGTTACCGAAAGGCCAATTTGGCGGTCCCCAGGACGAGGTCAAACCGGATGATGCGTCACCTTCAACGTCTGCTGCGGGTGTGGGTGCGGCGGCTGAGGTGCCTGACCCTGGTGCGAAGACGTACCCGAAGGAGGAGAAGGTTGATGATTCCAAGGCTTGATTGACCGATGGTTAGGTGGTATGATTTTGTCCTTTTGAGGGAGAAGTGGTGTGATGGGTTTTCTTTCCGCCTTCTTTTGTGTCATTTTCGTTCCTTTTATTGATACCAAACCAAGCTAGCTAGTTCTTCGTATGCAGATTATCTGCTATCAATCATTCAAAGGCATGCTTAAAAATACGTCTTCTATTCGGACGGTCGAGGGTGTATTCCACTACCGCACTCAATATCAGTAAGGTATGCCGCGATATCAGTTATTTGCATGTAACTGGAATTCACGCGGGTCTGGTTTCCTTTCTTTACTTACATATGCCTCCACTATTCGTTCATGATCTAGCAGTCAGTTAGTCACTACCCTGGTAATTATGGGAGACCTTCGTTATGTTATCCGGGACGACGAGTGGATCTGTCCATTAGTGACGTATATTCTTCTTTCATTCTTCCTCTGTAGTTTGTAAACTTTCAGTCCAACCTGGCTACGTTCTGTCCCTCTGTAAGTTCCAGGTTGTCAGAGACGCCTTATTACTTCCTCCAACGACCTAGTAACCCAGCTGGCAATGTAGGTAGGTATATATGAATGCGTTTTTATACATGATCTATACATGACAACAATAAATGGAAGAGGAAAAATATATATATGCGAACGGACAGCTAAGGCGGGCGCGTGTGATGGCGATGGTGTGTAGTTCGCTTCTTATTTGTACAAAGTAGACATGAGCTTTTTGTGTCCGTGATTTGTACAGTCTTTGATATCCCCCTTTTGCTTAGGGGTTTCCCACCCACCCCATCCATCCGAGTTCCCTCTGACCCTCACCCTCACCTCATTATCCTCTTTCCGTCCCAACATCGTACAAGGGCCCGATTCAGTTCGCGAGTTTAAGATCTCCCTCCCGAATTGCCCAGTTATACAATACAAGTCTTGGCTGAGTGATATATCTAGGTGTGAAAACCTGGAACGAGCCGGTAGCCACTCGCCCAATCCCACCGCAAATAGAGTCACAGCAAGCAACAGGCTATAACTCGCCCCTCATCAACATGTCGAACCGCTGCTTCCTGGCCGCCTTGGCTGCCGCCCGGATGGGGCCCCAGCGCGCGCGCTTCGCCTCGAGTTCCGCCCTCATCTTGTCGCGGTGCTCGCGCGACGACTCGGAGCACATCATGACAAACAGCTTGGTGCAGTTGTACCTGCTGGCCACCTTGGCGACCGTGTTTTCCACCGGATCTTCGGCGCGCAGCCGGCGGATCTCGTGGACGTCCTCGAGCGTCAGGTGGTGCGGCTTCGTGTTGAACGCCCACTTCTTGACGACGGGCAGTTTGCTCGCGTCGAGACTTGGAGTAGTCGTGCTAGTGCCGGCTTTAGTCGTCGTCGCGCTGCCAAACATATCGGGTAGGCTTACGCGGCGCCGCGGGTCGGATTTGGGGAGGAATTTGTAAGGGGTGTGGAAGACGGAGGCCTCGGAGGCGGGCGGGTTGAAGATGATGCGGTCTGATGACGACGTAGGGGAACCGAGGAAGGAGGGATGAGGCGGGATGGCGAGGGCGCGTCTGGCCCGGGCTGCTGTGGACTTTTGGCGGGTGTTGGCGGTCGGCGTGGTGGTTCTGACGACCAGCAGGCGATTCGCGGTTGCGCTGCTGGTGCTGTTGGATAGGAGAGTGCAGCAGGTTGCCGCCGCCGGTCTCCTTATGAGTTGTGCCTCCATATTGGACGATTGCTGTGTTTTTGTCTCCTCCTCTTTCCGGTTGATCAGACGCGCTGTCTGTCTGGGGAATTGTCGACACTCGAGAAAAGAAGGAAAATTAAAAAAGTCGGATATTAGAAAGAACGAGAAGACGCCCCAGCGATGGAAAGTGGATGACTAGAGAAATCCAATCAAGGACTCGTAAATGGCGTGCTACGTCTGCTTTGAATTCGAGGGAGAGGTTTCGTTCACGTTTTGCCAACACCCACCGTCCACGTCGTCGTTCAGTCAAATTTCGGGCGACTCTGGAGTCGCGAATCCATTTCACAGGATTGAACTTTTCCTCCAGTAACATTTTGGAGAAGGTCACGTGAGACAATTGAGTTTTGACCAATCACCAGCGGGCCGAGTCCGTGGCTCCACTTCCCCGGGTTTTCTCTCGGTTCAGAGGCCGAGTCGCCAAGTCGCCGATTCTCCGGAGCGGGAAACTGGGGCTCGGGCTTTTTGGAGATCGGTGCCTTTCCGAATGGACTCGTTGGTATCAGTGATAACAAGGTGGTTGCATTTTTCCTATCAGGTGCATGCATCAATTCTCATATGCATTTTCTTCAAAATGCACTGCACTGTATCCTACTCGTGTCCGACGGAGCAGTCCTCCTTATTGAAGGCTTCAGCCGTACCAACCTTTTTGCTCCTGAGACATTCCGACCTGTTGTCCAGAAGAAGAAGACTGGCGGAAGGCATCCGCAGAGGCATCATGTTCCATGGTTCAAGACATGGCATGATGTTTCTAGGCTGATGGTAATTGTTTACGGAGAATTGACCTTTCCACGCGGTCCCACGTAATCGGGTCCGTCAGCTCCCGTCAGTCACAGTGGAATGTGAAGGCAGCCGTAATTCCGACTAATGGCGCACCTGGAATTCATAGTCGTCGCCAGGGCAGGGGCTCAAAGCATCTATTCATAAGACAATGTTTTTCGGTTGATGCAGTAACATCCGCCGGGCTGTGGGGAAACTGTAGAGTCCTCTGTTTCTGCCGAGACTTAATCAAACCCCATCTCAGCACCTTAACGGTGGGTGACGTATATGCCTCTAGGGGCGGTCGACTACCGTACCGTAATATCAGGCAGTCTTTTGAACGCTTTTACACGACTCGGATTTGTTTCATGTTTCGAGCTTGGAAACTTAATTCAGTCTTTTATTATAACAGATTCATCTAGCCACCAATGCTGGCCATTGTGGGTTTTCTTTCCATAATTAGCAGAGATTAAAAGCATGGAAGGAATTCGATAGAATGGTCATGTGTGATAACTCGTTCCATTGTTGCTCCAGGTGTAGGTCCCCTAGCTGGCCGCGGTTGCCTGTGAAAATACTTGGCTTCTATTTTCCGACGGCCACCTGCTTCCATTCAATTCTCCCTCTCGGGAGTGACGCCGAACAACACAAACGGACTAAATGGGGAAACGACAGCTGCTGTGATAGATTGCAGTGGTTACATTGCTGCTGTTACCCGTTGATATGCATCATGTAAGCAGTAGTTTATCAACCACATCACCAACATCACCAACATACCGTACGATGTTCTGCCAGATAAGGGGCGGGCAGTGTGAGGCCAGGGGCTGGCTTAGGCGGTTCCGTCACAAGGCAGGTCCCGGCCAAAGGTCCCAATGTGTCCCAACAAGCAAAGTCAAAGGTCCATGGAAGCAATCTGATGAGCCACAATCCAGATCCCTCGTGCGGGCGGGACGGGCAGCCGGGAACATCCTTCTCGACGCTCAAAGCAGTAATAACAACCTTGAAGAGCGTAAATGCCAAAATACTCTGATTGGATTAGGCAATTGAGTCGAACCGAGGAGCTGATGAGTTTGATGGTGTGGTTGGTGTAACGCAGTCGTAAGGTACGGACTGTACGGGTTATTGGTATAGTAAACTCGTAGACCGCACAAAGAGAACAGGTCGCAATGCCGTCCCTGCGGCGAAGCAGGGCGATGCATTTACGAGTTGCAGCTAGCCAGGATCCCGATTTCATGCCCAGTCACAAAATCAGGGGCTGAGAGCTCGGATCGATCCTCTCACCTTGCTTCGCTCTGCATACGTCTCCTTTTTGATGATTACCAACATTCCTGCATTCGTAGTAAGGTACAAGTCGTCGGGGTTGAAGCTAGCAGGTTGACACCGTCTCGGCCTTGGCGGGGAGGACAAGTGCGAAAAGGGGCATTACGTCTTTCCCTCTGTTAAATACCAGACCGAACCCAGCTAGCTCATCAGCTGCTGCTTGGTCCACTTAATGCACCCCTCCTTCCAGTTCTTTCCAGCTTTTTGTCTTCTGACTTTGACCTCCACTGGGACCCTTCATTAAGAGCAGCAAACATCGTCATTTCCCTGTTGATCGCGTACTGACCACTAGACCCCTACTCGCAGACGTCGGCTTGAAAAGGGAAAAAGAAGCAAGATTAGAACCGAAAGGAAGACGAGCTGGGCTGGAAGGAACAGGCACAGGCACGCTTTTGGAGCTGGTCGAATCAGAAGCTTACCAGCCCACAGCAGTTACCAAGTTGCAGCAAGTTTTTGTTTGAGGGGGGAAACAAAAAGAATATACGTAGCTGCCGGTTTCTTCCATCTGGGCGGCAAAAGGACCAAGAAACCAAGTTCAAGACTTGGTCGCACCGAAACTTAGTTGATGTTGGTATGTATGGTATTTTCCTGTCAGTTGTCAAGAACTATTGGCCCCCCGAGAGAGCGACAGCCACTTTAAAGTTGATATTCCGTACAATATATTTCTGGCGTTGCGCGACGAATCGCGGAGTGCCGGGTGCAGGTCACACGCCGCAAATCTGTCGCGACAATCACCTTTTATCCCCCACCACCGCACCACCTTTTTCCCCTTTCTCTCCGTCCATCTCTTATTATGCTGAACCCCCAAGGACCCGTACAATTAAGACGATCGTCATTGAATGTCATGATACAAGTCCGCTAACCGTCCCTTGCATGTCGTTCGCTTCCAGACCTCCTGACCCTGAACTCCACTCTCTCCCAGCTATACAAAGGAAGCTTGCGACCTTACCCAGCTGTCTACCTTTTTTGGGAACCAGCTGAAAACAAACCTCTCGACAACACCCGATTGACAGCATAAGCATACCCATATTACCCGCAATCATGACCGTCACCACGTCGACACCGCAACCCATCCCGAGACTGGCCGAGCCCCTCGAGGTAGACGCCAACAAGAACAGCAGCAGCACCACCGGCGACTCGGCGTCCCGCGCGGGAGAAGGATCAGAAGACAAGAAGAGTAAGAAGCGAAGCAGCTTCTTTGGAGCCTTCAGCAAGAAAAAGACGGACGATTCCTCAACAAAATCACCGCCCTTGGCGCCCAAATCTGAACCCAGCGTCAATAGCGCCGCAGCAGCAGCAGAAAGACGATCCGGCGCCGCCAGCCCCGTCATCGTTGAGCAGTACCCGCACTTCATGCCCTCGTCTCCAGGCCGGGCGCTCAGCTCATCGCCACGCCTCTCCTCCCCGGCCGGCAGCCAGATCTTTGAGCGCGACGTGCAGGAGAGCGCGGCCGTGCTGCCCAACTCGCCCGCCATCCCTTCGCACATCACAACCGAGAACTACATCCCGCCCGTGCTGGACGCTTCGTCCGAGGCCATCACGGATGACCACCTCGACCCGGACTCTGTAGAAATCATCACCCATACCGGCCACCAGCCAGCCGCGGTGACTGTAACCGGCGTCCAAGGTTCTGGCCACTTTGGTGGTAGTGGTGGCGACCTAAGCTCCTCCTGGGTCGACGAGCTCGCCGCTTTCGCGTCCGACTCGGAGACCAAGCTCGCTGGAGGAGAAACCACCTCGAACTACGGATCGCTCGACACCACCGACGTGCGCCGGCTGTCATTCATTTCGTTCGCCGATGTCGTCCAGTCCGAACAAGCAGCAGCCGGCAACTCATTTGGACAGGCTGGGTCGAGGGACAGCATGCACGGCCTTCCAGCCGGGTTGACCTCGCTCGGCGCGGCCCTCGGCCATCGGTCACCCTCGCCGATTCGGTCGCCCGTGTCGAGCGCGGGCGGTGGGCCCGGCACCAGCCCGCCGACGAGCAAGAGCGGTAGCGTCAAAGGGTTGGAGCTGAGCCCGGCGCGGAAGCCCCTGAGTCCTACCGCTACTGGCGGGTTCGGGTCGTTTGGGAGCGGGCCGGCCTCGCCGACCGGGACTACGGCTGGCGGGGGCCATGTGAGTGGGGAGCTGGCGATCGAGACGATGACGCAGGCGCTGCGGAGGACCGGTAGCGGGGATTTGGGGGTTAGGAGTTTGCCTACGAGTCCGATTTGAGAGCCAGGAGTTGGTGCATGGAGATAAGGACGTTGACATACGTTATTTGGGTGAAGGTGGGATGGTTGAAATGAGTGACTACTTGGGTACCTAGATGAGGTGGGGCAGGGATGGCTACCTACTTTACTGAGGTTTGGCACCTACGCCGTGTGTACACCGAGGAGGATGGATGAAACGCTTCTGATTTGGGGTTCTTTTCTCTCGCTGGATGTTTACTTGAAGACCTTGGATGGATGGATGGCTGGATGATGGGTTTGCTGGCACGATATTGGGGGTCTGGGTGGAGTTTATGGTGTCACTTTGCTTTTTTTCGTTTATTTACCCCTTTTGTTTTATCTCTTTTCTGTCTTCTTCATTTCTAACTTACCCCTTTTTAAACAAACCCTTTTTTTATTGTTCCTTTTTTTTTCTTTGCCACATACCATACCAAGGAAACGAGATATGTGGCGGCAGTTGTATGTGGGAGGAGGGTTTCTTTTAGTTGCTTGACGCGGTCGGTGTTTATGTATTGCGTTTTAGTGAGAGTGCGATCGATGGACGGTTGGATGGAAAGAATTGGAGTGCGAGAGGCAGACAGAGTGAATACAATACCTAACTCGGTAGAGATGCGAGTGAAGGGGTTGTCGTATCTGGTAGTTTCAAAGTTGCACACACACACACACGCTCGGAGACATTCCGTCTAGGAGAAAGAAAGTGATTAGATAAATATATCTACAATATGGTCTTTCTATTATTTGGCTTTTCTGTGTTCCTCACACTCTGGTGTATGGTATCTTGATATAATAGTGGGTTCCTCGCTCGGTCTGTCTGTCTGTCTGTCCGCTTCTATCGTTGCGAAGGTCGTTTAGGAAAGGAATTCTCTCAAGTCCCTTTACCCCTAATTCTAGGTAGGTGTTTTATCCACTTACATCCAACAATATTGGCCTACTTACCTGGCGGTAAAAAACAGAACAAAAGGAAAGGAACTGTTGTTACCGCGACGACAATACCATGTATTAGTTACAGAGAGATCTAACTCGTTCATCACTTCCAACATGTCACTTTCTCGCACTAAGATGCACGGTGCTGTATTATACTGTAAATGATACTTTTCTGGCCATGCTCATTGCTTTTGGGTAACCCGAGTCCCCCTTTCCCCCAATCCAAACTGAATCACACCAAACAAATAGCAATGCAACGGTATCCCTTTTCCCTTTCCATTATTTCATCACCGCAACGCATGTTCGTCTTTACCCAGAATCCATATTCATAACCTTTCCATTCCACCAAGGTACCTAACTTGATGTCGCCGATAATACTTCATTCCCCCCCTTTTCGATCTCCTTTTCCTTCCCCTTCTCCTCTTTCTTCAACACCTGGTCCCTCTCCTTCTCATCCGCATAATCTTTGGCCCCCGGAATCACCCTCCAGCACCACCCGCACCAACTCCTCACAGCACCCCTGACCTCCCGCCCCAGAATCTCCCCATTGGCCTTTTCGTCCACCCATTCCGGCACGCAGGCGCCCACTTTCACCATCCTCAGCAATTTCTGCTTCATCACGCCCCCGATGCCCTCGATCTCGTGTCTTTCATACCCCGGTTTTATCGACGACGACGACGGCAACGGGCTGGATGAGCCACTGCTGATACTACTGGCGAAACTGAGGCTGCTGCTGGGACTACCACCACTGCCGCCGCCACCATTGTTCGCACTAATACTACCAGCTGTGCTGCTGGAAGGGGACTGCGGAAGTCCAAACAACAGATTATTGTGGTTATTGGCATGAGAAGCAGCGTCTTGTGTATCGCAGTCCATCTCCTGTTCCCGCTCTCTGGCGGCGCAGCAGGCGTCGTCGCGGCCGCAGATAACTCCGCGGTCTCCCTCGCCAATGCCGGTTCCGAGACCGCCTAGTACGTCGGTGTATTGGTTGCGCCATTTCCAGATACTGTTTTCGTCAAGTCAGAATGATGAGGATGGAGATAGGGTAAGCAGAAAAAAAGACAAACCTTTTGTAATCATAATCGTCGCTACGAATGGTGCGTCCGCAGGGTTGGCACAGCCAAACACCGGTTGAGGAATCGCATTTGCAGATGGCGCGTTGCATGGCGTCCGAGAACAGGGAGACCGACGGGTCGAGACGAGGTTTGACGAGGCATCCTAGTGGTGCCTTGGTACATGCTACGCAGAGCCGGCGATGGCGGTCGCGGAGGACGATGGGTGCGGGCGGTTTGATTGCGCAGTTCTGAGGGACACACATATTCGGTTAATATACTGGCCACTTGGAGAGATTGATCAATGGGGGAGCTCACCCGACAGACCACCATCCCACACCGCCGGCAACCGTCGACCAGATCTCGAGCGCACTGTCCCGACTTGCCGATGTAGCTCGTTCGGCCGGCCTCCTCCATGTAGAACCAGTTCTGCGCGCGGGCGCGATACCGCAGCGTCTCTTCCGGGTCGACGGGGAGGTGCTCGTTGGAGCAGTGGAGTGTCGAGACGACGAGCATGGCGCGGTACTGGAGGAGATTGGCGCGAACCTGGCGGCAGGTGCGCGACAGGTTGTCGAGCGTGTTCAGGTCAATGGAGGCTGCCACCGACATGATTATACTGTGGATGTATTAATAAATCTTGTTCTTGATTTGGTTAAGTATAGGTCTGGCGACCGACGCCTACGGATAGCATCCCAAAGCCTGCGTCATGGAGTTCCAGTTCGGGTTCTCCCTGACGGCCAGCCCGTTCGGAGCCTCCTCGCTGCCGCTGCCGATCCCGCTGCCAACATCGTTGGGCAGCATGCCGTTGACGACGTTTGGTCTAATGGCCGCTGCTGCCTTTGCCGCAGCCTTGACGGCGTCGTCGATGGCTTTCGTGGTGCCGTTCCATCGCGGAGGCTGGCCGTCCTGCGGCGGATCAATGTCCTCGTCGTCTAGGTCGACGAACACGGCCATGGTGGTTCGAAGTCTTATCCCGGGAACTTTGGTGTGACGTCGTCGTGGGCGGTGCGGGAAACAACAGCCGGAGGTGTGAATGAATGTCAGGAGGGAACGAAATGTTAGGAAATGGGTTGATGCGGCATAGGTGATGATGATGTTGACGGTGATGACGAGTAGGGCAGATGGAAGGTCATCATATAGAGAATATCTGGCAGGGTTGATGCCAGTTTTGGATTGAGAGAAAGAGACCGTCAGCGGGATGGAAGGAATGGCTTCATCAACTGCAGTGGTATCGGTGATCGTGTAAGTGCGCGGACACAGAGGACGGGAAAGCCTCCCCGCAGCGCCCGCCGTTGATGCCATTTGCTGGGATTGGGGCGTTATCTATTCTTGGCGCAGCAGCGGGTGCGGAGATTCCCTGCTCCCCCGCAGCACTCAAGCACATTAAGGTACCGCCGGGTCGCGTCCACTTTCAACGTCTCCAAGCCCAAACCTCAACCTCCTTTCAACCTCAACCTCGACCTCATGTGACCTGGCATTTCTTCAAAGCTGAAGGCCGTCTCGCAGAATATGATGGTCCCGTGCTATTGTCTCATCAGCTAATGCAGAGCTAGAGTCCAGCCTTGGCAACATTAGCGACTGACGACAACTCGAGAACGTAAGTGAGGCTTCTATTCAGTTCCTCATACATCATGATTGTGGATATGGCACGCACGAGTTTTCTTTAACTGTGCCCAGTTTCTAACATCATACTCTTTTCCCACGCGGGATGGCTCCAAGAGATGCAAGTGCTCCTACGTCCGGATAAGCGTCAGGAACAGAAGCCACGTGCAGCTGATCTTGTGACCTTGGCCTACCCCTTTTTATATGTTTACCTGTTACTGCTACCACCACAACCCCCACGGAAAGCTCCCTTTTGTGTGTGTGGTTTGAAATACTACTGTTCCGATTGATGCGGCTGATGCTCTGATTGGAGACCTCATATTGCTGAAAAATGCTCGACTTCAATGTGTGTCATGTTCGCTGGAGATTATGGGTTTATCAAGTGAACAGTGGCATCATATCAGTCAATTGATAATATAGAACATCGCTGGACTGCACTTTCTGGGTAAAACTACCCGAACCTTTGGTCATGTCGTTGTTATTGGTGCGTGGTCTCCAAGTGAGCATCTGGGAATAGCTTCATTTCGTTGGTGTGGTAAGACGAGAATCAGTGCGCGTGTGCTCATAGGCCTGGGTGTATAACTGGTGTGGAGAATATTCGAATGGCTTCGTTCGTTCGGTAGTTTTGTCAAGTTACTTGGCCAGTGCTGGGTGGTCGTCGGGGCTTTGCGGGACGAATTTCCCATGGCAGCATTGCCAAAGCGGTGCACCATCCTCCAGCATGAGACACGGTCCTGCGCACACCAATTGCTTCAACTTCGCCAGCGACGCTCCGTACGACCAAAAAGACGAATCGCATACACCCTCATCATGACACACCTTCTCCTCGATGGCCCCGAAGCCCGAGACCTGACTCTAAGGAGGGCATCACCAGTCCGCAAGGCGGCCGCGACAAGGCGGAAGGGATAAGGCGCGGGCCAATAGCTTCTTCACCTGGGACTGGAAGCAGACTTGGTACGAAGCATATAGATGCCGAAATCGAACCCCATTTCAACCAAGAAGAGAGGGTCGGGGGAATGAAATAGCCCTTGTGGCTCAGTGGTAAGTTTCCGTAAGCCTTGGCCAGAGCTGGGCGGTCCCAACCGCGTCCCCAACCAGTTGGTAACACCGACCGACTGGATGAGTAAAATCTGGTAGGACGGTTTTTCATAGGTGGCTGAGCTTCTAAGAGAGCTCGCCGCTGAACTTTTTGGTTCTTTTTTCTCTGCAAATATGGAATAAGAGTTGGGTTTGTTTGTCTTTTCGAAAAAGTGTTTGAGGCTGGAGTTGAACTCGTAAAGCCCGCAGTTTTGATGGTGGGATGGGATAGGTTTGGCAGAAGTTCCTATGGGCGAGGCGATGAAGAGGATCGGAATATGGTTTGAGTACTGATCTCTTAAAGCAAGCCAGGAACAAGGAGACAAGGGTCGAAGTCGAGGAGCAAGACCCATTGCGCTAGGTTGACTTGACACCTCCATTGCCGGGGCCTCTGATGTAAAAGGGAGAGCGCTAAAGTAGACTATAGACCGCCTGTGCAAGTTCGGGTCCTAACTTAAGGGCGGTAATGTAGATGTTCCAGGCCGTCTTTACATTGGCCTCTCATACCTATACCGAGTTTTTGTAACATGACAAATGATTGATTCCCTCCGTCTGAATGAACGCCGAAATATAACCGACCCCGTCCCACGAAAAGAAAACAGCCGTACCGGAAATTCTTTTGATGATGACTTCCCATAAATGATTTTTGGAAACAAGAAAAAGAAAGAAAAAGAATGGAAAGAACAGAACTAAGAAGTCGGCGCTCCGGGTAATCTCTCAATCAAGTATTTGCCCTTGGCCACCGACATGATGGGCACACCGGGCACCTTGCGGATTCTGCGTTTGAGATCGCGATCGTTTGTCCCGACGATGTAGATTCTCGCCTTTTGGATACGGTCAACAATACACTATTTGTTCATCACGTCTGTCAGTCACCATCGGGCTTTCATTCATGCATAGAAGAGAAGAGATACGTACGTCATCGGCATATGTGCCCTTGTGGTCGCACGTTAATCGAGTCCACCGCTCGTCGCGAGCAACTATCCTTCCAGTCAGTATCTTGCAATATTATATGATGTAGGAGAAGAGAGAGCTCACTCATCAAGGCGACCCTGTACTTTGGTCCAAGTTTCTCCAACTCAGCCATCACACATGAGGTGATGATAATGTTTACTGAGGCAAAGAGGCAGTCCATAGCCTGTTGCTGAATGTTAGATATACGTCTGTAGAGGGGATGGGTAATGGAGAACGTACCGTCTCCAACAGAGGGAGCTTCGCACCAACTGTCCTGGACAAGAAATTGGTATCCTGCGGGTTTGGTTAGAGAGCAGAAAGGGGTCATGGCATGTCGTCTGGGAAACTCACAACAAGGACTTGATAAGGCTATTGGTAATGAGTTAGCAGTTGCCCAAAACATGAAGATGAATGAATTTGATGTATGGAAATTACTTACCGGTACCAAGGCTGTATTGTGCTGAAAGAACATGGAAGACGGCATTTGAGGACTATTTATCATGATCAGTTTGAGATCTTCTAAGGGGGTTCGAGGCAGGAGGGGGCAACCAACATCTCGCGAACAGCTTCCTGCTCCTTCTTCTTTATCTCCAACTCGGCCTTCTTCTTGGCCTCATCTTTCCGGCGGTCGTCATTCTTGCCTATGAGACGCTTGACCTGAATTCATGTGTTATTATGAGTGCGTATAAAAAGGAAGTAAGTGTTCACTCACAGCTCCGAACTTGCGGACTCTCTTTTGCGCAACACCCATTGTGAAAATGATAAGCCGACTACTGGCTGGCGACTTGTTCCGGGTAAATTTAATCCAGCCCCGTTTCGAGGGGTTCGCTTTATTTGCGTCGTCGTGTGGTGATGCTGATGTTTGAAGGAGGGGTGGTGTGTTTAACTCGTTCAACCTGGAATTGCTTCAATATTGCTTGGCTTCGCTGTGTGCTAAGGGTGCTAATTTTTCTGGCTGTGGTCGCACGTGGCGTGCGACTGGCTTGCAGCTTTTGCTGCCGTGCGAGTGTGGCTTGTTGTCTGGCTGCAGCTGGTGACAGGCGGCGGTACCACAGCAAGGGCAATCCAGCCGCAGGGGTCCCCTCAGAAGTTGACAGGCTAAAATTGGTGAGTATCGATTCCAGTTCCAGCCGGTTTGAAAGGACTTTAACGCACAGTGCCCGGCATCTTTTCTCGTACCGGCAGATGCAGGGTCGGACTACGAGGTGCAGGGGCTCAAAGCCACCTGGACACCCAAAAAAACTTATCAGATGACGCGGCCCGAACCCAAAGTTACCCAATGGAGAGGAAGACAGAGTTTGACTTTGCATCTCTGCATCTAACTAAATTTAGGGTCATTTCGTTCGATAGAATTTGAGGGTCCAAGATTTCCTGGGTTTGAGATTTGCGAAATGCAATCGAACAGATTGCTGTTTCTATGAATCGCTCAGGGCATTGAAACGCGCCACAGGTCTGCAGAAGCAATGTTCCCAAGAGGGAAGCGGGCTGGCCGTGCCAACTTGCCAGCTCGTACGGTCCACCCAGGTAGCAGATCTCGGATTGCGCTGAGCTGAGACGGCGGCAGAGTTGGATGATGGCGTGCCTTCTCCGCTCCCACTCCCAGTGAAGCGACGGTCCATCCTGTCACTGGGGCTGGCAGTCCACTGCTGGCAGTCAAGTCCGGGGGGCGAGAGGAGGAATGGGGGACCACCTAACACGAGCAGAACATCATCTTTTTTGCCTGGCTTTCCCCCTCCTGCCAGGCTGTTCGTATCCGTTTTTGCGCCGAACTTCAACTTCAACTAAAAACGATGAAGTAGCGACACCAACGTTTTGGCCTCTTTTTTTGTTCATTCTTTTCCAGCTAACTCTCGTTCTTTGAGGCTTGCGATGCGCTGCGCCTTCTCTCGTTTCGTTTTGTTTTGATCGTCCTGAACCAGTCACTCTTAGCAGCACGTCAGCCCACCGGTAGTGGCCGATCCAGCAAAGCCGTCCACTCCGCAGCCCCGATTCTCGATGGTGACTGCAGCTAGTTGTTGACGGATCAACATATCAACACACCGGTCCCGCGCAACGGTTTTTTAGTCGGCCATCTTCCTCTTTTCTTTCTCGCTAGGAGGGTCAGTCAGAATGGGCTCCGTGCGACTTTCGCTGAAGCGTTCGCTTCTGCTCTCGGCCTTCTTTGGCGCCTCCCTTTATTCCACGGTTGCACTCGCACAGAACAACGGCGGCGACGACACGACGACAACAGAAAGAGGGACAACGACCACAGGGCGACAACAGTCAAGTGTCAGGACTACGCAAACGCGCGTGACTTCAACACCAACCAACACACCTATACCTACATCAACCCCAAGCACCTCGTCCGTGTCCTTCCAACCGCCGACGCTGGGCCAGACCACAACGACGTCCCCCACCGGCGCTCTCCCTACCCTCTCGGGCCTCCCGACACTCTCAAAAACACAGTACGACACCAGCGTGCCAAACTATCCGGCGCCCACCATCCCGCCAACCAACAATGCGCCCTTCATGAACCACTCCACCCTGCCGGACGGCACCGTCTTCATCGCCGTCGGCGCCATCCTCGGCGCATTCGGCCTCGCCATCCTGGCCTGGCGCGGCATCCTCGCCTGCCTCCTCCACCGCTCCGTCGAGCGCGCCGCCATGGCCCAGCACATCGCCACCGACAAGGCGGCCACTTTCCCGCCGCCGCCAGCCCCCTTTTACAAATTCCTGGACCGCGACTCGTCGCCCTCTTTGGGTCCAGGAGGCCCAGCGGGCAACCGAAAATCCCACCGCGGTCCCACGCCCTCGGCAACACCGAGCCAAACGAACCTTTTCTTCTCCCCGACCGCTGCGCCAGCAGCTGGCGCCGCCGGTGCCACATCCCACCGCGACTCGCGGTTCCTGCCCTCGGGCTTCTACGCGGCCGCAGCGCCGGTGGCCGGCGGCGGCGTGGTACAACATGGTCACAACGCCAATTCTATCAGTTTGTCCAACTTACGACCCGCGTCCAGGGGCTACGTTGGCGGGCCGCAGCCGTCGCCGCCTGACTCGCCCAACAACGGGCCTGTGAGACAATCGCGTAATATCAGCAGCAGCTCGATCAACCTGAACAGACCGCCGAGCGGGCGGGCGCCGAGCGCGTTTTTGGATGATATGCTCGATGATCCGGCTACGCAGGGAATGTTTCCTCCGGCGGGGGTAATGCCGCCGCAACGGACGGATCAACCGTTTGGGCCGGCGACGGGGTACGGGCAGCAGCATTCGCAGAGTCATAGTCAGGGACATGCGCGGTATTAGGGAGTGAGCGTGCGTGTTCGTGTCTTATCTGTGTGGGAAGGGAAATGAAGTGCATTCAAGGTTGACAAAAACACTCTCTCTTTTTTGGGGGGTCTGTAATTATTGTCAACCAACCAGCATTAGATGGGGCGTCTTTATCACGGAGGCACTGATGAGGTGTCTCTGCTTATTTCACACAATAAGAAGTGGCTGTAGTGGTGCGGAATTCCATATCTGTTTTCTTCGGTCGGCCTGTTTGTGTTTTTGTTCTTTCTGTTTGTACCGGGCAAAAATATTTCTTTGTTAGTTTTTTTATCGTTTTTATTATTATTATTCAAGCAGTACATAGCTCGCTTCGCTCAGTGGTGGTGAGGACTGCTACTACCTATCTACACATTGGACATAATTTCACTACCTTACCTTACCTACTGTGCCTATCAAGCTTTGACAGTTCCCAAAAAAAAATTTTCGGGGTTTCATTGCATACAGACATGCATTGCTGCACGGACAACAGGAGCAGAAATGTTTTACATGATTTATGTCCAATGCTCCGTGGGCAAACAGGAACCGTAGATCTACCACCCTTCCCTCGCATTTTTTTTTTTATTTTTTTTTACCGATTAATATGCAGTGGTCCGTCCGTCCGCCGTTTCGATGAATCATGATCATGCCCACCGCCACCTTTGTGTAAGAAGTGATGTTGCACACATAGGTATTGTGGTACAATATGCAATGCAGCCTCTTTACCGTTTCTTTCGGAGGGTTTCTGTCACCTGTCAGATTTGTTTCAATTGCCGGTGGTCGGTAGGTCAGGTATACGGGTAGATACATTTGCAAGGACCAGCCATATTCTTAGAGTGTAGCCCTGTCCTTGCTTGATGCTGTGTAATCCAGCGAACAAAGAGGAAAAGGTCATGAGATCCGAGTGAGTGGTGCTGTCGCTACCCGCGTACATATAGTAGTACCACTGCTGTACGACGACTGCCATGCATATGCCGCTCACTGTGCAGTCAGAGAATACGGGATCATGCATGCTGGCTTCGGTAGGTACAGCATAGACACTACTGCAATCGAGATGGATACACACAGCTTATTATTATCTGGGCATTTCGTACATGCAGGGAGTTATCTAAGGTGGTGTACCGTAGGTAAGGAAAATGCGCATGATCAAGAAAGCCGGTTTCCGTATCTCAACTTGGCAAGTCATCTGCCGGTAGTGTTGTGAGATGTTTAGGGTGCTGGTTGATTGTTTGTCCTTCGGGTGGTGATAGTGATGGTTCTGGAGCATATGATGCTTTGGATGATTTTTACGGCATGTTATCTGTTTTATACACATGCTGCTTATATACCTAGGTACCTTACCTACTTGCTCAGGTTATATGGTAGGTTAGATATCGATATGGTGTTGTATTATTCTCTCGAGATTCTCCGGCCCAATTTCCAGTTACATACCTGGACTTGATAAGTTAGAATCTAAGTGACCTTAATCGGGACAACGACATGTTGTGAACTGTCCCCCTTTCACATCGAGGCTCCAGTAATTCACCGCCCTCTCAGCTTGAACTCACGCATGGGGTTTATAGTCTACCTCAACTTTCCCCCTTTCAACATCAGAGGCCCAGCAATGGAGGTGTCAAGCCAACTTGGCACAGTGGTTAATCGTGTCACTTCCCGAGCCTTATTAACTCTCTATCGGATAGGACCCTGCCACGGTAGATGAGCCAATGGACAAGTGTTGTGAGTTCGATTCACCTTTTTCTTTTTTTTTCCCTGCGGAAGGGATACAGCTACCTAGCTAGATACCTGATCAAAAAGATGATATGAGATCTAACAGTTTCAAAGCTTCGACTTATTGCCAACAAGCTGTAGCCCCTTATCACGCCCATAAACAATCGCCAAGTCCAGGTCCAAGCCCCGTTTCTCTTCCGTCCCAACAACAACGAATCCTTTCTTACCCAAATAGCTCCTGCACATGGCCTCGACATCCCTACCCGGATTCGCTCTCGCATCAACGACAAACAGCACCGCCATCAGAATCTCGGCCACCCGGAAAGTCAACTGTCTCGCCTCGGGCAGTAAATCCTCCTGATTCTCCCCGACGAGCCTCTCCTTTACCAATTTCCACTCCTCTCTTATCTTGGCCTCAATATCACCAGTCTGGAGAGTATCATTGATAAACCAATCCAACGCATCGATACTCTCCCTCCCAGCAACAGGATGCTTCAGCACCCTCAAAGTATCGCTGGACAGCACATCCGTGGTACCCTCCCATATCGCACCGACACACGCATCTCGAAAGATTCTAGCCAAATTAATGTGCTCCGACTCGGCATTAATGAGATAGCCGACACCGCCGAGAGCCTCCATGCACGCGAACACGGCCGGGACGGTGTGTTCGCAGACATAGGCTTTATGGAGGGACGAAAGCACCCTCAGAAGCGGCTGGACCAGTCTTTTGGGCGGTGACCGCAACGGTCCACCACCTCTTTCCGCAAATGATTCATCCAAACCAAGAACAAAGAGCGTATAGAACGTCAACAGCATCATGGCGTGATAGTCGACCGTCAGGTTCGCGAGCGTGCGTATATGCAATGGATTTCTGTACAAGGGAATCCGTTTGCCCTTCCCGGCGCCAATCCCGCGCACGAGACAAAAAGCTTTGGCAACCGCCAACCCTCTCCCCAGATAGCCAAGCGACGAGACGGTCGTGTGCACTCGCGTAATGTTTAGAATGGTGCTGATTTCTTGGATACCTTTGCTTTCCTCGCCGATCAGCCACCCGCGCATGTTGTTCAGCTCGAGTTCCGCGGTCGGGAGGGGTTGCGTGCCGAATTTCTGTTTTAGGCGAATTATGGTTACGCCGTTTAACTCGGTCTCACCAGAGGGTGAAGAGGATGGAATATAGCGTCTCATGGGCGCCATAAAGGCACTCAGGCCTTTTCCGGGACCGGTTTTGGCTAACAGAATAGTCATTTGCGAGTCGGTGGCGCTGGAGAACCACTTGAAGCCGCTGATGGACCATGGCCCTAACGGGATGTTTTCTTCTTGGCAGGCTAGAGGGGCAGACCGTGAAGTCGGATAGGGGTCGTAGACGGCTACCGTCTCCGTCTGCGAGACATCGCTGCCCCCCGTGCGTTCCGTCATCCACTGACCACTTGTCCACGCCTTGGCGGGATCGCGGGACGTCAAATGGTTGTATGCGTTTTGGAGGACGCGGCGCTGGGTGGGAGACATATTATCTCCAGTCAAGAGGTGGCGCTGGAGAAGACGAGCGGCGCCATCTTGCATGGCTGCTGGGCACAAGGTGCTTGCGCAGGAGGCTTCCCAGAGGTGGCATCTGATGAACTGGACGAGGCGGGAATACGGGCCTAGAATCTCCCGATTGGGGTGTTCGTAGTTGTGTGCCACGAAGCCCTTTTCGAAACCAAACTTTTGGAGTTCCCGCCAGCCCTCGGTGACAACCAGCTGACTTTTAGGTCTGCCAAAGGCATCCCGGCCGTTGCCGCGCAGATACGGCTGGTTCCTTTCGGCGTCGGTGATCCAGTCCAATACTTGCTGTGACAAAACATCTTGGCCGAGCTGGGCGATTTCGGGCTGAACTTGATCCAGAAGAGGGGATGGGAGAAAGACTGTGGTTGTTGAGTGTTAGAGATGGATTGAGAACAAAAAAGATGTAAACATACGCTTGGCTATCCGCTGCAAGCTCACGTCGTCGTAGAACTGGTTCTCCAAAACCGGCATCTGCTGGAAGAAGCCAGTACTGGCACTTGATGGTTCCATTGCTACGATACCTGAGTTCATCACATCAACTTGGATGATTGCTTAGAAGCCATGACATGAGAGTGAGTTCTGAGCCCATCATCAAGGACAAGCACACCTTCAAAGAAGCCGAGGCTTCACTCACACCAACCGCCCAATCGTCTTTCACTCTCCTCCTCCCAATTCCAAATGCTCCTGAACGCGGAAATAAGCCGCTGAAGGCCGTTGAACTTGGCGGACTCGCGGGGTAAACTCACGTGTTCTCGCTCTATCAGCGCGCTGTAGTCCGTGCGCTACTCAACGCTCCAACGCCCTTTTGCGCCACTCTCCGCGTCTTTCAGCCCGTCATCCCGACATTCAAGTTTGCGCCGACGACGAGATGGCCGCACCCGATAATCATGGCTGGCATCAAGATCGAGATATTAGATGACGATAACACCGCCTCGGAAATAGATTTCGATGTTAACCCACAATCAAGCAGTGCGCCGCATCCTCCCAAGCGGCGCAAGCTCGACGTCGATTTTGAAGAGAAAGTCGCCTGGACAGACGACTCGGACGACGAGACAGGCAAGGTGCAGCGCCGCCGAGCAACCACGCGCCGAACATCCGTCATCAAAGGAAATAAAGGAAAGGGCAAGGGGACTGGAGCTAGCAGACGGAAGAAGGCAGAGACCGCCGGAGAGGAGGAATATCGCGAGGCACAGGTCCCGGACTACCTGTTGAATCGGCGCACACGCTTCGAGAGGGATAGGAGACTCTTGAAGGATGCGGCCCTCAAGATTCCTCCCGACTACAATGACATCTACTTTTCCGATGACGAGCGGTTGACCAGGCTCGAACAGCGACCCAAGTTCGACGAGAGCAGCGGCATCAAGCCCTCGCGCCCCTACAAAGATGTCGAGCTCGAGTACTCGGCCGGCGTCATCCCGGCGTGTATCGCGCAGTATCTGCGCGACTACCAGATTGCAGGTGTCAAGTTCCTCCACCAGCGCTTTGTCTACCAAATGGGGTGCCTCCTTGGAGACGACATGGGTCTCGGCAAGACCGTGCAGGTCGCTGCCTTCCTGACAGCCGTCTTTGGGAAAACGGGCGACGAGCGCGACGCGAAGCGCATGCGTAAGATGCGGCGGGCCGGCGATCAATGGTACCCGAGGGTTCTGATCGTCTGCCCCGGCTCGCTGATCCAGAACTGGAAGAACGAGCTCAACAGGTGGGGCTGGTGGCACGTCGACCTCTACCATGGTCCTGGGCGGGAGGACGTCCTGCAAGCCGCCAAAGCCGGGCGGATCGAGATCATGATCACCACGTATGTGACGTACAAGAAGTCGCACGAGGCCGTCAACGCGGTCGAGTGGGACTGCGTGGTCGCCGACGAGTGCCACGCCATGAAGGACCGCAGGTCCGAAGTGACCCGTACGATGGACCAGGTCAACTCGCTGTGCCGGATCGGTCTGACCGGAACGGCCATCCAGAACAAGTACGAGGAGCTGTGGACGCTGCTGAACTGGACCAACCCGGGCCACTTTGGCACGCTCGCCGAGTGGTCCAACACCATCACGAAGCCGTTGACCGTCGGTCAGTCCCACGACGCTACCCTCAAACAGTTGAGCGTGGCCCGGACGACGGCCAAGAAGCTGGTCCATAACTTGTTACCGAAGTTCTTTCTCAGGCGCATGAAGACGCTGATAGCCGACCAGCTGCCCAAAAAGAGCGATAAAGTAGTCTTTTGCCCGTTAACCGACATCCAACGGGAAGCATACGAAAATTTCCTGGGCAGCCCTCAGGTCACCTGCATCAACTCCGTGTCCGACCCGTGCGAGTGTGGGTCGGACCGCAAAAAGGGCTGGTGCTGCAAGCGGAACCTGCCCGCCACCGGCAAGTCGTGGATGTCGATTGTTTTCCCGACGATAATGACGTTGCAGAAACTCTCCAACCATCTGACTCTACTTATACCGTCGTCGTCGGACCCCAACGACAAGCAAAAGTCGGAACTCGACGTGCTGCAGACCTGCCTCCCGGAGACCTGGGAAGATTTGTACAGAAACCGCGACAGCATGCTCAACCTAGCCAACCCGGAATTCTGCGGGAAATGGAAGGTCCTGAAGAAGCTACTCCGGTTTTGGCACGAAAACGGCGACAAGGTGCTCGTGTTTTCGCACAGCGTCCGCCTGTTGCGCATCTTGCAGCATTTATTTCACAACACGAGCTATAACGTTTCGTTTCTGGACGGAGCGCTGAGCTACGAGGACCGCCAGCGGGTGGTGGACGATTTCAATTCTGACCCGGCGCAGTTTGTGTTTCTGATTTCTACGAAAGCGGGAGGTGTCGGACTCAACATCACGTCGGCCAACAAGGTCATCATCTTCGATCCGCACTGGAATCCGTCTTATGATCTACAGGCGCAGGACCGCGCATACCGTATCGGGCAGGTCCGCGACGTTGATGTTTTTCGGCTGGTGTCGGCCGGCACGATCGAGGAGATTGTTTACGCGCGGCAGATCTACAAGCAGCAGCAGGCGAACATTGGGTACAACGCGTCGAACGAGCGGCGGTATTTCAAAGGCGTGCAGCAGGACAAGTCCAGAAAGGGGGAAATTTTCGGATTGAGCAATTTGTTTACGTTTAATGCGGACCAGGTTGTTTTGCGAGAAATTGTGAACAAGACGAATATTGCCGAGGCGAAAGCGGGTGTCAATCTGACCGAGGTTGATCTGGATCAGTTGGCTAAAGATGAGGAGATTTCGGCTGTTATCAAGCAAGAGCCGGGAACAGAGGAGGGAGATGAAGATAGCGGGATGAGTCAGTTGGTTAAGCTGTTGACGGTCGAGAATCAGGATGAGCTTTTAGTGAAAGCGAAGACAAAGGCAGGAAAGCCAAAGAGTGATGCCATTGCTGGGATCCTAGCAAGTGCTGGCGTGGAATATACGCATGAAAATAGCGAGGTGATTGGGACGAGTAAAGTCGAGGCGCAGCTGTCGAGGCGGGCTGAGATGGCGGCTATTTTGGGTGGTCAGGTTAGTCAGCAGGATGCTGGTGCGTTGTTTGCTGAGAGCGACGATGATGATTTGGGTGAGGAGGACGAGGAGTCAGATATGTGGAAGTTTGAGTCTGACGATGGTAATGGCGAGGAGGAGGATTCAAAGGACCATCATGGTGGTGGAAGTGAAAAAGGAAAGACGTTGAGGATGCACTACAAGTTCCGGCCGCCTGCCGACGTCATGAGGAGGCAGTTCTGCTCGATGGCGAAGGAGTTTGGGTTCTCGAGTGTCACGGACTTTGCGCTGGTTGTGGAGAGCTGGACGCAGGAGCAGCGGCGGAATTGTTTGGATGGGTTCTATAAGCAGCGAGAGATGAAGGTTTTGGAGAGGGCGCTGGAGAGCATTGAGAGGGTTGATCGGTGGAGGGAGGAGAGGCAGAAGAAGAAGCTGGGAGTGAGGAAGGAGGAGGAGATGGCTTCTGGTGTTGATGGACGGAAGATTAAGCAAGAGGAGGAGAGTGGAAGGGGGACTGTTCCAGCGGCTGCCGCTTCACGATCTGTTGAGATGAAAGTTAAGGTTGGGGATACTGGAGAGAGCCACAGGAAGCAGGTGTCTACGATATTCTTGGACAACGACGATGAGGATGAGGATGACGAGCTTTGAGTCTACGGCAATATACCCCGGTGTTTGATTTTGGTGTTTTGATGTTCCTTAATTGTTTATTTATTCATGATTGATTGGCATATTCACGTATACCATCATATCAACACTGCAAACAAAGAGGTGCATGTGATGAGTTTTGGCGGTCATGGTCGTTGTCTCATGACATAAAGTTGACCGAGGTCAAAGTCGGCGGACCAATGGGAGCTCTGCATTCGTGCCGAGAAATCTGGGGAGCCGCAAAGGAAATGCGGGTCACCACACACGCCGGGGCCGGGGAACGGATGTGGGATGTGGGGAGAGGTGCCCCGCAGGCCTATGACGCATCTTCACATGCCAATTGTCTGGGCAGCATTCAGTTCCAGAAACAACATGAAAAAATGTAATTCAATTGTGAGGAACGCATCCGACGCTGAACCTCGTTTGTTGTCAAGACTTTGGTTTGTATCATGGCAATCAACTCGAGTCAATTGACGATACTGCATTGGCCATCTCTCCGTAATTCTCGCGTTGCGGGGGGAGGGGCAGTCCTGTCCGTAACCGCTCTCCACAATTGGAGGTTTTGGAATGCCGTTTACGGCCTCCGTCTGTCGCCGGCATTCGGTAACTCGGCCCATGCCGGAAAGGACTGCAGGAGCAAGCAGCAGCAGCGGCAGCAGCAGCATGCACCTCTACGGGTGTGGGGAAGAGGCAAACTCGGCTCAAGGGGAACTCTTCCAAGCTCTACTCCAATTGGACTTGACTCCAACATTTCCGCTTTTGGGATATACATGACGAATGACATGACAACGACGAAGGAACAAGACTGTTCTAAATAACGACAAGATGAAGAAAATAAATATGATAACCTCAAAAAGAATAGAAAGAGGACGGAAGAAGACGAAGAGGCAGAATCATATGATACATCAACTGCTGTCAGAAATTTGATGGACCGATGGAATGGAAGAACGAGGGAATAGCCGCTAGACCGATCTCTCCCGAGAACGTCGTCCTGACATCCATGTAAGTCAAGTCAGTCAACCCCCTGGGGACGTGGGGAGCGAGGCTAGACGCCCCTCTGCCTCGTGACTGTGGGACTGATTGTAAGAAAGAAGAGAGAGACTACTGCGCGTGGCGTGCGTCGGTTTCTATTATGATTCATGTCATAAATCTTTTTTTCTTCTTCCCTTTTCTCTCACTTTTCTCTTCCCCAACCCATACCATCACCTGCCAAAGACCTATCTCTCTTTGTGACATTCCACCGTCTCTTGCACTAAAAACACCAACAACGGTCAACTAAAATAAACTTTGGCCCAACATGGCTGCTAACAACATGGTGAATCCCGCGGTGGACCCCAGCCGGGAGGACGAGCTGTTCGCAAAGGAGGTGGCCGAAGTCAAGCAGTGGTGGAGCGACTCGAGATGGCGGCACACCAAGAGACCCTTCACCGCCGAGCAGATCGTGTCCAAGAGAGGCAACCTGAAGATCGAGTACCCCAGCAATGCACAGGCTAAGAAGCTATGGAACATCCTCGAGGGGCGGTTCCAGGTCCGTCGTCTTTCTTTGGTGTCAACAAATTGGATCAAGGGCTAACAGCAAAACAGAACAAGGATGCCAGCTACACCTACGGCTGCCTCGAGCCGACAATGGTCACACAGATGGCCAAGTACCTCGACACCGTCTACGTCTCGGGCTGGCAGTCATCGTCAACGGCGTCCGCGTCGGACGAGCCCGGCCCGGATCTGGCTGATTACCCCTATGTATGTCCACCTCCATTTCTCGTTCTCTCGGTCCCAAACTAACAGCGACAGACCACCGTCCCCAACAAAGTCTCCCACCTTTTCATGGCCCAGCTCTTCCACGACCGCAAGCAGCGCCAGGAGCGCCTGACAACGCCGCCCGCCCAACGCTCCAAGCTCCAGAATGTCGACTACCTCCGCCCCATCATCGCCGATGCCGACACCGGCCACGGCGGCCTGACCGCCGTCATGAAGCTCACTAAGCTCTTCATCGAGAAGGGCGCGGCCGGCATCCACATCGAGGACCAGGCCCCCGGCACCAAGAAGTGCGGCCACATGGCCGGCAAGGTTCTCGTGCCCATCAGCGAGCACATCAACCGCCTGGTCGCCATCCGCGCGCAGGCCGACATCATGGGCAGCGACCTGCTAGCCATCGCCCGGACCGACGCCGAGGCCGCCACGCTGATCACCACCACCATCGATCCACGCGACCACGCTTTTATTCTCGGGTGCACCAACCCCAAGCTGCAGCCCCTGTCGGAACTGATGATGCAGGCCGAGCGCCAGGGCAAGTCGGGAGCGGAGCTGCAGGCCATCGAGGACGCCTGGCTCACGGACGCCAACCTCCAGCGCTTCGACGATGCGGTCTTGGCCGCCATAAAATTGGCAGGCCTCCCCGCGGGCGCTGCGGACAAGTACAAGCAGGCTGTCAAGGGCAAGCAGATGAGCAACCGGGAGGCGAGGGCCGTGGCGAAGGGCATTCTGGGCAAGGACATCTTCTTCGACTGGGACGCGCCCCGGACGCGCGAGGGATACTACAGACTCAAGGGCGGATGTGACTGCTCTATCAACCGGGCGATCGCGTACGCGCCGTACTGCGATGCCATCTGGATGGAGAGCAAGCTGCCGGACTATAAGCAGGCCGAAGAGTTTGCCAAGGGCGTGCACGCTGTTTGGCCGGAACAAAAGTACGTTTTTACTTCTCTCATTGCCTATCTTCCATCATTCATTATACTGACTGACTGACCGAAACCAGGCTGGCATACAACCTTTCTCCTTCCTTCAACTGGAAGACGGCGATGCCGCGCGACGAGCAGGAGACGTACATCCGTCGCCTCGCTAAGCTGGGCTACTGCTGGCAGTTCATCACGCTGGCTGGTCTACACACGACGGCGTTGATCAGCGACCGCTTCGCGCGCGCCTACTCCCAGATCGGTATGCGCGCGTACGGCGAGCTGGTCCAGGAGCCCGAGATGGAGCTTGGTGTCGATGTGGTCAAGCACCAGAAGTGGAGCGGCGCGAATTATGTCGACGAGCTGCAGAAGATGGTTACCGGAGGCATCTCGAGTACCTCGGCCATGGGCAAGGGTGTTACCGAGGATCAGTTTCATTAAACATTAACTGATTGATGAGGGAAGTAACATGACATGTTCATAGTAGGGTCGGGTTACCTTTTGTAGGAGATTGGTTGTCGTTGTTGTGTTTTTGTTGCTATTGAAAAGAGATGCGCTTGGGATGCGATATGGAGTTTTCTACTAACGCTTTTATCTTTGGCTGCCTATTCTATAAGGTAGTCTCTTTTATATTTTGTATGTCTGCGTCTATCTAGTCTATACGGGGTATATATCTCGGTTTGTGTTTTTACTTTCCAATATACTCTTCCTACTTTCATAACATTGAAGGTTATCGCCCGAATAATATCTAGATGATATTTTCTTCTGTGAACATCCAGGATTCTAAAGGAGAAAAAAAAACCCATTCACGGTAACGCTACATATACTTCCGTAGCCACTCATATGTGCCTGTCATTACTCCTGGAATGAGAAGCCCAATGAAAGAACTGAATATGGATTTTCGCTTTTTGGTTACTTGACCCTTTGTATTGTATTTGTTCGCCATCATGCAGAACTCCGTCCATGAATACCAAGGCGATTGAGAATTCTTTTTGCATCTAAGGCCAGTTACATACTACATCCACCATCTACACGAGATCGATGAACAACAGACGCACAGATATTCATGATTATATGCCCACAAAAGAATCAGGAATGCCTATAAGACCATATCCGTCCGTCATCTCATGGTATGGCGGGCAGATCAACGAAGCCTCCAGTCAAACAACGAGCCGATTAGAAACCCTTCCACTGATCGGCTTGGGTCGAATGAAGCAGTGATGCATTATCTCAATACTTTCCGAGGCAAACCGACATATGGTACATTCCTCTATCGTATCCCATTCTATCCAGGCCCCAACTCCTTTTGATCTTTGCAAGGACAATATTCCAATTCCGTTATCGTGTACAAACATGATCCAGCTTCGAAGACGATCACCTTCTCTCCTCATCACACAGCAAGATGCTTCCAATGCTCATCAACTCCGTTTGGAATATCTTTCCTACCTAAGGTATCAACCTAGGTACCTATCACACATGACTATCAGTCCCCAACGTGGCTCATCCCATGATTACCACTGTTTATCATCAAATCCCGTCATATTACCCACTTGTCATTGACATCATTACCCAATCATAGCAACTCAGTCCAGCCGGTAGTACAAACAAAGTGAATAATACAGCAAATATACGAGAGCCCTCCTTTGATTCGCTCGCCACAACGTCTCCCTACGAACATAGAATGTGCTCCGGTCCAGTCCGAACTAAATAATGCAAAACATGGATATATCTCACATAACCCACCGACCGCCCGATACATTTTGTAGAACAGATGACGAAGCTCTCTCTCTCCACATGCAATGAAACCCAACCCAAACCTTTCTCAGCTCTCGGTTTATCGAACCAAACAACTCCCCTTCGGGCCTTACTTACCTAGCTTATCTCACTCATAACCTGATACTTCAATTTGTCTCAACTTTCGGAAATTTAAATCCGATAGAAAAAAACAACAATAGGCCTTGCCAAGAATTTTTTCGGTAGGTAAAACACGCCGCCCAAACATGGAAGCTGAGGTAGCTCCTATTCTAGCCCCTCCCCATCACAAGACGGACGGTCCGTCCGCGACGGAGTCGGACCACGAACGGAGCGGCGGGGCCCGGACCGAACCGAACCGGTGGGTGCCTAGAGATGCCCGGGTAAGGTAGCAGTGCCACCCCCTTGCCCGTGCCCGTTCCTCGCCGCCGCCGCCGCCTGTGCTCCGGGCCCCGCATCAATACCGTAGGGATCATTGATCAAAAAGCTGCTCAGCTTCTTCTTCTTCTTATTTTTCTTCTCCCCACACACACATACCACATACCGGTCAGCACCCGCCTCTCGTTATCATCTAGATAACTCAAAACTCAAAACTCAATCCTTCCTTCCTTCCGTATTTCGCTTTGCGTTCAACATGTGTAGATGTAATGAATATGAAGATTCACTTCTTACCCACCATCCATGACTAGATTCAACCACCTGTCTTGCCTCCTTTACGGAATACAAAGGTACCTATTATCAACTCCCTTGTAGAACGGCGTTTCCTGAAATTTTGACCCAATACCGCCCCCGACCAAGACCATACCCATAGCTTAGTCCATGCCTACACTGGATTGACTCCCTTGACAGCAGCCATCGGTCATTGGTCGCCAGCTACCATGCATGTCACGATAAGTTTTGAGTTGCAGTGGTTGGTACCAACAACATCCCCAAAAATATGAGGCGCAAGCAACGCAAGGGAGGGCAAAGGTCTAGATGTCCCTTGGTTTCACTTCTTACCTCATAGAATTTCGGACGATAACCTACACTTACCAAGATATCTCTCAGGTATCTTATTTTTAGCTACATACACCTAAGGTAATCAAGTTTCCCCACACCCCGGACAAGTGACTGGATCATGTCACTGTTTCAATTCTTGAACGAAAGGATTATCAACCTACTCAAACATCTACCTAACTACGGTATCTGAACAGGGACATTGAGAAAATGTGGAATCTTCTTTGGGAAATACATACCAGTTAATCATTGTACAATAGGCCAAACCTAATAATAAGTAAGTTTACATATAGACAGAGAGAGGGATTGGTCCGTTGAAGATTTGATGATGACGGATCATCAGATCTGTCATACTATCTCAGCATACCTATACTATGCTTCATGACTTACTCATATGGGGCAAGAAACCCATAATAAGCGAATCCCGGCAACCGAAAGCCGAAAGGTCTGACTTATTACATGCGCCAACGACGATTGGAGGCTGATAGTCGCTGATCATCTCACGGTCTGTCTGTACGCCTCTGCTCTCTAGTATATAGAGGCAGCTTAGCAAAACCGCCGTACTGATAATCCGGGGGTTAAGTCCAGAAAGTTTGGTCTGTCAGTCAGTCATATGGAGCAGAAGTCGATAAAAGATTCTGAAACAATGTCAGAAAGTGCTTGCTTGCTTGCTTGCCAGTTGCCACGTATTAAATCTGTCCATCCAGCAGAGCAAGCACGATGTCGAACCAAAAATCAACGCACCTTAGAACTATCTGAGGTAGGCATGTATGTACCTCCCGAAGGACTGGTTGTGTGGGTAGTAATGCAGCAGAAGAAGCAGCATAGAAGCGGAAGCAGAAGCACATCGTATAGCTTGCCAAACACGAAAGAACCACCAAAGCAGCCCCCCCCATTAAACGAGATGGAAGCTCAGAATAAAACGTGCATGTTGTGGGGTGGAGTGGTGGTGTGTTAAAGAGAGTGTGTGAATGGCAAGGTTGTCTGTCTGGTTGGTCGCACAAAGGCCGGCCACCTCACCTCAGGCCAAGTCTAAGTCTCAAAATCTCAAATCAACTTGAACTTGACAATGATTATTACATTGGCAGTGTACCAGCAAGAAGCACACACCGTGTTGGTCGGTTGGTCGGCGTGGGGTCCATAAGACGGCCCGCAGTGGAACCATATTGTCTAATCAGACCAGCAAGCGGAAGGGGTTCCATTCCTGTTCGCCCAATGAATGTCCATGGAGAAGCAAGAATTTGTAAGTAGCAGTAGGACTTTACGCCGCCGCCCCATTTCCACAAGTTCGATAATAAGGTATGTTGCAGTTGGTACATGCTTCGTCAGTAGTGTGATTGAGACTGTGTGTGGTGGTGGTGGTGTTGCGGCGCGGCACTTGGCCAAGTTTCTTTCCTTTTCCTCACCACCCATACAACACAATACAACGCAGCAACGAGGCGGCGAGAGAACAAACTTAACAGTAAAAAGGCTGATGAGTGTGTAGCGTAGTCACTGTTGTGGTCTCTAGCCCCGCACGAGAGCACAGAGAAAAGTCTGTGATTGTCTGGTGTTCGTGTGGGTGTGTGGCGTAGACGGTTGGCTCATCCCGTTTCGAACGAGCGAGCAAGACCGTTGGCTAGCTGTCCCGGCTTTGCCATCTGCTGCGGATTCTTCGTACTTGCTCAATCGGAAGATTTTAGGGATGCTGATCGGAGGCAGAGGCGGGAGTGGCTGGGCTCCGTTAGAGATAGATTGTCTGTCAGCTCGTCGAGATGGACCGGGCTTGTAATTTAATTATCGTACATATAATGTAGAGTCGTTAACAGCTCGCCTATGCACGTGTCATCAGACAAACGACGCTCGTCTCACTCCAAGAGAAACATGCCCGTCTGAAGAATTTGGACGAAAAGAGGCTGTTAGCTGACTGACGAAGGGGCCCTTTTTTGCGACCTGGTTGTTGACTGCAAAGTCGCTCAAGTGGTTGAACATCCGGCCGCGCTCGAAATCGGCTGCGACGACAAAACACGAAAAAATATGCTGCCCGCCAGGTCGGCGTGATGGGGAGAGAGCACGTTAACCAGCAAGATCGACGAGGCCGCCATCATCGCCGCCGCCTCTGCCGCGACAATCCATCAAGGCTCTCGCAGCCCGGTCAGCAGCCACGCTTCTTTGTCCTGCAAATATTGTACGGCACTCGAATCCTGCGTACGTCTGAACTTCATCTGCTCGATCCTTGCTATCAGGCCCCGGCACAAAAGCCCACTACCCGTGCCGTCTGGTCTTCGGGTTAGGAGACACCTCTGCCTCGGACCTACCTTGCCGCACTCCGCACAACCAGGGCTGCAGCACGACATAATCCTTCACCGGGTCTCCCTAGCTAAATACCCCGGCTTGTCCAAGCTGTAAGCTCGCGCAAGTACCAAGAGGCTATCTATAGCAATTCCGGCCGGGGGATGTGTATCAGTGCGTATGGCGCGCCGTGCTCCCAAACATCACCCGCACCGTAACTCGTGAGCAGCTATCGGGCGGTTGCGTCAGGACTAACGACCCTGCCAAGTGCTTCTGGAGGAACTCGGGACCGGGGTCATAGATTGTGTTCTGTGCCTGCTTGTAACTGGTCTTCCGCGCGATCGGTGGATTCGACGTGTAATAAAGGAGGCAATGGCACTTGTCTCATCTATCAGGCTGACGTTATCGGCCACGCAGAGATCTGTCTGACTCTTCCAATAGCCCGCCGAGATGACGGCCGGAATGCGGCTTCCGGTAGTAGTGACGAGCAAGTCATACCTCTGTTGCTCCCGTCGAAGGGTTTACGCAACTCCATAACGAGCTTGCGCGGAATTCCGTTTCTGACGGACTGGGTATCCACTCCACCATGTTCGGGGAGTTATCACCGCGTCCTAGGTCGAGAGTAAGTCCCTCGGAGAGTGTACCGTTAGAAACCGATTTGGTTGAGAGTCTTCGGGATGAGCTGGGAAATGTAAATCATGGCTTGGCCAGATGCGAGCTCGGCCTCCGTTTTTCAACCAGGTCCGGAGCTGAGAGACATCGTCGCATCTAGAAAAAGCTCCCTTGATACCCCCCCCAGGACATTTGATATCTCGTCCACATCAAGCATTACAGACTTTGGCTGGCAGCCACCTGTGATTTGCTTGGGAGGGCTGGGAACATTTAGCAGGGACTGGGTTGACGGCGGCAAATGCCATGGGGGTCAACTGGCTGCCTTTGGTGCATCCGGGGTGTCGTGTGGGTTAAGGACTTCCTCCGGCCCGCTCAGCTCAGAAACATTCTGCCGACTAGTGAAGGGTTCCCGGTATCGCTTCTCCCGTATGGCGTGGTATTGTCCGTTTTCTCACAGTTACTGCCCCATACTCAGGCTTCTTGGTGACGAGCCTTGGTCGTCCGATACAGACTCCAAGTCAAGACGGTTTCGCAAATCCGAGTTCTCAAAGATGAATATAGGCGCAACGACGGCTGGGCCGCGTGTGAAGATGCCCGAGATGCCCTTGGTGGAATCAAGACATCCTCTGTTGGCAATGAGTTGGAGTTAGTCCGAAAAAGCTGCTAGGCCACAGCGGCGACTGTAGCTCGGCTGTTCAGTACGAGGTTCATTGAAGATGTTTCAGCGACTCAGCTCCTTCACAGAGGACGAACTCCGTGACCGAAAGAACAGTTTGAATGTTGCGATGAGGTGGCGCAAGTACGAGAGATCACGCAAGTACGAGAGATCATGAAGCAAACGCCCCCCTGGAGCGCTGTCTACACTGGGATATTTTGCTCAACCTCCGGTAGGCATCGGACTGGTCCCGTGGTCCATGACTGTGTATGTCTTCATCTCGTTCACTATCGACCTCATCCCAGAATGTTTCTCGGATTCTTGAGCGATATATGCATGTCTTTAGGCAACAAAACACAACCATGGGAAGGCTTTGGTCGCCGTCAGACATCACGCAGAGGGCCAATTTCGTCATTTTGGTGGTTTGTATCGGTCGGTACACGACTCATCCTACACGGCACCATCAGATATGCAGGTCTCGTAGCAATATTGACGGCTGCCCTAGTTTGGTCAAGCCATGTGAATATATCGAACACGAATCCGAGGACCGAGGTGAATGTAAACGTTTGCTACCTCCACGTCCACTGCATCTCCAGACCCTGGCTGGTGTGAGTCCGAGGTTCAAAGGAGATAGTTGGCGGTGCCAGATAAGTTTGCGCCTGTCATGAATGATCAGAGATACGACTCTGGGGTAAAAACAGGCCGGAAATGGTAGATCCATCATCCAAAGCTAATTGCAGGCGGCTCTTTCCGGCGTCGAAGACCCCTATGGAATACCATTGTGCAGTATCGCTGCACCGGCCGCGTTGAAGTAGGCACAATGCCTTCGGATGCAATAGCGAGGCGCAAACTGGTCGGAATTAGGGAGATAGTACCAGAGGCTTATATCCTTCGCCAGTTGACTTTGCCCAACAAAGGACAGAGATGATCCTGATGGCCACCCTTGAAACAGTGTCATGTCCGTCGCCACAAGACAAAATGGAATCTTACACCCTCATGTACCACTGGTGTTGGGAGACAGCAGTGTTGGGTTTCGGGATGGTTGAGGGTCCGAAACAGCGTAGAACACCGCAATCTCGGTGAAAAGAGTTGAGGCGGCAAGGAACTGGGCATGAGATAGCCAGGATTCAAAGTCTCGTTATGCAGGAGACATGCGGCTCCGGTGTAGCTTGGCTAGCGGACCGGGGCGCCGGGGGCACACGCCTGGTAAAGTCGGAGCTCCGCCGTGGCGAACTTCTAGCCGAGTGTTTATTTGATTAGCCCCGGGAATGTGTGCTGCCTTGGGGTCTGCCCAGGATTGCCGGGAGCTGAGGTTGAGCCGGGCAAAATGCGGAACCAAGACGTGTGTATCGACGCCAGGGTCTTGACTGTCTGACAGTGACGGCGGGCCAATCTCGCAGAAGTCGAGAGGGGTCCTATTTTGAGCGGACGCCGCAAGGTAAATTAGGCATCGGCGAGATATCAGCTGGGAGCCCTAGACAAGGTCGAGCTGATAGAGATAGGCGAGCATGGGGATTGTTTAAGGGCGGCTGGTTTGAAGTTGGGTTGTTGGTGGAGGCTGCGGCTAAGTTGACGGCGAGTCTGAGCACATACCGGCTTGTCCACACGTGTGATGGCCCAATACAGATACGTGCTCGCATACGGATTATATGATGCTGACCCGCCTTAAACAGACGAGACGGTTGGTGGTGTCGTCAGCACTAGAGCCTCCCCGCCGGCCGTTGTATTCTAGATCAGAGAAGCTGGTGCGAAGCAATTGGCGCTTGTTTGGAATTTCGAGCTGTCAAGATCAGCCTCCCGTCAACAGCAAAAAATTGGGCCAGCGATGGGGAGTCCCGTCGGGCAGTCGGGCAGTTCGGGAATCGGGGACTTTTGCCGGGAGGGCTCGGTTTGACAGGTTCCTGGATGGATCACCTCTGGACCGCCTTCCAGAGTTTGAGAGAACCCATGGACCGACTCGGAGTTCTTATCGACTGCGAGCATGGCCCGAAGAAGAAGGAAGAGACAGGTTGGTCCTGATTCCAGTGATGCTCTTCCAGTGGAATGGGCAAGTTCATCTTTACATGGAAGGAACAGGCAAGGAAAGCGGAGGTAGTCCCTAGAACTAGGTAGTTCTAGTCCGTACTCCGTACTCCGTGCTCCGTGCGCCGAGCCTCCCGGTTGATATCTTCCATGATTCTTCACGTGTGTCTCACGTGGATGACTTGTGACTTCCCGTAATAAGCCCTTGTTGCCTTCCTTGTTAGTCTAGGTACTTACCAGGTAATTTACCTTGTTGGGTTGAGGAAGGTGCGGCTAATGAAGGCGCCACTGCACCGAAGCAAAAAGCAAAGACATTACCTTAGGTCTGAGGTACGGATACCGCCCGGGGATTCAAAGAATTACCTTATGGAAAGAACTGAACTTCTGATTTGACCTCACTTCCTGTCGTGGGACATGCAACCAACAATCTGACCTCCGCCATCTTCTGACGTCCATGGCTCATGCTTAAGGTAGTTTTTGTCACCCCAAACTCCAATGTCGGCTTCTTGTGCTTCTTGTCCAATACAGCGCCGTGCCTCTTGTACGGGCCTACTCTTGTGCTGCTGGCACCCAGCCCGCCTACTCGCCGCCGCCACCACGACACCTTCGCCCTTCCAGATGCAGATTCAATCCTGACCATTGTCCGATTTGAACCCCTTGACCTCAAATCATGGCCACCCAAAGGTCGACCGTCGACAGTTGCTCCCACCCTGGCTGAGGTACGGATTACAGACTGTCTAATCCGTACTGCCCCAGGATTGCCATGATCGTCGCATGAAAAAGTCGAATGCATCGATCCCAGAACAACTCTATCAGCATCGGCTGAAACAGGGACACCAAACCTCTACACCTCTCTGCACCTTCTAGGCCGCACATCCACAGGGTATCTTGCCGACCTGTCTCACCTTCATGTTGCATGCTTGCCATGTCAGGTCGTAATCCGAATAATCGATCTATCCAAAGATAGGTTTTCTCTTTCCGCAGTCGATCGGACTGTCTGTACGCGTTGGACAAGAATGAGCTATACCAAAGAGATTCCCACGCCTCTCGATCCCAGGCCAGCAAAAAGACCCCCAACACCGGGCCAGGTCTTCCCACATTGGACCGTACAGTACATACACTCTGGACAACCCTTCCTATGCTCCCAAAAACGACGTCCCATTCGGCCCTCGAGACAGGGCAAGAGTCAGTCTGAAACGTGGAGCAGCTTGGCCATGAGCCAATCGCACCTCGGTCTTTGCCAGACACAAGCTTTTGCCCACCTGCAAGCTGGCTGCATCGCTGTCGCTTGATGCTGGCAAACTGTCTTATCCGGCTCGTTGCCGGCCTCGACCCTGGACTCGGCGACGATATTCGCGGTGCCACCACAGCCTTGTTCTCGTTGGCAACGAATGCGCCCCAAGACATGCATATTGGTCCCGCTACACAGTGAAGCTCACTCCTTCTGGTGACATGTTTTATCAAATTGATTGTCGATGGATTCAGCCACATCCACCATATAAGGCATTTATCTCCTTTGGAAGAGCACTTCATATTCAGCTTGTCGTGTTTGCTAATGGTTGTGAGGCAGGCATCTCGTCTACCATCGTTTCAAGTGAGCGTGAGCAGCAGTTAGCTGTTTGTGAAGTGCGATTTTGTCAATGTTCAACGGGGCCGTGCCCCTCGACACGCGACACTTGACTGTCTACGGATACCAGCCCCTACTTGCCCAGCGTTTTGCTGCTACTACGGATCTGTCACCGTTCGCACTTTTGGGAGAAGCTTCAAGATAGCCCAGCTGGCCGGACTGAGGTGGGCGCTGGTACCTTCTCCTTAGCCGCACCGCCAGACCTTCCTCGGGGATGTTGTTTCTGAAGATGGAGGCGCCGACGAGAGCCAAATCCCACCGACGTCTCCACGGATAACGGTACGGATTACGGGTTGCAGACCCCCACAATCCCAAGCCCCTGCTTTCAAGGTTTCGGTCCGGGGTCAAGGTACCAGGTTCCATCCTGTGGCTGCATGAGCGGCCTGGACCCAAAAAGCCTAGCCTCGCCAACGGCTCCCTCCGTTTCTCATCCAGCAACGTCTCGCTCTCCTCATTCCGTTTGTGTTTTTGGGTGCGGTGCCTTTTGTGTCCACAAGACCACCAAAAGAATAAGAACCAGTTGAGTAGATGGAGGTACCTGCAACGCGGCCCTTGAAAGACTGGGCTGCGTCATCTATTATTGAAATTACCGTGCCTACTACACTTGGATTTTGAATCATTTGGTTATCCCCATCTTTCGTCTCTTCCTGCCCACACCCCCAGAAACCGCAGGGCTAAGTGGTCATTTTGCTCCGGAAACTCCCGTGAAGACGCGCAACGTGAAGACCATTCGTGGCCGTAGGGCGTCTTTCCTGGAGCCTCAATGTCCCCAACTGCCACGGTGAGGTGCCAATCCAGTTACATAGGAGACCCGGAGCCCTGTCTCCTCTCCCCAAGCCGTCAAACTCGTCCGTCCAAGTTTCACGCCCCAACTCTGGGTCTCAGCTCGCCGATCCTTGCAGGAGCTGCGCCTCCGTCCTCTTAAACTTCCCGCAGCATCGCCAATCAGCCCCCCTCAGGATTGGACAGCCTACAACTGAATGAATGCCTTGTTCAACGACACAGTGCACAAGTTTTACTTGGGACACTAAGCCCTGGGCCCGGACAGTCCCCTGTTGAGACCGTGGGCGTGGTTCAGACGAGCATCTGACGCCATGGGCTTGGACGGACCACTTCAGTCATTCTGCGCCAGGAGCCTTCTCCAAAACGGTCGGCATATGGCATGTACCTTGGTAGCCAAGACCAACGGTGACCAGCAGGGCGAGGGCACCACGGAAGGGGCTCGACTTCGACTCGCACCCACGGCCAGCCACACCAACGTCCACGACAAGGGATATGCTGTTACGTCTGCGGCCACTCGGGGATATCTGGGAACCGTGCCCACACCCACAAAGCCTAGTGTGGGGAAGTCTAAACGTTGACTATGACCTTCTTCCATGCACACAATGCGAGGTGGTCCTCGCTGGATGCTACGAGCAGAAACTCTGTATTCACCTCTATCCCTTGCCCTTTCGACCCTCGCCTGCCTTGCAGCGATTACGCTCCTGCCTACTCCTGGAGCTGACTACCAGTTGTCTTCCCATCTGAGCTCGCTATCCATGGCTCCCCGGCTGACCCCAGTTTGGCTGAGCAGATACTGTCTAGCCACGCTGGGATTCTAGGATGTCCCAAGTCTCTTCTACCCTGATATCTCCTATCCCACGCTATGATCCAAGTCCAGACGTATACTGTCTTCGGATGGTACCTCGATTCATGCACCACGAGCACAGCCCTACCCCCCCCAGCTCATCCATCCTTTCCTTTCTCTTCTGTATTATTCATCCTGTCTGTTGTTTATCCCTCGACTAGACCCTTTCATTTATCCAGGAGCAACGCCCAGACCCAACCTCCTGGCCTCGGACTCGACATCACACCTTGCTACCACAGCATCAAGGGAGAAGTTTGCTCAACGACCTCGCCTTACCCCTCCAAGCTGGACATATCGAGTTGATTCTCGATCTTCGCCTTGCTATCCTCATATGGTCATTCCTTTCCTCTGACTCTTGCTCTGAAGACGCCACCGGCTGGCCATCTGCTTCTCTTCCATCCTTACTAGGCTTTTTATCGCCCCCTACGAACCAGCGATCCCCGAGATAGCCCCCCATTTTGTTTATTCGGACGCACTGGGACTCGATGTCATTGGTGAAGCTTGTCTAAACAGGTGTTTCTCGAGCAGGCGGACGACGATTCCTATTCCTGGATCGTTGGTGTTTCGAATGCTTCCACCTATCCGTGGTACCGTCAGTGCAAACCTCAAACGTCGATCCCGTCGATGGGCTTGAAAATCACCGCTCGTATCCTGCCGGACTCTGTCAGCTCGCGAACCCACATAAGCCGGGGGTCTCAATCTTCCCAGTCGCCTAGGAGTTCCCTGAATGTTATCCTTAACTCGCCTCGACTCACCAAACTCTCAGCACGAGCGGCAACCGCTACTGAAGACCGCAAATTGCTTTTGGTCGACTTGGGCGTTGGGTCGATACAGGAAGGTGGAGAGTCGATTCAATAAAGAGCCCCGACGTTGAAGGAAAGCAACTGGCCCCCTATCGAAGAGGTTTTCTTGTGGGACAGGAGACGCGAGAAACGCCGGCTATTTGGAAACCGACTACCGTGGCCTCGAACTGTGGTGTGAGGTTCAAAGTGGATCGCGTGAAAGAAGGTCGAGTCAACTGAGACTCGCAAACCAACGCCCTACCGAGTCACCCAAGAGGAGGAGACACGCTGTCTCGCCATCCGGATGAGATTTGCTAGGCCACAGACCTAGATATCTCTAGAGCATTTGAGGAAGGAGGTGTTTATCGAACGATTTCCAGTCTTTGAGTTGGAAACGACTGGTGAACCACGCGGCATTCAGAAGAGCCCGTTATTTGGTTCCTGGAGGACAAAACACGGCCCTTTCCGTGGAAATTCTGGACCAGGGCGGACTACAAACGATCACCGAGGACAAATGAGCCGATAGCTGTCTTCAAAGGCCCAAGTTCAAAGCTCTGCCTGCCCCAAGAAGGTGGATCGGCCAATTTCCCTGGCTGCTGGCTCTGACCCGAAGGACCTGTGGCCCGGTTTTCATCTCGAGGTTCCTTCTCGCAAGCAGAGTGAGAGTGTCCATAATTGACTCGTTCATTTCGGATGCTCCAAGCCTGATCACTTGCCTCACAAAGAGAGATTGATTGCTCGCGATCGCATCATTCGGATTAGCCAGAACCAGACCCCCCTTATCGTGATCATCCCAATATTATGGACGTGACTTCACTATTGAACTCGTCCTCCGCGGCACTGCAGCGGAGAGACTCGGTCGACAGCTCAACCCCATCTGCCACGGGCGGTACCACGGCTGCCTCTACAGCCGTGCCCACCCCCTCACCTGAACGGACGCCTTCCAGACGAACGAGTGGATCGAGGTCACCAAATAGGAATCGAACTCCTTGGGATGCCGGTGGCTATTCTCTTCCTCTGTCACTAGACACAAAGTCTATGCACACACCGTCAACGGCCCGGCCAGTTTTCTACTGTGAATCACCGACGGACGGCCAGCCCACATCGTCCAGTCCCAAATCCCCAAAGCATAAGTTCTCGGACTCGAGGAGCAGTCTCTCATCCTATGCTTCCTCCAACAACTCGATCTCACATTCTCGCATATCCTCCCTGTCCACAGTCAGTGAATTTCAGCCTCTGACGAATCTGATAACCGAAATCACACTAAACGGCAGAATGTCGGCCGAAAAGCTCGACACTGGCGCATCATCCAGGCTTAGCCAGTCTGGTGTGGGAGCAGCATTTGGGGCTGTGGGTTCGCCTCGATCTCCGCCGTCCCCTATTCATTCCACATCTCCGGCTGACAAGAACGACACCTCGCCGCTTCCCATCCGTACACGGCAGCATAACTACTCCGGCTCGTATATCGAAAGCATCAGCCCGACCGACCCTGGGCCCTCTCACCGGCCAGGCTCGCCTTCGGATGCAGTTATTATTCGTCGCGGACAAGGAGGACTACCACTTACTGGGATGTAAGTGTTTGATTGTTTTGTTTATATCCCGTGCTGCTTTGTGACTACATGTGTACCCTTTTGCGTTCCAGAATCTCGAGGGTTCCTTGAGCAAGCTGCTGGTTCTTTGGTTTTCTTGTCCTCCTTCCCTGTGTAGCTGCACCGGCTTGTCTTTCCTCGCTGTTCAAAGTTGTCGGGTGGCTCAGGGGCTCGCACGGATCCTGCTGTCGAAGAGTTAGCTTCAGGGTTCTTTGTTGCGAGCATCTTATACTGCCAGCGACTTGGATGGCGACAATGAAGCTTTGTAACTCCATTCCTACCGCCTCCATTTCCAATTCAAGGACGCGTCGTCACCGCGTGGGGTTCTCGGGGCTCTACAGTGCCGAGCTCTCGGCTTCAAGATGCTTCCTGTTGGCTCTGGCTCTGGCGATGACACCCTTTCGGCATCCCTCCGTCCCAGTCCCTCGTTATCCCAAGGTGTCCAAGGTGTTTTGCAGGCAACCCCTCCCCCTCTCCCCTATCCGCTCAACCCCTCTCCCTTCTCGTCGTCCCAACTTCACGGGTGGCAGCTGTCAACCAGCGGTTGGCCCAGGACGGTGCGTCGGTGGGCCCCCGTGGGCCCCTTTTCCGCCTCCCATTCGATCTGCTTGGGCCGTGCGGACACCTTGACGGGATGCCTGCCTCGAGGCAGTCTTTTCGGAGCGGCTTCCACAAATCCCACAACCCAAACATCCAACAACCTCATCACCTTGCTTTACTTCGCGCTCTCAGCACAGGCACGTCCAATGAACTAGCTTTTGCAAGATCATCGGCTGTCAACCTCGCAAGAGCTTTGGAAATTCCATTCACAGGTAAATCGGTGGTGCTTTTCCTGCACCGATACCAATTCACTGCCCTGCTTTCCCCTTTGGCGGAGTCGCTGAAACCTCATCCTCAACTTCACCCCCCCGGGCCTTTGGGAGTCGTCAAAACCACAGCACCAGTCTCAACTTTCACTTTTGTGAAAGCCAGTGACTTTCATCTGCCTCCGTCTCTTCTGATCTCGGTCTTTCGCACACTGCAAACCAGAGCGAGATCAGGTTGCGCAAGTGGGGGATTTTACCATTCACCATCCTCCCGTCTCTTGGGTCTCCGTCGATTCACCCTCGAATCTGTAGACCACAATCCACAATCGTGCTAGGCACCACGGTCGCGAGCATTTTATCTTCCTTCACACGCGAGCTCTAGGTATACGCCTCCTAGAGCCTTTGCATTCGGTCGCTTTCTTGATTTGCTTCCCAGCACCAAGCGTTGTTGAGAGTCGCATCCTTTTACCCGTCTCATTCTGTTCGTTCAGCAACGTCCGATGTCAAATCTTGTCTGAAGGTCAATTAGCTAACGGAAACCAAAAGTCAATCTCATTCTCATACAGATCTTTCTCACGGGACTTCGTCACTGTCACCGGACAACCTGCTGTCAAGGGCCCACAAGCGCGCCGTCTCTGCGCCTAATTTTCCAGCTTTGACGATCGATCGCTTCGCGACATCTGTCCATATGGGTCGATCCAAGCGCGCAGCTCGCGCAGCTCCCTCTGGCGACCAGAGCCCAGATGATCCAGATTCCCACGACGACAATGAAATTGCCAATGCTGTGGTGACTTCAGGCGATGACAGTCTTGACATTGTATCTGAGGAAATCGGGAACGGCCACAATGACGAGGAAGACACCAAGCAGCTTGAGGAGTTTATGCATCGCGACATGACCGATATTTCGAGCTTGGTTCCTGGCTGCATGTATATCGACAACTGCAACACCGCGTCAACACTCCGGAAGGCTATCTCCCACATTTTCGGACGCAATAAACTCTGCACTCGCATTATTCCTCCAAACATTTGGGTGCATATTTGCCGAAAACACTATCAGCGAGCCCGCTACCGTAACACGACAAATTGGGCTCTGACGCAGTGCCATTTGATCGAGAGTCAGGTTCGCCGTATCGAGGCTTGGAGCAACCAGAACCGAAGGGATGGCGGAGCCGATTTCGTCCGTGACTGGAGCTTTACTCGCCGCAAGCGAGAGCAAGAGCGTATCAACAGTGCAAAGCGTAAGCGTTACGACATGGACGAGAATGATGGAGGCGGAGCGGATGATGAAGAAGAGAATGCTCGAGCGCAGGGCCGTGCTCTCCCCGACTGGCTCGTTGCCAAACTCGCAACAGGTTATACGTCAGACCAGATTATCGACATCGTGAGGGAGATAAAGGTCGAAATCGACGAGGGCAATCTCTTCTCACTCCCGGACATTGAATTCCTCCCTAACTTGATCAAGCACGACAAATCAAAGGGAAACCCCAACACCAAACGCAAGATTGCCCACGCGCGCTCACAGTCTATGGCTTCTGGTCTTCGCAACCAGGAGAACGACTCATATCCCACGACTCGTCGTGTCAGCCAGCCGAACACCAATGCCTATTGGAGCCGGGACGACGGACGGGTTGCTGCTCCCGCCGAGAAGCGTCAGCGTGTTGTCGATTCTGCATCAAACGATTACCTCGGGCTCCCGATTACTCGCCGTGCTTTGCCGGGCGTGTCATCGCGCAATACGGACGTCCCACCGCGCAGCGCCAATCGAGTTGTCCCTAGATTGGACTCTCGCAGCAGCACGGTCGCACGACTAGACGATGGTCGCGCTGTCTTTTCCGGTTATCAGCACACCGCTGAGAACACCAAGATGCAGCAGGACCGCTATCGCACCGCTGGCCTTGACTCGTTTGGAACTGGGTCTTCCAGGTCATCTGGACCGTCTGGACTTGCTGGATCATCTGGACCCCTGCCGGCGCCTGTTGCCCACATGGGAGGAATGGCTTCTGACCGTTCTTCGAATTACAACCCACCAGCCTTTCGCCAGTCGCACCAGCGCTCGTACTCTGAGGTAGGCTTCAGTCACCAGAATACGGGTTATTCTACGCATGCCGACTCATACCAACAGAACAATTCTCTGGGCCCTGCTGGATATGTTTCTCGCGACACCACTCGCGACAATGGCTATGCTCCCTTGAGCGTTCGCCATGGGGATAACAACGGCGGGTTCAACCCGAATTACAACTCCAATTTCTCCTTCCCCCAGTACCAGTCTGCGTACACTCATCAGGCTGCTTATACCGCTGATACTTCCAACTATCGTCAGCAAACACAAGGCATGAGTGGTGGCTCGTATCCCGGCGGCGCTGCTAAGCACATGCGCCACCAGAGTACTCCCGTGGTCCCTCGTCACACCCAGGGCATGACATCGTCGGCCACGGATCTGTCGGCCTTTTCGATCTCTCAGCCGGGTAGTTATAGTAGCTACGTGCGCGGCACCGCCGCTACCTATCAGCCGTTGTCGACCAGCGCTCAGACGGGCTACCTATCGAACACCAACTCTATAGCGTCATACACTCCGGCCGTCACCAACGCATTGTCGAGCATGCCCCGCGTAGAGGAGCTGCCTGATAATAGCGACGCTTCGTCGTCTCCGAATGGCGACACCGCTACCGGCCCCTACGGTGCCAATGGTAGCTTGACCAGCAATGGTCACATCTAAGCTGCCTCGAGAGTAGTGTGGTCGCTTTGGTCGACGATGGCCTCAGGTACCCCCTTTTACTTTCTCGGTTGTCACTACGACGACAACTCCGGTTCTTCAATTCATCATTCGAAGAGCCAACGGAGATAGAGAGTACCTTGAAAGGATGAAGGGGCTTATTATCGACGACAAGCGATCATTGCATTTTACAGCTGCTTTATGTTTCGGTTCAGCAGCTCCTGTCTTCTGCTTTTTTTGCACTTTTCCTTTTCTTTTCCGATTGCGCTCGCTCCCGTCATCGGCAACTCTGAATATGACTTAAGATGGCTTTTCGCTCTGCTCATTGGGGCACGTCTACGGTTGCGATTTCAGTCATTATTATTATTGCATTATCTCCTTCGGTCACATCGATTCCACGCACCATGCAATTCGAGATAAGAGACGGACGGGATGGAGCGCTTTATGTTTCACTGGGCTGCAAAGTCGGCCGATATCGCTAGGCCCAGTTGATCTTTTATTGTCATGATTATTTATCACACTGGCAACGACGACAACAATGAGGAGGGGAGGCCCTACCATCCACCTAACATGGCTTAGGCACTTATATAGGTAGGCCTGAACCGACTCTTACAGGCATGTTCCAGTCTCTTAATCGAGACAGACATGAGACAAGGACAACAACACGGCAGAACAAAGGCCAACTTGGTAGGCGCTTTGGATGATGGCTGAGGTTGGTTGGTTAGCCTTGCATTTACTATGGACAATGGGCAACAATACACGCAAAAACGGGCGTATGACAACTAACAGGAAAGAGGGGGTGGAGTTTGGCGAATGATTGGGTTAGCACTTTTGTTTTAAAAACGCCTTGCCTTCCCCCTTTTCGGTATTTTATTTCAGTTTGTCGGTTTTTTGGCTTTAAACCGGCGCAGAGTTTCTCTCTTCTTTTCTTCTTGTTCCTCTTTTACAAGAGAAATATTATATGGAGACTCCTCCGAGTAGGGAGGGGTTTTTATCATTGTTCATGTTTTCTTTTTTTTTTTTTTTTTTCGCTGGTGCTTTATTGGTTGCTTTGTTTTTCAGTTTTGCTTTGGTGATGGTGATTTCTGGGCGGCTTGTCTGTCGTTCTCTTACTATCGCTATTGCTGTTGGCAATAATGTATGATGATGTGATCATGGCGTTGATGGGTTGACGAAAGTTTCTCACAAAAAGCGGTCTGAAAAGACGGACAACAATCGCTTGGCTGTGTTGATTGGTTGGCAGCGATGCTTTCTTTTTTCCTCTTCTGTCATTGTGCTTTTTATAGACAACTTTCGTTGATGATACCTTGTCGTCCTTTTTGCTTTTCGATATCGTTGTGTATGTGTTTGTATAGAGACAACTTTCGTTGATGATACCTAACCCCCCATTTGGTTTTTATTACTACATGTATGTACCATGTCTTTTGTATTTTTATAGTTCGGATGGAAGGATATCTGATTATGGGATTCGGGAGAGGAGGAAAAATTCCCACGTTTTCCATCAGGAAGATAGAACAAGACTCGGGAGAAATTATAGAGTTGATTTTTTCTTTTTATGAAGGAGACTTGTATTTATAAGATATACTTCCTTCAGGCCTATGAGATGAGGTCTACCGTACCTACCTTCGTGTTTACCTACCTTCCTGTTCTCAGGACAGGAGACAATCGATGTGTTAAGAGTTAGCGAGTTATATTCTGGTGATGTGGGATTATTAGCAGTAGCTTGAACTTATGACATCTTATCCGCTTTATTTATTATTGCTGGGTATTACCTTGAGTAGACCTATCTTAACCGCTTGTAGTGCGTGGTGGTTGCGTCTATGGAAGAGGTGTACTTGTATCGACAGAAAGTCCATGCTGGTTGGTGACTGAACGGACTGAATCATACCTACATGGAGGACGGCAGGTACAGCCCGATAACGTATCCACAGATACTTAGCGGCCTTGTATAATTGAGCACCTTGATGACAGCAACACTGGCAACAAAGTGGCACGAGGTACATGTCTCTTCTGCATAAACTCCAGTCACTCCACTCATTCACCCCATGTACCGTAAGGCAAGAAAGCAACTCGCTTCGGATGTCAGCTCCTTAGCTTTCCTGTCTGTCACATCCAGCACATCAGACATACATAACCGTACATTATCTTCTGATGTCATCCATCCCTACCATGCCGCCCAGACGGAGAATATCATTTCTCTTTGAGACAGAGAACAACCGTGTGCAGTGATCAGACCTACTGCAGGTCTCTAGAACAAACTCTGTTCAAGTAGCCACATACATGCAAACTTGACGATGAGACGAGACTGGCGTGTAATGATGACGAAATGCAATACTTGAACCAGGAACCTCTCTTCTTGTATGAATAGATGGGATATAGGTTAGCCATCTGCTTCAGATGGGACCCCGTATAGGAGACTAGCTATTCGTGTGGAGCCCTTTGTCAGCGCCACCAACGTCCGATAGTGGCGGTCGGTCAACTGAAGCTCCAGAACCCCATCTGCGCGTCATCATCATCAGGCCTTTCCGAAGGACCCTACGTCCGCGTCTGATCTGACTGCTTGCTCCACAACTCCGAGGAGCCCGACCTGAGTCGGGGGCCCTTTCCGCAAACATACAGCACGGTGAAACCCAAACGATGTTGAAGTCCTCGATCGGAGAGATGGGATATCAGGGATCAACATGACCATGGGGGTGGCCAAAATGGTCTGATGCGGAGAGAACAGATGGCAGCTTGTCCGAAGGTAGGGACGAGGGAGTAGAAGCTCTGCGTCTGTACTTGCAGCACTGGGATCGGATATCGAGACAAGACGACGGCTTCTACTCCATACCCACCTCTCCACACCCCGCTTCATCAAGCAGAGTGATCGGGGAAAAGCTCCATTTGTACAGCTAGGAGGACGATGGATCATTAGAATCCTTGAACTGTTTGCCATCGACGCCTCCGCTCTGCTAGTCATTATCATGGGCTCGAGTGTGAGATCCAGCGGGTTCTGAGCAGGGGATCCACGTGCAGGTAGGACAGAAACAAGAAAAGAAGTCTCAAAGTCATGATACATGAGATTGACATCCGGCACGCCACCACTTGGTGGTACCTCCGTTTTGCCCGGAACAGGGACAAATTAAACGGCGAGGTACATCTGGGAACTTATAGCGACCTGCTCGAGGGGATTCTTGCCGTGACGGGCCGTGGCTTGCTTAGGCATCATTTTAAGGAAGGGCGATGAAGGTGTGCTGCTATTCCTCCGGGGAGGGTCCTCGAATCACGAATCGTCCGAGTTCTCGGACTCACGAGCACTACAAGAAAAAAGGATTAGTAGTATCCGGGACTCATCGGGGGAGGGGCTTCACGGGACCGAAAAGAAGGTTGGACGGATTCCTTTTGGCTCGGCTTGGACAAAGCTACTCGACGCCACACTGAAGAATAATTATGCCATTCAAGGAAGTAAAGCGAATGTGTCGCACTTCGTCTTAACTCTCAGTGGTGGTGGAAGGAGGAAAGGATGCGGTATGGATGCGGCGCTGTCGTGCCGTCGAGGTCTTGGCTGGGGTACCACAAGCAAACACACATCAGCTGAGCGTCAACGAGGTCATTCAGTGTATCGCCAGATTAGGGTATGTGCTTGATTGGGACGAATTGGAGGATGGTGATAACGCAAATCCGTCCGGGTTGTCCGCCAAGCGTCGGTGGCAGTCTTTGAGACATTCGGTTGATGATCTCGGAATGCCGCCATGCGGATTGTTATGGAACCACGCCACTGCTATGGGTTCATGTCTTGGAGATCTCCCGCTGTCGCTAGACGAGGATCGCATGAATATGAGCTATACATAATAATTATGAGGTGGTAGGATTGTGGCTTGCAGGAGGCTATCTCGATGTCAGCTGTGTCGTAGATGATAGAGCTGAGGACTGATTGTCAATGGGGGGAAGTCGACAGGAATACAAAGCAACTGCCGAAGACTTCTGGAATCAAACAGAAATGGGGAAATCAGTCTGTTCCAAGAGAAGGAGCAGTTGGGATTATCACAGGCGGTCGATGCGCCGATATCCCGATATCCAGGTGCAAGAGGAAGGCGCAATGACCCTCCTGGTGTCGCAGCTTCCTTGAGAAACGAAACTTGGGGTCAAACAGTCAAACAGCAGGAGCATCGCCGACGGGACGGCACAGGAAAGGCCCACTTTCCAACCACGAATTCTCAACTTCCTAACGAAATTATTTCAGGCCCGATCCATTATTGATTCCGATCGGCCATTCAGATTGGCACCTTACTATAATGCGGTTGGTCAGTAGGCTACCGCCTTTCTCTCCGATGTTGTCGTTGATTCGGAGCTGGCTTGGCACGACGCAAAGCGGTTGACGGCGGTCAATAGCGGGCCCCGGGGTAGCACGTTTCACGGTTTCAGAGCCGCGCCCCGAGAACCAGGGACGGGACTGCAACCCAGGGGCCGCAACGCAACCCCCCCCCCTCCCCGCCACCCCTTCGGCATCGCTCTCTCCACCTTGAAACAAACATTGGATGAAAAAACTCACCTTATCCCCAAGCTGAAAAGGTGTTGGCGTTTTCTCATGTGGCATCAGAGCGTCCCATCTTCACACCCTTTTTAGCGCTGGCTGGTCTCCAACCGCTTCGGCAACTGAAGCATCCGGGTCTAGACCTCGTATTGAACAGTGTTATCACCGCATGCCGTCATCCATTAACCATCTCGACCACGCCGCTATCCCCATACTCCCGATACGCAGAGGACGATCGGTTTCTTCTAACCGCTGAGAACACCTAGATCAGCAAGATAATATTCTAACATCTGGACTGGACAACACCAAAACAACTGAATTGAAAAGGACGGCGGCGGTTGGTCATACTGTACATCTAGCCAACATCTCGCACTTCGGTTTTCATCTCGTGAGCTTTATAAGGTCAGCTCAAGTACTACATCCGTTCCAAAACCCACCTTCGATCCGGCACCATGGTGTCGTCGATATTCGTCGCCGGGGCCGCCCTCGTTGTCTGGTTCATCTACAGCGTCTTTTCCGGCTATCGACGGAACATTCTCAAAGCTCGCAAGACGGACATCCAGTATCTTATCGTCCGTATGTACAAGAAAGCTTGTTTTCTGCTGTGCTACATAACAATCTTACACAAATGGTCATCTGGCTTACCGACTCCCTGGCAGCGGCTCACCCCTTTAATCCGCTATGGCAAATTACGTACAAGCTCTGGGTTCCTCTGATCAAATTGCTACCCAAGTCGTGCTGGGAGGACTGGATGTTGTAAGCGTTTTACGGTCTTGATTCTGCCGTGGTTATGAACTGGCTTTTAACTGGACTATTCTAGCATTATGATCCCAAATTGGGAATATGACACTCGCCAGCAGCACTTTGAACGCCTTGGGACTGAGTCTTTCATCATCCTTTCTCCCTGGGACATGAGTTTGTTTACAAACAGCGCCGAGCTCATTCATCAGATAACATGTCGACGCGAGGCTTTCATCAAGGATACGGCCAGGTACGGGGTCTTGAACCTGTTCGGTTTGAACATTCTCACCACCGACGGTGCCGTGTGGCGGATGCATCGCAAGACAACCAGCGCGAGCTTCAACGAAAAGAACGCAGCACACACGTTTGCCGAGGCGATCAACCAGACCAATGGCCTGATGTCCATTTATTTCGGCTCAGAAGGACAGACTCGCAGCACAAAGACCATCACCACTCTCGAAAAAGACGTCATGACCTGGGCATTGAATATCATTGGTTATGTGGGCTTTGGTCTCCGCTTGCTCTGGCCAGGCCAGAAGCCAGCAAAAGACGCCGACCCAAAAACGGTCAAGTATGGAAGTGTAGACCCACCCCCAGGCTTCACGATGAGTTTCGGGCAGTCGTTGGGCATAGTTTTGGAGCGTATTATTGCTCTTCTGGTCATCCCATGGCCCATTTTGCGTAAGCTTCTCAATCTCGAAGTCTTTGAACTTGGGACTAACGCCGACAGGAATCCTCCCGTTTCACTTTGCCAAGGAGGTATGGGCGGCAAAAGAGGATTACGTCAAGTACATGGAGGAGTTTTTGAGACTCAAGATAGATGACGCGAAGCAAGGGAACAAGGAGAAGGAAGGCATGGACATCATGGGGCAGCTCGCTCGGTCGAGCTACGCCGTAGATGCCAGCAAGAAGGACGGTGGCAAACTGAAGGACAGCGAGATCATTGGCAACGCTTTCATTATGAGCGTGGCCGGGCACGAGACAACAGCTAACACGGTGCACTTCACCCTTGTCTACCTCGCCATGAACCCGGCGGCGCAACGCAGACTTCAGCAGGATATCGACGGGCTGTTCAAGGGCGCCGAACCGGCCACGTGGGACTACGACAAGGTGGTAAATCCGATGCTGGCAAGCTACATTGGCGCCTGCATCAACGAGACGTTGCGGTTGATACCGCCGGTCACGCAGATGCCCAAGATGGTCTCGCCGGACTCGGATCAGGTGGTCACTATCGACGGAAACAAGCATGTCCTTCCTGCGGGGATGAGCATCACTCTCGTTAGCCTGTGCGTGCAACGGAACCCGCACTGGTGGCCGACGAAAACGAGCGTGCGGACGGGCGCGTCGACCGATCTCGACGATTACCTCCCGGAGCGCTGGTACCGGGCCACGAAGACGGAGGAGTCCGGGGAAGAGCTGGACCAAGAGGAAGAGACCGAAGAGGGCGGCGACGAGGGCGGGTACCAGGGGTCGAACACGAGTGCGGCCATGTACCGGCCCGTGAGAGGCAGCTTCATCCCGTTCAGCGACGGTCCGAGGTCGTGTCTGGGGAGGCGGATCGCGATGGTGGAGATGATTGCGGCGCTGGCGGTGATATTTCAAAAGTTCAGCATCGAACTGGCCGTGGATGAGTGGGCGACAGACGAAGAGGTGGAAAAGATGAGCGCGGAGGAGAAGAGGACGGTGTACACAAAGGCGCAAAGGAAGGCTACGGAAACGCTCGACAAGGCTACTACGATATTGACGCTGAAGCTCAATGATGGGATATATGTGCCCGTCAGGTTGGTTCGGAGGGGTAACGAACGGTTCGTGATGGATCAGGAGTTGTTTTGAAGGTTTGAGCGTGTTTCTGGTTTTCATGATTCACTACTATAGCTCATTATTTAAGTTTAACCAACTGTTCATCTCATCATTTACTGAGATGGACGTGTGAAATGAGAGCTCTCTCACTCATCAACCACCAGACCAATCTCGATTGCGGGATGAATTCTGACCTGGCGACTCCCAAACTCCCCCAGCCACCCCAATTTTTGGAGCAGGAGCCCAGGATCAGCCTTCTTGTTCCCCCAGCCACCTGACCAGCTTCCAAGGTACCCGGCTACTTTCTCCCCGCTGGTGCTTGCTGGACACCTCAGCGCGCGCATTAAAAACATAAACAACGCACAACACGCACAGAGCACCACCGCCCACCGCCTCAACCTAACCCCTTCTTCCACTTACCTACTTTCCAACATCAGGTGGACTCCATCGCATAGCGCCATCGCGAGTACACATCAACAATCGTCACGATAATTTTGGTTTCTTGATTAGACGGACTGTTTTGTTGCATTGCAAATCGAATCGTTCTTCGCGATTATCTATATCGATTCCCAACACCTCAACAAAAAGCAACAATGTCGGGCGCAAACAGTTGGCTGGCGCGGCAGCGCAAATCGGACCTTGTCGACCTGGCTGATCAGGTTGGGCTTAAGGAGTGAGTTTGTTTTGTTTACTTTGCGCGCAAACTGTATTTGAAATTCTTTTCTTTGTGTGCTTGCTTGGCTTTGTCGCGACGACGCGCGCCTTTTTGTCCCCTCTCCCGCTGTGTACCTTGGTTGGGCGCGCGCGCGATCGCAAACCACCGCGATGCGAAACGCCGCGCGGATAACAACTTGAACCCTCACAAACAGACGGAAAGACGCACAGAGATTAACCGTATTTCCGAATATTATAGTTACGAATCCCTCCGCAAAAGCGACCTCGAGTTGCAGCTCGACGAGTTCCTGGCCGATAATGCGTCGCAGTTCCAGTCGGACCCCAAGTTCGCGTCCTACTACACCAGCCGTGCGCGGACCGCCGGCTCGCCGGTCAAGAAGGACCCCGAGCTCAAGGTGGTGCGGAGGAGGGCGACCAAGGCGGCCGAGGAGATTGTTGCCTCTCCCGAGTAAGTTTTCTGCTTCTCACGATCACCTGGTGTTGGCGTGAGTGTGTTGTGTGGAAAAGTCAACAAGGACGACGCGATGGGGCGGGCGGGCGCCAAGCAAATCCCATCCAGCAAACAGTAAACTAACAAGATGACTTGCTTGTTAGCGACGACGATGACTCGTCCCCCTCAACTGCCGTCGCGTCCGCGACCAACGCGCTAATCCAGACCCCCGGGCGCGCGCTCAGTCTGGCCTCGCGCATCCCGCTGCCCCCCACGCCGGCCGACATCGCGCAAGCGGTCGATCGGCGCACCCTCGCCGTGCGCGAGCGCGTGACCTCGCTCTACGAAGAGTCCGGCATCACTGAGCGCACCCAAGCCACGCGCGAGTCCTTGTCGACTGTTACCTCGGTCCTCTTCGCCATCGCCGCCTTTGAGCTCTACTATCTTCGCCCCGAGCTGCTGCCCAACCGCTACGCGTTCACCGTCCCGGCCATCAAAGCTCTCGGAACGAACGACTACCCGGTTTTTATTCCCGACATGTTCAACCTCCTGACCTCGTCGTTCTGGAGCCCCGCGCTCACGTGGGCGTTTACGTCCATCGTCCTGCCGTCGCTGTTTGGGTACTTCTTTAACCTGTCTGCCGGGAACGCGGGCACCCATGGCGGGAGGGGACGGCCGAGGAGCGGGTATACCGAGTATACCGTTGATCCGTTGACGTTTAGCATCGTCAAGGGGTTGATTACCTATGTGGTGTACGCGCAGGGCGCGACGTTGGGCGGGTGGATTGATCCGGATGCTGTTAGCAGGATCAATCTGGCGCTGTATAGTGGCTGGAAGGGGGTGTTGGTCGGCTCCGGGGTTGCGGGGTTGGCGGCGATTTATGATGCTGCTTTGAAGAAGTAGGTTCAGGGTTTCGATTTGAAGAACTGACCATGCGGGTTTGGAAGGGGGAGAAGTGCAGAGATTTCTATTTTTCCCTCCCTGTTTACCACCTACTCCTTTTTTCGGCCCCTTTTTGCGAAGAGAGAAAAAGAAGACACCGGCCGGGAGCTTTCATGGTTCTCTTTTCCGTTTCTTCCAGTTTTTTTTCCGGGAATCAATCAAGGCGTTATAAAGGAGTTAGGTCGGCGTTAAGGGGTTCTTTTTCTTTTGCTTCTGATTCTTTCGTTTGATACCTGGTTATTTTTGAGATGGCGAATGGTTGAAGGTTTCGATTTGAGAGAGCGAGGTGGTTGGGTCGGGATATTTTGTGTATATGGATTGGATTGGATTGAAAGATGGGAATTCACGGGTTTCAGTATTTCTCCCAATGGTCAATCTAGGGGTTTGCTTGGTTGGTAGGTGGTGGGGAGTTTCCCCTGCCTTGGGCTTGATTTGTTTGTTATTTTGGTTTGCTTTGGTCTGCTTTTTTATCCCCTATTGGCTTTAGCTAGCCAGCTACCTTACCTAGTTAGCTCAGTTAGGCCGGCATGGCGAATTTGTTGTTTTTGCCGTCTTTGTCGAATATTGAGCTTTACTATTGTATCCCGAATGTGGGTTATTCTCGGATTATGTATCTGATTAAGCGTGCCGAAAGAGGGGACTGATAGCAGCCCCTTTAGGTCCGAATCTGGGTAATTTAGGTCGGTTTCTTTGCCAACAGTATACATCCAACTGTACCCTCTGTACGGATTAAGTCTCCCGTCATCAAGGACAGCGAAATAAGAGCTCTCTTTCAGTATCATCTTACCTTCCTGTTTGATGTTGGTCGAGCTGTACTATGGTAGTTCGACTGCTCGGCGCTTGCTTCCAAGTACTTTCTTATCAAGGAAAAGAAGAGGGGTTTTGGTGGCGGCAGGGTTGTTCCACCCACCTGGCCGGGTCCAACTACCCCGTACCGTTCACTTACATGTACCTAGCCCGGACCTACCCGACCTCAACTCATCATATACTACAAGTGACAGCCGCTTACCGGTTGTGAGATAAACACAAAATCTCACATTCTCTCATAATATTTGCTCTACGCAAAGGCTCTTTCTTATACCGGTCCCTCATCATCAAGATATAAACCAGCAAAGGATCCGATAGAAAAGGAAGAACAATATGTCTCCTTCAGACACCACCACCACCACCATCACCACCGAGACCGGCGGCGGCGGACTTACCCCCTCCCAGCTGGCCTCCTTCCACCACGACGGCTACCTCATCATCCCCGACGCCCTTCCGCCGTCAACCGTCTCCACCCTGCTGTCGGAAACCCACAGTCTGCTCGAGAACTTCTCCATCGCCGACCACCCGATGACCAAGTTCTCCACGGGCGGCGACGACGGCCAGGACCACGTCGGGGACACCTACTTCCTCGAGTCGGGCGACAAGATCCGCTTCTTTTTTGAGGAAGACGCCTTCGACACCGCCGGCAACCTGACCAAACCAAAACACCGCGCCATCAACAAGATCGGCCACTACCTCCACGGCCTCAGCCCGCCGTTCGCTTCACTCCTTTCTGACGACCAGAAGATGAAGGTCCGGCCGGCAGAGGTCTCCAAAGCTCTCGGCTTCGTCGACCCGCGCTGCCTGCAGAGCATGGTGATCTGTAAGCAGCCCGAGATAGGCGGCGCGGTGCCGCCTCACCAGGACAGCACGTTCCTGTACACTGATCCGCCGAGCGCCGTCGGCTTCTGGTACGCGCTCGAGGACGCAACTCTTGAGAACGGATGTCTCAGTTTTCTTCCGGGTTCGCACAGCTGGGCGCCTATCGAGAAGAGGTTGGTCAGGAAGGCGGGCGTGAGCGGCGGGACGGTGATGGTCGATAATGATGGCCCGAGGTTTCCGCCAGGCGAGGAGTACGGCGAGGATAAGAAGCCTTCTGCTGACGATGGGGAGTATGTGGCTGGGGAGGTCAAGGCCGGTTCGCTGGTCCTGATTCATGGGAATTTGTTGCACAAGAGCGAGAAGAACCTGAGCCAGAAGGGGAGGATTATTTATACTTTTCATGTTATTGAGGGCGGCGATGGGAGGATCTATGATGAGAGGAACTGGTTGCAGCCCCCTGAGGAGGGGTTTACGCGGTTATATACTTAATATAGAGCCGTAAATATGTAGGTAGGGAGGCAGAGAGCTTATATAAGGATTATTATTGACGATGAGCTTTCCGAAGAGGCGATATCCTCGGATTGTAGATGCCCCAATATTTTTGGCCGGTGCATATGACTCCTCTTTGTCCCGACGAACATTACATTTTCTTACTTTAAAGGAGCTCTGGCAGGATGTTACCTGGAGATTCACCAACTTTGCTGTGTTGTCGTCGATGAAGAGGAAGTATCTGGGCAAGTTTCACAGTCAGTAGGCCGCCTTGTTCTGACATTGAAACATTCATCGTTCTATGGTGACTATCTCTCGTCTCGAAAAAGGCGCAAATGTATTTCCACCATACTCTCCTTACCTTATATTAGAGTGAACAAATCAACCACACTTGTCACCTTGTCTCGCAGCTACATTACCTCTCTCCCTCAGTTATTCACAGAGAGCCATGGCACTTAACCTGCCGTCTAAGTAGATATGAAACATGTTTATTCAGAAAATCCGGCACCAATAGATGCTTCATTAGTCAAATATCAGGGAGATATCATGACAATACAAAGAGTACATACAGCAAAACAAGACACTATCATACCGAGGCTATGAAGAGTAAAAGCTATCCTGGGAACCAACACTATGTAACGAAAACTACAGATATATAACTGGTTAGGTATGTATACCTCTGCCAGGATTTAGGACCTTAGTAGGTACTTCACCAAGTCCTGGCCTGGACAAGAAAATACCTTTCACATCTTAATACAAACCCAAAGTTCCAGTTTTCTAGCTGTATACGAAAAATTTAAAACTTATCACTGTGACGAGCCAGTGCAATGACCCAAACCATTACACCAAAACCCCCTCAATCGCAAAAGGATGCCAGAATAACAAAGGTGCTAATCTTCGGGATTCTAACGGGTTATATACAGTTGACGGTCGCAATCAATTCAATCAAGGCTCAATCGCACCGATCGTCACACGTATACGCCATTCTATGGTAAATAGTAGCTATCGAGTACTTTACAAGGGTTTATTCAGCTCGTGACTTTTCAAGGCACACCTAGTGACCATGGAAATACTTATTTGCCTAGCAAACTATCCTTGGAAAGACCGTTTGAAGCCCTAGTACCCCGATCACAAAATATATCACAATAATGAATCTTACAGAGTTTTATAAGTTACCCGATGGCTACTATTTACCGTAGAATAGTGTAGTCATCCTATAATGAACCCATCCCTACTAAATTCCCAACAGAACTCATCACTTATTTTCGGGGCACGAGTAGCTCATCGGCGCCGTTTTCAAGCAATAGTTGCGCGATAGTCTTATTCCAGGCATGGGATAGCGGTGTCCGGCCATCCTCATCATTAACGTCGACGGCAGCGCCGTTTTCAAGCAGTAGTCGCGCGACAGCCTCATTCCAACATGGGATAGCGGTGGTCGGCCTCTATAATCCACAGAGTTAACTGCGGCGCCCTTTTCAAGCAAATAGCCGTACGACGGCCTCAGGCCCTTTCTCGACAGCGAGGGAGATAGTGGCGTCCGGCCATAATTATTCTTAACGTCGAGGGCGGCATCGTTTTTAAGCAATAGCCGCGCGGCAGCCTCATGCCCTCTCAAAGCAGCTTGCGATAGCGGCGTCATACCCTCTAAATTCGTAACGTCGATGGCAGCGCCGTTTTCAAGCAATAGCCGCGCAATAACCTTATATCCGCTGGCGGCAGCGAGCCATAGCGGTTTCGGGTCAAAGTTACCTTTAGCATCAAAGGCAGCGCCGTTTTTGAGCAGTAGCTGTACAACGGCCGCCCCTTGTCCTTTCTCGATAGCGAGCAATAGCGGTTCGGCAGCGGCAGCACCGTTTTTGAGCAGCAACCGTACAATCGCTTCATGACCATTGTCAGTGGAGAGAGTCGCCATTTTCACCGCTCAGCCTCATGAGCTCGGCGTCTGGCAGCCTAGCAAGGCGTAATTGGATGCCCAGTTATGAAGGACGAGGCCCAATGGAACGAGAGCCACCAACCGTGCTGTGCAACATCCCCAAGGGGGATGGGGCCAGCATCTGCTTCACACTGGAACACAAGCCGAAGACCATACGCACCGACATTTAGCTTCCAAAGCAGTGTCTGGTGATGTCTTGAGCCGTGTTTATATGAGTCGTGTGTGTTGTAGAGATTGCGGGACGTTGAAGTGCTTGGTGGGGTTGTATGAGTGGGAGTGGTCACTCACTGGTCAAGATGTGCTTGGAAGTAAGGGACTGTGGGAGCTGTTGATTAGATAACCTAGAAGATATCCCCCAACCATTCCACGGTAGTCCGTGCTCCGTGAATTTACGCCCTACACAAAAAGAGGGGGGGCTTCAGAGACAATCTGATGATCGATTTCCGAGGCCTGAAACAGCGTCTACAGGGTCTTTGACACCGCGTACATACATCAATATTCCAAGGGCCCTGGTGAACCTTCACAGGGCTATTTCCATGTACGAGGTGTATACTGTTTACCGTGGAATTGGTTCAGATAGCTAAAGCAAAGTAAACCAAACTAAGCTCGACGGGCTAGGTAAAAGGCATGTTTATATCCCTAGGTAACTACCTGCCTACTCCCAACACACCCATTGCCACCTGTCTTGTTTATCACCCGGTGCCCCTTCTTTCCTCACTAGATACCTACCTACCTAGGCAAATATCTAGCCACCATTCTCTCTCATTTTCGTGATTAATCTTCCCACGGAAAAAAGAAAAGGAAGAAATCCCGGCATGAGAGAGGGAAATAGACCTTTGATAAAACCCCCCTTCCTTCCCTACTAGCAAACCATAAGAACATAGAAAAGAACATAGAAGAAGAAGAAGACCATGGCCCCAGGTAGTAAGAGGTAACCGGTTGATCAGCCACGAAGAAACCCCCCAAACCTCTCTACCATTCTCCTGCTCAAAGACCCATCCATAACCACCTCAGTACATCCACCATTCATCCATTCACAAAGCTACTGCTCTACTTGGGAACCTAACCCCTCGCATACGGATGGAACCCCCGGTTTCCACCCCTTCCACCGCCGCGATAGTTTGCACCCGGCTTACCAGCATTCTTGGGCCCAGTAGGCGCGTTGGCCGGCGGCGCGTGCGCCGGATCTCCAGGGCCAGGCGACATCATACCGCCGCCTTGCTGTCCACCGCCGCGATTCTTATGATACCCACGACCTCCACCACCACTACCCTGCGATCCACCGAAATTGCTCCCTCCGCCTGACACAATGGGCTGTGGAACATCATCGTACATACCCTCCCAGCTGGTTGGACCACCATAACCCATACCGCCCGCGTTAGCCGCAGCGGCCATGTTGGCCATATTATTCTGCTGCTGCTGCTGATGATGATGTTGTCCACCTCCTCTACCGCCGCCGGGTCCCCGCTGGTGGTTGTGCTGCTCATACTTTTGCTGTTCAAAATGTTGCTGCTCGTACGCGTTATACGCTCCTCCCGGCTGCTGACCACCACCACCACCACCCTGCTGCAGTTGCTGCTGTCTGTTTCCCCCTTGAGGACCAGATTGCGCAACGACAGGCGACATGCTACCACCACCACCATTGCCACCACCCATTCCTCCCATACCACCAGGCATACCAGGCATACCTTGCTGGTTCATCATCTGCTGCATCTGCTGCATCATGGCCGGGTTCATGTTCGCACCACCGCCGCCACGACCGCCCTGCTGCTGCTGCTGCTGCGCTGCCATCATCTGCGCCTGCATCTGCTGCATCTGTTGCATCTGCATCATGTGCTGCATCATGGCCGGGTTCATGTTGCGGCTCATGGCCATCTGCTGCTGCATCATGGCAAAAGCCTGCTGCATGCGCTGCAAGTACTGCGCCATCAGCTGCGGCGTCATCCCGGCAGCTCCCGCTCCTACTCCTCCCGCTGCACCACCCATCATGCCAGCCATTCCGCCCGCACCACCACCAGACTGAGAAGAGCCGTCGTCCATGCCGCCGTTGCCGCCGTTGTTCATACCATTACCACCCTGCTTACGTCCGCCAAATTTATTACCGCCACCGCCTTGGTTGCGGCGCGCGGCCTCCTCCTCCTCGCGCAGATTGCCCCTAGGCTGCGCTTTCTTAACCTCAATAGGCTTGCCATGGATCTCGAGGTTGGCGGACAGGCAGGCATCAACACCAGCTTCGCTCTCGAACGTAACGAATCCGAACCCGCGTGGGCGGCCTGTGTCCTTGTCCATCATGAGGGTCGCGTCGACGACGCGGCCGAACTGCGCAAAGTACTCGCGGAACTCGTGATCGGTGGTCTCCTGGCTGACACCGCCGACAAAGATCTTGGACGTCTTTTCCTGTTCATCGCGCGGGATGGCGCGTTTGGGGTCGATCTAGAACAAAACAAAATGATCAGTTAGTATTGGCATATTTGGGGGCGAGGGGGGTTGTTTGGATTTGGAGCTGTTTGAACGTACAATCTTCCCATCGAGATAATGCTCTTTGACCATGACAATGTTGACGGTTCTGGGGTCCTTGAAGGTCAGGAAGCCGAAGCCTCTCGACCGTCCGGTGGTGCCGTCACGCATGACGGTGCATTCTACCACCTCGCCAAACTGGGAGAAGTAATCTCTGAGGGATTCTAAAGACAATCAGAATATTGTCGACGAGGACTATCCAGTAGGAAGGGAAAACTCACGATCTGTCGTCTCCCAATTGAGTCCGCCGATAAACATTTTTCTACACAGCACACAAGGAGGTTAGCTCATCCATATTTCCTGTAAACATGTTCGAAATCGGCAGAGAAGACGAGATGGTTAGTATGCTTGGGCGTCATCTCGTCCCGAAAGAGGCGGAAACGAGCAGCCCGGCGATCAGTTGGTGAGATTCGATTCAGACGATTTCACGCTCGTCGCGTGCAGGGAGTGTCAGGTAAGTAGGTAGTACCCAATCTCGTATCTGACTCCAGGTCTTGGTTGGTCTGCCAGCGCGGTGATCGCAGGCTCTCCAGTTTGGCCATAGCCACCCTTGTCGTCTTGAGTACCAGTTGAGATTTCGGTGAACGGCAATGGTCCGCTATTGGAGTCGCCATCGCTCTCGTCTGAGCTGATTTCGATGTAGTCGATAGCCAGTGGCCGGCGCACATGCCGGTAGGAGGACATGTTTGCGGTGGTGCAAGTGGTCGTTGTTGAGCTCTCCCTCGGAGTGATTGCGCGTGACAGAGCGGGTGCGGGACAACGCTACAGCAGTTCTCACAGGTGAGAAATAAGATGCAGCGCAGAAGATGCCAGTTTGATGACCTGTGTCGATTCTTTCTCTCAAAGTTCCTGTCTCGTGCTCTTGCTATCGTCAAGCTAGGTACTGACTGTCTGTCTGCCTGTCTGCCTGGGTGCTGCGCTATCCGCTGCCAAATCTTGATCTCGCGGTCAGAGAATATCACCCACAATCCTCAATCTGGAGGATCCGTCGCTGGCTCCTTCGAGCTCTATAAGATTATCTGCGCCTCTGTTTGGGCTATAGATGACAGTAGAGTGATCCTGAGCTATCGTGTGTGGCGCTTTGTTCTCGGTGTGATTTAGGTATAGGTAGAGCTCCCGCGTCCCTCCTCTTCATTCATCATTCATCAAGTAAACGCTTGGTGACGAGGCATGTGACCCATTCTTGCTTCTCGCTCAGAATCGCTTCAGTCCACCTAGAGTCCTGGATCTGCCCTGAACTGTTGGCTGTTGGCCCGCCATCTCGCCCAACAGAGACACCTCGACAGTCTCACGCCAACCATGACATGGCCCAACCCATCTCTTGCAGCCTCTTGCCTTTCCTGGTCCACCTCCAACAAGCCGTCCAAATGTCCTTTCGAACTGTCGATACGTCCGGTGGCTGAGGGGTTATGCAGCTCGGTCCATTTCGGCACGCAGTTCATCACCTTTTGCAGCGCAAAGACGAGTTTTCCAAGCAAATAATGTTACGAGGATCAAATGTGTCACTTTACAATCAAAAGAATGGACTTACCCGTCTTCTTTGGCATTGGGGCCCTTCACCGGCGCCGGAGGCAGAGGTGGGGCATTGTTGTTGTTGTTAGTGTTGTTGTATGATGTTTGGGTATCATCATGGTACGCAGATGTGGTTGCTGGGCCATTGCCGAGATTAAAGTCGACATCATCGTCCTCCTCATCACCCTCGTCATTGTCCATGTGCGAGTCATCTCCATTATTATACTGCTGATATTGATTGTTGTCCTCCGGAGCTTCATAGCTGTCATGGTTATTGTTATCAGCTGCCGCTGACTGTGCGGCAGCGTACTGGTCTGCCGCAGGCGCGCTGTGATCTGCTTTCGCCGCGGGTTCGTCGTCGTTGTATCTAGTCGCTGGTCAGAATGGAGAGCAAAACACGTGAATGGACAAAACTTACAGATCGGCAAAGAGCTCGTCGTCAAAGTTCTCGGGCTCCGTCATGATGCCGGTCGCTGAAGATTAAAGATAGGGCTGTTTGTCGGGAGATCTTTGGCACACGACTGATGGGGAGGGAAAGTATGGTAAAGAAGGCCGCAGCAAGAAACGAAACAATAAAAGGTATCCGGTCTGATGACAATGCGAGAATAACGCGCCAGTGGATTGTCACGTCGAAATGGGTGATGCGCGTCTTCTGGAAATGCGTTGTGGTGCGAGATTGACGACCTCTGTTGGAGGTTGACTTTGGTCGAGTTGCGGCATTGGAGCCTTATGAGCCCTCTTTGCTTTCTGCTTTTCGCGGCGCTGTTGTGGGTCCGAACGCCCTTTTGGCGTGCACCCGTGCGGCGCAGGCGACTCCAGTGCCTGGAATTGCAAGTCCAGCCAGGGCACCACTGGATGACGCTGGCGGGGCCGGAAGGCAGAGCATTGACCACCCAAATGGCCTGTCAGAGCTGACAACAGCTGCGGAGGGGTGGCGGCGGCCCGCTCTCTGAAGACAACCTGCCTGAGCAAGAAACACCACTGCAAGCACCACCATCACATATCGGCCTAAAGATCCCCAAGCATTTCGGACGGACACACCTCAAAGAGCCATGCAATTGACGAGCGAGACACGTCGCAATTCATAATGTTTTCTTCTTCCGGCAGCGGCAAGAAGGCCCCTCCCCAGGTAAGAAATAATGCGGCATGTTTCCCTGTTTCAGGCCTTCTTTTACCGCTGCTGAGTGCTAACCCGACGGCTTGACTCGAGCAGCAGGAGATGGTGCAAGTCGGTATGTTTGTTTACCTTTGCCCGTCTGCCACAACACCTTACAAACACTAATACAGCATCTCCTTTCTCTGGAGTTTCAGACAGGTCAGAGTAAGTCCACATGTCTCTAATTTTATTATTCTTGCGAGAGGAAGACCAACTTGCTAACCTGAATCCACGTAGCAGCACTCCGCCGTTCTGGAGGGCCCCGCAGCGCGAAACCCCGCCTTCGAAGAAGACAACGGCCAAGGGCCGCGACTCGGGCCTCGTTGTTGGGGCATCCTATTCCCATGCCGACGGCCTCAGATTTGATTCTTTGTACGCTTCTATCCTCAATGTATACTTACGCCGTCGCTAACTGGGCATCAGAAACCTCTCCTCGTCCGGGTCACGTCCGAGGACCCCGCCCTCATCCACGTTGACACAGACACGAAGCCGAGACTCGACGACATCCCCGCCACCCAAACCCAGCTCCGGGCTCTCCTCGCCTCCCCTCAAGACATACATGAACTTCCTTTCCAACACTAACGATGACTGGACAGCGGACGACGGGGATGACCTGTACGGGTACGAGGACGACGATGGGGACGATTTCGGACTCCCGAGTCTGTCAAACGCGAAGCGGAGGTCAAGGCGGATGGCAGCGCAGAACAAATCGGATGCTGGCGCCGGGACGCTATCCCCAATAACCGACAGCTTTGGACTTCATGAGCGGCGCTACTCGAACAGCGCCGACATTGCCATCGAGCGGCCGACGTCGACATACCCGATGCCCAAAAAGAGCGAGGGCAAGATCCTTCGTCCGCAGTACAAAGACATCCTCCGAGACCCTGCGAATGCGCTTCACCTCATCAACCACCCGTCCATACCAGCGAATGCTACCCCCAAAGAAGTCGACGCAATAAACTCGAGGATATCAAGGATAAATAAATTTAAACGAATTCTTCAGGCCTCCACAATACCGTTGTCCGACCTCAGGGCGTTAGCATGGTCAGGCGTGCCCGAGGAAGTCCGCGCCATGACATGGCAACTTCTCCTCAGCTACCTCCCAACCAGCAGTGAGCGGCGCGTGGCAACCCTCGAGCGCAAAAGAAAAGAGTACCTGGACGGCGTCCGCCAGGCATTTGAGCGAGGCGGCGCGGGTGGAGGAGGCACCACAGCAAGCGGTGGCGGCAACAGCAAAGGCGCCGCTGCTCGTGGACTCGACGAAGCCATCTGGCACCAAATCAGCATCGACGTGCCTCGTACCAACCCGCACATCGAGCTCTACGGCTACGAAGCAACCCAGCGATCGCTCGAGCGCATTCTCTACGTATGGGCGGTCCGCCACCCCGCCAGCGGCTACGTGCAGGGCATCAACGACCTGGTCACGCCGTTCTGGCAGGTGTTTCTTGGCACGTACATCACGGACCACGACATCGAGAGCGGCATGGACCCCGGCCAGCTCCCTAGGCCGGTACTGGACGCGGTCGAGGCCGACACGTTTTGGTGCTTGACGAAACTGCTCGACGGTATCCAGGACCATTATATTGTTGCGCAGCCGGGAATCCAGCGGCAGGTGGCCGCGCTGCGGGACCTGACGGCGCGGATAGACAGTGGGTTGGCGAAGCACCTGGAGAAGGAGAGCGTCGAGTTTATACAGTTTAGTTTCCGGTGGATGAATTGTTTGTTGATGAGGGAGATTAGTGTCAAGAATACGATTAGGATGTGGGATACGTATATGGTATGTTACCCCCTACACTTCCTTTCTATGGTACTGTGTTGACTGACAAGAGTTAAAACAGGCGGAAGAGCAAGGGTTCTCGGAATTTCATTTATACGTCTGCGCCGCGTTCTTGGTCAAGTGGTCCGACAAGCTGGTCAAGATGGATTTCCAGGAGATCATGATGTTTCTGCAGTCGCTGCCGACGCGTAACTGGACCGAGAAGGACATTGAGCTGTTGTTGAGTGAGGCGTATATATGGCAGAGTTTATTTAAGGGCTCGTCGGCGCATCTTAGGGGGCCCGCGAGTCGAAGTCCGTCGGCGAATTTCCAGCTTTAAGACCTTTTCTTTTCTATTGTTTTTTGTTTGTCAAAATATGAAAACTTAGCTGGCCGGCCGGGCGTTTTGTTTTTATTGCGTGGGTTTGTCTTTTTTGCATGGATGCATGGATGGAAGGTGATGAAGACGAAGAAGGGGATGGGAAATATATCTCTTCAGCTTGAAAACTTTTACTTTGTTTGAGGCAATTTTGTAATATGATGGGAGAGGGTTTATGATAGGAACGGCAGGCAAATGAGAAGGCGGTGGGGGTGGAGTATGGAGCAGAGGTGATGTATAACGTATGAACAGACGCAAGGTACCTATTTACTTGGGTTTGAGCGAGTTAATGTGTATCACAAATAAGAAGAAGAAGAGAGATGGAGGATGATTCCCAAATGTGCGTGAAAGGAGTCAACATACCAGGTACACTTGGCGAGATCTTTGTAGGTACCTCTGCCACATAAGGAGCTATGTTTCGTTCCGTGATGAATTCTTGGCTGTTGCGGATGTGTGCTTCTGTCTAAGGACTATAAAGTCAGTCAGTCAGTCAGTCAACCCGTCAGTCGGTCGCCATATACTCACTCACCGATGGATGGCGCCTAATCAAGTACCTAGGCACTCACCTAGGTACATACATTATCCCGGCATACTCCTTTCTTCATTCTCATCAGTGTGTTCCAGTGTAATCCAGGTATATCTGCGTAGATAGCCGTCTGCCACGTCAAGCTTCTCTTTGGACGTCAAGGCGCAGCCACACTCCCGACGTGGCTCCAGCTCTCATCCAACCACTGACCACCAACGACCAGTCAGTATGGTGTCTGTTATTCTCCCTTCAGAGAAATTTAAACAAAATTCTCCGCCATCATACACGAGACACGGAACAACAACAGACACAATGCAAACCCATATCAAACAAGGAAGAGAAGCAGCACGCCTCTGTAACTCCTCTCGCCCCCAAAGAAATCTCACAGTTATAAGTCAATTCGATTCAATTCTTTCAAGCCATTAATTCATAAAAGTTCAATCATAAAATACTATCCCGGAAACCTAAACGAGAAGCTAAGTACCTAAGTGCCTAGAGAACCATAATACCTGCGGAACCTAAGAGTCCATCGATGGCCATAATCCCCCACCAACCGACCGAGCTCATCACATATCATCAACAGGTCCGTGAAATCTCAAAATCCGCCACTTCCTTCTTTGAAAAGACAAAACATCCCAGAAAGGAGAGTTCTTAAAAGAGAGACTGGAAAGAAGAATTCGTAACGAACCATGGCCAGTTAGCAAAGAAAAACACAAGACAAAACGGAAGGCAGCAAACCAGCAGAGACCGCCCAACACGAGCCAGCCGAGACAGCAGTTCAGTCCTTCCGTGCCCGCCCGTTCCTGTGCCTGTGAACCCCATTCAAACTGTACCGGCGAGACCGTTTCTATTGATCGTTTGGTCGCAGACGTAGCCAACCAGCTCACCATGGCAACCGCCGAAACACTTGTAACTCATCCCCGTTCGTGACCTCGTCGCCCCCATATCGTTTCAGCCGGCCCAAAAACCCGTAGAAAAGCAAGACTATCCTCATGCCGTAATGCTAACCATGTGCCCGCAAACGCCATCAGAAACTCCCGTCCTCCAGATCCTCCTATTGTTGGGAATACAAATCATATGACAAGGGTAAAGAAACCCGCAAAGAAAGTGCAGTGAGGTGAAGGAGGTAGTATTAAAAAGTTGTGTAGCCGCAAAAGACGATGAAGTGACTTGACGGAATGGCCCCTTGCTCAGACAAAAGTAGGAGCCGTGTAGACAAGAGTGCCAAAGATCATGGCTCCAGCTGTAACACCACCGAGTGCAGCATACCCAACACGCTCAGCGATATGGCGAAGTCTCTTTGCAGGTCGCTCAGGAGTCATATCAAAGCATGCGATTGTCCCAACGGGTGCTGCTTGAACGGTGAGCAGCTCAGTCTTCGGTGCCTCTAAAAGCTGCGACGGAACAGCCTGGACACTCTGTTGCTTCGTTACAGGCTCCTCAACAATGCGCTCGTTGCTGACAACCTGTGTAGTGTTGGCAGACTGGGCCCACTGGTCTTCCTCGACAGTTGAACTAGAGATCTCCTCTACCTTCCTCTTGGGTTTTGACTTCCCTCTAGCCTCAGCCAACGGTCTGGAATCCAAAACCTCTCCTGCCGTCTTGACCTCCTTAACTTGAATGGGAGTCACTTGACAGTCATCAACAATATCGGAGATGCCCACATGTGTCCGACGGGCAGACTGCTCCGGAGCTTCGACTGGTGTCTGTTCCGCGGCTTGATTGGGGAAGTTAGCGTACATGGCATTGACCATCGAGTCATACTGGTCTGGCCGCCACGGGTTGAGAGTAGGTTGAGTGGTAGAATGAAGCACCACATCGGGAATTGTGGGCATCTCATTCAAGCGCTCAACAGGATTCTGCTTCGAGAAGACACGCGGGGCTTTTGATGCAGTATTGAAGGTGAAGGGACCAGCAGGACCGGCCCCGTTACAGAGGTCATGAACCGACGAGAGCGGCCGAGGAATGGCAGTTTTCGACGATCCAACCAAGATTTTGTTTTCCTCTCGCGCCGCAAAAAATTCAGGCTTGCCGGAAATCTCGCCCAGGATCTCGGCTGAAGACTTCCGAGTCTCCCCTAGGCCTTGCACGGATTTCTTTGGCAGCGCCGCATCAGACGGAGAGGGTTCCCGGGCGTAGGGTTCTGGCAGTACTGCAAAGTCGAAGGTCTCAGGTACAGGAAACTTCAACGATGGCGCTGACGCTGTGTTGGTCGAGGTCTTGTCGTCATTGAGGAGTCCTTCGATCGTTACTGGGGCAGTGCTCTTGGGTATGTTTGCCGATGCCTCATTGGCATCCGGAACACTCGCTTCAGCGACAACCGCAGACTTGGCTGCTTGAGCAAGCTGGACTGATGTGACATGGTCCTCGCTAAGAGGGATAGAATTGGCGCCAGTTGCACAGGTCTGTGAGAGGCACGAGCTTGCTTCAGCCGCTTCATCCCAGAAGGCGCTTCCAAAATCTATGACAAGTCAGCTATCATCCATTTACGGGCAAGGCAGTTAAACAAGACTTACCTTCGTCTGGGAACCCGTTGTCGAGGGCTTCATTTTCAGAGGAATAGTCGTCTTCGTAGTCCATATCCTCGTCTGCCTCCTCTTCGGCAGCTTCCTCATCCGTAAGTTCGTTCGCATAATCTAGAGCAAACCCGATAGCGTCCCTGCGCAGCTGCTCCAGATTGCACTCCAGATTGCGGAGTTGCTCCTCTTCACAAAAGATGCCGAGCTGGCTTTCTTCATCGTCGCTGACCGAGCGGTGACTCGATTTGTAGATACCACCTTCGTCCTCTTCACCTTCGTCCTCCTCACCGCTTCCACTCTTGCTGTCACTGTGGGCATCGGAGTCGACGTCATCACTCATGCTCATCTCATCATCTTCGCCCGAGGTCGAATAGTTGTAGCGAATGGAGCTCTCATCACCCGAGACATCTGAAGTAGGATACTCTTCATCCATGAAGGCGACAGGAGACTGAATGAGTGAGCCAAGATCTGGACTACCGATGCCCCGACTGCCGGGACGAGATGAAGATTCTTCGGCCTGGACACCAAAGACTTCGTTGTCTTCGTTTGGGTCGTCAATCACCGGCATTGGCGAGGTGGGTGGAGACGAGAGATCGATAATCTCAGGTTTGGCGTTGTGTGTATGTTGGGTGAGATCGATGACGTCCGGCGGTGTGCTTCCAGCGATCTTCCTAGCCAACCCAGCACGAGGGCGCTCTGTAATATCCCCCACGCTGTAACAGTCCTCACTCGAGTAATCCACATCGTCGGGGACCTGAAAGGTGGTTGTTGACTGGCCGTTCCTACGTAGGTGCACGTTAGCACACAAATTCACGACAGGAAACCTAACGAACCAACTTACTGATGCTCGGTCTTGTCGTCCTTGCAGGTCTCATTAAAAACAATGTCGACATCCACTGTGGTTGGTGGGAAGGAATCCACTCCGCGATAGATGAATGTACCAAACTTGAGTTTATCGCCATTCTTCAGCTTACGGACATCGTTCTTGTTCATCCGGGCCGTTTCGTCGTTGAAAAAGGTCCCATGAAGAGAACCGAGATCTTTGACCATGACTGTCTGAATAAAGGGTTAGTACGGAGCCCGGTGCAGCTGGATTTTGGACTTACCTTCTCGTCGAGATCGACAGAGATCTCGGCGTGCTGTCGAGACATGACCGGGCTCAGGAACCATGCGTTATCGGCAGCTGACACGAGGCCTTTCGTTTCGACTTTGCTCGCTCGTCCGATGATGATGGAGCAATTATCGCGCTCCAGTGTCAGAATTCGATCGGGAAAAGCAATGTCTGTCGGAGGTATGTCCTTATTGCCCTTAAGGGCTCGGTCTACCGAGAGTTTGATTTGGACTGGTGGACCTGTTAGCGGCGGACTACCACCGAGGAAGTTGGGAGAGTTTCGATCGGGGAACTTACCGGAGTCCGCCGAGTTGCTAGAAGTGGCCATGACGACTCGACTCGTGATAGTGCTTGTGCCAGTAGGGTTTCCGATGTGGCTGCCTCGAGTGACGGGCCCAGGAAGAGGCAATGTCAATCGGCGGCGTGCCACGTCTGACTCGAGAGCTGAGAAGACAAGTCGGTTTCTCCTCGATGCCGGTGCTGGACGGAGCTTTGACCGAGCAGTCAAAGCAGGGCAGGGCGGCGGTTGGGTGGTTGACGGACAGGCGGGGTATGAAACCTGAACCCGGAGGAGGACTGTAGCCTAAGAGGGTCGACAGTCGAGACGCTTGTTCGCGAGATTACTGGCAAGGTGGAAGGCAGGATCAGGTTGAAGCGAATGAAAGTTTGGGGTGAAGGAGGGAGACAACGACTGAGCGCTTTGTTAGCTGACAAGATGGTTCACCGTTCAGGCTGGCTCGTGGTGGAAGGTGGGGCAGGAGATGGAAGAGTAAGTGAGCTCTCTGTGAATCAGGCAGAAAAGGACACCTGAAGGCGGAAGCCGAGAAGTGCAGTGGTCGATAAGCGACACCTGGTACGGAATACACGGTAGGCAGGTCTTATCGGACGAGGAGGGGTCAATGTAGAAGTGTCAGGTCAGTTCACCTGCTTTTCATCCACCTTTGACCATACACGATAAAACCAGAAGCTGTCTCTTATTTGAGCTGGACTGCGATAGGTAAATCACAATAGTTCCTATCCAACATGCGGTTATTGATGTGGTAGATGATACTGAGTGCGTGTCTCGTTCGAGAGAGCTCACATCACCTGTACCTACCAGGTATGGTGGAGTGGGAGTGCGGGGCTCTCTGATAAGCTGGCGGTCCGGATTGAAGGCACTGTGAATCATCCAGCAGGCAGCCGTGCCCCTTGGTCTCCAAGTGAGCACTGGGCACCGTGCGAGTGCCGGGAGGGCCAACTGGCGAGTTAAGGCAGCTTCTGTGACCTAACGACACCTCACCCGACTCCTCACTGGCCGCCGGGCGCCGGAAGGACCTCGCTTTGTTGGTCTTATCCAAGCATCCAACATCAGGAAAGCTCACCTCGGACATCTTGACTTGGGAGGAAAAGGTTGAGGGAGTGACATAAATCAATTTCCATCGGCCCCTGTTACGGCTCGCTGAACGACCAAATGGGCCACGAATTTGTTCGTCGGATCAGACAAACACTGGCGTGAAAGATGGAAGGACCAGGCGACCCAAATCCGGAGCTATGTCCAGCCGCAGTCCTGTTTGATGACCACCGACTGTGTAAAAGCCCAACCATTGAAGTTGGTTCACAAATTTCCACGCCATATCACGGAGGCACGTCTTCCACAGTATCATGAACACCAGTGGAACTCCCGAGCCAACTCGGAAACGGTAAACAGCTTGCTTGTCGTGATCTTGTCGGATGTTGAAAGAATGGAGATCCACAATCATGAAGATGCCTGATGACCCAGGATTCCCCTCACTTTAGGACTAGCTTAGCATCTGCTCAGCTATCGTGGAGACGTGGACCTGCAAGCACTTAAAGGTTACCTATCGCCAGGGATGTATGTGGCTCTTGGCGATGCGCTAACAGAACAGCGAGCTGGGGTCCCCGCCTTTTTATCCTTGATGGTGATCCGCAAGTTCGCAACATGAACTGAGGTTGGGGGAATGGATAAGAGTTCCAGGTGGAACTGTGTCTCCGTCTTCCGTACACATGTAGTTTGGTACTGTAGATAGCAACTGGAGGACAGTACGAATTATTGAATTTGAACGTAGAACTAGAAACTTTTATTCTATGACCACCCTCGTAGCTCACAAGCTAGCCGTCAGCCGAGGAGACGAACGAATAAGATGGCCAGGTAACTACACAGACTGGACTGGAGGGTCAGACTCAGGAGGGTGCACCTCGCGAAATTAGCTTGACGGCGCGTTTTGATGCGTCATCTTTGTTCGCTGGCCTGCCTCCGCACAAATTCCCATTTTCGTCTTTTAAATTTTTATTTCTTAAAATCATATTTAAACTCTCGACATCCCACAAGCAAAAGCCCTTTCGCCTATTTTTCGCTGTACCGACAACAATAGAAATTTTGTCACCGAACTCTCGCGCGCTCCGAACAGTCAAGCTGTATTATAAACTTCCAACTTGTTCACTGTGACTCCTACCCATGGATTATGACATGCTCAACACCAGCCTGTCATTGCGAAAATCAGCCAGCTTCAAGATCCACCACAACCTAACCTATTCACCACCTATACACCGATCGGTGGATACTTGAGACCAAGTTCGAGGACTGACGCCTCCATTCACTCGAACCCAAATATACCTAGGTATATAAGTCTTAACTAAGCCCCAGGAAATTGCTCTACCTCACTCGACTCTTTCCCTCCAACAACTACCTTTTGCATTCTTTCACGACGACAAAAAAAGTCACAATCATGCACGACCTCCGAAAGAAAGCCCTCCTCGAGAGCGGCAAGACCCAGTCACGCAAAGCTCGGTCTAAACCCGACGCGCCCCGCTCGACTGGCCACCTCTCTCCAAACGAATCGCCAGGGAACTCGCGACCAGGCTCGACGGCCAACTCACGGGCAGGATCGCGTGCCAACTCGCGACCAGGCAGCCGTTACGCCTCCGAAGACGAAGGCGCAGCCAGCGACTCCGAGGTCGACGACGTTATGACCATGAGCACCAACTCGGCTTCTGGGGAAGATGCTCTGGACGGTGGCGATGCCAGCAACACATGGGTTGAGCGCCTGCAGGGCCGTCTCGTGGAGCTGCAGGATCGCAAGCGCAGCTTGCAGAGTCGAGAATCGACGCTCGTGTCGTATCTACACCTTCTCCGCCATCATTTCACCCAACGCCAGATTGACAAGTCGGTTTCGGATATCCTACCCGCGCTCCTCAGAAGCATTCGCAGCGGAACGAGCGAGGAGGAGCGTTCGACAGCTATTAAAGCGCTCACGGTCACCATACTCACGGCGCCGTCGGAGACGGTCTACGACCATGTTTTCGCCACCCTGAAAGCCGCGTGCGAGGAAGCGGAGGAGGAGAGCATCAAGGTGGAAGCAATCCACGCGCTCGGCATCGCCGTGACGTGCGGGGGCGGCTCGGCTTCCGCTGCGGAGGAGATGCTTGACTTTCTCATCGAAATCATCGAGTCCGACGGCCAAGCGGTGGGAGCAGGCGACAACGGTGCCGTCGTAACCGCCGCGCTCCAGGCGTGGGCGTTCGTGGCCAGCCATATGGACGACCTGGTCGAACAGAGCGAGAACGCGATGGAAGTGTTCATGGAGCAGCTCGACAGCACCGACCCCGAGGTCCAGACCAGCGCCGGCTCCAACATTGCGCTGCTGTTTGAGGCCGCGCGCGACTACGAGGAGGAGACGGGCGAGAAGGTCAATCTGCAGTACAACCAGCACAGGATCATGAACCGCATGGCCGAGATCGTGCGGGACTCGTCCAAGGCCGTGTCCAAGAAGGATCGGAAACATCTGCGGTCCAACTTTTCGAGCATTGTCACCTCGCTGGAGCGCGGCAAGGGCCCGGGATACTCGACTGCCGGCCGTGGGGCGTCGAACCCGCATACGGGCGGCTCCAAGATGGACCAGGGCGGCGGTCATGACGGCGAGTTCCAGGAGTTTGGATACAGGGAGAAGATCCGGATCCACAATCAGTTCATGGTTATCGATACCTGGTCGTTGCACGCGCGGGTGGAATTGCTCAAGCTGTTGTTGGGCGGCGGGTTGGTGACGCATTGGATGGAGAATCCGACGGTGAGGGATATTCTTGACAGCGCTTCGGTGGAGTATCTCGCTAGTACCAGTGAGAGAAAGAGGTGGTAGTCTGTTTTGGCTTTTAGATGTTTCATAATGGACGGGGTTCGTTGTCTATAACGCACGCATATCTAGACGCTTGCTTGAGTGGTCGCTAGATTTAGCAACTACAACATCATGGTTAAGCAGCATTTATTTCGTTTACCAGTAATGGTTTTAACACGGATTTGATTGTCTTTCTGTTCTTGGTTCTGCGGTTCGCATGGATGAAGGAGTTTGTTTTCTTGTCTATCCTTGCACATATAAATTCATAGCCACATTACAGATACAGAGTTGTTGGTCAGATGGGTAGTCCTGGGCATTTATATGGAATACATATGGAGTTTTGGGTCTATTGTATCACTAATGGCCGGAAAAGATGGTGATATAATTACCGGGCTAACTGGAACGGTCCAATAAATACTTAGATCTTCAAACAATCTGTTTTACCAGCACTGAGCCACTCTGCAACCTCCATTTGATAGGGCTCAGTATCATGTTGATACGGGTGTTGCGGGGGGAGGACGGTGTATGTACAAATACAGAAATGGGGCTCAGCAAACAGTCATGGATGGACGAATACTTATGTGGCGAATAAGTTATCTAAACAGATGCAGATGTCCCATCCATCTGCTGTGTTGTCGAGGGTTGGCGGGATGCCGCAGTCCCACGTGTTGATTGCAGTTTGATGGATGGACCTTGTTGAGTTCGAATGACTTCGTACGAAGCTCGCAGCTTATTAGGGATCTGTTTTAAAGTGAACCGACTGGGAAACGGGATATACGTAAGGATCTCGGATTGAAACGAAAATGTTTTAGTTACCTAATTGCGGGAGAAGGGAAATGGGATGGACGGGACGGAAAGAGGAAACGTGGAAGATTCGTCACATAGTTCAACAGAATCAGGAGCAGAGGCTGAGACATCTCCTTTTCTTACGGGGAAATAATGATAAGTGTCTTTAGTTTGGTGAAGCAGCTTTTGCCATCGAGTCACTGAACCGAGTGTTTGCCAGACTCGATCGAATAAACTGAGAACATCCAGGACCTTTTCTTACGATACGCTAGAATACTGGTCAGAATACCCATGAGTGGCAACTGAATGCTCATCAGGGAAAATGCCGAGGGGGTGCAGTGGTGGTTGTGCGCCCCAGTCTTTCTCTTTGAGGTTGCCCAATGTCTGACGGTCGTCCTACCGAGAAGGAAGTGGCACAAGCAATTCGATCGCATCGAGAATTCTATAGACGAATTTACTGCGGCAAATCCGGTCTTTTCTTTTCTGGTTTTGCAAACAGAGAGAATGATGATTGTATGTACGGGGTAGTGAGGCCTCGTCTCGTCTCGTCTCGTCTCGTCCATTGATTCCCGAAGAAGTCTGTTTGCGCAGCGGAACGGAACCGCTGTTCTGTTAGCTGTGGCACAGCAACATATTGATCGGTTGACTGTCGGGCACTGTTGGGTGACAGGCATTACAGTGACAGACAGCGGGGCTCCGTTTCCCCTCCCCGTCACTGTGATCGCCGTCGTCGGGTCCGTCGCCTAGCCAGGCGCAAGAGCCACTTGGTGATCAGGCCGGGTTGTCAATTTTCTTGGCGAGGATTAATGTCAACAAACCGCCCCCCAGCTCGTTCCACTTTTCCGCCAAGTTGAATGTCTCTGTCTGTCATCGCAGCCTTCAATACGATAGCTTCTTGTTGAAGATATCGGCCTCCATTCTTAAAGATATTTTAATATTATTATTTTTGCGATACAGAATCTACTGGTATCGAGAGAGGCCACCCATCCATCCACCGTTCGGTCCCGTTCCCGTTCCCGTTCCATCCACATCCACTCCATCTTTTTTCCTCGCCCCGCCGTTCCAAGCTGCATCTCGCTGCAGCAGACACCCCAGCGTCCAAGCGCAATTGGCCGGCGCCGTCAAGCACCGCCAGCACATCAAGCCATCCCAGCCGCTTCTGGACAATAACAAACCACCCCATAGGCTTACTACCGGCCGTCAGAGACCTGACGGAGAGAAAGCTACTGCACGGAGCTGCACGCCTTCACTCATTCCCGACCTCTTGACAGGAAACCGACTCGGCGCTCTCGATCGCAGCGCAGCGCATCACCACACCGCAACAACCCGCACCGCATCGCTACTTGCCTGCACTTCCAGGTTGCTTGCTGCAGCAGTCCCAACACCGTCTCGGCGCACGTCGACATACCCAGTCCGACTGCAGTTATTGGATTCTCAAGTGTGGGCGACCCTGTTGCTGCTTTGACACAGGTTTTTGCGCCGCCTCTCCATTTTTTACACGACGTCCCAAGGCGTTTGTTTTGTGCGCCTGTCCGCTCCCAGTCCCAGTGCTGTACGTATTGTATTGGTCCAACATCACGTTCTCTCCCTCTCCTGTCCCGTACCCTTTGCGTGCTTTTCACTGCAGTCGCCTTACCTGGCTGCTCTGCCTATGAGAGAACTCCAAGCTGACCGTTTCCCTGTCGCATCTGCAGCTCGTCCCGCGCCTAATGCCTTCTTGACGAATACAAGCGCAGTTTCCCGGTCGACACCTCTTTTCTCCTTCCTTGCCTTGCTTTCTCTTTTCTCCCCTTTTCATCCGTACTGTCGGGACGGGTCTGCTTGGAAGGGAAAACACATCATTTGGGCAACCACACGGGAAAGGCTGGTGATAATCGCTGTCACAGCCGAGTCACTTCAACACGACGATGGGTGTTGAGACAAAAAAGAAGTCCATCGTGCCGCCGCTGCCCGCGCCCACCGAGACCGAATCGACCTTTCTATCCGAGGCTCCGACCGACCTGGGAACTGATGTGTCCAGGCCGGGAGACGACAAATCGTCCTATTCGCTTCCCTCAGACGGCACGCCTGTCACCATAAAGACGGGCCATCGGGCCAGCAGGTCGCAAACCTCGCTGCTCATCGAGTATTTTGAGGGAGGCAAAGGGCCCAGCGGCGGCTCTGGCTCCGGGTCGAGCGAGCAGCGCAAACCCAGCGTCCGTGTCCGTCTGACCCCGAGTAGCAAACACAAATCGAAGAGCGGATCGGAGCGGGGCCGCATCGAAATCACCGAGAGTAAATCAAGAAAGGCTAGCGGCAGAAGGAGTGGCGGCCCAACCAACGGCGAGGAGCTGTCAGCCCTATCGGGACTGAGTGGCGACTTCGAGGACGCCAGTTCGTATGCTTCGGCCACGGAGGAGAGCAACGTCAGTCGAAACCCAATTGAGATCGAGATCGATCGAGGCGGAAACATCCGTCGGCGCCGGCCAGCGAGTCCGTTGATCCCGGCTGCTGACAGCAGCAGCAATAGCAAGACCAGCTATTTCCCCCCCACCATGAGCGACATTTCCGCCATCCCAACGGATAGCTTCCTTGACGGATCTGGCCCAGCTACCTCATCATATAAAATGTCCGAAATCAAGAGCAGCCGGAGCAGAAGCCCCACGCGCGGAGGGGATATTCTGCTCGGAGCCGCTGCCGGGCTGGGCGCCGCTGCCGCTGCCGATAAGCTTCGAAGTAAGAGCCGTGGCGAAAATCGGGATCGCGATCGAGTATCGGTTTCGAAAACTCGGGATAAGGAGAAAGAGCGCAAGCATAGATCCAGCAAAAGCCGGACAAGCAGTCTCAGTAAGGAAGAGAAGTATGCCGAGCGCCCAAGCTCCCCGCGCCGGAGGTCAAGCAAAGGACAGGTCGAGTCGGTTTTATCGGCCGCTGACTCCAGCATTGTCTCGTCCGCGCTTTCGCCCAGTCATCGATCAATGGACCAGCATTCGATTCGCTCAACCACCTCCAAGGCTTCTTCGATCAATAACCCCAAATTGCTGGAGACAGTTGAGGATGCCATCCGACGACTTATTCTGCCAGAGCTCAATGCTCTCAAGAGAGAACAGAGTAAGCACAAGAGCCGTAGGGACTCCACAACATCGAGCGCCACATCGGCCTCTCGGGATGATTACGCAAGTGATCGGCGCCGTTCGTCAGGGACTGACAAGAATGTCACAACACCACGAGACAGTCTCAAGATCAAGGACAGGCGCGATAGAGAGGCTCGAAATGATTTCGACGACAGCCCAGCGCAAAGTGTCGTTAGCCAGGAGACAGTCGAAGGCAGCCGCCATATTGACGTCACTCCCGGGCGGAGCACTGATCGCCTAAAAGCTGCAGCTGCTGGAGCCGCTTTGGGAGCTGCTGCTGTTGCCGCACACGAGGCGTTAAAGTCACCGTCTGATGATAAGCGCACCAGACGGCGCCGGAGAGCTGAGTTGAGAGGCCGTGTCTCGGACCACACTGCGCACGACGACGGCGATTCCGAGCTTCTTGCACCAGTGCCGCCAATGCCACTAATGAGCGACATCAATGCGTCGGAGGTTACAAGAGCCTCGATTCTGTCGGCTGATAGCGACAGGCCCCATTCGGCCACCGAGGAGCTCACTCCGATTCGTGAAGTTTCTAGGGGAACACTGTCCGCCGAATCAAGCCCAACCCCAACCCGGACGCCGGCTACCACTTTGCAGGCTCTGGGTGCTGCCCATGCCAACGTCTCGCATGGCGACCTCAGAGCCCTACCTCGCCAGCGAACACTGGAGTCAGATGAGCAAGAAGACGAATATCACCATGCCGGGCCTTCGGATGCGCACGAGTATGACGACGAAGAATATGAGGAGACTGGCCCGGGATATATGCAGCCGGGGCAATACGGTCTTTACGACACCCAGGATGTTCCCCCTCCTCTCAAATATGTCCCGTACCAGCCCGAGCGTCGTGGCCTCAGCCCTATTCCAAGCGTTTCTGGCTACACTGAAGGAGGTAGCGAAGCTGCGCCGAACCGTGACTCCAGGCTCACCCAGCGCACGAGTGGTTCACTCTCAAGCCCGGAAAAATCGCCTCGACATGACCGATCTATGGAATCGCCCACTTCGGTTCGTAGTCATGCTATGAGCCGCGAATACGGAGACGATGATGGAAGCCTGAGAAGCTCTGGACTGGAGCAAGCAAATCGCATGAGTGCAGCAGATAGTGAGCTTGAGCGCGTAACATCTGGTCAGGCTGTCCGCGCCTTGGGAGCCAATCCGGATTTCGTACATGCTATGGGCATCGAATCCAACGTGGCTTCTCTTGTTGACGGCTCGATGCTGGACGAGTCCGTCTTGACCGGTGATTCTAGCGCGGTGAATGCGTACAACGCTCGGGAGTCAATGGCTACGCTAGAGGAGGAACGGTCCCGGAGCCACGATACACCAACAAAACGATCGGTGGGAAGCCATCGTGAATATCTCGATGAACGGACGGAGACTCCTGTATCTGCAAGAAGCCAGCGGTCCCGTGAGGTCGTCGAGTACGATGTTGACGAATATGGACGGAAAATTCCCCGGTCGACTTATCGAAACTCTCCCACCGCGTCCGAGACCGCCATCGCAAGTGCCGCTGTTGGCGCTGCCGCTGCTATTATCAGGGCACAGCAGGGCAAGGGCAAACAGGTTCAGGACGAGACCAGGGCAAGCGAGTGGCAACCTGCTGGTGTTCAGCGCAACCAGTCTTTCAAGGAGCGCGCAAAGAACGGTCAAGGCCCCAGCCTGGAGCCAAAGCATAGCGTCGACAGGATGGTTGACGAGCGTGAGACCCGGCCCAAACTGGGCTTCAACGGCGTCCCCGATCCCACTGACCCTATTCCGGAATTTGGGAACTGGCAGGATGACGATGAACTTACCAATCCTTCATTGTACAATGGCAACCCCGGCCATGGCAAGGAGGCAGAGTGGCATGGAGATGCGACCCCTCGGCAACATGCTCGTGATCTCGAGGACGACGTCGAGTACGAAGACCTCAACGATACCCATACCTCTCCGGCTGTTCAGTTCAAAGGAAGCGGACACGGTCTTGGTTTGACCACTACAGAAGCGGCCGCTGCAGCTGCTATTGGCACTGCAGCTGCTATGGCAGCATCCCATAACCACAGCCGCGAGCCTAGCCAGGAACACCACGATGAAGACTGGTATCGCACGTCTGAGGATAGAAAACGCGATACATTGATCACCAACCCGTATGAGGGCACGAGCCCCGTTGTCAACCTCGGCATCAACGACAATCTGCTGGCCCCCGGCGGCTACGAAGGCGGCTTCAGCCCACGCAGTCCTGTTGGACACAAGGTTGACGAGGGCTACATCTCCCAAGGACCCAACAAGACGCCGGATGCGCAACATTCGAAGGGCAAGGGTGTAGACTTTGTTGTTCAACCCAATATGGTGGGTGGAGGCGCTGTCGAAGACCCATTCTACACTCCAAAGCATACCAGACATCTCAGCGGTATGTCTCATGGGTTGGAGTCGCCGCTCTATGATGCTGCGACTGGTGGGGGTATCGAACGGATTGAGTCCAAGGATATTATTGCATTGATGCAACATGTAAGTCCTCTACAAATAGGGGGGGCGGTTCACGTGCTAACAATTCGCAGTTGATGGTTAGAGACGCACAACGGAGCGCGCGAGACACGGAGATCCTGGTCACCCTCGTCCGCTCAGCAACTGAGATGCGTAATAATATGGAAGATCTAAAGAGGCTGCTCGCGGATACCGAAGACGTAATTATCACCGAAGTCAAAGAGAACACGGAAAAGAGTGTCCAAAGGGCGATTAATGGCCCACGACCATTCCCTGGCAGTGCTGCCCGATCGATCCAGGGTGGCTCGCAGACCGGCACAGTTAACGGTGATGATGTCGCCGCAAAGAAGAGAAGCATCTTCCGCCGGGCCTTGAAGGGACTCGGAGCTAAGGGGGCCAACGACCTTGGAAGGATCGAGGAGATGCTGAACCAGCTTCTTACTGAAGTCGACGTGCTCAAAGCGCAAACTGCCCCTGGCACCATCAGCAGCCCCCAGGACGAGCAGATGTACGACACCCCGGAGGGCCAGTATGAACAAGACCACGGTTATGAGCCAGAGGGCAATGCTGGAACTTCCACAGCCAGCCATGCCTCCCAGTCTGGACATCTGTCCATCCAGTCTCGAGGGACGTCGGGCAAGCTTGGCTACGATCGCAGATTATCAGGCAATAGGATAAGCACCGTGCCTGAGGCGAACGAGGAGGAGTACGACCATGGGGATCTCAATGAGATCACAAACTACAGCAAGCCGGATATGTTGATGACGCTGGCCCGTGAGGAACGTGGAAGTTCTGTTCCATTGGGTACCCCGCCACAGCCAGCGGCTGCCGCACAGACGTCGGTTAGCAACGAGAATACACCCCGGACCGAGGAGGGCAAAAAGCACAAGTCGGGGACCAGGTCGAGCTGGTTTCCGATTCCGAAGATCTCACGGTGGTCCGAGACGACAACTTCCAGTGTTGCACAGGTTTTCCGTCGCAGCAAGCAGGCTCGCGATGATGACGACGAGAACACTCCCTACCAGCAGACCGATGGACCCAGCTTCCACCGTGCCCCGTCCCACTCCGGCTCCATTGGCAGCTACTCAGACAACTTTCAGTTCTCGGATCCCCACGCGTCGGCCAAGATCAAGACTGACAAGCTCCACACCGGCTTCTCGGAGCAGGATCTTAATCACGAGCATCTGGACGATGATGATGACGATCTTGAATCCCCTATGCAGCAGCCACAAACGACCCATGGTCCACCTCCGCTGGCCATGAACTTCATCAGCATGACGCCAGAGGACCCCAAGTATAAAGCGCACCGCAACTCTCTCAACCTGCAACATCCGCAACCCCGCCAGGGACAAACAGAGCGCTTCAAGGCGGCGCTTGAGAGTCAGGCCATGGGCTTTGACTCGCCGATCAGCCCGCGGTCGGCCGACTGGCAAGGCTCCGCGACGTCTCTGACGCGCTTCCCGCGCCACCAACACCACGACAGCTACAGCTCCGCCACCGGCGAGCAGCAGCAAAACTGGACCAGCTCGTCACCTGCGCAAGGGAATGTGATGGCCACGGCCGGTGGGCCCCCGCGTCCGCCCAAGGAGCCGATCGATGCGCCTGGCTCCCCCGGGGCTACGGTGCAGAACAAGCGGTTGAGCAAACTGCAGAAGACGAATCCAGGCAGTCCGCTGCCTCACCACAGCGTCGAGAGCGGGTACGGGACCATGACGCACGGCGTGCCGACGGCGAGCTATATTAGCCAGGTCGGCACGGCAAGGGAAAGCCGCGATGGCGCGGGTAGTCCGAGGCTGGAGAATCGGAATCTGAGCGGTGCGCTTGGAGGGAATGGTGGTGTTGCGAGAAGGCCGAGTGGGCCACGGCCGATGACGCCTAGTGGACGGAGTCATGGGAGCCAGCATAGCGTTGGGAGTGGTGCTGAAGGTGGTGAGGGGCGGAGGAAGAGAGGTTAGTTTCTCCGAGAATTCTTTTCTGTTTTGTGTTGTTGAACAGATAACTAACGTGTATGTTGTGGCTGTTTAGATACCTTTGGAACCGTCACCTCTGTGGACACGGACACCTTTTAGAAGAAGGATGCCGTTGTTTCGACTGCCGGTGATGGTGAAGAGGCAGCAGATCAAGCGGATACCGGTACCGGTACCGTTTGGTGGAAGAATAAGTGAGGAGTTGAGCAATCATAGTGAGCATGGTTGAAAGACTTTTTCTGCCGCAAGGTTTTTGTTGTCTGAGAAACGAATTTCAATGGGAGCAGTGGTGAAGAAAGAGGGAGAAAAGGGGCTGCTGGATAGTCCTTACTTCTCTCTCGCGGTATCCAAGGTTCCTTGAATGGGGTTTGTTTATATTTTAATATGGTTGGTATGTGCGTCCGTGCAGCGATTCAAGCGAGGGTTTCATTCGGAACTTTTATCCATATAGATGATGATTTTTATTTTCTCGTCGATGACATCCATCAAGATGGGATTTGCGATCTTGGACGGATGGGTTTATGAATGGTTCTTTGTTATGTGCGTTGTGGTTGTAGGCGGTATATATATGTGTTGGTTGATATTGATGGGCTGGGTTGATGGCTGTGGATGGGATGGAAGAGAGAAAGGATAAGGGGAGGTGGTGATTGTTTGTATGAGTGGAGCGGATATGAGATGAGAAAGGGTGTGGTTGTGTGAGAATGGGAAGAGGAGAGATGCGTCAAAAATGGGGGGTGAATAGGGGTCGTTGTTTTGATGGGTTGATGTAAATGGTGTGAGAGATTTTTCATGACGATTATGACAAAAGATAAAAAGAACATTATTCTTCTCTTCTATTTTACGCTTTTGCATTGAACATTGTTTCGAGATATAGGCCGTATAATTGTACAGATTTAGGGAAGCCATGGGTGATGTTGACATGCCAGTGGGACGAGTGTCGGAGTCGGCGCTCCGCCGGCGGACGTCCACTGGGACCGAGCGGGGCCCTAGGTACCGCCCCGTACTGTGTAAGGCAAAACCCCGCGCTCCGTGATCGGTCAAGTCAACCGTGGGCCAACAAATTCAAAAACTCTCATACGAGTAACCGAGTCACTAGCCCGGTCCTGACGAGCTGGAGAATAATAAACCACTCTTTTAATCTATCCCCAAGGCAAAAAAAACATCGATTCAAATTTAAGTCACACCAGTCCACCTACCTGCCTGATTGTGGAACAACCCAAACCAAAAAACATTGGTGTGGTGCAAAAACGGAAGACACAGACAAAATGGCGGAACAACAACAGGAGAACTTCATCATCAAGACGCCGTGCTCGAGCGCCAACATCGGCCCCGGCTTCGACGTCATCGGCCTGGCGTTGTCCATGTACCTCGAGCTGCACGTCACCATCGACCGCTCCAAAGCAAAATCGGACCAGCCGCTCAACTGCCGCGTCACGTACGAGGGCCAGGGCGAGGAGTCGGGCGACATCAGCCTCGACCCGGAAGTCAACCTCATCACGCGCGTGGCGCTGTATATACTGCGATGCCACGACCAGCGCAGTTTTCCCCTCGAGACCCACGTGCACATTAAGAACCCCATCCCGCTGGGCAGGGGTCTGGGTTCGTCGGGCGCCGCGGTGGTGGCGGGCGTCTTGTTGGGAAAGGAGTGTGGACGACTCGACCATTTGACGCCGGAGAGACTGTTTGACTTTTGTCTTATGATAGGTAAATACCCATAGGACTGATTTATATGTGTGTTATGTTGCTGACTGAAGGAAAGAACGTCACCCGGACAACGTTGGCGCGGCTTTGTTCGGCGGCTTTGTCGGCACGTACCTGAAGCCGTTGACGCCCGAGGACGTGGCGCGCACCGAGATCCCGCTGAGCGAGGTGCTGCCGGCGCCGGCGGGCGGCGTCGATACGGGCGTCAAGCCGCCCGAGCCGCCGCACGGGATCGGTCATCACATCAAGTTCCCCTGGGCGCCGGAGATCAAAGCTGTGGCCATCATTCCCGAGTTCGAGGTCCCTACCGCGAAGGCGAGAGAGGTGCTCCCGGCAGAATATCCCAGACCGGACGTGGTAATTACACTTTTAACTTTTGAAAATATGAACATTTGGTAGAAAAGCTGACAATATTTGGTCAAGACGTTCAACCTCCAGAGGATAGCGTTGCTGCCGGTAGCGTTGGGCCAGTCCCCGCCCGATCCGGAACTTATCTATCTGGCGATGCAGGACAAGCTGCACCAGCCGTACCGGCAGACGCTGATTCCTGGACTGACCAAGATCGTCGAGTCGATGACGCCCGCGACGCAGCCTGGTCTGCTGGGTGTGTGTCTGTCGGGAGCCGGTCCGACGATCCTGGCGCTGGCGACGAGCAATTTTGAGGAGATCGCTGAGCGGATTATTGGCATGTTCGAGACGCAGGGTATCGTGTGCAACTGGAAGCTGCTTGAGCCGGCGGACGGGACGCAGGTGACGAGGGTATGAAGGATATATCAGAGGCTATTTGGTGACTAGGTTGAGTAGGAAGGTAAGTCTATGTACAGGTCAGAAAAATAAAAAGTAAAAAGTATTGATACCCAACTATATTCATATGTGTGTCGCCTGCTTAAATGTTCTTTTGTGTAGGGAGGTATGGACTTAGGCAGAAAAGGAGGTGCATTTCATCCCGCATACCCCACGAGCACGTGTATGATTCTGATGGTGGATGGTGTCATTGCCAGACTGTGTATACCGTTGTGATGTCTCAGTACACCAGAGAAACAGTGAGAAGAATGACAAAGAACTTTTTCTATGTTATGGTGCCTTTTTGTAATGTTGTCGGTCTCACGATATTTGCCTGACTTAAGACCCGAGGCTGCTTGCTAGCTGCTACCAAGATGATGCAAGATGCTTTCCATCGTGGTCAGCAATGTATGGGGTAGATTATTCGTGAGAATATCTGTACACACGTCAAAAATGGCGTCATAGCCTACAAGACTCCGGGGAAACAATAAACCATCGTGTCAACTGATCCCGATCCTTCGGGACCATCCAAAATCCAGACCAGACCAGACGTTGTCTGCACGATGTTGGGCCAAAGTGGTCGAGCCAGTCTGGACCCTTGGCGCTTGTCAACTTGTCAAGCCCAGTCGGCGCACCCCGCAATCCACAAACTGAGCAGTTGACACCCCTGTCCAACCAATCACAGAGAGGGGCGGCCACCTCCGATCACACCACTACACCATCCGAACTGGCGAGTTCTCGCTCCTGCATCGTCCCATCTCATTCACTTCACCCAAAAGGCAGCAAGCGACAAGCGACCAGCGAGAGGCGAACCCCTTTTACGACAGTTCAGCTTTAACACCCAAATGTCTGTGATTGGCTATCATGGAGCCCAGAACCAATCCGTAGGGCTGAGTTGACAACCCCTGGTCACTCGATCTGGTGTTTTGCGGTGCACTGTGGCATGATTGTTCCCCCAAAACCGTACAATCAGTCCCAAGCATACCGGCGGCGGCCATCCTTCATGACGAGAATGGCACAGATTCCGGATTCTGTTCGTCCAAATCGACTGATGGACGCGGACCTGGATCCGGTCTGTCGGAATTTGTAGGTAGTTCCTACTGTCAGTTTCGTGAATGGTTTGTGTTATAAGAACGGGCTCTTCTGTTGCACAACTCTTCTTTTCCTTTTCGTATCATCATCAACCCTCCAATCAACCAACTCTCTTCACTCAGTACCTCGTTGTATCAACACAAAAACAAAACATCTCTGCTCCTCTTCTTGCAAATCTCGTCTCACCGAAAATAACGGGTTACAACATCTCTCAACTCACGAGTCACACATCACACAAAAAATCATCATGTCGCCAATGATCGCCGCCCGTGTTGCCGCCATGCGCGCCGCTGCTTCCACAACCTCGTCCCGCATGGTCACGAGGAGACAATTCTCCATCATCCAGTCGCTCCGCAGCTTCGGTCGGAGTATCGAGGCGCACCCATTTGAGCGGCTCCCCGTGACGAGCCAGTCCGCTGCCGCAGATTGGGGAAAGCTCGTGAAGAGGACCGGAAAGCAGGGTCTTATGTATGTCTTCTACGCTCCTCGTCTTACATGAGTTTGAGTATGGTGCTAACTAGTGTGATTTGAACAGATACTTCCCTGCCATGTGCGTCATGCTCGGCTGGCCGTACGCCGCGAGCGTCATTGCTAGCAAGGAGTTATAGAAACATAGATCGGGGGTAATAAGAGGATAGAGATGAGGCGGACTGAGTTTGCATATATTTTTGCTTCTCTAGACAGACCGGTCTTGGTACACATTGCATTTTTTCTTTGTTGGGTTCAAACCTTGGAAGGGCGTTTCGGTCGGGGATTTGCTTAAATGACTTTTGATATCAAGTCACCAAAGATATAAAAACTAACACAAACAATATTAAATTTCGCAATTATTTGAAAGTCTTCTCCTGTGTGATTTGTTCTCAGTCAGTTAGTTCTGCTAACAGTGGCCAGGGGTAGACTAATCGTCTCCAAGAGAAGTATTCAATAGACTTTCTCTCAAGTTACGAGTATCTTGGTTGTCACAAACCAGGGTAATGAGTATTCCCCAGCAGCATGTTCGGACTGCAGTCGATTGTGTAAGACATGCTCATTCCAGATATGATTCAGGTCTACGGGCCAAAGAAGCTTTACTGGCCGACTACGCTGTCATGGCTATGCGTATGAGGAGGAGAAGACGTCGAAGTAGTTTAAAGGGAGCTTCGCCGCGGTCAGGCAGGAGCTGGTCGGAGTGTGATTCGCAATCTATCTGTGGTTAGAACTACGGTGTAGCTTGAGATTCTTCTGAAGTATCCTAGAATGGTGTCTGAGATTTTGGAAGGCAGGATTGTATCAGGTTGAAGAGGAAGAGAATGGAAAGGGTGGATATATCTACTTTAGGATGAGGCCTCTTCTGTCAAATGATAGGGGGCCAGAGGGGGCCGGAATAGAGTAAAAGTGAGGCAGCCAGATGCCCAATGGTCAGCTCATAAAATCAATTTATTAACGGTTGAATCCGATTGTTCTTTCTCGGGTTATGGAGTCGATTCGGTCGAGGGAGTTGAAGACTTGGGGGAGTTCTGCTGAAGATGGCAAAGTTGACACACCCAGACACCTCAGGAAGTTGTTGAACAGGGGAAGCTTGTGTGGACCCGCTTTCCCCAGCTGCTCAGCTGCCAATCTTGGTCCGAGCTTCCCTAACACGTCTACCCCAATCAGGACTAGGCCCAACGTGCTGCCGGCGCCCCTGCAGGAACACCACTTCGCCGTTCCAAAGATGCGCGTCGTGATCTGAAGCTCCCGGGAAATTTCCAGGGCAGTCTTGCCATCTTTGCCAAACATCAACAAATCCGACCAATCTACCGCCCAAACTTAATTGCCACCACTATCGATCATATAAGTACGTAGTCGAAACACCGCGCAAACTTGCAAATCGTCAAGTGCTTGTTTCCCTGCGAGCATGAGAGTTGGAAAGGGGTAATTCCATCTTTCAACAATCCCACCACGATCTACGCCCATACAGAAACGAACATTGCCCAGCCCGAAAGCAACCACCTCACTAAATCCCCACGGCGGATTCTGTGACACACCTCTTCATGTTCAGACGGCAGCAGCCCAACTCGCTCGCTAGCAAACAAAGATGACAGACTCGCTGCACAACGCGCCTATCGTGCTCGACAACGGGTCCGGCACCATCCGAGCTGGCTTCGCCGGAGACGATGTCCCCAAGTGCCACTTCCCCTCCTTCGTAGGGAGACCAAAGCACCTGCGTGTCCTGGCCGGCGCGCTCGAGGGAGAGGTCTTTATCGGCCAAAAGGCGGCCACCGAGCTGCGCGGCCTCCTCAAGATCCGGTATCCGCTCGAGCATGGCATCGTTACGGACTGGGATGACATGGAGAAGATATGGGGATATGTCTACGACGAAGGCCTAAAGACTCTAAGTGAAGAGGTTGGTCTCATCTATTCTCATTTTGCCAAAATAAGCCACCACTAACAGTCTGTTTAGCATCCAGTCCTGCTCACAGAGCCGCCGCTCAACCCGCGATCGAACCGCGACACCGCCGCCCAGATCCTCTTCGAGACCTTTAACGTCCCGGCCCTCTACACCTCCATCCAGGCCGTTCTGTCCTTATACGCGAGCGGCCGGACGACGGGCGTCGTGCTGGATGCCGGCGACGGCGTCTCCCACGCCGTGCCCGTGTACCAGGGCTTCACGGTGCCCAACAGCATCCGGCGGATCGACGTGGCGGGCCGCGACGTGACCGAGTACCTGCAGACGCTGCTCCGCAAGAGCGGCTACATATTTCACACGAGCGCCGAGAAGGAGGTGGTGCGGCTGATAAAAGAGTCGGTCACCTACGTCGCCCGCGACCCGCGTAAGGAGGAGAAGGAGTGGGCGGCCGCCAAGATGGACCAGGGCAAGATCGCCGAGTATGTGCTCCCGGATGGGAACAGATTAAAGGTATACTACTGGTACAACTTCTCGCTATGATTAAGCTGATTTTTTGCCTTTATAGATCGGAGCAGAAAGATTCCGCGCGCCAGAGATCCTGTTTGACCCGGAAATCATCGGGCTCGAGTATCCGGGTGTGCATCAGATTGTTATCGACTCGATCAACCGGACCGACCTCGACCTGCGGAAGGACCTGTACTCCAACATTGTGCTCTCGGGCGGCAGCACGCTCACCAAGGGCTTTGGCGATCGGCTGCTGAGCGAGGTGCAGCGGCTAGCAGTCAAGGACATGAGAATAAAGATTTTTGCTCCACCCGAGCGCAAGTACTCGACGTGGATCGGCGGGAGTATTCTTGCTGGGTTGAGCACGTTTAGAAAGGTCAATTCTTTCTTGTCTTTTGTGTGCTGATTTAGACAAGCATGGGCGCTAATATGTGACGACAAATAGATGTGGGTCAGTATCGATGACTGGCATGAGAATCCAGATATCATACATACAAAGTTTACGTGATGGATCTGTATGTATGATGTGCGGATGGTCAGGAATGCACTTGCAAGTCTTGGGGCCTGATTAATCGCCTACAGGTATCGTTAAATGAATTATTGGCGGGCAGGACGCGGAGGAATCAAGACCGCCAACAGCATTGTCCTGTCATGGGTGAGGATAGTGTTTGCCTTCTCGGCAGGACAAGGCAGAGAGAAAAAATATTTATTAGTCTAGCAAGCGGCGAAGCGAGTTAGGGGAGGAAAGACGGTGTTCTGTGGATTTTGTTACTGGTAGAGTGCTAGCATCAACTAGCAGCAGCCAGACAATGTTTTGGGTCCTTTTTGTTGTTCATCAGCGAGAGAGATGGGGAGAGATGGAAGGAGCAGGGATGCCGCTGGCGAAAGATGGCGGTGAGTTTGAGGGTTGACAGACAGAACAGAGAACTGAGATAGAGGGAGGGAGAAAACCTGACGAAGACATAATGATACCCCCTTTACCAACCGTTTTTTTTTCCCGGATGTTTATGAAAGCGATGGTGTTTCAAAGGTGGGTGCTTGGCTGTATGGGTAGGTAGGTACCTGTGTATGTTCTGCCTGCTTTTGGCTGACTTGGTGCATAATTGTGTATTTTAGTGTATCCGACGGAGGTCACTGTGAGTGAGAGGAGAGCATGTGTGAGTGAGTGGATGTGTGAGCGAGAGGAGGCCTCGAGGGTGTCTATGTTTATGGGTGTATGGGTCCGAGGATGTGGGAATGACCTTGAGTAACTTATGCGGGAGGGAGGATGTAATGAGTTAGATAATGTATGATGAAGAACGTGTACGGGTTGTGAGGGTTCGTGAGTGCCGTGAGTGAGGGGGTATATGAGTTACACCCTCGTTCTTGCCAGCCTGAGAGCCAGTGCCCGTGACTGCGATTTCCTATCTCTGAGCTGTGCCTGCACCGGGCATTGAAAAATTCTGTCAACCTCACTCCACTTTCCAAATTCTACTTTCCATCTGCATCTTCAGGCTCCTTCCTTATATATGTCGATTAATTCAGAGCAGGCAAACACTACAACCCGGGCAACCGTCTACAGCTTTGCTTATCATCACTTTTGTGGCCTCCGAATCTTCCAAACCTTGTCAGGACCGACATTGTAGTATTGTCATCATCATACATGGCATGGTTGAGACAGTTGGCCTTTTAGCCGTCATTGCGGGGGTTTCTACCGCCGGCATCAAGATTTCAACCCGGTTATACTCAGCTGCTCGCACGATCCGAGGCCTCGAAGAGGAGATATCTGCGTCGCGCGTGAGGTGAAGATTCTCGCTTCTGTCTTTGCGGAAGTCAGCAATGCCCTCCAAGCCAGTCAGGATGGTGGTGTCAGGCTTTCACGAAGTGCCATCATCACAATCACCGACCTCGTCAAGGACTCGCAGGATGTTTATGATAAGATCTGGCGAGCCGTTGACGGCCAAGCCAACCTCACCGCTGTGAGTATATCTCGAGCCTCGCCTTAAACAACACTGCTAATTCATGTCCGTAGCAGGCAAAATGGGTCTTCCAACGGCAGGACGTTGAGATCTGGAGTGCCAAAGTGTGCAAGAATGTCTCGCTGCTGAATCTTATGATGAGCACAATCATGTGGGCTGGGATGCGTCACAGAAACGACAACCCTCCCATGGCACCACCGGCAACTGCCTCCTCTTCCAGCCGGTCAATGATTCAGGCACGCTCGCATCTGTCTGGACCATCCAGTATGTCTGCTCAAATACACGAGCAGGTGGCCAAGACGGTGCTTTGTGTCGAGAACCTAGCCAAGTTGGAGGACGCGTACAGCGACGGCGCCGTCTGAGTCGAGTTCCCCACGGAACCAAATCTCGAGCCCCGACATTATCTATACGAGCTAAAGCATGGTGGCGCCATACGACGGGATCTTCCCGATTCTCTGTCACTTTTGTTCTCAAAGGTTGTGAATATCGGGGATGCCGAGTCCCTTGCTGGACGTTCCCTTGCTCCCACCTTTGAAGAGGTTGGTGAGATAAAGCCCGACGGTCTGGAACAGGCTACCGAGCTTGCCTATTGTCTCTTGCAGGGCTGGACGAACCTTACTGTCAATGAATCGACAAAGACGTGGGAGACCGTGACTGATACCCAGAACCCAGGCCGAGGTACCGTTGAATGAGTGTCCCAAGTTCAGGATTCTGGCCTTGGAACAACCACTAGCATGCCATGTCCATCCGAAATACCTCATAAAGTGCTTCTTTTGAGTTTTAACTTTTATATTCCTGAATACGATATCGAGGCCTACGGGTCCTTGCTTGGGAACACCCGGATGTTTTACAGATATTTGAGCACATCACCACCTGGCAATATTATATGGGTGGTAGCTCGCTTGTCTGGTATGGAAATACTGGTTGCAGCAAAGAAAATGGGAGAATTCAATGTTACTGTCACCGGGGAGAGCATATCGGTAGATACCTGGTTGTTGCCGAGTGATGACATTGACTATATCTTCCTAGACTATGACCAGATCCTCGGGCGACTAAGTCGCAGGAGCCCCAACCCTGCCAATATGGAGACAGAAGACAGTGCCAGGTTCTACTCTTTTTGGAATCAGTTCATAGCTTCTGTTATCCGTAAGCTCTCGCCCGAGGTGTATCTGATGCTCGATGTGCTAGGATGCTTGGTCCCGTATTATATCGATCGACCGATTACCTGTTGCCTTGTACTTACAGACATGAGAACCCAAGGAGATTGGAAAATCAAAGATGTGGAAGACGAGCAGTTGTGGGGAAACATATTTAACTTGCCTAATGGGGCCTTTGCTTGACTCTACGGCAAAGGTAGCAGAGCACAGGGGTACTTGAACTTGCTTCACGCAGGCGTGGAGTACATTGAGCAACACCAAAATGGATTTGGGAAGACAATCCTTGATCTACCCCCTGGAACATGGGTGGCGCCGGTCAAAGCAACAGACATCAAGCTGAACCCCCTTGTCTTGCTGGAAGAAACTCGAACGACTCTGAAGAAGAAGGTCCAGCGATCGACAGGGATTGAAGAAAAATCCGGCAGCTTTGTTGTTTGTCTGGAAAAGTCGGTGGACCGGCAGACCGGGCCTGGATTACCTCCCGGACCTGGTAGAGACGCTGCTTGCGAGTCGGCCTTTGGTACAGTTTATTCTCTTCGGGTGGAAGACCATTGACATCTCTGGTTACGTGATTGAATTGAAGCTGAAGCGTCTGCAAGCTTTGTATCCAGGTCGATTATCAATGCCTTCTTCGCAGACCGCGAGAGTTAGAGAGTTGTTGAGGGGCGCAGATTTGGATTGTGTATGAATACATGCGTTCCTTGGGACATATATACATACTCCTATTCCGTTGGAGGCGCTATACCCGTCGGGTAAGTACATATACCAACTCACCCTCTTCCCTAACTTGTCGCTGCGTGTTTTACTAATAACCGTTGTCATATACAGACTTCGCCCTGAGGAGGTCCCAGATCTGCCGGGCTTCTTCTTTGGTGATACCGGACTTCGTACGTTCACCGAAAATACCAGGCTGAAGCTCGTCAATGATCCCGTCAAAGTCGCACTAGAAGCTGCCGATAGTAGTCCTATAAGGAGGGAAGAGTTGAGGAATGCGATGTACCCGAGGAGAGACCCTGAAAGAGTTGCCATTCAAGAGACTATGGACCTGTGCGAGGAGAGCGCCGGTTATCCCAGCTCTCCGGCGAGTACCCGGCGCAAACAGCGTCGGTACGGCAGTCTGCGAACGAGATCCGAGAGTGCATCCGGATATGGCCGCAAATATCCTGGCCGATGGCGGTTCATTACGAAGATCCTCTTAAAACGACGCGTTAGACCAACAAACCTTGGTATTGGTCCGAATGTAGTTCTTTGAGCTTCTCTCTGAGTTCCGAGTTGAAGCACACAATGGATGTTGTCACAGATTACACGGAGCGGAATATCATGATCAACCCATATACACCGCCAAGTTTTGTGTCTACCGCCGCCAACTCTGTCCCCCTACACCACCAGAGGCGAGAAGCTACCGCATACTCGCAATTACTGATGTCTTTCCATTTATTTCCACTTTACCAATCTTGGAGTCTGTTCTCTGGTTGTGGAAGATCTGGTTTGGAGACTGCTTTTGGGTCCAATGAGAAGGAGGAGAGGGATATAATTTTCCTCAGCTGGGTTGTTTTTCTCTTTTCATCTCCACCACACCTGCGGAACAGATAACCATGGCTTTTGCAGTTGCTTTCGTTTTTGGATTCAGCAATGATTTACCCATCCTGTCCAACGCAGTCCCGTATATACGAATTTGTGTGTACCTTCTCCTTTGCTTCTGTTTTCGGTTTCGACAAGGGTTTCTGCCGGTAGTCAATAGTACGCTTCCATCTATACGGATTGCGCGTTTCTTTCCCTTTCCTTTCCTTTTGGTCTGGGCTTCAACAAAGAGGTTCCAGTCCTATTTCACACTTTCCATATATATATATATATATATGCTGACTATTTGTCTGTGTTCCTTCCTTTTCGTTTTCGGGTTCTACTTTCTACAAGGTCTTTCAATCCAATCTCACACTTCCAGATTTTATATATTCGTATGAAACACACACACAAGCCTTATTCTTTCCTCACCCCCGCCCCTCCCTTTTCTATAGCTTAGATACTTCATAGCCCTCCCGGACCCTGGATTGGATTATGTTTACGTTTGATGATATGCCAGTTGGTCTTTTCCACTGTCTATCCACACTCAGTCAGCACTACAACAAATTTTCATACATATGCCACTTCAGTCATGCAAAGATATAAAGTCCCAATGATGTGAGATTATAATGCCAAGTTTGGCCATATGCTACAAAGCTATCAAATCCACCCTGCTCGATATAAACACTTACTATGGGGGGTATATTGATCACAAAACAACACCGTCTGCAAAACAGAACCACCGAGAGAGAAAATGCATCAAGACTCGATGATAACACAAGAAATATAATTCTTTTCCACCTATTTTACAACTAATAAATTCCCGTTCCTTAGAAGACATGACTTGTGTGCGCGATGAGTGTGGCTCCTCAGAAATGAAGTGGGTCGTCGATCTACCCCCGTTTCTTTGTTGAGCTCGGGGCCGCCCCGTCCCAAGTCCAGCATTGGGAACGGTAAACAAAAATCATACATGAAAGGAACTCCACATTTCTTGCTTTTCGTTGTTTCCCAACCACCATCCATGGATCACACCTCATCCCATATCATGTCATCCAGTAAACCAAGTAAATGAAACAAAAACCATTGCTAGAAACTTTTTCTTTTCCCTCCCTGCCCTGCCCTGCCGCCCCTTCGTTTGATTCCACGCTGTCCCATCCATTCCGATGAGAGAGAACCCCGTTGAACGCCGTTGCTGTGATGATGCCGTTGTGTTGAAAATTATGACTTGATGAAAATTCAAGTCGAAACAATAACGAAAAAAAAGTAGTCTGTGGGTATCCGCAAAAGTTTGTCAGAAGACAAAAACGCCGATGAATGCATATTTCGCATAAAACCAAAAGCCGCGACGATTCTCATCTCGTATTGGTGAGAGGGAAAGAGCAACAACAAGGAAGCCTAGTGGCTACCGACATGGCTCAGCCGGCGCCAGAAGCTGCCCGACCGTACACTCTCCCCGTCGGTGCTGTTCGAGTCGCGACGCGCTTTGCTGCTCGTGGTGCTGGCGGCATCGCCCGACACAACGACGTTGCCGGCGCCGCCGCGGCCGACGTGGCTCATGGTCGCCGTCTTGGCGCGGACCTCGGCGCGCTGTAACTCCTCGTCGAAAGACAGGACGGGACGGCGCTCGGCGGCGGCGTGGGCGTTACCGGCGCCGCCGCGGCCTGAGTAGAAGCGGCCCGTCGAGGAGCTGGGGGCAGGGGCGGCGGAGATCTTGGTCGGCACGCCCGACGGGGCGGTGGTGGCGGGCGCGCGGAAGAAGTTGCCTGCGCCGCCGCGGCCCGAGTGGGTGTAGGCGTTTTTGGTGATGGTTGGGTGGGGCTCGGTGATGGTGAAGGACGGCATTTTGGCTGTCTCTTGTTCGGTTATGTGTGTTTGTGTTGTGTAGTTTGTTATTTATATGGAACTTGATGTGTATCAAGTTCGAGAAAGCTCGGGAGCTATAGTTTGGTCCGAGGTTGGTGGAAGGTGGGGGAGCAGGTAAGCTTGCAAGAGCTTGGATGAAAATAGATATGTGAGAGCTTTTATTGTGAGTTTGTTTGTTTGGGAGAAAGTTTAATGGCTCTGGCTTGTTGATGTGTTTGTCAACGGATCCTTGTGTAATAGAGAGGATGACGATGGGGAGACAATGGGATGGGTCCTTATTATACCCAGGCATGTAAGGATGGAGGTTGGAAGTGTGGCCAGGGAAGGCTTGTCCGCAACCCCTTTGACAAGCCCGCCTAAAAAATTACAAACAGTTTACGTACGGGCCTTGTGTATGGTATGTACCGCCTGACCTGTTTCTGCCCAGCTTGGGCGCTAATAAGACTTTTTTTTTGGCACAGAATTTGTAATGGAAAAAATATACTTTTGTCCTAGGCGTCTAGAGCAGGTGGCCATCAAGGTACCTTGTATTGGAAGCTGAGGTACTAGAACTAGTAGAGTGGACATTTTATAATTCCATTTTCATGGTAGGCGCGAACAGCCCGAGCAGAAGGCGAGATGGAAACCAAGGAGGGACCGTTGATCTGACGAACAAAAGTAAGCCGCCGATACAGTAATAATGCGTAAACCGTACGCCGTTACAGTACCGTACCGGATGTCAGGAACCGACCGAGGAAAAAGCCTTGGAACCTGGAAAGTGCCAGCAAAAATTGCGTCAGGTGCTTGGATGGAGCCCTGGAAGGAGCCGGAAAGGGCACCAGACGGGCCGCCGATGTTGTTGGTGACTTGGGTGTCCCCAGCGCTTACGGGGCTGAAAATTTGCTGCCGAGCAGGCCAGAAGAGGGGGCTCTTTCACCCTCCATTACCATATCGAAACGTAAGAGACGGTCACGAGGGGCATCACGGCCTTTTGTTTTACGCGATCATTACCCCATAGTTTCCCTGGCACTGCCTGGGCACTGGATCCGTCTCGAGGTACCACTGCAACCGGTTTTGGCTCCTGGGGGAACTCATGCAAGGGACGGTGACGACTTCTTTTTTAAATTTGTGTTACCCAAGACCGCAGCATGCCGTCCGGAGATCCAACTTCCTGTACTATGTGTCACAGCTTCGAACATCTGAATGATGAATGGCACGATGCCCGATCGTGTCTTTTGTACCATGAACCAACCATTTCGCGTCACGACTGCGTGCTCCCGTCGTCTGGGCATCCGATTTGGTGCCAGCCTGCCTCCTATTGTTTGCTTTGCTCTTTGACCGCCTCCTCGCCTCGGCCAGGCTCAGATGAAGTGTCGCCATCGTGACAAGTGACGACGCCAGATCGCTTCGACAGCCGACGCACGTTGTTGCCCAATGACTGACTAGTTAACGGCAGTTCAACTCGTTCATTGCCGCTTTCTGAGAAGGATGCGATTTTATGATCGTGAAGTCTTGGCACCACTGGGCCTTGGAGGATAGGGTTTGCCCGGGTATTGACCAGCCATCTGTCTCGGCTAGGATCATAAAAGCGTGCGCAAAAAGACAGTTCATCAGTGGATACGGCCATGGAGGTGCCTGGAAAAAACCCAGACAAAAAAAAAAGGCTTGGAAGTGGCTTCCGTATCTCTGGCACCATCGACGGTTTGTTCCCTCGGCCCGTCGTCTTTGCCAAGTTCTAACCCCTTCCCGTCTTTTTGTTGCGAGGTATCCGTAAAGAAGTCTTGGCCTTCTGGTCAGCTGGTGTAACAGAGCCTTGAAAGCAGAGATGCTCCCTGGGTATGGGGAGCATACAATCAAATCAAAGTGGAAACAAACGACTCGATCAACCCCGGATTTTCAAGGATCATGGGGCCGCATCTGGGCCGTCGCCTAAACTTGGCCCTGAGGCTAAACTGGGCGCCAACCTAGTTACCTGCAAGTTTGCAAGCTCTCTCCGCCTTTTGGTTTGATTTTTTTTTCAACCTCTCATGAGTACATCCCTGGTTTGGCAACCAATGGTAACGTCGGTATTGGGCATGCCAGAACTTTCTCCAGCTTCGGCGAGCCCCAGGGCAACGTTATGCGAAACCTGGAAGGCGATCACGGGAACTACCATGGTCAATAATTTGTGTCAGGAGGATATTCCTCCTGATCCAAGTTAAGCGCTGGGCAAGGGTTACGAACACTAAGAAGACCACTCATCGCACAGCTTGTCGAACAGTAAGTACGTCCGTGGCAACAAGACCGAGGTGCTTCCGGACACCGATACCAAAAGCTTTTTCGGTCACACAGCGCGATCGGCCGGAGCTCGGCACACGTCGCGACCGCGCTGTGATGGTTGTCGATGACGCCCGGCGACGCTGCGGTTGACGGCGGCTGAGGAAAAGCCGCCTCCCGGTCTGTCAAGTCTCAACCAGCCCCTGATCTACGATGCCATGCCGAAGCCGTCAGCTCAGCTCGCATTCGACAGAACACTGTAGTCATCTGACTCATTGCACGTGTTATACTCAGCTCGCCTCAACCACTACGTATCAGTAAAATTTGTCATCCAGTCGGAGGAATACCAGGTAGTTAGTATGTATTTTCCTACACTTGCCACGAGGCATCATCAACCACTTCATTGGATGACAATTGACTGCGCCTTAGGTCAGGCGAACAATCACTCATTTCATGAACGTACAAAGGTAGCGCAGGCAAAAGCATGACGACGGAAAGAGAAAAAAAATACTACCTTTAGGTATGGTACGTACCAACTTTGTCAAAAGGGAGTGACGCATGACGTGATGCATATGATCAATCTCGAGCAAAATTGCCAGACGAACCAAGTTCCCTCGTGATCTCGGTCAGTGCGAACATGATACGCGTATTTGATTTTACAGAAAGGTACCGGCCCCGGGTGGTCGGCGTCGGTGATGAGTGGACCCCTCCCGGCCCACCACCGCCGGAGACCGCCGGTAAATTTTTGGGGAATCTTGGCGTTATTGCAGGGGTAAGTCCGTAAGCCAGGCAACCAAAAAGGGGCTGACTGATTACCTTACTGATTACAGATATGTATGATGCTTAACACATGGAACCCGACATTTTCGATGACGACGGTGATGGGATTAGTAGATCTGGAATAGAAGATGTTGTCAGATGCTATTATTACTTTTAGTTTGGCTGAAGTAAGAGATTCTAAAAGGCATTTCAGGACCAAATCTCGTGCTAAGCCACGCGACGACTCCGACCCTATATGCGCAAGCTGCCTCCTCGTGGACCTCCGTCGTTGGTATCACTGTAGATAATTGGGCGCTTTTTATCTCAGTTTTGGGGGGTTTCCCTGCAGGAGAATATAATCCGATTTTAACAACTTTAGATAGAAAACCTGAAGGACATCTGAACCTAGAGAAGATAGCTGTCCTGGATTGGATTCCAGAGAATCTCAGTCGTTGAACCGCATTCTGGAGGTCACCGCTACGAGAATATGGTAAACAACCTGAGGTTTGTCAGTGGACTGAGCGAGTGAGATAAGGAGTCACGTAGAGATGTCAAGAGTTAGGGTAGATATTCCAAGCATTGTACTGGTTTTGGAAGAAACTACTTCCCTTATGTCAGTAACCGGGGCAAACGTAGGAGTTGAGAAAAGGAGTAATGTTTACTTCTTGATCTTTACTAATTAATTGAAGTACCTTATATCTCTCTCTTTTAAGCACCATGGCTGCTAAGGCACAGCCTTCTTAAGCATACCAGGTTAGGTACCTACCTACCTGGTTACTAGATGCATCTAAGGTACAACCTATTTTCATCCCCAAGAGTATGCAAATCGTTTCAAGAACATTCACTTATCATCCATTCGCCTTAGGACCGGCCTCCTGTTGGAAATATAAGCTGTATATAAGTCAAACACCCGACGCTATATCTCTTCATACCACCACATCCAGAGGAAAATAACCGAACCTGTCCTTACTACTTGCACGGACCAACCTTTTAAGTCTCGGCAGGGGTGCAAATCACAGGCCTCACCTCATTCATTCATTCATTCATCGGCGAGTCCATAAACACCAAGCCAGACCCAATACTACTCATACGAGTTCAAAGTTGTCGCGGCGTTAATTACTTGGCCTAATCATCTATCTCTATTTGCTCTAAATGGCTCAACATGGACACACATAAAAAGATCAAAAGCAAAAGCTCAGCTTCTCCTCGTTAATACTTCGAATTCGCTACACAAAATAATGGTAACACATATCCCAAAGGGATAAAAACTCCAATTCAGCTAGGCAGGCTGGCTCATCCCAAAAGAAATATCAAGAACGCACACATAAAAGAAAAAAAGAAGAAAAAAAGGCCGTGAATGTACACACCACACCATCCTCCACCAATCCCTTCCAAGCCTGCCCTCCAACAGCCTCAGGTCAGATGTCTGTCTAGACACCCCTAAACATCCTAACAATCAAAAACCAAACCGCCCCCAGAAACTTGAACCCGCTGAGCACGGCAACCGACCACAGCACAACACTCATATAAATAGTCGCCCGCTTGCTCTTCTCATCTTCCTCCTGGCTCCCCGTCGGCGAGATCCGCTCAAGACCGGCAGTACTCAACACAACAGCGCACAGCGCAAAGTTCATAATCATCCAGATTAGGACCACCACCGTCCTCACGCCCCGGTAATAATCCATCTGCTTCTCCTCCAGCTGCGCCGGCGTCGGCGCTTTCACCTCTTTCACCGGTTTCCGCGCAAAGACCTGCACCTCCCGCTCGTACTGCGCATTCAGATCACCCTCATCTGGCAAGTCCGTCTTGCCCTGGCCGTCTTTTGTCGAGACGGACGGCAGCTTGTCGGGCTTGTCGTCGCCTTTCGTGCCCCAGGATATGTCGTGCGTGTTGCAGAAGGCGTACACGTTCAGAACATTGGTGTAGGTTGGCGAGAGGAGCATGTACTGCACCAGCGAGGTCACCATGTGCCACGGGTCGAACATCAGCAGCGACGCGATAAGCCAGATGCCGTACGTTGACATGACGGAGATGATGAGCGTGTAGAAGATTTGGTTCTTGAACAGGTCGGCAATCCCCAAACCCTTGTCCACCACTTCGGTCTGGATCGCCTTGACCGAGATGAAGATGGCGGCGAACATGAGGTAGCTATTTCACACAGGTGTTAGCACAGCAATCCCAGTTTTAGGGGAAGGGGGAAACTCACATAAAGATAATCGCCCAGAAAATAACCATAGCCATATAATACCTTCCCGATCCAGCCGGCCGATTACCCATCGACAGCACGAAGCAAGTAATCAGCGACACGCCATACAGCCACGTGAACACGACCCCCAGAATATTCCCCACCGACCCCAGCAGGTTATCATCCCCAAGACTGGTCGTCAAAATCTTAAATACCAGGAAGAAATTGCCAATAGCAAACCAGGCAAAGATCATGTTGACCGTCTGGAAGATAAACTCGATAAAGAAGCCAAACTTGCGGAAGATGGAGTGGTCGGACCTGAAAAACTGGTGGAAGTGCACAATCGCGTAGATGGCCGCGAAGAAGGACCCGTTCAGCCAACGCCTTCTTTGGAGAATCAACTCCGTCAGCGTGTCCGGTACGTCAGTCTCGCCCGTCGCCGACTTGACGTACTGCAGGATCCAATGGCAGTTACGCTTCGTAACCAGCTCGAAACACAAGATCCTGTCCTCGGCGAGGTACATGTTGGCGGTGAAAATACCTGCGTCGCCGCCGTGCAGCTTCTCGCCCGCAAAGTATTTCTCCAGCGGGCCCTGGCCGTTCTTGTCGTTCTGCAACGCAACATACCGATAAGCCGAAAACGCGCCCGGCAGCACAGAAATAAATCCAAAGGCCGACTCCAGCGGCTTGTCCAGGATGTTACTCATCTTGTACTCAAAGTTCTGCGTCGCAACCAGCGGGTTCACCAAGTTCTTGCCGGCGGTCTGTAGTAGGGTTAGTAAGGAGATAGGGTGGTGGGTATTAGGGGGAGGGGACCTACGCCTAGCAGAGCCTTGATCTCACCACAAGCGCCGGCGCACATGGGCTCGAGGTCGAACGCCTTCCAGAGGTGATATATCGAATTGCCGCCGGGCTTCGTACCGGCATCGATAAGAACGCAGATGTTAGGATCCAACACGCGGCCAAATGCCTGGAAGAACCAGCGATGCGAGTTGATCTTCTTCTGGTTCTTCTCCTTGAGGCAGAAGAGCATCTGCACCGGCTGCTGCTTGGGGATGAGCTGGACCACGTCGTTCTTGATGGTCATGCCGACTTGGGTGGTGTACTCGTAGATATGCGCCGTGACGTCCTTGTTGTTGACCTGTTGCTTGGCGATGCCCTCTTGGTAGACGCCCATACCGGCCAGGAGCGCCCTCGTCCTGGGGTTGATCTTGGCACGACCGTCGCTGACGACGCAGACAACAATTTTCTTCCACGCATCCTTGCCCCACGTCTTACTCTCCGACCGCTTGCACATGTACTCGATGTTCTTGAACACGCCCTGCATGGTGCGCGCAAACAGAATCTCATCCTCGTTGTACATTGTTACCACGATGAAGAGCTCCGTGTGTCTGGGCTTGCTGAAGAGCTTCTGTCGGAGGGTGAAGTTCTCTTCGTAGAAGGATGAGGGGTCGCAAGTTGCCGCTGTGTACCTCATGTGGGTGAACTCGTCGCGCTCACCGTGGGGGAGCTGGTTTAGTAGCTTCGGGGGGATGGGGCAGTCCAACACCAAGTTTCCGCGGTACAGGAGGACCTGCTTTACCGTCTTCCATCTCTTGATGGGAGCGTTGTTCGTCGGGGGTTGCGGGTTGTCGTGGAAGGGATCGGTGGCACCCACTTGCGAATCGTTGTGCGTCAACATCGGCCGGTTAGCATCGTACTCGTACCCCGGGTCGCCTTCATAGCCATGGGCGTCGGCCGGGTGAGGCTCGTAAGGGGGGTTGAAGTACGCATCGTGATGCGCCTCGGGATTCACACCGTACCCGCCATGGGGGCTTTGGTCGTGATACCCGCTTAGGTTTTCTACAGATTGCTATGCGCTGTTAGCGTCTACTCAAAGAGCTCCTCCCTACAAGGTTCAACTCACTGCCGTCTGCATGTGGAGTGAATCGCCCGGGCTGAACCTGCCGGGACTGGGCCCAGAGGGTATCTCGAGGGGTTGTTGGACATTGTAGTTATACGGGTTGTCGTCCAGTTGGTATCCCTGGTGGAGAGGATGGCCCGGCGATGGTGTCCTGCCAGGACCTGGGCGCACCCGATTATCCATTGGGTGGCTTTCGTAATAATCGTCGTCTATTAGTTGGGAGGTGGAATTAGAATTAGGTTTCCAAGTGAAGATCTCAGATCGATAGCAGGAAAATAAGCTTCCGCCGGCGGAGAGGTCGTCGGTAGGCCGATTATGCCAAGGTTATGAAGGGCAGTTCTCGCGCCGCGTCCAACACAGATACTCTCAAACTATAAAGAGTCCGAGGCTGACGAGAGGCGGACTGCTTGCGCCGGCCAAGAAACAATGGCGCAGGTATAAGGAAAGACGAGGTAGGTAAAGACGAGGCGCGGGAGGAAGAGTGCAAAAAAGAAAGTCTGGTATGGGACGTAGTGATGTTCAAAGGAGGGGGATGTTGTGGATGAGACTGGTCCACCACGAATACCAGGCATGACCAAGGGGAACAGCAAACGATGGGTGAATAAGAGCTGGAACATACCTAATCGATTATACGACATGGTGAATAGCACGGGTAGAAGGTTTCGGCGATTGCGTTCGGGTATCAATCAGACTGGAGTAGTCTATGCGTGATGGCAAAGGAGATCTCGTGGTCTCGAACAATGTTTCACCCCCCAATCGGTACCTCGATCGTGTCAGTCAGGTCACCAGTCAGTCGTCCAGTCTACGCCTCTCCTTCAGCAACCGTGTATTCTGGAATGTATCGTGATCGAAACAGTCCTTCGTTCACTCGTTTCCCGTGCCTCTGGTCCGTCCACACTTGTTCCCCTGTGAGAGTAGGAAGGGCGGATGTTTGAGGTTTCACCCCTCCCCTATTTTTTTTTCTTGCCGTCGCTTTGTCTCCCTGTCGGGTAGGTAGGGATCGCGTCCGTCCGTTCGGTTGCTCGCTCGTCGAGTCCCTGCAGGCAAGCTAACTGTGCCTAAAAGGTCGGGTACCTGACTAGGTAGATCGGGCGGTATTCGCGATTAGACTTTTGGTGCAAACCAGGCGCATCTGGTTTGCTTGAACGCTTCTGTTCGCAGTGGGTGTTGGTGAGCGTTGGCGGGAAGATAAATTCGGCGGCAGGATAGGGATCGCGCAAGTTTCACGCAGATGATTTCCGTACCGGGTGATGGTAGCTTAACGGGTGGGCGACAGGGGTTCGCGGACGAATGAAGGGGCAGTGCGTGCAAGGGAGAAGGTTGCCCGGCAGAACGTGGTGTTTCAGCGCTGCGCAGCGCCTGTCCAGGACTCAACTGTCTGGAGGCGTGACGTCGCTCCACAATCGCCCGGCCGGGTGTTCGTCGTCTGATTGGTTCCGCAACACCGTTCAAGGGGGTGGATGGGGCCTGTTAGACACTGGGCACCTGTGGGGGATGCCAGGTTTGAGTCGACGCTATCAACTTCTATTTTATTTTTGTGCTTCGATCGACCCCTAAAAATCCGGATTCGATGTCTGCCAGATTGCTACTCCGTAGTTGGATCACCATCCTCAACATGGGATGGCGGTGATAAGCTTGTGAGGACTCCCACTTATCCCTTTTATCCATCCATTCATTGTTCTCGGGACCTCGAACGACCTGGGTCAGTCGCGGCTGTGCAACATGGCATCGCATCCGGGACTATCAGTTACCGCAGGAAACCACCAGCCTCCAGCTCAGCCAGCCTGACCTGAGAATTGGTTTCTTTCTTCAAAGGAATACGGATTACTCGGTAAACCACCAAAGAAACATTTCTCCAACCGACCCATTGTTGTTTGTACAGTATCATTTACACCCAGGTCCTGGCGGGATATTAGATATCCATAACTCCATCTTCTCCAGGGTCCAGTGAAATTCCTAGCACCGAATTCGAGATGGATGTTTGATGTTGGCGGATCCAACCAATTGTGGGGTCTGAGAAAGAGAGGGAGGCCTGAATTATTTCCAGCCCAAGCTTTCCAAAACCAACGTTTGTTCGAACGACGGACCTTCCACGCGGCGTGCTGACCGCGGCCTGATAATTCATCATCTCGCATTGGTGGTCCTTTTTCGAATCGTAGGATCCTTGAAATCCTATTCTTAGCGTATAAATAGTTTTTGGCTGGGCCTAGAAGCCACCACTCGCCACATTTGCTTATTAGTGGAAGTGCGAGCCTCCCTTCTCTGGTAAGGCCGCACCGCCACATATCGTGGTCTGGTATATCGACTTGCCTCTGCTGACGACTGTCGAATGCAACTCGGCATTATCAACGCAGATCCAACTGCTCCGTAGAGCGGGTGTCTTTTCATCCGTCCGTTTCTAGTAATTCCGTTGTCCCCACACCCAAATATCATCATCCGTCCGGTAGGCCTCTTTCAAATCTCAAATGAATAATATTAAGAGAGTGGACTAGAGAATAAAAAGGTGGTGGCATATGTGGTTATCTAGTTACGCTTCATATCGAGATATTCGCTCGCTAGCTTGAATATCACACACGCATTTTGGAAAGGGTTTCATCCCCTTAGCAATGCCGTCCTCCCGTCCCACACCTCCGTTCGTGCGCCGTTGCCTCTCCGGCTTCAAAAGTTATTCCATGGCGGCAGTCGAGAATAAACTATCAGGGAGTATGACCTTCTCCTAGACATGACTGCGCAGTTGAGCTTGCGTGGGCTTGTTAGACCTAATACAGGAAAGCGGAACAAGAGACACGTTGGCTTCAAGTCCAATCCCCCAATTAGACCGGAAACGTGTCTCTTTTACACTGTTAGAGGGCTTTGCAATCTTGCCTAAGGGTTTGACTCAGAGCCTCGCCAGAACCTAATGACTCTATAGGCATTATGCGCCGCTGTATAGAAAGACAGCAAGAGTACCAATACTGCCTGCCAACCCATCTTTTCACATTGCCATTATAGCTTGCTACCAAAGTTACCTTTTACTCCCAGTCGCACAACGCAGAAAATATCAAGATATCTCCTTGCCCAATCTGCCCAATTCCTCTGATATAAACTGACCCGCATTGATCAGCTCGCTTGCCCCGTACAGAACCCTCCTCTTGACACCCCTATCCCCTGCCGTCGTCCTCGCCGCCCACTCCTGCAGGTTACCATACTCGTCCATTGACCCACCACCAACCATAAACACTAGCGCCTCAGAGAACCCCTGTCTCCGCTGTCCAAAGCTCGCACCGGTCCCCGGACCAGGCACTCCCGGCAACCCGCCAGGTGCGGATACGCCTCCCTGCGCTGCCCGGATCGCTGAGGGTTGCGGCATAGTTCCGCGCGCGTTAGCGCTCCTCGGGTCGAAGTAGAGGTAGTGCTCCGTCTTCTCGATCGCCGACGGACTTGCGTGTGAAGGGTCCATGATGGACTCCGTGATCTTAGTCACTGTCAGATCTCTGTCGACCGGGAGGAAGTTCTTGATCCCGCCCAGCAGGGAGGCCACGTTAGACGAGAGTGCGCTTGTCGGGACGCCCGTCTCCTTCAGTCTGTCCGTGAGGCGGGAGGAGATAGCGGAAAAACGCCCAAACAGATCCGATGATCCCGTCTGTTGCTGAGCGGACGATCCAGAGTTGTTAATAGTCGTGAGTTGCGTCATCTTAGTAGTGGCGCGGACCCTTGTAATGCGTCGTTAGTATGAGCTGGTCATATTTTCAAGGGTGACAAGGTAACTCACTGTCTGATGTATGCCATGCATGTGGTATCGCAACCTTGCGATGCGAGAGCCTCCTCAAACTGCGTCCATTCTTGCCGAGTCACGTCCTGTTCTGTGCTGAGGAACCAGATAATGAACAGGCGGAGCTTGTCCGCTGCCTTACCCTTGTCAGCGGCCTTGATCAGGTCCAGTACTTGGGCCTTGGTCTGCCGCATAATGTTCTCCTCTAGTTGAAAATAATCATCCAGTTGGCGAGTCTGAATTTCACCCAATATTGCGGCGAGGATATTCATGTGCATGTCTAGCGTGGCTTTTCTCTTCTGAAGCTCGGGCAGGTGGTGGACAACCGCTTTGAGGTGTTGCGCATTGGCACTGTTGTCGTTTTCGAGGTCCTCGAAATTCGTGACTCCGGTCTTTTTCATTAATGCATCCGTCTCCTCCTTGTATTTAGTGAGCTCGGCATCTAGATCATGTCAATAGGCGGGTCGGTCTTTATGGGGGTTATCGTCACGGGATTTTCATACCAATATCATCAGCCACCTGAGGGAACGGCAAGCACGCATTTTTCTCCCAGAAGAAATCGTTGGCCACCAGGTCATATGTCTTCTTTGATGACCCCTTCCCAGGGTTGTTTGTATCGATCGGAGTCTCAATTGTGATGCGATTCAACTCTGACTTGAAAACGTCAAAACATAGACTCTGATAAGTCCAAGAGTGCGACAGCATTGGTGTTAGGTCGACATTGCGGTCCAAGATGATGAGAACGGGCCTTGACGTTGGGGTGGCGCCTGTGGAGGAAGTTGGCCGTGCCTGTGCCGAGAAGAGATTATCTTTGGAGTTGAGGATGTGGTCGCGGAGTTTCCGGTCCAGCTTAGTTGCAATCATCTCAGCAGCTGCTTGCCTTGGACACCTGATAATAGGTATCACCCCCAATGTCACCACTACACTGAATAGCCCGCTCACAATCCTGTCGATCACGCGGTCGAGCTCCTCATCCTTTGTTTTCGCACTGTTCAGGGCCCAATAGGTATGTTCCTTCTGCATTCCAAGACTGAAGAGATCTGGCTCGGTTACGATGAAGTTCAGGTATTGGTCGTAGATCTGGGCGATCTGCTCCGAGGTCGCAGCAGAAGCCGTCTGCGCTGCAAAGTCCTCGAGCAATGGTCGAGGTATCGAGGAGAGGAAGTTGATGTAAGTGGAACTATAGAGACCCTTCTGAAGATCGTTGGTTATGGCTTGGAGATTCGCAGGTGTCGGCTCGACCAGATATATTGCTGGTACGTCGGAGATAGCCGCTCTCGAGGAGGATATTTTCCTACAGAGGTCAGTTTTGAGTGTTGATCTAGCTCGGATAATAATACTAACATATGCAGCGTTACCCCCAAGGACCTCAAGTCTGAGACCTGGAGAACTGGGCTGATCACATCTCGACCAAAGTCCTACATGAATGGCAGTTAGGATATATTGGCGGAGTCATGAACGGGAGAAGAGTGCGGATCGAGATAGCAGGAACCGCTGTGGCTTCTTACATCAAACACGAGAACCTTCCAGATCGGTAGACCATCCTTCAATATGGGCGCAGCCGCAGTGCCATTGGAGTGTGAATCGTCGTTCTCGCTCGAGTCACTCGGTTCGTTCAGGTTGAGGATTTTCTTGATCGATACTTCGGACTGGTCAGTTCATAGCCAGGGAATGCGCCAGAACAAGTGACGGTATTGAAATTATTGCAACGTGGTGAGGAAATCATACAGATCTGCTTATCGCGCAAGGAACTCCCTCGCCCAGCCATAATTGCTCGTTATAGACAAGTATCTAACGTCGCGATACGAGTTGTGATGCGCCTCGGAGTAGGTCGACTAGGATGGGGGAGCTTCGGACAGCTGGTTGGCGACCGTCCCTGTCGGCTCCTGGCAACGAAAGCACAAAGCCGATTAACCGGGAATGCTTTGTAAAGAAGTGCACGGATGTCTCTTGGGTGTTTGTCCACTGGGCTGGAAAATAGAGGTCGAATTGTTCGGAGTACTAGTATGAAGGATATTACAAGTGCATTCGAATTCCCCCACGTTGCTTCAATTCATTGACACCTTTACGTCCACGGATTACAGGTACACAAGCGCTGGAGCGGCAAGTACCGCGGTACTCCAGAGCTCACCTTGGAGTGCGTGGCTTGAACCGGGCTGAACTCAAAAAGGTCCGTCACTGAACGGATGTTTTGTCGCCGAAAGTCCGACCTCCAGGGACTGGCTGCCAGTGGCTGATTTCCAGCAAGCCCCGCTATTTTGGGATTAGTGGGTGACCCACTGCCAAAGAACTGCCCTTGCCACACGCACTTGGCCCTGGCATGGAGCCTTTGACCAGCCAACACTTTTATCGCTACCGCGCTGATTGCGAAACCCAAATCAACTTTTTCCCTTTCATCAACGACATTCCGCCGGGTCATCCACCTTTCCCCCTTCAACAACTTTGATCATCGACCACCAAATTGAATTGCCTCATTGGGCGCATTTCGCCGGAGCGCGTCTTTCGTACTTCTACATTACTCAGGTCCACGTTGTATAAGCAACGGAAGCCGCATCAGACGCAGACATCTGGTGTTTCTCTCTTCTCTGCCTAATTGCAACTGCAACTACAACCGCCTGCCTGTTTGACTTGGTCATTTTGCGAATTAGTCAAGGCCAGGTCTATCTAGATATCCGAGGAAAATGTTGTAGGGAGTCTGGCGGGCATCGTTTTCTCGACGCCTGTGCTGGACCATGACGTGTCTTGGACAACGCGGACCGACGGAATAGGAGTGCTGCGAAGAGCAGCGCGATTGCGAAGCAAAAGAAAAAGGGTATGCATGAAAATCACCAATCCCCCATCTAAACCAGACCTCCTTGACAGCATAATTGTGTGTATCGCTCCATCCTCCTAAAACTGCATAATTCAATCAGTCTAGATCTCGCAGCTTCAGATCTGCGAGCTGAAGGACTGCGAGAGTGGCAGCGCAAATGGCGGGGATTTGCATTGCCCAGAGCCGGAGCCAAAGCCAGCTATCATCATTTCTGTCAAGAGTAACACACCTAAAATCCTGTCACGGGAGGAGTACTTCACAGCGGGACCACGGGGAGAGCAAAGCAACACAGCAAAACAAGCAAAGCAAAACCAAACACTGGAAATCAAAGGCCATCAAAACCTCCATGGTGAAATGGAGATCGGATGCCTGCAGCCAGTGGCAATAATTCAATGATCCAGCCAGCGGTCCTTACCTGCCCGGTTAATGTCCTGTGCGGAAATGGAATCCAATCCAAATCTTGTCGCGAAACGGGATGGGGAGAACTGAAGCTCAGGTGATGGCTGCAGACGGGAGGGCAGGGCACTTGAGCGTGCTTGGGGGTCGCTGGAGGGAGAGCATGGTGGGTTAGGCACAGGGCCTCTGAAAGTCTTCTGAAGTGGTGCACTCTGGTTACTTCACAGCGGACCTGGCCGGCCAGCTGCCCACCCAGCACCTCGCTCCCGTCGCTCACCATTTCGGCCTCCAGTGTGTCGAGACCCTTCGCGGAATCCGACTGACTGCACTTGGTTTCTGGGCTGGCGACGCAATATCGAGAAGGGAGCTTCTTGCCCTAATTCTGCATGTGCAGCTGGATTACCATCTCACTCAACGGCGAATTTATTCATGTTGCTTCGATTCCCAAGGGATGAGATGAGTGAGATCTTTGCAGATCAGAGATCGCACATGGTCAATTCCCAAGGTGCCGACATCGACTCTCAGGACACATCCACGCAACCTACCAGCTTACCGTCATTCACATCAACCTCCCTGCCTTTGCAATCTTTCACCATAACCGCAGCCTTGTCGAATCAACTTGCTTGTCCTGATGGCTGTTCATGTTGAGCCATCCTCTCGGAATCGGCTTCTTCGTTCCTTTGTCGGCTTGCTCTCCTCCACCCGAGAACCTCCTCTCCAAACATCGAAACTCGAGAAATCCCATCTCTGCACTGGCTCTCATCCATCACCACCACTTTGGACCTTGTGTTTGGTTCCTGGCAAGCTGACCCTCTTTTTTCCTCTTCTAGATTCAGGGTGCATTGGGAGGTACCCACCCCACCTATTGAGCTATATCAACACCCGCGTGCTGTTTCTACCCCACTGGACGCACGGATATCCTTCACAGCGAAGCTCTCGTTCCACCAACAGGGACCACGGCAACTTTATTATTTCACGCCCTGGGCTGCTATCTGTACCCCTTGGCGCCCAATCAGCAACCGTCCCAATCTACCCCAAGGTATGTAATTAACTGATCTCTGCACCCGTATATTGCAATTGCGGATGATTCTAACGCGACTTTGCTCAGTCGCGTGATATCGCCCCCTTTCTTTGTTCAAGGTTGAAGTTCTGTAAGGGCTGGGCAGTCATCATGGACCAAGCCCATGCCAATGGAATTGGCGAATGGGATCCAAATAACTTCGGTGGCGAAACATGGGACCACCACCAGTTTGGAGGACAGGCTCTGGGCTTTGACCCAAATCACGGCCATGACCCAGATAACACCTACCATACTCATACTCCTGACCCCTTTATCGGCACATCGTCACAGATAAATCCACAACTCTCTGCTCCTGATTCGCAGCCGAGTTTATATCGCCAGTTTGACTTTTACCCACCGCCGGCTGACGCCTGGTCCGCACCCGCTCCAACAAATGCCCCATATGGCCATGAACCATCTCTCGCGGAACCATATTATGCAAGCCAACACCAGCCAGTTGATGCCAGCCGAACGGTTGACAGCCGGTTCGCCCTAGTCGATCCCCCGCAGGGCGACGACTACCAGGACCATCATATTCCGGTGCAGGAGACTCAAGAAGCGCTATCCCACGGGTTCGGCGGCCATGTTGTCCACGGGACCAACCAAGCGCCGGATAACTTTATTCAGGAGAATGTCCACAGCTGGGGACAGAGGATAGCGACACCGCCAGCTGGCTACTTACCTAATCGGGAATATGAAAACCCCCTCGCACCCTCTCAGGCAGTCAACCAGGTCAACCTTCCAAATCAAGGCCCTAGAGGCTCGCCTTCTTCATACCCATCTGTTCATGGGTCGGTTCCTTCCGCTGTTCAGCACTTTCAAGTCAACGCACACCAACCGGCAGAGACCCGGCAATTCCAACAGCAGTATGTTCTGCCTCAAAATGGACAGCCCGTCCAGGGTCGACCATCTGTTGCACAGCCTCCTGTACCAAGGAACACTGGCAGTCCTCGTGTTGTATCACAGCCAGCGACTCAGGAGGTCGCAGTGCCACAGTTACAACAACAGTCGCAACCACAACCGCAATCCGTACCTCAGCTGCTGTCTAAGCAGTTGCCTCCCCAAAAAATACCCTTCACCCAGCCTCAAGTGGTACAACAGCAGTCCGCGCCGTCTGTGCCATCTCCGGAAAAGAACAGTGCCAGTGGCGTAAAACGTCGCCCAGTGTCAGAGGTTCAAGACTCGAAGGTCGTCGCGAAAAAAGCCAAAGTACTTGCTGGTCCGGCCAACACAGGCTCACCCGCGGCAGGTGGCTCGCAACCTGATGCTTCTTCGTCAAATACTCCTTTCTTTGTGGATAATGAAATTCTCAGTGAAGCCTATGGATGCGATAACTGCATGTGGCCAGGAGTCCCCAACCTCGCCATCGGAGAAGTGCCAGTCAAGTTAAAGAAGGGCCCTCCCACAAAGCGATATGTTATTATTGCAGCGAAAGGGGGTAAAGATCCGCTTCTTCCTGCCCTCCCTCGAGGCTGGACTCCAGCCGAGAGCCTTGGTAATCATGCGGATGCCTATCAAAATGCCAAGAGTGATCTAGACCGGCAACGAGCGGATGCCAGGCTAGAGATTGAAATGAAACGGGGAGGAAATGGTAAGTGGCCTTCGCTCCTAAAACCTCAACATATCCTTGTTGCTAAAGCTTTTAATAGAAATCCCATCGGATTGGTGGAAGAAGGTACCGAGAGGCGATTCGGCGACAGAGGTGAGTAGCGGTTTGGAATTAACGATCCTGCTGTTATGTACTGACCACAGTCTGTTGATAGGCAAAACGCATGGACATACCACCGGAGCCCATAAATACCACCATCAAGGCCTCCGAGTCCCTCCGCATCCATCCTGCTCATAAATCCAACCGCAAATTGCTTTTGCAAGTATTTGACGATTATTATCCATTGATACTGGAGAAAGCTACCGAGCTGAAAAACGCACCTGCACTGGAGAAGCTGGGCAAAGCGGTTAAGAGTCGGGCCAAGAACCCTGCTTCATTTGGCAACGCAGAGTTTGAAGCTTTGAGACAAGAGCTTGAGCCGTTGAGGAAGCAGCTCGAAGCCGCCATTGTTGAGGGTCTCAAGAACGGAGACCCTCGAATACTGAAGAAAATTGGAGAAAAGAGCAGCGTGCCCATTCGACTTCTCAATATTCTTATCAACCTCATCAACATTGGCGACTCGAACTCGTCATTGGCCAAAGTCATTCTGCGTCTTTTTGGCAGCTTCACCAGCGTGAAGCGCAGCCAGTTGGAACAGTGGAAATTCCCATCTACAAAGGCCAAACTTGAAGTTCAGGGCGATGCAGAGGTGAAGGAGTTGATAGCCATTATCTTTGCTAATGCAGAGAAGAACGATGATAAAGATGCGGGTGACGCAAAGACTAGTGAAGTTAAACGAGTCACCAAGGTGGCCAACAGGGTATCCTCGTCCTCGTCTGGGTCTAAACGGGCACGGGAAGATGATGCCAATGGTGATCTACGGTCGTCCAAAAAGGCGGCCACTGATTCCAAGCCGATTTCTTCCGCCGCGAGCAATGGAAAGACGCCGGCAACCGGGACAAAAGCATCAGCGGCAGCAGTACCCATAAAGGCGCCCACTTCAAAATTGTCCGCGACAGCCCCGGCGACAGGAACCACGATTGTCCAACCCAAGGTCCGCACTGGCCTTCTTCTCCCTGGAAAGTCACGCCCAGTACCGAAGCCGGTGGCGAAGCCTGAGCCACTGAAGGCTGATGGACAGAAGACTTTGTCCAAGTCAGACACGATTTCCAAAGTACAACCCGTCATTACCAAGATCGAGCCGCCGAAGCCAGCATTGTCGAAACCACTAGCACCTGCTTCGACCGCTGGAACCAACAAACCCAAGGCCTCTGACGCGTCTCAGCCGTCCAAGTTTGCTTCGTTGTTGGCGGAGATTGCTGAACCCAAGAAGGTCGTGGCTCCTACACCTCCTCCACTTATTGCCCCAGATCCCAACGAGACGGAGCAGGAGAAGGTACGCCGACTACGCAAGGAAGAACGGCGAAGACTTGGTCTCCGAGTCGCTTTTAAGAGTGAGGATCGACTGGTTGAGATTCGTGAGTTTACGCGACACCCTGAAGAGATGGGTCGCGCAGGCTCGGTTCGCGATGTCAAGTCGGACAACAAAGATAAGATGGAGGGAATGGCTCTGAAGAAGGGCCACGCTGGCGAGATCCGTCCGTGGGAGGAGCCAATTGCTGTCGACTTTGACGATCTTCCGGCAGATAAACGTGAACAGACTTACATAACGCGAGGCGGAACGAAGACATTCGCCACAGAGCAGCAAAAGTTCATGGAGGACCGAGAGGCGAAAGAACTAATGGTTATATACACCGACCCGTCTGACATTCCACCAACACCAAAGTCACCGCCTTACGAACCCGTCTTGATGTACGATGATCCTTCTAATGGACCAGACGTACGCCTTCCCCAGACCCCAGAGTTCGCAGAAGTCCATCACCGGATGCTAGACCAGGCTCAGCAGGGGTTCTGGCGGACGGTATATGCTGCCCAGGCGCGATTGGAGTCACAGGCAAATCCCGATTATGCCGACTTTACAAAGGTGCTGAAGTCGGTGAGTTCGATTGCGGAATCATATAATGGCTATCAAACGGCACCGGTAACCCAGAGCCGCAATGCCGATGCCCGCAGTGAGACAGATCCTGCCAAGGTTGAGTTCCGCCAACAACAAGTATATCAGCTGCTGCAGTCAGATAGGGTTAAGAACTTCAAGGAACTGGACCCATACGATCCGGCACGCCCTAAGACGGTCCGTCGCCGCGATTACCCTGATCCTCAACTTCAGAGAGCAGCCGACTATGTCGAGGACATTGTCGAGCAGTTTCGACAGTCTGGACTCTTGATTTCTAAGCAAGAGGTTGCCACCCCAGCAGCCGTTGTGGCTTCCCAGCCAGTGCCCCAGCCAGCGCAAGACTACTCGGCGGCCTGGGCACAGTATTATGCTCAGCAGGCTCACCAAGGCCAACAACCATCGCAACAGCAGCAGCAGTGGTATGCCCAACAGCAACCGGCCGCCTACGTTCAGTCCGCCAACCCGTATCTGCAGGCCCAGACTTCCCAGGCACCGAATCTACAGCAAGGCGCGGATCTCTCGGCCATCCTATCAGCTCTTGGCAATCAGCAGCAAGCACAGCAGCAGGTGCCGGCAGCCACAGACCCAGCTCAGGTCCAGGCACTCATGGCTGCTCTTGGCCAGCCTCAAGGTGACCAGGCCGCCATCGCGGGCCTTACAGGGGTCGGAGCGCCCCAAGATCCGCAGCAGGCAGAGTACCTGATGTCTCTGATGAAGTGGGCTCAGCAGGGAGGCAGCTCGGCACCGGCGGCTACATCGGCACCTACTGCTACCGCTCCGTACATCGGTGGCGCTTATCCCTATGGCGGCCTGCACCCAGACCGAGACCGGGAACTGCGCGAGCGTGATGGCTACCGTGACAATAATAACAACGGAAAGGACCGGGACCATGATAATCACCATCACAACAGCAACCGCGGCGGCGTCAAGAACAAGAATCGAGACCGCGACCGCGATGCCGATGGTAGCGGGGGAGATAATGTGCCCGAGCATCTGCGCGGCATCAATCGTAGTCTGATTGGCACGAAGCAATGTTCCTTCTGGGCTAGAGGCCAATGTGCTAAGGGCGACAAGTGCACTTTCAGGCATGATTAGGGGGATGCTGATGGCAACGAAGTGCCCGAGCATCTGCGCGGCATCAATCTCAGTCTGGCTGGCACAAAGCACTGCTTCTGGTGGACCCGAGGGTAATGTGCCAAGGGCGACAAGTGCACTTTTAGACATGATTAATGGGGACTCCGAATGGTGGTTCTTTTAGAGGAACGGATGATGATTAGCATTTGGGCATTTGAGCAGCGTCATGGTTAACACAAGTCACGGCAAAGGCAGCAGCATTATGGAGGAGTTCATTGTATTGTATACCCCCCTTTATTGGGCATGTATGTTTAGTTTCAAAAAAAGGAGGGCCTAGTCATGGGTATGTATCTACCTAGGAAGACAGGCAGGCAGGCATGGATGAGATTGGGCGTATTGGTTGTTTTATGGGATCATTATCTCATCGTTTTGAGCCTTGGTGGACTGCCGGTACAGACTCGTTACTTCTTTTCTTTTGTTTGTAAAGATATTGTCTTCTTTCTTTTCTGCCTTCACCATCGGACGGTAGATAGTTTTGGGTGTTTACCTTTGGCGGTTGGGTTTGCGGATGCACGGCATGACGTGGCATGGCATGGCATGGCTATGGGAGTTAGGCAGGCACAGGTGGTGGATAAGGTAGACAGACGTTATGGGACAAGAATAGGTACCTAGTTCCTCTAATAGAAATTACCTTGATGATAGTACTGTGGTTGTTGATAAGTTCAATGTGAGTTGCATGCTCGCCTACTTTCGTGATACTCGGTACGTCCATTTTGATTCCTTTCATAGAAGGAAGGTGTCAAGACAATGGTACAACATTATGTAATGCTAAATCTATTCTCACCACGCCCCCTTTTGACAGCTTGGGCAATATGCGACTAAGTTAGACCAAGTAGCCATGTCATGCCTTTGCTGAACATGCCGGCGGCCGTCCTACCTACTTTCCCCTGCTCGTGCTCATCCGCCCGCTTGCACAGAAGGAGATGAAATAATACATGAACTGCCCGAACAAGCCAAGCTTAAGATCGAAGCCCGTCTCAACACATTTTTGCGGGCTTCTAAGTGTGTCACCTCGATCGATGCTGTGATCATGCCGAACAACCAGCCACCAGCAAGCAAGCAAGCAGTGATCAACTTTTGTTGAGGAGGAGCAGCAGAACTTAAGCAGCGAGACCCAGTCTCACTTCGATTACCTCGCGGATCGTGTCGACCGAGGCCATAGCACCTGTGAATCATGGTTAGTTAGTTTCCCTTATCAAACATGGTGGGATGATGTTCTGCGTTATATGTGGGCCTAAATGAGCAACACTTGAGATTCAAGCGAGTATCGAGTCATCGTGGGACCAGGGGTCGATCGAGCAAATGAATGACTAACCATCTGCAATCAAACTCATGTTAGTGACCATATTCATGGTGGAATGATATGAGTGAGCAACTTACCTCCGGTATCGCCACATGCGAGCGTCCTATTCCGTTTCAAAAGAATCAACGCCTGGTCAGTTTCTTCTCTTCTCTTCTCAACCAAACAAATACCATCCATCTCCTGCTCATCTAATGAAGGTACAACGTACTTTGAGATTGGCTACAGTCCCACCAGTTTAAGTAAGTTACTTCTTTTCCTATTAAAACACTTCTATGAGGAGTGAGTGATAAACATACCATAATAACCTGAAACCAACCGCCACTCAAATCGGATTCGCCCTCGTTACTCGTCGTGACGGGTTCCTCCTCTTTGACGCCCCAATCCTCAGCCAGAACGCGAATCTGTTTACCCGTGACGGGATGTCTCCACATGGCCTTTATACAGATCGTTAGACTGTTTACAGATGTTGTATAGAAAGGAAGAAGGGTATGAGTCTATTACAGAGTTCATGGCCGGAGCGACGACGATCATCTTCTTCTTGTTGTCGATGCTGCCGTCCGTGTCCCATGCCCGGATGACGGATGTGAGCAAAGAGTCGCTCATGCCGTTGACGACCTATACAATATACATACACCATTTAGTAAACAAGGAGGTCGGACTTGTTGGTGGTCATTGTTACCTTTGCTAGGGTATTTGCGCTGAGTGCTATTTTCATGTTAGTGATTATCTATGTGAAGAGTTTCCGAAAGTGAGATACATACGTGCTACGACGAGAATATCGGCCCCTGGTAGTAGTAGTGATCCAAGTACCTCTCAAGTTAGCGACGATCCCCCTAATAAAACTCTTTCTGTCCCGGAATTATACGTACATCTTCGCAACTCGATATGCAAAATACTCGCGCCTCGCTTCCACGGATGCGGGCCCCATTCGTCGGCATCTTCGTAGACGGCTTCGACGTTGGGCATGTGCAGCAGGGCAGAAACGGTCGGCTGTTCGGCGCTCTGGCCGTTGAGGAACTGGCGGGCGGCACTGGTCAGGATGATGCGGATGCTGAGTTTGCCTTGGTGTTTTGAAAGGGACTTGATGACGTCGGGAACTGCGGTTCAGAGTCAGGATGTTTGTGGGTGATGAGGATGATAAAGGATTGGCTTGCTTTTGATGGTTGCTACCGAGCCGGAGGCGCTGGAGAGACATTTAGTAAGGAAAGTGGTTAAGTGTTGTGGAAAGGCTACTGCTCACGCAAGAAGAAGATGTTTGGTCATGGTGTCGTGGCGGGCGGCGGTGAGGTTGGCCAGTGAGTGAGCTTGCTCATGCTCATGGTGAGGGTCGTGGGCGTCGTGGATTGCAGCCAGCATTTTAGACGAAACAATGTCGTCAACTCTTGTTAGGAACTTAGGTTGTTAGCGGGGAACTTTTCCACTGGATCAACATTGTTTCAATCGGGTTCAATGATTGAGGATTTGGTTATGAATTTATGCTGACAAACTTGCGTGATCGCAAGATCTACTTCTAATCCGTTCTAATTCCATAGTCCCGTTGTCGCTTTCCTTAGCCTTGGAGGCTTTGTTTGATGGATATCAACCGATTCAACCCCTCCGATCGGACTGGGCAACTTACGACGACGTGACGTTTTCAAACCACCTAGATCTTTGATGAGAAGAATTCGGGTGGCCACAGTAATCCCTACACTGAATGGGAGACATCTGCCAACGACGAGTTGAAGGACAGGTCTTCACTTGTGGCAGACAATCAGCTCACTCATCAGGGGACCGCCGGGGTGGCTTCAAGGCTAGAATCGGCGCTCTAGGATGTGGACTCCACTAAAGCTCACCCCGGATTCTTCGCCTTGGCGGGCCGTTTGGTCGACCAGCCAATGAGACGCGTGGCTGGTGGGCTGACAACTGATCGCGTCACAAGCTTCAACGTGCTACAGGTTTCCTTCCAAGCTCCGCATCCAAGATCCGTCCAGTCGCATTTGATCGCAACCTTCCGACGGTCACCTTTCATTCACAGCTTTAAACATCTGCCATTTTCCAATTGACACTAGGATTCAACATACGCCAAACCTGCAACTACACAAACCATCTTATTATCCGACCATGGCGACCCCAGCTATGACCTCTGGCACGGCGACGCCAATGGAGCTCGACCCCGAGCAGGCCGCCCTAAGCCTCAAGGTGTCCCTCGCCGACAAGTCAGCCAAGGCCGCCGCGCTCTATGCCCACAAGAACTACGACGAGGCCGCCGAGATCTATGCGCAAGCCGCCGAGATGCAGGCCGAAATGGAGGGCGAAATGAACCCCGACAACGCCGAGATCCTGTTCCTGTACGGCCGCGCACTGTTCAAAGTCGGCCAGAGCAAGAGCGATGTGCTCGGCGGGAAAGCCCCGGACTCGAAGAAGCCGAAAGCAAAGTCGGCCGCCAAGAAAGCCAAGGCTTCCAATGGCAACAGCGCAGCACCCGAGACTAAAACTGAGAAGACTGAGACGGAAACTGAGAAGACTGAGACGGAAACTGAGAAGACTGAGACGGAAACTGAGAATGGCGCCGCCGAGGTCGAAGCCAAGGTCGACGAGGTAGTCAGCCAGGCCGCCGCAACCGAGGCCGCCAAGAAGGACGATGCGCCCAGCGCCCTTGAGAAGAAGCCGCTTTTCCACTTTGAAGGCGACGAGAACTTTGAAGATTCTGAGGACGAGGACGCCGAGGAGGGCGATGGTGATGAGGCGGAAGAGGAGGAAGATGACCTTGCAGTGGCGTTTGAGATTCTTGACCTTGCACGCGTGCTGTTCAACAAGAAGCTGGAGGCGATAGCAGAATCCAAAGAGCCCAAGGACCAGGAATCTGTCCAAAGCGACCTGCCCGCTATCAGACACATCAACGAGCGCCTGGCCGATACCCACGACCTTCTTGCCGAGATTTCGCTGGAGAATGAGAGGTAACCAACAACAAGCATCACACCTCTTGTAATTCTCCAGATGATGATCGCTAACCAAACCTGTGGTCTTTCACAGGTATCCTAACGCGATCACCGACTCTCGCGCCAGTCTGAAATACAAGAAGGAACTCTTCCCCCAAGAGTCCGAGATTATCGCCGAAGCGCACTTCAAGCTGTCCCTCGCCCTGGAGTTTGCCTCGGTGACCAAGTCGTCAGACGATAAAGGTGACAGCCAGATCGACCAGGCGCTTCGGGACGAGGCTGCGACCGAGCTCGAGGCCGCCATCGCCAGCACCAAGCTCAAGCTCCAGAACCAGGAGGTCGAGCTCGCGACGCTGCACAACCCCGAGGATAACGATCTGACGCGCAAGCAGATCACCGAGATCAAGGAGGTGATTGCCGACATGGAGCAGCGGCTCGTCGAGCTCAGGAAGCCGCCTGTCGATATCAACGCGGCCCTGGGGCTTCCGGCGCGGCCGACGGAGGAGAAAGTCGAGGTGGAGGTGCCCGAGGAGGTTAAGAGGAATGCGCATGACTTGTCGGGCTTGGTGAAGAGGAAGCGGAAGGCGGAGGATGTTGAGGAGGCTGACCCTGGTGCTGCTGCTGTTGCTGCTGCTGCTGCCGGGTTGTCGCCTAAGAAATTGAAGGAGGATGATACGGTTGAGGAGAAGGTGCTTGAGGCTCAGGCGTGAAATTTGAGAGTTCGGGTGTAGGAAATAAAAATGGTCAAAGTTTCGAGGGGTTCATGGCTGTATTTGATACGTTCCGGACGCGGTATTAGGTAGTTTTCTGTTGTTTTTATTTCGGGTTTCGGTTTGCTAAGGTAGTTTACTCGAGTACGTAGTCCTTTTCGAGGGGAAAAGAGGCAGGCTCTGTCTGGTAAGACATTTCTATGTATCATGAACTCTTTGTTTTTCAGTTTCCTAACCAAGGAATGGCTGGCTGGCTGGTGGTTGGCATTTTTTCTGCTTCTTTTTGTTGGGTATTCAGATGGTAGATGGATTAACTGTCACGGTAACATAAGTGATGAATCAATATGGGCATCCATGTAAAGCACCTGAATTCTTTTGATGACTCAAATCTAGGTTGGGCCTACTAATATGGACACCGCCTCGAGGCCAAATCCAAACAAAACAAGACCTGCCCCCATTTTAAAAATCTTAATATGGAGGCGGAGGCTGCTGAGGCGGCATAAACGCAGCACCAGCAGGCATCGGCATCGGCATCGGTGGTGGTGGTGGTGGGAATGGGAATCCTATTGGGGCTGCTTCTGGCGATTGTTGTTGCCCCTGAGACTGAGACTGGTCCCATCCCTGCGGCCATGCTGGCGGGGGAAACCGTTGCCCACCGCCGGTATACCGAGGAGACGGCATGTTGCGCCGAAAGGGCAGATTGATGGGTGCTGGTGGGATCCCGAAGCCGCTGCCTCCTGAATATCTCCTCCTTGATGCTGGTCGGCTGCTGCTGCTGCTGCCATGGTTGTTGTCGTCGTCATCTTCGTCGCTGCCACCACCACCACCACCACCACTACCGCTGGCACTGCCGCTGCCGCCGGTATTACCATCAATGTCATTTTCACCGCCTTCTTGATTGTTATCATCGTTGTTAGTGTTATCGTTTTCATTGTGGCTGCTACCAGCGGCGCTACTGTTCCTGCCACTAGCAACTGCGGCGTCCTCGACACCAGTAACGGGAGGAGGCTCAGCTGTCACTATTCGTGGGACTGTGGCAGACGGGGGCCGCACGGGAACTGGTTGGACCGGTGCTGGCGGCGGCGGTTGTTGTTGTTGTCGAAGCATGCCGGGAGGCGGTTCTGGTGGTCGTCCTCCTGCCGCCGCTGCCCCCGGTTGTGGAGGAGGTCGAGGAGGGAAACCAAAGCCATCAGTAGCTCCAAACGGAGCACCCAAACCGCCCCAATCCACCACTACCTCGCCGTCTTGTCTCGGAACTCCACCGCCACCACCACCACCACCACCACCACCACCAGAAGACGACGAGGTATTTGACGAAGAGGAACCATCCCCCTTTCCACTCCCACCACCGCTACCGCTACTCCCGCCGGAAGAGCTGCCACTTCCACCGCTGCTGCTGGTTCCGTTCCCGCTGTCGTCGTCGTCAGAGGGGACGGTGAAGCTGGACATGACGGCGATGGAGATGAGCGTTATGGTTAGGAGCAGCGGTATAAGTTGGGCTGACGTAGAGACTTGGTTGACCACCGCGGGCGAGATCCCGTTCCATTGGATTGAGAGCTCGATGGCGACTAGTACGGCGATGGTGACCGAGAGGCTGAGGAAGGTTTGCAGTTCGCGGGCCAGGGTTAAGGAGATTGGGTTGCTGTGACCACGATATTAGCTTTATGAATTTCGAGAACGGTGTGTTTGAAAGATGTTGGCAATGGTATAGCCAGGAAGGGGGTAGAGAGATAAAATAGCACGTGGAGAGTGGAGGCTGAAAGGGGTAAGGGATAAGGGGCTAGGAAGCCAAGTAAGTACCTCTTCCGCCGCCTCTTCCTCCTCCTTTTCTTTTTACTTGACCAGATTCCCCCGTCCATCCCAGCAAATATTACCGCCCCAATCATGACCATCAGCACCACAACCGAATTGTATCCCCGAAAATGCGGATCCGCGAGCTCGATCCGGCCAAAGAGGAACCCATACTTGGCACATATCTCACCACCACCACCACCACCACTGCTGCCATTGCTGTTGTTGCTAGCGAGAAAATAGTCCACCCCTGACCACCAGAACCAGCACTGCAGACCACCAACGAGAAACAAAAAAATGATTTCCAGCGCGGGGATGAAGTCGTTCCTCCGCTTCTTATCATCATTCCCACCACGGTTACTGTTGTTCCGGCGGTGAAAACAACATGTGAATACACGCCAGATATACATGGGCAGGAGCAGGTATATTATTATCGATATCAGTAGTATAGTAACGTAGACTTCGCCGGCTTGGAAGTCCTGGGGTGACTTGGCAGCGGTAGTCATGCAGAGACCGATGTATACGGCAAACGCGAGAACGAGGTGGGCGATGCGCAGTGTCATAAAGGGGGCATGAGCGCTCTCTGACATGCAGTTGAAGGCAATCAGAGCGAACCATAGCAGATAGAAGGAGAGGCGGATACCGAGGCCGTAGACATCGGCCGTGCCGGGAATACTGCAAGCCGAAGTGGAAGACATCGTTGGGTTTTGTTAGATAAAAACAAAACAGCAGGACTTGTAGTTCGACACCCTCTGAACTTTAACTTGTAGAGTAAAATAATATACATGAAGTAGAACTGATAACAAACGATATGATCGTAATGGGTTTATCAAAGATGACACAGGCGGTTCGTTACTAATATGGTAAACACTTCCATCCAGGTACCTCGAGAGTCGGTCAGCAAAAAGGGGTTAGCTTAAAGGGCAATATGTTGTTCTCACTTCTCCCCTCAGGCTTTAGATTACATGGTACTACGATACCACATGGGGCACAGACTGGCGGACGAACAGATTGAAGAGCACAGAGACACATATTGCCTCGTGCCCTCGACAACCGTTGAATTTTAACCCTTCTTCCCCCCCCCCCCCCCCCCCCCCCCGCTAGGTCATATTTGCACTTTGTCTCTCTTTGCTCCAACTCAAACACTCAATACCCACGACTCCTTCCTGAACATACGTAGAACCACCTGAGGATGTTCAAGTCGACAGCTGTCCCCTCCACCCACATACCCGATATGGAACACATAGGAGCAAGACCTATCTCTGCACAAGCATGTGAAGAAGACCCAGATTGGTAGGTAAGGATCGGAAAGGCAAGGCATCAATGCCGGCACAGGGTACCACTACCGGTCCCGAACAAGTACACGTACCACAAACAAAACACAGTATAAACAAATCTCTAGGATCAGGCATTGAACTCAACAACAAAAAAGTCGATCGAGGCCGGGGCCGGGTAACTGGACCCATGTCTTCCGTCCTCCCATGTGCGACGCGAGGAAACGCCTCCCCCCATCTTGTGTTCCCCTAAACCTCGCTGCCTCGCCAGACGGATGCTCTCGCGAATCATCCATTGCATTTGCATCCAGCATGTCTCGGGTAAGGTTGTCTTAAATGCTTGGTTTGACTGAGACAACAACAGTGCAACCTATGTTTGTGCAGAGGACGAAAACTTGAAGGTCACATCACATGGAGGTAGTTAACATGCTGCTGCAAGAGAACTGTGGTGGTATATGCGTCACTGTTAGCTCATGTCTCTGACTGTTGGATGGATGTGTCTCTCCGACGAAAGGAGAGAGGACCTATGGCCTAGACCATCCAGATTTCAACACCGGGAAATACTCGTGAATATTCAGGTTATTTTGTTGGATGATACCAATTTATAGTATAAACCTTGGGTGTCAACAGCGTCGAGCTAGACAACTATATTTAAACTAAAAAGGAGAAAAAACTAACTTTCCCAAACGATGCTTCCCTCGTAAAGACGCCATAGAAGTGATGCAGAGCCATACAGACTGACAGTCCTCCATCCATGCCCTCTGCCATACTTTCTTTGCCTTGCTTGTTTACATTCAATCGACTGTGCCCGGTCAAAGCGTATTCCCAGCCCCTAGCCCTTAAATCCAAGTAACTAGGTTGGTCAGTCACAAACTCCATTCATTCCGTTCAATATTGCATCATCGTCGTCGTCATTCCTATTTCCTCACCCCCAGTTTCCCACCACATGACAATTCACAGCTTTCCCTCGACCCCCGATAGGACGGCGGCTTGACTCGCTAAACCTCCCCCGCCTCCATCTTCATCGCACTAATCTGGCTCGCCATACTCAAGCCGGTCCCCTTCCTCGTCTCCAACGCCCGACTCCACCTCTTCTTATCCTTGATCGGCATCCCCTGCCCATCCAACCCAAGCACCTCCATCAGCTCCGGTATCTCAGCATGATCCCTCGTAGTCTTCATCCGATGACACCAAGTAACCCTCTTCTCCTCCCCTAAATCGTCTTCCCCTCTCCCATCCAAACTGGTCGCACTCGTATTACTATACGACCCAAGTCTCCTCTCCACTTCATACCATGGCGTCGCCACTGGACTCTGCAGACTCAACGGCTCAAACAGAAACTCACCCCCGATCTGCCTCGCGTCGCCAGCCTTCGTCGCCAGCCCGCTCTTGATCTGCTTGAGGCCCTGAAACACCGACTCGATCGATGACTTCAAAATATTCTTGGTCGTGTACGCCGGCCTCGGCCCCATCGCGAGCGTCCTGATCATGCCCAGCTCGTCGTACAGCTTGCGCGTCGGGTCTGCGTAGATCGGAAACGGGCAGTTTGTCGCCGTGGCGTACATGTCGATCAGGCCTGGGTCGCCACACCCAATAACCGCGATGAAGGTGCTCACCGGCAGCCGGAGAAGAGCGTCAGGAGTAATAGACGTCGAGAGCTGGGTCAGGTATTCTTGGCATTGCTTTTGGCATGTCAGTCAGTCATCAATAGACCGAAAGGAAATGTTAGACTCACCCCGCAGAAAAAGTGCCGCACAAATATTAGGAGAACCCGCCTCGCCGCATGCTTGCCCGTGTACAGACTTTTAAAGCTATGCGACTTGCCGTCGCGGTCCAGCACCATGTAGTTCTCGATCTTTTTCAGCGTTTCCGCGCTCGGGATTTGGTTGTTGCTGTCAACGGAGCCTTGTAAGTCATCTTGTTCTGGGTTGTTATTGATACTAGACGTTGCCGTCGCCGTCACCGCCCCCGCCCCGTCCGCTGCCGTCGTCGTCGTCGTCGTCGTCGACAAGGCGAGCTTCTTCTCCTTTTGACTGCTGGTGTCGCTGGTAGCAGCAGTAGCAGCCGTCGTCTGTGGATCGGATCCGCTTGGAAAGATTGTAGCCGGCGATGGTGTTGGCGCTGGCGGGGTCGGCCTGACGGTGCCGTTGGTTGTTTCCTCGGGAGAAGACGACGTCAGCGCCGCCGCCGTCGCCGCGGGTGGAGGGGGGTCTGATGATGCAGCAGCCATGTGTGGGTGTACGGTGGACGGTGGATGGGCAGACGAGATCACTTGAAACAGGCAGTTGTTGTTATGTTATGCGAAGATAAGGTAGGTAGGCACCTAGGTATATACCCGGTTAAGTCTGTGTATTTTTGGCAGCAGAAGAACGAAAATCCCAGGGAAAGTGGATGGCTATTATTATCAGTTTTCTTTGTTGCCGGTACGAGTTACTGCTTGCGTCAGTTGCGCTTGCGAAGAAAAGTGACAGATTGGAGTGGTAGGTTGGGGCGGCCGCTGCTCGACATATGTGAGACGAGACGTCAGTTCGTGGAGGGGCAGCAAGTGTGGGACTGGAGTGCTTTTGATAATGGAATCCCAAACCCGAAACATGGAACACCTTGGCAACGGCGATCGAGCCAAGCGCAGCACGATTGGGTCATTCGTCCACCTTTAAACCCGGTAACAACGCGAAGTGCAATGCGTGCAACCGTAGCTGGATTGATGAGGCTTTGCTGAAAAAAATGCTGGGCTATCGAATCAAAAGGAATCGTCACCAAAAGCACGAATGGTTCAGTGAGCGTCACCGCTACCACAGTTAAGAAGACTAGACAACTTCCAACAGCTCAAGTATATGCCTTACAGAATTCCACCTACGGTGCATCCTTCAATCCTACATAACAAAAAAGCCCGTCTTCTTCAGGATCCAAAATCAATATCAAAATGATCAACCGATCTTTGCATGACACCCTCTCGCAAGGATGCAATCAAACTCTTGGCCCCCAACTTTGATGAACCCCAGAATCGGAAGAATCTCGCCAACGAGCCCACCCAACCGAAAAGAAAAAGCTTAATCAGTCATCAATCCTCGAACAGGGGTTCAAGTCAAGAGCTGCGCCACCTCGTCACATCCCTCAGCCTGGCCCGCTTGGGAGCTTGCTTTGCCAAGACCATTTTCAACCTCACAATACTTTGTAAACCCGTTCCAATACAACCTGTTCATCCTTCAAATATATTGAATTGCAGCTCGTCAAGCCTTTAAATAGGTAGCCATGATACCAGTTCCAAGGTAGTAATTAATCAATATTCGAGTTATAAAAGACACGAGAGACTCATCACACCGCTATGTATCTATTAGGACAACGGATACGATATCTCAGCTATATGTCAGGCGAGGAACGAATGTATGAATCTTACTCCGTATTGCAGTCAGGCTAACGGCTAGCTAGCAGTCTATGTTCTCACAAGAGTCGCAAAACAGTTTTTTTTCATAAAAGCTACCTATCTATCAAACTGTGTGACGATAGTAAGGTAGATGGTTGATGCATCGCGACATGAGAGAATAGAACCTCCGCAACAGAGTCGGCCTTCACAAAGTCAAGGTGAACTAAATCCAGATCTCTTCCTCTCTCTGTTTCGCTGGTTGTAAAGAAGTGAAGTAAAATGCAAGGTAAAATCAACACACAACGCACACGCTGATGGTGCAAACAGCGGGGGGGTAAAAAGAATGTAGCCGGTAGCCCTCTTCGCTTCATCAAGGGGCGAAGCATGTCCGCCTATCTGTATCGTTCCTCATCGTCCTCCACTGAGATGTGGGAGACGGATGGTAGCCACAACTGGCAGAACAGATAGTTGTATGGATGATCTGTAACGACAAGCTTCCCTAGATTGGACCATCCTGATATCGGAGGGCCGATGTTCGGAAGGATAATGATAGGAGAGGCTGGTGAACCACTGTAGCAAGCCAACCCGGCCTTCGCTGCGGCGCTCATCCTCAACCACCACCGTAACTAACCCTCCTCAGATCAGCTACTGATGGCAATAGCACCAAGCCGCTGTCCACCTTCCCCAAAAACAACCTTTAAACGATGATTCTTTCTCCTAGCAACCGCGCACAGAGCAAGACATACCCCAAGTCCAACGGTCCAAAACTATGAGCCATTGTTGCTGTGAGGATAGATGGCGGATTCATGGCCACCGAGCAAGGTGAACCATCCAACTCACACCAGCATGCGACTGGGCTGCGCAGGGTTCGTTGGAACCCTAATAACCACGTCCTTTGCTTCTCGCATTCGAACAGGTCCTCCCAGCTCTTCCACAAGGTCTGATGCCATTGAAGATATCCGGTTTTGGAGCAGAGTAGCTCTCGGCGGTGGCGGCGAGCCTTAGTCGCTCTCCTACGCAACTGTCTCGATGCAAGTTTGTCGAGTGTTTCGCGACCGGAAAACAAGGGGTGTCATCAAACAAGTCTTCAGCTCGAAAATCCTGCATCAGTCGAATCCAGATCCTATCTGGCTGGCAAAAGCCGTGCTGACACTCTTCTCATCGTCGTCAAAGCGCCGTCCGTACCCATTACCCATGCCAAGGCGCCCGGAGCTCTCAACATACTGCTTCAATCGATCGCTGTGACTGTACGAGGTCGGCCGCGCTGAGCCAATGGCGTCGCTGAGCCCAGCACCGAGGCTAGCACCGCCCTGTCCGACACCCTTGCCACCAATGACGCTGGCACTCGCGTCAGTGAACTCGCTGTTCGCGACGCTCTCGCCGGCAATGCTCTCGGTGGCACGACCGCGGTTCTTGGCGCCAGGGCGGCCGGTGGTTGCAGTGCCAGGCAAACCGGGCCACTGCTCAGGATGGAAGTTTGAGAACATCTGGGGGTAGGCGGAACTCAAGCCGGCGCCGCCCAAAGCGGAGCTGTGGATGGATGATACGTCGTCGGGAATATAGGACACCATGGAACCAGTCTCGTAGTCGCGAGTTGAGCCGTTCAGACCCGCGCCGTACCGGCCATTCGGGTAGCCACTCGAGACATGTTGGGTCTGTTGTGACGACCGTTGGGGACGGAAGCTGATCTTGGGTCGGCCGAACTGCAGAAGTGAGGTCTGCAAGTTGGTGAGGGGTCCTTCAACAAGACAGTTGCGGTCCTTGAAATGAATGAGGAGATGATGCCACAGTTCGTGCTTGGCCAAGACCTTAGGATTTCCGACAATAACCAAGCCATATTTCGCTCGAGTGAGGGCGACATTAAGACGACGAGGATCCGAAAGGAAACCGATACCCTGGTTTTCGTTGGATCGGACGCAGGAGAGAACAATAAAGTCCTTCTCTCGGCCCTGGAATGCGTCGACGGAAGCGACTTCGACCTCTTTGTATAACTCCTTCTTGAAAGTTCCAGTGTTCTGCATGGTGCTAACAATGTAGCTGCGCTGGCCCTCATACGGAGTAATGACACCAATGTCACCCGGCTTGACACCAGCTTTGAAGAATCGTGTCACGATCTTCTCGACGTTGGAAGCTTCGGTGCGGTTGAGATATGACGTGCCCGATGCTGAGATCTCTTCGTTGCCCAGATTCGACCAGAACATCATCGGCGTCTCAGCAACCGGCCACGGGAAATCCACATCGCGGCGGGTTCGCTCTTTGGCGGTGACACCGTTCTGTAGCGATCCTTCGTAGAACATATTCGAAGGGAACTCGGAAAGGCAAGGATGCATGCGGTACTGTACTTGCAACCGATTAGGAACAAAATTGAGCTTCACCAGTCTCTCGAAGAGCGACTGGTTTAGTCCAGCCTTGGCAGCTTTCTTGTTCATGATAACTGGGCCCAGCTGCTTGTGGTCGCCGACGAGAACAACTTGCTTGCACCCTAGGACGAGAGGTATCATGCACTCAGGCTCAGCCGACTGAGTTGACTCGTCGATCAGGACGTTCCGGAACTTTATTTTAGATAGTCGAGGATCACCGGCACCCACGCAAGTGCAGCATACGACATCTGCATTGCTCAGGATCTCACGCTCAGCAGCGCGGGTCAGCTGCTTGAACTTCTTTTCGTCCTGGGAGACCAGCTCGCCGACCTCTGACTTGAGCTCGGTGAGACGCTTGAGTTCGATGCTGGTGTCGTTCATTTTGACCTGTTCGTGCAGGGATAAGAAGCTGACAGATGACTCCACGTCCTCGCGCGACTTGGCTGTCAAGCGGACGACTTTCAGTCCCGTACGGTGAATTCGTTCGCACAGCTGGTCTACCGCGACGTTGGACGGTGCGCAGACAAGAACCTGGCTGTTGTTCATCTTTGCCAAATGGTAGATGATAGTCGCCGAAGTGACAGTCTTTCCAGTTCCTGGAGGACCTTGAATGAGACTCAGAGGATTTGACAGGACATGTTTGATAGCGGCAATCTGGCTGTTGTTTAGTTCTGGCAACCCCGGGACATGGAACTTCTTAGGCATCTGCGTCTTCATAGGCGCAACAGCTACTTCGTGACCAAGCAGTTTGTGGAAAATAAATCCCGAAACGCTCAGCTCATCAACCGCAAATGTCTTCATCGCCAGCTGCATACGATCATATGATGTGGCCTTCCAGACGTAATCAGCCGAGAAGTTGTGCGTACACTCTGTCGGCACGGACTTGTCGTTGGCGGACTTACGCAACTCGAGGGTGACTTCGTTTCCCTTGTTGTCCGGGATTTTCACAACATAGCCAACGCCTTCCCAGGCAGGTCGAAGCTCTCCTTTGTACTTAAGTCGCATCTCATCGCCAATTGCCAACTTCACGTCTCCGGACTCAATTTTCGGGAGCACGAAGCTGGCCGTGTGCTTGTTATTGAGTCCATAGTCCCAACGGACCTGGAGCCCATCCTCCGACTGTGCTTCCTTGAGTTTCTTGTCGTAATCCGACTCCATCTTGACCAGGGGTCCGAAGGTGTTCTGGTAGTGATAAGGATCATCGTACTTTAGGAGCACAGACGGGGGCTCGTCAGTATCACCGACACTCTTCTCAAGGTCGGCAATAGTTGCGTTCGGGGAATCCTTCCACATCTCTTCGAGCTTGGCAATCATGGGCGGTGTAAGGTGTCTAGCTCGCAGCTGTTCGGCATCCGTGGGGGGCTGAACGAGCCAGCTCAGGAAAGATCGATCCTCAATAAGGGGCTGCCATCTCGAGATGTCCCAACTCATGTCTTTCGTTGACGTATTCGCGGCACAGGGTTGACGGCACAGCAGAACAACTACGGTGTCCGACTTAGCCGGGATGAAGCCGAGAAGGAAGACGTTCTTGGTCCCGCAGTTGTAGCATTCGAGGACAGTGTCGCCAAGGGACGACTGCGGGTGAAGCTGGACTTCCTTGTGCCGGGCTCGTACGAGGTGGTTGACGATGTGCGAGGAGATAGCATTGCCGCGAGCGCTGCAAAACCATTTATTGCAAGCAAGGCACTTGACCACACTCCCGGGAGCATGGATACCACAATACCTGTGGAAGTCAGTCAGCATACCAGCCCAAGCAAGATGGGCTAACAGTCACTTACGCGCAAGCATGAGCAGGTAGCTCTTTATCCTCCTCCGGGACGGCCAGCTTCAAGGCATTCATCCCGTCAATTGGCACGCTTGCAAGGCTCTCCTCATCGTCGTCAAAGACCTCGGTCTCGTTATCGTCGTCGTCCTGGCGCCGTCGGGCATTTCCCATGCCCCCGCGGGGGCCGCGTCCCCCGTAAACGCCATACAGCAGACTCTCGTCGGGGTCAATGTTGGATAGCTCATCGGAGCCACCAGCTTTAATGGCGGCAGCAGAGTCGGAAATTAGGTGGTTTCCGAGGTGGGTGAAAGCGCCCTCCATGTTGCAAAGGGTTGCTATGATGATATCAGCACCTGGTTAGCGGACCGGGCGAAACAAGTTGCGTAGGACAAAGTCATATGGCAGGAGCGCCACTCTTATAGAGAGGGGTTGGCGGACACACCTAGGGTCAGGTCACCACCCTCGGGGGGGAAAAGATAGTTCGTGTCGATGCTAATGCTGCGCGCGCCGTTGTCGCAGTCTTGAAAATCGGAAGAAGGTTGAGGTGCGTGCGGCGAGAAGGTCACATCATCGCTGGGGTAGACGGGAAGCGACTGCAGGTTGTTTGCAGGTTTGCAAGTCGATCTGGTGGCCTAATCTGCGTGCAATCGTGACTAGTACGTTCGGTTGCCGTGAGTCTCACCACAGTCTGCGATTTTTACAAGTTTGCTTTCCGAGTGTGGATGGTGGATGGAATTGGCTGCCCGCTTGTCCCTCAAAGTTTCCATTGCTACCCGGAGCCGAATGTGGGAAAGTGGCGCTAGGAAGCGGAACTTGCAGGGGGGCGCCAGGCCCGATTCTGGCCCATGATTCAACTTTTCAAGCCCCACCAAAAAGTCCAGTTCTTGACGACCGACGGATCTCGCGATACTCCGTAGTAAGGATAGTATTTTCAGCCTTGCGCGCGCATACTTGATTTGACAACATCAAGTTTCCCGACAGACCAAACAGGAACGCAAAGATGATTGTAAGTGACACAGACAACAGACCTGGGTTCTCTTTGGTTGAATGGCTGCTAATGCGACGACAGAGAAAACAAAGTCGCCTGAGGCGAGACTACCTCTACCGCCGCGCCGTGACGCTCAAGGTAACGATATCCAGTGAGCACCGTGACCTGGTCCGAGATCCATTGACTAAATGGAAGACAGGACGCCGAAACTGCCGAGAAACGAGCTCAGTTGCGAGAAAGCCTGGCGTCAGGCAGGCCGCTTCATAAAGACCTGGCGGACGATCAACAATTGCGAAAGGACTACGACTACGACGTATCAACTGACATAAACAAGGATGGTGATATTGATGACGAGTATTCAGAGCTTTCGGGTGTCGTGGGTATGCGAAGCCCCACGATCTTGGTGGGTTAACTTGTGGCTAACTCGGTATGCGCCAGACCCGCGGATATTGGTTACTACCTCGAGAGACCCTTCTTCTCGCCTCCAGACCTTTTCCAAAGAGCTGAGGTTATTAATGCCCACCGCTATACGTCTCAACAGAGGAAATCGTAAGTGCCTTCTTTCTGTGCACCTCTGCCACCTCGCTCTCTAACACGAGACCAGTTGTTCTGCCGGACCTCGTCCGATCCGCACAGTCGGAGCGATTATCAGACATCATCCTAGTCCACGAACACAGAGGAACACCCACGGCGATTTCCATAAGTCACCAGCCACATGGCCCTACCCTTATGGCTAGTTTACATAACTGCGTATGTCAATACTCTGTTGCGATATTCGCTTATTTTTACTAACACATCCCAGGTTCTCCGCCATGATTTACCTCGAGCTCTGGCAGGAACTGTAAGCGAAAGCTTTCCGCACCTTATTTTCGAGGGCTTTAGCACACCTTTAGGCGCTAGAGTCGTCACCATCTTGAAGCACCTGTTTCCGCCCAGAGACGCGACGGCAACCAAGGCACCTGGCAATCGGGTCATCACGTTCATTAACTATGACGACAATATCGAAGTTAGGCATCATGTATACGTCAGAACAGGCTACGACTCGATTGAGCTGTCTGAGGTCGGTCCTCGGTTCACAATGAGACCGTTCCAGATAACGATGGGTACCTTGGAGAACAAAAACGCCGAGGTGGAGTGGAGTCTCAGACAATACACTCGCACTTCGAGGAAAAAGAACTACTTCTAGGAGAAGGAATGGAGAGCCTCACAACAGTGACCCCAGTTGGAGTTGGAGGGTGCCCTGGGCATGATACCCGAACAAGAAGCCTTAGGGCCACAAGACTACCAATGCGAGACCGGCACCTCCACGATGACCTAGACGCCAGTTTCTGGCTTTGTTTTTTGGAGTGCAAAAGCGACGGCGCAAATTATACAAGAATTCAGCACTGTCGATCATCAGAAGAGAGGGGCGCTTGTTGTACTATCAGGAGTCGCAGACACCAAAAGTTTGAGTCAGCGGGGCCAAGCGATGAAGGGTTCCGTCGAAGCAACACGAGGGTGATACGTCACAGGAAAAGATGACCAAAACAGCCCGGGTTTAGTTCGGGTGATTGCATGGATGTGAGTGGGCTTAAAGCCTTCCACAGGGTGAAAAGGGATATCGTGAAGACATAACAAACACCAGTGTCTGTCCGCATAATGGACGAACGCGGTGTACCTACTCGGGTAGGTGTCAGATCTAAGCGTACATGGAGTTATCTGGGATCAAGGGCGGAATTAAATCATTGACGTACAAGAGCTCTACTTTACGATCGGCTGTTTAATCTTGTTCTTAACAGGGTTTCTTTTTACACGTGTAAAGGTGAGACAGGGAAGGCCATGGCCGATTCGTGGTCGGTTGGCCTCTGCTGTTAACTCGGGGCCCACCTGCGGCGCTGTCAACCCGCCAGCTCGGATCTGCACCAGCCCGCCCAAACGCCAGCCTCACAGCCACTCAGGCTGACGCCATGCGATTCGCATCAGATGCAGTGCCGGAGGCAAGACTGGATGGATCTCTGATCGTCTTTTTGTAATAATTCTGGGAGCGGCGAAAGAACGGTAGAACTGAAATGCAATAGCGTGTTAGCTAAGAGACAAGCGGCAACGTCACTGATCACTCCATTGATGGTCGATTTTCATGTGAGAATATGGCATATGTCAATTTTATCGCATCTCTCTGTTGCGGGTGCATCAGCTTCAAAGCTGTCTTGTTCCGTTTTCAGCTCCCCCGCTGTCTGAGGGGCTTTTGTCTGCTCTTTGCTCAGAAACCGGCATGTCTGGATTAACCCCACAGTTCTCTGTTTTGTTTCTCGAAGTCCGGTATCCGTACGGGTTCGCTATATGGATACCATCTGAAAACTTGAGATGCCATCTCACCCCTTCCTGTTGGATGTTTAAGTTTGAGTTTATCGGTGATCTGGGCAGCACAGGGTCATCAAGTAGATTTATGGGCTATGACATATAAGCTTCCTTCCGAGCGATCCAGGGTATTTCCAAGGGTTCTGAAAACAAATTTGTGCTGTCGACTGCGTATAAACGGGTCTTGGCGACACAGCCGCGGCCTGCAGAAAGGGGTTATTTGCGGGCCTGGAGCTGAACGGTGCGTGTGAACCATTGGCCACGCCACAGCCCCGAAAATTACCTGCACTTGCTGTGTAGAGCCTAGACATGGAAGCCCCTCCCCAATCATCAGTAGCAGAAGCAGTCAAAAAGGTCCCGCTCCACCTTGGTTCGTTTCTCGCATGCCTCCGTACGACGCTGCTGCCAGGCTGGAAAGAATAACGACTGGTCTGCTGCGCGAACGCCTTCTCATCCACCAACATCCGTTCTGTCTGTCAGCATCGGACGAAACGCAGTACCAAAACGGAAATCTTTAAATTTCTTAACTGCGAACCATTCCCGACGGCGAAGGGATCGAAGTTCAATTGAAACGACGACAACCACCAAAGTCACAGAACAGGCGATTATACTCAACAGCAACCATGTCGTACAATAATCAGTACCAGAGCAATCCCTATCACCAGGCGCCCTCGCAAGAGGCTGGCTACGGGTATGGTCAACAAGTGAGTTCATCTCCTCCGGCTGATCCGCGCGGCTTAGCAGCGCGAAACATTCTCACTCTCGGAACGGAATTATCGCAAGAAACGTCGCCAATGCTAACACCCGTATGTTCTAGGAACAGCATGAGATGCAGCCATATGGCCAACCATACGAATCTTACGGAGGACAGCAGCAGCAACCACCCCAGCAGTCATCATCCTCCCCGTACGGCGCCGCACCCGAGCAACAGCAACAACACCACGCCAACGTCCTCTCCCAGGGAGAGTTCCTCGGCCGGGTCAAGAACATCCGCGATGAGATCCAGGCGCTCAAGAACAGCGTGCACCAGATCGCCTCGGCGCACCAGCGCGCGCTGACGAGCAGTGACGGGTCCGCGCAGCGCCAGCTCGAGCAGCTCTCGGCCAGCACACAACTCCAAAACACGAGCATCCGCGACCAGATCAAGCAGCTCAAGGCGGACGTCGAGCGCACGACCGACGGGAGCTTCGGGCTCAAGAAACGCCAGTTCGAGTCGCTCAACAAGGACTACAAGGCCGAGATCCAGAACTTCATGCAGGAGGAGCAGCAGTACAAGGAGCGCTACCGCGAGCAGATCGCCCGCCAGTACCGCATCGTCAACCCGGAGGCGACCGAGGACGAGGTCCGCCAGGCCGCTGACGCGGACTGGGGCAACGAGGGGATTTTCCAGACTGCTGTATGTGTCTTTTCCGTCCGTCTCTATATATGTTTGTATATGTGTATATGTACTGACTGGAAGATATAGCTCCGGAGCAACCGCTCAGGGCAAGCGTCGGCCGTGCTCGGTAACGTCCGCGCGCGCCACAACGAGCTCCAGAAAATCGAGCAGAGCATTATCGAGCTGGCTGGCCTGTTCCAGGATCTCGAGTCGCTCATCATCCAGCAGGGCGCCGTCATCGAGCGCGCCGAGGAGCAGACGGAGCAGACCAACGTCAACCTCGACAAGGGCAACGAGGAGGTGTCCAAGGGCATCGAGCACGCCCGCCGCCGCCGCAGGCTCAAGTGGTGGTGCGCCCTCGTCGTGTTCCTCATCATTCTGGCCATCGCCCTCGGCGTCGGCCTGGGTATCTATTTCACCAACCAGGGGAAGAACAAGACGACGGCGTAAATTTGGTTGTGTTGCAAAAGCGAGCATGCCTTGAGGTTCATTGTGTTCATGTTACTTTTTTGGTGTCCTCTTCTGAATCCAACCCCACCGAACCGATATTCTGGCGGGAAAGAGGGCTTTTGGGTGTTTTTGTCTTGATTTGTGGATTACGTACTACCTACTGTGCTCTCCCCTGATCGAAGGGTCTGAGGCAATTCGCGGGGTGAGGAGTGAGCGGGTGGGCAGGGCAGGACAGGACAGATTACCATGTCAAGCCTTGTGTTTTTTTGGTTATGTTTATCTGATAACAGAGCGCTGGAGAGAGACAAGACAGAGAACGCTGGTGGGGGAGTATAATAATTCTACGTGTGTGGAGCAGCAACCGGTCGGGCTACGAGACGAGACGCCTCCGGGTTTGCAAGGGGAGACAAGGGTGAGGCAGGATCTTTACTGCTATTACTACTACCCCGTATACTTGTTTGTTTTCTTTTGTACTATGTCCTATTTATGCGAATAATAATTCTCCTAACATATCTTAAGGACTGGATAATTTCTGTGTCTGGGTTGTGGTGGTGAAGTATGAGTTGCCCTGGGCCTTGGGAGGATGGCGAAAAGGGGTTCGTTTCTGTAGATCACCACACTCACGCATGGTGGGAAAAAGCGATGTGTTTCCCCCCAAGTTTCAACTATACATTTCTTACATTCCTACCGACCTCTTGTGTCTCCCATCCATTCACCTTCATCAACAACGTTCTCGGTATGTAATAGGTGTCTAAATATCTGCCTAGAGGCCTCGCTTAAAATGTGCGATATACTACCTACACATCTGCTTGTCCCCCTTGTATCTATCTACCATCTACCCCAGTAGGTATCCAATATCTCAGAGTTTCCAATGTTGCTGCCTACTATCGAATATATTAGGCAACTTCATTCGAAAGAACACCGTCGTTGATATGAATATGCAGCCAGCAGTCATTACAGGGCGCTACAAGGAGGTCATCGTTGTGGCCGTCATAAGACACAAGCTATAGGGCTCCATCACATGCCTAGCCTTTGCCAGGTCGTTTCATACCTTAGTCATGGTAGCTGTGGTGCTGTCTGTCGTACAGAAAAGAAATGTTGTTGCTGATCGTGAAACGAGAAGCCCCAACATAGGTACCCAACCCAGGGCCGCGAACAGTTACGAAGGCAGACGGGAGAGGAGTTTGCTCTCCCGTCGGTGCCTACCTACTTATGTGTGTGTTCATATGTGCCAGTGAACGGACATATGGGACGAAAGCAAACGAAACGAAACACCAAAGCAAAAGGCACCCTTAACGGCCATAGATATACGGAGTACTAACCCTGATGCGAGCCGAATAAAAAAAAACCTGTCAGGCATTGCAGGCTGTTTGCAGCTACCTCTCTAAAGAGGCCCTTTTTGGAGTATTTCCTTCCAGATACTGGACTGGGAGGGTTTACTTACCCATCATACAGGGTACTTGATCCTGTTGTTCACATACAGTAAGATCAAAACAAAAGAACCCTTCGTCTCGTTTTCACCTAGAAGGAGCATCTATCATACCATCCCTAGTTCTAATACAGTCAGCGCTAAGGGAGAAAGAACCCTTGGAAGAGAGGAAAAATGGTTATTACTACGTATCTATATACAATACACTTACTCGCCACTCCGACAATGAGCCAAGAATACACAAACCAAGGGAAAAAACTGAAGCAGACCAGAAGGTATATTGCCGCTGGGCGGTGGGTTGTTGGTTAGTCGGTCGATCGATCGCTGCTCCAGTCAAGGAACTCTTTTCCATCCTCAGAAAAACAAAACCCGACAATCCAACCGCCGGCGATACAGAGAAAGTGTCTTGTACCACCTGAGAGCGGATGCAAACCCAGAGTGCATCACCCCATCGCTGTCTGTCCGCCCGTCGCCATCCATCAAAGCCCAGATACCACCTGAATGATCTCCCAGCGATATTGCCCATTTTCCCCTTCCACACACACATAAAGAAAGATTGGCCCATGACAAAAATGAATTGAGTCAAGGAGAGAAGGATAGTAGGCGGAAAAGGGCATCTCCAACGCATCCAACCGCCCCCCCCCCCCCCCCCCCCCCGGCAGATAATGTATAATATACTCCATCTTGCACGACTACCAGTTCGGACGGACGCCCCAAAGCACCCATTTTCCCGCATCGATTATATGCGATTTAGCAAGGGAGCATGATCGCACCTTAGTCAAGCACCGAGTCAAGATGTCCTAGCGCGTCTTCCTACAGCAATCCTAGCCCTAGCATAGATCGAGCACATGTTACCGCGTCTTCCTACCGCGACATGCCTGCTGGTCCGGCCATGCCCGAGAGCTTGCTAGCAAGCTCCGGGTACTTCTCCTGGACCTGGACCTGTGTCCTCGTGGCCTCGGCATATGATAGGGCATTGATAAGCTCGCCTTCAGTTCTGGCCAGTTCGGCGGCGCGTTCAAAGTACTTGAGAGCCTCGGTCACCTTGCCTTGTTGGAGAAGGAGCTGCGCCATCGTCGCGACGGCGATATCGCACTCAGGATCAACTGGGATGTGCTGTCAGTATGGAGTTCACACGGTTGAGACAGTAAAGGGGAAAAGGACATACTGATCAGCGCTTTCTCGCACAACTTCTCAGCCTCGGAGAAATCCTGCTTCCACTGAAACAGGGCAAGCGACTTGTTGATGAGAGGTAGCACGTTCATGCACATGGGCTTGGTTTGCTTCTCAAGCTCAATGGCTGTGTCGAACCGCTCGATGGCCTCCTGGTATTTGCCCTGGTCCAGCAACAGCTCACCATAGTAGTTATAGACATCCGGAGTCTTCTCAAAGTTCTTGATGCAGCGACGGAAGGTGGCAGTGGACGAGGCAATCGAGCCCATCTTGTACTGCGTCACGCCAAGCTGGATGTGGGAAAAGATGAAGGCAGGGTCGAGATCAATCGACTTCTGGTAGTCCTTAGCAGCTTCAGGAAACTCTCCCTTGATAAAATGGAGCTGCGCGCGGTGATAGTAAATGTCGGGGTCTTCGCTGTTCTGTTCTACCGCCTTCAAGAAGTCTTGCTCAGCCTTGTCGGGAGCGCCTGCTAACAGTTAGTTGACTGACAACAACGTACAGCACAGCATGGTTACATACCTAGCTCGAGATTCATGCTTGCGCGCTTGATGTAGCTTTGAGTCATGGAGGGATCCAGCTCGATGCTCTTGGCAAGGTCAGCAAGCGCCTCCTCATGCTTCCCCTTGAGGCAGAGGAACGTTCCGCGCATGTTGTAGGCAAATGCCTCATGCTCACCAAGATCACCCAGCTCCACGGCCTTCTCGAATGCCGTGGCAGCATCCTCATAGTTGGGGTTTGTCTGGTTCTCCAAGTTGTTCAGGCCAAGTAGTAGCTGACCCTTTCCAGTGTCCTCGGGGATGTCGGCCGACTTCTCCAAGCCAGCAGGACGAGACTTGACTCTGAAGCTCTGGAGGTAGTTGCTGACAAAGGTTGGGCTTGGAAGTCTGGCCTGCTTGGTCTCAAGAATCTTCTTAGCTTTGGTCTCAGCAAACTTCTTCAGCAATCGCTCAACGGCTTGGGCACTCTTCTCGTCCCGGAAACCATCGATGATGCAGCTTGCCGTAAAGTCGAGAAGGGCCTCGCTGTATTTGCCGAGGTGGTCGTAGGCATTAGCACGACGGTTAAGGGCTTTGACGTATTCGGGGTCGAGGTTGATGGCAGCCGTAGTGTCCTCCACCACCTTCTCCCAGTCTCCATTCGCGTTGTGGCATGCAGCCCTGTTAGAGTAGTAGACGGGGTCTGGTCTGCAGAGGATGGCCTTCGAGTAAAGCGCGATGGCCTTGGGGAAGTCCTTAGCGCCGTATGCCTTGTTGCCCAGTTCCTTCAGTTTGACGGCATATTGCCTGCGGGTGACCTCATCCAAGGACTGTACTACGTCCTCATCGATCTCGGCCAGCTCGTCGGTTGCGAGTTCCGCTACGGATGCGGGCTGTGGTTGGGGCTGGGGCGCCGCCGCTTTGGTTTCGGGTTCCTGTCCTGCTGATTTTGCCGCCTCGGCTTCCGCTTCCCTCTCGGCCTGTTTCCTCTTTCTCCGCTCCTTCTTGCTCAGTTTGGGTGACGCGTCCTTGGATTCCTGTTGAGGTGGTGATGCGTTAGCTTTGGCTAATCTTGGAGATGGGATGCAGGCATATAGATAGGACGAAGGAAGTGGTGACGTCGAGACTTACTGAGCTGTTGCGAATGTAGTAGACGGCACCTGCACCTGTTACGACGACGGCAACTCCAGCAATGGTATAGACAATTGCCTTGTTCTTGGATACCCATGTCGAGATGCGGTCCCAGACCGAGGAGTCAGCTGGCACCGTGACGGGCGTGGTGACGGGCGTTGTGCCGGCCATGGGCACGGGTACTGAAGCGGCCATGGGTGCCATGGTTTCTATGTATTACGAGACTGGACCGGATGAGCAAAGGAATACAAAGGAAGTGTATAGCAGAAATGAAAGTCCAACAATGAAGATGGAATGGCGAGAATTGGGAGCTTGGTCCTTGGTGCCCTTTCAACCTCTGAAATGATACACTCAAGTTTGCATCAGCTAAGAACGGCAGCGCAGCAGCTCGAGCTTTGAGAAAAATTATTAGAAAGTACCATGGGGGCGCGCCTGCCAAATGGTCAGAAGCATGGATGGGCCCCTACGCGGCGGGCCACAAGTGAATCTACCTACCTGGTAATTCGCACCCCCGACGAGCGGGACCTACGTAATTTGGGGAAATGTTGGCCTGAGGCCACTTATCTGTATCGTAAGTGGCCCCACATAGATATAAAGACGCACTTCAGCATCCACTTTACCATCCAGATCAGGATAATAATTCACAAACTGGAGTTAGCGCTGAGTACGTTGCTCGTCAATAATCAATTGCAAGAAGACATGACCTGTATCCGTATACCTACGGAGTATTCAAATCGCGAAAAGGAGTCACCAAACATCCATCATTAGGCAGTTAATTCAGCACAAGATATTCTCACACAACTGAAACGATCCAACATCTAAATTACCTCTGAAAGAAATGGCAGCAGATTTTGAGCTTTTTTCGTCACTTCGATATGACCCGGCACTTCTCCGAGTCCCATCTGAGCCCGGAATGGACTACGCGGGCTGGAACCACATCAACTCGTCCCCCCTTTACATGCTTGATTTGCACCGAGATCGTATGCTCAGGGCCGCCACACACTGGGGCTGGGACGCGGCTCTGCAAGTCCTCGGCGGCTCTGCTGGCTTGGCAACGCTCACCAATTTCATCATGACAGAAATAGGGCGAGGTCCGAAAAGCCCACTGAGGATCAGGGTCACCATCTCCAACTCGGGCAAGTTGGGCTTGACCAATAGTCCGGTCCTGGAAACCAAACTGCAAAACCTATTTCCCGAGAGACTTCTGAGTCCCGGGACCACCACCTCAAACTCGAGTGGACACTTGCCCTCTAGGGAGCCGGAATATGAGGTTACCGTTGACAACGCCACGACGATGCGGTCAGAGTACACGCATTTCAAGACGACAAAGCGGGCAATGTACGATACGGCACGGGAACGGGCGCGGATTAGCCTGGCCGACAGGAAGGAGGTCCTCCTCATCAACGACGCCGACAACTCTGTGATGGAAGGCTCCACGACAACACCCTACTTCTGGAGAAACGGCAGGTGGGTGACTCCTCCTGTAAATGTCCAGTATTGTCCCGGTAACGACAGCGGAGGTAATGATGGGACGACCAGGAGATGGGCACTGAAAAGGTAAGAAGACCCAGGCAACGCGATAACACGACGCTTTGAGCTCATAAACTGCGTAGAGGCCTGGCTTTTGAACAAGCTATTGCAGTAGACTCGGTGGTAGATGGTGAGGAGTGTTGGCTGAGCAACGGGGTGAGGGGATTTATGTTTGGGAGGATCAAGTTGCAGTGACCGGTCATGTTGGTCAGGAGCAGTCAAGAATCTTGTCCAACCTGAGTGTGTGCAAGATTGCACCAGCAGTTTTTTTCGAGTCACGCTGCTCCAGTTGGAAAGTATTCCTCGTCACATTGCGAAAGAGTCACGGAGAGGTTTCAACAATCAGGCACGCTGACGCACCCTGGAGCACCCTGGCACCTACCGTGTATTGTCATGCCCGGTAAGGTCTCTTGGTGGCCTGGTAGGACTGTCAGTGACTGGCAGCTGCCCTGAACGTCATTCCACTTTTGAAAGAAAGAGCTAGCCCAAGACTTCCGATTTTGGGGGTATTGTTGGCATGCTGCAGGGACAGGTGACAAACCGGTTGTGCTTGACAGATATCAAATTCACTCAGGGGTTTCATTACTCATCTACCATGTATGTCGCCTTCCACGATTTGAGACGACGTTGAACGACCGGAGCTACTGGGAAATAGTAAGTCACGGGATGCCTCTTTCCGTTTTCCATGTGATCATGTTGGCCATTCCTCCTTCCTCGTTCGACTGTAACAGTCGCGCGGCACGGAGGAGGCCTTGATTGAGAACGCCTTGTACTTTCCATCTGGGTATAAGTCAAGCGGATGGCCAAGAAAAATTGCCATCTCGGTTCTTCTCGTGCTGCTTCTTTTCTCCCACTTTCCACAACCAGCACAAACTTCATCATCTGGAGCCTTTTCATGATTGCAGTCTGATACTTATCTCGCCTACCCATCAACATCACATCGTCATTCTCCTTGAACCCTTTTTCGTGACCTACCTACCACCTGCGATATAGCTTGTTGCAAGTCAGTTGGCCGCACCATGGAGTCGATGCTGCAAGTTCAGTCTCAGCTGCGCCAAGAGCGTGGCCTCCACAAGGTCCAGATCATCCGCAACAAGAACTACAAGCATCATGGCACCAAGTCCTACGTCCATGCACTGAATCGTTACGGCTTCCAACCCACCAAGCCCGGACCCTACTTTTACAAGACATCCCTCTTGGACATCGACGTCAAACATGATGGGCCCTTGTTGGGCCGCCCGCGCCACTACACAAATCTCATGAAGAAACTGGAGGAGAATAAGACCGGTGAAGTGACAGCTGAAGATGTGCAGAATGATTCTGAGTACCTCTGCGAGATCACCATCGGCACTCCTCCTCAGAAGGCAATGATGGATTTTGATACCGGCTCTTCTGATCTCTGGGTAGGCCGACAATTGCATTCAAGGCATGCCATTGCTAACATGGGGTAATACTTAGGTCCGCTCCCATGAACTCTCCGGATGGCCTGATTTGTTCGGTCTGTCTTTGACCGCCCTCCGTCACCACACCTTTGACCCTTCCAAGTCAACGACCTTCAAGAAGTCCGAGGGCAAGACCTGGAAGATCTCCTATGGCGATGGTAGCTCGGCTTCGGGCGATGTCGGCACCGATGTTGTGACAGTGGGCGGCCTCACCATCAAGGACCAGGCCGTAGAGCTCACAAAGCATCTTTCCAAGGAGTTCCAAAATGGAGCCCCCGATGGGTTACTTGGTCTTGCCTTCCCCAAGATCAACACCATCATGACAGATGGCAAGCCGGACCCACAGTCCACCCCTGTTGTCAACATGATCAAGCAAGATGATATTCCCAAGGGTGCTGAGCTGTTCACGTCGGCATTCTCCAGCTCCAGGGATACACAGGGAGAGTCTTTCTACACATTTGGCTGGATTGACCAAGAGCTTGTCAAGGCTTCGGGAGAGGAGATTGCCTGGACCGAGATCGACAACTCGCAAGGCTTCTGGATGTTTCCCAGCGAGAGTGCTTCCATCAACGGAGACACATTGACCGCATCGGGAAACAAAGCGATTGCCGACACCGGTACCACGCTTGCTCTCGTCTCGGACGAAGTCTGCGATGCCTTGTACAAACAAATCAAGGGTGCCAAGTACAGCGAAGTGTACCAGGGCTACATCATTCCCAATGACATATCGGGTGATGAACTTCCCGAATTCAAGGTTGCGGTAGGAGACAAGCAGTTTGTCATTCAGATAGAGGATCTCCTCTTTGCTGAGGCAGATGATAAGTATGACTATGGCGGCGTCCAGTCGCGGGGCAAGCTTCCGTTTGACATCTTGGGAGACACCTTCCTGAAGTCAATCTACGCGGTGAGTGATCCCAATGCACAGTTTTGATCAAGCCGAGGCTGATTTTTTCAACCACCTCAGATCTGGGACCAAGGTAACAACCGTTTCGGCTGTGTTCCCAAACTTGCGAAGACGCAGAACATCATCATGCCTCCTGCCACTGGTGCCACAGCGGACGGTCAGTAGATTTGTCAAACAGGTCGGTCAGATTTGGTGAAGACCCCTCTCAGTCTCTCGGGTCCTTGACTGTGATGAGTTGGACGATGCTGTTTTGGAAGGACGAACGGATGGAACAGTCGAGACGAGATGCTATCGAAATACCTTTTAAAGTCTCGGTGTATTGCTAGAAGCTAGAGTAGCACCCATTCAATGGGACAGAAGACGTTTTATTGACTTTGATAGAATGTTGAATTCAAAGGCAAGCTTATGTAATCCGAGATTAGTTAGGGACTCTTTAGTAAGATTATCGTCAGTCTCGCTTGGTTGATAACGAAAGACATTGAGCGGCATTGATCGTAACGAGAGGCTACATCAGCTTTGGAGTAGCTTGAGAAATACCTATAAGCTTATAATAGTCTCCTGTTCTGACTGGACGTACAGTTACACCCTGACATCACTAAAATCGACAACCCCATCACAACTGCGGTTCTACCTACGTGCTTTTCAAGAGAGGGTGTCAACTGTCAAGGGTTTTCGATGGATTGCAGATTGTCGAGGCTACGATTGGACAAGGATCGCAGACAAGCAACAGCCGTTGTGGGCGGCGTCCGGGATACCCCGTACAGTACAGGTGTGGGGGGTTCCAATCTTCCCCCCCCGCGGATGGACCACGTCGTCGGTAAATTCAACCGCCTGTTGCTTGGGTGGGCGGGCACTTGTCCCGGCGGCATTAAGTCTAAGCCCCCGTATGTCTCGTTGACGTCGATGGGTTCATTTGGGGGGTCATAATATGGTTAGGTTAGTGTGGTTAGAGTCAGGGAAGTGAAAGATACTCTGAAGATGCGGATATCTGCGGTATCAGAGGCGAGTCTGCGAGCTTGCTGCATTGGGAGATAACTTGGGGATTCGATCCAGTATTCAGCAAACAGACAGGTTCGTTTGCCGAACGCGCTGCAAACATGAGAGCCACCACAGCAGCGCAGCCTGGAAGTTGTGAGTGGTTGCTTGGCTTGAAAGGATGGGGGACTGCCAACCAAAGGTGCAGATCGCGTCAAACATGAGACCACAAGGGTCAAAAGGCTCCGCATGTGAGTGAGCAATGAATGGTACTGCATCTCTACCCGCACGACAAAGGCAAATCAAAAGGCCGGCATGTTATGTCAATGCTGAAGAAGGCAACCTGCAGAGTCCTAGGAACCCTACCTAAGTACCCACCTCACAGGTCGGGTGTGCCCAAGCTTCGAGTTCCCAAAATCTCGATGAATTTTCGGGCTTTGTTGGAGTTTCGGGTAACCACCATCATTATCTTCAAAGATAGGATCATAATACCTAGGGCTGCTAGGTAGCCCGTGAGCCCGGGAAAACAGCCCACAGGCAACAATCATGACATCAAGAACTTGTTCGCTGCTAGGATGGACCCGAGTAAAAGTTGCTCGCTCACTCAAATAACACTGGAGGAATGTGTGGAGGCGATGGATGGGAGCTTCGGAGACGACGTCCAGATAACGAGATGACTCTTTTCGACCATTGGACGTAAGGTATTGGATGGGACCGTGCCACACGAACGGTTAATCGCCAACAACTAGGTCGAATTGGTAACAACGCGGCGGGCGTTTTTTCGATGCGCGATTCAGGTCGCGAGGAAACGGCCGCCTTTCTTGGTTGGATGGGATCTGGGGAAGAACAAGGCTTCTTCTGGGGGACTTCTAGCTTCGATGGATGGACGGACGTTGGGGCCCAGGGGCCCAAGCTCTCTTCTTATACAAAGTCTGATGGATCCGCTCGGCCAGGCAGCTCCGAGACAGAAGTCAACAAATCCTGCTCATGCACACTCTCTGCCTTCGGGTTGAAGGCCGGTTAAGATGCGCCATAAATGCATGCGCTCGTTGGATATGCACGTTATTAGAAGACGAGATACATGGGGCAAGGGAAAAACAAAGACACGATGCTTTCAATGCATGCCGCGTGTAGCTCTCCGTGACGACGTGAAGATGGTGACCAGCCTTGACGACTGGTAGCCAGGTACCCGTCGTCTCTGTGTGCAGTTGTCACGGATTGGAGATGTGGTGGAGGCAAAAACTTCTCCCTGAGTGTTAGTGACGGACTGTGCTTGGCACTCTGCAAAGGGGCAACTTCAGGCAAGAAACCCCGGCCGGAGCAAATGGACGATAGAGCTTATACGGGGAGTTGGGATGGAAGCTACAGTGGACCGTCCGCTGGTCGGTGTGACCCAGGCTCAATGGCAGGCGGGCCAGTGTGGCCATGACAGCGATGCAACCGCCGTAGCTCGTCTGGTTTTAGCACCTGAAGAATGAAGGCGTCAATGACGAGCCAGTCGGACAGGGCTGTGGAAAAAAAGTCAACAGCCGGCCAGGCAGTACATACGCGAGAAAGAGAACGCTTCGTGGACACGGGAAAGCCGCCCTCGACTTTTCCTTCCCAATCTCAACTCTCCAAGTCAAACCTGTGTTTTCCGACATTTCTATGAAAACCATTCCTCGCCCCTACTCGATTCACTGTCTGCAGAGCCTCCACTTGGCTAAGGCTGCCCGCCCAATTCTTCCCCTCACTGTTATTTGTCAGGAGGGTGCACCCGCTCGACGCTGGTTCACTTCTGCCATTTTCCACCGTTTCGCCGGTTTGGGCGCCCGGACCGCCGCCGTGGAGTTTTGTCTGACCAGCATCACCCCTTCACCCAAGTTCCAGTTCCAAGCAACACTCTGGCCGTTGAACTCGAAGCTTCTTTTTGCAGCACCTAGCTCGCTCCTACCTCCATTCCGTCTTCTTCATCTTCTGTCCTTCCAACTTGATTCTGCATCACCGCAGGGCGGTTACGGCCACGCAGCACCAGCAGTACCGGCGCCTCGTCGACCCCATCCCGAGTCAACCTCCGAACAAAAGAAAAAAATCATACGAGATCAGAGCACTACCCACCCACCGCATGGTCTGACTGCTCTGCAATACTGCAGCTTCCTGCACCCTGTTCTCTAGCTGCACCCGACCGACTCTCTGCAGCCCCGTCGTCCAGCAGAGCCCCATCCAACGCAATGGCCCACGCCGCTCCCAGACGCAGAAAGATAATCGGCCACCGACGCCGGGTGGACGAGGCCGAGGACGACGGCGGTCCCGAGGCCCTGGATCTGGACGATGATTCCCTTACCGATGGCTCCATGGGTAGTGATGAAAACGACGCGGCCGATGACAGTGACACTAGCAACGTCGATGAGACGTCGCCGACATCACCCAACGTCCACAAGAAGCCGGTACAGAATGGGGCTGCAAAACCGGGACTACGACGTCAGGCCGACACCGCTTCCAAAATTTCTCCAGCCGCGAAGCACGTCCAACCTACCGTGACGGATACCGAAATAATGCTGCATGGCCTGTCGCTTGCCGATAAGGATGGCACAGATACGGCAGAGGCGATCAACTTTGATGATCAACAAGACGGGTCAGGCTCTAAGGAAACCGCCCCGATTGTTGTGAGCTCAAGCTCGGTCACGGGGGAACAACAAGCGACGCGGATGCCTGTACAGGAGGTAAAACGCCGGGAGCATGAGGAGTACAGGCGGAAGAGGGACGAAGACCCGACATTTGTACCAAATAGAGGGGCCTTCTTTTTACACGATCATCGGCACGCTGGGCCCGCTGCCAACGGGTTCCGGCCGTTCCCTCGAGGAGCTCGCGGCCGTGGTCGAGGTGCCTTTGCAGGCCCTTTTGCTCCAGTTAAGTACGTTGAGCAGCCTGCTACACCTCGCTCATCTTGGCCGTTGCTAACTGTTTATTCTAGTCACTTCCAGAACAGCGTCCCTGATCCCACGACGAACGCGCCTTGGACCCATGATATGCACGAAGCACTGGCCGATCCCCCGCCGCATCATCATCGACCTGCTCGTCAGGCCTCCAACCAAGAGGGACCACCGAACGGCAACGGCATCATACCCACCGCTCCACCCAGCAAAGCCGCCATCAACCGCGAGATGTCGAGCGAGAAACACATATCTAATACGACCATCCGGGTGTACATCACACCGCTCATGAAAACCCCTAAGCAGTTTCCTGGTCATCAGGTGAAGCAGTATACGAAGCTCCCGGACCACCGTCCCCCCCTTCGGCGCGACAAGCCTGTGAGAATATCTCTACCCTACCACAATAGTCCCGTCATGCCGCGTTATATCTTCCCGGCAAACGATCGATCGTTTATCTTCATTCCCCGCGCCATGCGGCCAAATCAGAAGCAGGTCCGAGGTAAAGGTCCGAGGTCAGTGCTTGGCTCGATGGGAGGTTTCTCGAGACGGACGAGCGTGTGGGGCGGCAGCTTTTACGGCAGTGCGTACTCTCCCAGTATCGCAATGAGCCGCCGCTCCTCGATTGCTCCTGATATTGGACGAGAGTTTATCATTTCGCCCACCGGATCCGCTATCTCGCGACCTCCTCTTCCCATGGACAACACCAGACCTGTTGTTCGTCTACCTCCACAGGCCCATCCGCAAGCTGCCGGCATGCCGATGCCTAGCTCGACAGATGCTTACGGAGGATCTGCGCTGTCTGTTGGGGAGTCGTCTATCAACGATTTCCCACAGCCGCAGACCCACCCACTACCACAAAAGCCTACGTTCCAGGAGAACCGGCCCACCAACATTCCGATGCACCAGCCACGTCCGCAGAAGACCGTCTCGGTCGAGAATATTGAATCGCCAGTCCAGGCGATGAACGCCCCTCCGCAATATCAGCAACAAGCCTTCCACCAGCAGGTTCCACCACGGATGAACGCCTACACACACGAATCACACGCTCGTAATCCCTCGTACCCGTCGCAACTTTCGTCGCATACACCGCTTTCACAGATTCCGGAGCGCGCTATTCACGCTGCGCCATTCCAACCGAACACATTTGCCCAGCCTCAGGGGTTCTATGGCCAACCATACGCCATGATGCAACCACAACCGCAGCAAGGGTATTATTACCCCCAGACATTCGTCCCCGGTGTCCCACCAAACGTCACCGCTCCTGCCTTCGTCCCAGGACCACAGCCGGGCCAGCCCGTGGCATATAACCAGCCCCCAACCCAAGCGGAGGCACCGGCCGGTCAGGCTGCTGGACAACAGGCCGGACAAGGATTGATTGCCCAGGAGAAGAACGGCATGGTTTATTATTTCGATGCCTCGTCGCTTCCCCCGATGGCGGGCTACGCTTCATACCCGGCTGCGCAGCCATATGCGCCCGGTGTCGTGGGCATGGGCGCCATGATTGCCCCAAGCCCAGACACGTTTTATTACCAGCAGCAGCCCGCTCCAGGAATGGTCTACTACTCCCAGTAGGATGGGACAGTGTCAAAATCTGATGATAGTCTACAATACCCTGTCCTGGCTATTCCTTTACCTTATCCAAACATTTAGCCCGCTTGCACCGCCTAGGATCTTGCCTTTTGTTTGTCCAGGGGGAATAGGAAAGAAGCACCAGACACTTGCAGGATAGTTCTCTTATTCAAGATTTTTGCTTGGGATTACCACTGGCTAGGGGGAAGGAAGGGAATTTCCGTCGCTTGTGATATGGTTATGGCGACATTTACAAGCAGAGGTATCGGTCGGGATGTCGCTTTTCACTAGGTGATTTGATGGAGCATGATGGATAAGGGGAGGTGAAGAAGCGGAGCGAGCTGGGTTGCTATCTTTAGTTTTTATTTTTTGTTCTATTTCTACCTTATCTTTCTTTGGTCTGTGGTTCTTCTAAACGGGAGACATGCGTCGTCGTCGTTTTGTTATTGTGTTCTCATGGCCGTGTCATCGTCGAACGTCAAATACTACCTTACCTAACGTACCTACCTACTACTCTTTAATCAAGCCTCACGGTTAGCTTTTTTTGGCTTCACGACTTTTGTCTGGTTCTTTTCTGTTTATCGGCTGGTTGATTGACTAGTATGACTTGAATGCTTGGCTGTTCGTCCTCATTGTCACCTTAAAGGAGTGGTTGATAAAGTTTTCTGCCGGTTTCTGGTTGGTTCCCCGGTTCTCGTTGGACTGTTTGGTCATGGTTCCTTTACGTCTTGAGTTGGCACTGTTGGTTGGTCTTGCTACTTTCATTTCCCTGCATTGACACCTGCCCGCTGCTCGTGGTCTATCTTTATGTTTATATGTTTGTGTGTTTTGTACTCTTCTTGGTATCATGTACTTTCTGTTGTTTCGACAAGTTATAGCAGACGGACAGCGTAATGATCTTTTTACTTTAGCTTGGTAGGTGAGGGAGTGTATATAATAACTAGGTAGACGCCGGTTGAAAAGGGAGGATAATAATAATAATATACCCAGCATTATCCACCCGTTACTGCACTATCACTTGTCTGTGGCTTGGTATGGTCAAGTGACTTTGCTTCTATTCGTCTGGGGACTTGATTTGTTGGAGATCTAGACCCTCTTCCTTACGAATGTGAGGTACCTTACTCACAACTTGTTGGGTGAGTCCTGATATAAATTTGGCCCAGCGACCACTTCTAGACCTTGAGGGACTATTCCTAACAAACATAGACCAGGAGAAAAAAGCTTTTCGTTGCGGTGATTTCTATGCCACCGCCTTCCGGGGCCTTGGGGGGCCCAGGAGGGCAAATTAATGCGTGACGTCTGTGCTCTCCGACGGTAAAAGAGAGCTTGGAAATGGACTTTTCTGGTAGCTGATTTGGCTATCTTCCTAACCTAGCTGCTAGGTCTCCTGCTGGTTGTTCCAAGAGTCTCTAAAGGGGAAAACTGAAAAAATAGGGCGTGTCAGGTGTGCATGTCAACTCAGATATCGATCCTGTAGATGGCTCGAGCAACGAGTCGGCTTTCCCAATCTTACCCGCGCAGTATATGATTTCGTCCCAGCACCGCACCTATCAAGTGAGAAGCGGGCCTAATGGCTCAATGGTAAGGCTCTTGCCCAGAGTTGATGCAGTTCACAACTGCATCCCCCATCAATTCGAGTACGAGAAACTCACGGGTTCGAATCTAATCGGCGGCCCCGACCGATTTGGGTAATCAAAACTGGTAGGACTGTTTTGAGCGCTCCGCTGCATTCTGTAAAAGGATTGAGCGGTTCTGCTTTTTTATCTCTTATTGAGCTTTGTTCGACGTGGTGTTTTTGGTGGGCTTGAAATCTCCTGGTTGTTATTTTGTTTGAAAATGGAGCTCGCAAAGCTACCTTACTTTGCCTTACACGTAGTGTAGGACCTCGTTAGATCCCCGCTCCTTTAAATATATCATTATTTTGCAAATGAACTGGAGTTTCAGCTACAGAGTCGGTACTGATGCGCACTAGCATACATTTGATTTCATGGCAGGGAACTCGAATCCTCCCTAGTAGCAAGCCGAAAGGATAAGAGAGGCACGTTCTATTCTTCTCAGGCTCTCAGTTTTGAAATCGAGGTATTCAGCCGCACTCGAGCAAGGGCTGATGAGCTGGGTACTTAAGGGTGTTAATATCTCTCTTTCCCACGTACACTCCACGATGAAAGTTGACTAACGGTCCACTTGAGAGTTCTCATGATCAGATTACCTATCGCTTTTACTATCTACCTCCACCAGATAGAATTGCCTTAGTCTCATAGAGCTCGCTACTTCGGTCTTTGAACGGCGGAGTGTTCCGGCTCCATTATATCAGACTATAAATAACACACCTTGCCATTTAAATCCCCTGCTGTAAATAGCCTCAACTAAGTCTAGTGCTGCACCAAATGCGTGGGGTTCATGTGATGCAGGAACGGGAACTAAAATCCCACATTGCGGGACCTTCAAATCTTCAAGAAACATCAAGCCGGCTCGATCGGCAATGACGAACACTTCAGCGAAAATGTGTCAATCGGTGATGACTCTTTTCGAAGAGTTTCACCTCGAAATGAAAGGAGAAAAGTGTTCGAGATGTGTCCCGAAGAGCGAGGCTTAGACCGGCGGGGTTGCGCAAGCCGACCCACCCCATCCCCCGGCCCGTGATCCGGGGCGAGACCCGAACGGAGTGGGTTTTCAACTCAAATCGTTCTTATGATTCAGTATTGTCTCGTCAACGTCATCATAACTGCACCAAAAGAGACACGAGAGGGAAAGGAAATCGAGAATACGAAGTTGCCACGTTGCTCGGTAAATGAGATTTGATATTGTGAATCTTTGAGTTTGTTTGCGTGATGAATTGGATGTGGATGCAATGCAATCAGATAGAAAGAATAAAGGGGGACCGATTCTCCCTTGTGACAAAGTCGCCCCGTTAACCCCACGAGCTTAATGTGACGACCAAAACACGCTTCTGCGGCACCTTTGGAGGCAAGGACAAAAGGTTACTTCTACTTTGAGTTGTCAGGCTCAGCAAAAGAAAAAGCCGGCCGCTTTTAGCACATTACACCCCATTCGTTTTCAGCTCCGTCTGACCGTCATTATCACAATTTCGTTATCCACACTCATCACTCCCTTTGTGACCCAGCACAATAAGGTGGCGGCTCAATTACACCCGTAATCATAGGCCATCAACGCCAAGAAATAGAAAAATATGAGTGAGATTGAGATTCAAGTCAACGGCAACGGGAATGGCAAACCCGGTGGCATTACAGTGTTTTCTGGAGGTGAGAAGAACATGATTTGGGGTCCGTTCAATGCAATGGAAGCTAACACGATAGATATCACGGCACAAAAGGTACCGCCGCAAATAAGCTCGTCGACGTGTTCAACAGGATCATCGAGAAAAAAGCGTGCCACCTCAATTACGTTATTCCGATCAGCGACAATGGCGGTAGTTCGTCCGAGCTGATCAGATTCATTGGTGGACCTAGTGAGTTATCATCTTACAGAAAACTTGCAGAAGAGGTAGCTAACAGACGACAAACAAACAGGCGTGGGAGATATTCGCAGTACGTCTATTCTCTTTCACCAGTTTCGCAACTAGACGCACAGAGTTCCATGTTGACGATTAGGTGTACCGTGTAGGCCGCCTCGTCCGCCTCATCCCCACCAGAGAAGACGAAGAAAACAAAGAGATGGCAGCCCTGAAAGCGCTGTTCGAGCACCGTCTCGGCCCAGACCCCGTCAAGGCGCGGATTGAGTGGCTCAACATCGTCGGGGGCGACCACTTCCTCTGGGGCTACATCTCCTCCCCCAAGATGGAGCTGATCCGCTCGATCCTGAACACGCTCAACCTCGAGATCGTCAAGCGGGCGCGCCGGACGTCCAAGTATAACTTCGCCCAGGCGAGCATCGGAAACATGTTTCTGACCGGAGCCCGCATCTTTTCGGGCTCATTCGAGTCGGGCATCTATCTGCTGTCGATGATCTGCTCCATTCCGTCGTCCGTTGACGTCCTCCCGGCCATCAACTCCAATTTTACCCATCATATCTGCGCCGGTCTTGTCGACGGCACTTCCATCACCGGCCAGGTCGCCATCAGCCACCCGTCCGAGCCGACAGCCCTGCTGTCAGACGATTTACTTGCACCCATCACGCCGGCCAACGGGCCTGTCTCTGACACTGAACAAGATGATCTACTACATCACGACGATGACGAGCACAACCTACCTGGCAGTCTTCCGCAGCTACGCAAACAAAACATCACATTCAGCAAGGACGACGAGGAGGACCTGCCCGCCCGCATCGAGAGGCTGTGGTACATCAGCCAGTACGGGCACGAGATCTGGCCGCGCCCGAACCCAAAGGTGCTGGAGGCGCTGCGGTCGTCCACGGCGGTCATCTACAGCATCGGAAGTCTGTACACGAGCATCATACCGAGTCTGATCCTGAAGGGGGTCGGGCAGGCGATCGCTGCCCCACAGGTGAGGCACAAGATTCTGATACTCAACAGTAAGTTGGATCGCGAGACGGGTGGGAAGCGGGACCCGATGACGGGGAGGGATTTTGTGCGAGCCATTGCGCGGGCTGCCGGGACCGAGAGTTGGAAGAAGGAGCGGCGGAGCGAGCTTTCCGATGAAGAGTTGAAGGAGTATGTGAGCCACTTGGTGTATTTGGAGGGGGAGGGGACACCAGTGGTGGACATGGAGGAGTTGCAGGGGAGGTTGGGGATTGTTTGTGTCAAGGTTGCGGGTAAGGTTGATGGGGGGATGGCTAGGTATGACGAAGATGGGTTGGGGAAGGCGTTGGAGGAGATTTTGGATTCATGAGGCTGAGGGATAGCGTTTCCGAACGACTTGATTTTCTGATAGGAGCGCCTCAAGAAGAGGGTGGTGGTGTGGGATCTTGTTTTGCTTTTGCTATCACGGGAGCGTAACGATGGACAGCCTCATTCGTCTTTTCGATGGAATATTCCTTCTCACGGTAGCGCAACAGGTAAACAATCTCAAGTTTACTCTCTTTCAGAAACCACCAGTCCAAGAATTTTCGTCTGTCTGAGAGATCGTTTCCTCATCCCTGGTCGACATCATCTATTCATAGAATGAGGGTGGATGTAAGAAGTCGAAACATGGAAACCATCGGGTGCAACTTGAAGCCCTCATGCACACGCAATATGATCCAACCGCGAGAGAAAAACGAGGCGCTCATGCGGTGCGAAAAAGACGTGCAGATCAAATCTCAGGAACCATTCTGTTCTTCGGGATGGAGCTAGATAATAAAGTGTCTCTTGTCAAGGACACCCTCCCACACACACAGTACCTCCCTAATTGGTAAGGTCCCTTATATTGGGGTCCTGAGGCGTAAACACCCTGGTACTTGAGTTGTCCTAAAAGCGGGAGAGACACCCGCGTCCAGTCGATACCGCGCTACCGCCACCACATGTCTGCCACCTGGCCGAGGGCTGAAGCGGGAAGGTGGCAATCGAATGAACGAGCAGTGGGTTGTGGCCTCCAGTCAGGGCCAGGCACAATGGGACGAAGGAGGGCTGAGATGCCCTAGGGAAGTGCAGGACCGGATGGTTGGGAGTCACAACAGACGCTACTGCAGTAAAATCGGGGGTTGGAAAGGGTCGTCGTACCAAAAAACCTCAGCAAAGTTTGAGTGATGATTGTTGCATTGTAGATGCGAAGTAGCGAGCAGATCGTGCACGTAATGGATCAGACGGATGAGTGGACGGGATGCTAGAACCTGCGAGGTCCTACCTCAGGTGCTTATTTAGCACGCTTTTATGGTAGGAAGGAAAAAGCCAACAAACCACATCGAAAAGGGACCACTGGTCCACTACAGTCCAGGCCCAGCGATTTGTTACGCCCGGTTGGTTGCGATGTGGTTAGCGGGGCGGCTCTGCCTGATCCGCCTCCACTGGCGGCCTTCAGCTACTAACCACGCGGCCTACGATGGGAATTTGGGAGACGTGATTTCTCCGAGAGATGAACAGTAAATAAAGGGTTTGTATGCTGCCAAGACAGTGATGCGGTCAGCCATATTTGCCCTGTTCCGGATCAAAGCAGAAGCTGTTATCAAAGATGGAAATTGATGAGACGGTGAAGAGGTCCATCTCAGCAGCATCACCACGTCGGCCACTAAAAACGACGACGTAATGCCGCCGCCTTTTGGCCCCTCACCTCTCTCCGGCGCATGTTGTGGAGTCTTGGGAGCTGATTGCTTCGGAGCTTGCTCGCTGATCAATGCACTGCAGAGATATGCGCAAGTGGGAAGCTACCTAGCGTGTGGCCCTTCCGTTTGGTCAGATGCGAGCGGTCCTGTGCTCCACGTGAGGGGTCGAGGGAACTTCCACACCTCGTCCCAAAAGCCTTCCTGTCGACAGGGCAGTCGTCGTGACACTAACAAGAATGTGGTATCGTTTCCTGCTGGCCGATACCTTAAGCGCTACCTTCAAAGTTAACCCAATCACCTTAAGTTCCCAACTACGGGTTATACACAGGCCTATTATTCAGTGCGAGGACGTCCGAGGCTTCTATGGATCAGTTCTGCCCTGACCTCTTCCTCTCCATGATGCGCTGACTTGCTTCCCCGGCCAACCTCCACTCGGAGCAGGAGACAGAGACACCTCAAGTAAGTCACCGTATTTCGCAGCGTGGCACAGCCCAGCTGTGAGCCTGAGGGACGGGTCCAAAACTTACTTGAAGCTGGCGGTTGGATTAGGGACGAAAGAAGCAATGGAAGACAAGGCCGCGTTTGACTGATGAAACAATTGGTTCGGCTGCGATGCTTCGCAAGAGGGCATAATGGATTCATGGCAGGAAAATATGCAAGATACCGAGAGTCTGTTAGTGACCGTGACTTGTCCGACGAACCGAGTGTTGCCCAGACCGGGCAACCACAGATCTGAGGGAAGTACCGCTTACTCCCTTCTGTTAGCTCGCGTATGGGGCCTGATCCACGGGTCCCGGTGCCACGCAGCATGCTTGCCGCTAGCGCCTTTTTCGCCTGTCTTCTACACTTTAATCCCATGTTCGAATCGTATTACAAAGGCACATCATTGCGAGGCAGCTGTCTGCCTGCTTATCATCCTTAAGTACACCCTCCCTCGCCCACTCAGCACTTGCCTGCGCAGAGGATTCACTTTCTGCCCGCGAGTCTGTATTGGTCGACCACCGTCGGACGCCCACCCTTCCCCACAGACGCAACCTTCCCATTATCCCTCCCAAGGTCCATTACTCTTCTGCTGCCGGAGCCTGACCTTTCCCTTCCTCCTCTTTTCCCCCCTCATCCGCCTTGGCCGTGAATCAAGACATCTCGACGAAACCACCGCCATTTCGACCACCACTGTCCGGTGCATCACATTGCCTTGGAAGGGCTTAACCAGCCAAGGCGAAATTATCATTTGAACCCAAATACCACATAGCAGTTGTGAGTCTTGTTGCTTGCCCGCTCGCCAGCACTTGGAAACACCAACAGCGACCGACCGATCCCCGCGCCCGTGTCCGCTTCCTTCTTGCCTCCTTGTCTCCCATCATCACTCCGCCTAAAGCATCGCGCTCTGTTTCGCTGACTCCTCTCTTCCATCAAACAGCTTTCCGATCATCATTACCAACATCATGGCAACCGTTCAAACGACTTCGCCCGACACACTCGTCACCTTCAAGGTGAACATCGATGGCGTCAATCGCCGCTTTAAGCTTCCACTGCGGGAGTTGGGAATCAACGTCCTCGAGGACAAGGTACGTCACACTAATAGCGAAACACTAGAACTCGAGTTCTCGTGCCACAACACTTTTTGATACTTGCACAAGGTTTCACTGTGCATTTCTGTCATTTACAGTACAGTATCACTGACAGGTTGTTGAATAGCTACGGAATGCCCTGGCGATCCCCGCTGACGCTGACGCTGTCTTCGAACGCTATTCTGATTCTGCCGGCACTTACGTGGTGCTTGACAAGACCAACACACCTGTCTATAAGCAACTGTATCGGGCTGCTAAGGCCAAGCAAAAGCTCAAGATCCGCGTCACCGTCAAGGAGAAGCCCGTCGAGGAAGAAAAGAAGGGCCCTAAGCCCGCCTCCGTTGAGGATGAGGTTGAGGCCGGGCAGGAACTGAAGTCGGCCCCTCAGCCTACAACCACCCCGAAGGAGTCGGAATCGCCAATCCCATCGCCATCCTCGTCTGCTACTATGCCACGTGACCAATCATCCACCCGCGAATCTGCCGAATTCGAACCCATGGTGGACGCTATTGAGCGTACCCAAATGGCGATGAAGCAGAGCCTTGAGGCTCTGCAGGCGGTTGCCAATTCTTCATACAAATCCAGGGTCAAGGTCAACCTCCCGACCCCGGTGCCTCGCACCAACTACGCGGTCTGCTGCAATAGCTGTGATCGAACGATCCCCATGGCTCACTATCATTGCTCTACCTGCGATGATGGCGACTTCGACCTTTGCGAGGAATGTGTCAAGCGGGGCATCACGTGCTACGGTGCCGACCACTGGTTGATCAAGCGAGTCGTCAAGAACGGTGTTATCATCCAGAGCACCACCGAGCGCATCGCTCCTAAGCCCAAGGCTAAACCTGTGGAGGAGGTGCCGGCTCCTGCCACTCCCCCTGCCAGCATTCCCGACCGTCCAACGGAGAGGGTCGTTCCCATCTTCAACGACTTCTTGTACTCGAGCATCCGCACCTGCAACTGTTGCGTACAGGAACTTCCGGAGAGTGAGTTTGTTCATTGCACAACCTGTGAGGATTTCGATCTCTGCCGGGCGTGCTTTGCTCGGAACCGTCACGGCCATCACCCGAAGCATCCCTTCGTCCCGGCAGTTGAGGGCACCAGACTGGAGCCTGAGGTGTCTCGCCGACTTGCTCCCGGCCGCAGCCAGACCCACAACGCCATCTGTGACGGCTGTGACGAGGCCATCAAAGGCGTCCGCCACAAGTGCTTGGATTGCCCCGACTGGGACTACTGTTCGAGCTGCCATGTGAATGCTTCGTTCATTCACCCTGGTCACCGTTTCGTCCCTGTCTACGAGCCCTTGGAGACCAACTGCAATGCTCGTATCCGTGCCCTCGACCGCCAGACCCACGTCGGTGTCTGCTGCGATGGACCTTTGTGCGGAAAGTCCAAGATTAACTCGGAGTATATCGTCGGCGACCGTTACAAGTGTGCGGTTTGCCATGACACTGATTTTTGCGCCAACTGCGAGGCGAGCCCTGCCAACCACCACAACCGGACCCATCCGCTTATCAAGTTCAAGACCCCAGTGCGCCATGTTAGCGTCACGACTACTGGCGAGCACGAGAATGGCCGTCAAATGCCGACCATGGGCGATCGTCTCCGAGCTGCTCGCGCAGCTGCCAGCAAGTCACCGCAGGCTACAGAGACCCCTAGCCAAGGCTCGAACGCCACCAATGTCCTGACAGTTGTGGATGTAAAGCCCACGGAGTTTTCACCTCCAGTTGAGGTCGATTCGAAGAAGTCCGAGCCCGCAGAGGTGGAGAAGCTCGTGGAGAAGCCCGTGGCTGTCGAGAAGACTCTTGATGTCAGCGAGCTCAACGCTGTCTTTGTTCAAGACACTGTGCGCGACGGAACAGTCATGGGACCCGGATATGTCTTCGAGCAAACTTGGGTCCTGCGTAATGAGGGCACTGTTCCCTGGCCCGCAGGTTGCTCGGTCAAGTATGTCGGCGGTGACTACATGGGTCACATCGATTCCACTCATCCTGCAGCGACTCGTGACCTGGAGGAGTCGTCCAAGTCTACCATCTGCTACACTGAACTTGCCCCCGGCGAGGTGTTCCCCTTTACCGTTCTGCTGCGAACCCCACTGCGGGATGGAAGAGCTGTCTCGAACTGGAGACTGTCGACCAAGGACGGTCTCAAGTTCGGTCACCGCCTCTGGTGCGATGTGATCGTCGATAGGTCCATCATGTTGAACCCTCCTGAGTCACCCAATGAGTCCGAGACTGAGACACCCATTGAGGAAAAGGAGATTAAGGGTGAATCTGCGTCCGAAGAGGTCACGACCGAACACGTTGAATTCAAGGCCGAGGAGGTTGAGGCCGAGGAGGAGCTTCCAGTCGAGCCTGTGCAAAGCCAGATGATCTTCCCCAAGCTCGAGAAGGAGTCGCCTGTGGCCAGCGTTCACGAGGAAGTCAAGTCGGAGTCTACTCCCACCGAGGAGGACTACGAGGACTGCGAAGACGATGAGTGGGCTGAGGATGGATCGGACTCTGGCTTCCTGACCGATGAAGAGTACGACGTTCTCGACGCTTCTGACGAAGAGTTTTTTGAAGGACAGGGAAACCCGGCTCTCAAGAAGTAAAAGGCTAGGTATGGGGTGTAACCTCTGGTGGCGTAGATGGCGAGCGTTTAACTGTGGACGATTTCTCTCCTCAGAAGGCGGTATGTTTGGGATAATGGATGGATTGGGTTAGTTTGGGACGGGCTTTTCATTATGGATCAACAGCACCTTTTCCTTTATCTGTTATCACACTGTGTTCTGTAATCGTTTCTCTCCTTGTTGGATTCAGCGTATTGCGGCTCTCCACCCTCGTTTCTTCTGGTCTTGCTATTTTCTATTCCTCATTTATGATGGCAATACACAATTCGACAACAAAAACAACAACAAAAACCGACTTGCTCTCGCAGTGCTTCTCGCAAACCAGACTTGAGAGTAGCCCCTTGGGCATCTTTATCGCATTTGCTCGTTGACTCTATCTTCTTCCACTGCCATTTACGGATGCATTCATACGTGTCTCTGTCTCTGTATCTAAATGACGGAAAGTCATGGGGGCAAGTCGGGAGTCAGCTTGGTGGTGGTCACGATGCCTTTTGCTTTCGCGGGTTCGCGATTATTTGTTGTACTTTTCTTTGAATGCGCCTACGCTTCCAGATTGAGTTAACCATTTCGTAGGGTACTGTGTTAGGTTTAGTTATCAGGTTAAGGGGGGAATACTCAGGCTTGATGTTTGATGTTAGTGTTTTATATAATCGTGTGACGACAGTAGTTGCTGTGATGACTGCGTGTGAAGCTGACTTATGGCTCTGCTACTGGATACTCGACCAAAAGAAAGAGAAATTATTCTGTATCTGTCCTGCAGATTACGTATGAGTTTTGACCGAAGCTGCTTCATCTGACAGGCTGCCAACCGGACCTCATTCAGAGAGACGCAAGGTGTATCCATCTTGAGGAGAATATAGTAAATCCCATCAATTCCTTCCTCAAAAGGCATCATCATCCATGGATGCTTTTGTGGTTCACTCCTATCTCGATGAACGTGTTACTGTATTCTGCCGGGTTTGTCCGCCTTTTAACCGTGAAGTGAATTCCCACGTTCCCCTTCGTGAATAACCAGTAAGTGCTAGCTCATTTGAACACCACCACGTAATGCAACAGTCTTCTCTCACCAACCCTAAGGAGCGATTTGATATCATCAGAAGATGGAGTACCTCACCTATATAGTATTGACACTGCTCGCCGTCTTTGTAATAGCGCCGGTACGTATTACGCATATTTCTACCAGACCTCTGACCTGATCACCTGATTGTTAACTTATCATCTCCATCCTCCCTCTTATCGTGTTTAGTCCATCACACCTTACCTACCTACAATCCGCATTTTCACTCATATTTTTAACTCATACTAACATCCGTGCATCAAAAAGGCTCTCTTCGCCGACCGGTCCCCGATCCCGGATACATCAACAAACATCCACAAAATCACTTCCCCACAAGACCTCGAGGCCCTGCTCGCCTCGTCACGGTTCGTGGTCGCCGATTTCTACGCAGATTGGTGTCCACCCTGCCGCGCCATCGCGCCAATTTTTGGTCAGCTGGCCGATTCTCACGCTTCAAAGGGCAAGCTGGCGTTTGCGAAAATCAACGTCGACCACGTCAACGACGTCGCCAAGCAGTACGCTGTCTCTGCCATGCCGACGTTCCTGTTCTTTGAGGACGGGAAACCGAAGGGTGTGGCTGTTGGGAGCTTACGGAAAAGGCAGTCTGTCAGAATGACTGCTGATGGGAAGCTGGTTGACAGAATCTTGGGCGCGGATAAACCTGCTCTTGAGGAGGTTGTTAAAGCTTTGGCTGGCCAAGTTTAAACCCAGCCACACCCCGTGTAATCAAGTGAAGGAATCAAGGGTCATGCATACGTATGGCCATAATTTGGTTAGGTAGGCAGGACAGATGGATGCATGGCATTATCTGATGAAGTTTGCACATTTTGCCAACAAAATCAACACAAACATTATCATATAAACGACGCAGCGCATGCTGTCTAGGTATCTATCTACTCAAAGGTGGTCTTCTTACCCTGGGGAGCAACCGCCGCACCCGTAAGCCTGGCCACATTGATATCGCTCTCGTATTTCGGCGCAGCAGCCGATTTCCTCTCCCACACCTTCGGCTTCTCTCCTCCTTCCGCGGCGTCACCTCCATCCGACTTCTGTTGCTCCTTGTTCTTCGATCCGCCCTTCTTGAACCGTTTCTGGTAACGCAGCTGGTCGTCCTCGGCAAGCTCGATCTTGAGATTTCTGCCGAGTAGCTGGTTTACCCACCACTTGCGGGTTTTTATCCTCGCCGGTTCCTTCTCCTCCTTCTTGGCGGGCTTTTTTTTCTTCTCTTTTCCTTCTTCTTCTTTGTCATCGCCGGAGCTGGCACCCTCTTCCTCTTTCGTCTCAACATCGTCATCCTCGACAAAGTCCTCTAGTGTGTCAATGACCTCGCGGACCTTGACGAACCCCTTAAACGCCCACTGAGCCGCCTCGGCATCCTCAAAGTTTACCCAGCCGTATCCCTTGCACTTGCCCGTGTCCTCGAAGGTGGCTACCTTGACCCAGCGAATCTTGCCGCACTTTTCAAAGTGCGCTTGTAGGTCGTCCTCGGTCGTGGTGAAGGAGAGATTGCCCACAAAGATCTTCGTACACGGGTTCTTCTTCTTGGCACCGCCATCCTCCTCAGGAGCCGCTCCATCCTCTCTCGCCGCCTTGGCAGCAGCATCCGAGACCTTGGGCCGGCCCTCGTAGCTCTTGCTATCCTTGATCAGGACTTTACGCCTGTGCCATTCCGTCTCGGACAGCGCGATGGCAGCAGTGTTAGCCTCAAGACTAACAAAATCGACGTAGGCAAAACCGCGGTTTTCGGTTGCTGCCTTTTTGGGCAGGCCGGCGGCGGTTTTCGTCATGGGTAGGTGCACGCGGGTGATCATGTCGTCGGTGATGGCGCCGCCTGAGTTGTCGACGAACCACTGTCTAAGCTCGGCCTTGGTGACGGTGAATCGGAGGTTTCCGATCCAGACGCCGTAAGGGGAGCGCTCCTTCTTTTTGGTTCCGTCCTTCTTCTCATCTTTGTCGTCGCCTTCGGCGGCGGCTTCGTCGTCCGACCCTGCCTTCTTGGGCAGTGGCTTGCCCTTTTTGAGAGCACGTTTCGCTTTTTTGGAAGGAGGTTCTGGTTGAGAAACGTCTATCTCGATCTCGGTGATGCTGGACTTGCGCTTCTTTGACGAGGCGGCGGCGGCGGTGGGGGAATTGTCTTCAGCGCCGGGCGTGACGTGCGCCGTCTCGAGGTCGTCGGTCGCCATTATGCTTTTCTGTGTGGGTGCCTGTGAGTCGCTTTTCCGTGTAGATATTGCTTGGACAGAGGATTGGAGATAACGGCAGGATATTTTTGGTGATTTAAGTTTGCCTAAATCGGAGTCTCAAGTTCTGTTTGGGATCGTGTACTCAAGTAACCACCACTACGGAGGGGACGATGGACGCCAGACAGGGAGTCCAAAATGAAAATTTACTTTTTACTGATAAGCCACTGATAAGCACCTCCTTGGAGCCCACGGCTGAATGCGGGGGCGGGACCCCACCCCGCAGACCTTTGAGGCTCCCAAGGTCAGGTTGCTGCGAACAACAACGGCTCATCAGTCAAGTGTCTGTTCAAAGCACAGGTCGAATGCTTGTCATTAATCAATTTAAAAGTATAAAAGCTGCAAATGCTCTGTTTTGATTTTCACTACTGCTGCCGTCTGGAACCAGAAAGTAACCTGCATAAGCTGTCTCTCCACAGAGAGGGGTTGATCCAAAGAAGGGGAGACTGTGTGGTTGGTGGTGATGCTCCTGGTGCCCTCCCATCTCAGCTCTGTGTGCTTTGACCTTTCTTAAGTCACTTGAGCCATATCCGTATCTTAACCAACTTTGGCTCTTGGTAGCACGGTCGGTTGAATGACGGGCTCTTCAGGACGGAAGTATAAATGACGACCAAAGACAGCCGCCGCCAAATCCCCTTGCCAAAATAAAAATGAATGACACTTTGATGGAGCTGGAGCTTTCTGTTACCATTTTGGTTGAGATGAAAGGACCAAAGCAGCCCCTCAAACCTGGAACCTGTCAATTTGTGAAAGCACCAGCCGACACGCGGCACAGCCAGGTCCCCAGGAGGGTCATCCAGTTGTTAGTATTTCATTCAGCTTTCCAGCTAGGTGGCCAAGCTACGATATCGAGGTGTGTGGTTCCCAATACAGGTTGGTCGTCTGCCGTGTTGTGTTGTCAATGACAGCTTCCAGTGTCCAGGGAAACTGGTGGAGCTCTTTGGCGAATTTATTGCTACCCGAAGCCTTGGGCCGAACAGCTTGGCTGAGCTTGGCAGGATTGGATTTTGCAATTCGATCCTCCTCCCGCCACCGTTTCCCATCAACGCCCTTGTCATCTGCCGTCCATGAGCTTTCACTGGTTGCATTGGGTGTGTGCTGTGGTGCGCTGTGTGGTCCCTCTGTGGCCATTGTCGGCGCCTGAATTCATGCTTGACCGCTTGACCACGGGCAGAAGAACGTAGCGCCGGACATTCGCATTCACAGCAACAGATTCGAAGTGCGGGCTTCAGTATTCGGTTTTCGCATGTCTCAATGGACACCTAGGTGGAAGGGTCGCATGCATAGGTAGCATCTCGGCTTTTCTGAAAGGCGATAAAGTTAGCGGGCGTGACTCTATTTACGGCGTCCAGGTGCTGGACGGAATCATTCAGTGCCCAATCAGGCTAGCCTGCATAGAAAAACAACACCAGGGCAGGACCCGGCCACATTCGCCTCGACCACATCCACTCACCTCCACTCGTCGCCGCCCTTGCTCCCCCAAAACCCTCTTGGACCACACATCACACCCTGACTGGCCCAGCCTGGGGTGGACTGGCAACAACTGGATGCATTTTCCTCTCCGCTGCACCTCCTCAATTTTCCATCCGCCTCCACCGACCGCCTGCGCCCGTCACTCTTCCGTCTTTCATTTCAGCGAACACCGCTCGTCAGCGACCAAGTCTTGAAAGAGCGAAACACCCCATCGCCATCAGGACCTGGGCATTCGGTCAAGTCTCGGACTCTGCTCATCATGAACGTGCTATTGTCGCCGCAACCACCACTCTTCCCTCATCAGCACGAAACCGCCCGACTCTCTCCGCCTCGAACCGGTATGTATCCCCGCCTGTCCGCACAATCGTGCATTTCGGGCGGCCGTGTGATCGTCCGTCCTAAGGTGCCGAAATGATTCTGTCGAATTTTTTTAACTCCATTGCAGTGTCGCCATACGGCATGGCTTCGTCAAGGAAGCGGAAAGCCCACGAGGAGGATGGCGACGAAATGTTGACCTCTCCCCTTAGCTCGCCAGCGATTTCGTCGAGACAGTTATCGAGACCGTCAAAGAAAGTAAGACAGGGAAACGACATGATCGGGCGCCCACTCCCGCTCCCTCGACTGCTCGAGACCCTTGATACGATACAATTGCGGGCGGTTCTCCAGACGATCTGCGAGCGGCACCCGGATATCGGACACGAGGTCGTGACTAGTGCACCGCGGCCAACGGTGTCTGCTGCTCTGCGAGTGCTCGACGAATACATGGAAAAGTTACGATCCGCCGTCCCGTTCGGCAACTCCAGCTCCGACTACACATACTTCCGAATCAAGCAGCCGCTTGCGGCGCTAGTCGACACCATCTCAGATTTTACGCCTCAGTACCTGCCGCCGACGGAACAACAGGCAAACCTTTCATTACAGTACCTCGACGGTGCGACAAAAATCATTCACGCGCTGCCCGACTTTGAGAGCCACCAGTATCGATACCACAAGAACAACGCCTACGACGAGATATCGAGAGCCTGGGCATTGGTGATTACGGAAGCGTCCAAGCGGGGAGGAGGGTTTGCCCTGCATACGGGCGGATGGGATCAGAACCTCGCAAAACACAATCAGCAGTCCGCCGGCCGGTTAGAACAGGCGATGAAAGCTATGGTGGAGGTGGGATGGACGAATTCGAACCCGAATGCTCCGGGTTCGTCTGCGTCTGGCGATAACTCGATTCTCAACCAGCTCATGAATGGCACCTACGGCTCGCCTGTGCGTGTTGGTCCGTGGTAAGAAGACGCATACATTAGGAGACCTGACAGCATATCACGAACACGTTATGACGGCATTCTCATTTTCTTTGTGTCCACCTCTATCACAAGGCATCGGTTGGTTGGGCATAGACGCGTTTTAAGGGATGGGGGGACTTTGGGTTGACTGACACATTTTGCTGTCACTTTCATACGGCGTTGATGGCTTCCTCCTTTTTTCATCATTATTTTTATTTCACAACCTAACTGATATCCAACGTGGTTGTCTCTCGCGATGCCACCGCCATCGCTTCGGCTTATACTCTCATATTACTACACCTTATATATATTTGCTTTTCGGGAGGCTTCCGGGAATTCATCTTCCTCCCATCCTACTTCACCATCATTCATAACGTTAAAGCAATATCCAGCGAAGGAGAGATCCCTGGACTGTGGGATATGCTTATGGTTTTTTCTTCTGTTTTCTTCTGTTTTCTTCTGTTTTCTTCTGTTTTCTTCTGTTTTCTTCTGTACGTAGGTAGCTATTCTCTCGAGTATATTATTCATTCAACCATCTACATTCAGTCTCTCCCTCCAATGCGTACGCGTGGGCTTAGGTGGTACTAATTGGACGTTTGCTTCCGTGGTGCTCTGCGGTTGGTATCAAAGGTTTTGCTATGGGAACTAAAAACTTTGGACTTTGTCTGGTATTTGTAACTAGGAACATGTTTTCTTTGTTTGTTACTTTGTTCGCCACCTTTACTTAGGTGATAAACGTTAGAAGTAGTCAATGCTTTGCACGTCCGGGTATACATATATACCAAGGTGGTTTGATATATTTGTATTTACGACAAAAGGTCAAACCTACGACTGAGCATAGCGGTGCTTTTTTTTGTTGCTTGATTGAGATGAGAGCGAGATGCCTGAGGTACCTAACCGGCTGCAAGTTTGTCTGGCCTTTCGCATAAATGACAAACAGACGGACGGTTTAGCTGCTCCTTATCTCAGTCTGCAAAGAGGGAAAAAAGGTGGTAAGCTGACTGTCAGACACATATGTCAACGGTAAGCGGTGGGTAGCCCTCGGGCGGGTTGAGCGGGAATAGGGAACCCGCCGATTCTAATACATGGAAAAGGATATGTGAGCTGTGAAACCCATGGAAAGCTTCACGACCAAGTCTATGCCAACCTAGGTATTTACTAATGCTGAATCATTGAATAATGAGCCATGAAACAGAAACAGAACATCCACGCACGTCCGGTGACGGAGAAACCGGGGACAAACCCGGAAAAAGCGCTGTCGGCGATCGTGGTTTGATCTTCTCGTGGAGAAGCAGAGATCTCTTCCCGTGGGTAGAAAGGCGGTTATAAGGATGAGGCTAATAATAATATAAAGCTTGGCTTGGATCCGATCTCGTGCTTGATCGCCTACTAGGGAGTCCATAGTTATACTCGTCTCGGGTCTGAATATGGATGGTGTTACGTCGAGGATAACACGTGGACGTGTTAGCAGACTTTTTGCATTGCCAAGCTCCAGCTTACAGGTTTCAGCTGGGCTTAGAATAGGAAAATGTGTTTAATTAAACGGCTTCATTTTCCATAGGCAGGAATCATGGACAATGCTATAGGAATAAGAATAATTTAATCTACTCACTCAAACACAACGAGATGCTTCATTCAGACACAGGACATGTCAATTGTCAAAGGTTCCGTTTCTCTATGACGTTGGGGTTTGGCGGGGCGCGGTACCTGCCTTTGGCAGCCTATTCTAGTGCCTGGAAGGTGGCGCTACTAATAGGCAGCACCAACCCCACGTGATGGCCCGTTACTGGCGTGCTAGTCCACCATAACGCGGGAAAGCTTCAAGTCGCGGCGCGTCACGTTGCACGATCGGCCAAAGTCAACTAATCAACAACCACTGCTACTGCGCAGCGGATTATGATCAGACTTTTCACACCGTGGGATGAAGTCGCCAAACGCTTTCGATATTGCTTACAACAAACATTTAAATGAGAGCACAAGCCTGAATTCGCTTCTCTCAAGATGCCTGCGTATGTTTTGATTGCCATAACCGTGTCCAACTTGCTAGCCAACGCTAACATTCGACACCAGTCCGGGCGACCAGCACAGCGTGATTGTGAACCCTTTCGAAGAACCAAAAAAGCGAGTCTCCGAATACACGGCCCAGGAGATTGCTACGCTGCAGAGCCGCCTCGAAAAGCAGCTCGGTCCAGAATACATCTCTTCGCGCGCCGGTCCGTCGGGCCAGAAGGTGCACTATATCGCTGCAGAGAAATGCATTGCACTCGCCAATGAGGTTTTCGGCTTCAATGGCTGGTCATCCAGCATCCAGAACATACAGGTCGACTTTGTCGACGAGCACCCACAGACACTCAAGATCAGCCTTGGGCTCTCTGTCATAGTCCGTGTGACGCTGCGTGACGGTACCTTCCACGAGGACATCGGCTACGGCCATATTGAGAATTGCAAGGGAAAGGCGGCGGCTTTTGAGAAGGCCAAGAAAGAGGGCACCACCGACGCCCTGAAGAGGGCGTTGCGCAACTTTGGCAACGTGCTGGGCAACTGCATCTACGACAAAGCCTACCTGGCCAAGGTCACAAAGTTGAAGGTCGGGCCCACCAAGTTCGACGCTGACGGCCTGCATCGCCACTCCGATTATGCCGTCAAGAGGGAGCCGAAAGAGATGGACAATGGCGCGCTGGTGGCTCCGCCTCACGGTATGTCTTGGCCTCTCCCACCTACAGGATTTGTCCAACTAACAGTCAACTACAGTGAGATCTGAGGAATCATTTGAGGACTTCCTCGGAGGTATGCTTTTCCCCCTATCTAACTGATTCTACGCCACCTAACATGCCGATAGAACTGGACGAGGCCGACTTCAATATAACTGAGGAAGGGCACCCTGACGAGGTTGTGCTACCCCAAGTTGCTCAGACCAGCTCAAGCGAGAGATCTCTGGTCCACACCGTTCAGAACAGTCCAAACAAAAGGCCCCGACCTCAATCTGCAAACAATGCACCGCCAATGCAGCCGCCAGCTAGGCCTCTGATCAGATCTGGCTCCGGGGGACACAACAACATGCGACCCCCGCAGACGCCGCATCACCAACCACCGTCCTTCCCGAGCAGTGGAAACTCGTTCCAGGGCGCGCAAAATAACATGTCCAATAATGGATCCCATCCGATACCACAGCAGCAGCAACAGCAGAGATTCAACCAGAATAGACCTGCTGTTCACCACTCTAACATGAACCAGAATCCCCAAGCTCAGATGACGCCGCCAACACAGCCAGCTGGCGGTGTTCAACCAGCCGGCGCAGCAGCCCCGCCCGCAGGTGAAGCAGTCGGCTTCTTCTCTGCCCGCGCCGTCAAGGAAATCTCCGAGGATGTCCTCGTCAACGGACAGGTCGCCCCGAAAGCCGGCCAAGTCTTCAACCCAAAGGCCGAGAGCCCGTCCATTCGCAAGACGCCCGGCATCGACCACACCAAGTCAAAGCCCCTCTCCAGGACAGGCCAACATGTGCCGCCGTCCTCAACCAGCGCGGACGTTGCAACCGATCCCGTCGTCTCTGCGCCAGGTCCGTCAATGGGCATGTCCAGACCTGGGAGCGGTGTTGGTGCCGGGGCCCCGATGATGGGTGCTCCTCGGGGAGGGGCCGGAGCCGGAGGAGTCGTAAACCCGCAGTTCGATCAGACCCGGCGCATCGGTGCACCCGGCGCGTCTAGTCCACTCGCCAACAGGGGCCAGTATCGCCCGCCGACTATAATGAAGCGGCCGGCGCTGGCCACGTGTGGTGCGGATGCTCCTGCAAGGGCACCGTTGGCAGATGTGTCCAGCAACGCGCCGATTAATGGCGGTACCGGCGGTGGTGGATTGAGCGGTCCGGATGCCAAAAGGCAAAAGATGGGTTAATTGTCCCCGATTGCACGTATGCTCCTGTTTTCAAGGTGGTTACTCTGGCCGACGAGGCGTTTACGGCGTTTTGAGCTACAGTCTACCTATTATGGGATAGCTTGGTGGCATAGCATCGGTTCGTTTGTGCTCTGTATTTCTTGGCTCTATTAGGGTTTTGGTACGGGTAGAGAGGTAGATTGACAAGAGTTATGTTCATGCGGTCTTTTGCTCTTTGAGAGTCGGGTCCAATGGTTTTTGGTGGTGCAGTAGTACCAGGCAGGTAGGAATGGAAGTTATCACTACCCTAGACACCTTGGCAATTTTGGTAGTCGCCCTGAGTCGACCAGGAAGAAGAATAGAACAGAAGGCTTTCCGGTTTTGTCCTGCTATGTCGTGTCTCACATGATCAAAATGGCAGTGTAACAATCATCCATCATCTTCAATCATCCTTCATCATCGGTACACATGTAAATAGAGTATCCTGCGGCCCTGCCCGAGAAAACTCCTAATGAGCGTAACTTGTACACATTTAGGATGCTGGCTCGTCGCCACCAAAACTACCACGTATGGCGGAGGAATGAAGCTCTGCCTAACCCTTGACCAATAAATGTAAAATAAGGAAAGGGGCAAAATGACCAATGATGCTTTCTAGCATGACACGTCTCGCCTGGAAGTCATCCGTCATCCATTGATCCCATAGGCTTATTTGATCGACTACTATAACTGGGATTCGAACCGAGAGAGAGGGTCAGGCGGTCTGTCTCCATAAATTTGTGTTGTTCTGATGCGGTGGCCCCTAACTTGGAGTTTTTACAATAGACAGGGTTGGGGTTGATCGCCAGAGTGTTGAAGGTAGTACGAAATAAAAAGAATAGGCGTGATGCAGGACAAAAGACTTTTGTGAAGCCAAATCCCGAGTTGTAATTGGGGCTAATGCTATGCTATCAAGATCACCCACCTATGTTAACACAGTAAAGAATCAGCTGTCTCATGCGGAGAAAAGATATACCACATAACTCTGACTTTCCGCTCCATGCCAAGTCTCTTTGTCAGCTAGGAATTACCCCGTACCCGTACGTACCTGATCTCTGATCTATTAATATTTGCACCCTAACCACCTTTCATCATCTCGTACTAGGTAGGTTCCATGTTACTCGAATGAATTCAATAAGCCCACTTCCTGCACTACAGCTCATCCGATTTATCTCTTTCCCACCCTACTGAGCACGACATGAACTTAACGGAGGCGCCGGGCATATATAAGTCCGTGTGGGTATAGATGATAATGCTTCTAATTGTCACTTCTCTTGCTACCCAATAGCGAATGGTGAAGTACGGTAGAGAGTACGGGAATTTTGTTGACTGCCTAGTACGATGGAAGTGTAATCATGATCTATCGCTTCACTCAGCTGAACGCTACCTAGGTACCTATCTATCCAACAATTTCAATTTTCAAATCATTGGAACGATTGACACCGAATTTGGTAAATTGACGACGGATAAGAAGAATAGATTTCCAGGACGCAGAGATAATGTCCCCGAAAACGCCTCATTGAAACTGTATCAGATAGGGCTTGGACGATACGATTTGAATTATTAAAGGGTGGGGTGCAATCATACTTTAGTTCCATGTTCACATTCGCCTGCCTTCAAAGGTGACGAATAGAACAGCTAGAAAAACAGTTTCTTTCCACACAGATTGTGACGAGTCAGTGCAATGACCCAAACCATCATACCAAACCCCCTCAATCGCAAAAAGATGCCAGAATACCAAAGGTGTCAACCTTCGGAATTCTAATGGGTTATATACCGTTGACGGCCGCAATCAATTCAATCAAGGCTCAATCGTACCGACAGTCACACAGATCATCCGGTACTACGATTCAAATATTGCCGTAACCTACTTTGTCTTTTCAATCAATCGCTCTGTCTTGTCCTACTTATAGCTGTGTGATGAAAATACTAGCCATACAGGATGCTAGGAACCTACCTATATAACATACTGCGGTATGATATCCGTATTTCTGCCTCTTTCGCTGACAGCCAATCAGGCGGGCCTTCCAGAGATAACATATTTCGTACTGCGTACATACAGTCCTTGCCTTACGTAATCTAACAAGGCTACCCACACAGCCACGGTACACTCATTGATGCTCTGATGGACAACTCCACTTTGAACTCCTGGTGCCTGGTATAAACGTATTCCTCTGAAGCAAGGCATGATATGAAGCGACTTTTACCAGAGTCGCCGAGCTGACAATATCATCATGTATGTCATACCATGCAGTGGGTAGCTAATACCTAAATAATGGAACGAACGTGAGACGTTATGGTCCGGTATTTTAAAAATCCCATTTTATTTATCCCTGCAGCTGGTATTAAAACGAACGCTCGCTGATAATGTGTAATAATCTATGTACAATTTTCATCCATCCAAGATACAATCCAGATTTAGTCCTACCTACTACCTTGTGATCATAACCCCTTGGACAACAGATTCAACGCGCTACCCGCCAGCACAAACCCAGCCTGGTCCTCGCTAACCGCATGCTTAACCGGGATCAACACCTCGCCCGATCCGTCCTTCTTCGTCACCTTCAGACTGACATCGCCCTTGCCACCATTATTCAACATCTCATACAAGCCAACCGTAGCGACCTCGTCGCCCGCACTAATCTTGTCATAGTCCGCCTCATTGGCAAACGTCAGCGGGACGACGCCCTGCTTCTTGAGGTTCGTCTCGTGGATCCTGGCAAAGCTCTTGCACACAATGATGCGCGCGCCGAGATATCTCGGCTGCAACGCCGCGTGTTCCCTCGCGGATCCCTCGCCGTAGTTGTGCTCGGCCACCACCAGCCACGGCTGGCCGGCCTGCTTCCACTTCTTCGCCAGCTCCGGGATCGTGTGCTTCGACCCGTCCAGGTCATAAGCAGCATTGACCTCGCCCGTCTCGGCGTTGACAGCCGTGTTGAGCGTGTTTTCGCTGATGTTGGGCAGATGGCCCTTGTACTTCAGCCACGGCCCGGCAGCCGAGATCGTGTCGGTCGTGCATTTACCCGTGATCTTGACAAGAACACGCAGCCCCGCGAGATCGGAAGACGGGAACGGGTCGAAGGGATCGAGGAGCGCTAGACGTTGCGACCTTGGCGCAATGGCGACCTGGACATCTGGGTTGGGCGGCTGGGACAATGCCTTGAAGACTTCCTTGCCCTGCTCGAAGGGCGTGGCGGGGCCTTCCAGACCGCGGGGGGCAGGGAAGCGGAATTCTTTGCCGTTGGGTGCTGTTATCGAGTCAGTCATGGGGTTGAAGGTCGTCGAGCCGGCATAAGCCATGGCGGTCACGATCTCCGGAGATGCTAGAAAGTTCATTGTCTCGGGGTTACCGTCGTTGCGACCGCGGAAGTTACGGTTGTAAGATGTCAAGATCGCGTTGGGTGTACCGTTTTCCACTCCATCCTGGCGCTTCCACTGACCAATGCATGGTCCGCATGCGTTGGAGAGGACGATGCCGCCAGCCTCGGTGAATGCTTCCAGCGTGCCGTCACGCTCGAGGGTAGCCCGAATCTGCTCGCTTCCTGGTGTGATATAGAACTCGGCGGCGGGCTTGAGTCCTGCCTGCTCGGCTGCCTTGACCATGCTCTCGACACGAGTCATGTCCTCATAGGAGCTATTTGTGCAGCTGCCAATGAGGCCGGCGGAGAGTTTCGCAGGCCACTTTTCTTCCTGGACCGTCTTCTTGAACTCGGACAGAGGCGTTGCAAGGTCAGGGGTGAAGGGCCCGTTGATGTGAGGTTCGAGCTTCTCCAGGTCAATTTCAATCATTTGGTCGTACTGGGCATTCTCATCGGCCGCGAACCTGAAGTACGCGTCGGGGGAAGAGCCGCCGCCGGGGAAGCTCTCCAGGAGCTTGACATCTCTGCTGGCCTGCTCTCTCCGGGTGGACTGCAGGTACCGGTGCGAGGCATCGGTGACGGGGAAGATCGAAGTCGTAGCACCGATTTCAGCTCCCATGTTACAGATTGTAGCCATTCCCGTGCAACTGAGCGTCTTGACTCCCTCCCCGAAATACTCGACGATGTAGCCAGTGCCACCACGTACGGTCAGCAGGCCGGCCAGGTGAAGAATGACGTCCTTCGGCGCTACCCAGTCGTTGAGCTTGCCCTTCAGGTGAACACCGAGAATCTTGGGCGCCTTCAACTCCCACGGAGCACCAACAAGTGCCTCGACAGCATCAGCACCGCCCACTCCAATCGTTATCGTGGACAAGCCGCCAGCGTTGGGCGAGTGGCTGTCGGTGCCGAGCATCATGAAGCCAGGCACGGCATAGTTCTCGAGGACGGTCTGGTGAATGATGCCGGCTCCCGGTGGCCAAAAATCGATGCCGTATTTCTTGCCGGCAGACTCGAGGAAGTCAAAGACCTCGTGGTTCGTCTTGATACCGGCCGAGAGGTCGTCGTCGGCACCACGCTCGCCGACGATGAGGTGGTCGCAGTGGATGCTGGCCGGGATGGCGGTCTGGGGTAGGTTGCAGGCCATGAACTGCAAGAGCGCCATCTGTGCAGAGGCGTCCTGCATGTTCACGCGGTCGGGATTGAGCTTGAGGTTGGCCCGACCCCGAATGTCACGGCCATTGTCCGTGTTGGACAGCAGTGACTCCTCCACATTGTTGAGGTGGCTGTACAGAATCTTCTCGGCCAGAGTCAGGCGACGGTCTCCCAGCACCCGGCGGACTTCGGAATACTTCTGGTGGAACCTCTCGTAGGTCGGGGGCAGGACGGCGCCGGCTGTGTGGGAGATTGGTCGTGTGTGGGCAGCGCGCCGAAGATGGTGGGCTTGGAAGGCCCGCTGTAAGTGACATGACAGTTAGCATTGGGGTTTGGGGTGCAGAATTGTTGACATTAAGGCCTACACACCCTAAGGACAAGGCCTGACCGACTGGCGACATCAATTGACCTCATGGTTGCAAGCAATCGGCTGGTGATGGCCAGGAGAACTGCTCGTAACTTGGCGGGGTCCTTAGTGCAGAAGGGGGTGGCGGCAGAGAAAAAAAAAGCGGTGATTGCGCCAGAACAGGTCGACATTCATTCAGTGTTCCAAGAGGGTCCGATTTACGGACCACACGCTACCAAAATTCCGGGGTACGGAACGTACAGGGGTCTCGACTTCCCGCGAATATAGATCACAGTTCCCGAACACAGCTTTCACACTGTACTTGACTTTTACCTCGATGTCTATGTCTGCGGATGGCCAAGATGCTATATTCGGGTTTCCTTGGGTGAAACCTCGTCTTTTATCTGCTACTTTGCTTGAATAAGCAAATCATACTTTGCGCTGAAATACTGTCAACTTAGGCGAGGCCGGGGACAGTCCAAGACAAATACCGAGTATTCCGTACAGAGTATGGAGTACGGAGTGGCCAATCAGATCGCGGATGAAGTTAAGCACAGAAATGGGGCAGCTGAAAGGCTGTCGGTGTCTTGTGATTGCAGCTTTGTAATTATTTTGGTAAATTTACGTGTCGGAGCTGGCCACTTAGTATCTAAGGTAGAGTTATGGTCTTCTTAGTTTAATAACAAGGATTGCCTGTCTCGCTATGGGGCTATGGGGGCAAAAGAACGCAGCCAGCCCTCTTGGCTGCTTGTTTGCCTCCAATGCAAACATCGCGGCTGCTTGCGTAAAAGGCCCTAGATCGGGGTTGTAGAGCCAAGTCTGTCGAAGGGTCGCCTGCCTATAATTATACTTCAGTGCTTTATAAGGTAGTTTGATGATTTATTAAGGTAAATCAAGGATATGCCTCACCGGAGCTAGCCTGCTGGGAGTACTGTATGTCCAATTGATTGGCGTCCCAGCTGTACATGTAGGGCAGGTAGAAATATAGCCGACGCACTACAGAGGCACAAGAATCCGTGTGAGACCACGATAGGCAACTAGGTACCTAATAAAGCCAAGTCTGTGAAGACACAGACTGTACTCCGTATGTACATTATTGCCTAGCTCTCTCTCCCAAGTAAGAAGCGGAGAAAGCCCGGTGGTTTTTTTTTAAAAAGAGCTACACGTATCTAGAATAACCCGAGGGTAGAAATAAAACATAAATCCCATAAGGGCCGCTGGGTTTGTGCCTCAACCCCTCCACAACGCCAGCTTCATCACCTCAGTTCCTTACATGCGCCATTTTAGTTGCCTAGAGGTATGTATCCGACTACTTACAATAACGGCTCTGTCTAAGTATATTTGTAGGTCTGCTACAGTATAACAATGGAACTCCATTTCCCCCGTCCATCTCTCTCACGTTTCATGCACTACTAATTACCTAGATTTCGATTATCAAATAAGCGGTTCCATAGTATCAATTCACCAGTAAAAAATTCTGACCAGAGAATTAACCAAAATTTGAACAAACATTTCTTTTATTTGAGGGGGATTCCTAGCCCACCATTTCCTCGCTCCTTCAGGGCAGTCATCCTCTTCCCATCAAAATTCTATTCTAACCAAGGAACATTGATCTGCCATTCAAGCTTGCTCGGCGTATTTCTTGGTCCTGGTCCTACGTATACGTAGTCCTGTTCGTCTTCAACCACCCACCAGCAAATAAAGCCCGCGTCCACTCGCTTGCCCATCCCGCTTCAAAATGGAGAAAACCTTAGGTAACTAGTAATGATGCATGTCTCGCAGAAAATCCCCAAACACCCCGCGGCCGCTACTGAAGCAAACAGAAATCCACCCGGAACAAAAAGACACCCCCCCTACAAATGGGCGATAAATGCAAATAAAGTAATAGATACCCAGCCGGCTAATATACTTTACGTGACTTGAAAGGCAACAAAAGAGTATGCTATGCAATGCAAAAAGCAGGCAAGAGCTGAAAAGCCCCCGTAAACAATGAAAATGCTACCACCTCCTTCCTTCACCTCTTGGATGCCTTCTTTCATCGTTTCTCCTTCTCCGCCCTTGGAGAAAATACTCATATATCCAGCCAGGGCAAGCTCGTTTTGTTTCTGTCTTTGACACTCAGGCTTGCGCTCACGGCGAACTCCTGATCCGTCACCACCAGAGAGAGTTTCCTCTTCTCTGCGGCGTGATTCCCGGATCAGCCACTCGTGGCAGCCTTCTATCGTGGGACTCTGTGGATGGTGGAGGTTGATTCGAGCTGAACCTGGTTGTATGCTGTTCCGCAGGCGAGTGGGAGTTTGAAGCCAAAATTTGTGACCAATGCCGAGTGATCTCTCGGTCCGTAGCAAGGGGACGATTGTGAAAAAATGATATTCAAACCCTTATGATTTCCAAAACATCAAACAGAGGGCTCGGCAGTGCTGGACGTCTTCAGTCGAATGATGGGTCGAGGGGGTACTGAACCCGACCCTGATCCGTTGGACGCCTGTCGTTTCGGGCCCGGCTTCCGCTTGCTATTGTTAGTGCCATTTCCGTGTGAAGAAACCCCGTTCCCCGGGGTTTCACTCGTGGCATCCAGTTTCTTCAGAACTCGCACCCAGGCACTGTTGTCCAGGACCTTGTCTGGCAGTGTCTCTAAGAACGAGACGGGCTCCTCCATTAGACGCTGCTTCTTCATGCTGTGGGCCGCTTTCCCAAAGTTCGCCTTTCGCTTTCCTCTGGCCTTGATCTCCTCTTGCTTTTGCCGCAACCAGGCATCTGAATGCGGCTGTGGCCAATGGATATGAGGGTCGATGTCTGCGTACACTGGCTCATCGGGCGGGTTTGGGTTCGAGGGAGGAGTTGGGTCTGGCATGGTCACCCCGTAGGGAGGTGTCGCGGCGCCTTCCTGTTGGTACACGAGAATATCTAAAAGGGTTGTATCCACTGATTTTGATGGACGAGGCGGTTGAGGTCGGTACATGTTGACATCAGACGGTTCTTGAGGCCGGGGTTGCAGGTTCTTATACTGAACCCCATTCGGCTGTGAAGATCTGGTATTGAAAAAAGCGTGCTGCGCGTCCGAGGAAAGCCACGAAGGGCGTTCATGCAGAAAACGAGCTCTAGCAGCATATTGCTCGCCTGATCCACGATCAGAATGGCCGTGTGTTAGAGCTGCCGTCTTAGCCAACTCATATGAACCTCCAGGCGTAGTACGAGCTCTGGCAGCATACTGCTCGCCGGCAACATACTGATCGCTTGGTCTACGATCAGAATGACCGTTTGTTAGAGCTACCGTCGGCGCCAGCTGATATGAACCTCCAGGCGTGGCACGAGCTCTGGCAGCATACTGCTCACTTTTTCCACAATCGAAATGGCCGTTTGTTAGAGCTGAACTTCCAGGTGTAGCACAATTTATATCACCATTGAGGTCGACTGAAGCTCTGCTTCCTGATCCTAGGTCGTGATGTCCGTTCATCAGAGCTGCTGCATTAATCGGTTGATGTGAGGTGACGAGTTGGCTGATTTTCTTCTTGAGTTGGTCTTGAGATTCTTTATTACTAGAAAACGCGATGTCGTCTCTAGTGCTGTGGAAGCTGCTTGCTGCCGATCCGTTGGTAAGAACATCTGCTTGAGCAAACGCCGCGCGTGACTGTTGCCTTTCTGCACCGGGCGAGACGCTTCCAGGGCCGCTTAACCGCCGCAAGGTGGTTAAAGGGGCCATTTTTCTTACGGGCTCTCTGGAACTCGAACTCAACTTTTTGGTAGGCTTGTGCTTCAGCGCAACTTCAGTTTTGTCCAAACTAGATGCTCCTGTTCCATTGACCCTCGTCTCAGGAGAGCCGCTGACGGCGTGGGAAACCTTAAGTCGTTTCCGGGCTGGCTCTCCAGCCCTGGGACTTTCTGGAGAGCGGACAACAGGTCGAGACATGGCCTGTGGTGATGTTGACAGTACAGATTGCTCTGGAGGTACGGATGGCGTATTCTGCTTGGTAAATGACGGGTGTGCTGCCGTTTTACGTTGCAACCTGTTACGGTTCTCGCCGTTCTCCGGTAGCTGCTTGTTTTTACCCGAGCTAGAGCTTTGCGGGCGATCCGGTCCTGCGTTTGCGACTGACCCGTTCGCCGCCTGCAAGACAGGATTAGGTGGAGGGCTTGGGTCCTTGTCGTTCTCCGGTATCTGCTTGGGCTTGCCTGGGCTGGAGACTTGCGGGCAATCTGGTCCTGCGTTTGCGACTGACCCGCGTGCCGGCTGCAAAGCAGGATTGGATGAAGGGCTTGGGTCGCGTTTGGCGACTGCCATCTGGAATGGGTCGTGTGCGCGACAAAAAATTTGCGCGGCTGTAGTTTTGGTCGTGCAGCCTGGTATGGAGCACTCAATAACGATGCCTGATGATGTGAAGGCATTGCTCTCAGGGGTTGGCGATGAATGAGACCGAGACATGATGAAAGTGCCCGGCCGGGGCGGATCGATAGAGAGACGGCTGAGAGAGGTTTTGAGAGAGGTTTTGAAAAGCAACGCTGACACGCTGTCATTGTCGCGTCTCTTGGGCTTCTCCTTGTTGCGTGTGACGCACCGCTGGCAGGTAAAGCAACTGGCGGACAGGCAGTTAGCGACTATAAGTAGACTGGAGAAAAAAATTCTGGCGGGTTGGCATTTGCGTGTATTGCTATTGTCTGATAAGCCCGTATTGTGTTGGGATTAAATTTTATGGGTTACGAGGCGGCACGGATGGACGGCTGGATTGGAACAATAGTAAATGCTACAAGTGGGGCACGTTGGTACTCCGGCTCCTATTGTGCCATCGGAAGTAATAGCGTCGTGGTCATGGAGAGATTGAATAGATATGGCGAAAAGTGGAGGTAGGGGCCAAGGACCAGGCGGTATTGCCAGTGGAGTAAGAATGAATACAATAGAGGGAAGCGAGCATGAACCTACGTGTTTGGTTTCGGCCTATGACATGATGCGTGATAATACCTGGTGCAGTGTCTGCATTTGAAAAGGGGGTTGCCGTTGAGTTCTCCCTTTCGACAAAGCTTCCAGTGGCAATGCGGCATGAGTCGCCTCTATGCCCAGCTCAGACTCAATCGACTGAGCTGACTGGCTGCCATGCACGGATTGGGATATCGGCCTAAATAGAATATCCTATATTCGTGCTTTTCTGATTAGCAGTGCTCAGACCTCCAAAATGGAAGAATAAAATCAAAGATGCTTGAAAACGTCTCCAGGGACGTATTATCTCAGGTCTTTTCAGTTTACTTTGATCATCATACGCTTTGGTTGCAACGGTTTCGGCGCTCTGGTGACGGGGATGAGCTGGGCGATAGAGCCGCACCAGCCGAGGCGAGAGTGTCCCGAGACCCTCTGCCTGCGCTTGGTCATGTCTACCACGGCCTTTGGCCCGGTTCTGTGAGGCACTGAAAACCAGGCTCCAAATGGCGGTATTGTCGTTGACCGAAGTCTTGGACATTGTATGATATATCCATCTGCCAAGGTTGTCGCGTTGCCGGTAATTCGAGGCAACACGCGCGAAAGCAGAGGACGCGCTCAGAGGCGCGGGCCGCCGTGCACTCAGAACAGCGATACCAGAGGAGCAAGCAGTCTGACCTTTTACCGTTTGATCATCATCGACAAGGGAGGACAAATGTCCATGTGAAGAAGAAAGATGGTATATGAGATGGGTGCTTACCAGAATATAGTCGGATATTGAGTTTATGTCCGTGGTATGTGGAGAGCAGTGTAGTTGAAAGAGAGAAGTGGTTTGTTGCTTTTCCACAGCGTTCCACAGCCAGCCGGGGTCTCAACCGTTGCAACCTTTCCGACAGAGGCGCCCTCTCACCTCGACCACTAAGTGTCAGCGCTTGTACCTCGTAAGCATCACGTCCATGTGAAAATCAACGCTGATGTCAGTCAGAACGTATGTTGCGAAGTTTTTGAATTTCAGAGCGGGTGCTGCTCTCGGTCACGGCGATATAGTTGAATTGCTAGCTGGAGGTGGGTGGGAAAGGAAATTGAATTGAAAGACGTGGGGGAAGAGAACTTGAGGCGATGGCTAAAATCCGGCCGCCCCGGTAGTCGGCCAATCCCGTTGGTTGCACCGTGCGCGATGCTTGACATGTTGCGGCAGATTGAGTGGCTCTCCCTTACTCCGTACTGTGTCAGGGTTAGCGTGGTCTCTTGCACGGTCCCCTATTTCGCGATAACAGCTGGCGGCTTCGCGATAACCTGGAGCCTGGAAAGTGCCCCTGACGTCGACCGACAAAACCACGCCCTGCGATTTCGACCCACGCGCCGTCAAGCCGACAAAGGCATCCGAGTGCGCTTTAATCGCGAGAGATGGATTTCCTCAAATCGGCAGTGGCTTCGGCCATCGCAAAAGGCCCGGCATTCCCCTACACGTTTGGCGACAAAGTCGATCTCGACCCCTCCATCTGGACACTTTACAATGGCACGAGACGCGTAGGTGATTGATTGGCAACGAGCCTTCTTGCACTTGGACTCTGCTAACTTTGGGTGACTTCTCGATATAGGAGGACGGTTCGGACTGCAGCATATTCTCCTTCGACATCGCTGCCAATAAATCGTCGTTGCCCCTCGCGAGAAATGCGCTGAAGAAGTTGCGGACCCTCCGACACCCGGGCGTCATAAAGGTGCTGGACACAGTCGAGGTACGGCTCCTGGGCAGCCACGTGGTACGCCAGCTCTCGTGCTGAGGCTTGGTTACAGACAGAATCCTACATTTACATTGCGACGGAGCGGCTGGTCCCACTGCGGTGGCACGTTAAACGAAAGAGCCTAAGCCCCGAGACTGCGAAATGGGGTCTTTATACCGTGGCGGTCAGTTCATCGATTTTGAAAGAAACCGAGCAAGTCAGACGCGCAGTAGCTAATATAAACCTACAGAGGACTATCAAGTTCATCAACGATGAGGCGGCCTCTATACATGGCAACCTCAAGGTATCATCCATCTACACATCCGAAAGTGGCGAGTGGAAGCTCGGTGGTTTTGAGGTCCTCAGCAATGTTAAAGATGATGATGCGGTGATATACGTCAGTTTTAACTCGACCGTGAGGATGCCGAGTTTTGAAAGCTAACTAGCATTAGAGATTTGGCAGCCTCGTACCGGACTCAGGGCGGTACGCACCCCCTGAGTTAGCAAAATCTGGCTGGGATGCTATCAAGCGTAGCCCGCACTCGGCCGTTGACTCCTACGATTTTGGCATATTAGTCTTTGAGGTGTTCAACGGTAGTTTTTCAGGTGGCGACCAGGCTGGGCAAACGAAGAATATCCCTGCAAGCATGCAATCCAGTTACAAACGCCTCACAAACGCAAATCCGAAGGCAAGACTCACCGTAGCGCACTTCCTCGAACAAGGCCAGCGCCACGGGTCGTTCTTTGATAGTCCTCTAATCAAGTTGACGGATGGAGTTGAAAACTTGGACGTCAAGAGCGAAGCAGAGCGAGAAGCATTTCTGGAGTACGTATTTGAATTTTGTGTGCGATTCGGGTGTTGTTCGCTGACGTTATTAGGGATCTTGACCAACTGACGGATGACTTCCCTGAAAATTTTTTCAGGACGAAGATCTTGCCCGAACTTCTAAAATCGGTAGAGTTTGGCGGAGGAGGGCCCAAGGCGTTTGGAGTTGTCATGAAGATCGCCATGAAGCTCTCAAACGACGACTTTGATAGTAAAATCACACCTGTGGTGATTCGACTGTTTGGGAATCCGGACAGAGCAATCAGGGTCTGTCTTCTGGATAGCCTACCGCACATGATTGACCGACTATCCCAAAGAGTGGTAAATGATAAGATTTTCCCACAAATAGTGAGTTCTCTCCTCGTCGCGCTTTGCGTGTTCTGAAAGAAGCTGGGCCGAAATCCCGGAATTGAAAACAGAGCCTATGAACCCAGACTAACCGAAACTGCAGGTGACAGGATTTACAGATGTCGCACCCGTAGTAAGAGAGCAGACTCTTAAGTCGGTTCTGGTTTTCATTAACAAGCTTTCCGATCGGACGATCAACGGCGAGCTGCTGAGGTACTTGGCCAAGACAGCCAACGACGAGCAGCCGGGAATCAGAACAAATACTACCATTTGTCTTGGCAAGATCGCCAAGAATCTGGGGACATCAACAAGGGCCAAGGTCCTGATCGCGGCTTTCACCCGGTCACTCCGGGACCCCTTCGTCCACGCGCGAAATGCGTCTCTCTTGGCACTTGCCGTGACGGGCGACTACTTCTCCGACGAGGACTGCGCGGTGCGCATAATGCCGACCGTGTGTCCGTTGCTCATAGACAAGGAGAAGCTCATCCGCGACCAGGCAGCCAAGACGATCGAGGTCTACCTCCAAAAGATCTGCAAGGCAGCAGCCGGCATGCCGGACACCGCCCTGCCCCCGGAGACCGCTGCGTCAGGAGGCCCGAGGATGAGCACCCCCCAGCCAGCAGAATCCTCCTCCTCGGCCACAGCGTCGTGGGCGGGCTGGGCGATATCGTCGTTTACGAATAAACTGTCCACCGCAGCAGGCGAGATCCAGCCGGGGTCTTCTTCCGTCCCTGCAAATGGGGCGGCAGCGGCCTCCAAACGCCCCGCTACCGCTGCTGCTGCTCCGTCTCCGAGGTTCCAGACATCTTCTTCTTCTGCCTCGACGCTGCACAGACAAGCGCTCAAATCCCCTCCCGCATCTGCGCCGCTCTCGCGCACTTCGTCAACGGGAGGCTTTGGAGGAGGAGGAGACACCTTCTTCCCCGAATCCGAAGTCGCCGAGGACGACGGCGACGCGTGGGGCGACATGGACGAAGGTGCCGGGGATGATGCGTTCTGGGGCGATACCAACAACAACGACGACTCTGTGGCTTCGCCGCCTGCGTCCATGTCCTCATCTACGACGGTAAACATCAAAAAAGAGACGGGCAGTAGTAGCAAGGCAGCACGAGCAGCGAATGCAACACCGTTTGACGATGGATCTGAACCGGATTTTGCGGGATGGTTGGCTGCGCAGGCGCAGAAGAAGAGTGGTGCTAGTGGCGGCGCTGGGTTGCCCAAGGGGTTGGTAAAGCCGAAGGCTTCTTCTCCCGGCGCTGCAGCTGTAAGGAAGGTGTCCAGTGGTGGTGTTGCCGCGGCGACGACAAAACCGAAACCTGCCCCGGCGCCGGTGGTAAAGAAAAAAGTGATTGATTTGAAGCCGAAAGAGATGGGTGATGATGATGAGGATGAATGGGGAGGATGGTGAGAATTGGGTTTACTTATTTATTTATCGTGCTGTTAGTAGAGGGGATTGATTGCGGGCGAATGCTGGGTTTTCATTTTCTTTCTCCCCATGTGGTACTGAGCGCAGCAAAATGGAGGTGAATTGGACTATTTTGGCCAAAGTTGGCCTTGAAATTTCTTGGGCAAGCATACTGTAAATATGTAATTCGCAGTTGAATGAATTTGGACGGGCTGTGGTTTGGGGAGTGATTTCGGTATGTCGGATTGTGGGTGGTAAGAAAAAGAATGGAAAGGAAAAGTCACGATAAAATGACAGGAAAGCAGAGAATATTAGACGCTGTCCGCCGCTGGGCTCTCCAAATCATACAAGTCCGGAATTGTTCATAATTTGAGGAAACGTCGCTGTAATCCGTACTCCGTACAAAAAACCCAGCCAGAAAGTATTAGTCAGCCTATTCTGATACGCTGGGTCCAACCCAAATACCAAGAAAATGAAGTCCATCATAGACAAGTCGCCGCTTGGGAAAAAAAGTGCATATAAAGATAAGGTGCCCACCAAAACTGAATGCTTGTTGTCTAAATTCGCAAGGGATTTTTGGAGGTACGACATTATCACCAAGGAAAAGTCACCTATATCTACCCCTCCGGAAAGGGCATGATGAAGAACCCTTTCTGTAGAGGCTGGTCTCCAAACAGTTCGGTGCTAGCTATACTTGGGTCGTTTCCGTTCAGTAGGGCTCCTGCTGGGAGCCTCAAGGGGGGGAGAGGCGAATGAGGTCTGGCGACAGGCGGTCTTGGTCTCGATGGCCCCGCAAGAGCCGGTCCTGGCACGACCCTGGTCCCTCCGGATTTCCGTCGTATCACCGGCGCTCCGCCACCTCCTCCCCGGCTTTTGGACCGGGCATGGCGCTGCTGTATATTGCTCGCCCAGGGTCCGCCCCGGGAACCATCCTCGTACTGGTTCTACCTAGCCTCGGAATAGTCATTCAGGGCGACACAGACGGCACCTCGGTGATGGCCGTTGTACTGGCGGATGATCTGCTGGCTGTGCAGTTCCCAAAGGCGCGCGTAGTGGTCGCTGCAAGCTGTGACCAGGTACGCACTATCGGCACTGAATGCACAGTCCCAGACCCACCGTTGATGGCCTGTTAGAGTGGCTTCCAGTGGGAACGGCCTGGGCTCGGAGTCTGGGGGCGCGGGCGGCATTTCCTTGACCTCCCATATCTTTGCTGTGTGGTCGGCGCTGCAAGTAGCCAGCTTCTTCACGTCGGGAGAGAGTAGAATGCGCGTGATGTATTCTTTATGGGCGGAGAAGTGCGTGATTGGAATTAGCTGTGTTCGCTCGTAGGCTTGCACAAGCTGCCACACAAAAACGTTGCCCTGGACAAGATCAGTATCGTTGTTTGACAGCCAGATTGCTAGTCATAATGACTTACCGCATTGTTAGCCGCACAGAGAAGAGTTCCATCACTGGCGACTGTGACACTGGATACAGGGACCTCCTCTTCGGGAATAAGCTGATGAGAGCAAGTGTTCTCAGCCAGGTCCCAGAGCCTAATGCTCCCGGCGCGATCGCAGCTGATAATCTCACCCTGATTTGGGTGTATCACGACGTCTGTTGCTGGGGAGCCATGGTTATAACTCCGCTGAATTGTGCCAGTCCGTGTCTCCCAGATCTTGACAGTTCCATCCTCGGAACTTGTGACCATCCATTTCCCTTCGCAGTGGAAGGCGATGCCGGTGATGTTGCCCGTATGACCTTCAAACGTCAGCAGGGGCGCCGGGTTCGTAGAGCGTATATCGAACAACTTGACGGTGTGGTGACCGGCGGCGGCGAGGAATCGTTTATCGGGCGATATGCATAGTCTGTTGACTTGGGAGTCGGGGTGCTGGATCGTGCGAGAGCAGATTCCGGAGAGTGCTTCCCAAAACCTTTGAGGACCAAGTTAGTTACCCAGACACGCCACGCATTTCCTGTTCGCGGAGGCTTCGGTGTAAGGGCGCACCTTATGGTATGGTCATAGCCAGCTGCGACGCGAAGAAGATTAATGACGATTCGAGGGTGATGATGGAGTTGACGGTCAGTGGAACAACGAGCTTACCAGTGCAGAGGATGACCGACATTTTGGCGAATGTGCAGCTCACGCGTCCATCTTGGAAGTTATATGTACTGATGCGGATTCGGGTCAGGCCAGCTCAGTTGTGTTGGGATATCGTAGCTCGGCGGCAGAGGCTCGTCGGCGTGGACGCGTAGTGGGTGCTAAGAGTCTTTGGTTTGTCTAGTGGTGGAACTTGAACTTGACGAGGTGCCTGTGACAACCCCACAGTGGAGGTAAGCTGGGGCTCTGTGGGGAGCCCTGGTCAGGTGTCGGCATGGCTGGCAGGAAGCCATGTCGGGCAAAGATTAGGTCAGCCTATATGATTACTAAGCGGACTGATTACTGGGGGGCCCGATTACTAGCACTGCCTCTCAAATACGTCAAAACTGGTCGATCCAGATTTCCAGAAATGACAAGCTCAATGAGATGATCCACAATAGCACCAAGTTTCAGTTATAGGCATTTGAGAATGTTTACAATGCTGAATCTTCATTGACTTCACAATGTTTTCTTACACCGGAAATCGTATGATATAGAAACAGTTGCCTGCCTACTTCAAACTTGTCGCCGTTGCTGGCGATGGTCAATCCGTCATGACGACCAAGCCTCGTCTCATTCCTCCTCCCATCTACTCTGTTCAACTGAGTGATTTTCAACCTTTCCACGAAAGTACAACCGCAACGCGGGTTGTCCTTGTTTAGTCTTACTTGGATTTGTCACGATTGATTTTTACTTTGGCAACACAGCGAGTTTATTGTGGTGTCGCATGTGAGATCATCTCCCAAGGTTTTTCGCCATTCAACCTCTTCTGTCCCAGTACGACGAGCGGCTAGTTGCTGAAACTGGAATGACCATAATGACGTTGCACTCTTCTCGTGCCATCATTTGAGGTCTGATACTTCTCTTCAGCTCATCGCCAGCAAAGAATCAAGAATCTCGAGGCACTTGCTAATTCAAACAAGACAGTATATCAATCGACCATCTTCAATGACGAAATTTGTGGCCTTTCGCACTTTCAACACAGTGGGGGCAGATAGAAATCAAGCTAGGGTCCGTTCTGGCTCAAGCTACAACCGCTACGGGCTGCGAGCCTACGAGGCGGCAGTTCCTGAAATGCCGTGTCTCGCGAGCTCCCGACTCTTTTTTTATTTGCTTGCGCTAACTTCACTGGTCATAAACACAGCCACTTGGGCAAGCGCCGGGATCTCCGTGCTCGAAATTTAGCTTCAGATCATCTTTGGCCTGTGCTAGATGCCAAGATGGCCCCTTTACGCCGTGTCACCCCGTTACTCTTCCGATGTCCGACGTCGGCTCGGGGTGAGATTGACGTCTCAGATACACTTCAGATCGGATGGTCTTCCGATTTCTTAGCCTACCTATGAACGTGGGGCGAGATAAACCAATCTCGGTTGCCTAGCAATGGGGCTGTGAATCTCAAACCGAATGCATATGGCTGTATGACTTGAGCGGCTGGCTCCGACGCACGAGATACACTCCAGACCTGGTGACGAGAGAAGTCTGTCCTGCCGCAGTCCATGACACTATTGGTACTGCTGATGTCGTCGCTTGTGCGCCATTTTCATGGTGTTTCCAAGGACTCGGTTTCGTCGACCTCAGCCTCATTATTTCAGCTACTTCGACATGCAGCGATCCGCCTGCATTAACGAGTCCCTGATGGCACGTATTTAGTATGTATATAGCCCTTTCTGTACTCGTGACACCATGCTATGCTTATTCCCGTTCTCTTCCTGCAGCAACTATTGACGAGAGCAAGATTTCACTTGAAAGTGAGAATGAGATATCAAATTAATCTTGCGTATGTGTTCATATTAATCCAAAACTACAGATATTCAAGAACAAGTGGAAAAGAAAAAAAAGCCAAAGATGAAAGAAAGAAAAGAGAAGAGAGATGGAAATACACGATTGCTCTGGTTGATATTGTCACAACGCCAGGACTACGCAAAGTCAGGACCAAAACAAAAAAAATGATCGTGGAGGACGGGACCGAGCTAAGCCCGTGGTCTAGGAGGTGGTTCTGTGCAGCCATTCCACAAAGAAAACGCACGCGTCCGGCCAACCGGACGATTTGGAGACAAGCACAAGCTGGGTCCAGCCCATCAGTACCTACCTACCCACTTGAGAAATCCCAACACCACACACGTGCTCCAGTGTTAGTGTTCTAGGCGCACCATTGAAACCATTTGATGCTCGTCAACATCTACTCCTCGCAATAGCCCCTGGAGAGTTTAGCGGCCCGATGTGGACCTATGGTTCCTGCCGGGGGTTCCCCCTATGTGACCCCGATGGTTACGGGGACCACCGGTGCTAGGGCCGGGACCAGACCCGGAAGATGAAGATACTGGGTAGTTTTGGTGTGGGCATAAATAATAGGTAATTCGCAAGTTTCGGCAGGTCGGGCATTGGCTTGAAAGTTTAAGAGTGTCTGTCAGCTGCGTCCCAGCACAATATAGCGGACGATCTCACCTCCTCATACTCCCCCCACAAGCGTGGCAAGTCGCTGGTTGGCATCGCTGCCCGTTGAAGATGACGCATCCGCAGGACTCTGGTTGAGCGGTAGCCATACTGGATAGGGTCTTGATATGAGAGCTAGAGGGTCTGGGATATGAGAAGGCTCAAAGAGGCTCCGTGTGTCTTAAGGGTACGGTGCAAGAGATACTGACTGCTTTATCCGAAGATGAGATATGGGCATCAAGTGGAATACATCGGCCTTTTAATAGACCGCAGCTGTCACGATCTTGTCTGGAGCCTTTTCATATCGCTGACGACTCCTTCTACACAGAAACGCCATCTCACCGCCAGACACTATATCGGCGACCTATTGACGTGGTGTCAATACTACCTACGGAATCCACCAACGCGTTTCGGGATTCAAGACCGGGTGCAGACCAGGGCAGCTGATCACAATGTGGCGGAGGATCATGATGCAGCCCCAGGATTCACAAGGTCAAACCCAGCATCGTCATGCGCGATTACACACACTTTACACGGTCCAGTCTGTCGGAACTGGTTCGTGAGATGCTTTCAGACCTCGCGCGGCGTTGTTATAATAGGGCCATGACTGACCGGTCCCTCCCAGGAGACCAAGGTAGTCCTTAGCTCTCCCTTAGCCGTCTCCAAAGGCATCTTCCGACGGGCTTGGTTGCCTTGCCGGGACGCCGGCTAACGAATACCATCACCGACGTCTTGTCATGGTCGGCCCATTTGCAATGCGTCTGGGCGATATATGAGAATAAGTTAGATAGAGAGCATCTCACCGAGTCCTGCGATCACGCACATGTCCTGCAGCCACCCGTGTTCCCCGACACGCAAAGAACCCCGGTCTCATTCTGATAGGGCAGCACGGACTCTCGGAGTCTCGGTTCACCAACCAAATTGCTAGCAAAATCTCTCATAGTTCACTGGCTGTGGTTGGGCTTCCTGGGCTCCTACGAACGGGTATGTGCATACCTATCCTTCTCTTGCATCCATTTCAGCGGGAGGCGGTGTCGAGGTTTCTCTGGCCTGTCCACCCCTTGCCTCTCGGCAAGTGCTGCCGTCATATTATTCTTTCCATCTTTTCCATGCCTGGGTCTTCTCCTTCCATTGATCCCGAGCCACAATGGAACGATGGATATGCAGAAGCCCGTGGTTAGATTAACCCAGATCCAGAGTCGTGGGATTCGTGGTTGACGCGTCCCAACCATCTACAATAACATAGATCGATAAGCTACAATGTCCAGATTATTATCGGCTTTCATTCCGAACAAATTGGTCTGTCTTATCGTCTCTCTCCTTCCGGGATGTGGCCCATTGCTCTCTTCCGAACTTTCCTACCATTGCCCACGTTCCCAGCAGGGTCATCCATACCACTTTAGATCGGTGCCTTCGAGCTCCCTTCTATCACTGGGTCTTGAAGCGTGGGGTGTGGTGACACCAGCTCTCTGGCGCTTGGAGCTAACTCGACCACCACCGCCATCACTCCCGTTGTCTTTTCCAATTCTCCTTTTTCTGTTGTGTCATTCCGTTCGGTCAAAAAGTGAGGCGGCACAAGTGCGCATCCTTGAACTTCCCACGACATGATCTCGGCGGCATCCATCGGCCGGGCCGCGTTCGAGTTTATCGTGAGATTCACAACTCCAACCGCAACGATCAGCTGGTCTCCCCGATGCACCCTTCACCCCCAAAATCCCGAGCTTACGAGACTCGTCCTCGCTTTGTCCTGTCAGAGGTGTTAGGCCGATGTCTTGGGACTGCGGTGCGGCCAAGACTGCCGCAATTAGCGCTATTAGCGAGTAAGTTCTCTCCGTCTTTCCTTCGGATTAACATCATGCCAATCTTATCCCACATTCATCTCTTGTCCCTGCCACTCCTCGATTCATCATCCGTTCGCAATCGCAAGCACTGCGGCCGATGTCGATATGCTGTGAAGTCATCAAGTTCCTTCGGTCTGACCGGGCCACACCAAATCTCGCTCGTGTATCCTTACTCTTCATGAAGGCTCCGCCATGTGTCGTCCCAGATCTGGTCGTGCCCCCCACCCACTGCATCCCAGAGTAGATTGCGGGGAAGATAACACAAGAAAAGCCTGACCATACCTGTTGTTTTGTTTTGTTTATATTCTTTGTGTTCTTGCGTGGTTCTCCTGCAGAACCGAATGTCCACCATACACGTGATCTTTTGTCTAACTCGCCTAGAAGTAGATGTTTGTGTGCGACAGCCTTAATTAGGTACGTCCCTAGGCAGACGTATACCGTGCCAATCATCCGCGATGTGGGCAATATATCTGGATGAGATCTTTCTAACCGATCTTGCCTTAAAATCGAACACCCTTGCGGAATTACAGGAGACGGGACGTGCATGGGCAGGGGGGTCAACCACCAGTCAGTGAGTGGTGTGTCATCATATTTCATGACCTCTCCCTACTATTCCAGGCGTAACAAACAGGGGAAACCCATGTTGGGGCGAGATTCTCTTCCGTCATTCTTGGCTGTCTAGAACGGTCTGTCTCGGATAGCTGCTTGGAGAGTGTAGGGTGGCTTGATGACCGCAGTTGTTGCCCCGACCAATCAAGGGGGGGAGGCTGAAGATGAAGTAACAGAGAGTTGGGAAAGCCCGGAATGGGAGATGGAACCTGGATATAGAACGGCACACTTCTAGTCGGACAGCGTTTTAGCCCTGACGAGTACGCAAAGAAAAAAAACAAGGGAGGGAAACTGTGCATGTCAGCCTCTGCTGTCTGTCCGACCGGTATCGCGTCATCAGCCCATCTCATCTCGTGCTTCAGTCGTCCGGTCGTGACATCTTGCGCTCGAATCCTTCCGTTTCTTCTTCTACCCTTCCGATAAGTGAACCAACCTCCTTCCTCATCCAGAACCGACTGACTGACTTCGTTGGTCAAGCATGTTATTTCATGATAATTCAGTTCCAGGCTTTACGTTATCAAGAGCAGGGCTCTTTCTGAGAAACGAATACGAATACCCGATTTGAAGAAGATGAACCCGTGGCCGGGATGTTGTGGAGAAGAAGAAAGGTGATCGGATCTTTATATTCCGGTGCTTACTCTCCAGCTCAGGGATACTCATGGAATACACAAGGCAGATGTTTGGAGGATATTCAAAGCGGGAAAAAACAGAGTCACCGGCGGTTCATTTCCTTCCGTCACGATATCCCAAAATTGGAACAGCTGATGAGTAGGTAGCTTCATGGTAGAATGCTCGACCAGCCTCCAGGTATCAGGGGGGTCCGATAGGATCGAACTCGGACCCAAGCAGGTAGGCTTTTACTGGAATCAACTCATTCTCTATCTCTTTTATTATTCCCGATTGTTATCGTTTGCGGTAGAGTAATAGAAAGAAATGGAATAGGAAAAAAAATCGAAATAAATGGATAGAAAAACACCATGGAGACGGTCCCGTCATGTAAGGTAAATCCTACCCTACCTCGGGTAGGCTCCCACCAATCCGCTCGATCGATCGGAGAATCACCTAACAGGAACAGAACTTCGCCATCCTGAAAACCTACAAGCCGTACTGCCCCGAACCGGTCTTCACAATGAACGGCGGCCACGAACCCAGCACTGCTCCTTCCCAGAAGCAGCCACCTCAGCCAGCAAGAGAAGACAAAAGAGATCAAGGAAGGATTGAAAGGTAAATACTACTTTCCTACTTTCCATTCATTGCCGTCACATATCACTAAACGAACACCATTAGAACACGGCATTTCAGAAACCGCCGACGCCCGGGAACGGTCAACCAAGATGGCCCAAAGCTTACGCAAAACCGGATAAAGGGCTGGAAGACGGGATGGAGGAAGTTACGGTGATGACGGACTAATCCCTGGTTTGCCATTCACGATGAATGATGCCTCTCGGACGGATTCGCTATATTATCTGGGTTCGAGACCAGTGAAGACTATACATTATGGACTCCCGTCAAAATGGCAAAATATTATGCCGTTACGCGCGAAGAACGCCTATGGAGAGGCTGATTATCCTTTTTACAAAAAGGTACGACCGAGTCTGGTCGGATTCGGAATGAGTGAGTGGGCTCTGTCGAATCACTGTTAAGGTTGCATGAAGGGAACACCTCTGATATCAGTGCTCTCAGCTCCAGAGACTCTTACAGACGTAGATACATACCCCTTACTGGGCTATATAGGATGATCCCCACACAACGTGCTCGCAATTTCGATGTTGCCTCCATTATGCTGTCTGTCCGTTTGGCATTGTTCTGGAACGGGGCTACCTCCTCTTTTCCCTCTTGGGAATGCACCATATTGTCGAACTACGTATAAAATAAATTTCTTCAGGAAAGATGAGAAGAGCTTATCAGACTAGGAGACTTTCAAGGGATGAAGTGTGGATTAGGTGCAATGTCAGCAAACCGCTTCTATATGTTGACGTGCATAAATAAATGTATTAAGGTGCTGAGAGGAGATGGAGATGTGGTGGGTGGGATTATTCAGCACTATCAATACTACGTTATGTGCCTCACTTGAACACACTCCCCTTTTCCTCGCCAACAACAGCCAATAATCAGCCGTCACACAGTCTTCCCATCATATGAAGATACTACTTATACTTCAATTTTTGCACACTACCTAAATCTATTCGCTTTTTAATAACTGCTGAATGCCCCAAACCCGCATACCGAAACGCCACCACTTGCGGGCATGCTAGATAGTTCCACGTGCCATGCTTATGCTTGCTCCATGCAAAAAGAGACTGATAAGAAATGTGTAAAAAGGAGGATGATGGAACCCAGTAATCATCGCTCTCAACAACCAACCAGCGACGCAACCAACCTGTCCTCCTTTTCTATATCTCAAGACGAAAATAGAAACTCTACTCATCGTTGACAACGACGCCCCACTCGTGCTGCTCGTTGCCGTACATGATATCCTTCATCCATCCCTTGATCTTGGCCGTGTAGTTGCCCGACTCGCCGGTCTTGCCCATGGGGATCTGCACATCCACGCCGCGGTGGTGGATGAGCGAGATGGGGCAGATGAAGTACTAAGCCATCGTCAGTTTCTCTCGTCGTCTCAAAAGTAAACATGGGAAGTCAGAAAACAACATACAGCAGTACCAGCGGCAAACGCCTCGACGATCCGGCCCTCCTTGGACGCCTCGAGAACCTCGTCGATCGTATACTTCCTTTCAACAACATCTAATTCGCCAGCGAGCCTCACCTTGGCCAGCTCGACGACGCTGCGCCGCGTGACGCCGTCCAAGATTAGTCTGTCGTCCAGCGGCGCGGTAACAAGCTGCAGCTTCCCGCCCTCGCTGTCCTTGGCGCGCCACAACATGAAAAAATTGCTCGCCCCGGCCTCGGTACAGTACCCCTCGGAGCCATAAAGCCACAGAATCTGCTGAAACCCGCGCGCTTTCGCTTCGTTGGTCGCGAGCAGGCTGGGACCGTAGTTGGCGCCGACCTTGGCGTACCCGAACCCGCCGACCCAGGCGCGGACCATGTCCTCGGGGTTGGTGTGGAGCCGCATGCCTCCCGGCGGCGAATCCATGCGTGGCATGAAGCTGAGAGTAATAAACAGCAACGCCTCCTTGGGCGCCTGCACGCCGAGCGCCGCTTGCGTGCCGATAACGGAGGGGCGGATGTACAGGAACGAACCGGGGCGGGACTTGGGCAGCCACTTGGCTCCATCGACGGCAACCAGTTTGGTGATGAGCTTCTCGAGCTCCGCGGTCTGGAACCCAGGCAGAGAGATGCGGAGGGTGGACATGAGCATGCGCTTCGCGTTGAGATTGGGGCGGAAGAGACGGAGCTTGCCGTCGAAGCCGCGGAAGGCTTTCAGGCCCTCGAAGCACTCGGTCGCGTAGTGGAGCACGGAGGCGGTGGGCATGAGCGAGAGCGGGCCATAGGGCTTGAGCTCGGGGGCGGCCCAGCCCGACGCAGCACTCCAGGAGACGGTGATCATGTGGTCGGTGCAGACCGTCTCGAAGGAGGCGCACGCGGCGGCTTCGTCTGGGACCTGGCGTGCGTTGGGATCGGCGAGGGTGACTTTGAGCTGGGAGGCGTCGAGGTCGCCGGGCTGGTGCTTGGCGATGCCGTTGGTGTGCACGCCATTGGTTTCGTTGGTCTTGCTGCTGCCGTTGGTCAACGGGGCTGATTGCTCGGCTATTCTGTGCTCGAGACCGGCCGAGGTGAGGTCCTCGACCTGTGATGTTTGAGTCATCGTAGAACTTGTACGTGGGTTGTGCGTTGTGTGAGAGTGGGAGGTGAAGCGGGTGAGATAATGTACTAGCAAGTGCTAGCGTTTAGAGCCGTTGCTGAGAAAGGAATGCAACTAGTTGGTTGGTAGTTAGAGACAAAGAAAGGACTTGTCTAATCTGTCCAAAAAGACGGGAGGAAATGTAGTGATGCAGATTCAGAGTTTATTATCATGGAGGACAAAAAGACAAGGAGAACCGGGGACCTTTAAGGTTTAATACGTAGCAGGAAACGGCAGGACAGGGGTTGGTAGGTGACTCAATTGACCAATGGAGTCGGTCCCTGGTCTAAAAGAAGGTGTAATGAATACGCCCGGCCGAAAACTTCCTGTGGTAGAAGAACTGTACATGGGATGGAATGATCCAGATTGGTTCCAACGGGGGCTCCAAAGGTCCTGATGACGCTGCATGTGCCGGGTATGGCGTTGACCCGCAATATTCTGGGTCCTGACAGTGGGATATCAAGTTCTGCAAGTCTGTCGATAGCCGTCCACATGGGCCATGTACATGTATACTCAAGGGCGCGAGTCGACAAGCAACATCACATTGGCAACGTGAACGGGAAGAGGAACAACGGAACACACGGCAGCCCCAAACACTGGACTTAGGCGTGGGCTTGCAAGCTGACGCGGGGGACCCTGTCCCGTTATCTTTCTTCGGAGTCGTTGACTTGCGGCGGTGAGCGGCGAAGTTCAAGTTCAACCTCATTCGAGCCCCTGACTCGTCGACACGGAGGTGGAAGCTTGAAAACTTGGGATGGAGAACGACCACGCGACTGGTGGGGCCGCTGGGATTTGCGATTGCCTCAGCTGCCGACCTCGCAAAGCTGCACGCGACCAACGTCGGTGGCCAGCATTATCAAACTGCCAAACTCTGCACTTGCGGAGCCGCTTCGCCTGTGACTGTAAAACAAGAGAAGACGTTGTGCATTGGTTGGGATTGACTTCCGGAAGGCGGAATTAAACGTCTTGGTGCCAATTGGCCCGAAGGTAGCCGTGGATATGCGTTGCTAAGTTCGCTTCGGCTCCGACCGATGGCTTTCCGAGTGGAGAAGCCGAGTCTTCCACCGTCCGCTCTCGGGACGGCATGACCAAGGTCGTCGGGTCTATCCCGTGACCAGCCGACCGGGGCTCTGATCGATCGCCCTCCGCTAGAAAACTCGGAAAACCGGTTAGAACGTGGATCGGCGATCGCAGAAAGATTCGAAGCTTCTTCGAGGTTGCCATAAATAAAAAAGGATCGACCTCCCGTCAGGTCGCCCCTTGGTCCCCGTCGCCTTCTCTCGGCTCTGCGTGAAACGACGTCCACGTGGATTCCAAAGCGTTTGCTCTCAGCCCGACTTGCGCCGTGTTAGGCACCGGACGTTAAGTTTGGGAGAGATATACAAGTCTGGATGTCCACCGGCGCCCCGTCGTCCCAAACGAGGCCGACACGATGACGGACTTGCACGCGGCGCGACCATGGAACCATGGACCACCATCGTCCTCGCATGAACTGCTGGCACTGGCCCCCATCTTCCCCTCAGTGACCTGAGGATTTCTGAGAAGGCTCCAACGGTCTGCATATCGTTCGTGATTGGAGTGTCCCAGGTGCCGCTCTATCGGCCGCAAACAAGCCATGCTCTCGTCGGCGACTATACTTTCAGCCTTTCAGAGCTCTGAATCAATCGTTGGGAAGAGATCGAAGTCGCATCTCGTACCTGTTTTCTCTCTGTCTTCTTTTCCTGCGGGTAAATTCCTCGTGTGATCCAGTGATGCCAGATGGCAATCGCAGAAGCATGCTACTTGCATGATGTCTCCTGCCGCCGTGATTGGGTCACCAGACATCGCGAGAGTGGTTCGGTTGTCGCCCAACCTCGCCCGAACCCCAACCCCGATTGCCCGGCACATCATCATGTTCAGGACGTCAGCAAAACAGCTATTAATATGCCCTATACTCTTCAATGGCATAGCAGGAAAGGTAGTTTGGTGATTCCGATATTTGTCTAACCGATTTCTCTTTCTTTTCTCATTTCCCCATCTTCCATGACTCGCAATCATGTTGAAAGAAACAAAGGATCCGAAGGAGCCCAAGCATCGGCCTGAGGCCCTGCGCCAGCCCCAGAGAAAGGACTCGCTGTCCTCGGTTCTCTCGTGGGCTGGCTTGCAGACGAAGCCCGGGTCACCCAGGACCACTGGAAACTCGGCGACCAGTTCTCATCTATCACCGTCGTCGCCAGGTACCGGCACCAAGTCTCGCAGACACAGCCATGGACCCGACGTCAAGAAGAAGGCACGTAATGGTTCAACTGTCGGAGGAACTCAGGACGGGGCGAGTGCTAAGACCAGACACACAAAGACCCCGGGAACGGCGGATTCAAAGGCGACGGGCGGTGCGTCCAACGGGATCTCAAAAACGGGCAAATCCAGTTCTTCTGAGAAGGTCAACAAGCAAACCCAGGATAAGCCGGAAGTGCGCACGGAGACGTCCCAGCAACAGCAAGCTTCAGAAACAAATCAAGGCAAGGCCGCGAGGTAAGCCTTCGTTATGTCAATAGTAGGGGCATATGAGCCGAGACCGATCATACTGACAGAGATCAACATAGTCTACCCGAACGACCAATGTCTCCAAAGATTACACCAAAATCAATCCTCCGAGTCTCAAGTCCGGATGGACACAGGCCGCCGCGGCGTATCGCCGCCTATTCGGCTTCGGGCCCGAGCCCTGAGCCTGGGCAGTCAAGCAGCGCGGAACAGCCTCCACTCTCACCATTGCCATCACCTCTCCCCGGCATAGCAGAAGACAATGACGCCCCAGGCTCACCGCCCACCTCCCCAATTAGTAGGCCCATGTCACCCGGCGCAACCGTCCGTTTTGCCAAGGCCACAATCCACAGGGTCGAGGTCGGCCCGGGGCGCCGCTTCATTCCGGTAAAGCGCAAGAGCAAGAGCACAATAACCTACATCTCACCTCTTGATACAGGATCGCAGAAACCCGTCCCGAAGGGTATGTTGGCCAGTCCGACCAAGCTGAGAAGACATCAGGAGAACCAAAAAGCCATGGGAAGGTACTGGATGCGAACAGAAGAGGAGGAGGCTCAGTGGAGAGCCGAAGCCGCCAGGCGAGCGGCGGAAGAAGCGGAGAGGTATCGTGCCGAGCCCGCCAGTCCGCCGGGCCCTGCGGTCCTGGCTAGTAGCTCCCCAACGCTTCAGGGGCTCTCCTGGGCGGAGAGGCTAGCCGCGCTGGAGCAGCTTCCTCCAATCGACAATCTCCCGACATTGGACAAACTCGAAACTGAGGTTATTGATAAGTTGGAAACCGAGCATTCGGACTCAGACGAGTCGGATGCGGGAGCGCCGGCGGCAGAGAACAAGAATGAGAAGCTAGAGGACGACGACAGCAGCAGCAGCTCTGGAGGAGCAGGCATGATTGAAGCAGAGTGGCCAGAGGAAGAATTCGTGACGACGACGCCAGAAGCAAAGGAGGAGCAGGAAGGAGGACAAGCAGCGGCAGCTGGGGCACCTCTGGAGGTAAAGAACACAACGACACCAACCACACAACCACAAGCAGCAGCTAAATCGGCCATTATTTCGTCAAGCACACCAACAGCACCAGGACTAAAACCAACGCCGATACCGATGGCGGTAAAGCCAATAATACTGTCACCAATAGTGGAGAACAAAGCACCGGAAGCAGCAAAGCCGGTCATAAAACTACCAGTGACGGTACAGAACCCAAGCACGAACGCGGAGAAGAAGCTGCTGCTGGAAGCAAAGACACCGCCGGTGGTAACGAAACAAACAGCACCCGTTGTACAGGCTCAGCCGACGACGGCGACGACGAAACCGGTAACGGTGGAGTCGCCATCTAAGCCGCCATTAGAGAAGAAGCCGGCAGCAGTACGAGCAGCAGGAGCGGAGGCGCAAGCCGTGAAGACAGGACAGGCGGCACCAAAGATAGCTGGTGGACTGGTGGCCGCAACGGTAGCGGGAGTGAAAGCACCGTTAATACCATCACCATTACCACCATTACCGGGACCAGCACAAACTTCAGCAGCTTCTGGGACGGAGAAGAAACAGCAGCACGTGGCACCGGCACCGACACCAACAGTGGCTGTTGTTGTGTCTACTACTGCACCACTACCAACAAAAGCAGCAGCAGCAGCAGCAGCAGCAGCAGCAGCAGCAGCACCGACAGCAGTAAAAGCAACACAACAGCTATTGCTGACAACGACGACGCCAACCACCGCACCGAGGACGACAGTAGTAGTACCGACGGCAGCAACGGTGGCCGCAGAACCGTTAAAGTCATCAGCAAAGGCGGCAACCGTGAAGGTGGTGGCAGTGGCAGTGGCAGCAGCTAAACCCGCGACCACCACAGGTGATGCTGTTGCTCCTCCGGTCGCTGTTGTTCCTGCGGCTCGTCGTCCATCGCCGACGAACCATTTACACTTATCCGGGAGAAGAGGAGGGAACAGGCGGTTGTCTGATGAGCAGCATGGAGGAAGGGGAAAATATGAGATTACGGCATGAAGGGATCGAAGGTTAATAAGACTGAATGTGACTGCGGTGATCTTGGAGACTTCAAGGTTGGATACCTTTGTGTTTGGGATGTATATGGATTTGGCTTTGGGAAAATGGGCTGGTTTAGAAGTATATCTACTTTGTTATTTTTCTTCTTTTCTTGCACTCTACACTCGTTTTATTTCACATGTTTTTCATATCCACATGTTTAACGAAACGAACCCAGTTAACGAGTCTCTCATTTTACTTTCTTTCTGTCTTTCATCTGTACCCGTTGTGTGGCCATTTCGATTTTCGAGGAGTTCAAGTATGTATGGGATAGAGCATGAGTATATGAGTTGTGAAGCATTTTCTGGTTGAATGCTACGTGATATGAGTTCGTGAGTTCAAGAGCAGTCTCCATATACAGATAGCAAAAGTCAGATCAAATTTGAATCAGCTACGCTTTTCTCTGCGCGCATGACAAACAAAACAAGCAAGCAAGTATATACTTGAGAATTGGAACAACGCATAGTCATGTGGTATCCTAAAAGACAAGCAACAAAAGCCACCCCAGATAAACAAAAAAAAAACCCCCTACCCCCCGAAAACGCCGAACAAAAAGACTTTACTTTCCTCCCACTTTAAGTTCTCAATAGGCGGGTGTAATGTGATGATGATTTACATCAGCCCACCAAGCACAACCTTCCCAATATTCGCAACCTCCCCTTTCACCCCCTGCCGACTCGTCTCCTCAAACTCCTTGATCACCCCTTGTATAATAATCTTTCTGACCCTACTATCCGCCTTGGCAAACATCTCGGCCACGCCAGCCGTGCATTCCCTCGGCGTCGGCACGAGACTCAGCAGCCGCGTGTAGGTATCGATGAGCACATCGCACAACGTCGCAAAAGTCTCGAAGAAATCCGGGTCGAACGGCAGACTCGGCGTCAACAGGTGCGTGTACTCCTCACCGGGCAGTAGGTCTGTCTGCTCCGACGCGGCGAAATGCATCACGCTCGCCGGGACATCAGCGCCACCACCACCACCACCACCACCGCCACCACCTACCCCTGTACCGCCTGTTCCGCTTGCCGTCAAGCTGATGCTGCTTACACCGCCGCCAGCACCATTACTCTCAGTCTGCTCAAGCGGGTACCCTATCTCCGATCCTCCTCCTGGTGGGGGTCCACCGCCAGGCAAAAGACTTGTGGAGGACGACGAGACGGAGGAAACTACATTGTTGTTGGCGTTGCTGGAGCGGCGGCCTTTCGAGGACGGGGCGGTGGCGCGGCGGAACATCTGCGGGATGCGCGCACGAGACAAACTGCTCGACGAGGACCCGTTCTCAGAGTGCAGGGCCTGGAAGCTGTCGAATTCGGTGAGGAGGGTGTTGAGACTCCGAAGAAACTCGGTCGGGTTGTTGGAGTTGAGGTCGATGACAGTGGGCAGAGACAGACCGAGAAGAAGATAATTGGTCGCGCGGCGGGCGAGCTTGCGGCTGTCGAAATAGGGCATGCGCGCGAGGTCGGGCTTGTCAAACAGAAGAGTGTTGAACCAGTAGACGCGACCTTCGTGACTTTTTTGGTGGCAACGTTAATTAAAACCTTTTTTATATAAAACCAGAAAGGCGCAGCTACATACGCTTTCCGTAGGTAATCCAGCGTCGATATCCTCTTGTTGGCCGTCTCCATCATGTGCTGGTGCATCATGCTCAGCTCGCTTTGCTGACCGACGACGACGGCCGGCGGGGCGAGCTGATGCCCGGCAGTAATCGCGGCGGAATAGCCATTTTGGACGGCGGGCGTCGGGTTTCCGGTGCGACTCAACATTCTGGAGAAGCTGTCGGCGGAGGCGGGCGTTTGGATGGCGTCGGTCTCGCGCGAGAGCTTAGCGGCTGCCGCGAGCGCAAAGTTGAAGTCGGACGGCAGTGGCGGCGGAGCGGAGTTCTTATCGGTGGTTGTGGCTACCTGGAGACCGGAGTAGAAGCCATTCCCTGCTCCTTTGCCGGGGGTTGACGACGTGCTTCCGCGCCGTTTCGTCCCTTCTTTGCTGGAAGATTGCGATGAGGCTGAGAAGGAGGATTTGCGGCCGAAAGATGGTCTACGTTGTTCTGCGCGGTCCTTGTCCTTGTGGAGGACATTTGGCTGCCGGGGCATCCTGTGGTTTTTATTTTTTATTTTCTTTCGACGTAACCTCCCGGTAAAGCACACGTAAGTTACAAGCACCTGTCAGGGAGGGCGCACTCTGTGGTGCGTTCATTAGCGTTTAGCGCGATCCGATTCGATGACCGGCTCTGCTGTGGACGGTCAGCGCCGAGGATGATTGGGAGATCGGAATCTAGTGGGGCGTTTTGGGACTGCAGGGGGGTATTTTCGGGCGGCCAGGGGTTTGAATTAAAGACCGAGGAGGATGGAATCTGAAAAATGAAATGTTCAGACTGTTCATATCAAAACACAGGAGGATGGATGGAATGTGAACGACGCATGGCAGCGCGACTCGCGACTAATAAAGTTTCAACCATTTCCCTAACATGCTCGACGGAGAGACACAGGAACGGGCCCAAGTTGGGGCAAGAGGCCCGGGAGTCGTGAACAACAGCGCGCGGCAAAGCCGTCAGGGGTTGAGGACATCATGCCAATTTGGGGCCATCTCCATCTCTCTCTCGTCGAGGGCATTGACAGTTGACGGCATGCGTTCCCCCATTTGGACTGTCGCAACATTCAGCCGCCAGCAACGGAGTCCCAGTTGCCGGGTCGTAGACCATGGTCAATCCGGGGAAGTCCCCAATTCGATTGGCGATTCCAGAAGCGAGGGCCGTCAGGTCATGTACTAGGGAATCGTGCTGAAACTCATTAACCTGTGGTTGTTGCCGACACCTGCACAACTTAGGACTAACCAGCATATTCCGTACTCCAAATCCCTTGGGGGATGGCAGCAACTTGGACTCGCTTGCAGTTTAACTTACAGTGACAGGGGCGGCCGGGAAGATGGCCTGGATGGCATGGTGGGGGAGGTGCACGGCAATTGGAAAGAGGGGCAAACTGTGCTTGACCAGGGGTGTACAGGGGACCACTTGACCGTTGAGCCCATGACCGACTTCGCAAGCTTGTGATCCTATCCTTTCACACCTTATTTTCTATCTGACGCGAGAACCTTGGAGTCTCCTTTTATCGTCTCAATCTTGAATATTTCAACAAAAGTTTGATCTTGAATTTAACTTCATTTTGCCTTTTTGGGCTTGAACTTTCGGGAAATCAACACTCACCTCCTGATATTATTGACAGCAAAAGGCCACTTTTGCTATTTAACCTACCTAAGGTGCCTACCTACCATCCTTGGAGTTTACCTTAACCCACTCACAACTACGTCAACTAGTATTGTCTAGGCATAGCTTGTCAATACACAACGAGAATCGGAACAACAAAGATACCGGAGAAAAATGAGCACGACAGAAGATCGCCCGCCTGGAGATCCAGCGCCCGAGCTCCTCGAAGGAAGACTTTGGATAGATGGATGTTTTGATTTCTTCCATCACGGTACGTGTGTTCTACTCAGTCCTCAGACTGAACACTTTTGTAACGCATGACGAAGGCCATGCCGGGGCTGTGGTACAGGCCCGCCAGCTGGGCGACGAGCTCTATGCCGGAGTCCACTCGGATGAAGCCATCCTCGAAAACAAGGGACCAACGGTCATGACCCTCAGAGAACGGTACGGACCAGCTTCACCTTTTATTTATTTCCGTGAACCCGGCTGATCTTACCACCCGTAAGACTACTCGCTACTGACGCGTGTCGATGGGTGACCAAGACGATCCCCCACGCCCCGTACGTTACCCAACTGGACTGGATCAGCCACTTCGGCTGCAAGTACGTCGTCCACGGCGACGACATTACCTCGGACAGCAGCGGAGAGGACTGCTACCGCTTCGTCAAGGCGGCGGACCGCTTCAAGGTCGTTAAGAGGACCCCGAGCATTTCCACCACCGACCTGGTCGGGCGAATGCTGTTGTGCACTAGGGATCACTTCATCAAGTCGCTCGAGAAGAGGCTGGCCGGAGAAGAGGGCCCCGGCACGGAGGCGGAGTGCAAGGCGACCGGCGAAGCGATGCTTGATAGAATCAAGCTCTACGCCACGGACGAGACAGCCAAAAACCCTGGCGCTGAGGTGTGGTGCTGGTCCGCCCATGTCCAGAATACGCCCGAGGACACTGGTTCCTTCAGACAGTTACTCGACGGCAAGAGACCAAAGCTGGGCCAGCGCGTGGTCTATGTCGATGGCGGATTTGACCTTTTTTCTAGTGGACATATTGAGTTTCTCCGCATGGTGACACAGGCCGAGGAGGAGCTGGCGAGACAGGAGGGCTGGTACTCCCAGCAGGCAATCGACGAGCGGAAAGGGAAGGGCGAGGATTATGGTCCGGTCTTCGTCGTTGCTGGAGTTCACGATGACCACGTCATCAACAGGGAGAAGGGAGTCAACTACCCGATCATGAATATCTTTGAGCGCGGACTCTGTGTCCTCCAATGCAAGGTGAGTCCGTTGTTGAGTCCTTTCAAGCATCATCTCCGCTTTGACTGACAGCTTGCAGTACATCAATGCCGTCGTCTTCGGCGCGCCATTCACTCCCACCAAGGCGTACCTTACCTCATTTCCGTGGGGCACGCCTGACGCAGTCTACCATGGACCAACCGCCTTCATGCCGCTCACCGACGAGGTCTACAACGCTCCGAAGGAGATGGGGATCTATCGAGAAATAGGACCTCACGAGTTTGAAGACGTCAATGCTGGTACGATAGTTGACAGGATTATGAAGAACAGAGCCCTCTACGAGGCCCGCCAGAAGGCCAAGGGCATGAAAGCGGATGTGGAGGCCGCCCACAAGCACCGCGAGATGCTGGAGGAGCAGCAGCGGAAAAAGGAGGAGGCTCTTCGATAATCGTAGGATGATACGAATGACGGGGAAACCATCAACTACCCACATACGGTAACGGGAAAAGGAGGCAAAGGTCGTTCAACAGACCTTGGATAAGGTTCTGATAATAGGTAACATAGATAGCACATGGTATAGAGTAGACAGATAATGAGTAGAAAGTTGATGCGGAATAATCATGTTTGAGTAGCTAAAATCGTAACTAAAACCGAGAGAAATTTGTCTTTTTGAAAGTTCATCAGATACCATAACGCATTATTTAGTCCGCATTGGCGTTTTATGCCTCAGAGCTTGACTCTATAAAGGTTTATCATCACCTGAACTTTAGACATCCCCCAGAGCCCACGACTTGAAATTCTTCCCGAGACTTGTGGTAGAATGGACAGGATTGACTTCCTGTGAAGCCCAGAGTGTTCAGCGTCCCTCCTGCTTCCGTATCAAGGAAAGAAAAACAAGTGAATGTTTGAAGCAGCCCCCTCGCACCAAGAATAAGCCCCGTCGAGTAACTCGTAATCTCCAGAGAAAGACGAGCAATCGCATTACTGTGTGATCGTGACGAAAGACTCTCGAGCCAGTCATAACATCCCCAGTCCAGACCGAGCAACGGCTGCCGTACCATCGACCCAAGGCACCCACCGCTGAACAAGTCAGCGCATCCACCCCAGGCAGCCAGAGCGCGGACTCATATCTTCGTCCATGTTGGTCTCCGACCCGGGAATAGATGACTGAGAGCCCAACGAGTCGAGAATTAGGCCGACTTCGCGGTACACAGGGCCACTCCAGACAGACAAGGAACAGACGGTCGAGATCAGCCGCAGTGCTTCTATGGCGGCGCGTTTCCGCAGCACGCTTTGTGAAAAAGCGCTTGTCCGGGGACTTTCTCCCAAAGCTTGAAATGAAAGAAGAAAGCACGAATGCTTAGATCTCTCCGTTTGTGAGCTTCGATAGCGATTTGTTGGGCGAGGGGGTTGCTTGGAGAAGAGAAGGGAAAGAGAAGGAATTGAGGTTCGAAATTTCTTTAAATGCACGGAAACGGGGAAATTTTGAAAGTGGGGTTCTCTGCCACTCATTCACACCAGCCTCAGCTGGGCACATTATTAGCCACACCCACGCACCGACCCACCATCGCTGGGGTGCCACTAGCGGCTTGGTGTGCAGCTCTAGGCGTCCAACGCGCGCCGTGTCGAAACTCTTTGACGTGAAGCTTCGACCTCACTTTCTGCCGCCCTCAAAAAGTAACGATTTTTGACTGCGATTGCCAGCTCCTTCCAGCACCCGTATACGACTTCACAACCACCAACCCGCATCGACCCATTGATCCGAAACCAGCAATACTACGGATACTGAGCGTTTTATATAACGCGCGTCAAGATGGCGGGTATTTTCGGCGGCCAACCGGCGGCGACGCAGAGCCAAAACAACACACTGGGCGACCTGAAGATGGATGTTGCGCTTGCGAGCCCGCCCGAGGACAGCATCACAGACCTCGCATTCAACCCCACAGGAAATGACGATCTGTTGGCTGTAGCAAGTTGGGACAAGAAAGTACGCATATACCAGATCCTCAGCAACGGCTCGGGCGAGGGCAAGGCCTTGATAGAGCATGACGGACCCGTCTTCTCCTGCGACTTCTCCAAAGTATGTTCAACCTCCTTCCCTGGGCGTGTTGCCAGACCTCTAACAAATTCCTTAAACAGGACGGAACGAAGGTACTCACTGCCGGCGCCGACAAGCAGGGCAAGGTGATGGACCTCGCCTCTGGGTCAGTACAGCAGATCGCGGCACACGATGCGCCGATCAAGTCGATTCGCTACTTCGACATCAACGGCTCGCCGATGGCCGTCACCGGCTCGTGGGACAAGACCATCAAGTACTGGGATTTCCGGGCCCAAGCGCCCGTTCTGTCGGTGACATGCCAGGAACGCGTCTACACCATGGACGTGCGGGACAATCTCCTGGTGGTTGGCACCGCCGACCGGTACATCAATGTCATCAACCTCAAGGAACCGGCCAATTTCTACAAGACCATCCAGAGCCCGCTCAAGTGGCAGACGCGAGTCGTCAGCTGCTTCACCGATTCGCACGGATTCGCCATTGGCAGCATTGAGGGACGTTGCGCGATCCAGTACGTGGAGGAGAAAGACAATGCGTAAGGATTTTCTCAACTGTTGGTTGGCCTGATGTTCACTAACAAACAAAACAGGTCAAACTTCTCGTTCAAATGCCACCGCGACACGCCACAAAACAATGTTACCAACGTTCACGCGGTCAACGACATCTCTTTCCACCCAGTACATGGAACGTTCAGCACAGCCGGTAGCGACGGCACGTTCCACTTCTGGGACAAGGATGCCAAGCACAGGCTCAAGGGATATCCCAACGTCGGGGGCAGCATCACAGCGACCAAGTTCAACAAGAACGGCACGATCTTTGCCTACGCCATTAGCTATGACTGGAGCAAGGGATATCAGGCCAACAGCGCGAGCTATCCGACCAAAGTGATGCTACATCCGGTGCAGAACGACGAGTGTAAACCGCGTCCAAGCGTTAAGAAGAGGTAGAGTGATTCGATAATTAAATGGACAGTGGATTAATTTGCTTTTGAATATGTAGTGCACTGAAGAAGTAAAGCCAGATGAGTTTGGGAGAGAAAGGGGGCGAACAAGATTCGGTTGTTATGGGAGAGACAGGAGAGATGGGAGATCCGTTGGGGGTTGGGCTAGTCACCTAGGGGTCCGTCAGTGTGGTGGCGTAAAGAAAAAAACATTTGATACCAAACGTGCGGGTTTATGCGTTGGACGACTGGAGGTGTGAAGAAAAGCGACCTATGTTGTTTGGCAATCGAGGAAGGAACCGCGGCAGAGGGAAGCATGACGCGACGGTCACAGGCTGGAGTTCAACGAAAAGGGAATTTATCTGGCCGAAGGACATTTAGTTATGTAGATAGTAAGCTATGAAGAGAAATGCTCGCAAAAAACGCTGTGAGTTATCGTGCAATGCTGACTTGGTCAGAATGAAGTGTTGCAGCTCCGAAGGTCAACGAATAGATCTATTCTATCGTCACGTTCGAGACAAACCAAATACAGACCCACAATACTATATATATTCAAACCTTTTAGACTCGCATCCTACGCACTGGACAGATCTGTTCCGCGAATATACTACCTAGACCTGAACTCTCAACATGACGAGGGCCGTCAAAATTCAAGAACCGGTAGGTCAAGGTTGTACCAAATTAAAAACAACTGTTACCAAAGCAAAAACATGATGTAGAAAAAAAATCATACCCTTAAAAGAAACAGAAAAAGAAAGGTCCCAGTGCGGGATTCGAACCCACGTCTGCGATTTTGCCGTAGCATTTATCCGAAGATATCGCAATGTTGCCCATTACACCAACTGAGCTACTTATTTATCCGCAATCTTGCTGACGTTCTCTAGCAGTTAATTACCAAAAGATATTTGGAGAAAATCCGTAGCGAGGCGGAAGAAAAGGTGGGGAAAAAATTGTCCCAGTGCGGGATTCGAACCCACGTCCGCGTTGAAATTGGTTAACACGATGTTGCCCATTACACCAACTGAGCTTGCTTTACAACTTTGATGCGATAACCATTCAGAACCGGTGAATATATGCAAGTGTCAGTCGGGTTGGCACACCACCGTTGCCATTGAGGACGCCAAGCTGTGAGGCGTCTATTCTGCCTATGCAGCCTAGGTAGCTGCTCTGGTCAGCCTCAGGCCAGACAGGAGCTGGGCGTTTTCAGCCTTGACGAGTATTCCGTACCTGAGGTAGGTAGGTGGCCTGGATGAAAAGGAGGATCGGTATCGAGGTCGCGGTGTGTACCTTGATGCGTGCAGAGGTTGCTCGCAGCTACCTCTCCAGAAAGGCCTTCTTATTCCTATGAGCCTTTCCTTACGGGTACCAGCCTAGGAGGGTTGGTTTACCCATCATACAGGTACAGGTTGAGAAAGAGTTTGGGCGACGGGACTTGACTTCGAATCCGCACCAAGGTCGAAAAGTGTCGATTTCTTTCAGCTGGCGGCCAGATTTATGGACTGGACAGGCTGGGCGGTCGACAACGAGAAGAGTCACGACCTTTTAACTCCAACAAGTTTGCTCGGTATATCGGTATAGCCGGCGCTAGTATAGCCGGTCGTAGGTACGGAGACTGCCATTACAATGCTCGGTGCTCGGCAAAGAAGCTATCATGGCCCCACAACACATGTCGTCGGGAAAAAGGGCATGCGGCTCTCGCAGAAGCCGGGCGTGGTGGGGAGTTTCCACTTTCCAAGTTTTTGGCTGATGAGTTTCATGTGTGTCGTGAGGCGTTCGTCATTCTGCCTTGGTCAATGTGTCAAAAGTGCTGTCCGGGCTGGATCCAGCCTTCTTGAAGCATATCAGATCTGTAGGTCAGACCGTCAGAGTGATGAACTTCAGAACATGATGCTCAGAAAAGATAACAACGTCAGCTTAAACCCTATCCCCCGGACCGAGGTGCCCGGCTCGGGGCTTCTTCGTTCCAGCAGGGCTACCCAAGTTCGTTCTGACATGTCTGTGATGGTGTTGGAATCAATATTGTTAGGAAAGACAGTCATCAGGAAACGAATCCCGAGGAAGGCTCCCGAAAGGCGATGACTCTTGTCCAGACTCCAGCAGAGATGTGATGATCCCGGAGTTTCTACCCCACGACGAATGACTGTCAGTGGAGGACGGATTCTCCAGAATCTCCAGAGTCGCCAAATGGCTCCAAACTTCCCCTGAAGCTTGGGGTCGCCGGGTCGGTGGGCGGTGGGATGGCCCCCGATCAACGGAGTTCGGCAATTTGGTTCTGTGGATTTTGTTGACTCTGAGACTAAACCGTAAAAAGTAATTGCCGAACTCGCCAAAACAGCCTCCCCAGGCCACACCATGCGGGCGGGACGGGATATGGCCCAAGCTCCCCCTCAACAATGTGGATAAGTACCCCAGAGCTTCCCCACCATTTGCGCTTGTCAAAGATCACAAGACCAGACTGCCTGAAAGACGCGAGATTCGACTTGTTTTGTTCTGTTCAGGTCGGTTACTGGTGCGGTTGTTGAGAAATGGGGTATGTGTTCTCCGCCAGCGCTTGTTGTCATTCTTGGCGGCCTAATACCGGTAGGTACGGAGTACATGTATGGATAGGATGAAATACAGATCATAGTAACCCGTACCTGAGCGCCTGATAAAGTCTGATAACAGACGATAAATGTGACGATCTCAGACCGGAAAAGCCCGTAACTTTCTAGCTGCTGGCTAGCCGTGCAAGGGCCTTGCAATCGCTTTGTTCTTTTCCCGCCGTTCTCACACGGGAAAAGGGGGGAATCATGGCTGGTTCCAAATTTTGGTCCACACGGGGTACCTCTGCCTCAAAGTTGTTGTGGAGAGGTACCGTGTGAACATTCCATGCATTATTCCTGTCCCAGTCAGTGTCCACGTTCTTGGTCTTGGCTGGGCGATTGTCAGAAGAAAGAGGGTCGGAGGTCCGGGTACCTGCCTTACCTGCAATTTATATCGAAGCTCTCGCCCACCACACCTTCACTTACCTCTTCTTTCATCCATCATCACTTCCATCCCTCTGTGTCGCCAGTCTCTGCCACTATTATCGTGTCCTACCTCGGTGTTGCTGCGTGCAATTGAACGAAGCACTTTACTTTTCTACATTCTCAAGTGCAGATCACAATGTCGTTCCGTATACCGACCCCCGTGTCCAAGTTGATGGCTCGGTCCATCAGCTCAACAGCTCAAGTTGCTCGGCCGACTAACCTTCTCAACAATGGCTCCAAAACTGCCGCTGGTTCAAGGAAACGACAGCCCAAAGCAAAGAAGGTTGCCGAGGACGCCGATGCTGCCGAAGTAAGTTCTACTGCTGTTGTACGACGTTATGATCACCTCGGACCGCAATCACCGAATGCTGCATACACCGGACTGCGATTCACCGACATGGTTGCCGGTCTATCCCGATGCTCTCGCATCATCACCCCCAAAATCCGATTGTGTACCTGTCTTATCCTTTAATCGGACACGCAATTGCTATCAGTCATCGTCTTTTATCCATTTTCATGAAGTGCCCCTGTGTTGAAAGCAATAACCACCACTTATACCAAACGAATCACTAACATCCCCTGTCTTAATTAGTACTCAACAAAATCAACAACAACCCCCCACAGGCCACACCTCCCCCAAGTGCAGCGCACCGGCCGCACCAACATCCCCCTGATGCAAGGCTTTCGGACTTCAGCACCGAAACCGACAAGGCTCGACACCTCAACAATTGACTTCGCCTACCTCCCCAACCTCCATTTGGAAGCAGCGTCCCAACCAGACCCGTGGATGAACATCCGCGTGCCTTTGCTGCCGGACAACGATTCCCCTGCCCCCGGTTTCCGGAAACCTGAGCAGACCGACGCGCCGCTCGCGAGGCCCGAGATTTCTGTTGTGGCAGCCAACCCGGAGCAGGTCTACCCTGCCTCCGCGCTCACAGAGGTCGAGGGTATGGGCGTCGACGGTGTCGAGCTCAAGTTTGTGCGCAATCTCCATGATTCTACCTCGAACGATCTGGGTCTGGGTGGCCAGGGCATGATCAAGGATTTGTGGAAGGGGTTGGTTGATGATCTTGGTTTTGGTGCCAACGGTAAACAGAAACCTGCTTAACCATACTCTTTTTCTCTTCTGGATTTCTTGGTGTTATTACTGTTGGTTTAATAGCGTTTTGTAATTCTTTTATTGTTTGGGAGGCAAAGTCACTGGGCTGTTGTTCCTATGAGGCCTGTTCGAGGTTACGATTGAAACGGACGATCCTTTCTTATCAGATCACAGGGTTCTGTCTTGGTTTAGATGAACAATCAACAATTTTATAGTATTGTACATCTGTGATTTTATTGCGGAAGGCGAAGAGATACAGTATCCAAGGCACAGAGTATTCAAGATACCCTTATGTGATGTGCTACTACAGAATATCATACATAGCTCAGTTGGTGTAATGGGCAACATGGCGATCTATAAGTTTACATCGCAGACGTGGGTTCAAATCCCGCACTGGGACCTATCTTTTTCTTTTTTTTTTTTTTCTCTACCTATTTCTTTTTAAATCATCCTTCTACTATAGTGATAGGTATCTAGGCACTCTAGGTTACAAGAGTATGTTCTTTCCTTGGTACAACCTTGAGCTACCTGTTCTCCTTTGAGTTACAGGTAGTCGGTTACACACTCAAGACATGAATACAAACCAACCAAGGAACGGCACACGCCGGTCATCTAGGGAAGTTCCATGGCCAGTTCAGAACATCATGTTTTCAGTCAGAAAAAAAAAACGATGGTATGCCTTACAAATAAAACAAGCAAACACAATTCCCAAGAGACAATAAAAAGAACAAATACACTCTATATACCAGTCCCTAATATAACTAATCAGTATACCCCTTCCCGTTACTCCCACCATGGCTACTATGACCGCCCAACATCCCCTGACTCTGCCCGCTTCGTCGCCGCCGTCCCATAACCTCGCTCACCCAATCTGACAACCGGAAACCCCAATGACCCGCAACCAGCGCGCCGCTGAGCACATTGATCACTTTGATCAGAAACACAAAGAAACTGTCTCTCGACTCGACGATATTCAGCAGGATCGGCTCAATGTCGTACTTGAAAAAGATGCCAGGAATAATACGATCGTTGATCTCCTGGCTCTGCTCGGTAACGGCGTACTGGTTCGTGAAAATCGACGCGGAGCCCATCTTGCCCGGGTCGCCGACGCTATAGGCGGTCGGCACGACAGACATAAAGTACTGGAACTTGTGGAAATGGTTGGGCGCCGCGTTGACGGTGCGGTCGAGCGGGTTTACGAGAGACGGCAGGAACGGACCGAACGAGAGTTCCGAGATGATATGCGAGAAATTGAATGCTTTGTCAAAAAGTCAGTCAACTGATCCCACACACAGATAGGGGCGGGACAAACCGTTATGGTCCAAATGCTCCCCAAATTCCATGTACCCATGACCTCTAGCCGTGATATGAAAGTCCCCCTGCACTTTATTCAGCGACAGACTCCCAAAAATCCGACAGCTATCCGCCTCTTTGCCCCAAAGCCTCGGCGTCTTGCCCCACCGCGCCTTTTTTCTTCCGAGGGCAACGATATCGTGAATATGTTCCTCCCCAAAACCTTCTTCTCCGATTGTAGTGTACCCCTCGCCCGTGATCACCCGGCCCTGCGCGTCCCTTCCCAGCTTATGCATTTCTTTGGCATCGACCCACTGCGCCCAGTTGGTCGGGTCCCGCGTCAGTTTTGTCCCTGCCAGAATCCGGTCGCCCGCGGCGTCCTGCACGTTAATATGCAAATCCGCGCACTTCATCTTCACCACGATATCCAAATTAATATCCATCGAGTGCGAGACGCCCTTCTCGACGGCAAAGGTGTGCGTCTCGGTCCCGCGCCACCAACGCGATAGTTCGGACCAGAAGAGAAGGAGGGAGATAATAATCATAGCGACGGTCCATTTCCCGCCGCCCGAGGTCCGTTCGACGTATTGAGGTTTCGCCTTGGCTGTGTTGTGTCAAGTCAAGTCGTCAGCCAGATTTCCCCAAGGATATATGTTAAAAAGGTTGGTGTAGGTAAGGTACTTACGAAACGCATCAAACGCGCTGACTATCCCTCCGCTCTTGGGCCCAAAGGCATCATCGTCCAAGTGGCCATGTTTCTCCTCGTACCCGTTCATCATGACGGTGTCGGCCGTTTCGTTCTGTACGATGGTTTCTATCGTAGTGCGAGCTTGTCTCACTTTGTATGTCCCTCCCCCTTCAGCCTTGTGAGGGGCCCCGTCCGTATCCGCCTCCTTCTTTTCCCAATCAGACAGACAGTCGCCTTGTTGTATTTTCGAATATCTTAGAAAGCCAAACTCAGTCCAGCGTGGAGTCGTGGGCGTTGTCGCAAAAAAAAAAAAAGGAAAAAGGCGTGTGGTATCCCGCCGACGTCCCTGGTTTCACGTCCGCATCGGAGACGGGCGCACGGTTGGACTGACACCTCGATAGGCTGTTCAGTTAAATCAGGAAAAGAGAGAAAGGGTCCAAAATCTATAGGTCAAAAATAGTTAAAACAAGAGCGTAGTCGAAAGAGAAAGGGCGTTCGCTCCGGTCAGGATATGCTGACACACACTGAACCCGTCGATGTGGAAGCTGGCAGCTGCTGTTAGCTCGACGTCAATCTTGAGGACAGCTTGACCAAAACTTTCTTGGGCCTGGGCCGCCGCCCGTTGCAGCCAGCCGACCGGGGTTTGGGACTTGGCGCAGATCGCCTGACGCAGGATGACCAATGAGAAGAGTTGAATGGCTCAATTGGCAATTGGCGGGGCTCACTGGCCTGGCCTTACGGTTGAGTGGCGCATCGTTGTAAGTCCAGTGTGGGGTTCAGTGTTGGGGGCATCAACTTCAGTCCTCAGATCATCATATTAGATGCAGTGATACGAATAAGTCTGATAGCATTAGCAGATACACCGACTTCGCCAATACTGACTTCATTTTTAACCATCTGTAGATTAAGAAAGGCGAAATGCTTACACATCAGTCCAAACTTGGACCATAATCAACTCACGATATTTTCCTCAAGTGCTCAAGAACAAACATGGAACAGCACTAACCTCGCCAGAAACCACGACACATCAGTTCCAGATCCACCCGACCACAAAGAACCCTAGCAAGCAGCATCTGTCTCCGTAACAAATCAATACCGCTCCATAATCCACCCCCGTCTCTCATCCTCCGTCATCTCCCCCAAAAAGTCCAACTCGAACCCCTTCAGATTCACATACCTCTCCACCAACTCCTCGCCAAGGTATCCCACCAGCTCCGCGTCATCCTGCAGCGCATTCAACGCCTCCTCCACACTCGCAGGCAACATCTCCTTCACCCCAAGCTCCTTCCGATCATTAGCCGTCAGTTTCGCCGGATCGATCTCACAGTCCCCCCAGACCATCTTCTCCTTGTTCCTGACACCATGCGTTCCGGCCAGCAGGACCGCCCCCAAAGCAAAGTAGGGGTTTGCCAAACCGTCCATACACTTGAGCTCCCAGTGGCTATCCTCGACCTTCCTCAACGCAGTCTCCCTGTTCTGTGTGCCCCAGGTCACCCACCGCCCGCCCGCCCAGGCACCATCAAGCACACGCTCAAACGAAGCAGGGTTGCTGTATGTAAACGCAGTGATGCCCCTCAGATGCTTCAGTATCCCGGCGTAAAAGGACTCGTACACCTCCGGCTTGGCGCCGTTCTCCGACGAGATCGACATGTGCGTGTGCGCCGCCGTGCCGCAGGCGTGCGCAAACGGCTTCGGATGCAGCGTGATCTTGAAGCCCGCCGCGGTGGCGAGGGCGGCCATTGTGTCCCGGGTGTGCAGCAGCGTGTCAACCGCCTCCACCGGCGGGACCGGCGGGAGGATGAGCTCGAACTGACCCGTTGCGCTCTCGGCGTGGAGCTGCTCGACAAAGATCCCCATGTCCTCCAGCTCGGCGACCATGTCCCGCAGTAGTTTGGATATCTTTGGGTCGGCGAAGTAGCGGGACACGGACCACGCGTGACCGTCCGTCATGAGGGTTCCATAGCGTGCCGCTGTTGCATTGGTGCCGGCGGCGCTCGTCCCGGATACTGGCCGGTCGAAGCGCTCCAGCAGCAGAAACTCGATTTCGAATCCCAGGAGAAACGTAAGCTTGTTATCGACGCCAAACTCTACCGCCCGTTGAAGGACAGAGCGAGGGCAGAGAGGCACGCGAGCGCCGGATTTCTCGCGGAACTCGGCGTACATGGATATGTGTCCCTCGATCGGCCCCTTCTTTAGAGATGAGAAGTCTGGGTGTAGGCGGTACTCCCCAACCGGCGGGACGCTCGGTATAAGCCAATCGTTTTGGATCATGCCGAACACCGCTTTCGGAATCGATATATCGGTCGGCCTGCCCTCGTTCAAAAGGGACATGAACTTACGAAAGGGGACCATGCGCATCCGCGCGGATGCGGTGAAATCATTCCAACAGATGCGGACAAAGTCTGGCGTTGACGGACATTGGTTCTTTAGGAAGGCCTGGAGGAGCTCGATATCGCTTGGTAGCGGGCCGAGTTCCATGTCGGATTCCTCTTCCAGCTCCGACAGCTCCAGTCCGAGATGGTAAAGCTTGTTGGCGTTCTTGAAGAGAACGTTTTGCACAAGCTCGATGGCTGCCCGGCATCCAATGTGTCCCTTCCGGACATAGTCGCAGAGGACCTGTTTGTCAAAGTTAGGTAAAAAACGCAGTCCCGTAGTAGTGCTTCAAGTTCATACCATCTCAAAAACTTCGCGCATCTGCATGATAGCAAGGATATAAGTCTCTGGAAACCAATGCCCATCCGTGCTCCAGAGAATCTTGGACCACGGGCAGAGCTCCAGAATCTGCCGCAGAAGCCGCTCCTGGCCATCCTGGCTGACGCAAGGAAACACCTCGCCAATATCAGCGTACACATTCTCGTACACCGACGCCAAATACCCAACCTCGCGGGTGAAGGGATAACCGGCATGGAGGAGCACAATCGGTACCGTTGGGTAGGTGCGGATGAATTCCTGCAGATGAGACGGCGAGGATTTGGGCAGCGTGATATCATTATCCCCCAGCCCGGTGTGGAACTGGATCGGCTTCTTCTTCTCGCGGCCCCCGTTACTGTCCCGGATGAGCATAGCGGTGCGGTGCACGACGAGGCCATTCAGGCTAACCTCCTGCAGGCGAGTGAAATCCATGAGGGTAAAGTTGGTGATGATCTCCCCAAAGGCCTCGCGCGCGGCGTCCTCGTCGACCATCTTGGCCACATCCAGGCCGGTCCGGTAGCAAATTACCGACTTGAAACCCACGACATCTGGGTCCTCAATGGCGGCGCGTATGTGCCCATCGAACTCGCTGATCCACTCGGAAAAGGCATCATCAAGGACGTCATCGACAGTCACGGTGGATGCGTCACAGTTCCGGCCGATCTTCTTGAGGATGTCGGCGGCGACTTTCTCGATGCGGACGATGCGTTTGCAGCCGCTGCGGGTGTAGTCGTCATGCCAGTCGTAGTCCTGGGCCTCATCCTTGCCGTCGAGGCCGTCGTCCACCAGGATGGTTTGGATGCCGGAGAGACATTGAACGGTCCAGTCCTCGGGGCAGGTGAGACGCCTCTGTTCGATTGCGGCGACGACAGATTCCCAGGTGTAGCCACACTGAAGGACGGTGGCCAGCTGCCTCACAGCACGGATATGAGGGAGTGATGTGGTTGCGGCGTGGATGGCATCCCCCGACGCCTCGGTGGTGATGGATATCAGGGGATGCTTGCCCTGGGATTCAAACTTGAGAAGAGGATGAGCATGGTGGTCGATGATTGGCGTTCGGCGGATGGCGCGAATGACGGAATCAACCTGGGATAGCGTCGCCGTTGAGCGGCCGGTCCCGACCCAGGAAGTCATATTGATACCTTAGTTTAGCCCCTAGGCTGGGAGTTGGAGGCTCTTGATTCCCTGCGGTTGGTGTCTTGAGGAAGAAGTCGAAGTTAAAGTGAGATCGGTTCGGAGCCTTCGGGTTATACCGTGCTCATCCGTGTGACAACGGCAGTTGCAACAAACCGGTGAGATTCCGTATCTGGACAGCAGTCACTTGTCAAGATGTCTTCGTTGCTTACCGCAATAAGAAACCGGTCCTCATTTGCACCAAAATTTATTCGACAATATGTTGGTTACGATTTCGGCGGCTTCCTAATCCCGTTGATGATGGAAGACGTCTGTCACTTATTATGCTGTTGTTAGTCGCGGGGCGGGGTATAAGGCTGACAGCTTAACACGGAATTAAGGTGATGCGGGGCTGACCTAGGTCGCCGCTCATCATCCCACTTCGGGTTCAGCATCGTCTGCGCTCTGAAGCGGTTGATCATCTACCAATATTTTGATATCACGAGATGGGAATTGCAATTGCTTTTGTCGTACCACGAATTGCCTGACAGCTGCAGTTGGAATTCAGATACTGCCTTTTGGAGTGGTACAGTATTGCTGTTTATTAGTGCTTGATACACTGAGGTGCTTCCTGTCCACATACATGCCTGGCATTTAGAACAGGGACACATGTTATTCTTAGCTGTTGTTTTAATTGATAGCTTTGCCTTGTGCTCCTCGCTTGTCCAGAAATGGCTTTCTCGTTGTGCCGTTGGATGCACGTCATATTGCCGGATGAAGGATGGAAGAAAGCCGTGCCTCAATAAAATTCTAAACCTTTTCACAATGCACCCAGCGAGACACAATAGTATTTATATAATGATCCATCTGGCCTTTAGTGTCTGGGTTTTCACCAGTCCAACCGGCGGACCATTATCGAACTCAATGCGCTGTGCCTTGGCGAGGGGTCGCTTTTCGCGAACGGATGGTTCCCGTTGCAATCATTGGTCGCTGGTGTTTGGAGATCCTTGACATGGCTGCCAAGTCAGGGCCAAGAGCGGCCACCAACCAGACTGTTCAAGTTTCCCTGCAAAGTGGAGAGATATTTTTAAGGCGCGATTTGATGGCTCGACAAGCTCAAATGCCCAGGCGGCCAAGAGGTCTGGAAAGCCTTGGAAGCTGGGGAAAAATGCTTGACTTCGATCGCAATGGCTTGCAAGGCTACGTAATGGTATTAAAACCACGCAACGACGAGCGCGATTCCAAGATGTGATGGCTCACTGACAACGACTGGTGACGGGCACGTTAATGCTGCGACCAGAGGGCTCGGGACGCTGCGATACGGCCCAGATGATAACCGCATCGACCCACCCGCACCTGTCGGCACCGTCACCCCAAGCCACCACCTGCAGCGCGCTTCCCCTTTGGGATGATATCGCTACATTTTTACCCCTGCGTACTGTTAACTGCTGCATGATAAACAAGGAGGCATTTCTAACACCTGCCTTTTATCCCGTTGTACCTCCGATAAAGTAGGGGCTTTTATTGCCCCCCTCCCGGTCACGCCGTCAACAATACGAAATACAAGGTACATGTGCGCCCTCAGACTTCCATCCCAGTTTAATCTCCCCTTTTGCATTCTCCCTCCCATCACTCAACAGCACACGCACCGGTATCAATTCGACCACGAAGACGACTTTGGAAAGCGAACAACAATATCAATCCTCGATGGTCAAGATTTAACCGCCATTTCTCGACAGGAGTTTTGGTTCCTCATTCATTTTAGGGGTTTCCTCCCTTCACTCGTTTCCCACTTTAGTCGCTCGCTAGAATACACGCAACACACAACAACTACCATGCTTTTCTCAACATCACGGCTCGCTACGGCCGCCCTTGTCGGCAGCGGCACCGCCAACGCTGCCCTAAGCATCCTGACAAAATGTTTGTTAATTCTCGTCCTAAATATGTCCCTTTGAAGAGATACTGATAGTCCTTTCACTCAATAGCCGACATTAGAACCACTGCCGCCACTCTCGCGTACGATCTCATGTCCTACTACAAAGGAAACACGTCAGGGCAGACTCCCGGTATTCTTCCAGGGCCTCCTCCGGCAGGCGATTACTACTGGTGGGAGGCGGGGGCGATGTGGGGGACCATGATCGATTACTGGAAATTGACGGGCGACACTTCGTACAACGAGGTCATCAAGGAGGCGCTGCTCTTTCAAGTTGGACCGGGCGAGGACTACATGCCGCCAAACGTAACAGCATCGCTGGGAAATGATGACCAGGGCTTTTGGGGAATGACGGCCATGCTGGCAGCAGAGAACAACTTCCCGGATCCGCCTGCCGACCAGCCGCAGTGGCTGGCCCTCGCCCAGGCAGTATTCAACACGCAAGCAAGCCCCGACCGACACGACACCACATGCAATGGCGGACTGAGGTGGCAGATCCCTCTGTCGAACAACGGCTACAACTACAAGAACAGTGAGCACGCTCCAGTCGATATGGGTTGAAACTTCCGCTGACATGAAATAGGCATTGCGAATGGTTGCTTCTTTAACCTCGGCGCAAGACTGGCCCGATATACAAGCAACAAGACGTACGCAGACTGGGCCGAGAAGACGTGGGACTGGGTAGAAAGCGTCGGACTCATGGACAAGGACTACAACATCTACGACGGTGCCCACGTTGAGTACAACTGCACCGACATTAACAAAGCACAATTCTCGTATAACAACGGCGTCTACCTCCTCGGCGCGGCATACATGTACAACTATGTATGTCTCCACCTTACCTTATCCCCTATTCTGACAGTCGCTCTAACATGATACGAACAGACCGATGGCTCCCAGAAATGGGCAGATCGTCTTGAGAAACTCGTCGACGCCACGCTCAAGATCTTCTTCCCCAACAACGTCGCATTCGAAGTTGCCTGCGAAGAGCACATGTCGTGCACCACCGATATGTTGAGTTTCAAGGGCTACATCCACCGCTGGATGGCCGTCGTGACGCAGATCGGCCCCAAGAGCATCAGGGACAAGATCCTCCCGATCCTGGAGACATCGACCAAGGCTGCCGTCAGCACCTGCACAGGGGAGGCAAATGGACGGACCTGTGGGTTCAAATGGTCGACGGGAGCCTACGACGGGAGCCACGGCGCCGGACAGCAGATGAACGTCCTGGGAGCTGTGTCGTCCCTGCTCATTGGTGACGTGAAACCGCCAGTTACGAACTCGACGGGTGGCACCAGTATCGGCAACCCGGATGCGGGAAGCAACTCGAACCACTTTAACGGTTTTACGGAGCCGCCCACCACTGGAGACAAGGCCGGCGCGGGCATATTAACGCTGGTTATCCTTGGGGCCGCCATTGGGACGTTTGGGTGGATGAGCACCGGTGTTTAGGTCTTTTTTAATCTGTGCGGTCTGTCAGGGTGTATAGACTGGTGCGCAGGGGGTATTCTAATCGGCTGAGAGCGCACACAGACACGCACACCTTTTCATTTTTGGGTTTACAGAAGGCCTGGCGTTGAGGGGTTTTCGGCGGAAGGCTCCGCGGATAATTAAACAAGAGCTGGGAAGGGATTGATTCCATTTGTTCGGTGGCGTTTGACTGTATGGCTTTATTCTTCTTCTATCAACCATCGGGGATCCCTTGATGGGGCTGTTATATAGTTACCCTTCTTCCTCTTCTCTTTTTTTTCGTCCCGTTAATTATCTGTAAATGCAGCCTACAATACAACAACACAACAACACAACAAACTTGTATTTACTTTGAACTTCCTCTATGAAGAGATGAGATTATTTAGACGTTGTGTTTATGACAAGAGATTTGTATCCGTAGATGAAAGAAGCAAAGAGTGAAAGGGCTGGAGTGTGTGTGTGTGTGTGGTTGCTCAGCGCATTTCATTTTTGAGAAATAACGAGGCGGTTTATGACGTACCTCATTCATGCTGCCAGCATTGTTGATGAAGAAGTCCCAGTCCGGGTACGTGGAATCTTACGATCAAACATGGAATGTTTCAAGAGCGCGGAACGACCTGGAAGTTGGGTTCGAGAAGACTGGGACTTTGATGCGCTGTCGATCCGATCCGAGCATCACTCAGTCGCTTCAGGATTCCCCCGATATTGTATTTATTATTTATAGTTCTAATTCTGGCTTCTATCTAGGTGCGGGTACGGTTTGAATATGGTGAAGGAATGATCCCTCGCCAAGATATCAACTGGGCTGCGCTACCCCGGAGCTTGGAGGTTTCAACCCCACAACGGGGGGGAGGTGGGGGGGGGATTCACGCCGCGGGGTTGCATACAAACCGACCAATTTACACCTAACTCATGGCACATATTGCAGAAGGAAATTGTTGATACCTATACATATAAACTTTCATATCAACATACGTGTGAACAGTGTAGACTCTTGTCTGTCTAGGCATTTGCTTACCTTACCTTACCTTATCACCTATCTCTTCACTTCACGCCCGGGCATCATCAACCATCTCATCCGCTGACATCTCCCCGTCTAGACTATTACCCCCTCCACGAGTCCACAACCAGAACCTTTAAGTTTCTTATATAAACAACCCAAAAAACACAGTCACTCAGAAAAGATGCCCCCTCCAGAATTTTCGAACGTTGCCCTCTTCCCCGGGTTCAACGACATCCCTGAATCCTCAACATCCCCATCCTCACCACCCCCAGACAATGACATATACTTCCTTGCGCAAATAAAAGACGACATGACGATAACCAAACCGACACTCGTACTTCATGACCGCCATTCGTCGCCGTTTGCGCTGGTCTTTGACGGATACGATCGAGAAGACGGGATCAGGCTTCTCAAGTCCAAAGGACTCAAAAAAGGGGCTACGGCAGTCGTAAAGAATGCGAGACGGGTTCCCCCCAAGGATGAGTCCAAGCGTGGGTTTGTGAGAGTCGAAAAGGGAAAGGAGGGGGATGTGGTCGCAATTCCTGGGCCTTTGGACACGGTTTTGAAAGTTGGGGGGAAGCTTTTGAGGGGTGATTATCAGGATAACGGGAGGTGTGTTAACTGTGGCAGTGAAGGGAAGTGGGAGTCGTTATCAAAGTGTACCGGATGCGGTATGGTGAGGTATTGTAGTAAGGTGAGTTTCTGCTTTTCCCCGTTTTGAGTCGTGAGTATGTTTTCTGACGTGTGGTATATAAAATAGGAGTGTCAGGGCAGGGGTTGGAATGAAGGTGGTCATAAAGCCGAGTGCAAAGTTATCAAGGCGATAAATGGAATATGGGGGAGGTAATTAGTAACAGTTGACTAAGGAGATTGGAGGTGAAATACGGGTCTAGTTTATTTGGGGTTTGTTTTTAGATTTACTTTGTATTTCCGGTGCCAGTTATCCATGTCTGTATGTTCAGATGATCCTCATTCTGCTCCCCTTGTATCTTGTGACCTTAACCTCATACCCCTAAACAAGTTTCGGTTACTTGTCGTCCGCCGGAATAATCTCATACATGATATCTGTCCGCATCGTATACTTGATCCCCTTCTTCACGTCGTCTCCCGAGTGAAGAAGCTTGCGATGTTGGAATATGAGAACCCGACCAGCCTTGGGGTCGACATCCACCTTGCGCTTCTCGTCGTTCGACAGAAACGAGGTGGCACCGCCGACGAGGTCGACAGACTTGCCAACCTCCTGCTGTGAGTCGTTCAGGTACAGATGCACCGTAAACAGCGTCTCAAAGGTCTTTCCGTCTTGACTGTTCTCGAAGTACGGACTGTCGCAGTGGGCTGCGGTTGCGTTAGCAGGCGGTCAACTTTGCTGCGTCCGAAAGAAAACTCACGCTTAAAAAACTGCCCTCCTCCATACTTGAGAAACCGCATCCTCTGATTCACCCTCCGGAACTCCCACCGAGTACCCGCCTTTCCACCCCACCGAGTCTTCCCCGTGATACCGGGTTCATTCTCAATAACCTTCAGCTTCTTTTCTAGTCCTTCCGCTTTTAAGCAGCGCTGCCACAGCCGGTCGACGATCTCCTGCTGATCCCATATGATCCTGTCGCTATTCCGGTAGTCGGGGATGAGCACCTCGAACCCCATGCCCACGTTCACGAGCGCGGGGCCCCATGATGACTGTCCCGTCTTGTGCGAGTCCGGCACGCTCGCCTCAGCCAGACGCAGCAGGACCTCGCATTCGCTTGGACTGATGACATTGTCGAGGACGACGGCGTAGTGGCCGTCGTACTCTGGCAATTTGGTGGCGGGCCAGTCGACAGGACTCAACGTGATGGGCTTGATGAGGTCCGGGGGGTCGGTGGTGAGAAAATCGGCTGGAATAGGAACGGCGTTGGAGACGTAGGATGTTTGGATGGGCTTGTTGGGCAGCGCATCTTTAGAGGGCTTGGAGGTGTTGTCTGGGACGCGTAAAGCACTGCCAGGGGAGGAGTCTTGTGGCTTCTCGTCCTTTTTGCTGCCGAAGATGGAGGAGAGCATATTCATTTTAGATGGCTTTATCTCTTTGCTCTGATTTCTTTAGACTTTTGGTCTGTTATTGATCAATAGTTGACTTGGGTTGTCGTCGTGACAAGAGTAAGTGAGTGTGTAAAGGTCTGTTTACAGTTGAGATGTCATTGATTGATGCCACGCAGCGAAAAGAAACTCAAGGAGAGATAGGCAGGTCGAATAAGGCAACTCGTATTAAAGGTGCGTATATAAGTTGGTGGCGACTAACAGAGTTGACAGCATGTCCAAGATGGGTGTCCTCACCGAGGCGCAGGCAACCATCAAAACAGATCTGACTCCCCCGTCCGGGCACTGAACGAACGATGGTGGTGCCTTGCACAAGTGCCCTGCGGGCCGGGCGTTTCAAGCTTGGCTGGGCGCAGCGCCCTCATTTACAGCAGTTGCGGGGCAATCGGTAGGGCTGGCTGGTTGATGGAGAGGGAGATCCGGAATACTGACTGGTCTGCTTCGTTTCCCTAGCAATACACCCGTGAATCGTGATCCGCCCCAAACGGTGTCGTTCAACGGCCCCTGTTTACCCCTATCTGGTTGGCGTATAATGAGACTTCAAACCCCCATATACATATTTAGAGATAGATCTATCATGAACCCGTAGGACACCATGTTCTAAACTGTATAAACATCTAATGCGATCGATCGCCTTGTAACTAAATGCTGGCCTATGCTGGCTGTTGCACCGCCGCGGTAATCCCGCTACTGCCAAGCTCTATACCACCACCAGGTCCGGTCGCCGCAGCCAACGTATTCCTCAACCCCAACATCCTCTTGACGCTCAACCACAGCTCAAACATCTCCAGCTTCATCTCAACCCTAACAAAACCCAACCAAGCCGACACCAACCTGATGGCGTTCGGCGGCCAGTACGGCGAGCCGCCCGCCCTGATCTCATCCAGCTGTTCGTCGAACACCGTCCGCATGCAATACCTTGCTAAGATCAGAAACTGCCTCACCGGTCCCTGGCGCGTATGCAGACTCTCATCCAGACTGCGGGTGAGATCGTTGGTCTTGAGAATCAGAAGAATGATACGCGGCACCTGGCCCAGCATCTGCACCAGGTCGACCAACAAGCCCTCCTGCAGCGCGCCGCTCATCGTCTTTTGCTCGCTCGCCTCCTTCGGCTTCATGATGGACGAGCTGACAATACTAAAATCCCGCCCCGTGATGGCTGACGCGAACAGCGGAAACTTGTCCTCGCCCACACCGGCCACCTCGCCAACGTATTTCTTCATGCGCTCGATGTCGCCGTCGATGATGGCGAGCCACATCTTTGCGTACGACCGCCGCAGGTCCTCGGGGATGTCGCGGTACAGACCGTGATCATAAAGAATAATGTCAAAGTTTGCTTCCCGCCTTGACCCGTTCTTGCGGATGGCGATGTTGCCGCCGTGTGGGTCGCAATGCAGGGGTGCCCCTTTGCCAAAGATCATCTCGTTGAATATCCGCGCTAGCGTGGCCGAAACCTCGTCGCGATCGATCCCGTTGGAGTCGAGGTAGGCAAGATCGTCCAGCCGGTGGCCGGACTCACACGCCATGACCAGAATGCGCTTCTTCGCCCAGATCACCTCGGGGATGACCAGAGGCAGAGCCGGGATGTGGGAAAAGTAGGCTTGCGTCCGCATGGCGTTCTCGGCCTCGCATTGGAAGTCGAGTTCCTGCGGGAGCGAGTATTCCACCTCGGAGGAGAGCCATTCCAGGTCGTACTCGGGAAAGAAGCGCTTAAGGGTCTTGAAGGTGAACGCCGTAAGGGAGGTGTCGAGCGGCGCCCATTGCTGGAGGCCGGGATGCTGCACCTTGACGGCCACTTTCCGGCCCGTTTCTCTGATCATGGCTAAATGGACCTGGGCCAGCGAGGCCGCGCCTATGGGCTCGGTTGAGAATTCAGAGAAGTAGTCCAGCAGCTCTTCGCCCGTGTCCTTCTTGAACATCTGCTGTATTGACTCGAAGGAGGAGACGGGGCATTTATCTTGCAGAGGGATGAAGGTCGTCGTCCATTCGCTGGGGAGGAGGTAGTTCATGGCGCTCTGCAACGAGGGAAGAAATCAGTCAATCACGGTTGGATAAGATTAACCAGAAGGGTGCTCGCGTACCAAATGCTGGCCGAGCTTTATAAAGATGCCGCCGTTCTTCTCCAGCACTCGTAATGTCCGGTTAGCACATCGCTTGTGACAGGCTTTCAGCAGGCGCATGCTCTCTTCTGGGTCCTTGACCGTTTCTCGTTGGTTCAGGGTCGTCCGGTAGCTGATTGTTGCCGCTGGTCAGCATGACATTCAATGCCTTCTCGTCAGTAAATACAAGTCAACAACTCACTCATTGATGCAAATAACAAGAGCTGAAAACACTCTGCCGGTTCTCTCAGCTGCCTCGTAGCCAATTTTGATATCGTCCCCAATTGCAAGCAGACCGAAACCTCCGGCGGCTAACCCCCCGGTGGTGGCCAACAGCACCACACGCGTCCGTGGTTGGCGCGGTTTCGAGGATCCGGAGCCGGAGGTTGAGAACGCAGGTCGTGACGAGGTGCCATACTGCCGAAATACAGAAGACGACAACAGCCGGGAAAAGGATGGCGACTTCGTCGGAGGCTGCAGCTGCTGATTGCGACACCTGGCGCATTTCCACCCGGCTTTGAGAGGTGTCTGAACGGCGCGCTTGACCACTAGCCGAGCGGCGGCCGCGGTGGCAGCGGGAAAAGAAGAGTTCAACATTATTATTAGTGTAGGGGTTCGTTCACTTCATGACAGGGAGCAGTTCAGACGATGACGGTATCGAGACGTAATCCCGCGCGCGACATTGCGCAACGGCTACCGGTAAGGTGTCAAAGCTGCAGTAGTTTTCCTTGGTGATGGAGGCATTTACAAGTTCAGACGGGGACTTGACAATGGCCGCTTTCGCCCGTTAATTTTTTCTGACCAGACCCTTGGCAAGGGCGCCTCCCTTTCCGGGAGCTGGTGCCGAGGCATCGGGTGACCTTGGCCGACGTCACGCCATAGCTAACCCTCGGTTTAGTTAGTAAGGGTTCCGGGTAAGGGTTTAACGTGTCTACTTCAAAGTTGTGAGGTTAATCTATCAACCTGGAACTCTTTCTCCGCATTTGCTCCGAGAGGATATTCTTGATGAAGAGAGACAAGAGTCTTCTCTTCCGGTTGGCCCCAGGCCTGCAACATGGGGAAAGGGTCTTTATCGAGGTGTCCAACCCTCTTAGTTCGGACTCGCGAGTCGCGAATTTGCGGATATCTTCACGGGAATTGGATTATCGCCGTAGGGAGTATTTTGGAATTTGGAAAGGGTCGAATAGCGTATATTGATCTTCATACGTCATTGGCCGTCCCCGCCGCACATCGCATCATCATTCAGATATCTGGGTTATTCTATACGTGCTATATCTATCAGTCTTGGTCACGCAGTTTTGGTCGATGATTACCATAGTTAGCGAAGCAACCGTATAGTTTGACAAACATTGGCCGTATTCGCTTAGCAGTTTTGAACGGCTCGCCCCAAAAGTTGCCAAAACAATGTGTCTAAGGCAGGTATGCGCATTACGAGGATCTCACGAGCTATCTAAACCAAAGAGGGCCTAAGTGCAGTCTTTGTTGGGTATCACGACTTATTCACGCAAAGTCTGTAAGGAAGTCAAGCAATCACACCTTTCCCCTCTCCTAACCATGCAAGCTGCAATGATGTAATTAACCCCAATGGGAATAATACCTAGGCGGCCGACATCTGACCTCTCGCATTTATCTCTTTCGAAGTTAACGACTCCAAACTCCGAAAGGACCATACATCTTGATTCTAAACCCCGATATAGAACCTATAAGTGACTCTTATAAATAGCGAGAAGACGTCTGCTCCTTGTCCTGGATAAAATATTTGCTAGAAAAAAACATAGACAAGTATCCAACATGTCATCTTATCTCTCAGAAGCTCCCGAGTCGGCCACCGAGCTGGGCCGGTACCGGGTCCTCTCCTCGACCGCAGGGGTAAGAGTATCGCCGCTCTGCCTCGGCGGCATGTCCATCGGCGAGGCCTGGGCCTCGGTCATGGGCTCCATGTCCAAGGATGCCTCGTTCGCCATCCTCGACGCCTTTTTCGACGCCGGCGGCAATTTCATCGACACGGCCAACAACTACCAGGACGAGGAATCCGAAAAATGGATCGGCGAGTGGATGGCCGCCCGCGGCGTCCGCGACCGCATCGTCCTAGCCACCAAGTTTTCCTCTGACTACCGCTCCCACGCGGTCGGGAAAGGCAAAGGCCCTAATTACGCCGGCAACAGTCGCAAGCACCTGCACATGAGCGTGCACGAATCTCTCCGCAAACTGCAGACCGACTACATCGATATCCTGTACATGCACTGGTGGGACCACACGACCTCAATCAAAGAAATCATGGACTCGCTGCATATCTTGGTGCAGCAGGGCAAGGTGCTGTATCTCGGCGTGTCCGACTGCCCGGCCTGGATCGTCAGCGCGGCCAACACGTACGCCGTCGACCACGGCAAGACGCCTTTTGTTATTTACCAGGGCCGGTGGAATCTTATGATTCGCGACCTCGAGCGCGAGGTCATACCCATGGCGCGCATGTTTGGCATGGCCATCGCGCCGTGGGACGTGCTGGGCGGCGGCAAGTTCCAGACCAAGAAGCAGCTCGAGGAGCGGCGTGCAAAAGGCGAGAAGCTGCGCTCGTTCGCGGCGTCGGGGGAGCAATCAGATAAAGAAGCGGCCGTCAGTGAGGCGCTGTACGAGGTCGCGCAGCAGCACGGCATCGAATCCATCACGGCCGTCGCGCTGGCCTACATCATGGCCAAGGCCGCCAACGTGTATCCCATCGTCGGCGGGAGGAAGGTCGAGCACCTAAAGGATAATATCCAGGCGCTGAGCATCGAGCTGACCAAGGAGCAGGTTGAGTATCTTGAAGGGGTGAGCAGCAAGGATTTTGATCTGGGGTTTCCGCATAACTTCCTTGGTCCGGATCCGAATGTGACGGGGAGCAACTTTCGGTTGAATAGGATTGCCAACATGAAGTTTGAGAACTTGAGGAAGTGAGTTAGTTGGTTTGCGACTGACTGGCTGTTGTTCCCGTGCTGAAAGAATCAGCTCTATTTGCTTGCTTAGGTACTTAGTCGGGGTCAGCGAGTTTGATTATCTTTTTCAACATACTACCGTTCTTCCCTGTTGATTGACATGCCATCTGATTGGTGATGAAATGCCTCGGTCTTGTTGTTATTCGAAGTCTCGTGGATAATGCCCCCAATTGCTGGATGGTTCGGTGGTGATCGAAGTCTTTCCCGTCACTCAGATAAACCGTTTCTTCCAGGAGTTGCATTGACGAATACACTGGAGTGGCAATCCCGAGCTACTGCGTATATTGTCTGTCGGTTGCGTCTCCTCTTTATTGTTTGTCTCATGACTCCCTAGACATATTTGATTCCATGAGCAACGTGGATGAGTCCCAGTGATAGTATTTATATCAGGCTCACTCTTCACCACGTATTGATATGGCTACTTGAAATCTTTCATGCAAGGTGAAATTCTCAACTCCTCGACCGATTAGAGTGAAAGATGGCTACTGCCTCGGTAACATTGAAACCAGCAATCCTATCCGAGCTCCCATATGATAAAACAGATCCGCCAATCTTCTGGATCCCGACAGAGCTGGTAGACATAATAGTAGATTTCCTACCGTCGTTGTCATCTAAAGTGGCATATGGGTTGACATGCACACGCTTTTCCAACACACCATATATGCCACCGTGGAGAGGAGAACTCCGGGCCAGGAAGAAAGATGGTCGATTCGACAGGACCCCGAACGAGAGTGAGAGGAGTGAGCTTTTGGAGCTTCTCAAACGGGACCTCCCGGATCACGAGCTGTGCTACTACTGCCAGATTCTCCATCCCATTCCGGCCACATGGTTGGCTTCCCGAAGACTCACTGGCTTGCCACGAGCTGGCGAAGATCAACTAGCATTTCCCGGTTTTTTTTTTGCTTAAAGCCGGAGCCGGATTGGTGGGAGAATGGGATCTGGAAAATCAACTTCCGCGACGTCTATCTCTTCATGCTAGGCCACCGCTTTGGGGAGAGGTTTGGGTTGCCGCCCTCGGCTCTCTCGCTATCTTCGGACTGGGTAACATTAAACCCAGCGACGGTGAGTTTTTATGTGCTCCTCATTGGAGATTACCTGCCCAAATTGCCGGACTGGAGGAAGAGGGGCGAAAAGCTCCGCCCTGTTGCCATTTACGCTAAGCTTGACAATCAGGCTGCGGTGATCGGAGACGACCTGGTATTACGTACCATACAGCGGGTGTGGTTTCCAATACGCATATGTCCTTCCACAAAAACAAGATGATGGGCAGATAAACAACTCATTCCTCATCCTCCGATTCCCCTTTAGCAAACTCGTCATAACGCCCAGACCGGGTATACGAGACTTGCTTTCCAAGTTTGCTCAAATGGTGTCGAACAACTATGCCAACGGCGCCTTCTTTATCCTGCTGACACTTGACGCGTCTCTAGTCAAAGTCGAGCTTGTTCTCTCTACGCACCCGGCTCTGGCCAAAGTCAATCATAACAACCCGAAAACTTTGGTTTGACCCATCCGTATCATTGCCGTCCCCGCCCTGTCCCCGGCGTGTAACGATAAAATTATCAATTCGAACATCGGCGTTGAGAACGTTATAGTCTCCCAGCGTCCCAATCCTCGTCAGTTTCTTGATAATGACCCCACTGATCCTCGGGCCTTTCGAGTTGGTGAAGGGACATGTCTGCCTCTCCGCTCAGCACAAATTTTGTGCATTCCGAGGTGGACTGCTCCGTCCATGGGCCGATACCCTGATCAGAGCGCTGCTGTGCAGCAAAGCGCCAGCCAAAGAGCTTGAGAAAGGCTGTTTGTCCAACTTCATTAAACGAGTCGCTCAAGATGTCGACAACCATGCAGCAGGAGAGGGTCCATGGTTCCTGGAGCTTCTTGATCTTGACGCGTAACAACTCGCGCTTCTGTGTCGAGCCGTCCAGCACCCGCCGAAATGTGGGCAGGGTTCCTTCTTGGTACGGAGCGGCAACCGAGACCCTGATGTCAAGGTCTTGGGCTATCATCTTAATGGCCTATCTGTGTTGAACGAAAGGGCGTAGGCTCGTAGGGAGCAAATTTGAAAGTAAATATGAAAGGCTACATGTCTGAGATTGGAAAGTGGGAGCCTAGAATGAACCCGCCCCAACCAACCAATCAAAAGGCGATAACACACAATTTCAACCTACAACCCAAATCATTGCATTATTGCGATGCGATCATCGCTGCGGAGACCTTTTCGTGATGGTATTGTGGAAGTCATTGACATCCCAATCGAATTATCCAATATGCTTAAAGGTATACAGCAGCCCATCAACATTGGATCGACCGATCTGGCGAGGGGTGGGGTTTATGCCGTGAGGGGTCGGAGCCGACTTTGAAGATCAAGGGTCCACGTGACCGTTGGAAGCCCCTGTTAAATGACCTATCGTCGAATAAGGGGCGCGGAGCCGCACTTATGTAGTGAAAGAACCCCAACGAAAGTCCGGCGATTGACGTCAATGATGTCATCAAATCGAGATGATTCCGACATACTACAATCGACAGATATTTAACCACCACACAACTCGAACTCAAGCCAGACAATTCCAATTCACTAAATCCAACAAGTACAAAGTAATTGACACGAACGCAATATTCATCACAAACCTTTTCAAACGACCCAAAGTCAAACTTTTATAGTAAGTCTTTATCAAGGCACCCTGCCAGTGCGCGTACTTGGTTAGGTCCGGACAAAATTCGCTAACACGCTTCCTCAGAACCACACACACCGCAAAAATGTCTCAGTCCAAGGCAGACAAGATCGCCCAGGCCCAGGCCAACCTCCCGCTCCCCGAACAGCCCCCCGTCGCCTCGGACTGGCAATCCGCCGACGCCCGCAACGTGAACGTGGGAAGCGGAAGCATCTCGTCGGACGTCTCCACCGGTGACGGCTCGACCGCTGGTTTGCGCGAGCCCTCCACCAAGAGCTCCGAGGACACGGATATGAGCAAGATCGGTCGCCAGGGCAAGGATAACCTCGAATCGCCGCCGCACGACGCAAAGTCGAAGTAAATTGGGAGGGATGAGATTCTATTTTACCATGGAGCAAAGAATGGGTTTTCCAACAGGCGTTTCTTAACTTTGGCTTTTATTCTGCTTTCCCCGCTCACGCAAGTCGGACATGAAGACTTTTGCGTCTCTTTCTTAGTCCAATTGACACCACTGCAAATAGCGTCATTGAGCTGTTTGCTTCGTGACTACGTCTGCAGACTTCTTTGATTCTTTGCTACTGCAACCAACAAGCATGCCCTGTTTTGTCAGATCAGTCAGTACCATCAGCTCAGCGGGCAACGATCAAGATCTTCTCCATGGTAGGGGGTGCCGAATCGTTTGAAGGACGACGTGGGATATCATCCGGATAACCTTCCTCGAGTGGCTAGGATGCCCTCTCCCTATGATACGGATCTTCTCTCGGAATGGGAAATTAGGAAACATCAGAGTCGATTGGGCTGAATTCACCAACCTGACCTTGCCGTCAATGTACGCATACATTTACAGACTCTAAGGTATATAGTCCGCGTTGTTTAATACATTATATGCCGCAGTAAAACAGGGGTTAGTTAAGCTGACGAATCGCTCAATTGATCCACCGAATTGAGCTATTCCTTCAAAAGAATGCCAGAATCTCAAAGGTGCTAACCTTCTCGAATCTAATGGAGTATATGTCGTTGACGGTCGCGCACCATGCTGACCGACCGTCACACTGGGGCTATCAACTCCCAGGACCCCTTTTCTTGCTCGCCCTCTCTAGATCAATAGAACCGACTTTCCTCCTCCTTTCAGCGTATTCCGTGTCCACATTTTGTATCACAGTATAGATCCTTAAAATCGGGTGTAATTGGTAAATCCAGAGCGCAATTGTAGTATAAAGTCCTGTATGGCTGGCGGGCTTGGCGTGTGTCAGCCGTAGCGCGAGAGAACATCTTGTTGGCGTGATGATGATAGGACTATGTGAGAGGTATTGAAGGCTGGCGAGACTTTGCGACCGTGTCTGCCGAACCATTTGCTAAAATGCCAAGTGTGGTAAGTCTGCTCTCATTCTTGAGCGGTAGTCTGTGGAATTTGCTCATGAGACGATGGTTCCCGCGGGCAAACCGAAATATGGCGAGCAAGATTTTCGCACACTTCTTCGCACTCTCATGGAAAATTAAAGCTCTTGATAGAGGTCCCAAATGAGATTAAACGCCGGTGGGAGGTGGCTATGTCAAAGAATGAAAATCAAATAAAAGACGGGAGAAGCGGGAGGTGGAAGGCGATGGAACGAGGTGAGATTGGAGCGATGTCGCCCAGTATTTGGACGATATTACCGGAAGGGCCGGATACTGGCTACAATAAATTGGTACCTAACTCGACTTGCTTGAATCTGACTTGCTGTTCCGCCACGTCTTGCCTCTCACAACCATGCGGGTAAGGGGGCTGAGATGGGCATGACAACAAAACAGCGGCGACACGGTGAACTATACTTTTACATACTCTGATAGAGTGTAAGAGACTTGACAAATAAACAGTAGAAACCTATACCCTTGGATACAGTGAGCCGAGGCCACTATAGGGAGCAGATAGTGCTGAAGGTCACCACTGTAAGGTATATCCACCCAGAGCCGCCTGGTCCGTCCGCCACTGGACGAAATCTGGGGAAGCTGGTAACCTGAAGCAAGCCCAGAATTCTACCTTTAAGGCATTCGTTATTGAGCAGCCAAGCCGCGCAAAGAGAGGGGTCCTAGCCCGTGGGTTGTCGTCGTCAACAACACTAGCGTCCCTATCAACATCCCCCCCCCCCCTATAAATTTCCCAAACCACACTCCCGATCTCAAACCTTCGACGTACCAACAAATAAGAAAGGTACATACACAACACATTGTACCAAGCACCGCAACGGTAAGCACGGCGAACAAGCTTCCTTCGATTCCTCCCTTGCTTTCTTTAATACTGACAGTGAGCCGGCAGGGATAATTTCATAGCGGCGGCGCATCTATCCCTTTCTGTTCATCCATCACCGCAAATTCTGGTGGGATAGAAACCTTGCGTTGGGTATCTGGGTAAGGTTCTCGGTGAGGTATTGAGTAAGGTAAGTTCTGCGCTTTGTGCTTTTGTGTGGGCAAGACCAGGGACAGGAATCACGCTGAAACCACCGCCAGTCGCTCCTGCCTCCATTGTTGACTTTCCATCTCCATTCCTGCTCCACCATTTCACTCCTCCGCTAGTCCACGGCCTTCCTTCCTTTTCGCGGTCGGCGCCGGAAGCAGCCTTGAGTTCATTCATCTGCAAGCCAAAACCCTCCTTCCATTTACTCTGTCGCCCGCTTTCCAGTCCACTTCGACCGACCGACATCCACCATTGCTCAACTGCGACGAAAAACTGACGGTATCGCACTCAGTTCACGCTGGCCACGCGCTTCTTCTTTTCACGACGGCAAACTTCTCCTTCGGCCTCACAACTTTCCCCGTAGGAACATCATCGTTTACTCCACGTAGTGGGAGAAGGCAGTAAATCCCATCGTCACGCCATGGCTGCACCTACTGCAGAGCGGTCCTTGACTGCGGCTGAGAGAGCAGCGGCGTCAGCAGCCGAGCTTGCCATGCTGGTAAGTGGTTACCATCCTACTGTCATCTACATCGGTCACCGCCCCGCAAAGGGTTGATAATACATGACTGGGAACTTGTTTCTGACAAAGTCAGGATGACCTTGGAATTGCTCGCGTTAACGAGCTTCCCATGGAAGATGACCACGATCGGCATCATCACGGACGCCGTCAAGCTCCAGCCGGTCGCTCATTTACCGTTCCCACAAGGATCCGGAAACCTGCTGCATGCAACCCAACAACCACCCATCCCAAGACAAACGTGGCCAATGTTTGGAAGGCAGCTATCGATTCGGGCGTTTTCGACGACGAAGATGCTGAAGCCGTCAAGGGCCTGGATGACCTGGGGGGTGGCAGACTCTACGACCATCGAGGTTCGGCTGAGGTTGTCCACCCGGAGCTGCATGGTCCCAGGGCCTCTCGATTCCATAATCAGGGGGCTGAGATACCTCCAGGTATGAGCCTTAATGGAAATCGAGGCCCCCGAGTGTCTTCTCTGGGCATCGTGCAAGTGGGTGACGAGCCAATCCGTGGGTTTCCTCCACGTCATGTACCGTTGCCAGGCCCGGTTAGAGCGCAGTCAGCGCAGCATACGTCCAAACCCGGAGGCAATTGCCCAGCCACCAAAGCAACCCAGAGATTGGCTTCTCAGCCAAATCATCCATCCTCGCAGATTGCACGGCCTGCTCACGACGTTCAGCTCGATTACGGAGATCATGAACCAGTTCCCTATCCAAAGCCGGCCAACCTAGTTTATGAAGTTCCAGTTATGTTTACACCTCCCAAACGTAAACCGACGCCGTCACGGATCTTTCTGTGTGCGGCAAAGGAGCCAGATAACGGAATATTCGCCCTTGTCGTCCTGAACATAAAGTACGCCGAGGAATCTCTTGCGAATTGGAAGGACTGCCAATATGTCAACCTCGATTTTACGGTATCGTTCAAGAATAGAAAGAAGGCGGAGAAGACCTACTGCATCAAATTTCGGCGCGAGGAAGACATTCTGGCATTTCAAGGGGCCGTGTGGGGCTTGAAGGAGGGCGAGTTTGCGTTCAGGTTGTCAGAGACCGAGGCTCAGCCTGCTAACGCCTTCCAAGTCGTCACCAGACGGCGTGCTACATCAAGCACGACCGAAGAGAACTCTCAAGCGCTCGTCACGTCCAAAAAGACTGGCGCCTCCCAAGCCACCGCTCCTCGCACTGTTGACTCTGGCCGCCCGCGGCCAATTAACCAGGCACCTCCCACAGTCAGACCAACACCTTCCCCGGTCCGAGCCGCGGCCGCTGTCCCGGTCCAGCTTCCCAGGAATGCGACTCCATTTCGTGCTGTTCAGTGGCAGGGAAATCTTGTTACCGACTTTGACGCATTCTTTGGTGTCCAGCCTGGCCCATCCCACCCTGCCTCGACGCCAGGACAGCCAAAGAGTGTGCCGGCCGTGATTAAGCCCAAAGAAGCCAGCACTGCCGAGCCCCTGAAGCCTGAGAACGCTTCCCGAAAGCTCCCTGAGTCCATTCCCAAATTTAGCCAGGAGAGCTTTTCTGAACAGAAGCCTGAAAAGGTTAGCGAAGTGGTGAAATCTGAACAGCTGGCTACCAAGGGAACTCTCCAGGGGACACTCAAGGAAGCACCCTCTTCAAAAGGTATCCACAAGCAGATCACCAAAGAGACTTCTGCGGCAACATTGCAGCGACAATGCGAGAATTTGATTCGCGGAGCGTCACGGCAAGCTCTGAGCGAGAACGGGCGATTTGAAAAGGGACGTCAGACCCCATTGGAGAAGCCGGACCCACAGGATCGGAAGCCATTGCCGATCCCAGAGTTGACTGTGGAGGAGCCTCAACCTGGCATGAGAGTTGTCGGCCGTCCTGGGCTGCGACCTCCTCCAGGGTTCGAGGCTGCAGAGCAGAGGATTGTGCGGCCTCCTCCGCGGTTCGACGTTGCAGAGCAGAGGATTGCCAAAGATCCCCTTTTTGCGACCGAGCAGACGATCGATGTGCCTCGTACTGACTCGGAAATTCGGAAACTTCATGATTCCCACAGCAGCGCACACAAGAAAACATCTAGTGTCGTTGAAATCACTAAGGAGTTCCAGTCAACCAAAGGGGCAGCTCCAGACGGTGCATCATCTACGGAAGCAACCAAGGCTGATACGAAACGCATACAATACACTTCTAAGGAGATGATGGTCTTACGAGAGTTTGCGAAACCGCCTCCGCCTTACCTGACCGAACTGCGGTATCTGCCTCCGGTGCACAGGGAGAATCGGAACGATAGAAATACACCAACTGGATGGGTTCATTTGCAGGGCCGTCAAACATACGTGGAAGGTCGACCGGAGATGTCTCAATCCCAGCCTAACGCCCTCACAATGGAGGAGCAAATGCAGAAGATTGTTGCCAGTTCCAGAGACTACATAACACCATCCCCAGCGCCGGTCACCAGCCACAACCCTGCTGACCTGTTGAGAACGGAGTCGGTGGCAACTGTTGACTCGGTCGCTATTTCCAACTCGGCTATGACCTCGGAGTCAAATAACACACCTACCGTTAGTTCGACAACTCGCGATCGGAATATGGGGTTGCAGGGATCGCTTTGGGCTGCCGAGCAGGATGAGGTGGTGAATCCCAACTTGTTTACGGGCGCAACCTACACGCATGTCTGGCCAACTAATAGTCATCTTAACGATCTGTTGTTGTTGGATATCCCCACTCCAGAGGCGGAACCGACGCCCGTAGCCCCGATGCCAGCTGGCTTTGGGACTTCTTCAGCCGCTGTCAATGTAGAGGTTTCTGAATATGCCGAGATGATTCAGCCGCAGCCTCAAGAGGCTCTGGAGACGATTCAACCCCAGCCTCAGCGAGCACAGGAAACAATTCAGCAAGCGGTAAAGGGTATCGAGACATCGGTCCGAAAAATTCAACCCCCTCGACCACTTGGTCTGCGAGGATTGGGCGCTTCCCGTCATGCTGTTCCAGCTGCATCTGTGTCGCGGGATGGAAATTTTGATTTTTTCCGTCCAGCAGGAGTTCCAGGCGCGGCTGATTAGCGCACAAACAAAAATAGGTAGTTGATGGCTCAGCAGATAGAAGTGGCTGATGGGGCGAACATATTGTATTTTTTTGTAATATTTAAAAAGCAGGAGTATTATTAGTTTATCGTCTTCTCGACGATGGAGCTAGCACCATTCTCTTGACATCAGCTGGAGCACCAGCAGCTAGGTCTACCCAGCTGGGCGGCGGGCCTATGTTGCATCCCTACCTGGAACAAAGTCCCTGCTTTTGCTATAGAGAGAGCTGCCCTTTTCGGTCTATCTGGAAGGCTGAAGTGGCAAGCTGAATGATGCCATGGGATTTGGAAAGCCAGGAAATAAGCGGATAGGTACTTGCGCAATCTCGCGTAATGACGTGTATTGGGGTATTGTCAAGGTTTGGCGAGAGTAGACTTAGATCAGCAAGTTACTAGCCCCAGATAGAGACAAAAGACAGATGATTAGTTTCTGACAAGGCCGGTATTTTTTTGCAGAGGTCGCGGTGCGGCCGTCCTGGCCCAAGACCGGGTCGATGATGGAATATGCTGGAGCTGAAAGTGCCATCTGGGAGGAGGTTCTGCCTTTGACTCTTTGAGTGGGACGTCCCTGTCTAGAGTTCGCGACGATGATAATAGCTGATGTCTGATGTTGGTGAACGTTGCCTACCTAGATACCTTGCTTTAGATAGTCCAGACAAAAAGATGTAAACCGGGCCGCCGCCAAGTAGTACTCATTCAGTAAAGAGAAATGGGGAGTTTTTATAAGATCTGTACATTTGTGACATTGAAGGTTCCAGGTACTTAGGTGTGCATTACACTGAGGCTTCCTCCTGGTTTTACCTTTCTCGTTAGTACTCTTGTGGTTGTTTTTGCTTAATATGTCGTTTTCATCGAAGCATGGCTGGGGTTCATTTGATTTCTCACTCCTCTCTCGGATACTCCCTTTTATTTGGTAACCTGTCCTGGCCGCCTTGTCCAACCTTATTAGTCCCACATTTTTCTTTGATTGGTCGTATTTGTTTCAGCTGGGGCTCTTTGGCAAGTTTTAGTACTCGAGGATTACGGGCGATAGGAGAGGATATGGCTGGATTGTTGCTATGCCTCCTGGTTCAAGTTTAGATAGTGTTAGTATACCAACGCGGATTCGAAGGAGATTACGACAGTAAATCCGTTACTGTCGCTACTAATAAGGTACCTTACTTAAGCCGGGAGGTAAGCACAGACCAAATAGACTATAACTTGCACAGGCAGCTTGGATAGTAAGCCCTTTGCATCGTGATCATGGGCTGTTTTTACGACTTCCACCAACCTAGTTTTTCCAACAAAATCTTTTCGGTGAGAGGCCTAATAAACGTCCCGTTTCTTCTCTGTTGCGTTGAACTCCAATTTCGCAGATCCAGCCTCCATATCGTTTTAGCTGCCCCAGCGAGATACATATTCCGTACTCGTCGATGGGTGGCACAGCGGTCCAGACCCTGAACTGTATATACGGTCCGACCAATGATGGACCGGCAATGCAACCCTCTTCGAATCGAATATTGGCAATATCATGTTACTGCTGAAAATCGATGTTTGGTTGTTGTCGTAACGATAGAGATAAAATGACTAGATTTGTATCCTTCAAAGCTGAAAATGTTGGATGTTTGGGCCCTTTGGTGTGTCAACAGCCATCTAGACTTATGAGATGGATCCCCTCAGGTATTCAATCGATCTCGCCCAAGAAAACTTCCTCATACCCGTCAGCATTGAAGCCAACTCAACCCAGTCCGGCCATAGCTAATGCGAGGCAGCTTACTTAAGGTAGCTGTCAACACAATATGGCAATAGCAATAACAACAATCAAGGTCCTCCTGACTCTCAGTCTCAGCTCCCTCACACGAGCGCTACCATCTACCATCCGGCGAGCTTCTGGCTGCTCATCACCGTGACCTTGACGACAAGAACCCTTCATCGGTACAAGCCTCCCCACGCGACAGCCTCATCTCCCCTTCAGTCCCCTCCGCCGCTAGGGATGTCCACTCCAGACCCAGCTCTGCCCGGGCGGCTGCTGCGGGTACGATCAGTCCTGTTGCGGCAGCATGTGCTGCAAATCTGGCTACCTATGCAACGGGGGCACCCCTGACGCGCCGTTCTGTGTCTCTATGACCTCGTTAGACAATACATGCGGCGGCGATGGTGGTGGAGGTGATGATAATGTGAGAACGGCTCAAACTACCTTATACCAGTGCCGGATCCCGGTCCCAGTCCCGATTCAAGTCCCACTCCCAGCCCTAGCCCTGATCCAGACCATCCCGAGAATGAGCTAGATGTTCAGCCCGTCAGTTATAGGACCGGGTTCTGGACACCGGCCACCATAGGCGGAGTACCCGGCGGTTCAGCGGCAGGTCTCATCCTCCTCGCAATACTTGTTTGCTGGTGCCGCCGCTGCTGCTGCTGTGGTGGCGGCGGCGGCGGCTCGTATATCCACCGACCACGGCCTCAACCACTTTCAAGCGAAACCATCTACTGGCTGGTCAAGGACCTCGACTCGCCGTACACCTGGCAGCAACTGTACACCCAAGAGGCGAGACGCACCCACACCAAATATGGCCCCAACAACGTGGACGTGGACCCCACGGCCTGGATGAAAGACTTTTCCAGGCGCGCCGTCTCGATTTGGATACAACAGCTCCGCGACGGCGGCCGCCGTAAGATGACCTGGGCATGGCACGGATTCATCAGTCTGGTCCCTTTTGGAAATGAGGCGGTCTAACAGGACTGTAGGAAAAGTCTTACCAAACTGTAGGTACTCCTTTGCCGCAATTTTGAAACCTTGTGTAAATACCTTTCAAGCCCTTATTTGAACAAAAAAGACGACTACTATACTTAACATAAACTTGATCGTCACTTTACTTAAAGGCATATTTAAGTATACTAAGAGCATACTAGCTTTGCTATTAAATATTAGGAATTTCATTAAAGGTGTCGTTATAAGATAAATACTTACTAGTAATATAAGGCAGATATAACGTTATTTCTTTGACAGATAGGGGTTATAAAGTATTCGCCCTAAGGTTTTAATAAATCTCAGTAGAGGTATACCTTGGGACAGTTGATTTATGGCGTTACAGTCTGGTAAGACGTTTCCTACAGTCCGGTTAGACCACCTCTTAATATATCAAATCGTGACAGACCCATCAAGAACGTGGGCCAATATCTAGGGATGGCTCAACATAAATCCTCATCCCCTCTTCTCCTTCTTCCGGGTCAGCAAACACCTTCTCATAAGCATACCGATAACCAAAGTCCTCAATTCTTTTATCTCTCTCCTTCTTTCCCAGATGTCCCAGACCAGAAAAGTACTCTGTCATTCCCATTTCGCCAGCAGAGCTGTAAAGATAACACATCCTACCGGCTATGCTACGCGGATCACACGGCAAATAAGGCCACTTTCTGGTGACTAATATTGACCCCGATAACGTTAGGATCATAAGACATAAAATGCTGATGGACGCCCGAGTACATATCAAGTACGAGATGTAGGTCTGCTTCAGAGTATAGGCGATATTTGACATGAGGACGGGGAGAAGCCTGGATAGAATGGTGACGATTCCCACCACGGCCGGGAAAAGATTGGTTTTCACCTTGAACTGTTGTTTCGAAAAGAATGAAAAGAAAAAGGAGAACTCAAGACCAGATCCAAGGCCAAGAACTTCAGCCCTGCCAGAGCTTTGAGCAATGTAATAGTAGATGACCAAGCCAAGAACTGATAGGTGGAGAAAGATAAAGGCGATCCGCCAAGCATAAGATAGGCAGATGAACGGCGTGCGGCGCCTTTTCGTCAAACCCGCCTTTCTCCTGCTCGTCGATTTTGGGCTGTTTCTAGGCGCCGAATTCTCCCGGGAATTCTTGGACTTAGTTCCAGCGAGCAATGGCTCAGACGGCTGTCCGCGTTCCGCGACAAGAATCCCGTAGCTCCCATCATCCGAGAAACCCGAACTTGAACAATCTGTTCTTCAGGGAGTGTTCCCAAAGCTTATCCATCTTTCCACAACTTCTGCCCTTTGGTAGACTGATCGGCATTGCAGCCTTGAGATGCTGGTCTCTCGTCAGCGTGGCGATACCGGCAACACTTGACGGATACGCATAAACCCCAGTCTTCCAGTCCCCGAGGTAGTACAACAACAGCCCAAGCAGTGTAGTCATAACGGCGAGCGAAACTACAAGCGCACGTGTAGGCGAAGGACTGACGCCAAAATCGACAGCACAGCCCTGGATGGAAAAACGGATGCAGCGACCGTAAACCCGTAGTCCTATGGCCTCGCTTGACAGTGGTACCAAGAGCAAAGAGCACCACGTGAGCAACGAGGTCAGATATGTGACCGGCTGACCATGAAATAGTAATCGGTATGGCTGGACAAAGGAGTTCAACACACCAGTGCAGGTGAGAGTGAGTGACTGTGAGACGGTTGCTCCGCCGTCCTGGGTCAGGGCGTGGAAAGGCTGCAAACTTTTGGCATTGGTGTCAATCAGTGCAATGGGGATCCTCAGAAGCATGGCAATCAAGGCCGGTAGAAAGGCACCACCAAAGTACTCGGGTGGTGTGAGATGGTAGGTGGCTACATCAACTATGATTGTTGTTTCGTTGTGTGAAGAATCGCCGCCACGGTCTCCGGCGCTTCGAGTGATGGTCTTGGGACCCCAGCTTATTGGCGCCGTTGACATCTCTGTCTTGGGTGGGGGTGTTGTTATGACTGTGGTTGGTGTTCCAGAGATACCGATCACATATGTGGTCGCCGGCTGTGTTTCCACCACAGTGGTCAGACTTGAGCCTTCTGATATCCACTCCCCAGCCGGCTCGGGGGCAGGCACTAGTACGACTGTGGCAATGGCCCTAGTCGTTGCTCCATCCATAGTCACGTAGGTTTCGAGTGGAGGCTTAGAGACGGTGGTGACCTCGACTCCTTTGATTGATGCGACATATGTAAATGGTGTAGGCGTCCTAGTAGTTGATCCCTCGGTGCCTAGGTAGATTTCGGGGGGAGGGGTAGAGACCAAGGTGACTCCAGCTCTTGTAATTGATGTCACATACGTAACCGGTTTTGGAGTTCTGGTTCTTGTAACGAGGGTTCCTTTATGCGTGGTGTAAAGGACAATGGAGGAGGGCTCCGTGGCTTGGCAATTTAAGACAGTTTTTTAGGAGGCTAGTCACTGTTGACGCGGGAATTAACGAGGTAATCAGTCTGGGTGGCGGCGTCGTAATCTTTGCAGATAGATTTCCGGACTGATTCGTGACCGGTGTTGTGTGCGGCGGAGGACTGGAAATGACAATGGCTTCTGTTGCTGGACGTGTTCCCACGATGGTAATTGTGACTGTGGGTGGCTCAAGAGTGGCTGCAGCTGGAGTTGGGGCAGTTACATGCTGCTGTTCGGTGGTTGTTATGGTAGTGATTCCAATAGTCGTCTCTGTCCATTTGACATATGAGATTATAATTTCTGTTGTGGTGTTGTATAATGTTGTAGAATCTGTCGCTGTTACCAGGTAGGAATATGAAATTGTATAAGTAGTTGTCTGAGTAAATGACGCTAATTCCGTTGTAGTTACGGTCTTTTCAAGAGTCGTCGGCGTCAAGACAGTAATAGTAGTTGACTGCCACATCGTAATCGTTTTGTCCTGGCGTTCTTTGATGAGTCGGCCAGTTTCTTTGGGTGCGGGTAGCCATCGGGGTCGTGTGCTCTCTGATGGGTTAGGAAAGGACGCGATGGAGCTTGTAAGAACTGCTTCCACAACTTCGATTCCCAAGAGACTCGCCTTGTCCGCCTTCGGATCTCCACGGGACATTGTCGGAATCCGGCTTCAGCTGCTGAACGTAGACAACTGGAGCGAGGATGTGTGTCAGGAAAAAGATCTGGGCGACAAGAAAGGGCCACCGAAGAGATGTCAGCCTGTAATATTCCTTCTTAAGCTGTGGAACATTCGCTTGCGGGTTGCTGATGGGGACAGGCTCTCCTGTCTTCAACGGCTCCTTGGCCGGGCCGGAATTGGGCATCGGAGTTTCAGAGGACATTGCGGAAGAAGCGATCGATGACTTGTCTTGGTTGCTAGAAAATGGAAAAGAGGTCTTTCAACAGGCGCACGTGTCCGCCGACTCTTTTGTACCCGGGATCTAAGACCAGGCATGGCATTTTGGCTGATGTTGAATAGTACAGGTTGTGGCTTAGTTTGATTAAATCGACAACAAGGCTGTGCTCTAGTTTGATTCGACACCTGTAAATGAACCAAGCACTAAAAGTCTGCCTCCAAGGCGCAGGTCGGCCCCCAAATCGATGTATGTGATAACTATTGATGGTCTCATTGGTGTAGGTGAGTTGAAAGCTTTGTCGCCTCATCGGCAAAACTGGAGCGCCCCGTGTGTAACACGACGATCTAAGTGTACGGACAGTACCCGGATATGGATAGGTGGCTTGCAGAACAATTCAACTGCCGCCCAGGAAAACCTCAAGGGGACCAGTCCTGCGGCCATATTCAATATAAATATCACCCTATGAGTACCTTAGGTATGGAGGTGAATTTTGGTGAATCTTGAAAATAGAATAGATCATGCGGACAGCTTCGACGTTATATGTCCGGTTAGAAAGGTGGACCGAATGGGCAAGATAGAGCTGGTTGTAATATAATCAACAGAGTTGACAACATATTGTCTACATATACCGTTGAGCCGAAGATGGGAGAGAGCAGAGATTCGGACTCGACGGGACTTTCACTCTGTCCTCCAGGGCATTGATCCTCCAGCTGCACGGCTAATGAGAAGGATCCTGAGCTGGCTGATGGACGCGGAAGATTACCAATGTACAATCTGGCAAGGAAGCTAGAGTTGGAGTCGGCGGTTTAAGACCCCCTCCATCGAAGGCCAGGAGGCCTTCTTAGTTTGTACTCACAGGCTCAGTCACTGATGTGTTCCTTGATTGTCGGTGCCGGCTTTTCACCCGACCCGTAAGGGCACGGTTTTCCTGTACAGTAAATAGTTTGAGGGTCCGACACGCCTAAGCGCACAGCGGTGTATGAATAATAATAATGTAATATTGTCTACATACAACATACCAAATATTCTCTCTCAACCCATCTACGAAGCCGCCCACGCTTCATCTTCCCGACTGACCACTGTCATGTCAGGTGGCAGCAGTAACCGGACAACCTCCTCACTGTTTGGTAAATCGTTCTCAACAGCTCTCCTATCTGCTTCTTCAGCTGTCACTGCAAGGCCCGCCGCAAGATGGCGGACCGCGAGTCTCTTGCGAGCGACCGAGAAGTCGACGTCTACAAAACACTTTATGTCAAACATAGATGCTGACATTCTCCACGGTTCTTTATCAAGCAGGACATCTGTGAACAAGTTAGGGTTTTGCCCGAGGATGAGAGCACATAGAATTGCGATAAAACTCACAATTTCCCTCAAGCACGACAATCCTGTGTGTTGGTGATATCGCAATGTCGTCTTCTTTGGGGTCCTTGACCGCGTGATCAAACGATGGCGCGAAGACAGCCTGGCTCGAGGGTGACAGTGGCTCACGCAGCGCCTGCACGAGACGCCGGAAGCCCTCGCCATCAAACGTAAACTCGGCACCTCGTCGAGCGTGAGCCGTTACAGGATCCGGCATGGCTGATAGCTGCGCCCGCGTAAGGTGGTAGCCATCCATCGGCACGAAGATGGCGATGGGTAGGCTCCCAGGGTGGAGGGCCTCATATCGTGTGTTGAGGGCGGTGGTGATGTGCTTGGAGAGGGTTGTTTTGCCTGGACGGTTGTTAACATGTGGATGTTTTAGAAGGAATACAAGCGGTGGAATAAGGGACTTACCAGAGCCAGGGATACCACCGATTGCGATTACTAGACGGTGTATAAGTCAGCCCGGAATAGGAAAAGTGGTAAACAGAATGCTGATACTATTGGCCCGATGTTCAACGTCATATATGAGTGAGAACCAACAGGTCATGAAGATCAAACAAGGGAGAAATTATGTAGTAGTAACTCACTTAGGCGCTTTTGCTCGGGCGTCATGAGAAACCGGTCCCAGGCCGTGTCAACCAAGTGACTCACCTGTCCCTCCATGTCCATGATAAAATAAGATGAATGAGAAGTATTTTCAAACGGATAATATAAGAGAGATGTTTATTCTGCAAGAATGGCCATGAACAGCACCTACTAATAAGCCCCGGACCGGGAGATGGATGCTGGAAAGAGGAGGTGGGGCGAGAAGACCAACTTGCCCCACCACTTTCACATCCCGCTCCGGTCCCGGTTCCGCTCCACCACGGCCCGGTCAAAACAACATCACTTCGTGATAGAGCCACTGGTTACCCGAAGGCAGACTTGATCAATACCTATCCAGAATTAGAGCGCTATGTTATGCCGACGACATCAGAGACAAATTCTCTCCCTATTTGCATGCATGTCGACTCTGCGTCTTAATCGTTCAGCTCTACCCTACTCAGTACTCTCCTCCCCCGGGATCAACCTCTTCGTCCACTTCCTCACAAACAACCCTCGGAGGAGCAGCAGTGACACTAACATCAGTATGAGGACCACTAACAACTTCCCATCGATACGCAACCGCCCATCGACCCTGCCCGGGAAGATCCACATCCCAAGCAGGCGGCGCAATCGCCACCACCGACTCCGGATATATAATACTCTTTTTTCTCCGCTTGTTCTTATCTGTCCTCCTCTCCATGACACCACTTTCGCTGCTGCTCAAGCCTACACCACTGCTGTCTCCAATGGACTCTCCTTCCCCAGCTAGGATAGCGCGGAATGAGGACGAAGAGGAGCTGGCGTCAGCAGCAGCCCCCCCTGCTGTAGGCCGGCCTGATATCAACCTTAGTGGCCGTCCACTGCGCAACCCCACCGCATCAATTGTGAGCTTTGCTATTGGCGGCGGCGTTGCGGCGGTTGACCGTTTCTCCGTCTCCGTCTTGACGTCGACGAGCCAGTCGCGGAGTTCGGACGCGAGACCGCCAGACACATATTTCCCGCCTTGTCCGCCGCGGCGTTTGGAAGAGGGCGAAAAAATATCCGGGAGATGGTCCTGTGGTGGATGATGTGTGTGATTCGGCAGCTGGTGGTCTGTAGGTTTGAAAGGTGGCGGGTTGAAGAACGTGGGTTTCTGGTCACTCTCGTGCTTGGTTCTTCTTCTCTCTTCATTCTTCGAGTATTCTTCATCATCACCTGAGTCTAATACATGGATATAATCGTGCTGCTGCTTTCGGCTGTTGGAAGCAGCAGCTAAACTGTCTGGGTCATCGTCATCGTCGTTTCGGTCATATATATCGTCGACATCATCGTTGTCACCATCGTCGTCCTCCTCTTTAAGAGGTGGGTGGTCTAAATCATCATAGGGAAAGGAGGAGCTGGGGATAAGATCGATGTCGTCATCCTGCTCTTGTTTTTCTTTTTTGACCCGAGTATCCTGGCCTAGTAAGCCGGACTCGGATTCGGACGAGGAGTTAATAGATATCCGCCGCCTCTTTGGGGAACGTCCGCCCTCAAACACTGGAGAATCTAGAGATGGGGATTCGGGGATGAGTGACGAGGCGAACTCGATAGGCTCTGGTAATACATGGTTTTGATGGTGATTTGTGGTGGTGGGCGAAGCTGGCGGTGAGTCCCTTGAAGAGTCTGGGGAGCTGTCGATGATGTCCTGTGTGGAACGCGATGCCCTCAAGCTCCTGGTTCTTGAGGCTTGTGTTGAGAATGCTGGCGCTGCTACTGCTTGGTTTGAGGATGCAGGCGGTTTTGAGGATGAAGAAAAGCGAGGGGTGGCGTAAAATTGACGCAACGGTACACCACCGGCTGGGGTTTGTTGAATCCCTCGCTGGGGTGTTTGGTTCTGCGGCTTGGTTTGTTGTGTGGCTGGTCTCCTAGAACTGAGGAATCGCGAGGGGGCAGGAGTCTTGAGGCCGATGTCAGTGTAAAATGCGTTGGTTTCCTCGACTGAACTCACCAGGGGATCTGGTCCCATACTTTGACTAGTCCGTACTTGTCTTTCAAATAATTTGTTGCTATGAATTCTGACCGCCACAGTATTTGAGTGGAATCTGAATAATACGCACAGTCACAAGTTCTGAAGTTCACACTCCAGGATGACCGCCGGCGATGTCCACGACTGTGAATGATGAAGGCGGCATGTAGCGGCGCCGGAGATTAAGGGTTAGGGTCAGACTAAGGTGACTCAGAGCCTGCTGGCCCGTGCACAGTATGCATTGCTTAAGAGCACGGTCTCAGTCCCACCACTTTAGCGCGCCAGGTCGCGTCCAGTTTCCCCATCCGAGCCGCGTCACACTCGGACATCGACAAAGCCAAATATTCTCAAAATTCATTCTTCAAGACACATGGCATAGCCTGGGCTCTCCTCCGAATAGTCTCTTCATTTTTCACTCTGGGGCACTACAACCAAATTTTTGTCCGCTATGTTCACTGTAATGCCAACGACACCAATCTTCAGTTTCGGACAGCACGACGCGTCGTCGTCGTTGTACCGCCCAGTCGTGTCCTCGCCCCTCTCGTCTTCGCCCATCCGCGCCTCTTCCGCGTCACCACCACCGCTATCGTCATCATCGTCGCAGACAACCATGTCCTCGCCTTTCACAGCTCGTGATCCAAACACCTGCTGTTTGCGTGACATCCAGACTTCTCCCGTGTCCGGATCGGAGCAGCCGCTATTTGGGGAGAAGAGCAGCAGCAGCAGCAGTAGCGGTGTAAAATTCAAGTACGCGAACCGCAATGTCCGCCCAAATCCGGTAGTCCAAAAGCGCGAGGACAAACAGGAGGGCAGGAGGAGGTTATTTTTGCAGAACGTGAGGCAGAGGGCGGATGACAAGAAGTGGGATAGGAGAGGAGGGGAGAACGAGGTATGACCATGCACATTAACTTCACTTCTTTTTCGTCTTTTAGTTTTTCCTCGAAACCATGTTAACACCTGTTCCATTCAGTTGCTTAAGCTCGAGTGGTCACGTCTTACTCACGAGCTCCGAAAGGCAAAGGACTCCGACCTTGAAGGATTCGTGATGGAAGAGGAGATTGAGGACGAGCCGGAGATCCTTCAAGATCACGTTGAAAATGATTTCGATATGGACGCCATGCTAGTGGACGCGATTGAGCGGCAAGAGGAGGCAGAAATTGAGGCGATAATATCGGAACTCCCGACAACGCCCACAAGCAACCAAACGCAGCAGCAGCCGGAGGAGGCGCAACATCACTTCTATTCTGAGGACGATGACTACGACTCCATATTCATGGACTTCTTGTCCTCGGAACGAGAACAGAGTGGCCAGTCGATGACGCTGTCGCAGGATGTCGAGATGTTGTAGTTCCGTTTTCTCCATCTCGTTTTTTGCTTGTTTTCTTCCTCATGAGTCTTCGGTGCACTATTTTTCGGTTGGGTCATGGGATATCATTGCAAGGCGTCCGCTATGGTGGCTACCATGGAGTTAGGAAATGTAGTTAATGAACTATTTGATGGTCTAGACGCTTGTTGGTATGTTGTTAAAACAAATCAAGGAGGTATCCAAACAAAATCTCACGCGGGTGCGGGCTATCTTGCGTCTCCATTATCATATATGAGCTTCGAGGGTGGCTGTCTCATTGGGGATTACACGACTCGTCGGGCACGTTCATGGCGTCCTGGGCCGAGGGCATGTCCCCGACGAGGTCTGGGGGCGGCGAGCCAGCGGCTTGCATCTGCCATCGAGAGGGTGATCAGTTAGAGGCTTGCAGGGAAATGAAATAAAGAAATTCCAACCAAGAGATACTAACCTTTTGCATCCTGTCAACGATGTACTCGCGATCTGATGTATTGGAATCGGTATACGTCGGCTCTTCGAACTTGGCGACAATTTCCTTGACAAGCGCCTGCTGCTCCTCGTACCGCTTCAAGTCATCGGCAGGCGTCTTGACCTTGTTCTTCTCTAGCCATCCGGGAAACTTCTCATGCAACTCTTTCATGGGCTCGTAAAGGATCTCCTTGGTAGTGAGTTGCTCCATCATGCCCAAGAGCATCTTGGAGAACTCTTCATCGTTGCCCTCGCCCTCGAGGCCACCGCCGGTCTGCATCTGCTTGAGCAGCTCCGCCATGAAATCGTCGGAGCCTTCGGCGGTGGCGGTGGCGGCGGCGGTGGCTTGTTCGCCAGATGCCTGCATCCGCTCCATCGTCTTCCGGATGGTCTCCTGGAATGAAGCCTCAGCGGCCGCTGAGTTCCCTGTTGCAGCACCGGGAGGAGTAGTAGATGAGAAAGTTGCTGCGGCAGGCGCTGCGGTGGGATCAGCAGCAGCTGCTGCCCCTAGCTCCCTGAATATGCTCTCAAACTGAGCATGCATCTCAGGGGTGCTCTCTATCTCCCCCAGGAGATCTGCCATACCAGCCTGCAGCTGCTTGGTAAAATCCTCATCGGTCAAGACATCCTCGATGTTGGGCAACTTTGGCTCTTCTGCCGTTGCAGCGGCAGCAGAGGAAGGAGCTGCAGCAGCTTGGGGCTTTTCTGAGTCGGCCACCTTCAGTGGTGAGAACTCATCGAGCAGATCTATATGACACAGGTTTTGTTAGCAGGTGTCTAGAATATAGGAACACATACTGTTTGCCATATTTTTCTTTTTCATGAAAGAGACATGACATTACCATCGAGATCATCGAGATCATCCTCATCTGGGTCAGGCACATCATCGCCCTCATCTTCAATCTTTTCAGCCTTGTCGCCGGTGCTGCTGACCGAGGTGATGGGCGCGGCGGTGGTCTGCTGATCTGCAGCATCCTGCTCCTTCCGTGCGGCGCCGATATCGCCGCCAGCCTTGGATTCCATCGCGACGGTATAATGCGTCTCGGAAGTCCCGGTACAAGCAAGTCGCGAAAAGAAAAGGGGGTATGCCTCTTGTGTCTCTCGCGGGGTGTGTACCGAAAGATGCAGGTGAGGAGGAGGGACGCACGGGGAGGCGGGACCCCACGCTTTTGGAAAAGTGACCCGAGAATGGGAACCTGAGTTGTGCCGGAGTGGATTTGCCCGTATGTAATGCAAGGCGAACAAAAAGGGTCAGCGAGGGAGGTGTCTGTTGATCTAATTCAGTCGTGGGGTGCAGCCAGGGGTGTAAGCAAAGCCTTATGTATCGTATGCATCAAGGAAAGGCAACAATATAAGAAAACAAAAGGCCACCTCTTTGCGTGTGCTTTCCCACGTTTGTTTGCCCCGACCAAGTGTAGGATATGGTACCCACCCCCCACTTAGAACGTAGAGCCTTCCGGGCATCTTTGTTAGCTCTCGGGATTACCTGAATTCTCTCTGGTTTTTATGAACAAGTCCCTGGTATGGACGCACAAATATCCCTTTCACACTTTTATTCATGCTTATTTTAGCAGTAAGCATCTTTCATTGAAACTGGCTGTTCTGTCCGTGATCTTGAAGCTTTACTCGGCTTAACCTTGGCCCCTCGGCAGTCACCTAAAGCCGCGGTCCGTGCTTTCGGCTCCCCGAGGTGAGGCTAGGGATCCCGGGTGCCCGGGTGGTTACAGCGGATTCAGCACCGCCAATCAGGTCGCCTAGTGCCAGGGTGCTCCGGAACCCCGCAGTCGAAGAACTACACAGAAGCCGCCTGCCTGCCCGCCTGACTTCTCCAACTTCTCCGCCTTCCCTTTCGAGCCTGTGGCAGCACGGCAGAGAACGAAAAGCGCTATCAGAATTTCGGTCAAGTCATTGGATTTTTCACTGGCGAACAGCCCACTACACACAGCCTCAGCACACCTCACACGATAGGTACTCGGTCCAGACACTTTCACTTTTCGCCCTTGGCACAACCCCCATCTTCTTCACGCTTTGCGGGGTCTCTCACGTATCCTTGGGCCTATCGCGTGGTCGACTTCTGATCTGACCTGCGTCGGGTCTTTCCTCCCCACCTTCGCAACCCCAGTCGCGTCCTCCCGTGACCATCGATTCAGCCGCGTCCCCACGTCCTTGACGCCGTTCACTGCAGTCCGCATAACGTCGCGGCACCTCGTCGTCCCTCAGGAAATACCTCAGCATCTTCCTCACCTCTACCACTCGAACCACACTCGGTGCCCGCCATGGCGCTGTGTCAGAACAGACTACAGGAGGAGAGGTTTGTTGCTGATACCCCGCCCCCCCTCCCGCCCATACACCGGCCTAGTAGTGCCCGTCTCTCCCAGACCCCGGTATGCGACGGCTTCACTAACCCCGAATGTCTCTCCTTTCAGGAAGCAGTGGCGGAAGGACCACCCCTTCGGCTTCTATGCTAGGCCTCAGAAAAACGCCCAGGGGGTGCTGGATCTCAAAATCTGGGAATGCGGTATCCCCGGCAAGGAAAAGACAATGTGGGAGGGTGGGCTGTTCAAGTTGACTGTGACGTTCCCCGATGGTATGCGCCTCTCATCTCGATCATTTGCTCTTAGTACTGTGAAGTAAGGGACCTAATTTGCTGATGGTTCTTTGTGTGCAGAATATCCCACGAAGCCCCCAAAATGTACGTCAGGCCCGTTGCTTACAATACGTCACGACCTGTTGCATGGGATCACAAGACTAACTCGCAGTGCTGCTGTATGTAGGCAAATTTGTCCCTCCACTTTTCCACCCTAATGTCTATCCGTCGGGCACAGTTTGCCTCTCCATCCTGAATGAGGAGGAGGCCTGGAAGCCCGCAATCACAATCAAGCAAATTCTGCTGGGCGTACAGGACCTATTGAACGACCCCAATCCGGAGTCGCCTGCGCAAGCCGAAGCGTACAACCTCTTCAAGAAGGACCGCGTCGAGTACGAGAAACGTATCAAGCGAATTGTACGCGAGAACCAGGCACCCTGAAAGCACCCCACGATGATCCATGGCGCACAGTGCAGGACTCAATCTCGATGGAGCGAATACCCGGCCTTGTTATGGCGGGATTATGGAGTTATGATATACCATGGGGCTGGCGGCATAACGGAGTTTAAGCGGTCATATTTTGGACGGAGGGAAGGACGGAGGGACTAAGGTGCGTTCGGAAGGATACATTTTCTCACCATGAAATGGGGGTGTTATGGGGTTGCAGCGAGATGGAGGGTATTTGCCAGACATCTATACAGATAGAGCTCGCCTTGCCGTGAATTTGGGATTTTGGGTGGACGTAAGGTACCTTGCCAATGCTTAACGACCGAGACTCGGGGAGGGAGAGATATTTAACAAACCAATCGGAGCCTTTGGAGAATTTCTGGGGAAGCAGGGCTGGAATTATACTAGTACCCGTGACGTGCACCCCTAGGGACACGGTGAAGACGTGGCTCACGTTGGACGTGTTGCCTAGCAGCATCTCCAAGAAGTCAACGCTCAACCCGCGCTCCTGGGCCATTCAAATCCACATATCTAACCCTGCCTCTAGGCTTAGTCCCCCACATCAAATGCAAACTGAAGACCGTTTTGGTCTCCAGCATCCCACCTTGGCTTCCACCGGTCAGCGAGGTTCTGCATTTAATGCCTCTTTTCGTGGTCATGGCCATGCACGTCTTGCAGCTGGATGTTTTTGGCCCCTATTTCACAGATGCAACATCACACGTGGACATCTCACCTTGCTGCTCACCACGGAGGAGGAGGAGGAGGCGGCGTAACGGCGTCATTGCTCGAGGTACCTGTCGCCTGCCAATGTCTGAATAAAGCTCTTATCAGGCCGGTTTAGGTAATAGGCGCCACTCGACTAAGACGAATCTGACCAATCAGGGATCCACCCGACATCGGCGGCGAATTATTGTGACTCGCTGCCTTCTCTTACAACCTCTGTTCCTGGCAGAAGCAGCCCACTAGCTTAGACGAATTAACACAGTAATGATGATTGCTGGAGGCTAGAACCCTGTACATTGATAATCTGGTTACAGAATTCTGGGGTGCGAGGACCGGGGTCAATCGATTTGTATCAAGACTTCTGGAGCCGATTTTGGAAACTGGGCCTCACCACACAAAACATTTTCCCAGGGGGCGTGTGACTCTTTTCCTCCCTTCCCATCTTTTTGCTCTTCACACACCTCGCCAATCTTTCTCCCCTCCATCCCACTCTCTCGATCGTCTGCAGCCTCTCTCGTCCAGCTGTTGTGCATAGCCTTCCTAACCCTTGCGCTCCGTACCGCACCGGCTGCCCTTTGCGACGACGCCCCCTACAGCATCGTGATCCGATCTCGAGAAGCAAAGCCCGCGCGCGTGGCGCCAGAGTGAGTATAAAAGCTGCCCGTCTCGTCCGCTGATTGTGGGAATAGGCTCCGCTTGTCAGCGCCCGTTTGAATATCCTCCTCAGGTCCCAATTGCACTCGCATCTGCCTTAAAAGAAACAGTCTTCCTTGCGAAATCATTCACAATGTGTGGCATATTCGCCTGCCACAGGTGCGTTTGCAAGCTTTCTTTTCTGTTATCTGCCATCCGGTCTTCGCACGTGGAGGGGCAGTCGGGAATGCATGCCCCGCGCTAAATCTTACAACGAACAACCCCTCCATTGCGATCTCCAATATCAACTTCAGACGACACTGAATACTATTATTTCAAGCTTTTCTATACTAACAAACCGGTCGCAAACAGCCACCCGGACGTCGCCAAGTTCAAGCCGACCGCCCTTAAGCTCGCTAAGGCGTATGTGTTTCTCAATTGACCCGTTATCTACACAAGAACAGCTCAATTGACTTTCTTATCTCACAGAGTTCGGCACAGGGGACCTGATTGGAGTAAGCTCACCCTTTTATTTCTTGACTCACTACGCTACACAGCTGCGTGGAGATAATGCACGAAAAGATAAAAAAACAAGATCGCAGATCAGTTTCGCTGACTAGTATTTTCCAACAGGCGGTAGCGTCATTTCTAACAACACGAGTATGCCAAACACCTAAACCAACAGAGAGCCCCCTAATCCCAAAAATATAACAGAAACAGAAAATGCTGACCACGCCGCAGTACTGTGCCATGAACGGCTCAGTATCGTCGGCGTTGGTGGGTCGACATCCGTGTATCTCTCTTCAAAAGCGACAACTCACAAAAACGCAGAGAGCGGAGCTCAACCACTCACCAATGCCGATGAGAGCATTGTCCTTGCCGTCAACGGCGAGATCTACAACCATCGGTTGATTCGGAAGCACCTGAAGAACCCATACCACTTCAAGACTACTTCGGACTGCGAAGTCATCATTCCTCTGGTATGTCAGATAGCTGTAACGCGGTGATTGCACGGTAGCTAACAACGCGCACTAGTATATGGAATATGGCCTTGATGCGCCCAAGTACCTCGATGGCATGTTCTCGTTTGTCCTTTACGACAAGAAGCTCGATCGCACAATCGCTGCGCGCGATCCTATCGGCATCACGACCTTCTACCAGGGCTCGTCCTCCTCCGAACCTGGTTCGGCCTACTTCGCTTCCGAGCTCAAGTGCTTGCACCCGGTGTGCGACAAGATCGAGGCGTTCCCTCCCGGCCATGTCTACGACAGCAGCACTGGTGAGCGGACCAGATATTTTGATCCCACATGGTGGGACGAGAAGAAGATCCCCCAGACTCCTCTGGATTTGAAGGTCCTGCGTGAGTCGCTGGAGAAGTCGGTCAGGAAACGGCTCATGGCCGAGGTTCCTTACGGCGTGCTCCTGTCGGGTGGTCTTGATTCCAGCTTGGTCGCGTCAATTGCGCAGAGGGAGACTTTGCGGTTGAAGGCGCTGGCCGAAGCTGCCAACGGCAATGAAGTGCAGCAAGAGGATTTGGACAAGGGCGAGGGGCTGGTCGGGATTGACGACGATAACAACATCTCGACCATGACTTTCCTGCCCCAGCTCAACTCCTTCTCCATTGGTCTGCCGGGATCACCTGACAACATCGCCGCTCAGGAAGTCGCCAAGTTCCTCGGCACAAAGCACCACGTCATGACCTTCACGATCGACGACGGCCTTAACGCGCTCTCGGATGTGATTTATCACCTCGAGACGTACGACGTGACCACTATCCGCGCCTCTACCCCAATGTACTTGCTCTCGCGCAAGATCAAGGCTATGGGCATCAAGATGGTGCTCAGTGGTGAGGGCAGTGACGAGATCTTTGGTGGCTACCTGTACTTCCACGGTGCCCCCAACAAGGAGGAGTTCCACGAGGAGTGCGTTAAGAGAGTCAAGAACCTGCATCTGGCTGATTGCCTGCGCGCCAACAAGTCTACCTCAGCCTGGGGTCTCGAGGCCCGTGTGCCGTTCTTGGACAAGGAGTTCCTCGAGGTTGCGATGAACATCGATCCCAAGGAAAAGATGATCACAAAGGAGCGGATAGAAAAGTACATTCTCCGCAAGGCCTTCGACACCTCTGATGATCCCAGCGCCCAGCCCTACCTTCCGGACAAGATCCTGTGGCGCCAAAAGGAGCAGTTCTCTGATGGCGTCGGGTACGGGTGGATCGATGCGCTCAAGGACAACGCTGAGTTGCATGTGACGGACGAGATGATGAAGAACCCTAAGCCGGAGTGGGGCACGGATATCCCCGATACCAAGGAGGCGTACGTATCTGCGAACGATGGAAACTGGTGTTTAAGCTGACCCAAGACGTATAGGTACTGGTACCGGTGCATGTTCGATGAACACTTTCCCCCGTCGTGCGCGTCGACAGTCATGAGGTGGACTCCCAAGTGGTCTAAGCAGACCGATCCCAGCGGAAGGTGAGTGCAGATAAGCCATGTACCACATTTTTGAGCAAGACTGACAGGATCATGTGTTACAGAGCTATCGCTATCCACAACGACAAGTATGAGAACGCTGCCTAAATCACGTTTATCGTGGCCCTCAAAAAAGCTTTCTTTATTGTGTGAGGTCTCATTGCTGGGCGTCGTGTCTTGCGTGTTGGTTCGAAATGGAACGTGTAAAGGCATATCTATCTAGTTGGATTGGATTAGACTGAAAATATGAGAATATTTTAAACTGAAGTGCTCGGCTTGAGTATGTGTGTTGTTGAAATTCGCGGTTGAAGGGGGTTACTACCTTAAGCATGCATTCGGTGTTTATAATAGAGAGTGTTGTTCTGTTGCAATCTCAGGAGAGTCGCTTACCAGTAACCCATTCTCGGGCTATGTTGGATTGTAGCGCGCTAATGCAGAATGACATGAGACGAGCCAAGCACTTGGGCTCATCTCTGCAGTGGCACTGGCAACTTTGTTGGACCTCGGTGAAGTTTCCACACCCTCGCGCCGTCGTACCCCGTACTACAGTTCCTGTGACGTCGCACGATCCGGCGGGCCGTACATTAAGGGTTAGGGTCAACCCGGGTGGGCTGTCAGGACGGGCTGCCAGTGGAGAGCTGCATGAACGGTCGTTGCCGAGCCGCCAATCATGGCGCTTTGAGAAATTTCTTGGGGCCGTAACTTTGAAGCACGTCCGCGTCGTCCCGACGATTCTCCTTTCTCAACACTTTGTCCCCAAAACATCGCAACCGTACAGACTAGCCTTGCTTCTCTACACACCCAATTCCATCTCCGTTATACTAAAATCTCCCCCACGACCGTCATAATGGCTGTTCCGGCATTCTCAGATATCGCCAAGGCGGCCAACGACGTAAGCGCCCACCACCCATCCCATCGAGGAGCAGCTTGCTTTTGCGATCCTAGCCCAGCACTTCAGCGAGAGCGGCATTTCTGTACAGCCACGAGAAAAGAAACACCGCTGACATTGTTTCGACATCAATAGCTTCTCAACAAGGACTTTTACCACCTCTCGGCCGGCACCATCGAGGTCAAGAGCAACACCCCAAACAATGTCGCCTTCAAGGTCACCGGCAAGAGCAGCCACGAGAAGGCCACCAGCGGCGCGGTACGTTCAAGTCACCCTGCCTTTTGCGCCAATTAACATCAGACACAATGCTGACTATCGTGTTTCTTTTCTACCCAGCTCGAGGGAAAATTCACCGATAAGCCCAATGGTAAGAATATTCTTTTTGGGGATGTACGGCTAGCGTAACGTGGCACGAGCATTGTAGTACAATTGTAGTACACCGGGCGACAAGAGTCAGAGACCCGTGTCTACAGATAAGAGATATCCCAGGGCCGATTCTTTTCGGCACACCCGTCTAGTGCTCGGTTACGTTGAGGCGGAAATACGCTCGGGTACTAATGTGGTGGAACTCCCCAGGCTTGACCGTCACGCAGAGCTGGAACACCGCCAATGCCCTCGAGACCAAGGTCGAGATGGCCGACAACCTGGCCAAGGGCCTCAAGGCCGAGGGTATCTTTAGCTTCCTGCCCGCTTCCAACGCCCGCGGCGCCAAGTTCAACCTGCACTTCAAGCAGCCCAACTTCCACGGCCGCGCCTTCTTCGACCTCCTTAAGGGCCCCACCGCCAACATCGACGCCATTGTCGGCCACGAGGGCTTCCTTGCCGGTGCATCGGTCGGTTATGATGTCCAGAAGGCTGCTATCACCGGCTACAACGCCGCCGTCGGCTTCCACGCCCCCACCTACATCGCGGCCATCACCGCCACCGACAACCTCAGCGTCTTCTCCGCCAGCTACTACCACAAGGTCAACAGCCAGGTCGAGGCCGGATCCAAGGCCACCTGGAACTCCAAGACGGGCAACACCGTCGGCCTCGAGGTCGCTGCCAAGTACCGCCTTGACCCCGTCTCTTTCGTCAAGGTAAGACCACACCGCATTTGTGCAAAACGAAGTCAAGATGGCTAATATATGTATTCTTCGATTATAGGGCAAGATCAACGACCGTGGTGTTGCTGCCGTTGCTTACAACGTTCTCCTCCGTGAGGGCGTTACTTTCGGCGTTGGCGCTTCTTTTGATACCCAGAAGCTCGACCAGGCCACCCACAAGGTCGGCACCAGCTTCACCTTTGAGTCTTAGATTCATTTTGCCACAGTAACAGCAACAGTAAGCGGCGATGGCGCGGTTGAAGTTAGTTAAGGATGGAGCGGGGCGTTGGGAATCGGTGCGTCTTCTGGGCTTTCATCTCGATAACGGGATGGGCTGAGAAGGGACATAGGTTCGTTTGTATCACACACTAGAACACTTCCTCTCGGTTAATCTTTTCTGGGACACCTCTACATATTATACCTTTTTGGTAAGTATATAGGGACAGCGGCATGGGGAGGAAGGGATTGTAAATTTATTACCCAATCAGCCAGCGTAGATCATTATATCGAGCAGTTGGTTTTTGATATGTTGTGCGGGCGTGTTATAATCTCTTTTGGCAATTCTGTTTATATCTTGTATTCCTGACTACCGGGCTCTTCAGATCGAAAGTGGGGAACATGCACTGCGCGCGGAATAAAAGTAGTAATACATAAAAGCACGCGTGGAAGCACTCGCTAACAACAATAATCAGTCATCTCGTCGTTTCCTCCCGCTACCCCTAGCCCAATTCGTGGTCCCCTCCCACAGTAGAACAGCGAAGTACGGTCCCAGCACGGCGACGACCAATACTCCTGAAACAAGAAAGAAACCCCTGGCCATGCCGGTTTCGGTTTCCCAAGGACTGCTGCTCCAGTCTTTCGTCGCGTTTTCTCTGTTCCTCCTCTGCTGCGCCCGTCGCTCGTCGACCCGCCTGTGCGTGCGCTCGTGCGACACGCTATCGAAGTGCGGCGGCACGTTCTCGTTCCTCCCGCGCGGGTAAGGGCGCTGGCCCGGACCCATGCCACCCGAGTCACTACTACCGGAACCGAAGCTGGAGCTGCTGGCGTTTGTTTGCGGATTGTAGTCGGTGCTTCCCGTGCTGTCCTCGTGCGCGGCCTGCCGCTTGGCGCCTTGGTTACCCCAGCCGCCTGACCGAAAGAAGGAAGGGGGTGGGCCTTGGAAGGTGCCTCTTCGTCGGGAGGAGAGACCGCTTGCTGGGCGGCCGCCTGCCGGGCCGGTGCTGTGGTAGGAACCTTTGTGGTGGTGATGATGGGCGGCGTGGCGGTGGTGGGGCTGGCGGCGGAGGAAGTCGCGGTCGTAGTTGGCGCGCTTCTCGGTGTGGCCTAGGATGGAGTAGGCTTCAGAGATGCGCATGAAGCGACAGGAGGCGTGCGGGTCGGAGGGGTTGACGTCGGGATGGTGGCGCTTTGAGAGGGTGTAGAATGATCTTCTGCGTGGTTAGTTCGGACGTGGATGTCGGTGGGATGGAATGGAATGGGGATGTTCAAGAAGGGAAGTGGTTAGGTAGCTACTTTTTGATCTCGGAAGCTGAGGCGTCAGGGTGGACGTTTAATGTTTCGTAGTGATTTTTAGAGGTGTCATCTTGGACTTGGGCATTGAGGATGCGGGAGGTGTGGAATAGCTTCCCAAAAGAAGTAGGATTCTTGATAACTGGAGGACGATGACGGTAGACAAGGCGGGCGAGGCCGCGGTGCAGAGCCGTCGCACCGATGGGAGTGTTGTAGCGGAGTGGCATTCCTCATCCCGAAGGCTTCGTCGGTTGTTCTGACCGGAAAGCTGGAGGGCAGTTAAGGGGTCGACGATTTGCAAGTCGATCTCAAGCTCCGGCCGGCTGAGGCAGGGCGACGGGACCGCACCAAGGCAGTGACGAAATGGATTTGTCCTTCCTGTTAATTGGGGGATTGTGGCGTGTGATACTGTGGCTGTGCCACCACAGCTGCCCCGCGTCATGGTGAGCATTTGCGCCCTGGGAAAGACAGCCCTGCAACGTACCGGTGGTGGGGTTTGATGCGCTGGATGCGGAAACAGAACTTGCGACAAAACCATCCAGTATTCTAGCATCACCACCAAACTCGAGCAAGGATTCTCAGAGAACGGGTGACATAATGGCGGCTCAAGCGCCAACAGACGAGCTCAGTAAGCTCAGCAGTGGGTTTCCTTCTCGACAACCAACCATCAACGCCACCATTTTTGCTAACAAGAGTTGGTTGATAGTGAGCGATGCTGCAAATACCAACGGAAAGCCCAACGCCAACACAGCTACGGGCACGAATGGCAACCTAAATCACGATGACGACGACTCCGATGACGATGCGGAAGAAGCCGCGGCTGCTCCGGCGGCTGGCGCAGCCAAGAAGAAGAAGAAGAGAAAGCCAAAGAAGAAGAAGAAGGCCCCGACAGAGCAGTCAGATCCTCCCAGGGTTCTTATTTCGCAACTGTTCCCCAACAAGAACTATCCCAAGGGCGAGGAGTCCGAGTATGTGGGCGAGAACCGGTACCGCACTACCAACGAGGAGAAGCGGCACCTCGACAACATGAACAGCGAGTTCCTAACCGACTACCGCCACGCGGCCGAGGCCCATCGCCAGGCCCGCCAGTGGGCGCAGAAGAACATCAAGCCCGGTCAAACGCTCACAGAGATTGCGAATGGCATTGAGGATAGTGTGCGCGCCCTGGTTGGCCACCAGGGGCTGGAGGAAGGCGACTGCATGGTTGCGGGCATGGGTTTCCCGACAGGGCTCAGCATCAACCATTGTGCGGCACATTACACGCCCAACGCGGGCAACAAGATGGTTCTCCAGCAAGACGACGTGATGAAGGTGGACATTGGCGTCCATGTGAACGGCCGGATTGTCGACAGCGCCTTCACGCTGGCGTTCAACCCGCGATATGACCCCCTCCTGGAGGCTGTCAAGGCGGCCACCAATGAAGGTGTCAAACAGGCCGGTATCGATGCTCGGCTCGGTGAGATTGGTGGCGCCATCCAGGAGGTCATGGAGAGTTACGAGGTCGAGATCAATGGGACTACCCACCCCGTCAAGTCGATCCGCAACCTAAACGGACACACGATTAACCCGTACAGCATCCACGGCTCCAAGAGCGTGCCGATTGTGAAGACTAACGACACTACCAAAATGGAGGAGGGAGACGTCTTTGCCATCGAGACCTTTGGAAGCACAGGTAATGGATATGTGCATGAGGAGGGAGAGGTATCGCACTACGCGAAACGCGGCGATGCATCTAAGGTTGACCTGCGGCTGTCATCGGCTAAGTCGCTACTGAATGTGATCAACAAGAATTTCGGAACCTTGCCATTCTGCAGGCGCTATCTCGACCGCTTGGGCCAGGATAAGTATCTTCTCGGGGTAAGTTCCTGTCGAATCTTTATTTGGGTCGTCTCCTTTGCTAACCCGGGATGTCAGTTGAACAACCTCGTGTCCAACGGTATTGTTGAGTCTTATCCTCCGCTAGTTGATAAGAAGGGTTCGTACACAGCCCAGTTCGAACATGTAAGTTAGGATCCCATCGCGCAACTCATCTTCCTGATGGAATGATTGCTCCCACTGACCATTTGATACTTCTTAGACCATCCTCATCAGACCTACCGTTAAGGAGGTTATAAGCCGTGGAGAGGATTATTAAGGTACCTACATATATGATATGTAACATTCAAGAGCGATTCTCACAAGGGGATAAAGGCTGGGGAACATGTCTCTTCCAGACCATATCACTACAAACAACTCGACTCGAGGAGTAATAAAAGCGATCTATGACTTTTGCATTATTGGACTCTAGTGCGCGTAATTTTTGGTTGAAAGAGTCTCGTGGTCTGCCAGTGGGAGCCTGTCTTCGCACGGCACGGGGTACGGATACCGGTACGGCAATGCGGTGTTTGTAAACGGATGACGGAAGGCTCCACAGCACGGGGTTGCATCGGTTCTCAGCCGGATGACGAATGGACTCTCGGATCGGCTCCGGGTGCCATCATTGTGGGGTTTTGACGGATTTCGAGATGAACGGGACGCCGTCATAAAATGACGAGCCGATCCGAACCAGGTGCGATCAACACGCCGCTGATGTTTGGTGTTCGCCGCCGGTTCGGTCAATCATGGGGCCCCTGACGTCGGTGACACCGTCCGGAACGAATCGGGAGGCGCATGATTGGTCCGATTAGATCTTGGCGGCCCTTGCAGCCTCTGCCAGCCGTCCGGAGTGGCCAGAGCGTTCCGAACTTTTTTCATCCCTTCCATGCTCCTTTTCCACTTTGGGCTAATGACGTGTGCGCCATTCTGTCAGCCATTGCCACTTTCATTTGCTCTTCGGTAACAACGGCCGCGAGCATTGATCGGGGTAAAAGTTAGCATGCTCCACTTCGATAAAAAAGCCGCAACCCTGCCTTTCTGCCTCCTGTGTCGGAAAGTCAAATATTTTTGCTTGTGAATCAGACGCACGAACCATCTACAACGAAACCAACAACCCACCTCCTACACGTTCACTTTTCGCCAAAGAAATAGTGCTATTTACCTGAAAAACTCTCTCGACAACGCGAAGGTCGTTTGTCGAATTTACACGTGCCTTTTGACCCGCATTCTTTTTCTTCTTGTTAGGTCCTTCCGCGTTCGGCAGAAGGGAGTACCGAGATCCCGCAATTGCCGAAGTTTTGAAGGAAGACTTCCTCATTCCAGAGGCCCAGACGAAGAAAACTTCTAGCAACGACTAGAAGTTAACCGACAGCCCATCCCAGTCGAGCATCCATCAGTCTTATCATTCTATTCGACTGCGTCCGAGGGGGAACACGCGACATCGATCGCTCTCTTATTTCAAGATGAAGGTCTTTTCAAACGCCGAGACGTTCAACTACTCGTGGGAGGAGGTATCCACCGCCAACTGGCGGAAATACTGCCCATGGAATGAGAAATCCACACACGTCGTGGCCGTCGACACGATAAGTCGGTCGATGGACGAAGCGACCGGCATCCTGCGGACCGAGCGGCTCATAACGTGCAAGCAGAGCGCGCCGGATTGGCTCAAGAGCCTGCTGGGTGGCGCCATGGAGGAGAGCCAGGTGCTCGAGACGTCGTACGTCGACCTGGCCAACAAGACGGTCACGATGGTCTCGGCCAACCTCACGTTCAGCAACCTGATAAACGTGCAAGAGACGGTCGTCTACAAGCCCCTCAACGAGCACCAGACGCAGTTTACCCAGGACGCCAAGATCACGGCGCTCTGCGGTGGCTGGCAGCGCATCAAGAACAGCATTGAGGACACGCTGGTGAAGCGCTTCCGCGAGAATGCCATCAAGGGCAAGGAGGGCTTCGAGACGGTGCTCGCCATGAGCAGGCGGGTGTTTGCCGAGGAGCGCGAGCGCGAGAAGATGTCGCTCATTAGGGACCAGGCGAGCAATATCCGGATGGCGGCGGCATAGGGGGAGTCATCGTTGTCTGACTACACACGCGTTTTCTCGACAGTCCCTGCTGATCAGGAGGAGGATACAAACTATATCACAGCACCATCATCACCTTGCATCATACCCGCCGAGCCCTGCTCTCCATCCTCCTTCGTAACTTTACCACCCCGCGAAGAACAGGAAGACAAGACGAGGACTCCGACAACTACAACACAAGATGGAGTCCTCATACACCAGGTGGAGCACCCGGACAAGAAGGGAAAGAAGAGGAGGAAGACCTTGAGGTCATATCTGCATATTAAGATGCCCCATTTTCCAGGGGGCTGGTCACGGAAAATGGCGGCTCATCATCAAAACGGTGTTTACTAGAGGCTAGAGAGAAGAAAAGAAGAGGCCGATAGACATGACGTGGTGATCAGTCTGGCTTTTGTTATTATTATGTGGGGGCGTTTTCGGAAAAGATATGGTGGCATTGTTGCATTTTCAACCAAAACAAACTTGCTTCTTCATTCTCTCTCCTCTCTGTATCATTCGTCTCCTTTTTGCGAGTCATTCTGTTTTGAGGAGTCTAGGAATACCCCATTTCTCTTGAGCTCTGCCTGTTTGGGTGGGATGTGCCGACTCCGTCCATCCTGAACTTGGCATTGAGTGGGAGGTTTTGCTTTTTGTTGTTTTGGGAGCATTATAGAAAGCATTATTAGAGAGATATAAAGAAGAGACGATTTTTTATATTTATGGAATTAATTCTAACCTTTTTGGATTGGCATAGAGGAAAGCATTGTTAGATTGATATTTTCGAACACACACTCCTTTCTCCTTATCATTATTATCATCGTCTGCCCACTTACCTACCGTCTGTATGTGATCGGTGATGCAGTAACACATCCAAGTTAAGGTCAACCTCCGGCCCTTATTGGTGATGCAGTAACACATCCAAGTTAAGGTCAACCTCCGGTCCTTATTGATGAACCATCCATGGCTGTGCGAACAAGGAAGCATGCCAATATCAGGTATCTATCTAATTATTTCTGATGTTCTATAATATCCATATTATTTACGTCCGCTCAACAGTCTGTAAGTCAGCAGTCCTCTGCGAGCACCTCTTCTCGTAATACCCGAGCAATCTTTTTGTCTCTTGGTCTAAATTTACTTCTGGGCCGGAAAAAACCTTTCTTACAAAGTCCACGGCCTCGTCGTACCGGCGGTAAAAGTAGAGCTCCTCGACGGCGTGTAAGAGTTGCTGGGCATCTGGTTTGGAGATGGACGATAATGGTAGCTGGATGGATTTGTGTATCTATTTTGCTCTCACTGTTAGATCTTATTGAGATGTATGATGACAGAAGATTTTACCTTGCCGTTTTCAATCTTGGGCATGTAGTTCTGTTTGAGGAGCTGAAAATTGGTTTCTGAGAGAGCATTTCTGTCGCTCCTGCTGTTGCCGTTTGATGTTGTGGAGTTGGAGGTGGTGGTGTTGGGATTCGCTGCCTCTTCTGGTTCCGAGTCGTCGTCGGAGCCTCCGAAGCCGATGGTGAGGAGGTTTGAGACGTCGTTGTCGTTGTCGTCGCCGGCCATGGTAATATCCTTTTTTTCTTCTTTTTTTCTTTTGCTTTTGAGAAGTGAGATGAGATGACTGTTGATGTGTGTGTGAAAGAGTGATTGACGACTTACCTAGAGATTGTTATAGCAGGTTTAGTGTATTCTTATACTGTACGTTCAGGGACCTGGGCGCTTCTGGCAGGCACGGGCCACACTACAGTACCTGGTATTTGAAGTGGATCTGATATTTACCACGGCGACGTCGTCCCTCGATCCCGTCGAATCAGAACCATAACAGCGACGTTAAAGGATGATCACTGTAATGCGGTCAACTCTTTTTGATAAACACTGAACTGAGATTGAATTGAGCTTCATCTCTTGTGAGAGATCGGAGAAGCGGACCAGCGCATGAAGCTCACCACGCGACTCCCGTCAGCCTTCGCTTTACACCTCGCTTCACGCTTCACGCTTTATTCAGTACCCTCGAAGCATATCACATCCTTGAATTTTCACAAAGATGACATCTATATTCCCTGCATACGAGATGATGCTCGGAACCAGAAAATTAGGGCTGGCGGCAGCGAGAGCATGGTCCTGCAAGTCCAGGTTCAGCCACGGCTCCTATTACAGCACACAGCGAGCTTCCAAACTATCTGACCCCCTGCGTATTCTGTTTTGTGGCTCAGATAACTTCAGCTGTACGTCACTGCTGGCACTTTGCGCCGAGAAGGATCGGAATCCCAACTTGATTCAGTCGATTGACGTCCTGACACGACGTCCCAAGCCGGTCGGTCGTGGTCAGAAGACGCTCGAATACGGTAACCATCTATCCCCGAGCTCTGTATTATATATCTTCTTACTCTCGTTGAATAAGCTCAGGGCCCCTTTATAAACTTGCTACGTTCTCATACCTTAGGCTTCATCTTAGGGATACGTTTACCGGCTGGGATGTGAGCTATCCTCCCATATCATCCTCTTTTCCCTATCCGGGTTTACTAATACGAAGACACGCTGCCACACAGCTACCCCAAACAGACGGTGGCCCGATAAATCTCATTATAGCTGTTTCATTCGGTCTCTTCGTTCCTCCGCGGCTTCTTCGGGCCTGCAAATATGGCGGTCTCAACATCCATCCCTCCCTCCTACCCGAGTGAGCAGTCCCAGTTCTTTCATGTTACTCATAACAACACGCATTATGCTGACGAACCTCTCTCCCACATGTAGCCTTCGTGGTCCCGCCCCTCTCTGGCATGCTATGGTCTCCCGGGATACGCACACTGGCATCTCCCTTCAAACCCTTTCAGAAGACACCTTTGACGCCGGAACCGTGATCGCCCAGACCCCCTTACCAGGCATTCCCATCAACCCCTCCTGGTCTGAAGCGGAACTTAACAAACTTCTCGCGGATACCGGCGCTGATATGCTTGTCCGGGGTCTGCGCGAAGGGCTCCACGTTCCTCCCCATGTAGATGTGAGCTGGGCGGCAGCCCCTTCCTCTGTCCAACTTCCGCTTCGGCACGCGCCCAAAGTGACAAAAGACGACTATCAAGTCCAGTGGACTTCTTGGACAGCCTCAGACTTGGCACTACGCAGCAGACTGAGAAACACCGCGACGTGGACGCACGCCATTGATAAAGATGGCAACAAGCAACGGATACTTTTCCCGGAGACGTCGGAAGAGGTGCCTCGCTCACTGTGGTCGCCAACCATGCAAGCCTTTGCCCGCATGGTGCAACAGCAGGGCGCGGCGACTTTGAAGCCTAGGTTCTCTCCGGCTGCTGCTACCGGTGCTGCGGCTCCTGCTGCCAGGGAAGCGTCCCAACACGAGGTCAATAAACATGATGTCACCGCAAGTGAACCTACAACCAGCAAGATGATGCCCGGCCCGAAAAAAAAAAACGTTGTTACCCTAAAAACTATCCGCTTCGTACAAACCCCGAGAGCTTCTCCCCTAGGGAAGCACAGCAGCAAGAGCAGTACCTCTACCAACACAACGGACAGCTCCACCGCCACTAGCTTTTCGCCGCCGCCATCAGACAAACAAATACGACTACCAGTATTTTACAGGCACTGGCGTGAAGGCACTCTTCAAAGAAGATACATCGTCGTTGCGATGCCGCGAGGCGGATTCATCGTCCTCAAAAAGTTCCAAACCGCCGGCAAGAAGGCGGCAGAAGCTCATCAGGCGGCACAGCAGTTTATTGAGCCGTACGCCATGAACAGCTTCCTCGCTGACATCACCCGGTCCACGTCCACCAATGCCGACAACGGGAACAGCGATTGCAGTAGTTCTGAGTCTGGCCTATGTCCCGGGATGTTTTCCTGGCTCGGGGAGGAGAAGGAGGCCTTGACCGTCGACGAAGATGCCCTGTCGGAGGAGGATGAGCACGATCGTTACCTGCGGGCGATTAGAGAAGTGAGTCGGTTAAAGTAATGTCGCTTGCCCCCCATTCCTGTTTAGTTGTCTTTTGTCTTCCTCCTTTTGGCTCGTTATGATTCCTGAGCCTTTTTTCTGTAAAAAAGAGTTTGGTAATAGACGGGAGAGAAGACCGACAGGCTTGTACTATGGTTGGAACCTGTACAGATAGTTAAAACTGTATCATCATTTGGATCTCATACTTGTACTATGTATATATATGTTTTATGTATTGTTATTACTACTTATCGGAAGAAGAAAAGCGTTTGGCGGCGCATGGGTTTTCCGGCTCAGGGGGAACAGCAGTGTCTTGTAGGTGTAAATAGCATCCTTTCGGGTTTACCAGTGTTAGTTCACCACGCTTCAACGTTAGGGGTGATGGTGTTAGACAGCGTTCTTTCCGGAGTGAGCTGGGAAGGGAAACAGCCATCAAAAGACTACTCAGATCGCCTACCAAACCGATCTAAGGTGGGCGGGCTCCTCCATACTGACCCGCCCCGGTCTTTTAATGTAGCTCCTCCCGAACGGTTCACCCGTGCTACTAATGATCTAATCCATAGATATACCCAGCCGAATAAATCATTCTCAAAGACAAACCTGAGACCAAGCCGTACAGGTTGGGAAGTGAGTAATGGGATTGTCGCACAGTCATCACCACACATGGAATGAAACATGGCAACGGATAAGAGACTTGATAATCTGCTCACCAAACGAGAGCGAGATGCTGGTCTTATTTGAAATTTCATAATAGTGGTACATAGACGGTAAGTGTAAAAAGGCGGCTGTGCCAGCACCGCTTAAAGGAAATAAAAGATAAGCAAATTCATGCTTTCTTCTTTCATGAGATAAATAAGCAACAGGGCACATTTTCCTTTCCTTTCTTCCATTTCTTCGTGTCATCAGATATGAGATGTGATGATGGGGTGGTAAAGACTGCAAGCCAGATAGAGAGGGTATCCTTCGTCAAAGACTATTGAACCAACAACGGAATACCTCCTCCGCCATATTTTTTATGTATGGATTCCCGCAGAAGATTGCAGGCGACGTTGCAAAAACCCCCATTATCGTAAAATGAGGTGGGACGTGATAGGTATCTAATATTTCCCAACCCAAAGAATCATGTAATTCTTCTTTACATGTCCTTGGCGACCTCACTGCCGCCCGCGCTCGACGAGGTGTCGGTCTTGACGAGCTCATCGTCGGTCTCGGCAATGGGGCCGTGGAGTGTCTCCTCGAAGACGGGCTCGACCTCGTTGATCTCGAATTTGGTCTTGAGCATCTCCGGGTTGGTGGAGAAGCCGCTGCTGTTGGAACGGCGGCGGGCGTTGGTAAATTTGAAGCCCTCGTCGACTACCTCCTCGCCGGGACCGCCCCTGACACCAAATATGTTAGCAAGTCCGTTTGTGTGGAGTTGAAGATGGGGTGTTTATTAGGACGAGGCGGAATGTGAAGCAGAAACGAAGAATAACATCGAAGTATATTGCTAGGGGGGTTGAAACGGGTTAAGACGAGGGTGAAAATGGTCAGTCATACCAGTTACCCTTGCCGCCGCCATTCTTCTTGGTCTTCTTAGGGTCGACATCTGCAAAGCCGTTCTTGGCGAAGAACTTTGGGACATGCTCCTGAGGCAGGACGGTGCCCTCAGCAATGCCGGCGTGATCCTTGTCGTTGAACTTGTGAGAGCGGGTCACTGCGTAGATATCAAGCAATCATCCGGTCAGCGGGGTTGATAGTCATGATAGTGATGTCACAGCAATGGGCTTGATGCTTACTCTTGATGGATTCTAGTGGTTGAGCTCCTGGGAAGTTGAAAAGGGGAGGTTTGTTTGGCGAAGGTAGGCTGTTGTCGGTTATAAAGTCAGCGTCACACAATGATGCGGGGTCGAGTGGTTCAAAGGATGAAGAAATGCGGCAGAGGGAGAGAGCTTACGCTTGATATCTCGGGCAGTGTAGATCTGGTTACCAGTATCAAGGAGCTGCTGTGCGTGACGGAGAAGTAGTGAGATGGTGTAGTCGTCTAGATAACTCCTTGGTGAGATGGATGTTGATGGGAAGGAAGGAGGTGAGGTGATAATGTTGTTCTGTTTAGTTAGAGGAAGCAACGAGGGTGTGTGAAGGTCGGGAGCTCCTGGCTTTTAAGGGCAGCTCCAAGACTAACGCCATTGGCAGGTCCGGCCACTTCCAATAATAAGCCATCGGGATCGATCAGGCGAGCAGCTCCAAAGGGGAAGAGCAAGGGGGTAACCCGCGGTATGCAGCATTAAGCACCAGTGGAGAGGCCGGGAGGCATGGGATTAGCAGTCGCGTGACTTGATCTTCACCATAGCTCTTTCCATCCCAACAAACAGTCACAGTTCGCCAATTACGTGATTTCGAGCTGTGTCTTGCGTCTTCGCACCGACGTAGCTACCTGGTAGCTCCCAGACACGCCTACTGTTATCTCGACCGACAATTTACCCATGGTGGGTTTTTCACGCCGGTCCCTTGCCAATTGACACTTTGTCCTGTGCCTTTCTGGGCCATGCCGTGCTCCTTTGTGAGCTTTCCCTTCTGGTGTCGATAACACGATCGACGCTTGGCATGGAAGTTGAAAGAACTCCACTTCCCAGTCTCCCCACAAGCTGAGCGGCCGGGGACATGCGTGTGACATCAACCCCCAAGCATCCCCCGCTGCAAGTGCAAGTCCCAGGGACTTCAGGCCCCTGTCTCAGCTCGCGGATTGCGGGGTATGGAGTACAGGCCCGGCGCCATGCTTGTACCGGCTAGCGTCATTGACCCCATTAAAACGCTCGGCGGCATCCGGGCTCATCCGGACAACCCTTTGGGGTCCCTGAAAATCCGTGCCCCACGGAAGCTTCTGTCCCTCTCGAGAAGCTCTCCAACACATACATGCCTCGCTGCATTGTCAAGCCAATTCAGACGTATTCAAGCAATGGGGTTTGCTATGATGAGATGTACAATGGCTTCTGAAAGCTGTCAATATCAATTGAGGTACCCGAGGGATGTCCTATCCAAGGACGCTGGACTCGTCATCCATCTCAGCCCGGGGTTTCAAAAACTGACTACGATATCCGTGCTCTCCTGAGGCAAACTGATCATTGAATGACTCAAATGGCTCGCGCGCTCGCCTCTCCATACCAGCTCGAATCCACAAGAGCGTACGCGTAAACAACCCCTAACTCCACGGAATGGTCCAGAACTCCGTGTCACAGGCAAACGTCTTCTAGGGGCAACGTACGTGGAGTGTACACGCCGCAGCAAACAGCTGTCAACAAGCGGAGTTGGGGAACATGGCACAGCCTCAAAGACGAGGTGTAAGCTTGGACTAATACCAGTTAACACCAGCTTATGGAAAGAGCCAGACGTGTCATGGAAGTGTTGTTAGCCAGCCTTGCCGAAGAAAGGACCCATTGGCAAGCCAATCAGCCAATGTTTTTGATTGCTGTGGCCGGGTTTGACCAACATCAGCTGATCATCAGGCCTTGGGTTGGGTCCGGCGCTTCGAGATTTGGGGATCCATGGTCTACGGATCCGTCATCCGTATCTAACGCGTTGTCCGGCACGTTGGGGAATTCTTATTCCTGCAAGAGACGAGGGACCAGTTCAAATATGGATTGCACGTGTGATACGAACCGGTTCCTCTTCAATTCATTGCGCTTTCAAGTTGGGCCGATATCGGCTGTTGAGGCAAGGCTGACCAGTCCAGCAAGTGTGTCTCTGGCAGTGTGGGATGCGACAACCGCAAAGCTTATTTGCACCGTCTGAACTGAAGATTCACACATACCATTGTGCCCGAATTTGGGTAATTCTGCACAGTCATCTTTACTATGCGCACTATGTCAAACCTGCTTGTGGCAAAAGCTTTGTAATTCAGACGCTGGCACGTCTTCCAGTGGAGTAAAATTCAGCGCGAGATGCCCCGCCTTTGGCCAATTATTTCTCATGTGACTGGATATCCGCGGGGATACAGCAAGCAAACCTACTACTACCACATCTTGGAAATCTCGCAAACGGCTCATCCCTGACCAAAATATAGGGGCGTTGCCGTAATTCTCATCATATCTACCCTACCTAGTATTGTCTTCTGGATTTCCTGGCGAACAAACATCAAGGACACATCATCTTCTTCAAGATGGCTCCCTCGCTGCCCGATTTTTCGGACGATTTCAACTTGAACCCCACCAATACTACCGCCCCTCCTCCTGCCAATGGCTCCTCGCCGGCGTCGCAACAACGAACCCTCCTCCTCGCGCCGCCCTCGATCGCTTCCCACGAGGAGCGCATCAGCGCGGTCTTTGCGATTTTTGGCCGCAGCACGACTGACCTGCAGATGCTAGACCGCCTAGCCGCCGGTCTCGTCACGCTCCCCGCCGCGACCTACGATCTCATCCTCGTCCTGACCGACCCCGACGGGACCCGGCGCGCCGAGGCGCTCGCCTTGCTCTCTGAGCGTGATCTGTGGGCGCGCCTCGTGCCGGCGCTCAAGGCGGGCGGGAAACTCCGCAGCGAGGACAAATCTATAGGCTCGTCAGCAGTAGCGGATGCTGGTGCCGCCGCGCCCGTGGTCCGCGAGGCTGTGCTCGCTGGCCTCGTGGCTGATGCCGATGGGTTCACGAAGCCCAAAGAGACCGAGGAAGAAGCGGTTCCGTTGCGGTTTGGGCTGAAGAGGAAGAATAACGCACAGAACAACGGATTTGCCCCCGTCGGGTCCCGGAGCTCTGCTGGCCCGGCCGTCGGCAGTGTCACGGTGAATGTTGGCGGCAAACAGGATACGCTAGGTATGGTGCCGCAGACCGGCGCGAAGGCCCCTGTGGGTGTGGGTTTCGTAGATTTCAGCGATGACCTGGATCTGGATGGCGACGATGACGATGATGACGGGCTCATCGACGAGGACACCCTGCTGTCGGAGGAGGACCTGCGGAGGCCGATTCCGCAGCCGCCAGAGTGCCAGCCCAAGCCCGGAAAGAAGAGGAGAGCATGCAAGGACTGCACCTGCGGTCTGGCGGCGCGTCTGGAGGCGGAGGACAAGGCCCGCAAGGCCAAGGCGGACAAGGACCTCAAGGCGCTGAAGCTCACGGCTTCGGACCTTAACGAGATGGAGTTGGACCTTACTGTTGCGGGCAAGACGGGTTCGTGCGGCTCGTGCGCGCTTGGCGATGCGTTTAGATGCGCAGACGTAAGTTTACTGTCAACCTTCTTTTAAACATGACAGACAGGTGAAGTGAAGTGGGCTCAAGTTACTGACTCTTGACAAAAACAGTGCCCCTATATCGGATTGCCTCCCTTCAAGCCAGGCGAGGAGGTCAGGATATTGAACAACGTGGCGCAGCTGTAGAAAATGCGGCGAAGAACATGTGATGACAACTTAAAACAACGATACCCAAATCTTTCGCTTGGTGCACCACTCCCCGCCGCCAGAGATTGTTTCCTCATGACGATCCCTATGACGAGAAGGGATTTCTGTTCTGCTTGCTCTAGGCAATCTTCGATAAGGCTGATTGATTGCTAGAAGTCCACCGAAAACAATGTCGTGTGTACTGGTGGACCTGAAATTTGAGGAGGCCTGAATCTGCGTTGCCTATAATTCCGTTTGCCTGGCTTGGTTTGGCCATAAACAAGGAGGTAACTCACTGCTGTGTCTTGTCCTGGGTACTTGAGGTGTCTAGGTGCTACCTAAGTCAGCAGCAGAAGTAGGAGGAGCGAGTAAATATAACTACATGACATATATTCTCAACGTCCTGCCCACGGCTGCAGAGACATCGGCTTCAGCAAATACTCATTTGCTCCAAATTTCGTTGTTTCTCTCCCGATCTGCACTATGCCGATCTGAAGACACTTATTCTCAAGCTAACAGCATCTAGGTAGCTACCAACAAGAATATCAAGGCCCAGTAGCTGGTTATAAAGTATGGAGGAAATCCAGTATAATGAATATGATGATTGACGCTATAAACCAACCCACCCACTTACCTTAGTTGAGACAGAAACCGACAAAACACCTACCCTACTTTGAACAAAACAAAATATAACACAGAAGCAACGTCCGTTCTATGACAACCAAAAAAAATCATCTTCCACTTAGACGATTGCTCTACCCTGTTGCTGTGCTGCACTCCCCTTTTCCGCAGCCTTGTGAAGATGCCCATCGCTATCGTCATCGTCGTCGCTCGCCCCACCAACGCTGTACCTCACCTCGTCCCTGAGACCCCCATTCCCCAAGTCCACAGGTGTGCGAACATGTAAATCATCCAGCTCGCTCTCGTCAAAGTCCCCCGCCTCCACATCTCTGGTGCCGTTCGTCCTTTTATTCCTGAACCCTTCCAGTGCTGATCCCCTGCTCCTCGGATGGGCCGCCGCTCCAACGGCAAGCCCATTTCCTCCCCCTCCACCCTCACCACCAGCCAAGCCCTGGTACCCGCTCCTCCTCCTCCTGTCTCGCCAGACATACCAGCCCCACGCGGTAGCAGCAATAATAACAATCACTAGCACAATCTCGCCGCTCTTGCGGTAGGCCTCCCACTTGGCGGCGTCGAGCTTGGCCTTCTCGGCCTGCTGGGCATCGGTCCCATTCCCTGCTGTGCCGCCGACCGTTGTCTCGGGGCCTTTCTCTCCATCGAGACGCGAGTCTGTCGGCACGCCGCCGATGCTGCTGATGTCGACGCCGATAAAACGGTCGAGCATGTCGCGGGTGCGGCGAGCGTAGTCGAACGGCACCATGTGGCTGCTGTTGTAGAAGAGGATGTAGGTGAGGTTGCGCGCCTCCTGCCAGAACCCGGCCGGCTCGCCCTCGAAGGTCCAGTCGCGCCGCGGCGCCCATGTGCCGGGAGACAGCTCGAATCCTCTGCCGCCGTTCCAGGCCATGTTGGAGATGAGCGCTTCTGTGCCCAGGTGGTTACAGATGAGGTCTTTGGCACCGGAGAAGAGAACCACGGGGATCTCTTTGAGGATATCGGGTAGAAAATCGATGGAAGGCTTGGATTTCTGGGCCGAAAATTGCGAACCGACGTTGCCGTTGCACTCGGTCCAGCCAGTGTTCTTGTTCGGGTTGATATGGAGGGCCTCGGTCACGTCCTTGCGTCGGAGATAGGGAGTTACGTTGGTAAGATCTGGCGGCCAGTTCATGCCGCAAGACGGGTACGTGTCCTTGAGCCGGACGTCATACATGTTGTAGCATTCGAGCTTGCCGTTCTTGCCGGGCTTTGCGGTAAGTTGGAGGAAATCCTGCAGGACGGCTTCACAGGATGAGCGATCGATCGAGGGGTCATTGATGGCTAGTTCCTTTTGGCAAATGCGGTATTGCGCCTCAAGCTTGCCTGCCTCAACGCTACCCTTCTGGAGCAAGTTTTCGGCATAGGCGAATTGCAGGTAGGCTTCGTATTGTTCAGGCGGTGAAATCCAGCCGTTTCCAATGAGGAGACCGGAGAGCTTCCATTTGTGCTTGCTGTCTTGGTTCTTGTTGCGCTCCACGATATGTTTGGCGATGTAAGGGATATGCTGTCCGGCGTATGATTCTCCCGCAATGTAAATCTAAACGAGTAAGAACATGTTAGATGCGTGACAGTGCATGCCAAGGTTTTCCGTTGACTTACGTCGTCGTGCTCGTACTCGGGGAAAATCTTGAACCACTTCTCCAAGAAAATGATGAACTGGTCCGCCATATCGTCCAGCTCATGCAGGTAACTGTCGGTGTCGGCATAGCTGAACCCGGTGCCTACGGGATTATCGACGAACAAGACATTGGCGAACTCGTTCCAGGCACCGTCGTTGTATTCGAGCGTGTGGTCGTCCTTGAGGCGGTAGGGGCCGATCTCCATCAATGCGCCATCCTCCGAACTGCAGCCGGGACCGCCATTCAACCAAATCACCGTCCGTTGCTTGTTCGCGATGTGTTTGTTCTGGAAATGCCAGAAGAAAAGGTTGCCGTTATGTTCGGGCGTAACTTCGATGTGGCTGTTTCGAATATGTCCACGTCAGCTTCTGTCCAGGGAGATGGTGGATGGGAAATTGCTTACCCGGCATGCATCTTCAGCAGAGGTTCCGGCGCCCCCGGCAGTGAATGGACGAAGAAGTCGCCAGCGGCGGGTTCGGCGGCGACGGTGGGCGACGTCCATGACAGGGCGAAGGCGGCCGCGACGAGTGTCGTCGGTGACCGCCTCCAGCCTGCCAAGAACCGACCAACGGCCATGATTCCGGAGCGGAGAAGAGAGCGCGCGGGTTCCTCAGGACAGGGCGACCCGGCAGCGAAAAGGAAGACAAGATGAAAAAGGAGCGACGGTATTGCTGGCTACCGGTCGGCACCAACTACAAGTCATGGAAAGTGAGTATAGTAAAAAGGAGTCAAAATTAGAAGAAAGGTGGATGTTGAGACGGCACGAAAAAGGAACCCGATGGGACAGATCTGTCCTCGACACAGCGTGTTCGGATTGGATCAAGCGGAAGCGGGAGAGGGAGGCTGACGGGATCCTTGAGATGCAGCTAGCCCTGCGCAGTTAGCCTGCCTAATCCCTGGCTGGGAGACTCTTTTTCAGGAGGCGGCCCCGGCGCCACAGCGCGCTTTGCGACTGCTACGTACGGATACCTCTAGGGATGGAGACACCACACGACACAGTAGGAATTGGAGGCTCTGACCAAAGTACAACCTCGTACAGAAACCTGGAAAGTATATTCCGTAATTACTAAGACACTGCATACGTGCCTATCCGAGAGGGATTGAAAGAATTCGGAGGTCAACAAAGCGTGGTTTTTACCGGATTGAGTTGTGAATAGCACGTTGGCGCGATAGAACCTAAGACTCAGCCGTGTCAATAGTGTTTGATGCGACTTCTGGGACGGTACGGCGAGGTACTAAGATTGCAGTCGTCTGTCTAGGTATTGCCGGGCCGCTGCCATCGAGCAAGTAAGCCTGCTGGCCTGGTACTATCCGTATACCAATTTCGTATTCCGTAGTAGTGATATCTTTAAGGTTGTCGGAGTTGAGCATCTCGAGTGGTGCTCATGGCAACATCCGTAAAGGGACCCGAAACACTGGCTCAGCTCACAATGAGGCGGTCTTGGCAACGGATTGACCCCAGGGCAGCTAAACCTGTGCGATCCACTCACAAGCGGAAGCTAAAAGCCTAAAATCCTTGAACCCAATCCTGACCCCAGGAAGATTTTGGGAAGTCCATATTCCATAACCTCTATTTTCTATCTTGGTTTATTTATAAAAGCAGATTAGGTATTTTACTACGCTCTAGATTTTGCTCAAATGACTGCGCTCACACTCATTTCAGGACCAAACGAACCGCAAAGGAGTGTAGGTATCATCTACCTTACACAGCCCGTGACCACCATGGCTTCAGCCGGTATTGGTGCCAAGAAGACTTATATCGTCGAGCACCTGGACGACGAGTTGGGTCCTTGGTCCGAGCTTGAATACCTCGCCATTGCGCGGGAATCGCATGACAACGGCTCGACATTTTGTCTCTCTTCCCTCCCTGCCGGCTTCAAGGTGCCCGAAGCGTTGAGCGCCATTCCTTCCTTTAAACCCGAGTCTCGTGGGGTCGAGGAGATCTACGCCAGTGACAAGACGCGAGTATGTCTGCTCGATCCTGCCGCGGCGAAGGATCTGTCTCCCGAGGATGGGGAGATCTTCGATGTCTTTTTGTTTGGTGGGATTCTGGGTATGTTTTTTTCTTCTTTTAAACGCTGGGAGATATTGGGAATTTTCCGGCTAATAATTCGTGAATAGGAGATGATCCCCCGAGAGGTAACTATTAGTTGACTTGATTAGCGTTGGTAAAGAAAGGGATGTGTTCCTGACAAAAAGGCAGACAGGACATCAGAGTTGAGAAAGAAGGGGTTTGAGGGCCGCCGGCTTGGACCAAAGCAAATGACGACAGACACAGCAGTCCGCGTGACGTGGATGGTCGTCGAAGGCAAGAGTGAGTTTTCCCTCATAATGACCTCCTCGGTTTTGATGTCATAATTCTCATCGGGTATTAGTTCCACTACTGGAAATTCCTCATGTCGATTTCCCAGAGCTCAAGTTCAACGAGCACGAAGCAACAGAGATGCCGTTCCGCTACGTGACGGATGAGAATGGCAAGCCTATCATGCCCCAGGTCAGTCTTCCCTCCACTTTTTTTCCTTGCCCTCGATATGGATATTTGTTGACTTGTCTCTTTCTTAGGGGATGGTGGAGTTGATCAAAAAGGACGCCGACAAAGCTATCGATGACTTGTTTTGAGCTGTATATCTCCAGAAAGGACCAATATAGCCATGCGAGTTACCAAGATATATAAAAGAGAAATTTATACCAAGCACTCCTACTTACTACTTACTTAGTGTCTCTTTTATATGGCTGTCGATGGCGCTTTCGAACAGACGCCTCAAGTGGGGTATATATCCAAACCACTCATCCGTTATCTAATCTCGTCCAACCCCGCCTTATTCTCACCGGGCTTCTCGATGTTGGATGCTCCTTCAATATTCATCTCACTGAACCCAACTAAGGACCGTCTCACATAGGTACCTGACCTTGGTCAAATATCTCAAGTTTTGCCTTTCTCTTTATCGAGTCTCTGGTTTACTTTTGGTTCTATTTATCTCAGCTAAATCCCACTGATAGCAAAAAGACCAGAGAGGGCATACGGATAGTCAACTACAATAGCCAAGAGGAGTCAAGCAAGGAAGAATGGCAAAACCAAAAGCCTCGGTCCCAATTCTGGACATCTACCCACCTCTCATCAACTCGGCCAACCCATGGGCCACCACCCTCGACGACCTGAGGCGCCTGCACGCCTGCCCGCACACAGGCGCAGTCACCACCCGCACTTCGCTCATAAACGGTTTTGCACACGACGACTCGAAGCACTACTACGTCTTTTTCGACCCGGCCTCGCACAAATTAGAGACCGACGAAAAGACCGCCAGCCTCAACTCTCTGGGCTACAGCCCGCTCGACCTGCAGACCTACCTGAGTTTTGTAAAGACTATCTCCGACGAGCTGCTTGAGCACGAGAAGCAGCTCCAAGGAAAGTCTGTCGGTGAGGAAGAAGGGAAACCGGAACAGCAACAGCTGTCAGATAGGTGGAGGAAGGGGTTTATTGTCTCCGTGACGGGCACGCCCGACGAGGCCGCGCAGAGCTACAAGCTGATCTCGAAAGTGTCCAGAGAGGTAGTCCTGCCGTTAGCGATGGAGGTCAACCTCAGCTGTCCCAACATCCCGGACAAACCACCTCCGGCGTACTCGAAGGAGGCGGTGATTGACTATCTCGGCGCGCTGAAAGCGGTTCTGAGTGAAGATGATGATCTGCCGAGGATACCCATCGGGCTCAAGACGCCGCCCTACACGTATGCGACGCAGTTCGAGACGCTCGTCTCGGCGCTGGAGGCTTCGGATCCCGGCGAGAACGAGCAGTGTCTGGTCAGCTTCCTCACCGCGACGAACACGCTGGGTTCGTGTTTGGCGTTCCATACGGACGAGTCGGCTCTGGACTTGGGCATCAGCATCTTTGCGCTTCCCGGGCACGGGCTGGGAGGGATGGCGGGGGCGCCGCTGCATCCGCTCGCACTCGGCAACGTAGCCACGCTGAGGAGGATGACGCAAGAGAGGATGGAGAAGCTGGGCCATATCCGGATTATTGGGATTGGTGGCGTGTTGGATGCCGGTGGCTATCAGCGGATGAAGGCCGTCGGCGCCAGCGTGGTCGGCGTCGGCACCGGACTTGGGTTGAAGGGGGTGGGAATCTTTGAGGAGATGGCGAGGGATTTGGATTATAAAAGAGCATGGTGAGAAAATGCAAGTTGGTGCGTCGGTCAGGAGGAGTCCAGCATCTTGGGAGGAGAGTTATGCGGGATGGAGCAGTGAAAGTTCCGACGTAGGTGGCCTTGGAACGGTTTGCCTACCTACCTAGTCTGGTGAGCAGCTTGCCTGAATGGTCTTATTCCCACTTCCGTCGGAAAACTTTTTCGGGCCTTTTGTGGCTGAGGTATTTTCCACTTTGATCATGGAGTTGCAGGATGACTATGATTATGGAGCATGTGAGTTTTCCCCCTGATAAGGGGTTCATTGATCTCCCCGTTTCCAGGTTGCTTATTATCCATCATATATCGGGACCGCGGTTTATTATCCTTTGTTTATCCCCCTTGAGACAAAAGGGGCACAAGGAGCATTATAAAGGGGGAATATCATGTAAAAGGCTTTATGATTGAACGGGTGAAGATGTGAGGTGAGACCTACTGGGTGACGCAATCCCAAAGACGGGGAGACTGTCCATTTCTCTCCTTAGTCCCTTGGAAGGTGGCATGGCATGTCAAGATAACCTCAATGCCTTTTCCTCGTCATGATCTTCCGCACGTGTCACGTAGTATACGGCCCTACAGACATGGGGACGTAGCAGGGACCGGCCCTACGGGTCCCTACGGCTGAAGGCGAGTTGCTTCTCGCTTGGATATTTATCCGGCAGTAATGTGTTCTTGCCTCTTCCAGAAGACTTTCACAGCGCTTGGCCGACGAAGCTGGAAAGTTCTTGAGTGTCCCAGCAAGCATCTGGGCGTGATGAATGGACCTTGTGCTTTATCTGTCCCCTTCGGAACAAATACTGATAAATGGGCCATGTGGTGCAGAGATCTCCCGCCTAAGCAATATCCATGGAAAAACCGGGTAGATCTCTGTATCGTTTTCTTTCCTCCAAGCGAAAATGCGGCCCCTGGATTCACAGAGGGAACTTGTTTTTCCCTTCTTTCTGTGTGTCGTCGGAGATTTTCGAGGATTCAGGCTGAAGTGAGGTGTCAGTCTGAGAAGGGAGGTGGAAAGCGAAGGTGGGATATCCAGAGTGTCATCCGTCCGGCAAGTTGCGAAGAGCGAGAGACTGGATGATGGCGGATGAGTGGGGGGGGGGGGGGGGGGGGGGGGGGGGAAGGGTTGGAGAAAAGACAGGAGCAGGTTGTTTTCTTGTCCCAATATCCAATATGCTGGGAATATGGGTTACTTAGGCTTTAGTTTCTTCAGAAACAGACCTGGAGTTGTGATACGCGGGCCGTCTGTAAGTCATATTATCCAGCCCTTAATTATTTCATAACTTATACGTAGCAGGAAAAGACGTGATTGATGTCCAACTATGCCTTGATGCGGACGCGTACTCACTTTTTTCCTTGGTCGTCAGGGTCCCTGAGGAGTAGCACCGTCAGTTATCACGAAGCTGTATGAATATTCAATGTCATTGAAGTAGAATTGAAACCCGAACAGAGAGAATAGTAGGAATTCCGATGACTGCCATTGGCGGACTTTTTGTCTCCCAAATTCTCCAGAAATTCTCCAGGAACATGGGGTTGTGTGGAGGAAGCGCTGTGGGGCAGGATGTAGCGTGTGCCTGGGGCTTGGGTCTAGTGGCGTCTTCTCCAACGCCTCATCCCTACAGAGCAGTACGCCCGCGCTTTCTTGCCCCGGATTCTGCGGGTGCGGTTGAGATTTGGTCGATCCCATCCCACCTTTCTCCAACTTTGTTACATCGATAACCCATCCATCCCCTCCAGCGTCCAGCCTGCTCTGACAGTCCACCACACCAGTTTATTTCCCCAGCCGAGGTCGGTCCATTCGGGCGGGAGTGATGCCCACTGTGACCTCGCCAGTTCGCTATTTCGACAGCCTACCCTTCCCTCCTATTCGCGCAGCTTCCTGACTTGGGCCACAACCCGAACCTCGATGGATATGGATATCCTTCTTGACTGTTCCGTATTCTAGATTCAGGTTCAGTTGAGGCGGTCCAGGGATTACATGACGCTATATCAGCATAAGGATTCCGGTAAAGCGGGTGGGCGCGCCAGATGGTGGAACATTTCCGCTGCTGAGGGAAGTCCCGTCCAACACCTCCCATCCTCTTCAACGCAGGTTTTCCCTCCAGTGATGATGGGTGAAGGGTGACAACGTCTCAGCCGCCCAAACCGCATCGGGCCTGTTTCGATTGTACTATCCACTGCGCTATCTTCGAACCAGAACCTGTCCACGCTTCCAAGCCTCACATCCAGACGGTTTGGGTTCCCTTCATGCCACTGTACCCTACCTGGCAACCCGATATCGATACTTGCTTGGATATCTTGCTACCTAGGATTGTCCTCTGCCAGCGTTGGGTCCAGCCCGCTTGATGCACGGTAAAACAAAATCAACGGCGGAATATTTCGGCTGGCCTTGTCCCTGCTAACAGGACCAATATACATACCACTCTTACCTCTATTATCTGCCACCTCTTTCCACCGTCTTGCGGCCCTCTTTTGTCTCTGCCGCTGCCAGTGCATATTACGCTACGTCCGTCGATTTGCTTCTATGCCTACTTCTCTCACCAGCTCTGCTACTTTGTTTCTAAACTTTCTCCGCTCTGGACATTAACCCGGCTGTCAATCGCGGTTGTCTCGTGAGGGGCTCTGATCCCACATCACGCACTTTGCATTGCCTGCGTCTGGCCTTGTTATTCGCGAGGGGTGCATCGTCCTGCCATTGTTTCGCTTAGCCCTGGGAACTGGTGGGATCCAAACGCCAAGAACGCAAGAGACTGACAACTTACGAGGACCAGACTATCGTCCCCCGAGGGAGTCCCGGGCAGCACGTTGCGACACTACATGCCCAGTCCCTGTTCCGGCACACCAACTGATATCCTTTCGTAATCGCCCTGCCGGCGTGCAGTGCTTTTCCATATCTACTCTTGCTTTGCACCTCCGGTCTCTTCCGACAAACGGACCTGGTTATTACGGAGAGTTGTGCTGGAAGCCTGCCTACCACACCACGATTCGACAAGTAAGGCCATGCGCAGCAGGGTTCTTGAGCAAGATCGTGCTTATTGCTGGCCCGACTATCAACATCAAAGAACCATAAGCCGGAGCCCGGGGAAAGAATCCGAATCCCCTATTTAGGACGGCATTCGGTGCCCTTCAAGGGATTGCCTTCTGATGGGAGCGTTTGGCGATCTGTACCAACCTGGCAACCTTGACGAGGCTGTCGATATTGACATGATGACGACAGTCCAACAGCTGGCGCCGGTGCCTGCGCCTGCACGGCCCCAGAGCATCAATGGCGCGATGCACACCGCTGACATTGATATGGGAGGGACCTCGGTACCAGCTGCCGCCGATATCAGCTTCGGCAGTGGACCTCGGAGAGGAGACACGAGGATCGTGGTTGTCATGTACGGCCAAGGCCAGGACAAGATTGTGTCAGTTATTGCTGAGGTCCTGGGTAAGCCTTACCGGTTAGGAGGCGGCTTCAGCGACGTGACTCAAGTCGATCGAGATTTGGTGGTCGGCATGTCCGTCGATGCTGCAAAGACGGACATTGCGGCGCGAGATAGGACAGCGATCGTAGCCATCAATGCGCACTGCGTCAACTTGGGCATGCCTCCAGATCCCTATCTTTCAGCGCAGTGCGACTACGAGTTCCTTTATACAGAGACCCCCTTTTTCCGACGAGACCTGGCCCGATTCATCTCTCACACATTGGGACAGATAGATCACCACGAAACGCTGATGGCAAAGCCGAGAACCTACTTCATATCGACGACATTCCCAGACGTACACGCGGCGCTTCCCAACATCGACATCCTAACTGTCGGCGCGGATGGTGTCGAAATTCGCGTTGATCTGTTGAAAGAGCCGCTCAGAGACGGCACCTTTTCTTCGATTCCAAGCCTCAGCTATGTCGGTGAGCAGGTCATGCTCCTTCGCCAAAGGACGGAGTTACCGATCATTTTTACCACGAGATGTACCAGGGAAAACGGAAAATTTCCCATGGACAATCCCGAGTTGTATTACGAGTACCTCTATAGGGCTATCCAGTGGGGTGTTGAGTACGTGGACGTGGAGGTTTGGCTGCCCGAAGAGATCAGGAGGAAGTTGTACGAGAAACGAGGAAACAGCCGCATCATGTCGGCCTTCCACGATTTTTCTGGCACTTTCAAGTGGCCTTCGAAGCGCGCCGAATCGATTTTTCTCGAATCACGACGCTATGCGGACATCGTAAAGATGATCGCCATCATCAACGACCACAACGAGAATTTTGAACTCGAGTACTTCCGTTCAAAGATACGAACCGAGTACCCCGACTCGCCTCCCTTGTCGGCTGTCAACATGGGCGAAACAGGGCAATTCTCTCGAACTTTGAATAAGGTCTTTACGCCAATAACCCACCCATTACTGCCCCTAATCGCAGCACCGGGGCAGCTGAGCGCAGCAGAAATCAACCAGGCGTTATCCTTACTGGGACAGCTGCCGAGAAAAATTATATACGGTATCGGGAGCCCGTCAACACGAAGTGCTACTCCCCAGGCCCCTTTCTACGAGAAGTGCTTCAACGAGTTGGGCTTACCACACCACTTCGCGGTTGTAGAACGACAGCTGAAGGGATATGGTGGCTTGGAAGGCTGGTGCAACCAGAAGAACTTTGGTGGGGCTTATCTTAATCCAGCTGTCTCCTTCACGAGTCTGGTTGCAGGAAGTCCATTTTTCTCGTCACTCAGCAACGGTACTGGGCCGATTCTCAGCGAAGCGGCGCGGCTCATCGGCATGGTCGATACAATCGTTGTGCAAAACAACCCGTCTAATTACTCTTCTTCTGCGCCCGCGTCAGTCTCGCAAAGTCCTCGCCGTAATCAGGATGGAGACTCGTTCGGCAATGTCACCTCGGCCCAGTTTGGATTACCGCCCAATACGGCACTCGTCTTGGATAACGCATCTTGGAAAGGTATACTGAGTACTCTGACCCGTGATCTTGCGCCCTCGGCATACTTTGGGCGCGCCGCTGTCGTGTTAGCATCATCTGCCGATGATGCGGCAAGTGCCCTTTTCGCGCTGAAAGCGCTCAAAGTCAGCAAGGTCTACACGATGGGCTTCAAGGCTCCGCCCGCACTGGCGAAAGATCTTGTAATTGAACCATTCAACAGTCTTGAAAGCCTCAAAAGGGCGCGTATGGTCGGCACCAATGGCACAAACGAAGCAGCCGGGGCTGGCTCGCCGTTTGTTGTCGTGAGTGCCCTGGGTCCGGAGAAGAGCAACCTCGTTGGGATGATGGTGCGGGTTTTTGGCTCACGGGCGTCGGGGAAATCTCGAAAGGTGTTCCTCGATCTGGCGGATGGCTCCGTACCTCGCAAAGGAGACCCGGGTTTGATTGCGGAGCAGAGCGGCTTTGCTGCATACGGTTCGGCCGATGTCACAGCATTCACGACAGTTGAGACTCTTCGCCTTTTGGTAGGGCAGAATGTTCCTTACAGTTTTGTTCGTCTGGCAAGTGGACGGACGCCATTTTGAGCAGCCACATCCGCATTCGAAAACACAATTACACGAGTCCTCAGTGAGACGTCAATCCCTGACGAACCCAAGATGAGGAATGGCCAAGGGCACATCCATGAACAGGCTAAGAAGAGCAGCAGACAAAGCTTTCACAATGTCACTCTCATCTGGACAGCCACGAAGAGGAGATTCGCCAATAAGGCGCCCGCTTTGAGCAGCTTTGCAGCCATGTTCTTTGCAAGATATGGGCTCCTGGATCTCGGGCTCAACACATTCGATGGGTCTTTCAGCGCCTTACACTAACAGACAACTGCGGGCTCGAATACATCCACCCCGGAACTTAATATCCGGCTCAGTGAAAAGACGGGCGTTGATAACTAATCTGGACCGCACCCTACCCAAAGAAGTGCCACGAGATATCCAGATCGTTACCTTCGAACAATCCCTGCGCATATGGCTAGGTCCACGTTCATAGGCGGAGGACGGTTTTGGACTTGCAGGAGGAAGTGCCTCTGGAACCGGGAATTCGATACGTCTTTCCTGAGCTCGGCCCGAATGCCATACTCATTGACTCGATGGCGAGGAACTCATTGATCTTATCGATCCAAGTTGCGGATGACATGTCTTTAATTGTGATATAGAAACCTGAGTTGTTGGCGCTCGGTTCAGTTTTATCGGGTCTGGGCTATGGAGGCCCATTCGACAAGCCATCGTTGTTTCCACACATACTACATGTATCTGACGATCGGTCGTGTTTACTGGATATATCGGAACTCTCCATGCATATAACGGGTGGAATTCATTTCGGTGGTCTCATCGACTTGATTGGCGGTACTATTGCTTTTTGCCTTCTGTCTGCTTTTGGTTGGTATAATCATTCATCTTCTCACCCCGATTTATTTTGCATAAGTGTTAGGGTTTTTATTTCTACCATGCGCCCCGACTGTTTTAGTATAGATCGATCATCATGTCTTATGAATGCTCATTCTTGGGGACCTGTTGTCTCCCTTGGTATTAGGTTTGGGTTGATCTAGCTTATTTCAGTTTAGATAACGCCGAGTTTTCGATATAATGTAGTTATTTTGGACCAAATGAGTGCCAAGTTGCGGTAACGACTCTTGACTGTTGCTCTATGGCTGTCAGTCAGTACTTCTTCATTAAGCAGGAAATGAGCGGAATGCGACTGCTGTCCTGGGTAGAGGTGTTTGTTCGTCCATAGGCGCTGTTCTTAACAAGGCGTCACGACGGAGAAGCTAGAGTAGACAGCTCTCTTTAGGAGCCTAACAGAAGTTTCTGAACGCCACAAGATATCTCTGTCAAAGCTCCTCGAGTCGTGCTGGCGGTTGCAAACCCGGTTCTTTTCTTCTACTTTCTTGTCTTTTTCCTCTCTTACCTATTTCTTGATTGAGAAACCGGCAACCGGGTCCGAAGAAAGTACCGTGATGAACCTGGAATGTGGTGCCCGGGTTGGCGAAGAGCCTTCCTTGAAGAAACATTGTACGAATAGGGCGGAGGCTCTCGAGATGCCTTTGCGTCCTGAGGGAAGATTTTCAAGCTATGAGCTGTAGGTAGGAGACACCCAGTCAGTTGGCATTAGTCGAGCTGACACTCGACCCAATGATCTGCTGACTGTGAGCGTTGATAGCGTTGTTATTGATAATAAAGAGTAGTTCGTAATGTCTGGCTCGAGAAGTTTGGACTGAATAGGCACGCTTCCCAAGCTCAAGAGCACAACGAGTAGTGTCGCCAGGCGCATCACCCAGCCTCGAGTGCGAAGCTGGAACAATACGACTGCACATGATCGAGGCAATAAACGGCATCGGAACAACCGACCCGTAGCCTGGCCGAAGAGAGAATCAGACTGTCCAACACTCGGTCGCTCCTTAAAGGTGTCACTGATGAATCGAAGTGGACGGCGGTGGAGACTGAGTGAACATCCTCCTTCAGTGAGCTGAGCTACCCGGTACTTCTTAATCCGCAGTGTCGGGACGACAAACCCGTCTCCCATGACACCACGCCTATCGACCGCGGGGACAAACAGTATATAATTTGTCGTCTTGCTTGCCTGTTCGAGCCAACTTCATGACAGACGTGAGTAAGTGAGACTACTAGTGCTCTAGTGCGTGTTGGAGGTATATTAAGACACCTGGACTGGGCGTCGAACCATACATGTCAAAAAGGGAGAGTCGGGCCTTTGCTCGATGTGGTACCTATCAAACTTCAAGTCAATATCGACTGATATAAGTAGGTGGGTAAGGGTCTAGAAGGTCGACCGGTCATGAAACGGCGATGCGGCCTTGGAACAGATACCCGTCGCTTCCAGATCGTCACGACAGTCAGACCTGTGACTCGCAGGGATCAGGAATCTTGAGGGAAAGAAGATATCATAAGGGTTACCCCTCGCCCAGAGTCTCCTCCCTCACTGTCGATGAGCTGTCCGTGCATGGGCATCGAACAGTGAGACTCGATGAGCAAGTGTAGTGATGATACCGCAACAAGATTGAACCGTCCCGTGTGTCCCGGCTCGGCTCCGGGTCCCCGAGAGGTAAAGACTCGAGCAACGAAATATGAGAGACGATCTGGTTATGAGCCGTTGTTGATTTAGGCGTGAGATTGAGTGGCCAATGGGACGGCAACCAGCCTTAGAATTCGGGAGAGAAAGCGACCGAACCCGAGTTGGCTGTGATGAGGGTAGTATTCCATCTCTGTGCCCTAACCGCCACAGGTCAACCGCATAGGAGTGGACTTGTCATGATATCAATGATCGAGTGCCGTTGTATTGAACCAATTCTTGAAGCCGGGGTTGCCAAAGAACCCTGGCTCAGACCAGATATGATTAACTAATTAACAAAGGAGCGAGCATCTGGATTCCTCGCAATATCAGCAGCATGATCTCGTATGAACACGCTCTAAGTGTGAAAGAGGAAGCTGGAGGAGAACGACGGCCAGCTCCAGACTGCGATTTTCCAGAGTCCAGAAAAACTGAGCATGACGAAAACTAATGATAGCAGAGCCTCATACCTATTGAGGCATTTGAGCTTCACCTCTAGCATGTATGAAGGCGAGAGAAGAGTCGGGACTGGGACAGGTCGCTTTCATCATTGCGCGATCATGTCCTATAATCTATGGAAGCACCTGAGCAGTCCCAACTGTTAGCCGAAAGGTGAGCAATCCAATGCTTGTCTTGGTTATCGAGGACGATAGCTGTTAGTGATCAGCACGCATGGATCTGGAGATCTGGATCAAGAACCTGGAGTTGTGTGATCTCCAGTGATGTGTAGTGTCGACCTTGGGGGAGTTGCTTAAGCGATGCGGGATGTGATCGCATGCATCCGTTGCTTGACCCAGTTCTAAAGCGACCTCACCCGGAGCGGGGGTCTGGTTGTTCTCCAACAAAAGTTTATCTCGGCTCTGCACTACAAATTGCAGCCGTCGTGAGAGTTGTACTCTGTATAATATGATGCTGCTCTGGAGGTCCATTCGGTGGATAGATGTTCGGTTTCAACGCTTCCAAGGCCCCGTGCTCCAACCGCTTGCTAGAATCACCCAGTGACAGTGGTTCATTTTTGGGCAGAATCAGAGGTCATATAGCCTGGAAGCAGAGCGGAAATTGATGCTGTTTGGGGAGAACTGGACACAGTTGGGCATGAGTTGTTTCCATTGGGGTAGGAAGCCCCGAGTATTGGAGTGTCGCCGAGGACTCCGAATTGCTAGCCTCCTATTCGCGCGGCAAGAACACGTTTGTTGTGAGGCTCGGGATGTGTCCCGTCAACCCAGGAGGAGGACCCGTTGCGTACATCCCCCACACCTTGAGCACCCGCCATGGCCGTGAGAGTTCGTTTATCCTGGATTTTCTCTCATGTGGCTGCTGTCGGCTCCGCAAGTAAAGGCCTCAATGCCGTTCGAGACCTACACACCGGCAGATGATTCCTCCCCCACGATGCCGCTAAGTCGGGCCACCATCTCAGTTGGTCAAGTAGGTATGGTCATGGTCCATGCCTTGCTTCTGACGTGCCATCCCAACCAAAAAGGCGACGAAAAGAGAGCGGTGTCTGCTGGGGTGCAGGGCGCATATGCTAACCCCAGAGCGGGAATCTTCACGAAACAAGGATTTATATTGCTGATATAGGCGTGCGGGCCACGCTGTGTAACACTATGCTGGTCTGCGGGCATGGAAGGACAGTCTTGAGAACATATCAGGCTTCATTAAGACATAGTGCTGTAGGTACCGAGGTCCACCTTAGAAGTCTGCCGCAAAGGGTGCTGGATCATGCATACCCCGAATCCGGATCGTGATGCATCCATACGATGTAGCATAGTTGTGTGACGGTACTGCTGTAAGGCGGAGATCTTGGTCTGTTGAAAGCATGGAGGGTACGCCTGGTCTTTGGCGCCAATGTCGACGCATTGTCCGCATCAATGGCCACTATTTCGGGAGTGTCAGAGAACAGATTGGAAGGAGGGATGAGCCTTGTCGAGAAGCCGAAGCTCAACACATGGATTCTCTAAGACGGCGTCGGCTCAATGTAGCGAGATGTTTCTTATCTCGAGCAATCATCAGTCCTTTGAGATCTTTAAGATGACAGGTGCGGTGAAGATGCCGGTCCCCAGAGGAGGGAAGAGACCATTGCAATTCAAAGGCGAAGAATACCGGGGGAAGCGGGTCAGAGACGGCGGCTTGGCGAGCTGCAGGACGCAAAAAGGCTGGATTGATTCGGGATTCTTAGCGGCCGTTTGGCCTCTGATCGTAGACGGGAGGCCTGGACGCGTGGTTGGCGTGTTCTTTCGTGTTCTTGTCTCACAACCATCCATGGTTCTGGGAGGAGAGTGGAAAGTCGTCGATTGGCGAAACGGCGGGCCTGACAACCGCCAACCTGCACTAACGCCATTTCAGCAATTCCCCAGATTTTGCACTACCGCGGGGTTACCTGCAAGGGTTGCAACAAGCCCTGAAGCCACAACGGTTACCCCAGTTCAGGCCAGTCCCACCTGCCCTTTCCCCTCTCGCTCCTCCGTTCGGTGTCGTCTCTTCTCCCCCGCACTTCCATCCCATCCCAACCCGAATTCCCAAGGAACCTGAAAGTCAACTCGTCTTCAAGATTATTAGCCCTGACGACGAATGCACCCTCCGCTCCGTGATCAGACATCAGACCTGCAGAGTTGGACACCTTTTACCTTGGAACATGCTCTGCTAATTGCTCTCCAGCACTTTGCCAAAAGACACCAATTCTCCAGTGGTACCCCCCAAGACGGACTCGGTGAAGTACCCAATTCAGTCTCACTTAACCTTCCATCTCCTATTTCTGCGCGAGGGCCATCCGCGAAATATCTTGGCCCCGCTCCTGAGGAGCTTGTCATGCCTGAACTGGCGATGATATCCGCTTTTGTCTCTGTGGTTTCCGGGCTAGGTGCAGTTCACTACCAGGGCAATTCCCACCGGTGGCCGACGAGGTGGATGGTATTGGAGAAAGATCATGGCGGGTGCCCCATGACCACACACCTGGACTCTAGCCGGGAATGAGCGGATGTGAGAGGATCACCTGTTTTTAATCCACCAAGACTCGGCGTCTATCCTTCATACTTGCACCTCCAATTTTACCCCAGACTCTCTGTCTCTGTACCTACCCAGTCCCTTGGCCGCAGACACACGACAGTCCCGGCCTCTGCCACGTTCATGCTGCTTACCTGCATGCACCACCACCAGCAGAACAACGTCGTCGAGTTATTAGTCTCCCACTCCCTCCTAGCGAGGCCGAACCAAGCCATTCGGGGCAGTCCACTCCACCATCCCTCTTGCGGGCCTACGTGATACCGGCATCCTCTCCAATTATTCGGCCCTTGTTTGACCCCCTCACCCCTTCGGCACCACCCTACCGACATCCTAGTACTGCAAGGCTGCCCCGGACGGTCCCCTTTCGAGTTTGACGACGCATACCGGGACTCATTATCACTCGTTGTGGCGCGTAGGTGGCCGAGAGTGTGTAATGTGTGAACTCATCAATGTCGACGTCCAGAAAATTCCTCGCCACCTTTAACCACAACCCTAGGAACCCTCTTCGATACGCCATTTCTAGTTTGATTGCACCTGTGCCTCGTCACTTCTTCCTCTGGCAGGACCGCCGTGACAGGAACTTGGTTGGTGGCCCGTAACAAACTCCTGCTGTTTTCTTGTCGATACAATTTCGATCTCCGGACAAAAAGAAGCCAGTCACATGCAGGCCATGCGAGATATGAGACAGTGACAGTGAGGCTCCTCGACATTTCCACCCGGCGCGGTGCAGCCTTCGCCACTTCCTGACCGGCGAGCACTCGCGCCTCTCCGGGCATGACGGCGCAAGCCTATGAGCCCCGGGCAGTCGCTGGTCCCTCCGGAGTTCTTCCCCTAACCATGTCTCGCCCGCAGGTTGGTATCGAACGCCTGCCAACTCGGCGTTTGAGCAATGAGCCCCGCGAGTCGATGAATTGCAAGTCTTGTCGGAAACGCAAGGTACGAAAAATCACATTTGCGGGCACATGGGGGCTTGTGACGTGCTTCTCACGATTCTGGGGATATCTAACCATTCATCGTTGAATAGATCAAATGCAACCGTCTTCGCCCTGCCTGCGAAGCATGCCAGGTTTTTCAATGTCCCTGTATATACGGTATGTGCTAGGTCGTGCTAACCATCTTTTCGTCCGATTATGAGGTCCAGTTGGAAACCGGCGTATGTTTTACTAACTTGAGGCAGACGCCGTTCCGAAGAAGAGAGGACCAAAGACAGATGTCCTGGAAGCTTTACTGAAACGTGTTGATGGCCTCGAGGCGAAGTTGAAGGAAAAGAAGACAGACACTGGTACGATGGCAGCCGAAGGTACTCCCAGCGATGCTGGAGAAGGACCGTCGTCCGCGGCACAAGCAGCAGCGAGTGTGAATGGAGGTGAGGATACGCCCAACCAGCCGTCGACGGGAACCGCGCGTGGTCAAGGAATAAGGGAATCTCCCGAGTCATCCCCAAATCAACAAAATGAACCATCGCCCAGAATCGAACCCGATGCGCTCCTCGACACCTACTTCACCCGCTTTCATGCCAAGCCCTTTTTTATTCTGGACGAGTCCACGCTACGACAACGACTTCAGCTCAACCAGGTACCTAGATACTTGATTCACGCCGTCTTTGCTGTAGCAGCCAGATACACCCTGCATCCAGGCGGTTATCAGTTTGCAGTGAGACTCAGCGAAGACTATGCTGCTCAGTCGAGGTCAGAGATCGACACTGATGAGCCATCTATTGATGCTCTCCAGGCCTTGATGCTTCTTGTGACAGCCTTCACTGCTGCAGGCAAAGGGAAGAAAGCTTACATGTTGTTAACAAACGCGGTCGGAATGGCTATGGCTCTAGAGCTGCATCGAGAAATTGACTTCACCGCCCGGGTCACACCAGTCGAACGAGAAACGCGAAGAAGGCTATTTTGGAGTTGTTATCTCCTGGACAGGTTCATGGCGTGCGGATCCAAACGACCATCTCTCATCGGAGACAAGACCATCCTCCTAAGATTACCCTGCTGGTCGCCCAACCCGGCTACGCTGCCCATTGAAGGCGAATTCTTCCAGAGTGGTTCAAATCTCCAGTACTTCCAGGGGGCTGGAAAAAGGTCCCAGGGAAGCAGTGGAATGCTCATTGATATCAGCCGGATCCTGGGGACCACAAACCGGTATCTCGCAGCTGGTGGTGTCAAAGGTGACTCTCATTTCCCATGGCATTCATTATCGAATCTCTCCAAAATCCGGCAAGACTTGGACATTTGGGCTTCCGGGGCAGAAGATGTCTTCTCTAGTTTGGATACGTTGTTCGGCCAGGCGGATTCAACCGTTCTCGTGCTCAGCAAGTTGATCTACCACCTGGTCCACTGTTTAATATACCGTCCATTCCTACCTATCGATCTCGCAGAGCTCGCTGGGACCGGCCAACATCAATCTTGGCAAATCGAGTCCACCAACATGTGTTTTCTACACGCCAATGCGATCGCCGAACTTGTGGAGCTCGGCAAACAGACGGCATCTATCGAGTGGCCTGCATTTGTCGGGTATTGTATTTGTACAGCGGGGACCGTACACATTCACGGTGCGCATTACAGCAGGCTTGGGAACGCTGCTGAGATGAACGTCTTCAGCTCGTCTGCAGATTTTCTCTCCAGGGAGATGCAACAACTGAGTGAGCTCAGATATGCATGGGCTAGCGTTCAACATCAACGCGAGACTCTTCAAGGCATCTACAGCGCGCACTCGACACTTGTTAAGAGCCTCGCAGACAACCCAATGCGCTATTCTCCTGTCTTCCACCTTGAAGATTTCTTCGATCGCTACTCCAACATTGGCGGCCCAGGAGGACAGACGTTCAGTTTTGATGCGGCAAATTTGAGTTTGTCTGACGTTATTGTGGACTTCACCACCGACACATACCCCGGCCATGATTTATACGCGCCTCGCATTAACAACAGCGATCCCGGACTGGGCCGACCTTCTCTCAAGCGGAAAAATACAGCTCCTCTCGGCCGCAAGAGGCCAGATCTCAAGAATCTGATATCCATATCAAGCAATATGAATTCTTTGCAAAGCTCCTCATTATCGACGCCATCTCACACTCAGCATTCCTTCCATACCCAATCGATGCCACCCCAGTCATCGCCAGGGATGCTCAATAGCCCAGCTTCTCTGGCGGCACATCACGAATTACATGGTCAAAGCACGCATATGAGCAGCATACAGGAATCTCTGGGCGAGGATGCTGCGGCCATTGCCTCTGCAGGGTTCTCCCTCCCCCAACAGTCCGCAACCCTTCAAAGTGGAATAAGCGGCCATGGTCCTGGAATACCCCCGAGTCTCTCCAACAACGCTGCGCCCTTCAGCCCAACATTTAGCTTCGCCCAAATAAATCAACAATCGACCTCGTCTGGCACTAGCGGTACTCAACAAGGAAACTACGATCCCATGTTTGGCGACGTCCCCACGAACGCCTTTTCGAGTCCCACACCCTGGCAAGGAGGCGACGATGGCGGCAAACGGTCAGCCAGTGCCATGGAGCAGAGTCCCGAGGCTGTAGGAGGGTCGACCGCAGGAGAGGAGAAGGATCCGTTCTTGAGTCTCCTGGAACAGTTGGCGGAGCACGAGTCGGCCTTGGGATCAGGGGTAAGCGAACTGGATTTCTTCCTTGCGGGTACTGGTGGGCCAAGTATCAGTTGAGATTCTTGAACGGACGACATATTACGGATATTTAGACATTTCATGATTAGTCTATGCAAATGGTTTGGATGCAGGATTTGCCTATATTTGGCCCTCGTCGGTAGGAGGCGGGGTATGGGATGTCTTGAATGTACCATCCTTTCGCATCATACCGGGGTGAACTTCTATGATCTGTCCTGAGCGAAAGAGTTGGGGCGTCAGTCATTTCTGACAGGGGCTTAACATGCTATGGTATACGCCATGGAGTCTCTCGTCTCTTGCCAAAGTGGTCGAGCTTTGGTAGGATTCCAGAAAATAGGTTGTCTGTATGGGTACCTTAATGTGAACACGCTCACGTTGACTACTTACCTTAAGGTTGGCTCTATACCAGGGTTGATTGTCTTAAATAAGGTAGAAATATAGGAGCGGACCGTTTGAAGATCATACAAGTTGACGTTGGGCACTACCCGACACTACACTAACACGGCTTAACTGGTCTCTGACTTCGTGGCCTGGCGTCCGTATAATTGTATACGTACGTCATTTAGAGCTTCAGAATGCCTACAGACTAAGATGTCTAAGTAGATACATACCTTACTCAACTCTAAATATGCCCCGTCCTCCTTTTTTTTTTTTTACCTCTGTACATAACTGCCGCCGCTTTCCCTCGGCCTTCGTTCCCAACCCGGAGCTCGGGACACAACAAACTTAAGTTCAAGTTGTTCACTACCCGTTCCTTGGCCTTATTTTCATCTCGCTGTATGCTGGGGAGGTTGACCGTCTAAAGAATTGGAAGGAACAATCGGTTCACGGCATGCAAGAGACCGAAACCAACGAAGGCGGTACCTGCCTGCGAAAATGAAGGTAGCACATGGGTAGGTTGTGCCTTCCCTTCCCCATCATTCGACAGGTTTAAGCCGAAAAAAAACATTTCGGGATTTTCGTTTTTTTGGAAAAACTGCAAGAGCTCAAGTTCCTTCGATGTGTATCTGTTAAGTAGCCAACGAGTCCCCCCATGAAATTTAAGCTGGCAAAAATAAGGTTGCTTAACAGCGAAGCACTTCATCGGCGTACTCCTTCCCTGTGAATAGCTTCCTCCCTCTCATTGTTTACCGGAGCATCCAGGTGTCTCTCATCTTTGAGATTTGTACAGTTTATAGCTATTTGCGACATATGTCGGCTTTGGTGGGCGATATGGAAAAAAGTCCCGAGACTTCGAGAATTTTCTTTCATGGACGCCACTACCGTAATTTTGTTGCGATAAATCACTCCGTTGCTGAACAAAGAGAGGGTCAAACTGTCAACGTCGCCACCCCTTCTTCTAGAACAACTTCTTGGACTTCAAGTTCCTCTATTACTGAATAGGGGGATTTTCAGAAATTCTTCCCCAAATTTTTGGACTCAACTTACATCTGACGCGGGGTTCGGTATTGCCCGGAGTTAGTGGACAACTTACGGATTATTACCTCAGGCTCACCGCCGCCACACAAGACATCAAAAACAGTTGGACTCGATCCCAGTGAATAGCGGCTGTTTTACTCATGTGACTCGCTCAATTCCGTGAATCAGATCCTAGAAGTTCCCCTCCTTTCTTTCAGATGCTGCCGGGGAACCTTCGTGATGACGATCATTTCTCGACAGGGCATTTTTGGAACGGTTTTTTCTTCTCGGTTGATGAACCCTGGACGGAAATAGCTCCGTAGAGACGGGAATGTCTCACTCTCGACAACATTCCCTTTGTGTTGAGCGGGTCTGAGAATCCGGGGAAGTATACACTTGGAACAAGACTCGGACGGGCCGGTGATCAAATTTGTTCCCCCGATCGACCCCGATTTCCGCTAAAAGCCATAGAAGCCCACCGCCAATTTATGCCATTCATGCCGCTATCTGTCTTATTTCATTCATCATGGCCAAACAAATGTGAACTGCTGGACCTCTTGACCAATCGCACCAATTGGGGCCCGCTACGGGATCGAGAGGAGGGAAGTGACATGACGGACATGGCTGGATCCAGACGGCTGGGGCGGCCCATTGCGACATTGAGTGGCTTGATTCGTCCAGGATCTGCCAGCGATGTCATCGGCGCCAACTTCCCCTCCTCCGCCCTTCGACGATGTGAGTTTGAGGCTCTCTCCTCTTCGCCTTGTGGCGGTCAATACTTCTGCAGTTTTGTAGTAGTTTTTTTTACGTAGCTGGCGTCTGCATTCTATGGAAAAGGATTTTGTGGTATCGAGGCTGAGCTGTGCATGTAGCTCACACGAGTGTTAATGCGGTGTATCGTGGACATACATAAGGCTACATTGAATTTTGCCGCCCGAACCACAGCACGTAATCCACACCTCCGTGCTTTAGAATGCAGGCTTAGACAAAAGTAGCTCCTTATCAACCGATCAAATCGCGCATTGCGTTTGTTCCTTGTCCCGGTTCCTAACAACGGCGTCACTTTCTTGGGGATGCGGTAATGTACATACCTGTACCTTAGGGTAGGTACTGGGATCCGCCCGGGAACCAGTTCAAGCCAGCCTAACCCAGCCTCCTCCACCCCAAAGTTCCCATCCCTCCTGTCGTGGTTGGCCAATTCTCGCTGTCACTCCTTGATTTCTTTGCTGCGTGCCTTCCATTGGAACAGCTCTTTTTTCTACATAGTTTGTTTGCTCACCGACTCTTTTCTCACTCACTCTTTTTCATATTGTCATTCCCTACATCGCATGGTATGGAGGTTGTGTTGCAATAAAACCTCGTCAGCAACAGCAACAGCACAGGCGTGACAGGTTCCGAGACATCTCCTCTTACACGTTCTTGACTCGGTGCACTGAAGAGAAAAGAGACCCCGCGCCCGGTTTCAATAATAACCACAAGGCTGCCCACCCGTCGCCTCATAGCTCCTCCTACCTATCCACAGCTGGCACCTAAATAGGGTGTTATATACACCACATACACTTCACTTGGTTTCACCGTCGCACCCGTCCTTTCTTCCGTCCGTTGCATAGCAAAACATACGTCTTCTGCTTGCCCGCCGGTTATGTTGCTTCCTCCTCTGTCTCGGGGCGCCCACTGGCTTGAAAGTGAGGTGAAGGAAGACATAGAAAGGGAAAAGAAAGAAAACTGGAACAAGTTTTCCGCTATAAAATATACAATGGTGTAGAATCTCATCTCGCCATCACATACCAACCAACACCAGCCAGATTGTTTGTGCCCAGTCATCCTATCATATCCCACATGTCTCGACCTGAAAGAGTATGGCTATATCCTGGACAATATCAAGCTAAAGCCTTGATCTACCGCTGTCGACCGCCTTAGTTGCTGTCGTCGTCGTCGTCGTCGTCATTCGTTGGGCGGCTCGCCCCGAGTGAGTGACCGAACACCTTTTTTTTTTTCGATATACGCTCCTCCTTTACCAAATATGGAGGTCCAGACGAACGAAGGCTTCGCCAGCCGGGGACCGGCCGTGTTCGCCGTCACCACCGCCACCTTGGTGCTGGCGACGGTGTTTGTAGCCGCGAGGATGGTATCGCGCATCGGCATCGTGCGCAGGGTCGGGGCGGACGACTATATCATCGTCCTGGCCTGGCTGATCGCCTTTTTCCTCAGCCTCACCATCGACTTTGGCACTCAGAGGGGCCTGGGCCGTCACGATGCCAACATCTCTGCCTCGGATCGTATGGGATTAAGGATGTGCGAATACGTCTTTTCCGTTCTTTATGTACGTCAACAAGCCAGCTAATTCTTCTTGTTTTGTTTTACTAAAAGGGAAACAGAACCCGGCACTCATGGCCACCAAGACCTCGATCCTGGTCTTCTACCTTCGCCTGGCCAGGAACACGCAAAAGATTCTCCGCATGGCCTCGTGGGCGGTCCTGGCCATCGTCAACATCGCCGGCACCATACTCACCTTTATGAACATCTTCCAGTGCGAACCGATGGCCGCGGCATGGAACCTGGGCGTCCCGCCGACCAAGTGCATCCCGCTTCTTACCGAGTTCATATGCTCTGCCCCCGTGAACGTCGTCACCGATCTGGCCATCCTGGCTTTGCCTCTCCCCGTCCTCACGGGCATGCGCCTGCCTCCGAGACAGAAGACGATCCTGGTCATCACCTTTACCGTCGGCATCTTCGTCACCGTCGTCGACGTCGTCAGGATCTACTACCTACAGCAAGCCATCAACATTGTTCCCATCGACGCATCCGATGACCCGTCGGCGATATTTGGCCAGAGCGCCGGGTTTCCCTGGAACGCCTCGCTGTCGTTGATGTGGTCGGCCGTCGAAGTCAACGTGGGCATCACCTGCGCCTGTGTTCCGACTCTCAAGCCTCTGATCATCAGGATCCTGCCTGCCATGATCATCGACCCGGACGGCACGCAAAGAAGCAGCACCGGTACCGCTCCCCCAACCCAAGGCAGCAGCAGCCAGCAAAGGAATGCGAGTACCAGCACAAAACAAGAAAGCAGCAGCCAAGCCGCCACGACGACAACCACGACGACAACAAGTGAGTCGCCTCACCCGCAGCTCCCTTCGCCAGCCCACATGCGCGCCGGGTCCGAGGGTTCCGAGGAGATTTCCTTTCGGGATTTTCTCTCGCTTGGTACGCCTCCCCAGGGAACATCATCTTTGGCTGCTCCAAGTCAGCAACAACAACAACAACCGCCAGGAATGCCGAGCTCGGCGGTCTATTTCGGCTTCGTCAACATGCAACGACCAAAAAGCATGCTGCGGACCTCGGCGTCCGAATCCTTCAAATACTGCACCGTCGTCAGCGTCCTCTTCTTCCTCTGGGGCTTCTCCTACGGTCTGCTCAACACGCTGAACAACGTGGTAGCCGACATCGCCGACATGTCGCAAGCCCAAACCTTGGGGCTGACGAGCCTCTACTTCGGCGCGGGTTACTTCTTCGGCCCCCTCCTGGTAGGCGAATGGCTCCTCCGTCACGACGAGCACCGCCGGACTACGTGGCGGCAGAACCGCAGCAACAACACCGAGCCGGTCGGCGGCTTCAAGGCGACCTTCATCGTCGGTCTGCTCATCTACGGCGCCGGCACCATCATGTTCTGGCCGGGCGCCGTCCTGAACGCCTACGGCGGCTTCATGGTCAGCACTTTTGTTGTTGGCTTCGGGCTCGCCGTGCTCGAGACGGCCGCGAACCCGTTCCTCGCGCTGTGCGGGCCGCCGCAGCACGCCGACGCGCGGCTGCTCTTTGCGCAGGCTGTGCAGGCGGTCGGCAGCGTGCTGAGCGGGCTGCTGGCCAACAACGTTTTCTTTGCGAGAATTGAAGGGAGGCCGTCCGGCTCCATGAATCTGATCGACGTGCAGTGGACCTACCTCGCCGTCACGCTGCTCTGCGTCTTGCTGGCCCTCGTCTTCTACTACATGCCGCTGCCCGAGGTGACGGACCGCGAGCTCGGCCGGCTGGCCAGCCGACTACCCGTCAACGCCGAAAAGCGGTCCATAGGTGGGAAGCTGTCGCTCAGGACGTGGTGCATCGTCATGGCTGTCGCCTCGCAGTGGACGTACGTCGCCGCACAGGAGAACATGAGTATCTACTTTCACGAGCTCCTGACCGCCTATGTGCCTGAGACCGGAAAGACCTGGAAACCTTCCGGGTTCCCGATATCGGTGCTCAACTACCTCGTGGTCGCGCACGCCGCGTTCGCGGCATCCCGTTTTGTCGCTGGCGTCCTGGCTTTTTTGTCTGTCAAGTACCCAAACCAACGATTCATACCGACGCCGCGGACGATGCTTTTTTTATCGGCTGTGGGTTCCTTTGTGTTTATGCTCGTCGCGGTGGTGATCAGACCTACGGAGAAACCAAACCTGATGGCCGTGCCGATCGTGCTTTTCTTTTTTGCGGAGGGTCCGATGTGGCCGCTTATCTTTTCGCTGGGGCTCCGCGGCCAAGGAAAACGGACGAAGAGGGCGTCAGCGTGGCTGACCATGGGCGCTTCCGGGCCGGCCTTCTGGCCGTTTGTGTCGTACGCTATATTGCAGAAAGGCGGGAGCGTGCAGACGGCTTTTATTGTTGTGGTCGCCCTTGTGACGGTGTCGTTGGTCTATCCACTTTTCTTGACTTTTGTGAAGGATGCTAGGGTTATGGTCGACCACGTGGTTATTGTGCAGACACAGGGGTCATCAGGGCCGGGTCCGGGTGGCGGGCTGGCGAGGATACAGAGCGAGGCGCCGGGTGGTGAGAATACGCTTGACCAGATCATTGAAGCGAGGAAGAAGAGGCGGCAGTCGAAGGCTTTGGAAGATGCTGCGGAGAAGGCGAAGGAGGAGACGCAGGGCAGAGGTGACGGTCGCGCCCGTGATGGGAGGTTGTCAGGGAGATTTTTTGGCTGGAGGAAAGTGAGAAAGGACAAGGTATCGAATACTGGTGCTATTGGTGTAGAGAATTCGGTACCTTCTCCTTTGGTGGAACACTATGAGCAGCAACAGCCACAGGGTCAGGAGGGGACAGCATCAGAACGGCAACAGGAGGAGGAGGAGAACGACGATGGCGACCAAGACAGGATAGAAGAGCAACCGCGATCAGAAACACCGCCTTGGGAGAAACAGGTTCTTGATACGAGGTTGCTGGATGGGATTTGAGGAACATTTCCATGGGCCATGGTTAATGGCTTATCTTTGTCCTTTGTGGTGAGATATGTTGATAATATTTAGAAGACTACTCTCCAGAGTAAGCACCTAATAAGGAAGAAAGGAATCTTGGATAAAGCCTCTGGTAGATAGTTGTGCTATTGTGGCATAGAGATACCTTGTGTAGCTTGTGTGGATGGATATCCCTATTTTTCTTGGTTGGTTGGGAATGACATGACTGAAATGAATGAAAAAGATTAATAAACCGACAAATCGAATGCCCGATCAACAAACAAATCGTTGACCAGTCTATATAGGGGTGTTGGGCTGTGACGCGTTCGTGCCGTGCAGTCACTAGCGCCTCACCTACTTGAGGTGGCCAGTCGGTCGGTTCGACTCGCGACTGTGACGACTATTTTTTTTCTTTTTTGGCTGGTGTTGTGGTCTCAAAATCTTCATTCAAAACGTGACGGTCATCTCCTATCCTAGCTGCTAGCTGCCAGGTTTACGTGTGCGCATAAGTACCTGGAGAAAAGAAGTGGTCCTCAAAGGGATTGAATGAACGTGGGCACTACTCGGCTCCGGTCGGGAATGGCTTCATCGCGGCGGCACAGGTAACCACTTTTTTAAAACCCCTCCTTTCAACAAGTGAAGGAAGCTTATCAGCTGGCATGTATATGCTTGATCGTTACGACCGACGCATCTTCAACTCCAAGAAAAGAAAAGAAGAAAAGAAAGGAAGAAAAGAAAGGAAGAAAAGAAAAGAAGAAAAAAAAAAAAGAAAAAAAAAGAAGAAAAAAAAAAGAAGAAGAAAACAAAGTAGAAAAAAAAGAAGAAAAAGAAAGAGAAAAGGAATACCTACCTAATTACTTCCCCTCCATCACTACTCGACATCACGACGCATCTTGAACTCGAATTCTTTTTCAAAGATAAAAAAAGGCAGCACCCCCTCGTCATGCGTTCTACGAATAGCTTATAACTCCGAACTCCTTAAGGGTGTTGAAGTGGGAATCGAACCGACGACATACTGCGGCAGAGTAGAGACGTAAGGAGCTATTCAGGTCTTGTACCTCCCGGTCTAATCCAGTACACATTCACACTCTTTGCCGAGATGCTGCCAACTTGACCAAGTGTCCTTTCTGATTATTGAAATTGGGGTGTGCGTTTGGCAGCTATATGGTGGCTACCGGTCGTCAGAGGGTGGCCAGCTGGCTGGCAGGTAAGACAGATTGGATGAAGCTGGCAAGATTTCATCCCATCTCATGAATGGCTCAGGTTGAAGGCGGGTGGCTGGCTGGGTCGAGAGGGATCCAGGCCAGCCGGGCAGAGCGGAGGTCGTCTGATGGGAGAACTGTATGTATGTAGAGAAATGCTGATACGATAACTCAGTTAGCTTTGGCTCGAAAGAGGTTGGATCGTGAGAACAGACATTATTTTCTATTTGTTCTATATTCTATGCTGCCTACTGTGGCCGTGTATCTTTAACCACCCACCAGTCTGCATCCATAAATACCGTTGAACGATAGGTACCAAAACAAGACAACAAGTATAGCCCCGATGCCGATACCCATTGTGTTGGTATATACATCAAACCCAAAGTACGAGTCTAAGCCTCCATCCTCCCATCATGCTGCACAATTGCCTCCTCAATCTCCTCCTCCTGCTCCACCGTCACAGGCGGCTCCGTCCATCCCGTACCAGCCTGCAGCACCAGCACCAGGATGCAAACCGCAGCAGCAGACTGGTACAGCACCCTCAGTGCCCGCTCGTACCCGCCCACGGCAACCACCCTCTCCGCGGCCGTCAAGAACCCCTCCTGGTAGACAGCAGCCGGACTCCCCATAAGTATCGTAATCAGTTTCTCCCTCGCTTTACTCAGCTGGCCTCCACCATGATTACCGTCAAGATGCCGGAACCCCTTGGTCAGCGCGTCTCGCAACGTGCGCGCAAATATGCCGCCCCCAATCGTCGTCCCAAAGCTCCCCGCAAACCCGCGGAACGTCGCCAGCAGGCCGGTAACGATAAAGTGCGTCTCCGGGCTCGCAAGATGTAACAAGTGAGCTAGGGTATAATTCAGCAGCGCGCCGGTGCAGAGCCCATTCCCAAAGACGGTAAACAGATAAAGGGCGGTCGGGGCGGCGGCGTTGCTCACGAAGGCGAGCATGAAGATGAAGACGCCAAAGAGGGCGAGCGACAGCAGGCTGGGCAGCCAGAACGAGCCCGCCCTTTTGACGTGCAGCCATCCGACGATGAGGCCTCCCGTGCCAAACCCGAGGTTGGTTGGGATGAGCACCGAGCCGGCAATGGCGGGTGATAACCCGCGCACGGCGAGGACGAAGACGGGAGCATAGAAGAGGAGCGTCCATCGCACGGCCATAAAGCCCAGCTGAGAAAGGCAGGAGAGAAGGACGCCGCGGTTGCGCAGGACCGATAGGGGGATGATTGGGTCTTTGGCTATGCTGGACTCGACGAATAGAAAGAGCATGAAGGTGAAGATGGAGAGGAAGATGGGAGTGAGTTGGATGGTGCCGGAAAGGCCGTAGAGAAAAAAGACAATTGTGAGGGTCTATTTTTGTTGGAGGCAGGTTAGTAAAGTTAATGGATGATGGTAAACCAAGGTTGGGTGTCTTACCAGCGTGAGAGCGCCGGCGTAGTCGAGACCTGATAGTTTCTGCAACGTGGTTCTAGTCTCCTTGGAGTTCTTGGTGTGACCAGTGCCTAAAGGCATGCTATAGTATACCCCGAGGCCACTAAGGATGCCAATTGGCGATTGCACCAAGAACAGCGCCCTCTGATCGATGTACAATGATTAGATATGTTGACAAGGTAATGACGAAAAGGGGACAGAGAACCTACCCATCCAATAACGGGAAGCAGAGCACCAAAAATGACTGCTCCAGTTGACATGCCGATGGTGAACCCCTATACCTTTGTTAGTGACATCCGAGACATTGTTCAAGAGGCTGGTTGCATGTCACGAACAGCATTAGTCAAACCAATCCACAGTCCCCTTCTCTTCTTGGATGTGAGCTGAATGACCAGGATGAGAGCAAGAGTCATGACTCCTCCGCCGCCAATGCCAACCAAGATACGACCAATTATAAACACTACGAAGGACCGGGCTTGAGATGTGACAACGGCACCGAGGGAGAAAAAGAGCGACGAGATGAGAATCATGTCGCCGGGAGAAAAGATCATGGACAGTCGTCCGACCAGCGGCGCGACCGACGACATGGTGATCAGGTACGAGCTCGTGAACCACATTGCGTACTCGTAGGCGTCGAGGTCAGCGGCGATGGTAGATTGTGTGGTTGTTATGCCGCTCATGTTGCTGGCTATGAGATTGTTAGTCACTCACTCTCAGCAAACGCGACAGGATACAAGCCACTTAGACATACCTTGAAGGAATATCAGAGCCCACATGCTCAAGATGATGCACGTCGCTCGACTTCGACTCCATGGCTCGTCTGAAGCTGCAGCCGACGACGATACGCTAGCTTCATCCCCGATGGCTGCATTACTCGGTGTTGTACCGGCATCTGCAACAAACAAGTCGTCGGCTGCCGTATGCGAGCTGGCAGCCTCGGAGCGGAGGAGTGGTGTGTTTTCTGTCGCCGTAGCGGCGGTTGAGAAGCTCTCGTCGTCGCCGACACGGCGCGGCTGCTCAATGTCGACAGCCATGGATAGATATGTGTACTGCGTGATTCCGAGCGTCCCGTCCAACGATCAATGCCTACGACGAGAGATGAGAGAAAGGAAAAAACGTCTTGCTATCATTGGATTGCCTATGAAAAGTGATGAAACAAGATTAAAATTCATCTCATTATGCTGAGGTTGAGGAAATGCTCGGGAACAACAGAGCAGTTGTTGAGTCCAATAGGGAACATCATCGTGTGCTGCTGTGGCGCCTGAGGATTGGTAATGCGACTCCGACCCGGATTGGAGTTGTTCGGATCGGAAGTGCCGGGTGGAGACGAGACGAGACTGGCTGGCTCTTGGTTGTCTGTTTAGACTCAATTCCAGGACAGAGTCTAGGACCTCGAATTTATTTATTTGATAGAATACAGTAATAACTATTATTATTATAAATAAATTCAACGCCTCCTCTATTCTTCCAGTCACACACATTCTCATCTGGAGTCGCACCAACCCTAACCCTAACCCTAACCCCTCTCATGTGTCCGTCCGTCCATCGCCAAGCGTTTCTCTTCTCTCTATCAAACTCCACCTCGTCGTTTCGAGACATTCCACAACATAATTGGGGCCGGTATAGGAGAACAAACAATTCTCAAAGTTGGGATTTTGGACCCGACCCCCTATTTGCAACTACTTTGACCAACCAATTGCTCACATTCGCTCTCTCTTTCTCAGAAAAATATAAAAATGCCTCTTCAAGACTCATACGAGCTGCCGGCGGCCGCCGACATGCACGTCCACCTCCGTAACGCCCCGGGACCCATAGCCGAGCTGGTCACGCCGACCATCCGCAAAGCCGGCGTCGACACCGTCTTCGTCATGCCGAACCTAGCCCCGAAGCCTGTAGTGAGCGTCGCCGAGGCCCTGGAGTACAAGGCCCACTTGCAAGCCCTCGACCCGTCCGTCACCTATCTCATGTCTCTTTACCTGCACTCGAGCATAACCCCCGACGAGATCCGCGCGGCAAAGACGGCCGGCATTGCCGGTGTCAAGGTAAAGTTACTCCCTAGTATTCTCTCTTGACCGATACTAAGTCCGTGGCAGGCATATCCCAGAGGAGCTACAACGAACTCACAGTGGGGCGTGGTCTCGTTTGACCCCTTTCATGACGTGCTCAAGGCCATGGAGGAGGAAGGTATCGTCCTTAACCTCCACGGGGAGGTACCTAGCAACCCTACCGAGGGTGTGACTGTCATGAATGCCGAGTCCAGGTTTCTTCCGACGCTCAGGAACCTCGTGGAGAAGTATCCCCGTCTCAAGATCGTCCTGGAGCACTGCACGACTGCGGATGCGGTCGAGACTGTGCGCTCTTTTGGCGAGAATGTCGTTGGCACTATTGTATGTGTTACCTTGGCGGCCTAACTAAACGACTGGCCGCTGACGATGGACTCATTAACCAGACTGCGCACCACCTCTCGCTGCTTGTGGATGACTGGTCTGCCAATGTGGTGAGTGTGTCTCGACCTTTCCTCCCTTTTTTTTCGGTATGGATTATTAACAAATGAAAAAAAAAATACAAAAAATAAAAAAAAAACAGAACAACTACTGCAAACCATCAGCCAAGAGCCCCGAGGACAGACGCGCGCTTCTCAATGCAGCGGTGCACAGCAATGGCAAGTTCTTTTTGGGGACGGACAGCGCTCGTATGTGACCCCCTTTCCCTATTTCTAGTGTACTTTGGCAGTATATAACTGATACACTTCCACCCATTGCTGTATAGCCCATGACATCAGTGCAAAGAAGGGCAAAGGAAACACCGCCGCAGGCGTCTTCACCCAGCCCTACGCGCTGGGATATGTATGTTTACGCCTCCTTCTTTTTTATCCAATCCCTTTTCTTATGCACCCCTTTACTCCTCCAACCCCTATCTCCTACCACTATACAACCGCCGGCCAATTACCCAAACATTCAGAACGGAAGTAACTAATTTTCATTGGTACTGTTTTGATAATAGGTTCTCACAGCTCTAGAAGAAGCCATCGCCAGAGGCGACCTGGCCTCCGAAAAGGAAGTCACCGAGGCCGCGCTGAGCGGTTTCTTCAGCACGTACGGCCGCGCCTTTTATGCAATCCCGCAATCAATCAAGAAAATTCGCCTCACAAGAGGTGGGCAGGTCGTCGCCGACTCGCTGAAGAGCGACGGCGCCGAAATTGTGCCCTTCCGTGCTGGAGAGACGACTTGGGGTGTTGAGTGGTTGTCATGATATCCTCCTGTAAGGCTCCTACAGTCGATCAAGGGATAGGTCGACCCATCTATGACTTGGATATTCTTATTCCATATCAAACATACCAATATACCACGAAATTACTACGAACGTAATAAATCACATGAGCTAGGATATGTACACATGCCTTTCACCCCCAATCTACTTCCCAGGTCTTGCAAGACACAATATGCCCTGCAAAACCTCTGGGACAGGTTAAATCATCGCCTGCCTCCCTACCTACCTAGGTAAGTATAAACATAAAGGTGCTCAGCCCCACATATGGATTTATGGAGACTTTACTTAGGGATATAAAAACAAAAGAGAAAACGTAGACCCGACGCTTGATTGCCCACCTTTCCTTTCCTTCCTTTTCCCATACTACCTAACAGACCGACCAAACCCTCGTGTCATTGATATCTACCATCATGCCCCCTCCAACCAACCAGAATTACACATTTAAAAAACGCCATAATATCCTCACTAATAATCCTGGTCCCCATCGTCGTCATCCTCCTCCTTCACAACAAAGGTCCTCGTCGGAGAACAAGCAGCAGACAACCCCAACTCCGAGACCTGCTGCGGCGTCCCCATCCCTAATAAGCCCGACGTCCCACAATCATCACCACTTCCATCACTACCGCCAACACCCACCGTAGTAGTTCCTCGTTGCTGCTGCCGTCCTGACAAACCAACAGTTCCAGCTCCCTAAGCCTTCGCCGCACTCACACTCGCACTCGCACTCGCACTGGCACTCCCAGCAACAGCGACAGCAGGGGTGGTCCCGGACCCGGTAGCAGGCTTCGTCTTCCTGCGTACGGGCTGATAAACATCATTAAAGTTCATCGAGACCCCCAGAAACCGCATATCGACGTCCGGCTGATAGGCCAGATCCCCGAGCAGAATCTGCAGCCGCGTGCGGAAGCTCAGACCAAGCTGCTTCAGCCGTTCCTGCAGCGCAGGGAACTCAGACTTAATGTTTCCACTGCTATTGCTCAAAAAGACATCGTCACCATCATTAGTAGGGGTAATGTGATGATTCCCGCGCGTCAAGCCCGTGGCGTCGACCTCCTGCCGTCGCGTAAAGTCCGACACGGACCAGCTGTACAGCCCGTCGACGCTGTCGCGGTACGCAAGCATGGTCCGCAGCAGCTCGCTCAGCTGAATCATGTACGAGTTCTTGTCCTCGGCCGCCTCGGCCGTGTCCCTCCCCAACTGCGCCGCGGCTTCCTTCATCGAGTCGTGGTACTGGCGCCGCCGCGCGCCCAGCAGGCCCTTGTGCGTGATCGAGGTGAGGTACCTCGTGTGCGCGGTAATCAAATCGTCAAGCGTGCACCCTTCCTTATGAATATTCTTCTGCAGCTCGGCCCAGCTGCTCTCAATCACCTCAAACAGAATATAGTACTGCAGCTGGCCAACAAAATGGATCATCTCAGCCAGCACGCCGCGCGTGCTCTTCCACGTCTGCAGCACCTTCTCTTCCTCAGTCTGGAGCACGCCGCGCGAGCCTGTCATGCACTTCCGCCACGTCGACGCCAGCGCGAACTCGACGCGCTTGATGCGCCAGAGGAAGTTGAACACTTTGAGATACTGCCGATTTCCCCACTCGGTCACGACCACGTCCACCGGCGCGTCGATCTTGTATTCGAGAGTAAAACAGTCCCAACCAATGTCGCCGTGGCTAAGCTGCAGCATGCGGGCGTCCAGCCGGCGCAGGACCTCGTCGCTGTCATACTGCGCGTTAGAGCCACGGATTGCGTGCTCCAGCTGGGCGGTCAGGGTGTGCCGGTACTGCGTCCCGGCCGGGCGATCGAGATTGGCGGCGAGCGACTCCATGAGGAGGGCGATGAAGTCGCCTTGGCCTAGCAAGATGTAGTTCTTCAGAGCTTGTAGGTGGTCAAACAAGTGGAAGCGCGTGCTCATGAGATTCATCAGTCGCTGCATCGTTGTCTTGTATGCTTCGTCGATCCATGCCTCCAGAGTGGCCGTATCGCCGTACTTGAGCTCCTTTGAGGACGTCTTGCTGTAGGCCTCAACCCATTGGCTATCGCCGCAGCTGTGACGGATGAAGTTTAAGGACTTTCCAATCAAAAACACCTTTTGCGCAAAGTCTGCTGTGATTATGCTGGGCACCATCGCGTCGACAACTTCGTATTTGGAGTTCCAGACGCTCGTTTGGCCCTTGGCCTTGGTCTCTTTCTGTGTTTTGTCGTTGGGGCTCTGCTCCCTGACGAAGAACTCCAAATGCGGGTCCGACAGCTCACCGTCGTAGATCCAGCGGCGCAGAATATCGTAAAAGGGTCGTGTCAAGTCCGCGAGGAGACGCTCGGCAAACGAAGCCACGACCGGGTCGCCGTGGGAGGTTGAGAAGCCGTGTATCAGACTGATTAGTTGGCCGCCTCGCTTGTTGTTGCTTTCCTCGGCGATCAACGACATTAGTCTCAAGCCCATGGTCGCTTCGCGCGTCCATACCACACAGCGCTTCAGGGTCACGCCGGCCTTGCCAATACCGCCATGAGGCGCATTCTGGTCAAGCGAGGAAAGGGCACGACGAATTTGCCCTTCCAATGTCGCTACCAGGGTAAGGTACTGGCGGAGCTCGCTGTTGATGGCAGCCCGCAAGCTCTGCCCCAGCAGCCCTTTCGCTGGAGATTTAACGAAGGAGCTAAGCCCCCTGAATAGTAGTGACGGTTCTGCGAGGGTATGCAGCAGAGAGATGATAGGAGACGGAAGTGTAGGTGGTAACTTTAGGGTTGTTTCCCCGGCGAAGGGGAGTGTGGTTGAAGATAGCCCCTGAAGGGTAAAGGGGAGGTCTCTTAGGAGAGCCGTCTCGGAGGGCTCATAATCCGCGGAATTGTCGGCAAGAAGTATAGACTTCAAGGACACATCTCGCGCCTGTTTCTTGGGCGATGTCTCTGGGGCTGACGAGGACTCGTCATCCTGGCTGTACCTCGGCCTTTCTGGAGGCAACTTCTTCAGCCCTCCCGGTGCGAATGCGTCGCTAAAGGCGTCTTCGTCTTCTTCCTGTATGGGCAGCGCAGGTGTGGAGGCCTTGGAGGATCTCTTCTCCTCTGCGAAGCGCGCGGGGGCTCGCTGTACCGGCTGCCCCAGCGGGCTGAGGGGAAGGGGTTCATTCGGGTCTGGAGAGTCGGAGAGCTGGTAAAGCAGGTAGAGGATTGCCCACTTCTGGTTGAGCACGGGCAGCGACAGCAACCGAGTGTATAGGTTCGAGAACCGCAGTGCCTGGCTAGGATTGCTCTGGATGAGCTTCCGCTTTATTAGATCGGAAGCATGGTTTACATCGGTCGAAATTGAAGGTGGTTCGGGCCTATGAGAATGAAAAGGTAAGCTACCACGTTTTGGTTGTATAGGTATTAGAAGCTAAGAGTTACCTCTCGAGAATAGACCTCACCAGGTCGAAACACGCATCGTGTCTCTCCTGGGCCGCTTGCTCATCGTTGCGCGGATCACTGGGAATCAAATGGGTAATGAGAGAGTCGATGGCATTGGATATCCGGTGGCCGCGGTCTTGAGACATGGCTGCATTTTGGCAATGTCAATACTAATCCAAGATATGTTGATTATACGGGTAGGTAGGTAGTTGCGTGCAGAAGAACCGTCGGGTGCTGGTACTCCACGGGCAATCCTTGCATCACGGGTGCAGTGGATTTTGGAGTCTTTAAGACGCGGGGAGATATCTATGGATGGAGGGGATGGACTGGGAAGTTTAGCACGCGACGCGCCTTGAGTTCTATTGGATCAGTTGGGATGATCTGCAAATACAAGGCCAGGCACCAAAAGCCGGAAGTGCGGGACCGCTGGAAGGACCGCTGAAAGAGTGGGAGGACTCCTGTCCTGAATGAAGTGTGGTACTTGAGGCCACGCCATTGTTTGGCGCCAAATCAGGTACCTTTATCCGGTAGCCGGCTTCGACTTCAGTGCGCGGCTGACCTACCAGGCCCGTAGGTGAGGGCTCCGCAAATTCCAACGACGTCCGAAACCCAAGACCGACCACCTCCAGATTGGCTGGCCGAGGAAGAACGCCATCCATTTGGCAGCGCCGACATGTCGAATTCATCCATCTGACTTCAGATCAGTGATCGCGTGAACACGGCCGATCTTTTGATGCGCCCATGATTGCAGCTTCGCGTCGCGACTGTGCTGCTTTCTGCACGCGACTGCGTTGACGCCATACAAAGTACCGTATCGCTATCCGCATCCCGCCTACCGATCGCGATGGTCGATATCAACCCCGCCGCCCTGAGTCGGCCATCCGTTCTCACAACCCCCATTCTATCCAACAAGTCCATAAACGTCTCGGTCTCGTCAGTGCAGAAGCCGGTGAAAACCAGCCAATTAATACCTGCCCGCATCGATCTCGAGCCCATATACGCTGCGCTCAAGCAAGCTATTGGGCCAGAAAGATGGCCCATCTACAACGAAGCCAGCTCCCAGTTCTTCTTGGGTGTGTATCTTCCTAACTGCTACGAGAATTTATGTCTAACTGCCCCTTCTCTCTAGGTCGTCTTAACCAAGCCGAATATAGCGAACGGATAGACACGATACTCGCGTCACCCGATGGCTCCAAAGAACATCTCCATAACCAGCTCATCGCTGCCATATATGCAAATACCACGCGAGAAATGCCCGACCAGGGCCTTGCGCCCTGGGTCAGCGCAAACGACAAGCCCACCGCGGCAGCCGGGAGTAAACCCATGACCGGCGATGCGGCAGAAAGGCGCCTTAAGGGAGATGTGATGCAACTTCCTAGCCGAGACAGGAGGCGGATAAAGGACCTTGCTCACAATGATGTATGTCGATATCTGATCGCCACGGTTCCCGGCGCTATCCAAGTTGTCGTTCAAGTGCTAATACGGCCTCTCGCAGTTCGACCCATACGAGTCACTATCCGGTATCTTCACAGACCATAACCGGATGAAGACCTCAAAGACCGCCGAGGTTCCAGCAAGTGCTGGCGGTCTTGGGAGGATGAGTATGTTACTCAGACATCTTGCGCGCCTGATATTCTCTGCTAACGGTTCGGGCTCCAGATTTTGACCTCGAAATCCGGAAACGCTACGCGCAGCCATTAGCCGTCGAGTCGGGCGAGTTCCCAGATGTCAGCAACATAGAAGTTCGAATGACATCCTTCTGCGCCGAAGCCGGGCTTCAGTCACATCAGCAGGACGCGGCACAGTTTATGTCAATAGCCACCGAGACCTTTATCAAGGAAGTCATGTCATCAATATTCAGTCGCACGAGGGCCAACGGCCCAGGCGACTCTGGAATTGCCGGATTTGGTCCGGGCAGCGCCTGGGTTCAGACGCATAAATATCGTCGCCAATTAGCAAAGGAGGAAGAGGCTTTTACCAGAGGGGAGCTCACGCGCGACAAGAGTGGACTACTACCTGTTGAAGCGAAGGCAGCGAGTGAGCGCGGTCCGTTAGGCATGGCCGATTTGCGCATCGCGCTGGAAATGGGTGACTGCGGGATGGCGAACTATCCGATAATCGCCCAGAATATCATATACGGCTACAGGGAAGGAGAACTGGAAGACTACGACGACCATACCTACATCCCGGGGCGAGATACGACAGCCGAGAAAGAGGACTTGGAGATGAGCGGCGTGAACGGAAAGAGACCCGATGCGCTCCCTAACGGTGTCCACCACGGAGATCCCATGGAGATCGACAATGAGGTGTGGTGGGAAGGAGCGGATCCGGCCGACGGCGAGTTTCTTGACAGCGTCTTGGAACAATACCTGGCTGTGTAATGAAGGCAGCACGCGTTGAATCCGGGCTCGATTGTTGATCTTTGCTATTTTCTTGTTTACCGGTGGTGGCTTTGATTTCCTTCTACTGTACCATTTTCCGGCTTGGATGGCGAACTGCGGCGTTTTCGCGGATGGGGGTGGATTTCACATCTCGCATTGCATTGGGCATTGGGCATTGGGTATCTTCTTTGTCTTCCCATTTGAAACGACTTCGGTCATTGGTCCTGTATACTTCTTCTTTTGGGCTACTACAAAAGGAAGGGAAACGGGTGTTTGATTTATGACAATTGGCGTCACAGCGACTGGGAAGGGAAAGGGAGAGCAAAGGAGAAAGGGGTGATAGCGGTGGCGTGATTGTTCTGCACGGTGGACGGAGTGGAGCGGAGAGGCCTTGCGACTACTACCTATGTACTTTATGAACGATACCCCGAAAAGCTCTCACAAGGGTTTGACCGTTAAGCCATTCTTGTGTCTTTATTGACTGCGTCTTTTATATACATATTATTTTGAACTATACTTAGTCTTACGCGTGACGACTATTTTGGTTGAATGATGAGCAGTTGTATAGATGAGGAGGAGAGAATCAGGATGACGTTGAGAATGCTTGAGTTTATTATCGGGTCAGGAGCTGAGCCGGTCGGTGGGATCGGTAAGCAGTGATTCAAGCTTCTGAATCTTTATGTTGACATTCACAAGACTTGCAGTGGCGTTCTCGAGGTACTGATGTGGCAGTCCGACTATCATGGTCAATCATTATCAGACATCAAGTACGGTATACCCATACAACTGCGGTTGGAATATCAACCTGCATCCATGAATATATTTCTTTGTCTCGTATAAACGCTCCTTTATATTCGGTATGATTGTTGGGATTTGCTTCTTTGTTCCCCCTGACTGTTGACCAACATGTAGCTATCCGAGCACGAATAGGAGTTAGGTCCGTCTGACTGCATACCTTATTTGGGCGCCCAGAGGTTTATGCAACAATGCGGGTGTGAATAAAAGTGGCTGGGCTGCTGGCGCGGAATTGCCCAAACTCGTGTAAATGGGCCGGCCAACCACTGTAACAAAAACGCGCCTCGCTACGCGTCTTCCACTTCAGGGCCCCACCAACACCATATCAACCTAGGGTCCCCCAGAACACCCAACTTCTTACTAAACACCGATTCTGGAGTCGTCTTGGATGATATGGTTCTGAAATAGCTTTTTGCGGCAATATATCTACGACGGTATCTCTTCAAATTGGCGAGCATAATGGCGTCGTCGCGGTCTTCGCCCTCAAATTCGCCGGCACGCGTCTCACGCGCACCGACTCCGTCGTCACCGCACGTAACGACGCACCCAGATCTTGTTGCTCTTCTCGAGAGCTCAGACGAGGACGAAGCTATCCTTCGGCCACGCGGTAGATTTGCGGCCAGAATGCATGCACAAGCAGCCAAAGAACTCCAGTCCGAGTCGGAAGACGAGGAGGATGACGCGACGGACGTCCTAAAACCAGCAAATATCCCAAAGAAGACGTTAGAAAACGACCGAGAAGCCTCTTTAGAGAATCAAGACGAGTACGATGATGATGACGAGGTAGTAAAACCTCGCCCTCGAAAACTCCAGTCCCGACGTCAACGCAGCACAATGCCAGAAAGCAGGCCGCAAGAGCCTGCCGGCTCTTCTCCCGGTCTCTTCGTGTCACCGTCCAAGCCTCGGTCACCAACTGCCGGATCCGACGCTGGCCACGGCTCAGACAGTGATGATGGTCTACCCAGCACGACTAACCTGGCCAAGAACGCGCGTCTACTTGCTTTTAACGCGAAGAAACGTCAGGAACGGGAGGCCCGCGAGGCAGAAGAGGCTCGCCGCCGGGCCGAACGTCTCGCTGCACAACAACCTATCGACGACGACATCATGTCTGTGGATGAGGAAGACTCGAATATATCGGATGATGACGGCGGTCGCAGACTTACTCAGTCGGGAGCCCCGCGTCCTACCCGAAAGGCTAGCAAGAAGGCTCTTGAGGAGATGAACCGCGAGACCCAACGCCTTACCCGAAGCTTGCAACTAGCACACGAAGCCAAGGTCAAGAAGAAGATTACCAAGGCCACATTATTTGAGCGCTTCAACTTCAAGCCTCAGGGTGGTCCCGAAACGCCATCTGTGGCGGCGGCTTTACCGCCGAGCTCTAGTCGGCCGGCATCTCCAGCCTCGCATCGCCACACAGATGCCGAGGACAAGGATTCCGATACACCACCAAGTTCTCCTCCGGCTCCTGCAGTAAATGCTCCTGGGTCGGAGAAAGACGCACGGCTGTCTCACTCTGAGTCTGCTGGTCTTGTGGCGGCGGACGACCTCATTGAGCAAGATGAGAACGGGGAGCTTCCGACACTTGAGGCTGCTCTCGACGCAGCTACCGCCAAGAAACACCTAGATAAAGGCAAAGGAAAGGCAACTGCTGCGAACTTGGAAGTGGTTGGGCAGCAGCCTCAGGCTCTCCCCAAGGTCAAACGCAATCTTCGCGTCAAGCTCCCGCCGATTCAAGCGAATACAGTCAGCCTCACCCTGGACGATGACGACGATGATGATGATCTCAAGATTCAGACTACCCATAAGAGCAAACTTGACGCCATCTTTGCTCGTGTACCCGTCAATCAGGCCAAGGAGTCACGTCCGCTACAGAATCTTCGTAAGCTAGCCCATATCGACGACCCAGAGAGGAAAGTCGCGCCTCCAAGCGGGAAGAATTCCAACCTGCAGAAGCAGCCTCCAGCCATGACCTCGGGTGAGCTCGAAATGTCCCTGCTACAACGTGCCCGTCTACAGGCCAAGATAGAACGTGACAGGCATCTCGAGTTGCTCCGGTCCAAGGGCATTCATGTTCAGACCACTGAGGAGCGCGAGAAAGAGATCGCCCAGGTCGAGGATATTGTCGCTCGCGCTCGGAAGGAAGCCGAAGAGCTTATGCAGCGTGAGCGAGAAGATGCGAAGGCCGATCGCAAAGCTAGGCGAGAAGCAGGTGAGGCGGATCCGCTTGGCTGGGATGATAGTGACGACAGCGGTGATGATTATCAGGAAGATGTTGAAGAAGCGGATATAGAACTGTCTGGGTCCGAAGACGAGGAGGATGCCCAGGCAGACGGGGCTGAGGACGTCGCCATGGACGCTGAAGATGAGGAGGAGGAAAAAGATGGTCACCAGGCTGATCCTGCCGGTGTCATGTTTGATGACCTTGCAGAAAGCGCTGAAGAGTCGGACGGCGAAGCTGCAGAACAGCAGTCTGGCGACCAAGACTCGGATGATGAGGAGGTGGTTGCTTCAAGGCAACCTGCCCGTCACAGGCCAAAGAAGCTCGTTACAATTATCTCGGACGACGAAGATGAGGAAGAGGAGGTTCAGCAACATGTCGAAGCAACCCCGAGACCCAAAACCAAATTCTTTAAATCTCCGTCAGCCCTCAATGCCGGCTCTCCGCAGGTCCCTACGTCTGTTCTACGGTCTGCAACCAAAACCTTCATACCTGGTCTTCCTGTTCCGCTCGCCGGTCCTGCTGGGCTTGGTCTCACACAGATCTTTGCCGGAACTATGGACGACAGTCAGCCAAGTGGCTCGATGATGGGCTCACCATCGCAGCCAATGCCTACCTTTGAACAAGCTAGCCAGCCCATACCCAACTTTGGGGCTGAAAAGTTCCCGGACTCCAACTTCTCGCAAACTGCCCAGGAGGTCGGGGACGACATGATCCTGGACAGCCAACCTACTGGACATGAAACCCAGGAGCCCGAGACGCAAGGGGTCCAGCTTGGTTTCTCCCAGTCGCAGATGCACGGCTTCGACTCCCTTTTGCAGGAGAACCACGATGCTACGCAAACATCGGAGCTCATCGAACCGACTCAAGACGGTGGTTTCCAGAACTTCTCCCCTCTCAAGAAGCGGTTCGTCGAGCCGCCCACCTCGACGGTAGAGACCGTCAAGGTTGACGAGAGCCAGGGAGACACAGCACAGGCCGAGTCACCTCTAGTACGGAGGACTGGTAAGCTACGTCGCAAGGCCGATCTTCTTGCTGCTGCCGCTGCTGCTCCTGCCGGCCCCACTGCTAGTGCCGCTTCTGATCACAAGGCGGACGGAATGAAAAGCTTAGAGACAGATGAATTTGGTTTCGGCACCGTAGCCGCCAGTGCAACAGCTTTCGCTGTCATGAAAGAGGCTGCTGCCAAGCAGAAGAAAGCCAAGGCAGAGGCAGCGTTCGACAAAAAGAAGAGCAAGGCACGCGATATGGTGGAAGACCAGGCCGAGGAGTCCGAGGACGAGTATGCTGGCCTCGGTGGCGCGGACGGCGAGGATGACAGTGACGACGATGACCAGTCTGTCAAGGAAATGCTTGATGACGAGACCAAGACTAATGAGGTTGATGAGCGGAAGCTTGCTGCGTTCTATGCGTAAGACGAACCCTTTCCTTGCAGAAATAACGCTGAATAGAGCGTAACTAACCCTCATTGTCCAATAGTGATCGAGAACGCGCCGCGGATGAGAAGCAAGTTGACAAGTTGTTCCATGATATCACAAGTGGGATGCTGCGCCGAAAACGCAATGGTGACTGGGACGACCTGTCAGACGAAGACGACAGAGGCGAGGCCAGGCGCCGCGCAAAGCGCCGGCAGTTCGCCAAGATGCAGCGTGCGCTCTTTGCGGATGAGCGTATCAGCAAAGTGGCGGAAAACCCGCGTAACCAGGCCTTCCTCCGCACTATCGAGGACCACGGCAGCGACGATGACATGGACTTTATCTTCGCGCCACCGCCGCTGCCAGCTGCCCCGAGCCAGGAGGCGTCTCAGGAGTTGGTGAGGCAGCCGGAACCGACTACCATCCCTGATAGCCAGCCTCAGCAACAACAAGGAGTCACTGCTGCTGCTGCACCTCCTGAAAATCCTCGCCGGACAAAAGAAGGGAAGCGACCCTCTAATATCGGAGACATCCGCGAGTCCCTATCGAATCTTCTTGACGAGCCGTCGCTGAACTCATCCTCCGTCATCCCGGCAACAGAACTTGGTTCAGATGATGACGATGATGAGGCAGAAATAGATGAGACAACCGCCGCTCGTCCTGCAAGCAGCAGGAGCAGCAGTAACAAAGAAAACCGCAACCCTCGCCGGCGCGTCGGTGGTCACGCCCACATCGTAGACCGCATCACTCTCAAGCGCAACTCTTCATCAAACGTCTCCACTAGCACCTCTGACCGACTCGCCTTTGCCGCCACAGCACCTAGCTCAAGCAGCAGCAACAGCGGCTTCAAAGTTCCCGCCCTCTTGCGCCGCGCAACAACTAACAACTCGCTCGTGTCTGGCACCGCTACCAGCAGTAGCAATCTTTCTACTACTACTAGCACCACTGCCGGCGGCGGTGACGACGCCAACCAGGTCAAGAGGAGCACCACCACGACAAGCAAGCGCTCAGGTATCAATTACTTTGCGCGCGAGAACGAGCGGCGCGCAGCGCTGGCCGAGAATGAGAGGCGCAGGGAGGCCAAGAAGTGGAAGGGTGCCGAGGGGAGAAGTAAAGTCGTCGGTGGGCTGTTTGGGGCTGGCAAGTTTGAGTAATTCTTTCTATCTTTTCTGCTTTTTATCATGGGGGTTACAGGAGTCATTGTTGATCCTGCTTTGGCGCGTAACGTATCCAGTATCACTTTCTGTTCCCCCCTTGTTTTGCTGTTTCACGGGCTTGTTTACTTGGGATTTTGTTTGGGTTTTGCACGGAAACCCCTCTTATTCACGAAAGTATTCTCAAGGATGCTTTGGGCTGGTTAGGTTTTAGTTTACTTTGGAGCATGGCGTTCAAGTACAGGGTCGTCGTATAGGCAGGCTTTTGCAAAGGACGAGTACCATGGGCAGGATAAGGACTTTTGAACTTTCACGGACCGAGTTTTTAGTTTTTTTGTACGAGAGTTACTTACTTCCAAGTAGTAACGCATGTAGCGTATAAAGATACCGATATCGAACATATCCATAATCAAAATATTATTTGCATTTCACAACATAGTTGAAGCGCATACCCTCAACCACCCCTGTCCCCCCGACGTTTGTTGGACTCTCATTGCTCTGGTACTCACGTTTCCTTAGCCCTTTCCCCCTCACAACACATTGAAGGTCACCTAAATCGAGGTATCCATATAGCAATGGGAATACAAGCAACTGGTAGTTACTATCTAATGATTCGTTTTGTCGTTCCTTCATAACTATCGTGAGGTGGCTGTGGCACAAGCGCCCCGGAAAACAAGCAACAGAACCCGAAATCAGAACTGATGATGTGTGACCGACCGACCGACCGATCAAACCGACGAACGGTCCCAGTCCCGGCCAAAAGGCGGACTGACCAGACCGCTACCACCACCACCCAAAAATAACAATGTCGCCAGCCCTTGCCTATGTCCTAATCTATACACCCATAACATGGAATACTCCAGCCCCTATGAAATACAGGTTTTCTTTCTCAACTTCCTCTCTCAACAAAACATATCTGAGCAGACAGTTCTGCACGGTCCAACGGCGTATTAATATCGCATCTCAAAATTTGAAACACTTCTGGATTCTCAATTCCAGTAAACCACAGCAATAGTATGTCTCGCCCAGCCAGGCGTACAGCGGTACCGACAGACACATGAACAGTATCGATGTGTTCCCCAAAGGGTGGTGAGATGATCTGCGCAAATCGTTCTGATCTGGCTCGCAACCGATCTGGCATCTTCCCTCCAAAAATCCTACTGTTTAGGTTCCCCACCATCCTCCGATACTCGTATCCACCGTGATGTTTTGCGGGCTGTCCACCGCAAAGGATATTCCGAAAATGGCGGAGTAAATGCAACCACAAGATAAATATGTGAGAAACAATGTCGAAAGCTGAACATAGTTGAACGCGCCCGTCATTCGTGAACACGGCCGATCGATGATGTATCGGTCAAGAAAGCCGAGCACATAAGTGATATCGCGTACAAGCCAGACATCTTTCCATTCTTCCATGGGTTCCCAAATTGCTTCGATATCCCATCTCCAGTGGATATCCAGCCATGATCGCCGAGTGATTCAAGTTGCTTAGTAGACACAGATATGCTCCTGGTGAGCCACGCCCCAGCTGACGCTATATCCAGTATTTGAGCGATATAGTCTGACAGGGCGAAGATCGATGCTCCAAGATGGGACATATTGTCGTGCTGATTGTCTCATACATCGGTCATTTCGGTATCGACCAACTCGTCCACAGACTGGATGGTTTGGGGCCCCCAATTACCCTCGAAGACAGTCGCACCGGCCGCTCGGCGGTTGGCAACCCACAAAAGAGGCTCCAACATAATCAGTTGCTGAGCCGTAGGACGCTCCGCGGGGTTGGGCTGTATCATCCAGCGTACAACGCTGTCAAGCGAGTTTGGGTTGCTCGCTTCTGCCATAAAGGCAGGGGGTTCCTGGAGCTCACTTCTCCTCTGTGCCCCAAAGAGATTGCTGGGATCATGCGTCATCGTTTCAAAAGGGGATTCACGACGGTTCCCGCTAGGCGTGATCCCCAGGCTCCTCCTCAGCTCCTCGTCCTCGTTAAGCTGGGCAATGCCGGCTTCATGTTCGATCGGCACGCCGTTGGCGTCCCGAATTATAGAGCTTGCCTCAGCAGAGGTCAAGCTAGGAACAGAGGAAAGGTCGCCGCTTCGCAGAGCCTGCCAAGTTGGACCGTTATCCGGTAGGAAGACGTTGCAAGCAATCTCCAGCACAATCAAGCCAAGAGCAAAGATATCAGCGGGTTTGTCAAAATGACCGAGCAAGATTTCAGGCCCGATGTATTCGCGATCACCCTCCCCTTCAATTCCTTTAGGCGCGGGCCATCGAGTTGCCATGCCAAAGTCCCCGATCTTAACATATCCATCAAAGTTGACGAGGATATTAGCAGGCTTGATGTCGAGGTGGATGAAACCGGCATCGTGAATAGCAGCCAGTCCTTGGGCTATTTCAAGCATGGTCTTCCATATGCGAAAATCGTCGAGCCGACCGGCCTGGCCGACAGACTTGAGGAAAGTATCCAAGCTGCCCTCGGTGCAGTATTCGGTCTGGATATAAAGGTGTCCGCTGTGTTCCCAGCTGTCGATGTAGTGCACAACCTTGTCAGAATTGCTCAATGACTTCAGGATGGTAACTTCACGCAACTTCGACTCGCGTTCTCTCGCACCATAAGTTGGGACTCGAATCTTCTTCACAGCGTATACCTTGTCAGCGTCTTGATTTGTGGCCGTCCGCTTACTTGGCGTGGTAGCGAAAACTGTGGCAAGCGAAGTTGGGACAGATGAGTTGACGACCCGGTAGACCTGTGAGAATTCGCCCTTTCCAATAAGGTCTGCCTTGTCAAAACGGAGTGCCAGGGATTCATCGACGTCTTTATGGCCATGGCCATGACGCGGCGTCATGCTAATACGGCTATCACCGAAACCGGAAAAGAGATGTCGTCCCTGGGTGGTCGGGGTTGCCGGTGTCTGAGAAAGCTTTCCGTTATCGTCCTGGGGATTGGAGATCGACAGATAGCTAGGATCAGGCGGCGCCATGGCATCCCGCGGTGTATGAGGTGATGAAGTCTCGGCCGAATCGAGGTTCAAAGGGCTCGCTGAAGCGGCATCGTTAGCCTCTATAACCCATTTCGACCTTGCGTCGCTCGCGTCCAATATAGCTGGTGCAGTTTTGAGCGGCGCAAGCATTACTGGTGACTTGCGTCGAGCCCGACTGGGACTGAAGGAAGAGATGGATAGATTCAACGGCGGAGAAACCTTGACGTTGGGAGTTGCGGGATAAACCACGACACCGACAAGCCGGTCACTCTTCCTCTGCTCGCCTTTCCCCGAAACTTCTTGGAACTTGGACTTACAGCTTGATATGGCCGGTTGCTCCTCGCCAAGGCCAAAAGCCGGCGCGGGAACTGTATATGTGCGCGAGACCTCGGGTGTCTGGGCACGTTGAACAGGGGTGGAGAGTGATTTGAAGAACAGATTCTTGGTAGGAGTCGGCGGAAAGTCAGCAGCCACTTCGCTTGGGTCACATTGATCATCTCCGTCTAAACTCAGAAGGCTCGACTTTCGGTTGTGACCAGAGCGGACCTGCTGGAAAAGGAGACTGGGTGGTTTTTCTTGACTAGGACCGAAAAGGTTACCTCGAACAGGAACCGGCACTGAACCGAATGGCGTCGTGGAGCTGAATGGCGTCGATGGGCTACCGAAGGATGCTCGAGAGGATCGTCGTCGTCCACCGCTACCAACCGGAGGCGGATAGGTTGCCGAGTTATAAGGCTGCTTCTTGCAAGGCGTGTCCGGCATGGCAGTCACTTTCGCTCCTGGATGCTTTGGAAGGCCAAGCTCTGGATTGCGCGTCATCTTTGAGACAAGCCCAGTTGACATGAAAGCCGCTTGAAAGGGCTTTGCTCGCTTATACTGAGGAGTCGCAACAGATTGTGAATCGTCGAGAGGGCGTTGGCTTCCAACAGGCAACGACTTGGAGAAATTCAGCGGAGCCCTGGGTCGCTCGCCAAAATGAACCGGGATGTGGGTAGGAGAGTCGTCCGGAAGGCTTGAGCCGGAGGACGATTGTGTGATTGTCCGTGATAGCGGATGAGGTTGGTTCGCCGGACGGGGAATCAGGTGCATAGACGGGTTCGGTAGCGGCACCTGGGGTGAGAACGGGCTGCCACGTTCATCTGGTGGGAGATACTGGTCCAGCGACAGACGCGGTCTGCTGCGAAAGTTAGGCGTGGCGGAAGTCTCATTGGACAACTGCGCCAGTTGCTTCTCTCCAGCGCGCCGACCCCAGGAGGACCGATCACCATGTCGCTGCTGTAACGTACTCTTTCGTAGCGATGATGACCGCTTTGGCAAAGACGATGGGGTTGGCGAAGCTAGCGCTTCTCCAAAGGGTGAGGCAGAAGCGCCAGTTAGCTGGTACTCGTGGTTTGCATCCTCGTGGACATCAAAGCCCTGCTGCTGCGGTTGCGACGGGTAGTCGAATATGTTGAATTCGTTTCCAAGGTTCGATATGCCATGAAGAGAGCGCCGCTTTGCGACTGGGCTTCCCATACTGCTCTGATCGAGGCTCATTGTCGCGTCGCTGCGCTTCAGTGGGCTGACAGAGGTCGAGGGAAGGGGATCGTTGAAGTCTAAGAATTTTGATACGCTGTTCCTGGATGATCCAGAGACGTCCAGGTGCATAGAGTGGCGCGACGGCTTCTCGAGATCGCGACGCGAAACAGGACTCAAAGCAAGCGCGAAATCGGCAAAGCTAGGGTTTTCCTGACCGCGCGCTTCGGGTCCTGAGATAGACGAAGAAATGGGATTTCCAGAATCCTGTGAAGGGCCAAATACGCGTTTCAGCGGGCTCTTCGGGGATACTCGTGTTCTCGACAGGGGTTTTCCTGTTGACGCCTTTGATCTTGCCGAGCGCACCGAAAGCTTGATGGTCGATCTGAATGGCGAAGCTGTAGCAGGTTGGGGTGTCGAAAATATGGTGGAAGACGATGTGAACTCGCCCGTTGCGCCTGGTGTTGCCACAATTGAGGTTGGCTCAAATCGAGTCACGGGTGTAGGCGTTGTTGACGAGTGCCCAAAATTGGCAGAGTGGTCAGGAGAAGGCGATGCACGCCCAGACAGGTTGAATTTGGAAGGCGATCGTGAAAGTGACCTACGCAATGATCGCACCGCCGAGCCGACATCGACGTGGTGAACATGCGTGGGCGATGGAAGGGTGAGTGTACCCCCGCTTCCAGTTGAGAATGACATTTCTCGGTGGGTGAATGAAGTCTGTCGGCGCTTTCCAGCGACCGAGACCAGATGAAAACCCTACGATTCCCACAGGTGACTTCCTTCAGTAGTTTAGCGTCCAGCTCGTCGCACCCCCAAAATAATTCACCATTAAACCCACACTACAAGAGCGACAAACAAGGCTGTGAAGAGTGCAGTCGTTCCCGTTTGTCAAAGAACGAAGCGGTCGCAGATCAGCCAAATGACAACTGATCGAGAGTGCGGGTGTAAATCAAAAGAGGTATAGTAGCTTCCAGAGCAGATGGAGTGCTTGGCAAGCGCGAACTCAAACTGATTAGGCTGACAGAGGCGCGCCGTATGCGACAAAGGCCAAATCGAAAAGAGAACTGAAATCTCGTTCCCCCAGAAGCGAAGCCAGTCGGCGCTGATAAGAAGAGAGAAGAACACAGTGGCGTGAGCGTGTGTTGTAAAGTTGCCTGGTGAAGAAAGTAAGGTGTGTTGGCGGAAGGTAGGATGGTTGACCAAGTCAATAATCGGAACCGACAGGAGGCAGCGATGGATGTTCGGGCGCGTGGACACGTCAAATCAGGCCCATATCAGGCATCTTTCGACGGTCTGGTGCACTATTCTGCAGTCGCGCCTTCCTGCTCTTCCAGCTTCCTCGGTTTGTCGGGGAAAGTCGTCCTGTCCGAAGCTCCTGCCCTCAGTATTCCTCCATGCGTATATCCGTTGATATGGAAAGCGCGAAGTAGTCCGTCGTGCCGGCACCAGTCGGAAGCTCCGCAGGTCACAGCTCGCGATGGTCCGCTTACACGTCAGGTATGGTTGCGACTCGCGGGGAGTTTAGCGACCGAATCCGCCCAACGGGTTTTCGCGCGAATCAGCGGGGCCTGACGCAAGAATGAGGAGGAGTCGATGTTCAAGTGCTGGACATCGGATGAAAATGACAGGTTGGCGGAAGGAACAGAACAAGAGTCGCAGAGGGTTCGCAAAAGGCGATCAGTCGAAGCAGCGACGATGCAAACTGACGATGCACGCGATGGACCGGTTTCCGGATTACAAAAAGATGTTGGGGAAGTGGAAAAGTAGATCACTCAGGCGCAGGGAAGGTGAGATATCCTGTTGTTTACACCGCACTTGCCCGGTCCACAACGCGTTTCGCGTTGGAGTCGCGGACGGTGGCAAGGACCCCCTGGTCGTGCCTGGTCTTAGCGTGCTCTGTGCCCCACCGGCCGAGCCCTTGTCGACGTAGTTGTGCAGGGGTGGCTTTGTGGCTGCACCGACCTGCCACTGTGTTTCTCGTCTCCCGTAACATCCCTTCTCGTTGCCCTCTGCTTTGCCTCCCTTTGCCTCTTCCACAGTTTCGGATGGAAACACCTGCATTCCTGTTGCCAGAAAAAACAATCCGTTGTACTGCGGATGGAAGGTCCCCCTTATTTGTGGCTTTGTATCAGAAGCGCACATCTGTGGAGCGTGTGGGAACTCACCGCTCACATTACTTGAGCGCGCGTGAAATGCGATGAAAATGGTCGCGAGGCATTGTCATCCGTTCCTCTGGGACCATCCCGAGCCAATAAACTGCAGGGGCCGGGGGCTTCTGCCGATAGGTGGAGGTGTGGGGAATGGATTCGTTCGCCGTGGACTCAGACGCGGTCGTCACTGGTCGGGCAGGTGTGCACTTTATTAGCCCTTTGCTATGAGATGCCGGAACCTCTTTGGCTGGAAAAGCCGTTGAACCCACGGGGAAAGAGCCTTTGGTCTGCGACGACAAGGGGACCAGCAGGGCCATTGGCCGCGATTCTCTCGCCGGTTTGGTTTATCGAAATGTTCATTGCGACCAGAGCGCTGCAGAATTATTGGAAAGGGAAGAAAAGAAAAAAAGAAAAGACGTTTCCTACAGTCCTTATAGACCACCTCAAAAAGAAAGTTTACTCAAGTCCCCGTCCAGCAGCGTGTTCGTGAAGAGACGACGCCGAGATCTGCGACTTTTGAAACATCCATTAGGTTCCATCACATGTCAAAAGGGGGCCTCAGGTAGTTTTGCGGAAAGTCAATACAATTATCCGTCTTGCTTTTCCTATAATATCTCTCATTTTGCTGCGAGCGAAAACAAAACAACTAATTTTATAACCAAGGAAGAAGCGCATGCGCGTATCCACACTCTACTGCGGCGCTTCTGCAACAAAGATGCAAGCAGAGACGAGTCTTTCCAGCTACCTAAACATTCACATCGTGTCAGGAAAAAGGGGCAAAGGGCGGTGGGCGTGTTGTTCTCTTGTTTCTCACCGTTGAACCCACTTTCCTCCCTTTTCTCTTCACTCTCTTTGTTTACAAAAATCAAAACAAACGGAAGGACTCCCGGAAATGATTCGCGTATATTTAATACACCGTACCGGTGAACACGAACGGTTTTAGTGGCGATAATTTTGAGTCTAATATCGCAACTTTATGCCCGGGCTCTGCCCAATATCTCGGGTCCACTTTATTTCGACTCCATTTCGCTTCACTTTTTTTTTTCCTTTTGATCTCTTTTTTTCTCACAACGCGCCACAAAAACATCTCCACCTCTTTTGCTCCACAGGCCCACCTCACAGATCTCTTGTCCTCTTTTGAGGGAAGGAAAACTGTCACACTGTACCCCTCGCTCCGCTTGCCGCCCCAAAGCCAGCACATCCCCCTCTTTGAGTCCCTTTGTGGTCCCAGCAAGTGTCCCCATCGTGCCCATCTTCAAGGGCCGTCCGGACCAACTTGCGGACAGTGACAATGTGGGAGGAGGGGGAGGAGGAGGAGTTGACATGGCGGGCGATCTGACGATGAGGCTTAATCCGTACTTGTAGCCTGAACTAGAACCCGTGGCGTCCCCGAGCTTCCCGTCACCTGTCCCCCTGCTAGCAGGATGGAGGAGGTCCAGCAGAAAGAGTGAGGGCCTCAGGGGCTTCAAAACAAGCGATGACGGCAGGATGGACCTCACTCCGTATCCCCGCAAAGGTTCACAGAAGATAGATGCGATGCCACGATGATGGCGGTTAGTTTGTTTACACTAGGCTACGGATACGGCTACCCAAGATGGGGTAAAGTGGTAAACCGCATCTCTATCTATCGACGCTATTTGGATCCCACTAAGAGATCCGATCTCGAATCTCACCTTCTAGACTAGAACGACTCGTCCCCGACCTAGCGACCAATAAGTAGATGGAAGGCCACCTTGTCAATTGCACATATTATTAGCCACATCCATGCCTATACTTGCGATACACGTATAACGATGGTATACTGAAGTTACTGCACCCCAGATTCAGCAGGCGCCGTCTTCCAGAGTAACCCTGCGGAGATTCCCGATTCATGCGCATCCCAAGAACACGGGGAAGTTCATGACAACAACAAATGTTTACCAGCTTTCTATGCCACATTCTAGGCGCACCTACCTTAGGCACTGGTAACCATAGGCCATTGTCAGAGTGCGCGATATGCCATTCAACACTGAGACGGCTCAAGAACAGAACGACAACACATACGTTGTAAACAAGAAAAACGACCCGTCAAACAGCCACACGTAGCGCTTCAACCCGATCGACCTACCAAATGGGGACTAAAAAGATTGAGGAGTGTTCCGTACAATACGAATCGTTAACTGCTGCTTGACGGACCAAACATCTCGCAATCTCTCAAAACCACATAAAACGGTGTATGCAGTACACCCCGTAAACAAATTCCTTAATATTAAACAAGAAAACAAGGCACTTCAAGACATGGTCAAGCCCACCAAACCGCCATAATTCTTCAAGTCAACCCAAAAACCAGACCAAAAAAGGTGCTACCTGTATTCAGATCCTCCGTGACAGCTGGCAGCACAGGGCCATCACAGTAGCCAAACCGCCACATTTTAAAAGGTGGCTGAATAATCTCGTCACTCGCTCCCGTCATTATATCGTTCTTTTTTTTTCTCTTCTTTCACACTCTGCTGAGTCTGAGACAAAACAACATCAAAGACGTGATCCCGACCCGCGCGATCCCGCCTTGACTTGTCAGAACACGAGCTCGCAGGTAGGCTGAAGAACAGAAAAGGGAAAATGTTTCAACGTCAAACTTTGGCTATTCATTTCTGTCTACGTATCTGTTCGCTTTCCCTCCCAAGGCGACCGCCCCTCCGCGGCGCCAAACCAACCTATACGCACCTACACAGTACTATCTAAATATGAGGGTATCAAAACAAAGAACTAACCTACTCCGTAACTCAAACTTTCATTTCCTCCCTCCATGTAAGCCACCAAGCCCACGGGCGGGCCTCAAGGGGAGGGAAGGTAAGCCCAGCGCGACCTCAGAAATTCGCACCACTTGCCAATATCCTCAATCGTCTCGAGAATCTTGCCCAGATCCTCCACTCGCCTAGGCCGCCCGTCCAGATAAAAAGCATTGCCCTCGTCCAGCACATTCTGCGCCTCAATGTGCACCTGTCCGTTCTCGCGTATCTCCAGCACCACATTTCCAGTAACTCCCTCTTTAAAAGGGAACACGATGTGCAGCCTAGGCACCGGGGACAGGAAGAGTGTCACGTCCACCTTCAAAGGCTCCTCCTCCTTCTCGTTTTTGTCTTCTCTCTGTTGAAGCGGCTGCGGGGCTTGCTGATCAGTCTCTGCTGACTCCGCCATAAACCTGGCAAATTCATCCCGACTTGTCGTGGTTCTAGTCGAGATCGTGGACGGTTTGCTGCCGTCCGGAACCGACGACGGTCCGGGCTTCTCCTGGAAACTATTCTCCAGCAAAGTTGACAGAAAGGCATATTGTCGTAGATAAGGAAGCATGCTGACGAGCTGTCGGGGGTGCGAGAACGTCAGCTCGGTCAGCGTGTATCCGTAAATCGCCTTTTGTATGTAGAGCGTGTTGGCGTGCGATTTCAGCGACCAGCGTTGTGTCGGCCCTCGCGGCGTAAATTCCACCTTCTTGCTGCAGGTAATAATCCGCGGCTCGGATGGTTGGAGCACGTAGCCAGGGGGAGTTGGGAACAAGATGTTATCGTAGCTCCTCATCTGGTCTGCACCGATGGCAGGCAGCCCGCACCCAAGCTGGCCAATATGATTCCAGATCAGCGACGAAACGACAAGTGGAGGGTCGAACGTGGCGTGGAAAGTGACCTCAGGAAGACGGGGTCCAAGCATCGGGCCGCCAGGATTCATGAGATCGCCGCCAGCAGCAGCATTTGCCTTGTCTTGGTCCGAGAGAGGCATGAGCGTATTGTCCGGCTCGAGCCAGTCGAGGATCGGACCGCCACCGCTGTGGTGTAGCTCGCCGGGAAGAGTCTGCATTTTCTCAATATCGGCAGCGATCCATTTGTCCGAAATGCGGACCGGGCCGAAGGCAATATCTTGCAGAGGTGAGCAACCAATAAGAAGGGTCCAGATTTTTTCTGTGTTGGCCATCTGGGCGATCCACCGAGCGTCTGTCGGCGGCACAAGTCTCTTTTCCTTCCAGTAATCGATGCCCAAGCCCACGCGATGTCTCGCATTCATGGCCGGGTGTCCGCTCCTTGTGCAGAGCACCAGATTTTGGAGGTACGCATCGCTTTTACCGGTGAGGGCGAGATCTTCGCGCAACTTTTGCAGCTCCCACTGGTGCAGCCGGGCCAGGCTCTCGTGGATGCCAGCTACAGCCTCGTACAGGTTAAGTCCGGGGTTGACGCTAAGCTTGTCGAGCATGGCAAGACGCTCGAAATTCGCAGCGAAGTTGTCCAGACGCTTGGTGAGCGGGCTCTGATTGGGCCCGAGCTTCAGATCGTCCAAGAGGATCTTGCCTGCCTCCTCGGCATGCTTGTTGACGATGTCGGCCGATTCCGGAAAGGCGAGGGAGACTGATTCGACAATGTTATTACTGAAGACAACCAGCAGCTCAAGCGCAGCCCCCGCGACTATGAGCGTCCGGTTCGGCTCGACGCCCTCCCACAGACAGTCAAGACCGAGGCGCTTGGCAAGTCTCTCGAGCCCGGCTTCACTGACGAGACCTTTGTTCTGCTTTGGCCAAAGTTAGCGTCCGTGGCAACTTTGATGACCGAGAAGCAAACCGGAGTACTTACACTGAGGATAGCTATAACGTTATCCAGCCGTTTCGAAAATTCACCTTCGGTACTTCTGTCTGACGAGAGGCCGCCGAGGCCCTGAATGCCCAGATCCATCGCACCACCTAGTTGCAAGGCGCCGAATAAAGCGGCTGCTGATGGGCTGTCGAAGCTGATGGGTGCGTTAGAAGGGTGTCCCATCATTGTGGCAGTTGTTGCCGTCGCAGGCGACTTTTTAACCTGCTGCGGCGACGAGCGTGGGCCACGGGGTGAAAAGGCGGCATGAGCGGCCGAGAAGGGCGTAGAGACGGGGGGCGTGGCTGCCGCGCCATGCTGGGACTGGGACTGTGATGGGGTTCTGCCCTGCTGGGAAAGAGCATGCTTCATAGCCGTTGCCGTTGGTGTCGCCATCTTGGGAAGTTGGGAAGTTGTGTCGTGCTTGTGGGGAAAGGTATCAAGGTCCCGTCGTGGTGAGAGATGAAGCCTTTATATAAGATTGAACGGACCTGCGAAAGGCCAGTCCGTGCTCCGCTGCAAGTTGTGCGATAAACGACCATCCAGTTTCGTTGATCTTATCAAAGTGATTTGAAATCTTAGTGTCATTCACATGTCAATCGATTTTGACTGTCGGATTAGTTTTGCCATGAATCGTTCTACGGCACAATTCACCATCCGAGTCTTGTCCTGACCAAAAGTTCCATCGTCTTTCAGAGAAGCATTGGCCATTGCCCCACCGAAATGACGAATGAACGCCAGTCATTGGTGGAGAGTCTGGATATCCAAGTCTCCCAACTTCGAAAGGGAGAGAGATTCAGAAATATCTCTGGGTTGCTGAGATACCTCTGGTTATGTCAAGTCTACAACGTAGAATAATGAATATCTCTGGGATGACAGAGCTCTATAGCTCTAAATCTTGTTCCATCTGACCCGAACTGGCAGGCGTGAGAGGTGTGCTTCTTGGACTCTCGGCGCATTCGAGGCGTCAGGTTGAGGCGCGCGGCAAAGTACAAACTATCATATTATGGCAAGTCGTGTAAGGTACGAACGCGGCTAGCTCCGGAACAGAAGATGTAACTGATGAATGAAGTGCAACGACAAGCAGATTTATAGGGTCATTTTATCGTAAGTCACCCAGCAGCCGATGCGCCGGGTTTTCGAGATTTCGAACAAAACATCCATCGATGGTGTCCAACACCGCCGGGGTTTATAAGTCACGTCGCTATAATCACGCACGCTCCTGCGACCCTTTGACGTGTGGTAACCGCCGCCAACAGCTGAAACCCTAGGGGTTCGCTGCGCGTCCACTGCGTCCTCTCCACCAGCAGAGGCCCCGGCGGCGCCTGAGTGGAGCGCTAAGGAAGGTACTCAGGTACTGTCGGCAAGGGCCATTGACCTTCACTTCGATGGGGCTGCAATGAACTTCCAGGTTTCCCACTCCGCCAGCAATTCACGACCAACAACTACCATACCCCCCGACAACAATAACAACCACCCACTCCACGACCCTATCCGTCGCCTCGATTTCACGCCAGCAGCAACAGCCTCCACAGCCAAGTCCAGGTCGAGATCGAGAACAGCCAGTACAGTAGTTCCTGTCTCCTCTGCATCCACCGCCGCCGCCCCCACCCCAGTCGCAAACACCACAACAACAGTTCTTCCTCGTGATGAATGGAATGAACGGCGGCAACTTGCCCGGCGCCATGGTCGGCCTCCCCACGCCGGCAGGTCACCAAGCCGAGCTCAATTACATCTACGGCATGGTCGAGGAGCTTAGCCGGCAGCTAGCCCAGAACCAGCGAGCTCTGGAGGATGTCGTGTCCGGTGTCGGTCGCGTGCGGACGCGAGCAAGGTCGCAGTCGCTTGGGAACGAAGAACTTATCAACGCTGCAGCGGACGAAGTTAAGGGCATGTTCTACCTCCTTTCAACATGTATGACTCTAGTCCTAACTCTATCTCTCCAACAATTGCAGCTCAAGACCCCAACATGGACGCCCTAATCTCCCTCCTCTCCGAAGCCCTCGAAAAAGCAAAGTTCAGCCGCGACGCCAACGCCATGCTGCTCTCCCAATACGCAACCGTCCTCTCAGCCATGCTGAAGCAGTTCCACGACTACAAGGCCAAGCACGTGGCGGACGTGGCTGCGTGGCACCGCAGCTACCGCGCGCAGCTGGCCGAGGCGCGGGCGGAGAACTGCCGGTTGCGGGAACAGATCTGGGAGATGCAGGCGCACGCCGGCTCGGCCAACGAGATGCTGCGCAAGTTCAGGGCAAAGTACGACGAGGACGCCGCCCGGTGGGGCCGGCGCGTCGAGGCCAAGGCCGCGCGACAGGAGTTGAGGTTCTGGAAGCGGATGGCCATGCCCGAGCTGGCTGATGATGATCCGTACTGGAGCGACGACGACGATCTCATTGATTCGGCGGAGAAGTTTAGGCTGAAGGAGATCCAGAAGAAGGTGGAGGAGCAGAAGTTGAGGGAGCAAATTCCGATAAGTGAGGATAAGTCCGGGGCACTGGCAGGTGAGGACGGTGTTAGTGGTGGTGTTGTCCAGCAGCCTGTGCCTACGACGGGTATTATGAGGGAGTTGATGGGCGGTATACCGATGCAGAGGGAGGATTCGGGGAGTTCGGTCGGTAGTGGTGGGCCTGTGCCGCCGCCTAGGCCGTCGAGTGCTGCGAGTAGCACCGGGTCAACGGGACAGTAGAATGTGCCCACTGTTCGGTGCTTGTATGAGTATGACGAGTAATAGTATTGGAGTTTGACGATGGTTTTTGGGCGGGGTGGAAAGGGAGCGTTTTATGGTATCAATGATATTCGGAAAGTGTTTGATGAAGCGTTTTCTTTATATTTTTGGCATGGAAGCAACATAGTTGCTGTTTTTTATCGTTGAAGTGGAGTGGTTTCTGGTATAGGTATGTCACCGGCAGGTGTCTTGTGTGAAACTGTTGTGAAGATAAGGTACTTACCATTCTGGACGCCGGAGTTGATTTCAGCATCTATAATACCAAGACTGTCCGCATGATGTTTGCTTCATTATAACTATATTGCGTGTGTTTGCGTTCCTCAACTGGAACCCGCGGTGAGTGACTCGGTATCGAACAAGCAGCTTTACGCTTATTGGCAAGGACGAAAAGAAAGAAAAAGGAGTTGACACAGGGAGGAATTGAACACTCGGTGACCCCCCGTCCAGAAGAAAAAGACTGGGTATGGGCGTGTCTTTCACCGGATCCACAGATGCGGTAATCGATTTGCTGCTGTAATAGACATCCGCGAGGTGTTGTTGATTGGGCCTTCCCTGGGTCTGGACACTAGCGCTGCTGGCCGAACCGTATCATATACTTCCCCTCTGCGAGTCAGGTCAGTTCCATGGCAGGGCGGGGAGGTAGATTATTGGTGTGTATATATCGGTGTGGTATACACCCCAGAAGTGTGTGAGTGGGATGATATTTAGGGGTAGAGTGAGCTGGGCGGTTATTACATCACATCGGAGGAGGGGATGCGAGGGAGGCAAGGAGAGAACGAGATACATCTGGTCTAGATCATGACCTGGTCAGTTCTTGTGATTACAACGCGAGTGTTGGCTTCTAAGAAGTTAACATCTCACGGAGTTGATGATACCTTACCTACCGAGCTGTCAGGACTGAAAAGAAGCACCGTCGTATTGGGCAGGAAACTCTTTGGATATTCGGAGAATGTATTTTACCGTGGGGTTAATAGTCCACTGTACCTCGTGAGCGATAGGATCTCCTATTAAAGATCTGTGTACGAGCGATGGTGGTATAATCGGGTATCACAGAGTTTCTAATCAGATATATTGTACGGATCATGGCTTTGTGGCAACGATTTAAATAACATAAATAAAATGCATAGTCCCGAATCCCGTAATAACACAGGGACTGACAGGTCCAGTAAGTTGGTATCATATCATCAACATTATCATACAGCAGATATAGAAAAAGGAATTACACCAGACACTTCGGGGAGCATGAGATATGGATACTAGTCTACCAAAGATTAAAGACATGTTGGTAAGGAAGTCTCTATTTTGTATCTTATTGCCCATCCTCATAACAACGGCAGTCTTGATACTCGGGTTTATAATGGTTAGGTGCCTTAAACTATATCATATAACTAACACAAGTGGAATAGAATAAAACAAGATATCTGGGGCGACCGTTGCCAAAAGACAACAGAGAACTCCAGAAACCAACCTATTTTACCCAGGAGACCTTTCCTGTCTTACCTATCGCCCACCAGAAAAACGTCAACCAAACCCAAAGAAAATATCAGACAAAATCCAACAATCGCTCCAATATCACACCGCTAAACAAAACCAAATATGAAAATCAATACCCGCTCTGCTCCTCCCGAAAATCACTCTTAGCCGCCTCCCCGGCATCCTTGATCGCCTGCTCATCGCCCCTGAGCTTGGCAAAGTACTCCTTAATGTCCTCAGCACTAATAGTCTGCCCGCTCTCGGCAAACTGCTTGAAGAAGGGCGTCAGCTTGTCCTTGAGGTGGTTGTACGCCATAACGCCCTCGATGGCGCGGACACGGTCGACATTACGCAGAGCGCTCTCCCCGCGCTCTAAGAGACTGCCGCTGCCGTGTGTTGAACCGCCGCCATTCTGGGAGGCACCGTCGTCCGACACGGGCGGCTCGTACGCCTCCTCTTCTTCGAGGAGCTGCGGGTGCGCTACCAGCAGAGGAAAACAGGAGGAGCAATGGCAGATCTTGTCGCGGAAACCTTCCTGCAGGAAAAGGGAGAATTGACCTTCTGGGGCGGTAGGTAGCACGGAGAATTTACAGGGTGCTGGGGCTACTGCATCGGAATCTGTCGTGGCGGTTGTCGTGGTTGTAGTCTCTGTGGGTTCAGCTGGGACAGCAGCTGGGGGCAGCGGTTCCGAGGTGGAATCTGTGGATGATGGTAGGACTCCTTCAACAGTAGTCTCAGATTCATCTTTTTGTCGTTTCGAGCTGTGGGAATTGGTCTCGTCGTCATCATCGTCGGAAACCTTGCGCTTCTTCGAGGAGTCACCGTCGACAACAGCCGGAGCAGTGGTGGTGGTCTGCTCAAGGGGGTCGCCTCCTTTGTTGTGAAAGACGGGAGACAGAAAACCGGGGGTTCCGGCATATCTCTTGATCCAGGGGAACGAATCCACGCACTTGTAGCAAAGAAACCCTTCAAACTCCTCATCCGCCGGGAAGCCGGGAGGAGGGGGAAGGTCGTCGTCGTCTTCATTCTCCTCTTCTACTACATGATCTCCATTTTGCTCCCCCGCCGCCTGAGCAGGGACATCGTCCTCCGAAATCGTTGGAAGAGGGGCTTCAGCGTCTTCTTGCTTCGGCTTCGGCTTCGGCTTTGTCTCACTCTTGGGCATGTTCTCAAACCACTTCGGCCCCAAACCGACAATGCAGCCGGGATGCCACCAATCCTCGCCGCACCCGCCCGTCTCGTGGGTTCCAAGCCCGAGACATTGGAACATGGTCCCCTTCTGCTGGAAGGGGTCGTAGTCGCATTCACACCCGCAGAAGCGGTTGCGGAAGTTCTGGTTATACTTGTTGTTCACATTGGGCTCCTCGGAGTGCACGCCGCCCTTGGTGTTCGTCGCCGGGTTTATCCGTAGGGCGCATGGGCTGGTTGCGGGAAAACGGTTGGTGCCGCAGTCGCAGGTAAAGTTTCGCTTGGTGAAGATCTCGACCAGCGTGTGCTCGCCGTGGCACTGGACGGAACACGAGTAGCAGACGCCGGCGGCATCGTAGGGATCGGAGCCATTCGCAGGCGGCGGGTTGCATGTGAGGCACGCAAAGACGCTCTGGCGCAGGGGGCCGAGTGGTTTTGTGCAGTTCTCGATGCTCTGTGGAAGAGGAGACAGTTAGCTGGGGTCGAGACGGACAGCAGCTAGGAGGGACTCCATACATATGGCAGGGCTTCGCGCGCATCAGCCTCCAGTTGCTCCTGGTCGCGGATGAACCTGGCAGGTTTGTTAGATATCAGATTTCAAGACTCGGGTTTCACTTGGTAGACCTACTCGGCTGCAGTCTGAGAATCATCCGACCTCTGCGAGAAGCTCTCGGTGCGCGTCTTGGTGGGCGCGACTGGCGCATCCTGACTATCACTGGCGTCATTGGAGGGCTGTGGTGCTGGCGGAGGATCCATTGCTGCAGGTTGCTTCAAGTAAACACCAAAGTTGTCGATTTCAAACGAATATTGTGCAGTACGGACTACACGATTCGACAGGTGATGTAAAACTGAGAAAGATTCCCTTGTGGTGAACTTTCGGCGCGGCGCAAACAGATTCAATCGATCTTGGTTCAGCGGTCGCCCGTCTCGTTGGTCAGTGCTACAGGTAACACAGCCCGTAGAAAGCTTGGACGACTTGTTAGTGCAGCGGGGCACCGACAGGGGTCCGGCGACGGATAAGCAACCTCTTTACGCGAAATCCTGCTTTGGGGTTAGCGTCGTCGCGTCGACGCGACTTTTCTTTAATCTGCGACGCGAAACTGAACAGGGGAGGCAATGGACCAAAAGCCTCAAGCGCCGTCGCAAATCCAGGTCCACTTCAGTTTCCCCCTCTGCAAAGTTCCCCTGTGAGCCCCTTCTTTTTCACCACAGCAACCTGGAACCCTCATTCTTCTCCACGCTCGTCCCAGGTAATTATAAATTCAATCTGTTTTGTTCTTGCGAGCAAACATGAGGTATGTTCATCACTTATCACTCATGTCATGCTACTGTTGCAGGCAGGACTGACCCAGATGCTGCTGCTTTAGCTCCCCGCTTCGCGATAATATGGCTTCGGCCAACCGGGGGGTCACGGCTGGCAGGGCAAACCGCAAGCGGTCTCGCACTAATGGTGACGATGCCACGTCCTCCGTTGCCGCCACCTCCAGCCCGGGCATGCTGCCTTCGTCCCCTCCCGCCTTCCCAATCGCCCATGGTGGCGATGATGAAGACATCGAGGAGGAGGTCGAGATTGAAGATGACCTCGAGGATCTCGACGAGCAGGCGGAAGACGATGTCGATCTCTTTAGAGAAGGGTTCGAGGGCGATTACCGCGAGAAGGAAGACGATGCCTACGAGGGCATTGATATTGATGACGAAGGAGAATACGATGCCTTGAACCTAGGCGACAGACGGCGTCTCGAAGCTCAGTTGGCCCGCAGAGATAGAGAGGTGGCACGCAGGCAGCGTATACCCGCCGCCTTCTTGCCCGGTGAAGATGAGGACCACGATATCGATCTCACAGCTCAGCCACGTCGCCGCAGGCATCGTTATGACGAGGATCCCGATGAGGACATGGATGCCGACATCATGGACGAGGAGCTCTCGCTCGAGGCTCTGCATGATGTCAAGGCATCGAGTCTTACCGAGTGGGTTTCGCAACCTGCTGTGCAGCGCACCATCAAACGAGAGTTCAAGGCGTTCCTCACAGAGTACACAGACGACAGCGGCTCCTCTGTCTACGGAAACCGCATCCGTACTCTGGGTGAGATCAACGCCGAGTCCCTCGAGGTGTCATACGAACATCTCTCCACTTCCAAGGCCATCCTTGCGTATTTCCTCGCCAACGCTCCTGCTGAAATGCTCAAGCTCTTTGACGAGGTCGCCATGGACGTCGTCCTGCTCCATTATCCAGACTATGAGCGTATTCACTCCGAGATTCACGTCCGCATCTTCGACTTGCCAGTTCACTACACCTTGCGTCAGCTCCGCCAATCGCATCTGAACTGCTTGGTCCGCGTCAGCGGTGTCGTGACCCGGAGGACTGGCGTGTTCCCCCAGTTGAAGTACGTCAAATTCGACTGCACCAAATGTGGTGTCACCCTGGGACCTTTCCAGCAAGAGTCCAATGTCGAAGTCAAAATCACATACTGCCAGAGCTGTCAATCCCGCGGCCCCTTCACCCTAAACTCCGAAAAGACGGTTTACCGGAACTACCAGAAGCTCACACTCCAGGAGTCGCCGGGTACTGTCCCGGCCGGTCGTCTCCCTCGCCACCGAGAGGTGATTCTTCTCTGGGACCTCATCGACAACGCTAAGCCGGGCGAGGAAATTGAAGTGACTGGCATCTACCGGAATAACTACGACGCCCAGCTCAACAACCGCAATGGTTTCCCCGTCTTCGCGACGGTCCTAGAAGCCAACAACGTGGTTAAGTCTCACGATCAGCTTGCCGGGTTCCGGATGACAGAGGAGGATGAGCAGGAGATCCGCCGGCTTTCCAAAGACCCTCACATTGTCGACAAGATCATCAACTCCATCGCCCCGAGTATCTACGGACATACCGACATCAAAACGGCTGTTGCCTTGTCTTTGTTTGGGGGTGTGGCGAAGACCACCAAGGGTGCCCACCACATTAGAGGAGACATCAACGTGCTGCTCCTCGGTGACCCCGGTACCGCCAAGTCGCAGGTGCTCAAGTACGTGGAGAAGACGGCGCACCGAGCAGTGTTTGCTACCGGTCAGGGTGCCAGCGCGGTCGGTCTCACGGCTAGTGTCCGTCGAGACCCCCTGACCAGCGAGTGGACACTCGAAGGTGGTGCCCTCGTGCTGGCCGACAAGGGCACTTGCCTGATTGACGAGTTCGACAAGATGAACGATCAGGATCGGACGTCCATTCACGAAGCCATGGAGCAGCAGACCATCTCCATCTCCAAGGCGGGTATCGTGACCACCCTCCAGGCTAGATGTGGTATTATCGCGGCCGCTAATCCGATCGGCGGCCGCTACAACTCGACCATCCCGTTCTCGGCCAACGTTGAGCTCACGGAGCCCATTCTGTCACGTTTCGATATCCTCTGCGTCGTGCGCGACACCGTGGAGCCGGCCGAGGACGAACGGCTCGCGCGGTTCATTGTTGGCTCGCACAGCCGCAGCCATCCCTTGACTAATACTCAGGCTACGGCGGCCGGTGGTGAGTCGATGGAGGTCGAGCACGACTCATCCGGTCGCTTCGATACGCAGCCGGATGCGAACGGCAACCGCCACAAGCAGGGCGAGATCCCGCAGGACCTGTTGCGGAAGTACATTGTGTATGCGCGCGATCGGTGCAGCCCAAAACTGTACCACATGGACGAGGACAAGGTGGCGAGGTTGTTTGCCGATATGCGAAGAGAGAGTCTGGCTACTGGTGCTTATCCAATTACGGTATTGTTGAACCTTGTATGTGTTTGAAGATTAGAACATTTTTATACTAACAGTTTTGGGCAACAGGTCCGTCACTTGGAGGCCATCATTCGCATCAGCGAGGCCTTTTGCCGCATGCGCCTATCCGAGTACTGTGCTGCGCAAGACATTGACAGGGCTATTGCTGTGACTGTTGACAGCTTTGTTGGCAGCCAGAAGGTCAGCTGCAAGAAGGCGCTGGCCCGCGCTTTTGCCAAGTACACCCTGGCGAGGCCGGGAGGTGGCTCGCAGCAACGCCGGGCAGGTGGTCGAACGGCGGCGGTGAGGGGGTAGAGTGATGTTGTACTCAAAGCAAGTTGTGCAGAGTTTTCGTATGTTAGGGAGGCGTTGATGGTGTTTTCCTCTTTTCTGGCTTAGGTTCTGGTTTGTTTACGATCAAATGTGTTGGCTGCTGGATCTGGGGTTGTGGTTTCGAGCGGAATGCTTGCTTGGTATCATGATAATAACGGGATGGCATATATTGGTAAGGTAGTTGTATAGTCTTCAAACAAGGAAACACTCGGGAAGTGTTTCCTTGTGAACATATGGTATATTGTATCGGATTGATCTATCGACGTTTTCCTTCAGTCATTCCTCGACAACATACCAACCACGTTAGGTATTCAAGCCGTCTCTTCCACCTGCCTTTACCCTAACAGCATGATAGGCATTGCCAAGCAAGCAACTCCGCAAAGTCCTACCGAGAGCCACAGGGCGGTAAAATATCTCTCATAACTACCAGGTTGGTAGAACTTCATCGTGTACGGAGTGCTTCCTCTCTGCAGACTCCAATAGTCCCACTCCCGGAAAGACGGGCCTGGTTACCCGACCCCTAGAACCCCATCCCCCACAACTCGACGAACCATCTCCATCTTGTCACAGATAACCAGGGCTTCTTACTGGCTTGGAGAAACCCCGGACAATTGAAGGCGAGCTGGATGAACTTCGGCAGCGCTTGAGCATGAGCTGCAGGTTATTTTCCAGGATCCAAAGCTCCGTTCAACCTTTGTTGAGTATGGATAACCACATCGAGTGATCCGGTAAGGCTCCTGACTCCGCATGTAAGTTCATACGGTAGGAAGGCATCTGCAGGGACGCCTGCCTCTGATACGTGCCACAGCAGACGATGTTGCATTATTGCTTCTAAACCGACTTTTGGCTACTGTATATTACCTCAATCGGAAGAAGACCGGATTGCCTTATTCTCACTCTCTTTGCGTTTGCGTGTGGACCGCCGTGAAACAGGACAGGATAGCCTGCCTGCCGCAGGAGCGAGCTGGTCGTCTGATATTTATATATTTATAGCTCCCTCTCTCAGTTGAACGTGGAAGTTGTCTGTCTGATTATACCTTTCATTTCCCGTTGTGTCCACCTGAAGTACTCAAATTGATCAACTAGTCTCGTGTTTCTCTCGCCATAATTAGCAGTCAATAACCATGGCAGACATCGACGTCGAGGCGACGCTCAAGAAGCTCAGCATCTCGGAAAAGGTCGATCTCCTCGCCGGTAAGACCACACCCAGCTACCACAAACCAATTCCTCACAGGCTCACAAAATATTCACTAACCCCTTTCTTTGTATGAGACAGGAATCGACTTCTGGCACACCAAATCCCTCCCAGAGCATGGCATCCCCTCCGTCCGTCTTTCAGACGGCCCCAATGGTGTGAGGGGAACAAAATTCTTCAACGGGATCAAGGCAGCGTGTTTTCCGTGTGGAACCGCCTTAGGCGCAACGTTTAATCTTGACTTGCTGACCGAAGCGGGCGCAAAAATGGGCGACGAAGCTAAATCCAAAGGCGCGCACGCTATCCTAGGACCAACGATCAACATGCAACGTTCTCCCCTTGGGGGGAGGGGCTTCGAGTCTCTAGGAGAAGATCCGGTGCTGGCGGGCTTGGGTGCCGCCGCGCTGGTTAACGGGATCCAGAGCACAGGCGTGCAGGCGACCATCAAGCACTTTGTGTGCAACGACCAGGAGCACAAGCGTAACGCCGTGCAGGCCATCGTTACCGAGCGCGCCCTGAGAGAAATATATGCGCTGCCGTTCCAGATTGCCGTCAGAGACGCGAATCCCGGAAGTTTCATGACGGCTTATAATGGTGTGAACGGAACGTATTGTAGCGAGAACGACAAGTTGTTGGATAATATGTTACGAAAGGAGTGGGGGTGGGAGGGCATGGTCATGAGCGACTGGTACGGCACGTACAGCACCACGGAAGCCGCAAAAGCTGGACTTGATCTAGAAATGCCGGGGCCGTCGAGGTTCAGGGGGGACTTGCTCAAGTTCAATGTCGGCACCGACAAAGTGCCGATGCATGTGCTCGACGAGCGGGTTAGGGCGATGCTCAAGTTTGTCAAGAAGTGTTACGCCGAGTCGGGCGTGCCGGAGAATGCACCCGAGACGACGGCCGATACACCTGAGACGGCAGCGCTACTCAGAAAGATTGGCGTCGAGGGGACGGTCCTCCTCAAAAACGAGGAGAACCTGTTGCCCCTGAAGAAGGACAAGAAGACGGTGGTTATCGGTCCCAACGCAAAGATCGCCACTTACCACGGAGGCGGTTCCGCTTCCCTGGCCGCCTACTACGCCGTCACTCCCTTTGAGGGAATTAGCGCCAAGCTAGCCAGTCCGCCGGCCTACACGGTCGGCTCGCACTCGCACAAGATGCTTCCCTTGCTGGGATACCTGCTCAAGACGGCCAGCGGCAACCAGGGCGTGACCATGCGGGTGTACAACGAGCCGCCGACCGACGCAAACCGCGAATGCACCGATGAGATCGAGCTGCTCAAGACGGAGCTGTTGCTGGTGGACTACTACAACACCAAGCTCAAGTCGCCGCTCTGGTACGCTGACTTTGAAGGGTCGTTTGTTGCCGACGAGGACGGGACCTACGAATTAGGAGTAGTAGTCTGCGGCACCGCGAAACTGTTTGTGAATGGCGAGCTGGTGGTCGACAATGCGACGGTCCAACGCCAGGGCGAGGCCTTTTTCGGGTCGTCCACCGTCGAGGAGAAGGGAACCCTAAAAGTGAAAAAGGGCAAGACCTACAACGTGAAGGTCGAGTTCGCCAGCGCGCCGACGTCCAAGCTTACGGGCAACAACGTCCTCTTTGGCGGCGGCACCTTGCGGGTCGGCGGCGTCAAGCTGATCGACCCCAAGGCCGAGATCGCCAGGGCCGCGGCGCTCGCTAAGGACGCAGACCAGGTCATTATCTGCGTCGGCCTGAACGCGGACTGGGAGACCGAGGGCAACGATCGGCACGGCATGGACCTGCCGCCGCCGATGGATGAGCTGATTTCTGCCGTGGCTGAGGCGAACCCCAAGGGCACGGTCGTGGTCATGCAGAGCGGTACGCCCGTGCACATGACGAGCTGGGTCGACAAGGTTGCTGGTGTTGTGCAGGCGTGGTACGGCGGCAACGAGACGGGCAATGTCATCGCGGACGTGCTGTTTGGGGATGCGAACCCTTCCGGCAAGCTGAGTTTGAGTTTTCCTAGGGGGGTCGAGGATAACCCTGCCTACTTGAACTACCGTGCCGAGGGCGGCAGGACGCTTTATGGAGAGGATATCTACATTGGGTATAGGTACTACGAGAAGGTGAACAGGGAGGTGCTGTTTCCGTTCGGCTTTGGCCTGAGCTATACCTCGTTTGAGTTTTCCGAGCTGAGTGTTGAGGAGAAGGAGGGCAAGGTTGTTGTCGGCGTGACGGTCAAGAACACGGGTGCTGTCCAAGGCAAGGAGGTGGTGCAGGTCTATGTTGCACCGCCTCCCACGAATGACGGGTTTGATGGGATTAATCGGCCCAAGAAGGAGCTGAAGGGGTTTGCAAAGGTTGAGCTGGCGCCTGGGGAGAATAAGAAGGTCGTGGTCGAGGCTGAGACCAAGTATGCCACAAGTTATTGGGACGAGTTGAGGGATCAGTGGTGTGCCGAGGCCGGCGAGTATGAGGTTATCGTGAGCAATAGTAGTAGTGCCGATGGGGAGGGGGTGTTGAGGGGGGGGTTTACAGTGAACGAGACGTTTTGGTGGTCTGGGGTTTAAGAGATGGCTTTCCCCATACAGAAATTAGGATAGTGGGCTGAAATATGCTCTGTTCGTCTACTCGCCAGTATACACAACAACTGAATCAGTGAGCCGACAAACAAGAGTGTCTCCTTCGCTGATCTCTTCGTGAAATCCCCCATGGTTCTTCCCATTCCCGATTACAGGGGCTCAAGCGTTGAGCACAGGTAAAGGAGAAAATTGTCATCAGGCTCATATCTGCCTATGTCAAGTGTGATGTCTACTACGTCGGTGGCCTAGATGACTCGAGATACAAGGACAGAGCCTTACGGCAATGGAAGGCAGTAATGGACGGGTACCTACTTATAATACCAAATATCCAAACTGCTGTTATTATGGGAATGGACAAGGAGATAAGAAAATAGAGACCTCGTTACATACATCTCTTTTGTATTTGGTGGACTAGTATCTGTATCTCATACTTCCCGAAGGGTCTGGTGTAGCTTTCTCTTTCTATGTATGCTGTATTGTCTGATATAATTTAGCGAGTTATTATCCAGTGTCTCTCAAGGTATGTAATTTCGATACAGACATGTAAACAATGCATGATTTGAGTATTAGCCTAGCCTTTTGTATCCTCCACTTCATCCCCTGTTTTCATTATCGCAACAATCCATGAACATTCACATTTATTATATACTATATATCCAGTATCCCATCCTCACTCACGGCCTCCAACCCCGGTATACTCGATAGTCGCACACCCGCCGCCGAGGGCATACACAGCCCCCTGTCCTGGCTTCGTCGGCGCCTCAGGGAAATCAATGGCCCCAAACTTCCACACTTCAGGACGCCAGACACGGACGTGTAAGTGCCGGAGTAGCTCGTCACGGTGGTCGTTGGGATAACGTCGTTGGTGCACACCGTGGTCTTGATGGTCATGGCCGCGAAGTCGCTTGTCGTTGTCGTCTGGACGGTCTGCGTCACCGCGTCCAGGGACACGGTCTCGGTTCCGTACACATTTGACCAGTAAGTTACCGGCGTGGCGACGGTGCTGACCTGCACGTACGAGGTCGAGGTCGAGGTCTCGACCGGCGCGACGATGCTACTGGTAATAGCGGTACGCGAGTAGCTCATCGGGATGGGGTACACCCAGGCGCTGCCGGACTGTGTTCCGCAGCTGATCGAGTTGCCGTACTCGATGCTGGTGCTTGCCCACTGCGTGTGGGCTAGCTGGAAGCTTCCCACGAGGGTCAGGAGACGGAGGTAAGCATCTTGTCGGTGATCGATCAGGAGGTAGCAGAGAAAGCGAGCGTGCTGGAGAGATATCGTGCAGTTGAAGGTTTGGTAATCATCGTCCCATATAGTTCTATATTCCCAATATCCCGGGCTGTCGGGACTCTCGTACCAGATCCCAGGTGATTTCTAGCGCGTTGTGCTCAATGCAATTCTACACTGAGCTCACACTGAGGCCACATGACGATCCAATTCCCGCCATATCTCGTATTCGAACCGGGTGAGATGGCCATGTTATATAATAAGTTAACAGTTTGTAGATACTCACCAGTTAACTTCAAAATCAAGCTCGGAAGCGGCTCGAGCCGTCCAATAATATACCGCTGCTCCCCGGCTCTCATTCATTCCAACTATGGTTCTTAATCCGCCATCTTTCCTCCCTCAAAGTACTCCGTAGTATCCAAGATCCAAAATCCATACATTTCCCCATCCCAATCGACTTCCACCCAAGTCCAAAACAACGACATTGACCCCTTACTGAACAACAACACACGTAGGAGTCAGGTCGACTGCTTGAATGGGTATTTTTTGCAATATCAAACTACTATGTAGATGGTTGCCGCTAGTATACGTACTACGTCTCAGTGTATGATCGTAGTACGTAATCTGGTATCGTTTTCTTCAAGAAAGGGGGGAAAAACAGTAAATCACATATCCACCACCGCTGAAACAGGGTTCCAAATCTAGCTTGCTTCATACCTCCTCCCTCTCTCCCCGCTTTTACATGGCCGTGCTGTCCCTTCTGCCAGGGAAGAAGTAACCAGAATATTGGACCCATGATAACCTTCTGCAGCCATATTTACAACCTTTGCGACCCGAAGTCCACCCAATAATCAGCCCGGATTCCCCAGCATCGACAGCTCCACCTGCTCGTGCATGAGCGGACGGTCCTGATCCAACTGGTCCATCGTCTCATTCAGCTCGCGTATCATCCTCTGCACGTCCTCTACCATCGCACTAGTCTCGGCCCTACCGATGTGTGACTTCTTCGTAGACCGCTCATAACCGACGTCACTCATGTCATCGTCGTCGTCCGCTGCGTTCCTCTTCCTCTTCGGACTGCCTTCCTTTCTGCTGGTAGCAGCCGGCGGGGATGGTGATGAAAATATGCTTCCTCCGGAAGGGCTTTGCTGGTGTGACGCCGCGAAGGAGGTGTACCCGCTGATGCTATGGTGGTGTTGATGTATCCTCGGCTTTCTAAACCTGGCTAAATTCAGCAGCTCCCTCGAGGGAAGACTTGACGATCCATGGTCATTGCTCTCCTCGTCGTCAGATGTCGGATCGATTACAAGCTCTTTGCCAGGCCCTAGACCGCAATCACCGATACCCTCGAACCTCTTGCCCTTCTTCATGGGCTTGGCGATGGCTTCCGGCAACCAGTCACCATTCGGCATCGGCACGAAACCGCGGGCCCGCAAATCCCAATGCCTCGATTTGAAACCGCTGGTCTGGTTGACGCTCTTGCGCTTAGGGTCTTGCTCGCCGTCGGACGACTCGTCAGCCGAACGCTTCCGGGAGAAATTCGTGGTGCGGGTTGTCGAGGCTGGGAGAGATTGGCGGAATCTGGACGATGAGCCATTGATCGAGCTGCTTGCCGACAAACTCCTCCGGGGCTCGAGGCCAAACTTCTCACGAAGAGTCCTGGTCTTCCCGCCTTCCAATTTATCGGTGGTAGTGCTGTCCGGCGACTGAGCTGGTTGGCGAGGGGCCATGAGCGACCGCCTTGGCGGTTCCAGTTCAAGCTCGGACTCGGCATAACTAGAGCCCCAAGGTCCGGCATTGGCGACATCCCTCACAACACGACGGGCGGCGCCGCGCTCGTCACGAAGACCAGAGAAGATGCCACTGGCCAGGGGGAGCTGTTCCTCCATGCTTGGTCGACGCTCAGACATCGCCATTTGACTAAGACGCCGCCCATCTTCCTCGAGTCTCCTCCTCGCAGCTTTTCTCTCTGCAGCAGCCGCTTTCGCCATTTTCTCCCTTTTCCGCTTTGCTTCAGCCCGCTCATGCTCCCTGTGCAGCCGCATTTTCTCTTTGCCTGCTCGGAGGATGCGTTTCCTTGCCAGTGCTCTGGCATTTTCCTGCCATCTATAGAAGTACTTGACGCGCAGGTTGTAGTTCTGAAACTTGCGGGCTTCTTCCCAGGACCTGTCATCTTCCTCCTTGCGTATCCTTTCCGCCTCTGATGCTTCCCAGTTTGTAAACACTTCAGAGACTAGGTCCTGGACAGTCGCGCGGGTAAACTCCTCCAACAAGCCACCATCACCCTGGACGAACCATTTCGTAAAGTCACCCATAAGATCTACCTTTGTAGGGGGTTGTTGGGTGAGTGTTGCTTGTGAGGTACCGCCCGTGAGCTGAGGTGGAGCGAATATTCCACCTGCAAGACCAGTTGTGGGAGTACTTGGGAGCACAGAGCCGGATGCAGAGGGAAGTGGCTGCTGTGCAGCTGGTGGAGTAGCTATAGGAGTAGTCGTAGGAGCAGGTTGAGGCTGCGCGCTAAGCTTCGGCGTGCCTGTTATCGAAGGAGGTGTGACCTTGATGGAAGGGACAGCCGGGGTGGGGTCGTGTGTAGCTGCGGCTCCTGTACTGGTAGAAGATTGAGGCTTTACCCCTGGGAAGAAGTTGCCCCATGATGTAGAGGGATCGTTCTTGGGAGTAGATGAGAGAATTGAAGCTGGTGCGGCAGGCATAGCGGGGAATGTTGGCTTGACTGCTGAGGCATCTTTTGAAGACACATCCTTATTGCTAACTGCGGCAGGGAAGAACGTGGCTGGTTTTGGCGTATCTTGTGATGCAGTGTTCGTCGGCTGTGATGCTGGTGATTCTGCTGGCGGAAAAAGGGGATTAGGTGTGGCAGAGGGTTTTAATATAGAGAATGAAAGGGTGGATGGTCCGGTTGTTGATGCTGTGGCAGCCTTCAGTCCAGAAAAGGTTGGAGTTGACGATCCTAGCACTGGTTGGGGGGACTGAGCGGCCAGACCCAATACCCCTAACTGTGGTGATGGAGTATGTGTTGGAGGTTGTGTGGTCTGGGAGAACGGACTAGAGGTAGTCGTCTGGCCCAGAGCAGGGCTGTGCTTAGCGAGGAACGGCGACGCCGAAGCCTGTGGCGCTGAGATGACGCCGTTCGCTGGTCTTGTGTCCTTAACACTAAAAGAGGCAGCAGTTGGTGTCGGTGACGAGACAAGTTCCTCCGCAGCAGCCTTAGCGGGAGCTTCAACTATCCGACTTTGAGTGACGAAGAGATCGTCCGGACTGTTATTCTGTTGTATCTCCTCGGGCTCTTCGTATATCGTGTTAAATATGACATTGGGAAGCGACTGTGCGCCACGCTTTCGCTCTATCATTTGGCCAGAATACGAGTGAGGTACCCTTGGCGACGGCACATACTTCTTCTTGTTGTTGAGAAGTAGGTAGGGCTCGGGCGGAGCTGCCTTGCCGTCGGGGGCCCATGATGAAAATTCGAAGCCATGCAGCTCGATGAATTCTTTGGCTTCCTCATTGGTGTCGAACCTCAGCATCTCGTTCAGATCTGACACCGAAATAGTTCTCGGCGCGTCTCGGTGACGCGCGTACCCCCTGACCAGATTTCGAAGGATGTTCTGGCGCACAAAGGTAAAATGAACTGCTGCAACACAAGCCATGGTATAAGACACTCTCGGGTCCTCCACGATCTGAAAGTAGTTCATGAAGCCAACATCGGACAGTGATGTCGGCCGCCGTGGCTTGATAGGTCCCTTGGGCTCTCGCAGATCGTCTAGGACTTGCATGAGAGACATAGCTGTCTGAATCTCTTTCGATTCGAACCAATACTCCTTTCCCCACTGGGGAATTCTCTTTGCTATAGAGGAATCGTGTGCGTTGAGGAGAAGGTAGTAGGCTCGGAACTCTGGTTCGTTCTCGCAGTGGACACCCTTTTCACGGCATAAGTCGTAGGCCTCAATTAGAGAAAGGATCGTTCTACCCAGCTGCTCGATTTCTTGTTTTTGGTCAAAATCCTCGTTTGCGAACCCCTTGCGCGACAGCAAATGGAAAGATGTGGCGTGGAACCGGGTCAGCGTCTCGAAGACAAACACCATCGCCTTCATCTCCTCTTTGGACTTTTGGGAGTGGAACGTGAAATCTTTTCGCACTGCCCTGGTCCTGTCCCACAGGAAGTTGTGCATTGACGGTAGATTGTTGTCGGACTGTAGGAGATCGTTGAACAGGTAGTCAATTGTCCTCCGTAAGGCGTCAACCGAGCGGACATCCATAGGTAAAGGTGCGTCCTGGCCTGCAGCTGAGCGCCCAAATTTCTTCACCATCCGGGAAACGTCCGGCCACATAGTCAGGTCAGGTCGAGTCTCCTTCTCTTCATTCTTGATGTCAAACTCGGCGATGCGAGAAATCTGTTCAAATTCCGGGCACATATCCTCGCAAATGCCCTTGAAAGGAAGAGCATCTTCGAGTCTCCGCCTCTTCTCCGGATCGTCGATAAGCTCGGCTTTCCTTAACGTGCTGTAGACCTTGGTTCGGTACTTTTTGTAGGACTCCTTGAGAGCGTCCACAGCACCGCGCCTGTTGGGGTTGCCAGGTTCCGGTGGCCATTGCGGTGGTTTGATGTTTTGCTTCTCCAAGTGACTATATAACTTGTTGGCAAAGTCGAATGCAAATGGGGATAGCTCCTTAGTCCGCTGGGAAGGTTCTCGAGTCGGAGCGGCGTAGGTTCTCTTCTTAAATGGGGCTTGATTTCGTTTTCCGTCTGGGCGTTCGATCTGCTTCTTCTTCTGACCAGAGTCAAATTTCTTGGCCAACTCCGCCCCTTGATTGTTTTGTCTTGCTGGACCCTTTGCCTCGCCAAACACGCTGGGTTGTGCGCCATTCTGGCCGCCAAACCCATTGATTGGCGCAGGTGACTTGGATCGTCGTGTCGCATCGAAACCCGCCGCACCGAAACCGGTGGACTCTTTTAACGGGCCATTGGGTGGCGGCTGTGTCCCAAACGTGGAGGGTTTCTGGAACGCGCCGTGTGTACTGGGGGCAGACGAAGGGAAAGTCGAAGAGGAGCCCAACGCTGCTGGGTTTCCAAATGGACTTTGAGCCGCAGAAGAAGCCGAGGGCTGCCCAAATGTATTCTGAACTGGATTCGAGGGTGCCAAGTTTCCAAATGGACTCTGTGTAGCGCTTGCAGGCGTCGGGTTTCCGAATGGATTCTGGAGAGCATTACCGGGTGACGGCACTCTCGAATTCGGCGCCGAGTTGGCCGGTGTGCCAAAGACGGAGGTTGCGGTAGATGGCGCTCCAAATGGATTGTTGTTTCCTGCCGAGGGTGGCCTGCTAGCATTCTGGATTGGCACGCCAAACGGATTGCTAGCCGCTGAAATTGCACCGAAGGGGCTGTTTGCTGGCGCTGCGCCGAAAGGGTTATTGCTTGTCGCCGTCGTTGAGCCGAAGGGATTGGCGACTGGCTGTGAGGTGGTCGTCGTCCCGAAAGGATTAGCCATCGCCGCTGGCGTGGCTGTCCCGAAGGGGTTATTTATTGGCTGCGCCATGACGGTCAGGGCAGCGCATTGCCAACCGGAGAGAGAGTCAGGTGCGATGGAAGTATATTCTGGGAATTGGGGGGAGATATGCTCGGCGGACTGGATCTCAGGCCGATACGATGCTGCGTAGTCGTGAGGACTCGAGCTTCGCGACCGCAGATATGAATCGACAAACAGCGGACGACGAGCTCCTGAATCGAAATCGGCGGGTCGGGAGGTCAGGGGTGGGCGAGCACAGGATGCTCAATCATCCTCGTCAACGTCGATCCGCAGATGTCGGGAGCGTGGATGTCGTTCAGCTGGTGAATGAAGTTTGCAAGTGTTGGATGTTAAGAACCGGTTGCAAAGGCAGTGGACCTGGTCACTACAGTTGTCGCATCCAGAATTATGCCCACTCAGAACGGGCGGGCGGTCAGAGACCCGTGCTCGGCGCTCGCTCCATCAAAGGCTGGCCCCACCAACGGGCGGTGTAAGAAGTGGTCAGAGCTTCTTTGTCGTCCGGCACGTCCTGATTGGTTGTCCAGTTCCTTTCACAAAGCCATATCACAGGTAACATCGAATTCGAAGAAGACACATAGGAGTAAAGAAAGAGCATGTGATGATTATTGTTCAGTGATTGTCTTTCAGTTCTTTCTAAAGCGACCCTGCAGCCAGCAGCGATACATCTTCAGCTTTTTCGCTCGGTTCACGAGTAGTCTACGATCAACGCCAAGGTCCTCAATCTCAAAGCGAGGCAGAGTGGGCTGCTGCTCAATTTCGGCAGAGCCAGCGGCGTCACTGTTCTTTCCGGACCAGATGTCGGCCAACTCATCCTTCTCGAAGAAGTAGACACGAGTTCCGTCACCTCGAATGTAAAAGTTCTCCTCGAGGTACCGGCCCTTCTTGAATCTGACCTGTGCAAGGTCTCCTCTTCCATAGTCGCGGAAGCAAACTTGGCCACCAGGTTTGAGAACACGGTGGACATTCTCGACCGCCTTCTTCCACTGCAGCGGGGACAAGGCAGAGAAGATGAACACCATCAAGGCCACGTCCACCGAGCCTTCTTCCAGGCCTGGTGGCAGGCTGTCTCCGGCCACGTCCCAAACATCTGCTTGCATGGTGTCTGTATTATAGGATTCATGAGTGCGCATGACTTCGACGGCCTTTTTGGAGAAGTCACAAGCATGCAGCATAAGCTTTGGGTTCTTGTTCCGGGCAAGGATCGGAAATGCTGTGTTGCCCGCACCTGCTCCTATCTCGAGGAGGGTGACGGGCCCAGCCTCTTCCTGGGTAATCTTGTCCAAGATTGGAAACTCCTGCTGTAGCCACTTGCGGTCCTTGAAGAAGTTGGCTGTATTGTTCTTGTAGAACAGATTCCACCATTTCGCAGGGTCAGAGTTGAATCGATCTGTCGGCTGGTTAGCAGACTGTGCAAAGATGCAATGAATAAAAACAGGCAGTAATGTTTTGGGGCTTTCTCAGATGGGAGCGAAAGACATTTGTGCTACAAAAGTGTCTACATGTGTAATTCAGATGAACTATGCTTATAAAGTGTAAATCATCACCGAAAGCCAGGGAATTCCCTGTCGAGCAAGAAAAAAAAGTTCAACTTACACTTGTCAAAGTCCGACACCGGAGACTGACGCTGCATCTCGAACTGTTGTTCGGCGTACTCCTTGTAGGTGTCGTCAGTCTCGACGTGATCCCAGGCGTTGAACTCGAACACATCGTCGTTCTGCTCTAGGTAGCGGGACCCGAACTGGAACGGGTCACTCCTCTTTTGGTTGTACTGGGGATCGTGGGACCGATGCGGAGCAGACTCGGTTTCTTGGTTCTGTCCATCCGTCACTATCTCAAGTGAGGATATCTCAGCAGCGAGCTGCTCGCGCTCGTCGGCCTGGGCCGGCTCGGCGGCCACGGCGGTGGTAGCATCATTCGATACCATGGCGACGGGTGGGTTGGTTGGGGGAATCAAAAGTTAGTGCTGCCAACAAAGGGAGCAACTAACAATCGCCACGGGTCATTGAATGGCGGTGGATGAGGTGTGAGTCCGGCACAGCATATCGTTGCTGGTCGCTAGTCTCGCAGGCTGAAGAAAAGAGAGAAAGAGGAAGGAAAAGCCCAACGGCAAACGATTAAAATAGGTGCGTCGGGAAAGGTGGGGCACGTTCTTTTTCGCACGCTCGGCACCGGCATCGTTCCAGCCGAAGTGGACTCCTCCAGGTACCAGGTACCCGACACCACTGACCTCAGTGGCTCCATTCCTGGTCTGAGCATCATCTCAACTATTTGAACGGGCAACACGACGACCATGAAGTACACACCGCAATAGCAGCAAACTACCTTCCCAACAGCTCTACGAAAAGCGAAACAACAGCGCACACTAACTCCGTTCTTATAATTACCAAGTCTACCAGATTCGTTGTGATAGAGACCGCGGCGCAAAGAGTGCTAGGGCACACGATCGAAATGGCGTCTTCTCTGGCGGTGTCAACAGCAGGAGTCCACCGTCGGCTCTTATCCACTAGCTCGTCTATACAAAGAGCATCTACTCTCTTCAGCCTCAAAATCCACACCTCCAGCACCTCCCGTCGCAACCTCCGTTGCAACAACCTAATAAACTCCCCAAACACCCGACGAAACTCCTCATGGCTCTCCAAAGCCCTTCCAAACCTCCCGACCACCCTCCTGCCCAACAACCTCTCTTTATCTTCGGCGCCAATAACCCTCTCCGAGAAACGCCGTCTCCCCTACCCGCCATCCGAAATATTTAAGCTAATTGCCGACGTGGGCTCCTACCGCACTTTCCTACCTCACTGCTCATCTTCCCGCGTCACGTCGTGGGCCACCACACCAGACAACACCTCACAAAAATTTCCTGCCGTCGCCGACCTGACGGTAGGATGGGGACCCTTTACCGAGACGTACACGAGCAGAGTCTATTGTGTTCCACCAAACCACAAGAGCAGCAAGGATCAGGGCTTAGGGGTAGTCGAAGCGGTAAGCGGTAACGCTTTCACATCCATTCCGCCGGAGACGCTACGAAGGCTTGGGTACAGCAGCAGCATCGATGTGCGGGAGATAGAACAGATGGGTGGCTTATTTGAGAGTCTGGTTACGCGGTGGACGGTTCGTCCCGTACTAGGCAGGAATAGTGGTAGTACCAGTGGGGAATTATCATCGGCAGAGGGAGAGGGGGAGACAGAAGTTTCTCTGGAGGTACGATTCCAGTTCGCCAATGCCCTTCTCGGCCAAACGGTTGGCGCGCTGGCTAAGGAGAAAGTTGATGAGATGGTGCAGGCTTTTGAAGACAGAGCGAGGGCTCTTTATGGAACCCCGAACGGGAATGGGAAGAGGTGATGATGGTATGCCTCTGTAATGTAGATATAGAGCTAGATACCTTGCACATTATGTAAGGGTGTATAAATACCTAAGGAATATACACCATTTTTGACATTGGATAGAACCCAGGTCTGGACATCACCCACTAAAGGGAGGGCTAGATATATAGATATTTATGTTACCACAATCCTGGCATTGTCCCATTCAAGTCGATTAAGTTCTTTTTCCCTGGTTGAGCATTGCACACGCATGATGCCGTTCAAGGGATGTTAATGCAATTCTCCTAACGTGAGAGGAGAGAAATATAGAGGGACATTTTGCGTGTTTGTTTCGCGGTTATATGTATGTGCGTATGCAGGTATGTGGTGATGATGAACACTGCGTATAACAAGAAATTTGAGAAGCTAAACAGACGCAAACGCAAGAAAAAATCAAAAAAAAATCCAAGTGCTTAAAACCATCTAAACCTCTTAAGAAAAAATTGCCAGATCCATCCCCTCCATCCATCCATCCACGCGCCGACGCCATACTAACAGAGCTAAAGCCGTCGTCGTCAACCCCGTGCGTATATCTCGTTTGATTTCTTTTTATATTTATGTCTGGATTTCTGCAATCAACGACATCGATGCAATGACCGTTGTCGAAACAGCAGCATTCCAGCCCAGATTTCTCCCATTCATTTCATTCCGTACGTACCCATCCATCCGCTCATCCACCTCGTCCTCCCTTGAATATCATTCGTCCATGCCGCCAGCCAGTACTCCTCAACGGACATCCAATGCATCAAGACTCGGCGCACCGGAGAGAAGGAAATGTTGAGGAAAAGCTCAACTCAGTGGGGAGATGGAGTAACCAAAAAATGCCAAAATCAAATCCAAGACCAAGAAAACAAGGCGACAAGGTATCAAAAAGCCAAAAACTATTGCAAGAATAGAAAAAGAAAAGAATTGCCGAGTGGAAATCATCAGTCCGAGTCGTTGGCATGCCCGGAGACATATCAAACGCTGCCTCCTTTCCCGGTTGTTATCAACCTAATGCTTCTTCCTAAACGCAAACAAAACACAACTGGTTAGCACACATAGTCCTTCAAGCAGAAAACACATCATCAAAAATGAAAAAAAAATGGGATGGAGGTTAGAACAACTTCGGGTTTATGTATGAGGGTAACATGAATAGCAAAGGAGGAAATAATGATCTCTTGTGCTTATGGGTGCTCGTGCTGGTGCTGGCGTCATGTGAAGTGGAGTGAGATCGAGAAGGCTTGGAAAAGGCTATGCCAACATACTTCTTCGAGCTGCTCTTGTGCGCTTTTCCCCCAGCCACCCAACCCAGAACAGAGGCGCCCGATTTAGTGGCCTTCCTAGGACGCCTATCATCCGGGTGTATAGGTTCAACGACTTCGACGCCGGGTACACGACTGCCACGAGCACCGGGCATACCGCCTGGAGTCCAGCCAGACGGGGGCGGAGGGGGTACAGGCATGCCACCTCCGCCCGGCCGCGCAGAGGCAGGGCGCGGCATGACTCCAAAGGGCGTTTGCATACGAGCGTGATGGGCGCGCGGGTCTCCGTGACCCACATGGCCGTGGTGGCCAGGCCGAGGAATGCCTCCTGGCGCCATGCCGCCTGGAGGCATCTGACCACGAAGGGGCGGCGTCTTGTCCATCGGCCACATGTGCATCGTCACGGCCCAGTCCGGTTCAATTACCCGCTCCCAAACCGTCGGCAGGATGATTTCGCCGTTGGGTCCGACCAGATCGTAATGGCCCTCCTGGACGTGTGGGCCAATAACGTCCACGTGCAAGAAGGCTTGTTTGATCAGGTCTTCCATGCCCTAAACAATAAAAAAGTGGTCAGCAAAACAAAAGATTGCAAAATATCGACTTTCAGGATAAAACATACCTGCCAGGTCTGGCACAGATGAAATGGGAAGCTGAACTTTCGGCCGACAGCGTCCTTGAACTTGATAGGCGGCTTCTCCTTCTTCTTGTTGGACTCCTCAGCCTTGGCCTTGGCTTCCTCCAGCAGCCTGTTCTTGAGCGCCTCGTCGTCCTTTTTCTTCTGTTCCGCCGCCGCAGCAGCTGCCGCGGCGTCTGCCGCCTCTTTCGCCAGCTTCTCCCTAGCTTCGTTCTCGGCTTTTAACTTGGCTTCAGCCTCCAGCTGCTTCCGCCACTCGGCATCTTCCGCAGCTTTCTTCGCGGCCGCCGCTTTGGCTTCTTCTTCCGCCTTCCTCGCGGCCTCCAGCTTTTCGGTTTCGACCCTGAGCAAAGCCGCCCATTCTTCTTTCCGCCTCTTCTCGTCTTCCTCCTCTCTCTTCTTCCGGAGTTCCGCCTCTTCTGCCGCCTTCTTCTCCGCGGCGCGCTTGGCTTCGGCTTCAGCCTCCATCTTTGCCCGTTCCTCCCGTCTCGCCGCTTCGACCTTAGCAGTGGCCTCGGCTTCGAGCCGGGCCCTCTCCTCCGCTTCGCGCTTCCTTCGCTCATCCGCTTCTCTCATCTCAGCCTCGAATTTCTCGCGGGCCAGCCGCTCGGCCCGTTGCAAGGCTTCCTCCTGCTGTCTCCTCCTTTCCTCCTCTGCTTTCCGTTCCCGCTCGAGCTTTTCTCGCGCCTCCTTTTCGGCATTGGCTCGCGCTATCTCCGATTCCCTCCGCACCTGCTCTGCTATTCTCTTTTGCTCTTCAAATCTTCTTGCGATCTCTTCTTGCGCCCTCCTCCGAACTTCTTCGTCGCGCTCCCTTTGCCGTTCTTCGGCTTCCTTCTTCGCCTGCTCCATTTTAAACAGTTCGAGCTGCTGTTTCATGGCTTCCACTTCCGGGTCCGGCTTCTTCTCGGCCGGCGGTCCGGGGGTTGTCGGGGGGCCCGGAGCTTCGGTGGGCGGCGGCGGAGGCATGCTGTGCTGGTACTGAGGGTACATGGGATAGCCCGGGCCCTGCATAAAAGCCGCGGTGTGCGGGTTATACGGCGCTACATCGTAGCCAGGTCGCCCGCCGTTATAGTAGTCCGCACCGCTGGGGGCAAATGGGTTCATCGCATTCATCGCATTCATGCCATAGGGAACCATGGACTGCTGATGCCCATAGTGATGGTTCGGCTGCGGCCCAAATGGACCGACGTGGCTCTGGGGGTAGTGTGGAGCCGGCGGGGCGTGATGACCGCCGCCTCGGTGGCCGTAAAAGCCCGCATGAGTCTGAGGCGGCGGAGGTGCGTACCGGCTGCTGTACGCCACGAACTCGTCGGACTCGGCGTCCATTTGAGGCGGTGCTGGCGCGGAATAGAGGCCCGACTGTCGCGCGAGCGGGATCTTGTGGCGACGCAATCGCGCACTGTGCGGGCGCGAGGGCGGTGCGTAGTCTTGGCTCGTCGATGCGGAATCGGTCGGCTCAATGTCGTCGTCGTCGTATAATTGATGGGGTTCGTAATCGTCGCCCGAATCACTATACCCGTGATCCTGCGATGAGTCGCCCGTGTCGTAGGAAGTAGAGCCGGACTGCAGTGGATTCTGGCTAGTGATATGGATGCTTGTGTGTCTTGGTCTTGATCGATTGGATCTGTTTGGCGCGACGAGGAAAGGGAGAAGAAGCTAAGTTAGCCAAAATTTGTTGTTACCAGCGATTGAGAAATTGTGCGGCACAGCAAAACAATGCCGGACGGCAGGCCAATTCCGGGTAGGTGGTTTGTTGGACTTACGACATTGGGAACGGCGAGAGGAACCGCCTTTCACTCGCGACAAGCTACAGGGAGAGTAGAATCGATTGAGCAAAGGGATGGCGCTTCCTTGGTGTGGTAAATATGCTTTGTTGGTCGCAAAGATAATCGACCTAGCGTGTGTTGCGAATGGGCGAATGCGGGTGTGCCAGTGGTTGAGACACGAGACGGCGCGGCAGGGAGAGAGGGGGATATTTGGCGGTGAGGAGTGCGCAGGCGCAGGCGCAGGCGCAGGAGCGCAACTTGGGACTTTGGGAGACGAGCGGGGGTAATGAGGTTGCTGCTGAGAAGCTGAGAGCCAAATCAAGTCGAAGTCGGATTGGGAGACCAGTTGTCGCAAACAAAAACAGTTGGCAGACAATGCCGAGTTCGTCAAATCGATCGTCTCAACTCGTCGTTCGAGAAGTATTTGAAACTCTGACCAGGAGAACCCGGCACAACAACAAACCCAGCAGCAGCGAAACTGAGAGAAAAAGGTTTCGGCGGATCCTGGATAGTTGTCTTCCTAGGGGGCCTGGGTCAGCGTCAGGAACTGCTGGAACAGCTCGCTCGAACCAGTGGAAATGCCTGAACTTGACCCACAGTCAAGGAGGGGGAAGTGGGTGGCCGCCCGAACGATTGAGGATCAAGGCAAAGGCAGGGGATCGCTGAAAGGGGGGCTTCTTTTTTAGCCCAGTCCGATCGCCATGGTGAGACTGATGCCGGGTTTGCCTGCGCGACAACAAATGAAATGGGAGATGAAAAAGAAAAGAATTGAAGAAAGACGGACTCAAGCTGTATAATGCTCGTCAGACTCGTGACAGGATCTAGGTCAGCTATATATGGTACGTCTAGAATGTTCGTCCACTCAAGGGGGCCGTCATCGCACGGGCGTAGTACACCCCTAAATTGGCGTGGTGTCAGCGATCTGGGAAAGTTGGAGAGGTTTTGAAGACTTGAAGCAGGATGATGTGGGTGACGAAGGAGGGGGCCGACTGTGCTGTAAAAGGTGGAAGCCTCGGGAGATCAATGGAACAAGGGTGAAGGGTTGAAGGAGAGAGCCAAGGAAACAACAAGTTGGCCCGTTTGATCACGGAAGTGAGGCGATGACGATGTCTTCCTATGCTATCCGTCTACACGGTAGCCGGACGGTACACGTACTTGCTGCTGCGGCGGCATCAACAAACTCAGGTCGACGGGACGCGGGAATTGCTGTGGGAGCGCAAATCGGGTGGATGACCACAAACCGATCTCTGCCAAACCCCAAAAAGAGAGAGATGGACGGAAAGGGCAGAACGGGGTTGAGAGAGCCGTCCAGTAACAGTTGAGCGGCACCACCAACAAGCACCCCTCACCTCACCTTCCTTTCCTTCCTGGGTCTCCCTGAAGACTTTCAATCTGCCCCGCGATCTTTTCTGCTGGCAGGGCAGGAGCCGATCCGCCAAGGCCGAAATGTTAACTCTTTCCAACCTGGAAGGCTGTCCCAGGACCTGGGCCTAGGTTTGCTATGGGGCCGAGCATAAAATCCAAAGCGACGTGGGAAGGAAGACGAAGGCCGCACCCTATACGGGTTAAGGGGTATAAGAAAAGAAGAAGGAAAAGAGTGACCTACCTTGTTGATTTCTATAAGGCGAGCTAAGGGAGGTTGAGGTCTCGCGGCGATTTCGGTGTAGGTGTGGGTGTTGTGTGGTGTGGTAGCTTCCCAAATCCCGGGCGAGCGACGGTGGTTTCTTTTTGGCTTATGTTTGGTGGTGATCCTTGTTGTCGACGACGGGACGGGTCGCTGCCCACGATGCTGACTACCTAGTCGTTCGATGATGGCTGGACGACGCCGAGGTTGCACCTAGGTTGCAAGATGCACACACAGCATACACAGAGGCTTGACGCCGACGCTGCGGCGTTAGGGACCGGGCCGATGCTGAGGAGCAATCTGGACTGATCTTGGGGAGACACAAGGTGTCGCGGTGTCCAGTTAGTTATTATATGGTGGCTTTTCTTTTCCAGGTTGGGTCTGCCGCTGCTGTTGCTGCAAGGTGGACGATGAAGCACCACAGCAGAAACGCTAGAGGCGGTGCGTTGCCCTGCCTACAGGTAGGTACATCAGGTACAATATAGGCGAGGTGGAAGCCCTGCACCTTTCCTCTGGACACCCCGGTACACAGCGTAAGACAACAGGAGCCGACTTCTTTTTCTCCTTTTTCTTTCCAGGAATCCGGCAGCGTAGGACGAAATGCGGCACAGACCCTTTCGGGCTTTGCAATCCTCTCGACAACAATGGCTGCTCTCCTTCCCCAGTAGCCTCCACTAGGCTGACAGCAGCCTAATGACAGACAGCTAACTCGCAGCCGAGTACGGGTTAAGTGCCCAAGCAAGATTTGTCAGGAAGGCGAGTGAGCCCTCTTGGATTCCGGGCGGTAGAAACCGAAACCGGTAGGTCAGGTAAGGTAGGTCAAAGTTCGGGCCGGGGCCGTCAATAAGAACAAACAACAGGGGAGAGGAAGTGTGTAGTGTAAGCTGGGCTGGACTGGACACAAAAAAGGGATATCGACTCCTTGCTCAGCCCCCAACGGCCGCTGCCTCCTTCTCCTCTTCCTGTGGGCGAATATAATTCTCTTGCTGCTGTAACTTCACTGGTCTCTTATAGTCTTGGGGCTGGGCGTATCCTCGTGGATCCCACATAATTATTGCTTTTTCGTCGAGCTGTCAGGACTTGGAATCTCTCGGTGGGTTATGTGTACGGTACGCAGCAGCCGGGATTGGGCCAAGCAGCGCACTCAGATCCGGGACATACAACAACGGCGAAAACACTTGCAGAGACAGGCCGCGAGGAACATTGGTCTTGAACCAGAGCAGTTAAATGTGGAGACAGGGACGGAGGACGACACCATGTTGCGGAGCGACCAGGCCTTAAATATAGGCCGTGTCGACGTCTCGCGACTAAAATTCAACATACATGTGCGGTGCTGTATTGTTCATGGTCCATGGATGGATGTATGTACCTGGATCTCTATCGATCTGCGGCGCCGGCGCCGGCGCCGGCGACGACAACACACTTGCAGCCTCTGGTTTGCGCTTCGATGTTGAACACGTCAAGCTCGCCTCGAATGCTGCCCTGGCCCAGCAGAAACCATACCCGCCCTCGCCCTAGGGCAAACAGCATCGAGGCCGGGCAGTTGCCGGGTACCTTGCACGGCTGCATCTTTAGATCACCAGACAACACCAACTGGGACGGCCTTGGCTAGGCACCCGTGAGATGTGTGCCTTGATAGAAGTGAATGGAAGAGAGGAAGCCGGATGATAATGGTTCTGCTGCAAACTGTAAGGCCAGTCAAACCCATTTCCGTGACGGAGCTAGCCCGATAAACAGCCATATTTGTGCCCAAGGAGAGTCGGGAGCGCCCCGGATTTGCTCAGCCTACATGACGGCCAGGAGAGCCGCATTCCGGTTGGGCTCAAAGGACCAAAGGCCCGCACCACCATTTTCGCTCCCGTTGCACCAGCCCGGCGTCCGTCTTCTACTGGAGCCACGTGCGACCGCTTCCCTCAACTGTCTTCCTGCCCAAAGACCCACCTCGTCGGCTAATGCAAAGCAGCTGTAGTTAAGGCACCAATGACGCCCACCATTAAATGTCCAAAAGGGGGTTTGATCGTCACCATTGGCCTCCGAAAACCCGGACGCATTTCGGGCGGCACCACTCCAAGTCTCCCACTCTCAAGTCTCCATCATGACTCACGTCGCAAAAGGCATACTGACCGTGTCACTGGACTTTTTTGCACGCCATGCCGGAAGCTTCATCCGCGACGAGTATCACCTCTCAATTCCAGAGACTGCGGCTGCATCTTTGGAGAGAAGCTCTTTCGCGGCTGCAACCTCGGCCGCGTCGTAACCACGCCATCCTCGATCTTGTGCCGTGCTATGTCGGACAATCTCGGACAGCTTGGCCGTCGCGAGCTCGTTAAGACGCTCGATAGTACCTACATCCGGCAAGGCAAACTCATCCTCCTCGGCTTGTCTGCTGGGTTTGGCGGTGTCATTGAGGAGCTTGGTCGTAACCTAGACGCCTAGTCAGCATCCGACCAGCTCTCTTCCGGGGCAGCAGTCCCGAAACTCACCAGCTTCAACCCATAATAGCCCCTGAGGTAGTCGTCGCACAGCTCGATGCTCCGCGAAAATCGTTTCAGGGCCTCGGCTATGTACTTTTGGTAGGATCCACCACCAGCACCCGGAGCAGTCGCGGCCATGTACTGCATCTCGCCTAGTCGTGCATGTATCTGAGACAACTATGTTAGCACAGGGCTTAGGCTGCCAATGAAGCTGAGCAGGCCTACATTCCACGCATTTGGCGCTAGGACAAGAACCTCCTCCAGTGCATATATGGCCTGCGGATACAGACCCTGGGTCAAGTAGACGTCTGCCAGCTCAGACCAAGCCTCTGCATCAGTCGGCGAAAAGTCGAGCAGCTGCACGAGGGACGACGCCGCCTCGGAAACACGACCCATGGACCGAAGGAGAGAAATACGCCGTTTGGTGATAGGCTAGATGCTGTCAGCAAAGTGTCTGTTGGCTTGAGGACAGACGGCAGAATGGACGCACGATGTTGGTGTCGTTCTCACTGAGAATCTGGTCGTATTCCTTGAGCACGCGTTCCAGCTCATTATTGTTCTTGGCTTCCGCCTCCTTCAACAGGCCCTTGAAGGCCAACACCCTTTCGTTATTGTTGCCGAGGCGTGCGACCAATCTCTCGAGACACTGGTGTGCTGCCTGCTCATCCCCGGTCCGCAGACACGACAGCAACAGATTCTCGTACTTGAGCCATAACTCCGGCGTCTCCTTCGCTGAGAAGAGCGCGGCGAGTGGTGATGAAGATACGGTACTGGGCGAACCTTGCAGGACAGCCGGGGCTTCTTGCGACAGGTGCAGCGCGTCGGCCGGGGACAGCTGGCTCGGGGGATGGAGTAACGAGGGTGTCATGATCGCGTCAGTGACCGAGCAGCAGCAATTGGGTCAGGAATTGACGAATCAATTAAGCAGTCGGTGTTTAGCAGTGTTCGGACTGGTGTGATATTTCGTGAGGAGATGGCTTTGTTCTTGTTGGATGTTGGATGATGGATGGTGGATGGTGGATGGCAGCGAGATGGAAGGAAGCTTTTAGGCTTGTGATGATTGATTCAAGTTGACTGTAGTGACTGCCAAGTGCTTTCCCTGCGACCATGATCCCGGGCGGCCCGCCACCGGCGCCGGTCTGACGAAAACGAGGGTTGGGGTTATACGAGAGACCCTGTTGTGCTTGTTCCCCCGCCTTGGAAGCTCCCCGCTGTGTTGATGGGCCCTGGGGTCGCGACTTAGGACTTGGGTATTCGTACTGTACGGTGACGTGCGGGCCATTTCCACTTTACATCGCTACGCCAATCCGAGAAGAACATACCTACCGACTGAGTAGCTCGTCGAATCGCAACGTGACTTTCGGGTTTCGAAATCGAGTTGTCGACGCCGTGATTCTAACTGCGAACGCAAGATAACCGGCGCCACAGTGGTCCCCATACCAAACTATCCGGGGTGCAGCTTCAGCAATCAATGACTTGCCTCGAGCTATAGCAGAGCAACTACGAACAGGTTTGCAGGTGCCATCTTATCCTGCGCCTTCTTACCACGGAGGAAGGAAGACTTTCGGTTTGGACTCGTCTGACTGGCGATCCAGTTCAACAAAACCATGTGCGCCAGTTCTTCGATATCTTCTTGCCCGCCGGTCTCGCTGACATCCTCCCGTCCAGGTTCGAGAAGTCATTACATGATCTCATCCGGGGTCTGCGGAATCACAAGGCTAACGAGAAGGAATACATACAAAATTGCCTGAAAGAATGTCGCTCCGAGATCCGCAGTCAGGACATGGGTTGGTCTCGTATACCCCCGAAATGTCGAATAGCAGGGCTGACACTTGATCAAAAGATGTCAAGGCAGCCGCCTTGCTGAAGCTCATATACCTCGAGATGCTCGGCCATGACATGTCATGGGCATCCTTTCATGTCCTCGAGGTCATGTCTTCCCCGAAATACCACCAGAAACGCGTTGGATACCTAGGCGCAGTTCAGACCTTCCGCCCTGATACCGAGGTCCTTATGCTGGCAACCAACCTGCTGAAGAAGGTACCAAAACAATAACTGGACATCTTGTAGGGTTCGCTGCTGATCCTTATTCCAGGATTTGGCAGCCTCGCTACCGACCACGATTGCGCTTCCCATTGCCGCGCTGCCTCACTTCATCACGCCGTCCTTGGCTCTGTCGGTCCTGGCTGATTTGTTACCTCGACTCACTCATTCACACTCGACCATTAGGAAAAAGACAATTGTCACCCTTTACAGGCTGGCGCTGGTATATCCAGAGACGCTCCCAGCGGCATGGCCCAAGATAAAAGAGCGCCTCATGGACAAGGACGAAGACCCAGGCGTGACCGCGGCCATTGTCAATGTGGTGTGCGAACTGGGCTGGCAGAGACCCAACGACTTTCTCGGTCTGGCCCCGCGCTTTTTCGAGCTTTTGGTTGAACGTGGAAACAACTGGATGGCGATAAAACTGATCAAACTTGTAAGCTTGATCCATTCATGTTGGCTTCTGGTCCCTGTACCTAATATTATCCTAGTTTGCGACTCTTACTCCCCTCGAGCCTCGTTTGATTCGGAAGCTACTCCCGCCCCTGACGGACCTCATTCGAACAACTCCCGCCATGTCCTTACTGTACGAATGCATAAATGGCATCATTCAGGGCGGCATTCTTGGAGAGGAAGATGATAATTCCGGCAGTGAAGAGATCGCATCTTTATGTGTGACAAAGCTCCGGGGAATGACAATCAATGGGGATGCAAATCGTAAGTCCGACGGCTTGAATATATGAACGAAACTAACCATGGCTTGCACACGTAGTCAAATATGTGGCGTTACTAGCCTTCAATCGGATTGTGGTCACCCATCCCTACCTTGTCGCGCAGCAGGAGGATGTGATCCTCGAGTGTATCGACAGCGATGATATCACGATTCGGATAAAGGCTCTCGATCTGGTGCAGGGTATGGTGAGCAGCGACAATTTGGTATCGATCGTCAGTCGCCTGATGCGACAGCTCAAAACATCCTCGTTAGCGGGTCACCCACGCAATGGACAACAGACAGTTGATACCAACACGGACTCTAGCGATGATGCCGGTGCGGATCTCAGTCGGTCCTCTAGACCGCAGAAGGACGATGTGCCCCCTCTCCCCGAAGACTACACGATTGATGTGATTGGGAGGATCTTGATCATGTGTGCTCAGAACAATTACTCCAGCTTAGTTGACTTTGACTGGTATATTGATGTGTTGACACAACTCATCCGAATTGGCCCTATTTCTCGACGAGCGGAGTTTGACTCGGCTCTGGAACAAAAGTCGCATACGATAGACGTATCCGAGAAGATTGGCAATGAGCTCAGGAACGTGGCCGTGAAAGTCAAGGCCGTGAGGCTCGCAGCTGTGCGAGCGGCCGAGCTCATTATTTCTCGTCTCTACACAGAATCCACATCCTCGCATTCCGTGCTTTCGGGAGCACTAAGACCGGTTGCGTGGATAGCAGGAGAATACGCTTTCCAGCTATCATCGCCAGACGACACATTGGGGCACTTACTGCATCTGGTGCCCCGGATAACTTCCCCAGAAATACTCGCAACGTGCTTGCAGACTATTCTCAAAATATTTTCCCTGATCGCTGGAAATGACCAAGTTCTCTGGACCTCGGAACGGAAATCAACAATGGCCTTGCTGATGGCGCGGGTCATACACTTATTGGAGCCGTTAGTACTTCACCCTTATCTAGAAGTTCAGGAACGTGCCGTCGAGTTCACGGAACTCTTGAAACTTACAGTCGAGGCCGCATTTGGTCAGGCTCCATCTACAGATGAAGTTCAACAGGATCCGCCTTTACTTCTCACGCAAGCCATACCTTCACTCTTCAACGGGTGGGAACTCAACTCGGTTGCCCATGGCGCCCAGCAGAACGTCCCCATGCCTCCTGATCTGGACCTGGACGAACCGATTCATGCGGATCTTGATCGACTTTTGGCTCAGGCAGACTCGCTTATATTACCAGTGCCGGGCGATGACGAGTTTGAGGTGTACTACAACCAAAAGTTGGCACCAACCAGCCTTTCAAACGAGCCGGCGATCAACCGGCTCCCCGATGCCCCCGAAGAGGTAGTCCATGAGTCCTACCAACAGCAAGCGGGAGAGGAGAGCTACCTCGATGCCGACATTCTCGCAAGAAGGAAAGCAGAACGGCTGGAGCGCAACCGGGACGATCCGTTCTACATCGGACCGCAGTCCGGCGGAACATCCACGCTGATCCATAACACACTGCAAACCGAGAATGGCACGGACCTAGATATTGACTCGATCCCTATCATGAAGCTGAATCTGGACAACCTCAGTAATGAAATCCAACCGTCAGCGGCGGCTCCCAGACCGCGCCCGCAGCCTAGACAGAGGATAGTTGTTGCAGCTGACGAGACGCTGGCGGGGGGAAGTGGTCGCTCGACGCCTCGGAATTACGAGTCGGAGAACAACTCGGACAGTTTCACGAAATCCAAGGCTAAGAAACTGAAACAGCAGTCACTTTTGCAGGTAGACTCGAGTCGCCTGCGTGACTTGAGTCTCGAGGCGGCCGCTGCCGAGCCTGGGCTACAGCCGCAGGAGGAGGATGCGGAGATGGCGCAGGCCATGAAGGAGGTTCAGAGGCTGAGGATGGAGATGCAGCGCGCTAATGAGCGGATACAGACAGCGCAGGGCGTGCCGGCTGAGGGTGTGGTGGTGAAGAAGAAGACTACGAAGAAGAAGAAAGCAGTTGCTGCAGAGGACGGTGAAGGTGCTGCTGTCAAAATAAAGAAGAAGAAGAAGAAGACTTCTGTTGCTAGTCCTGTTGTTGATACTCCTTCTGGTAGCGGTGAAGTGGTAGAGGCAAGCGAAGCTGGAGCAGCAGCGGCGTCTGAGCTATTGGGCGAAGCAGCAGCAGCGGGGGTGACAGAGGAATCGTCGGCGAAACAGCCCAACAAGGTGAAGAAGAAGACGACGACGAAGAAGGCGCCGAAGAGGATTATACAGCTGGATGATGATGACTTTGGCGCTGCAGCGAGCAGTAGCCTCCCAGATACCTAATGTACAAAGGGGATTGTTTGAGGGAGGAATATTCAATGTTAGCTTTGATGTAACTGACTGATTGATAATATTCCCAATCAAACGTATATATATATCAGGTAATATGCTCGCCAAAGCCAACAAAACAGACAACAACACGCGAGAGCTTAACCTCTGTGCTTTTCCCATTTGGAGCGATTGCCCACAGCTAGAATTGAACTGACGACCTCATCATTTCATTACCTTAACCAGATTTTCAGGTTCCCCTTTTCACCCTAAGGGATAGGGTTCGGGTTTGAAACTAGACAGGAAATTTACTAGTGATGCGCTTTCTACCGCTGAGCCATGCGGGCATGGGCTTTTTCTCTCCCTGTTGAGCGAATCACTCGTTCACCGCATAGAGAGAAAGAAACTTTTCCTGGCGCCCAGTTCGCGGGCCGGCCGCCGACCTTACTCGTCAGTTGGGGGGCTAAAATGCCCACTGACCAAAAGATGGAGGAACGGTTGACGTTGCGTAAATGATTCATCACACACAGTATGGGCACTACACGAAGTCAAGTACCGAAGTATATATATGTACGTAGACAACAGTTTAGAAACATAAGATGACTTAAAACGTCGTAACATTCGGAGATGGTATGTATGTATAGGTTAGGTATCGTGGTACATACACCATATAGGTCTCATTCGACACCTCATCAACTATTTATATTCATTATCAACGTCATCCATCCCCATCCTGACCACAAGAAAACAAGAAAACATACAAATAACCATCCAGTACATAGATAGATGGCTTGGGTATAAAAGGTAGAAAAGAAAACACACGCGCGCTTCTTAAAGCTACCGACACAAAAAGAAAGAATTCAATCATTCAGGCGGTGCTTTAAACGCCGTCTGGATCTCCCAGCTCTCAACCGGACTCCCACTCACAGCCGGCGCTTTTTTGGCGCTCTTCTTAGGCACCGCTATGCGCGGAACTTTTGGGGGAGGCGGACCCGGCGGAGGCGGAGGCGGAAGGCCATCACTACCCATAGTACTACCAAAGGACTTTCGCTGTTGCTGCTGCCTTTGCTGCTGCTTCTTGTTGTTCTGCTGATCCTGCTGCTGCCACGACTGGTTCTTCAACAGAGGACTCGCCGACGTTCCCGACACAGGGCTAGTAAAGGCGCTGAGGGAGGGCTGGGGACTGCCGTGGGCGTGAACGCCGTGCTCTGCGGGCACGTACGGCCTGTGATGCGCAAGTAAGCCGGTCGTGCTCTTGGCCGACACCGCCGAGATGGTCCCGCCGGATTCTGACGGGCTGCTGTACACAGCCGCCGAAGAAGGCGACGAGTACGCGTTGGGCGGCATGGCCGGAATACTGGTCGTGATGTGATGCAGCGGGACCGAAGTAGTGCTGCCGTTTTTGCGAGTATTAAAGTGCGCCAGTGGCGCCTCGGGCTGGTAAGGAGACTCCCACTGCTGTGGCTGGTCTTCCGCAACGTGAATCGAGACGTTGTGGGAAGATGCGTTGGGGCTGGGCTGCTTCCGCATGCCGTTCAGCTTCTGGTCTGGGCTTGCCTCGAAATGGCCTCCCATCTCGTCTACCGGTGTCAATCCTACTCCTCCACCAGCACCTGGCCAAAAGCGCGGCGAGGCCATGTGTGTCTGGCACTGGAAGGACAGCGACGAGTGGTGCCTGCCATGGCGGGATTCGCCGCCGCCGCCGTAATATTTGGCTTCGAGCTCGGCACGGGCACGCCTATTCTTGCGCTTTCGGTAGCAGACGAAGGTCACGGCCGAGGTGATAACGATGACGGCCAAGGCCGCGACAGCGATTCCGATGATGGTGTTGGTGGCCAATCCGGAGCTCGGGGCGGCTGGTTCGGCGACAGTCGTGGGGTCGACGATGCTGATATGCGTCTTGGAAAAGATGGTGTCATTCAGGCCGAGTATCCTGCCCGGGGCCGGCTGTTGCAGGCACCCAGCTTCCAGGGCGATAAGGTAATTGGCAAGATACTCTGTCCTACCCTCGGCGGAGACACACGGTGTACAGTGCTCATAGTTAGACGGTGAGCTGGCAGAACCGCCGCCGGCAGAGCAGTATGAGAATGACGTGATGTTGCTCGGCGTCGTAACACCATGCTCTATGCCATCTTGTAACGGGCCACAGGCCATAGATGTCCTGCACGGCGTGCTCTCCACGTCCGTCGCATTAGGAAAAGCAAAGATGCAGTACGAAAGACTGTATCTCAGGTTGTCTAAATCCAGGAGTCAGTTGACGGATCCCGAGCGGCAGTCTTTCTCGGCTTACATAGAAACCACATCTGGTCACTCTCTTGTCCCTGTGAGAAGGGACTGCTCTGAAGACATGTCATGCAGTTCTTCCACTTGGTTCCCACCGGAGTATCCAAATCGACATCCTTGCAGATAATGTCTGAATTCCTTGTCCTTGACGAGTTCGGATCCGACTTATCGAGGTTGGAATCATCTTGGCATACTGAAGCGCAGGGCGAGTTTGGTGTCACTTGTAATGCGGAAGCGAGCGGCGCAATCAGAAAAAGCGAGAGGAGCGCGATATTCCTCGGCCGTGCTGTTGATAGGTAGAGCGAAACCATCTTGTCGATATTATGTGGAAGAACAGAGCCCGGATCCAGCCTAGGACTCTTATATGAAGATAATTAAGAGTTAAGGAGACACCGGGTCCAGCAAATATCAGAAACAATAGAAGACAAGAGTATCCAGCTCTAGAACCAGCGCCGCCGCCGTCGAGGGGTATAAAGGCGAGTTGTAATGCGATAAAGGAACCTGCCGTGCTGACTAGAGCATCAAAGAGACAGGGAGTAAGGACATCAACACCACATATTAAAGCGAAGAAAATAGCCTTTGTCGGTGAGAGATGGGGTGGAAGAGGTGATATGGGTGTTTCAACTATCAAATACTCTTTGTCGCACAGAAGAAGGTCAGGCACAAGTTCGCGGGGGGGCATTAATCTCGTGCCGCCCGTCGCTACACACAGAATGAGCGTATTCTCCGATGAGGAGGATTCATATTGCGCTATCGACAGCGGGGCCAGTGAGCAGGTCGCTCGAGCCGGGAGGGTAGGCTGCAATGCGCTGCAGGGGCCTTGGCTGCTAACCACTCTCAGCTAGAGGCCCAAGCAGACCTCAGAGGGGAAGAGGGCGGAGAGAGCCGGTACGAGACTGACGAGAGCCAGTCATGCCGTCGAACTTGATGTTGGACAGGGTACGCAGGGTGACACACAGCTCAGTTACATTGGGGTGTGATGAATTGGCCCCCCGTCGCGATGTGCTACCGCCAGCGACGCTGGGGACGCGGCCAATCAGCAGGCTGTCCGCCATCCGGTGTCCTGCGGTCGGCAGATGCGGCCCTCGCGGTCTTGCCAACCCCCTGTTGGTCAATGGCCTCTCAGAGATGCTTGAAATGGTCCCCTAGGGCTGGCTTGTTAGTTGGAGCTGTCGATGGTGAAGGATTGTATGTCTTGCGTGCTCGAGGCGACGGCAGCTGCTAAAAGGGGTACAAAAAGTCCAACGACGATGAATGAAGGCAGACAGTTGGCCGCTGAGTGGCGAGTTGTATGCCGGCTGGGGGCCAGAGAGGCGATTGTCGTCGGCCAACAACTTGCTAGAATGGTTTCCGATATCAAATTTTGCTGCCAACCCGCGGGTCACTAGGTTGGTCAGCTCATAGCCTCATGATGGCTCAGCGAGGAGAGATCAGACGAGAGCAGAGATAGGATCCCATCGCTAAAAGCCAAATCATCCATCTCGTCGGGTCGCGTTGATAGGCCGCTCGCAATTCAACACCAATGTAAGGTACCCAGGTTCCCGGCAGCCTGGGGCAAAGGCGACCTCATCGGCCGACCTGATGAAGAACAAATAACAATAGGCCGCAGCGTTTCGCCCTTTGCTCGTCGAGTCGGCTGGAGCGTTTGTTTCGTTGAAGCCGCGGGGACCCCCGGGGTGATCGTCGTTGAGTGGCTCCGCTGTCCACCACCAAGGGTCCCCCACCTGAGTTTGCCCGGCGCTTGCAGTCGCTCAAAGCGGCGTAGCGGCAAGGCGCAACCGATGACTTGCCGCCAAGAAACAGGCTAAACCGCAACTAGTTCTAGAGAGAATCTTTTCGACGACAACGACACCACCATCAACCTACCCCCTTCACCGGCGGCTTCACGACCCCAACCAACATTGAAGCTATCCGCCCGCAACCGCAACTGCAACCGCGTCACTGTCCAACCTACCCGCCCGGCGGCGTGTGTCGGCTGCAAGATCGTCAGGTACGCACAGCGGATAACCCAATTCTCTTCAAAAGATTTCCATCTCATCTCATCTCATCTCATCTGAGACCTAGTCCCTATTCCTTTGGGTTCACTAGGGTGCAACGAGATCGTCGACCCTTACGATGATGCTGTCTGGTCTGAGCACATGTCTCGTGTGTCTGCCGGCAGATGCAGAAAGGCCGACAATCGCTGCTGGTTCCAGGTTTGCGTCGTGACACAGACTCGTCAGCTGCATGGAAGCTGTATAGATGCTACGTACCTAACCTACTACAGAGCTTTCAGCTTCTAATTTATTACCACACCTCTACAATACCTACCTAGTTAGGTAGCTATTGACTCTCAACCAGGAGAACATACAACATTAAACATAGCACCACCATAACGCAGAGAGAGTGTCAAGATAAGGAAGGCATACATACCAGTCTCTTCTCGGTTCCTACGGTATCAACTGAGCATGTCACGTTTTTGTCCTTCCATACTCCTCTAGCTCTGCCAAGGGCTTTCAACGAAACAAATATAGCAAACCTATAATCCTTCCCGGTCTCTTTTCCCACCACACCAACAAGTCAGGCAACACCAACGACCGTGAAGTTGATCGGAGATCTCACCGTCGGAAAAGGGAGCGGGGTATAGCCGGCCACACACCGAGCGAGACGCTGTTCTTCCCATTGCGCTTGTTGGCTTCATGAGACAGGCTGAACGTACCTTGGACAGACGTAGCCGAAGATGGCCTTCACTACAGGGATACGAAACAGAATCCCAATGGGCTGTGTCGACCCAGTTGACCCGATGATGGAACAAACAGCTTTGTTGCCTGTCGAGGAATCATTCTCTCGGAGTCCGGACAGTTGCGAAGAGTACTCTACCTAAGTCGAATAGCTACCTACCTACCTACCAAGGTTGCTGGTCTGACCAGGATTGTAATGATGAACAGACTTGTTTGTCACTATGCTATTGCTGCTTCTTTTCAGGCCAGCCGTGTATTGTGGAACCCCTTTTCCGGATATCTCTCAGTATTACAGTAAACAATATGAAGTTTAATTTTCAATATAGACTGGTCTCAACTCTGTACCTGTATATACCTTGATATGTTGTTATAAAAGGAATAATCGTGCATCTGTAGGATAAAACATTGTCCATCGTGCCAACATTACAGACAAGACGTTCAACCACCCAAGTAAACATTCAAGCCCCATGATGTTGTCCTGCCCCCTTTAACAACTCCACAATCAACCCCCAGAAATCTCAACCACCGCCACCAGTCCCAGTATCATCATCACTATCTTCCTCCTCTACAATAACAACCTCCCCATCAACAACCTCAAACCCCGTCCCAAACAAACACCGCCCTTGCGCACAATTTGCATGAAACAACATCCTCCCACCACCATCAACACTCGTCGCCCCCCCAGGCGCAGTCAAATTGAACCTCCCATCGCCAGTCGCAATCAAACTCCCTCCTTTCCGTCCCCTAACATACGGCCCCGTCACATTTCTTGCGGTAGCATAATTGACCCTATACAGCTCCGTCATCCAACAATGACTACTATAAAACAAAACATACGTCACATTTTCCCTCTTCTTTCCATCATCCCCCTCAACTACAGATAACACCCTCACAAGCGAAGGTGCTTCAACCAACGGCCCGTCCGCCTCCTCCAGTCGATCCAATATCTCCATTCCGTCTCCAACAAGCGTGACCCCATCCTCCCTATCCACCTCCTGCAAAACAATTGGCGTGTTCCTGTAAGGCGCCACACCATTATTACACTCCCCGCCATGCCCCAACGAGTTCCCATCCACTTTGTAAACAACATATCGCCTCCCGGTGTTCTCGTCCAGAAACCCCGAGGGGTCGATGGCGCCCCCATGACTAACAGGACACGCGAGCGGTGAAGGTAAGGCACTGTACGGACCTAGCACAGAAGTCGCTGTCGCCGCGCCGATGCAGTGGAATGCGGAGGCATTAGCCGGCCCGAGCTGGCCCGCGTAGTACATCACGTATTTGTCGAACGACAGTAATCGCACGTCGGGCGCCCACGTGTTTGAGCCCGGCCCGCCTCCACCCAACGTCCAGTTGCCTGCTGACGGGAGGATCTCTTTATCGATGTATGTCCACGGGCCTGAGGGGGACGGAGCGGATGCCGCCTGAATATTGCGCGCGCCGCCTGAGGCGGTCGCGAAGGCGTACCATTTTCCGTCTGAGTCTCTGACTATGGACGGGTCCGGAAAGTCTCGGGCTAGCTTGAGGAGACCTGTTCCTGATGTTGAGGTGGTGGTTGAGTCGAGTGAGACTGCTGCTGCGTACGCTTTGGCGTGGTGTTGGAGAGACGGAGTAGTCGGGACCGGGGACGGAGACGGGGACAGTGAGGGAAAGGGGGAGAAGTTGTAGTTGTTGGCGCAATGCCATTGTGCCAGGAGGAGGTTGAGGACCCGGTTGGGTAGTAGGGGGAACTGCATTTTGCTTGTCCCCGACACCGAAGAGGAGGATTGACCAACGATCACCTCGCCGCCAGTGGCTCTTCTCTCAACGTTTCCATCAAAACTAAAAGAAATATGAAGATAGCAATGTATTGCAAGAGAAAGTGACAAGACTATTTGAACAACCAAGAACGCAATGATAGTTCTAGTCATCCGTCACTGGTCAATGGCACTCCCCTAGGTGATGAGGTACCTGCTGTCAAAGCTTGACATCATGGGGAGAGCCGCCGCGTCATGAAGCTCAGTGCAGTACGCATGGACAGTGCCGTGGGAGATAAGGGATGTGATAGGTAGGCAAGTTTAGCTGGCGTTCAAAACCAAGGGGCAACAACAAGCCCTGCTAGTCTGAACAGACTTTTCAAAAACGAGATAAGAGAACCGAGACACAGAAAATGAGAGGGGAAAAGAGAAGAACGCGACGAGAAAGAGAGGGAGGAGGCACAGAGACAGAGACCCGGTCGATCGATATGTCAGACTAACACCAGCCATCGAGAGACCGCCAGTTGCTCGAGCTACGTCTGCAGGGGGAGGAAAAGACAGAAACCCAGATACCTCGGTTCGAATAGGTTGTACCATTCCGTACACGCACATCCAAATCAGGCTCCGATAGAAGATAAGGTACCTACCTCGGTAGGAATACTGAAGAGCAGCAAGCAAGCAGCCAGCAAGTGGCGCACGCCCGCCTCGGGGTTGAGACAAGACGAGACGAGACAAGACAAGAGGAAACCCACATTTTTAAGCTGACGACGAAAAAGGGACCAGAAGAAGACAGCAAAAGGGAATATGACCAATGAGAGAGAAACTGCATTTAGAGTTCCAGACTAGAAAGAGCCTAGGTACCTAGTCTAGCTAAAATCTTGTTTCGGATCGACGTGAGAGGAAAAGGCACACTCTGCAGTAATGGTCAAAGGTCAAAACAGCTGTGAGGAGAAACCTAGAATTATCTCACTCCCGGTATAGAGCGTGCAGAGGTACCATTCTTCCTGGCCAGCCTGCAGTACAAAATCTTGGGAACCTCACCTACGCTGCCTAGGCACGCTAGGTCGGCAGTGGTTGGATACCCGACTTCTTTTCTTCTCCCAACATATTCTCTCTCGTCCCCTTGGTATCGGCTCCGCCTGGCAGGTAAAGTCTTGACTGCAAATCGCGCAAAGCTCGTAGTCGTAGGTGTTCTGGTATGCCATTTTATTCTCCTCCTATACAGCAAGCCCGAACCTTGATCGATTATGTCCATGAAAAACAAAACAGAACCACAACGCCATTTTCCCTTGAACCCGTCTTTGACTACCACAATGCACAGGAATAAACGCCTCCGCCAGAGAGAGAAAACTGAGACATTGAGATACAGCAGCGCGGTGATATTTAATCACTGTCGTCTGCACCGACTGCAGACGCCCTCTTGGCCTTTTTCTCCTTCTTCAGTCGTTTCCGCTCCGCCTTTTCCTCGGCCGTCTCGCCCTCGTGCTTCTTGCGCTTCTTATCAACGGTCTCCTCGGCCTTCATCGCCGGGGTTGCTTCGGCCTTTTCCTCTTTGGCAGATGACTCGAGTTTGGCGGGCGTTCCTGGTGCAGGAAGCGCAGGTGCGTCGGTTGACTCGGGTGCCGGGTTGTAGTCCTTGTACTCCTTCGTCCACTTCGCTGGGGTAGCCTCGTTCGGGCGTCCAAACTTGTCGAGCTTGCCGTCGGCCTTCAATTTCTTCTTCTCCATGGCAGTGTTTCCGAGGCCCCATCTCTTGGGATACAGGTCGCGCTCCATGATGCAGCGCTTGACCTTGGCCACAACGCCATGGTCGCAGGAAGTCATCCTATGATTGTGTTAGTTTAAGCGTCAATAGTCCGCCAAGTTTTGGAAAAACGTACTCAACGGTGCTCATCTGAGCAATACCAATGGCAATAGCCTCTCCCTTGGTGGTCATGAGAACAACCTCATCATGAGCCTCGATGCCAGCCTCGTATCGCAAAAGTCCCGGTAACATCAGCTTCGCTCCGTAGCACACGGCGTTTACCGCAGAGTCTTTAACAACGACCCGCTTGTAGGTGGTAAGCAGAGTCTCGAGGGGCTGGATGACCTTCCGGAGCAAACTCTCGTCTCCTAGTTTGTCGTACTGGTGCTGGGCGTCGAGAACGTCGTGGAGGGTCACCATCTTGCCGTCAGACTCCGACATGACACCGCTGCGCACTCTGCGGAGTTCCTGCATGTGGGCGCCGACACCGAGCAACAATCCCAAGTGGACGCAAAGAGTTCTGATATAGGTTCCGGCTTCGCATGAGACCCAGAAGACACCGAGATGGCGGTCATTGTCGAACTCGATAAGTTTGCTCTCGTGAATTGTGCGGATACGGAGCTGGCGCTTGACGGCCGAGATGAGGGGCGGTCGCTGGAAGAGAGCGCCAGTGAGAGTTTCCAGAGCGCGGGCGAAGGCGGCTTCACCGCCGACGACGGTATCGTGCAGTCGGACAACGCACACGTACTCCTTACCCGCTCCTTGCTGGGCCTTGACCAATCTGGTCGCGCGGTCGATACAGACAATCAGGCAGCCGGTAACCTTGGGATCAAGGGTTCCCGAATGTCCCGTCTTCTCGACGCTGCCATACCAACTTCGTTAGCACCAAGAACATCGCATAACGGGATAGTATGGTTCTTTACGCACCGGAGCATACGCTTGATCCACGCAACGACTTCATGAGACGAAGGGTTCGATGGTTTATCCTGTGTGGTGTTAGTCTCTGCATCTGTCTGGGTGTACCGTTCTTCCCCATATGTTCCGGGAAGCAGAAACGGGCACTGAGCAGAAAGTGACAGCAGAGAGACACGACTGCATAACTCCCCATCACAATCCGTGGTGGAAGGAAAAAACACCAAACTCCAAGCGGAGAACTGACCAGGTTAATGACGCCACTGGAAACGTAGGACTTGATGTCGCGCGACAGGGGCGGTTGGCCGTTGGGGATGGGTGTAAAGTGTCCAGTGCGGACCAACAAGTTCTCATAGTTCTTGAGAAGAAGGGGCCAACTGCTGCTGTCAATCGCAGGCGTGACCGCCGTCGGCTTGATCGAATAGTCAACCGCCTTCGAGGCCAGCTCAACCTCCTTCGAGGCCACACCCATTTTGTCTGCTGGTTTGTTTGTCTGTTATTTTTTTCTGGTTATTTACCCCCAGGCGCGCAGGAGGAAGTTTTTCGACGAGTATCGATCGTATCGCGGGATGGTTTGGCGCAGAATTGGGGAGTCGCGTGGCGCCAATTCGATTTCGTCCTTTCCTCTTGCCTTCTTTCTTTCCGAAGGAGCTTGGTCGAGAGCTTCCGAATTTTTTTGCAAGCGAGTGGACGGCAGATGTGGGGAAAGTCCAAAAGTGCACACACCGCCCGCAGCCTCGCCACGCTAGCCCATTTGTGGCAGCACGGCCTCACGTGCAGTTGCGCACAGGCCAAACCCGGTTTGTCTTTGGCGTCTTTGGCGGACGTCAACACTGGTCGACATCATCTTCCAGGGCATCATGGTAAAATCTTGGTGATACTCGAGCCAACGAGCAAGTTGATGCTATGCAAAGCCGGAAATCAAATAATCAACTCAAATTCCTCTATTTGTTTCGCTTATTTCACTTTTTTCACCATCAGTGATGTCTGTCTGCTGTGTTGCTCATTCAGTTCTACTTCCTACCTACCTACCTCCAGGCAGCTGGCATCTGGGCGCCGTGGGATATGCCGGCGACAGTAATCCGTACTCTCAAATATCACGATCACGTTGGGCACCGTCTTGTCTATTATGCGTGCTTTTGTGTTTCGTACCATGCTAGGCATCACTAAACGGTGTTCAAGGCGATCCCAATGGATTCCTCCTTCGGGCGCTTACCGGATTACGCCTGAGACTCCGCCCCGTCCTGGCTAACAAGACGCAAAACCTGTCGGGTCGGGTCAAAACAATCCTGTCCCGACATCAGGACGCTGTCTCAACCTCCTGAGCAAGGTTTCTTGGCCCGCTCCGTCATACTCATCCCCCGTCCTTCCCGCCCGTCTCATGGCCAAAATAGACTTGTATTCAGTGCGACTCCTCGACTTAACTCCAGACTGGCCGTCAGGAGGAAACCGCTTACGCCAATATGTCTGGACTCGATGAGGGAACATTTCCTCTGGCCATTCCCATTTGGCCTTTGGGTTTGGTTGGAGCCACAATGCAGACTGGTTTGTCCAGTGTCTGGTATATTAACCCGCATCTCATCTCTGTGGACGATGGAGACGTCAAGTGGCATACCAGAGTCCATATTATGTGCATACAACACGTGTCAATCCTTAGTTGAACGTAGCGCCAGTTGTACATGTCACACTGACTGTAAACAAATATCCAGCCTCCCTGGTTGCCTTTTACCATGAGCAACGGCCGCATGTAAGTGAACTGCTTCCCTGCTCTGCTCCCACCATCTGGGGCTACTGATCATGAGATATCTGACTTGTGTGCTGTGCTCATTAGGGGATGGCGGTGGTTTGTTCCTCGAGACCCCAGAACCTACGATAGAGGCCGTGAGCACGATAGAGGCCGTGAGCACGATAGAGGCCGTGAGCACGATAGAGGCCGTGAGCACGATAGAGGCCGTGAGTACGGTAGAAGATGGGACCCCTGGGTGTGGCCCGGCAAGTTCTTTCGTGGTAGGCCACCACCACCACTTCCTCTGAAGGATGATTACTACGTTCCTAATGCACCGCTACCTCCTCCGACGAAGCGGTTCCCCAAGGCTGGTGGTTATAACCCGCCACGTCCTATGGCTCAGAGAGGGTTCGCGGACTTGCAGACCGCTATCCCTCCAGGTGAAGGACTTTACGGACCAGATGTGAGATTTAACGGACGAGAGTCGGCGGTGTCGGCTTGGTCAGGACCACCATCGTCGTGGTCTCGAACATCGAATTACAGGCCGACTCCCAATCAGTCTGGAAGGATCAGTCCAGCGGACTCAGCGTTCCCGGGGCCTTCTATACCTACGAATGTAAACATGCCGCGCCGGCCAGAGTCGTTGATGTCAGCTCGGTCACGAAGGGACCATCCGCCACGATCCTCGTCATCGCGAACCTCGAATCGCACGGCGGCTCCCAGTCAACCTGGGAGGACCAGCCCAACGGAGTCAATGTACGATGGGGACATCAGAAAGATGGAAGAGTTTCACTTTGGGGGCGGTATAAAGCCTGTGCCGGGTAGTAACTTGCCTGGCCGACCGTTAAATTTCAGATTCACAGAAGAACAATTGATGGCTCGATCGAATTGGACCCGTTTAGAACAGGAAATTGATAATGTTCGTAGCCAAACAGCAGCGTCGGCGGAGCATGCTCGGCCACCGAGTAGGAATAGGAAAGCAGGACCACCTATGCCTTTCCAGTCATTATCTAGGTCGGGAACGAGTTCGACCGTTGCGTCTATCCGAGCGCCGCCTAGGGCAGAGACGCTGGGAGGGGGGGGCGCCCAGCGACGACCGCCGCACTCGGCATCGGCGTGGTACCGCCGGCCGAAGGAAGCACAAGATCATATGAGATCGCCTGTGTCGCCGATGTCAGATTCATCTGAAGGAGAGGTGCAGTATGGAGTGGCACAGTTGCAGAGTGCGTGGTCAGGGAGACCCGTAGAGATATCACACCGACCCGGCTCGCGGAAGCAAGAGGAGGAATGGAGGCGAAGAGAGAGATAGAAGATGACAGGCCCAAAATGAGGCATTTTTGGGACGGTGGAGAGAAGCAGAGCAGAGGGGCCCCCAGGGGCAGATATTAGATGAGATAAACGGACCAGGATTTTGAGGACCATGAGTTCTTCCAGTCACGCAACATGGCGAGTCAGGCCATGTAGGAGACTAGAATCTCTTAGAAAGGAGATGTCTTTCGTCACATGAAGGGTGTCGCTTGGGTATTTGGCGTTCAGGTATGTACCTAGGTAGCTACTCGGTACCTGGGATTTAAAAAGTCAACTGGTTAGGGCACACATATCAGGAATTAGTTTTTTGTTTTGTTTTTCAGCAAATAGCATTCATTATTCATGATACTTTCATCAAAAGTCTTACGGAAATTCAACGTCCACATTTTCAACGGAACTCATCGTCAGATCCTCACCACAACCGCTGCTCTCAGCCAACCAAGCCCGAAATCGGATAGATATATCACCCCAGGAGAGGCTGTGAGCACCGCCCCGACCACTAGTTCTTGAAGCCCGGTCTGTGGTTGCTCTCGTAGGGGCCGTGATCTAAGATTGCTTCCGATCCAAACGCTGTAGAGAGGTCGCCTGTTCGAACCAGTGTCCTACTCAACAGCCGCCCTGTACTTTGAGAATCATCACATGCCATATAAAACCACGCCTTGAGTTTTGCCCTTTCTGCAAAATCCCAGTGAATACCGAAAGCCCCGAAAGCCCCGAAAGGGGTGCCAGTAGCTAGCCACCTCATTCCACCACGCCGGTGCGGGCTTGAGTTGGCCAGTGAGCCCGTTGCTTTGACGATATTTTTCTCACGCACTCACAAAATATTTAGATTCCCCGAGATTTCTTCTGCACTACATGACGGCCAATGGGTCACATCATCAAGGGAGGGCCCGGGTACGTTTCGATTCATTGGTATCATGCAGAGAACGACCGTGTATGCGTTGGCTCCTCCAGGCCAAACGAGGTTGAACGAGCTTCTAGAAGAGTCCTTCAAATAACATCGTTAACAGCTACGACACCAAAGTGTAACTAATTTGAATCGTCAAGAATATACTTATCTCCTTGTAAGAGGAGTCTAAAGCCAAGTAATACCACTAGTGGAAGTAGTAGTAGTCACAGCTGTTCTCTTTGTTGAATCTCCACCCTTTCCTTTAATGAAGTTAATCAGTGGCTCGTAACAACGAGTGGTTCGTAGGATAACAAGCCGTATATATAAGGTAGTCGAATCGCTCATTGAGATTCCAGCCGTTTGTACTGTGAGCGGTCAACATTCACACTTCCTTCTGCTAACAGAGTCTCCAAGCCCCAGCAACGTCGCCGCCATCAAGGTCGACTTCACTCTCCGCTAGTTCCAGACTTGGACACTTTTCGCCCACAATTACCATGCCTTCAAGCTCCCCATACGTGAACAGGGGCGAAACTGCCCTCCGCATCAGCACAGAGCAACAACTCCACCACCACCAACAACGACCAGAACAGGATGGTATGCTCCGTCGAGCCTCTCGGGGGAGAAACACGCTACCTCCTACTCGGCTGGCCACCATCCGGCAAACAAGAATAACCACGATAGCAACAAAAAAGCAAACAACGACCATCGGAATCACTGGACCAACACCAGCCACAGAGACCAGTTCCAATATTCCTAATGGTATTCCACACACCACCCCGATGGCAACAACGACAACGACAACGGCAAGGACAAGAATGGAGGATGTGGATAGAGAGACATACATAGTAGCGACCAGTAATTTGAACACCATTCCCGCCGCAATCAAATTCATAATCAGTTCGAACGATTCTACGAACTTTCGTACGAGAACAAGAGCAACATCCACAACAACCCATACCGTCACGACGGCTGGGTCCATCATTACCACCACCACGACCATTCTCACAACGACCAACAACACCTATTGGATAACCGTCCATCATCCCACCAACCATTCGGAAGGGACTTCCTATCACCAGGACAGCGATTTGAGAGACATCTTTCCAAATACCCCAATTGCTGAGTCCTCCATCCTTTCATCCGCGACAGACAGGGCCGCTATACCGTCGTGGCCCTTGCAAGGCCCTCCTCGCCAGCAGAGAGAGGAAGACGGACTGCGGCGGGTCGCTTGACCCCTTGTGGAATTCCGGCCCGTACGATATACCAAATATCCAGCCCAATCTTGCTCGATGGGACCGCCCTTTGCGGGCACCATCTCAAAACGCCAATGGGAACGCGCCGCAATCCGGCGGTCCGGCTTCATCTCAGTCTGCTACTACTTTGACGACACGCCCAGTTATGCCACCCGAAACGAATCTGTCAATGACTAATCCGTACGAAGGAGGACTCTTCGGCAGGCCAGCCACAGCTACGTATACCAAGTGGTTTAATCCGTACGGTTGTCCAAAACCAAGGGTCACTTAACCCGTTCTCTGTAGGTGAGATCATGGTGTGATTAAGGGCTCAGTCCAATTTTGATTTCTTTACTTCTTTTATTTTGGTGCATTTACTCTTATACGGCACGGTAAGGCGGGTTATATTTTCTTTGAAAATCTTTTTTTGGTCGGGGATGGGCGTAATGGTAATTGAACTTGGAGGAACTCAGCTCCGGCACGTACTCCATACAGTGAGGGTGACGGCAGAGTTGGTGATACACACATATAGACTAGACTCGTAATCATTAGACATTAATAGAACATTAATCGCATTTGTTAACCATGCTCATTCACGTCATGATATGATACGATAATTATGATGAAATGTCATTCGTTGACATTATGATATATATGGTAGTCGATATAGTACTAATTGGACAACCATGATATCATCTCTTCCCACCACCCCATATCCTAGATACATAATGAGAACATTCCCTCCGCCATTACACCTTCCAACGCCCCAAGATGAACAAAGTTGGGTATTTAATTATGTAAAGTCATAAAGAAAAAAAATACAAGTTAGGACAAGAAAAGAAACGCTAGTCATCGATAGAGTAAAACTGGCGGGTGGTGATGAGAGACGAGACACAAAGACAAATGGAAGCGCATTGCTATAACACGTTCCCTCTCCTCATGTCGTCCTCCGTCAGCCCGCTGCCCGTCCGGTGCAACATCCGCGCGACGCCAGCTGAGCCATTCGTCCCGCCGGTCCCGGGCCTCGACCCGTGATGCCTCCCGTACCCAGGGTGGTGGAGCACGGGCGCCTCGGGCTCCGCAGGCATCTGGTACCTGCCGGCGGTGGAATCACCGCCACCGCTGTTTGCGGTGCTACTGTTATATGGGCTCTCGACCATCTCATAGGCCTCGTCACGTTCCTTGCCCTTCTTGTCCACGGGATACCCGTTGCTCCCGTAGGGTCCCAGACTCGAGTTCGAGTTTTTAGATCGTAGGCTGGGGTCGTCACCGCCAAGCGCGAGACCGATAGCGATTTCCGTCTGGCGTTTCTCGTGATGCATCTGCATCAGCTTCTCTTGCGTCGGGCTGGGCCACTGGGTAAAGGCAGGCGGTGGCGAGCCATGTGCCGGTGACTGCTCCTGGAAGATCTGGTCCAGGCGCTGCGGCGTGAGCGTGGGCCAGTTGGCGTTGGTGGCGGAACTGGGGCCACCGTCGGTCGCGCTCACGGGGCTGTTGTAGTTGCTCGAATACGGGCTGAAGTAGCGAGGGAGTGGCAGGTTCCGGTCCATACCCCCCGGCGTCGTGCCTGCGCTGACAGGGCTTTCGTCCCAGCTCCGGAGCGGCCTTTGGCTGACGGGCGTCTCGAACATGTCGCCGTCGCCGGCGCTACCATAGCGCGTCTTTGGGTGCGGCCATCCCTGGTCAGCGTGCCGGCGCTCAAGATCCCGCAGGAAAGCGCGCCTCCTCCTCTTACCGTTGCACACGATGCAAAAGCCGACAATCGTGAGGAGAAAGGCCAGTCCACCAAAGGCAATGCCCACGCGGGCGCCGAGTGATACCGGGCCATAGTCCGGGGTTGGCACCGAGGCGTACGTCGGGGATGGGGTGGTAATGACGACCGGGGTGGTGGCGAACGGGTCGCCCTGAACCGAGAGGAGGGTGCCGGGTTTGGGCTTCTGCTGGCATGCTGCATCAAGCATGATCAGATAGTTGTCGATGTAGTAACCGTCGATGGCACTGTTTTCCTCTTCGCGTAGCTGCACCAGGCATGCCTGGCATTTGGGAACAAAGTTCTCATGATGAGACCATGCGTCGCAGTAATCGTAGGCGCCGCCGGAAGTTGTGTAGTTATTGTACGATACGGCATCGTGCAACGGGCCGCATGCGGTACTGAGGCGCTGTCAGCTGAAAGGATTCCGGGGGCGTGGCGGACGACGGACGGTACGGCGACACGTCTCCGGGAATAGACTTACGAGGTGATACACGGATTGGTTCCGGTCGACCCTCCCAGCTCGCCCCACAGACAGTATCCGATGTTGTATCTGATATTATCTAGAGAATTGTAAGCGTCTGACCGATGGTTAAGGAGAGAATGTATAGAGTTCTTACGGAGCAGCCAGTGGACATCGCTCTCGTTCTTAGACACATATGAGCTCGTAGCTTCACACCCTACACAGCTCTCGAAGACGGTGCCGGCTCCCCTGGAATACTCGGATGCCTTGCAGGCCATGTCGTCCCCGGTTGTCGAAGAGAGCGTGTTCCCACATTTGGAAGAACAGGGCGAGTTTGGTGATACTCGCAGGGCCGACACCAGCGGCGCAAAGGCCATGGCGAGACAGAGCTTAGTGCCGTACATGTTGACACTCGGCCGGTCGTCGTCTCGGGTATCCCGTTGTATGTCGTTTCGAGGGCGGCGTGCCGGATATCTGGCGCAACCTCCAGACCTGGCCAGCCGGGTCTCAGTGTTATCTGTCTCGTGTGCTGCAAAGGCGGAGCTTGGAGAGACACTATCGCCACAACGGTGCCGTGTACGACATAACGATCATTATCATCAAGAAGAATCCGGGTCTTGACAAGTGGATGAGGCTCAGAGGAGGATTGGCCAAGCCGGGTGCCGGAGAAAGGTGATGTTAAATAACACGCCAAGCGCCGGACCGTAAAGTGTTGAGCTGGCGTGGAGGCGTTTTGTGATGTAAGTCGGAAGGGGAGAGATGAAAATTGGTTGTAAGCGCGCACTTCAGATTTGAAGCATTCACAGCGGTCTTGACTACAAAAAGCACGTTGGGCTGTCTGTGGAGAGCAACAACCATCGGAGGGAACGGAGAGGCAAAAAACAACGATAGAGCGGTCACTGGGTTCAACCCCCAGTGTGATTGTGACGAGGAGTGAGCGATCGACGGGGGGGCAGGGTGCACAGTGAGAAGTTTCTCGGCAGGGTTCTTTGGGTGGTAAGAGCTGTGCACTGCTGTGGTGTTGAGAGCACAGTGCACCTAGCCCGGTGAGGATACTATGCGGTCGGCCGCCATCTGCCCTTGCCTTCAGCGCGGGGGGGGATTTGGTTCATTGGAGTGGCAGCAAACTGCAAAGTTGCAGTGCTGCCAGTGATGGCAGGTTCGTCGAGTTCGCTTGGCCCGGTCACGCCTGGGTTGAAAAAGCCAAGTCCAGTCAGCCCTCTCGAAAGCGGCCACTAAGGTCGGCGAGGTCGGGAGCATGCTGCTAGAGGGCACAGTGGACACCAATGCAAGTGCTCAGCAGAATTGGCCACTGGCAGCCCGGGAAATCTGCGTGCCTGCAAGGTCCCTTGCACCGCTCCGTGCGCTCTTCACGATGCCAATCGGGTCTGCCGTTCTGATTGGCCTTGCGGCTGTTTACCCGTGATCCACATTTACCCAAAACGGCAAAGCTGGAGTAGGTCGTCACTGTTTGCTTTTGGCTTTCCGGGGCAGGCACACTGTGCTCCTATCCAAAAGGTGGAAGGTGAAGAGAGGCAAAAGAGGGGAATTGCCGAGAATCTGTCTGCCTGGCCCCCAACTCTCAACCACCAACACTGCAAAAACCTGCGGCCTCTCGTAAGCCATGCCCATTCCAGGTTTGCGTGAGCGCGTATTTGGCCCCCAGTTGCCTCCAGCCGCCCCCAATATCTACGACCACGGGAGATAACATTGAGTGCAGATAGTGCGAATTCATGCGGCCCCTATCTCTTCTCTGGTGGTGTGTGATGGTGCGGTGCACGACATTCTGTCTTGCGTCGTCCAACAGCTGCTGCTGTGCACCCTCCAACCCTCCCTTCCACGCCTCCAACCTCCGCAACTCCCGTCGTGCTTGGTCTTTGTGTCCCCAACGGCAACGGCAACCACCACGGGCCGCATCGGGCAGCATCGCCGGCATATCAAGTTCACCGAGTCTAACTGCATCTCCAATGCACCAACCTGCGGGATATCACTCAGTCGTCCATCATGACGATGCGGTGGTATCTCGAGCTTCCAGCACAGTGCTTGTTCTCCTCCTCGGTAGCGCTGCCGAGACCGTAGCCCGTGCCGCTGCTGCGCTCTCTCCGCCTTGGCCAGATTGCTTGTTCACTCTACAAGTCCCGAGCGCCTGGACGACGGTGAGTTGGGGGACGCGCCGAGGACTACGGAGACCCGGACATTACTCACGCTATTGCATATTATTATGAGAGTCCCATTATTGTGTGAAATGTGATGCTGTTTTGCAGCAAGCAAATTGCCTGAAACCCGCTGCCCCAGGCATCGTCTCCTGTTTCGCGCCGAGGGCTGGGCGCCAAAGGTGGCCGCCGCCCTCGCAGCTGCAGCTCTACCGTTCACACTTCAGACCAACAACAAACTGAGGGTGTCACTCCACTATGCAGCCTTCCTAACTCTTTTGATCCTGATGATTTTCCCCTTATTAGCGCCCGGGCCCGTTTCCGTCTGGTCTTCCCCCATGTTATTAAGCGGCCAGTCGGAAGCTCGATTTATCATCCACGGCGTCAATGACAACTTTTTCAGTGAGAGCGCCGCATCTCTACTGACAGTTCAAGGTACTCATCTAGATTCTTATATAAGGTACCTACTTGGCGTCCGTTGTTTGTGGCGTTTCTCGTTTCAAAAATAAAGTCATCACCAACAGAGTTCCATCATCTGGAAAGGGCTTGTTTGACTTGCAAGCAGAGGATTATTTTCCAATTTCGGTTTTACGGGCGTTGAGTATAGACGCCCGTAAGGAAGCCATCGTCATATCCGACAGTGCGGCAAAGGCGCATGCCAACCTTAGTTATCCTCCGTCGCCTGTTCCTGACCTGACGTCCGGATGACTGACTGGCCGTACCATCGGCCTCATCCGATCTTTCTCAGTAATGAACAAACAAACAGGCTGGTCCAAAGGTCGGTCTGGTGAGCTCACTCTCTCCAAGGTGGGTCAAGCCACGGCGGCCGACTCCTACCGTGTTATAGTATGGATAATGCTTCCGACTCTTTCAATATGGTGTCCCCTTTGCAGCTTTGCCTGCTTCGGAATGAAGCGTTATTGGCTGCCAGATCGGACGAGCTGCTTCACTGCGGTTCATAGACCAAGAAACCGAGCTGCTGTTGGTTTGCATCTTGGATCTTCAGTCCTTTTCTCCTCTCTCTTTTTTATTCTTCCTCTCACTCAACGTTAACTGATCCTTCCTGCTATATTTGGTGTCGATTCCCCTTGTTACACCAAACCTTACCTACCAGCCTGCTATGTGCGGATTTGTTCCAGCGGCTATTTCCTCTCTTCTGATTGAAGCATCTGCTTTTTCATCCCAATCGTTCCTAAAGCAAGCCAAGGCACCACTAGAAAGGGTTTACCAGACTGTCGGGAACGGAACAACGACAAAGTGTCAAGTTCACATCTTAGACAAGCACGGGATCTTGAAAGCGTAGTTCGACGGCGCCAAAAACGAAACACTTGGCTCCGTGGATAATGCTGCTCTCTACCTTACTCCTCTTGGATGGTAGTTGCCATGTAGAATGAACACACTTGCAAGGCGCTTCCATCCATCGGATCGACCACCTTTGCCTCAGACGGGCAGACATAACCTCACTTCGAGTTAACAAATCGAAGCGAGCGGCGATGTGAAGAGGCGACATACTCGGTATCCGAAACCAACCAGGTACCCTCGGTACACCACAACTTACATCTTCTGCTGTCTATCTGCCTTGCCTCTATTTTTCATGATGTTTACCGCCTATCTTTAGCTGCTACCCTACCAGCCGGCCTTCGGATACGTAACTTGAACTCCATGTACGTATCACAAACACAAGCCGTTGGGAAGTTTGACTAGACCAAGCATCACAGCCAGCTCTTCATTCCATACTCCTTCCCGGTCCAGTCATACCATACCTTCTGTGATGGGGATACCTACTCGAAGTGATATACTTCGTTTCACGCTTTGCTGAAACCGCCCCCAGGCAGCGCTCATTCATACCTTACCTCGCCTCACAATAGGTATCTAGGTTTCTACAATCTCGCACAAGGCACTATCACAGACGGACAGGCCTTGGCACTGTATATCTAGGTATCTATCTATGCGATGTACTCTGTAAATCTCCAACACTGTAAAACGACACAGGAAGCGCTTGCTCGCACATACCTTCCCTCACCTCTCATGATCTAATAAGTTCCTTATACACATACCTACATACCTAGGGTTTTACTATCCCACAGACAGGCCTTGGCACTATATATCTTTGCTCTGTAAACCTACACGAGACTCACGATCTTCTCTACGTTCGTTCTTCACATCCACTTCACACCTACAATCCCTTCTTCACTCATCATAGATTCTGCTTCCTTCAGTTGGTACTTTACATCTACAGTATATCCTATTCTAATATAAGGTATCTATACCATGTAAACCAAACCGACCCTTCCCAAACCCATGATCACACCTCGGCATAACTATAAGACCGAATACCGCACGAAGTGAGCGAGTAAGTAGGTGAAGTGTGTGTAGCAGAATATCGCCACCACCACCACCTTCCAGTATACACTTCGTACCTTACTATTCTGTACCAGTGTACGGCGCAGCGGCACAAGCGCATAGCGAAACCCTACTGTTTCCTCGGTGTTGTTGATTCATCCCACTGCGAAATGGACAGACGTCCGTCGTTGTAGTGGTGTGTATACATACCAAGGGAGCAAATGGTCATTCATTCATTGTTCTGTACCTGCCCTTGCTTTATAGATAAAAGAGCGCAACCTTTTTGACTGTTAAGGTCCAAGTGGACATATATTGACAGACGACACACTTCTTAACAGCCCGGAGAGCATGTTTTGTTTTTCCCACAAAGCACAAAAACTCAGGTATATATTCGTCAAAAGATAAGATAGGTAGGTAGGTAGGTAGCTACGAATGAATGTCCCTTTTACTTCTCGTTCAACCCCGTATCCAATCCGCCTCATATTCCTCATACTGCTGCCTATCCTCCATCCCGTCCGAAAAGGCATTAAGGGATACACTAACATTCATCATCCAACATAGAAGAAGAAAACCCATCATCAATCTTTCTCTGGTCTGGGCCAACACCAACCATGAGGATGAACAAAGAAGACATATATACACATCAGAACCCGAAAAGTTCCCCTCCCACATACATCTCAGTTTACATGACCAAGTGGTCTATTGGTGGTTTCTCCTCACCAACAACTCCCCCAAAAACACCCAAAACACCTTCCTCACACACCCTGACACCGTCACCACCAAACCCAAGCGGGCCAAGCCCCATCCCCGCCTCCTTCATCTGCTCACTCGGCGACGTGACAGTCGAGTTCGAGACCAACTCGCTCAAAATCATTAGTCCCCCATCATCACCTCCCTGCAACGTACTGCTGCCGCCAATGAACCTCGGCGTCTGCGGGCTTTTGGTCTCGACCGAGCTTTGGCTGGCAGCAGAAAGTAATCCCGTCCCCGCGGAATTCATCATGCTCTGCCCTGACGACCTGGGAAACCCCGGCGGCGGCGAGAGGTTACACAATAACCGACTATCATCGGGTGGTGCTGGCGGCGGCGGCGCTATCAGTCCACCATTTTGACTGCTACTCCTGCTATGATTCCCACCACGAAAGGGGGAATGATGCGGACAGTCTGCTGCAATCCTCTTGATGCTACCAGCAACAACATGAATGATCTCCCCATCATCATCATCATCATCATCATCATCATCATCAGGAAGCACAATCTCAACAGCAGTATCCTGGAACAAGGGAGGCGAGCGCGGTCGTTGCGCATGATGATGACGCCGTCGTCCAGACGATCTGTTAGTGTTGGCCGAGCACGTCCGCCGCGTCCGCGCCATCTGCGTCGTCTCCAGCGGCTCTTGAGTAGTACTCAGTGAGACTGACCGCTTTCTCGATAGCACGGACTGAGTCCTACTCTCCCCGACCGAGTTAGATCGGTCAACAGAAGTACCTCTTGCCGCAGGCTGTCTTCCTCGGCTGACGTTCCGCGGTGGTCTGTGATGATGACCAGCAGCAGTATCCTTTGAGGCGTTACGACGCTTTGGCCGGGACCTCGAAGTGTCCCTAGGTTGCTGCTGCTGCCACCACTGCTGCTGATCCAAGTTGGTCGTTGAGATCCTCAGTGAGGACCGCCGTCGCTTGTGATGACTGCTGTCGTGCCTGTATCCCGCAATGCTCAAACTCCTGCTGCTGCCTCCCTCTTCAGAGGCCCGGTCACTTTCTTGCACAGCAGGTAGCGACAAGCTTCTGCCGCTATTGACAGTCAATTTCTCTCCTGCCGGCTTAGCTGTTCTATGACCAAGTCGACTTCCCGGTCTCACAATATGAGGATGGGGAGGACCGATAATCGGCGAATTTGCATCAACATCAGTATTATTGGAAAAGATGCTCGGACTCGCGCTTATAGGGATAGACTGCGGTCGGTTATAATGGTAATCCGCATCAAAGACGCTCGGGCTGGCGCTGATGGGGATGGTACCTCGAGACACACTTGTCGCGCGCTCGTCGGAATACGGGTCGGCCTCGGCACGCAGTTGCGCCAACCGAGAGCGACTCGTGTTGCGGCTGTGGTTGCGCGATGCGTTGTGCGATTTGGGTGAGAACGGCCTGTCTGGGCAAGGGTTCTGGGCAGGTTCGCACAGTGGTGGTGGTAGATTGGGGATGGATATTTCCGAGACAGGACGTCCTTGAGCTAATCTTAGTCCTTCCAAGACGGCAGATAGTTCGGACAAATTCGCAGCAGCGACAGGGGACTGTGGTTCTTCTTCCTCTCCAACAGCAGCGTCTTGCTCGTTGTCTATTATTTCCACTTTACACTGCTGGTCACTAGCAGTAGTAGCATGGGGGATGCTTTCCGAAGCTGCTGCTCCTTCACTTCCGCCACCAACAGCTACTACAGCCATCGTATCCAGCTTATTAGCCACCTTTTTTCTAGGAGGCTCGAAAGCCCTCGGTGAATCAGGCGAAAACAAGTCGATCTTAAATCTTCGCTCAAGCGAAGACTGACGCGACGATTTTCGTGAGTTGTGTTTGAATGAACCCGCCACCGCCACCTCGTTCTCCGGGATCGGCGACCCAATGATATAAGATATCGCTTGCGTCGGTCTCCAAGAGAGCGCAGATTGCGGTCCGGATTTTGCAGAAACCATCGGGGAACCGGTATCGAACGGCGTCACCGGCGTCATGCAGACCTTGCCGCCGCCAAAGACCTGTGATCCACCGCCATCTTTGTATTGCCATGGGTATGGACTCGGTTTCCTGCGGAACCTCCACGGCGACGAAGGAATCGTCAATTTTGGTAATTTCATTGGCTGGACTGGGCTTGGGGGATTCGTCACACCCGGGCTATCGATAATGACATCATCGTCGTCGTCATCTTCATCAATGGCGGTCTCGATCGTTGTGGGATCGTTGATACAAGGCCCGGTAGGAATCATAAGTTTAAGTTGGCTCCTCAAGTTCTTGACTCGGTCATCGCCCCGCAGATCTGATGGCGGAAACTGGCTTATGGAACTAGACGGGAGCGGGCCAAGGTCGTCTTCATCGTCGTCCTCTTCCTGAGGTGTGGCTGGTGGTGGTGCTTCCTGCTGCAACGCATCTTCTTCTATCATTGTAACCTCGCTTGAGACGGCTTGAGGGAGCTGATCAGCGGCCTCAGCGGTCCCAAACTCTTCGCCCATATCTTCGACGTATGAGTACTCAGTCTCGACGTTGATGGCGTCGGTCAGCTTGCTCAGCGGAAGGTTGTCGGTATCGACAACAAGCAGCTCCTTCACCCCGCGGCCTAGGACGCCATACACGTAAACCTCGCCGGCAAGAATGCCGATGACAGCGCTTGTGCCGGCATACATGACGTCGTCTTCGGAGCCGGTCCTGTTGCAGCAGACCACGATGACCTCGCCCTCTCTCTCGGCGCGAATAAGGGGCTCAAGCCGTTGAACCCAGTACACCAGGGTCTGGAGGTCAGGCTCTGTCGGTCTGCGGCTGAACAGACGCGTATCCTGCTCAGTGTTCCACGCCATGGTCAAGACAACGACGTTGGCTTCCGCGGCTACCGCATGGAAGCCGAATTCGAAGGCATCCCACTGCGCCTCGAATTTATAGGGGCTGCCAGAATATCTGTTAGTCGGTGTCATATTCCAGTGGACAAAATAGACATACTTGAGGTCCATGCCAATTCCCAGCACGGTGTCTCCCACCCCTGGGATCTCGCCGTGGTAAAAGCCATCCTTGCCCTCGAGAGCCCAGGTCTCGTCCGTGTAATACAGGTGGGACTTTCGATAATTGGCGACCGTGTCGCCGTCCCCGTTGACGACCAGGACCGAGTTGTAGTACTCGGGTGAAGCAGGCCACTGGGCCCTGACGTCCACCTTCTCCGGGTAACCGACCACCACGGCGCAGTCGTACTTGAGCGCGGTCGTGCGGGCCCACAGCGAGCTGATTCCAGATCCTGGGGGCTCCAAGAAGGGAGTGATGTGCTGCAGCGACTGGTAGTTGTAGCCTGCAGGGATAGGTGGTTAGTAACACACTCTCTCTCTCCTGCTTTCACGGTGCCGGCTCAAGGCACGCCACGCTTGCTTACCAGAAAAAGCAAGCTCAGGAAGAACAAGCAGGTCCAAGCCTTCGAGATCCGATGCTTTAGTTTTGTTGAGGATAGAATCGGCTCGGTTCAGGTTGTTGTCGACGTCACCGACCTGGGGCGCAAACTGCAGACAGGCGATCTTCATGGTGCCGGTGTCACCGTCGTTCGGGATATACGGTCGATGTGAAGTTCGGCATCGGCAGGTGGATCTTCACCTCCGAGTTCCGGGTTTTTGGTCGGCTCGTCCGGGGCTTTTCCTCACTCTCGGCGCAATCTGCCTCGTCGATTCGGTCTATACGTGCGAAACTCAATGGGCCATGGCGGGGGAGACAGGCATCGGTATCGACATCGACATCGGCATCAAGTCAGTATCAGGACGCGGTGTTGTTGGTCGATGACGAAGTGATCCGCGGAGACAGTTGCAACCATCGAGTGTTTCCCCGCAAAATTCGTGGGCCTGGTGGGATATTTTATTGACATATCGAAATCGTGAGACGTCTACTCTGCACCCAAGTCGATGGGCTGGAGGAGGGGATGCCTGGTGGGCTGGGTCGACGGGACAGGGCAGTAGCCAACAAGGTGTGTCCCCTAAGCGCCGGTCGTTCGCCTGGCTTGGGGGGTTCGCCTGGGGAATGGCTCCACCACCTTCACCACCTCACGCAGAGAAGCTGTCAATGTACGGATTACATCCTTCCATGGAGGCACGGATTCAGAGTGCTGAGCCCAGCCGGTCTCAGCCGGTGTTTGGTAGCCGTGATGGGATCAGCTATGAGGCATGGAAGGCATCAAAGGGGCTATGGGTATGTGGAGTGGACGCGAGAAGACCGGTCAAAGGATCAAATCCATCTCTCTCCAGCCTTCTCAGTGCGACGAGGGGATAAAAAGAAAAGGAAGCAGGCATTGCCTGGTGTGTCCTCCACTATCACTCATCATCAATCCATCACGTCCAAAACCTGTCATTTGGAGGTTGCGAATTATATCCATCCATGGATATCTGCATTGACGCTCATCTGTCGTTGGAGTCAGTTGTATGGAATATGCAGGGCAGCTTGCAGCTTGATATCGCAACTACCCGGCGCCACTGCACACGCAATCGTCGGTCGCCGGCATTTTTGTTATCTAACTGTCGACGACAGACAGCGGGAATGACGGACAGACGGGAGGATTCCCTAGACCTAAAGTCGACAAGATCGCGCTGTCTGTCGCTAACCTCGGCGTACGGTAGAGTGAAGTGTTTTACGCGCTGATGGAGATCTGAGAACTGAAGTCGAAGTGCCGTCCTCATCACAGCACACATCCACGGGCCAATCACATGGCCAGACACGTTTTTCGTGTGTCTAGGTCGCGACCTCTGATTGGCCCGATGTTTGAGAGTGTGACCGGGATCTGATGGAGCTAAGATGCGGATATGCAAGTGCAAGCAACGAGAAGTCCGAGCGTGGGCAGGCCCTGACAGGTGTGTCAGTCGGTGATGGATGGGCATTTGAGGCATCATTACCTCAGCACTCAGCAAATGTTGCCCTGTTAATCCAAGACACACATTTGGTGATCAAAGGGCTCATTCGTACAGCAGCCGTAAAAGATACGACGAGTCGCATAAAAGAAAACAAAAACGACACGTCCACGTCTCTTTCCCCGTTCCCCTCATGACCGCTTATGCGACCACTAACCACTTGACCGCCTGGCCAGGTGGTAGTGAGGCGGGGCTGTGGAGGGCAGGGCCGCCAACTGACGAGGCCAACTTCGAAGGTATCGTTGTGCCCCAGCATGAACGCTTGACAAGTTCCCTTACCTTGGAAGAATAATTAGGATGGCCTTGTTTTTCCCCTTGATCGGCTGGTATCAGGATCTTGCGATTCCATCCAGAAAATCCTTTTGGTAAAATCCTACCGGTCATTGATGGCATCAATGGTCGAGACTTACCACGTGTAAGTAGAGATCCGTGGTTGGTCTGAAAGCTGGAGACCCCTCAGAAAGGGCGTGGTGGCGGTGCTGTGCCGTTCCTCTGCCGAACTGGGCAACTTAAATGCGAGCCGAACGATCCATCGAAGATTCTTGATACAGACCATTTCTTGAGGCCCGTAGGTCTTCCTGTCTTTAACTAAGTTGATGATTTCTGACAGCGGTGAAGTCTGGCGGTGAGCAGTCTGAGGCAGGTACCTAAGGTAGGTTCCAAGTTGCTGTTTTGCTGACAGTTTTGACTGAAGGTACCTAATCAAGCCGCCATGATTTCAGACTAGAGAATGAGGTGCAACTTGAACAGATATCAATCCCCAGTGGAGGTGACAGTCTGCAGGGTACGCGCAGCAAGCTTTTGGGCCACTCGAGTGATGAGGGTGTCCTCATCCAACCCATCCAGTTCTTGCATGTGCATGTGCGTACGCACCTTAACGCCGACGTTTCTGTTCGAGAGTGATGATGGGATGGTCAGGTAATAACGTAGCGTCAAAGTAAGGAAGTCTTCACCGCATCTCTAGTAGAGATGTCTACCTTAGGTAGCCCTTCCGGCGATATCGACACCCGTCGGAGGGAGGTCGGTGCTGTACTCATCCGGCGGCGCGGCCGGGAACGGGAGCGGCACACCATCAAATCTCCAGCTCCGCTCCTCAAAGGATCGCAAGCGGCGGAGCACATCAGTCCACGAACAAAGTCGCCCTTCATCCTTCCAACCTACGACCTAGGTCAAGATAGGCATGGCAGCGTTGCCTGTGTAACCCGATTCTCACCCAACCCAACCGACCGACCAACAACCCGCCACCGGCACGCCTTACAGCAAGACGCACAGCTCGACTGCCAGACCTCATCCTCATCCCCATCTGGAAATTTCGAGTACGTAGGGTTGGTGCTTGCTTAGTTCAGGTTCAACCTCGCACTCACTGCTATGCGATCCTACCATCACTAGCTGCCATCCCGCACGATCCTGCGCCTCCTTCCTTCTGGAAGAACGATTCTTCCACAGCAAACCCGAGATATCTTGCCAATTTACTTATATGTCACTACTTGATATGAAACTTTGATCCATCGGAGCATATCATCAGGAATCACCGCGCAGCTGACTGACGAACGATCGATCGGGGCTTGACGACTTAACGGGAAAAACACTCCAACTCTCAAAACCACTGCATGAAGATAGCCCAATGAAGCCTTCCCGCTCTTCGTATGCAGAAATGCCTCCTTCTCATATATCTGTCTTCCATATCCCCGAGCAGCCAGCAAAACATGGAACCAACCACAAACTTCCAAATCTGGCAAGTTTTGTTGTTGTGTAACAGTCAGTCAATCGGCCCAACAAACCTGGCAGCAGCAGCAGTAGCAGAAAATGATACTAGCAATGAACGAATCCTTTCTATTCCTACTCGTCATACCCGCCTCCTCCTCGCCTCCCAAGATGGTCAACGCAGTTTCGTTGCCCGAGATTCCTGCCGTTGCCTTCGTTCCCCAAGTGCGAGTAAAGTTGCTTGGTCGGTAGACTGACTTTGTTGGATTGATTGATCCGATCCGATTCCCCAGGGCAGTTCCCAGAAACCAACATAACAGGTTGTTTTCCTCCCTCCTCCATGCCCTTCCCGGAATCAAATGGAACCTGCCCCAAAAAAAGGAAACCGACCGGCTAGGCAGAGGAAAAGACCAGAAGAACAACCCAATCTCAGACCCCCCTTTTTGTCAAGTAGAAAGAAATTGGGTATCACTGTGACCAACAAAAAGTGAGAGTCTACCACGACAACAAAAATAAGCCCAGTCAGTTACCTAGGTAAGGTGTGAGAAAAAGTCAATTCCGCTACCCATTCAAGAGGCAAGGTAGGCAAGGTAGACCATAACGTCGGCGTCAACTCCCCTGGTAAGTACGTACTGTCGTCCATACCTACGTAACCACCACCACTGTCAACTCAAAATCTCACAAGGAGATACCTTCAACAGTAAACGGACCGGCCCCACGTTTAAGCCGATAAATGGGAGGAAACGGTCCGATAACTATTATGAGATTTACGTCACTGAGGTCGTGAAGAACGGTCGCCTCAGGGACATCTGAGTAACTGATGTGATTTTCCGTATGCATGTTACCTCACCTATTATCGTTTCTGATATGCAGATCTATGTGACAAGAAGCTTGTTTGGCGACGTGCCGAATGAGATCGATGGACGGGATCGATAAGAAGGATTGCTAGGACATGCCATGAGGATTCGATGATCTTCGACTCGATCAACCCAAGGAAGCATGGCGAACTAACCAATCAACTACTTAACCAACTGCAAGTCGATTCGTTCCGTATCGTATCGTGTCGATTTGTCTGCTTCGTTTGGCGGCCGTCCAGTTCGTCCAACATCCGACCCAACCGATTCCTCCCTTAGCAGTTCCTATCCTTCCCTCCGAGGTCTTAAAAGCCCCTTTCTATCCCCGAGTGTCGTCGAAAATCGATCGCTTTTCGTCTCGTCTCGTTTCGTTTTCCTTTCTCTTCGTTTCAACTCATCTTCCTACCCGTACTATATGCAGAAGAAAGCGGTCAATCATATCACGCAAGTTTGGCACCGGCGCCTGAGAAGCAAAAAGGCTTTTCTTTTATTTGACTCTAATATCCTCCCAGAGATCTAACTAACTACCAAAGTTTGATGTTGTTATCACTAAAGCTTTTGGCTATAGAGACAAAACAAGTGAGCGTGTTGTATGAGTGTCTGTGTATGTATGTATGTGTCTGTTGTTGTGGTTGGCCCCGCTCAAGCATCGTTAAAGCCTTCATTCATTCGCATCCTCTTCCTTCAGTCAATAATACAATCCAACTCCCACCCCAAACCCTATCTTTTAACTTCACCACCCTCGATCGTCCATTCTCACCATTCACACCTCCCTTCCCAAGCCCCTTCCTACCAGATCCTTCCCACTCCTCCCCTGCTACCCACCCACCGCAGCCACTTTCAACCAGCGAAAGAGAAAAATATTTAAAAAGAGACACATCCAGGAGAGATATAGAGAGGTAGTAGAGCAGTAGGTATGAGAACCAAAAAAAATAAAGAGATGTAAAAAAAGTTAAAATAAAAAGGTGAAAAAAAGAATATTGTAAACGTTATACCTGTCCACACCCATATTTCACATGAGATTCATCCCTTTCCTATTCGTATCATCATACAGATAGATGGACAGACAGAATAACACACATCAGTGACCCGCCAAATGATGATTGACAGCCGATGGTGAAAAAAAAAGGAGCGAATGGCTGTAAGAGGGGGAGTAATAATAGACGAAAGAAAATAAAATAAGAATAAAGAAAACCCCCTAATGATGAGAAATATGAAAATAAAGTGTTGGGATGAATCAAAGAGGTTGTCGATTAGACGGAAACAGGCGACATCATGTCCTGCGGTGAAACGAGGTCCTTCTCCCGCTCAGTCGAGTGTCTCCGCCTCGACGTGGATGTCCGTCTGGCGCCCGGTGTTCGCCTTCTGCCTCTACTCTCTGCTCTCGATGCCGGGCGCGGTTCGTAACCAAACGCCTCGTCCTCCGTGATCAGGAGCGCTTGGATATCCGGGTGCACAGAATGATGCATCATCGTCGTTGCCGTCGCGTTCTTCGACGAGGCTCTCTTGGAATTGCTTCGGTACTCGGACGGGCTCGTGATCAAGTCGCTGCCGCTTCGTTTCGTCGCCAACATTGGTTGCCTTCCTCTGCTAACATTGCGACCAAAGCTGGCCACGAGGGGGCTTTGCGGAATCGCCGGCCCTTGGTACTGGAACATCGGGATCGTGTTGGAAACTGACTTGCTCCTTGCCCTGCGATCAGCTGCCGACTGCGACTCAGCCCGTTTAATCGTCGTCGTAATTACCGACTCCGCGGTCCTCGATCGGCTTCGTTCGCTGGCGCGAGGGTGGGATGGTGCGGCTGAAGCCGGTGCAGCACGCTGAGAGAACGAGGTGTTGAAGACGCTGGGGCTTGCGGCAATCGGGATCGCGCTGACGGTTTCCTTATCCCTCGACGACTTATCTGACCTAAGCTCCTCGATCCGCCGGATAAGATCTTGCTTCCCATCTTTGCGTGATCGTGCTGCGCTCGAAAGTTCGCCGACGCTTTGTCGGACGTTGTCCAGCGACTTCGTTCGTTTCATGTGTCGGCCCGGATCGGATCGGAAGGACCTGTGGCTAGAGGTAGGCGATTCGGGTTGTTCTCTTGTCGGTGACACGTTGCGAGACTTGGGAGACACAGGCCTCTCCGGGACCATTGTAACTGAGATGAGTCCATCTAGCAACGCTTCCGCTGCCTTATCTTCCGTTGCCTTGACCCCTGTTGCCTTGACTTCGGCCTTAATCTCTGCTTTAACCTCTCTTGTCCGGCTCGATTGGCGGCTTGCTGGTCTGCTCGCTACCCGACTTGCAGGTCGGCTCTCGGCGCGGCTCTCGGCTCGGCTGTCTGGTCTTGTGGGGGGCGCACGAGAGGGTGTCCGCTTGAAATCGATCTTGGTCGAGCCGTTGAAGGTAGGCCAGACGGGTTCCTCGGGAGTATGCATCTTGGCTGAGGCGGGGTATGCGGATGTCGGGGCATTCCAATGATAGCGAGTAGTAGACATCGGGACATCGTCAAAGGGCGTGATTGGTGGAGTGCAAAGGTCACGGCTGGTGAAGAAGTTGCCAGGTTCCATGCCCGAGGGAGGAGGCCTGGTGTTTACGGGCGGAAGTGTCTCCGGTCCAGTTGAGATGGCAAGCTTCGGCCGGACAGACATCGGAGTCGGGCTCGGGCAGGTTGGCGTGGTGAGGTCGTTGTTCTTTCCTGTCACGTCATGCTCTTCGCAACCACCGCAGCCGCCCTCGCATCCCTTCCAGCTAGGAGACTTCTCCTCCGGCGGGGGGATCGCCTTGTCTTCTGTTGGCGAAGGGGGCTGGATAGCTTCTTGTTTTGTGACTTTCGGCTCTGGAGCACACTTGGGAGATGAGGCCCGCGCCAGCGATCCTCGCTCTGGCTTGGTCGATCTCGAGCGGGAGCGGACTCGTCGTGCAGGGGGCGGGGTCGCGATCTTTGCCGGAGATACGGAGGTGGGATCGAAGACTGAAATGGGAGCCGACGCCGCAATTGATTCCTTTTCGGAAGTCGCTTCGGATTTGGGGGAGAGGGATACACTGGCTGAGGTCGGGGTCCCTTCGGGGCGGTTGACGAGCTTAGCAAAGGGAGGGAGATCGGTATTGACAATTAGTAGCTCCTTGACACCACGGCCCAGAAGACCGTAAACGGAAACCTCGCCATTCTTGACCCCGAGAACGGCGCTGGTGCCGGCGTAGACCACGTCGTCCTCAATGCCGCAGCGATTGCAGAAGACAACGATAATCTCCTCCTGGTTCTCAGATCGGATGACAGGCTCGAGTCTTTGGACCCAGTAGGTCATCGTCTCCATATCGGGATCGTGAGGAAAGGGAGTGAAGGTCGAGCGGTGTTCCCGTGTAAGCCAGGCCATGGACATGATGACCAAGTTGGCCTTGACCTCTAGGATGTGGAAAGCAAACTCGAAAGCGTGCCATGGGGCCTCAAACTTGTAAGGACTGTGAAGCGCGCATAGATTAGCAAAGCTGCAGATTGAATAAAAGACAAACCAGTCGTCGCATACTTGATATCCATGCAGATTCCGGCAGCTACTTGACCAAGATCCTCTACCTGGCCGGAGTAGAACCCGTCGCCCTCTTGGGCCCAGGTCGCATCGGTGTAGTAGAGGAAGGTCTTGCGGTAGTTCCCAATGGTCTCGCCGTCGCCGTTGACCATGATAAGGGAGTTGTAGTGCTCTTGAGCCGCTTTCCGTGCGTTGTGGGCCTTTTCTGGGTAGCCGACGGCGACGGTGCAGTCATACTTGAGCGCCGTGGTGCGCGCCCACAAAGAGCTGATGCCCGACCCGGAGGGTTCGAGGTAAGGCATAATTTCCTCGAGCGATTTGAAGTTGTAGCCTTTGATATTGCGCTACGTGTTAGCCAGCTCCTCCATTTTCTCGACAAGTGTCGAATATCACCTACCACTGAAGGCCATCTCGGGGAGGACGAGCAAGTCGAGGTTGTCCAATGCCATCGGGTCGGCCTTGGCCAGAACGGCGTCGGCGCGGTTGAGGTTGTTGGAGACATCGCCCACCTGCGGCGCAAACTGGAGACACCCTATTCTCATGTTGGCGGTTTGTTAACGAGGTCGATCGGTGATGATCTCGACGACGATGGGGATGGAAGTGATGGTTGACTTGGCTTCAGTCAGGAGGGAGCGGCTCGTGAGATTGCTGCTGCTGCTGGCCTGAAGAGTGAAGCTTCCCTCGTCACAATCTAGAGCGGGGCATCGGGAGGTTCAAATATCAAGCGCGGGTCTGGAGATGAGGCCCTGCTTCATGTCTCCCGAAACAAGAAAGGCCCGTCTCCACGACCAGGTGTCGATGTTTCGAATTCAAAGGTAAACTTTTGCTGTGTTCCAAAATAAGTGAATGGGGCAATTAGGAATTGGTGTGTCTGGTAAGATGCTCCTAAAATACCGGGGTTCTCTATTTTTGGCTCTATTTTTATCTCGCCGGCAGCCGAAGAAGGTTGAGGTGCATGGTTAGCGGGGCGTGTTGGTGACCACCATCTGGAAGCACAGAGGCACAGCGCAACTGAAGAGCCTTGGGGGCGGGGTGCGCCCAGATGGGGAAAGGGAGGAGCTTGGGAGCTTCTCCTTGCGGGGTGGCGGGATAGGAGAGGTACCCATGAGCCCAGATCCGCTTGGGAGGTACCTTGTTGGCGGTTCTGCCACCATCTTCGCATTGCAGTGTGCGTTGGGGCCAGGAGCCGAGATTTCAAGGTTGACGTTGAATGGCTTGCGAGTTATTGGCGAATGCTCGCTCTTGCTCGCAACAGCAACTCTGATTTCAAGTCTCAATTCGCAACCTCATGTACCTGGTAGTTATCGTGCTACTGATTGCGCAGCCATCTGGAGTATGCTTAGCCTGCCAGAGCGCACCTACATTGAGTGTTGTATAGGCCAATGCCAACCTGGATCACTCTTCAGTTTACGGTACGAGAGATGAATACAAGCATAGGTGTAAATGATTCTAACTGCATCTAATCCAAATGTAGGTGGCGCCACAACTCCGGCGAGTCACCACGATAAAGCCGCCGGGGAATACGTGCTTGCCTGTACGGATTAATACATACACCAAAACCTGTGCGCTTATGGTGACAAGAGGATGTTGGGATGTTGGTGCTCTGTGCACATCTTACTTCTTCCTGCAGGGCTATTATTCCTGCCCAGGTACGAATATTAAATCAGAAAACCATTTGCGGATCCCATGGATATTCAGTTAGTACTAACGAACATGCATGCATAGCAACCTAAATTGTGTGCAACCGTGACAGCAACGGCATGGTATGAAGTTGAAGATCCACAATTAAACGGGCATGGTTCTTTCGTTGTTTCCCAACGATCCTCATCTGCAAATAAACACACTTTGCATGCACGTCTTTTCAAGTACCGTTCGCCGCGCAGCCGTTGATCGTCAATGAACCTGACTAGTTTCCAACCGTTGGCGATGACGAGATGCAGGCGTTTCGCGCGAACGAATGCAAGATTGCAGGCAATTGAACATGCGCATCATTCATTAGCAGGGCAGCTAACTCGTTGAAGAGAGCCGACAACTCTTACTTAGCTTCAACGTGATTGGTCAATTCTGGTCTTGAACATTCGCGCTGGAGACGTGATTGGTGGGGCATGATGTGCATGATCTTAAATTGGAGCTTTCGACAATCGGCCGTGGCTGGGTGGCGGGCGCCTTCTTTCCGGAGAAAAAAGGAGCAGGGATCTTAATGGGGCGACCAGGGCAAGGGGGCCGGCGGCCGTGGCTACCGAAGACAGGGAACTCTCTGCTTTGAAAACCCTCGAAACACTTCTCCCACGTTTTTCTTGGCCAGGGCTAGCTACCCTTGAGCTAGTGTTGCGCGTAAGGTGTGATGTACCCGCGTACTTGGAGGATTCTCAAACAGACACGCGAACGACAGTTTCGTTTGGAATACGACCCGTTCGTCTATTACCAGTGTTAAAGGAGTTGAACAATGTTCCCACCGTGATCTTTTTGTTGCCAAGTATGGAAATTGGATCATAGCGTATTCCCCGGTGTAATTCTTTTTCTGTCGCAAAATTGCAATCAATTCCTTCCTGTCCAAGATGGAGTCGAATACCGGAGATATGAGCTCGAAACAGACAGGAGATACGACATGTTGTGCGACTGTGTGGCTGCCAAAATACCTTTAAGGTGAAGAGTGTGATGGAGGCCGTGGGACGATATGGCCGAAATGGAACGTGAAGGATTCCCGGTCCTGGAATTGGCACAAAAAGACCACACACATAACCAAAAGTCTTGATCTCCAAATGTCTGTTTATGGAAGCATTTCAACGCATAAGACACCTACCTACACATGTGCACCAAAAGACCAATATCATGTAGTAGATTATTAGAAGTTGTGAATGCAGTGCAGTTACCTTCCTGCAAGATCAGTTCACTTGATCGTGGCTGGACAACTTACACAGAGGTGTGTGGCATCATTGATGCATACAGGTGATCATCTCTAAGTCTATGTCGGCGTGTATGTGTGTGTGTGTGTGTGTGTTGCCAGATTGACAACCGTGTGTGCCTGGATCAACTGGGAAACATTCAACGGTGGATCATACCGGTAGGGTACTAGATGGTAGCATGCAGAACACAAGGACCGGGATGTATGGAGTTCACTCTCGGCTGCGTGGATTGTTTCTAAAAACACAATTAAGAATAGAAGCTAAGGGGAATCAAGAATCCTTTTTCTTATTCAAGAGCCGCGTGCGTAACCGCATTTACTGCGTCTGCGTATGTATGATCTTGAAATCAAGATAGGCGACAAATGTGTGTGGTGTTGCCATCTTACCCAACTCTTGGGACGTTCAAAATTAGAAGCCTCCACGGAAGCTCCCGCACAAGCGAGCGCTTGTCGGGATGCATGGATCATCTTGGCAGTTCGTGGTGGTGTGGGGGAGGGGATATGATTAGATCGTATGGATTGAGCGCCTGTGGTGCCTGGATCTGAACAAGAAAGAATCGTAAGAAGCAAAGCAACGAAGAAAACGCTTTCTTTACGCGCATTCTGTATTTGGTGAGTAAAGACGGTGGGATTTCCCCAATATCTTGAACAATGAAGAATTCTATTCTTAAATTAGCACTTGGCCCCCGCAGGATCCACCGGCTATTGGCCAGGTGCGACCTTCAAGACGCATCGAGATGGCACAGACACCCTCCAAATTGCCCGATTAGGAAGTTGTGGAGGGCCTCATCCAGCTCTCACTCGTCGAGCTTTGGAGCTACCCCGCCTGCTTGCCGCTATCGAACCGACAAGCTCCCGTTCCCGTATGCCTGGGTGACGTTGGCCGAGGTCTACCGCCGTCTTGGTCGTCTTCTCCGGGACTTGACCTGGTGAGGCTCTCCGTATAAGGTGAACGAACCCCCAAAGCTCTCCTACTTCCGGTGTAAGTGGCGCCCGCAGCAAGCCCGCTCACAGCAAGCCCGCCCCGAGGGGATGGGCCGTGGGAAATCGGAGTGAGATCTGGAAGCAGGGGTTCAAAAATAGAAATTACCTTGGCCTGCACGAAGGCGGGTAGGGCTTGAGCTGTCACAGTTCCCTCGCCTCGGGTCTCTTCCAGATCGAATCATTAGCTTCCAAGCTTCCACTGCCGGCAACTAGAGTGACTGCAGGAAGCAAGGGACCTGGAACCATGATGTAAGGTAGTAGATCTCGCCATCCGGATCGAGCCCAACAATCTAGTCAAGATCCAGGGTTCCATCTGCCCCGGGTGGCTTGCTTTCTGTTTGAAGCACACCATTCCATTGAGCAGGAATGACAAGTGCCTCCTGCAAGCTATCTCTGTCCTGTGGTACCCACTCCACCCTAGCTAGACGTCAGTGACACGGGATATCATCTGTTGTCAAACAGTCAAGCATGTCGGCCACCGGTTTTGGCTGCCTTCCCATAGGGCTGGGTACTGTTTTTCACCACATCCCCGAGAATAAGGTACTATATCAAAACCACGGCCGATTCCTTTCCGGGCCGAAGAGGATTGGGTTACAACATATCCGAATTGGCCACAACCAAGCCCACAGGGCAACTAATGTTACTTTTCTGACTCTACCTAAAGTATCAAGACACCAGTACAGAACAGTCAAACAACAAAAGTACCGGATCCGACCAACCTATTCCTGTAATTGCCCACCGTCTTTATCATTAGCATCAACAGTCATCCGGACCATCAATGGCTCCTCCTTCCCACTCCATTCACATTACCATCAACTCCCGATTTGGAGCCCTTTGTTTGCCAGGCGGTGGATGGATCCTTCCATCAAACCAAGCCAGCCGAAGCTGAACATTACAAGACGAAATTGGCATGTGTCTCACCAACTTCCATGTGGAAGATTGTGTTCCTCTTACTGGCAGTCTCCAGGATAAACCGGGTTTCTGGGAGAGTCGCCCAAGTCGGCCTGGTTGCTGATGCGGTCCCAGCCAAACCATGCGTTCTGCTTCTTGCCAGGACTAAAGTGGGAGAAGGACATAGGGTCAGCTCAAGCACATTCAGGTATAATAATCTTTTTGTGGATGTCTGGGAGGGAACTCTCTGGATGCGACGCAGAGGCGGTGACTTACTTGCAGACCGTCATGACAGCACCATCTGCCTCTTCTTTGTAGCCCCATGAAACTGTAAAGTCATTGCCGCATGGTTGAGCCCAGAAGGTCGCATCATTGTCGGTGTCGGGAATGTCAATATCGCAATGCTGCTCTGAGCCGTTGGCCAGGCTGATGGTGAAATCCAGATGTGTGCTCCGTTCAACCGGGTCATAGTCTAAGATCGAAGTCCATTGTCAGTATCCTGCTGGTCACGAAGTATCAAGGAAAATCTGAGCTTGAGATGGGGACACAAAGAACCTACTTCGAGACATTTCAAGAATCTGCCAAGTTTCCTCCTCTGGCTCAGACGAACGAGTGATAATCTCTGTCGACGCCTCGTTGGCTAAGGTTCCAACAACGTAGGCGGGGCTGTCTTTAGTGATGGGGCCAGCTTCTAGCTCGTCGACTGTGTAGCCGTAGAAGGCAAGGGCATTGAGCGAAACGTCAGTGACGACAATGGTCATGAAGCCGCGGCCGTCCCAACCGCCGTTGACTCTGAACCTGTCGGACATCTGTTCGCAAGGCTTGTCGTGGAAGTCAGTCTCGCCGGCGGGTCTATCATCGGCACCCTTGACACTGAAGGCACAGGCATAGCCATCGGCTCCCGTGTTGTTCTCGTCGATGTTGAACTCGTATTTGCATATATTGTCATCTTGTGAGCATTCACGGTGGAACTCTGACAAGGACCAGTGGCCGACAATACCGTCTGTCCCTCGCAAATCGATCCGCCTTGCGGGAACAGCGAGGCCAGATGCGGCGAAGAGACAGGTGGAGAGGAAGTAAGAGCCGAGCATCTTGACAGCTGATTGTTTGCAAGATGAGAGGTGATATGATGTTCCGAAGACGGGTTGACGAAAAGGCGGATGGTGTTTAATATGGACTGATGATCCAAAATCAAGCTATCGAATGTCATGTCAGTATGAGAAGAAACCTGGGCGGTTTGTTGAAGGGGATGGAACGAACTTTATACTTGATTGGGTGGCTGCCAGCAGCGTACGTCTGTGTGTTGGACAATGGATGTTGTGGTGATGTGATGCAAAAAGTTAATGGTGCAATGTTGAGAAGAAGAAGAGAAAGAAAATGGTCAGCTGGATCGAAGTCTTCGGAACTCTCTCGCATACCCTAGGTATCTCCTACCCTAGGTATCTCCTGCCCTTTGACCATGAGGTTGACATGCGGCGGACGTTCACGGGTGCTTCCCGCAGTTGAGCACGTCCAGAACGCGACTGCCCGGCCGAAAGATCGGTCAATGCCTTGTGTGCCCGCAGCGCAGGAAGGAGCTGTGGAACATTGGCCCGCCGAACCAAGGATTACCTCCGCCGTCCTTTCCCGGATGACAATCAAGTCGCCAAATCTCCGACCCGGTCTTTGCTCCCACCCTCCGCGAATGGCAGTTACGTCGAAGAACTCAACGTCCAATGCTGTTGTCAATAAATCCTCCTCCTACCTTAGGTATCCAGCCGGGCGAGACCAACTCCTTCACATGAGCTAGCATATACGTGATTGCCTAAGTACCACCGGACGATAGAAGTGGAAGGAGTTATTGTTGGCTCGCAACATGACGGAGCCACTGTCTCGAGCTGATGCCAGCATCCGGCTTCGGATAGTACAGAATACACCCAAGATTCCCGTATTCAGCACGACGGTATGAGAGTGGGAGATTCGGCACAGACAATCAGGTGTCGTAGGGTTTCCCGTTCTGCAAGATGAATACAAACAGATGGATGTTTGTGTATACAGAGTCCGGACAGCTGACGCCATGATGCACATTAAGAGTCCCTACCTGGAGTCAAAGTCTGACTTTGCGCCGTTCAGTGTACCCGGTTTCGTTGTGAACCTGGTTCTTTCAAAAGGCATCTCAGACAGCAAACAGCGACAGATGCTACAGATGAGAAACTGAGACAGAGAAATAAGATCATGCCATCATCGTACTTGCCGTAATACATGCTAGTGTCACTTGGTTACCTACCGGTCAACATGAATGTCCGGTTTCTTGGCATCAAGGAACAGAAATGACAGCCTCCAACACGATCTTCGATTGTTGGTTGATAGAGTACGAGGAAGGGGCCAAACGTCGAGACAGTGCCCCGGCGGTTGATTTATTCTGTGTCCCTTCCAGAACGAGTTGGTACTTCAGAAGTCTTGCGATTTCCCAGTTTCTGCATTTCCGAGTGTCCCCTTCCCATTCTCTCCAACATCAACATGTGGTGACTGCCATCACAGGCGCGGAAGGATGTTAGCCAGGAAAGAAATAAAGGGCAAGAGATGGAGCAAGCGCGGTGAGATATGTGAAGAGCTGCAACCTCGAGGCCTGATGACCTCCTGAAGGGAAGACGTGAATCCCAGTATTCTTCGCTTCACGGTATAGTTTATGTTACCGTCGCCCACATATTGCTCCCTTCAATTTTCCTTCTCTCCGTCAATTTTTCACATGCAATCCAGATTCAACTTGGTCGGCAACCTGCCAGACCACTGGCGTTTATTAAGCCCAGCATCCAATAACCAACCTCGACCTGGGAACCATCTCCGACTCCATTCCCTTCTTTCACAACCCTCTCATCATCCAATCTTCTGCCGTGTCATCATTTCCATTCAGGTAGACCGGACCAGTCAACATTGAGATTACCAAGCCGTTCTCAATGGTAGTAAATACGTTCAATTGTGGTATGATGCAGAATGAAGTACTATCGCTTTTGCTCTGACCGGCTGAGAGATTGGCAAGCTGTGGAATATCAATACTCTGCGAACGTCCGAATGTGTATTCCGTGCAGAAATGTAAGACAAAGAATGTCCCTTGTTTTAGAAGCTTCAGTACTCACGAAGTGTAACAGAGCACCTGGTGTTATGATATACAATACTGGTGCTGCATGATCTGATGGCGGTGCAAAAGCACGTGTCTAGGTACCTATGCATCCGACCATAGAGGCTGATTTTAGTTGGGAATCCTAAATGGGCGTTCAGGGAGTCATGCATCAATCTCTTACAAGACAACAGTCATAGAGCATGCGTATTATCCATTGGTCAAGTTCATCATGAGAGTGAAATGTGACACGCGAATGGTTGGAAAGCGCATCTGTCTACCTCGGCACAAAGACAAACAAAGGAAGCAAGCGTTGTGGCCAGCCTATCTGCTACCTTCTTCACGGAAACCCATTTTAAGGCGCCAGGAACATAGTAGCACTGCGTAGTAGCTCCAAGTATAGCACCGCGCATGATTTTAACTTAGTGTCAGCGGTGGACAATGCCTTGTCTAGCTTAAGTGTCTCCCCGTCGTCAAATCGAGGAGAACCCACTAGAATAATCTCCCTAAATGGGTACGACAACTTGTACCTCGGGGCTTCCTCCTACTAGACATCCACAACAACAAAACAAGACACTCCCTAAGTACTATGCTCGGAGGATAAACTCGTCATCCGTGCCCCTATTCCGTCGAGATAAGACGGCGCCACCCGCAAAGGGATATCCCGCCGTGCTTCCCTATACCAGGTCTACTTCCTCACGCAACACATAAGCAGTCAAGATATACCTATCTTATCTAATAACTGCAACCTCACCTCGCGCATCGGAGAGATAGCTTGTCCGAAACACATCCTTCTCGAACCTGCACCACCGCTCAAGTAGGAAGGTATCGAGCCTATCTAACCCGCCCAAACCATAACGAAACATTGTCTGGGCCGGCTTCGACGGCATTCACAAGCCTTAACGTGTAAAGAGGCATGGGGGATCAGCGGATCATGAACGGCGATAAGGTTAATAATAGGCTACTCATCCTCCTCGCCCTCCTCCTGTTGCTGCTGCAGCTGCCAAAGTTAAGTTGATCACTTAGCAAGGGCCTTGGCTCTACCAAGACTATTATGAGCAAAAGAACTTCTTGATTCCACATGCTGTTGCTTCAAAGAGGATTGATCAGAATTGATGTAAAGCGCATCATGGCGTGCAGCGTGCCATCGTACATACGGTAGTCTCCGTACATCCCGCATCGATCACACAAGCATACTTACGTTACATGATTGCAGCCAACATACATAACATATAGCGTACATACATAGATCAACAGGCCCAACGAGTTTCCAGAGCGAGTGAGTAAGCAATGACTTAAATATGGACGTGATATGGGTACATACATGGCCGCACATCCGTTCCGGTGCGGTTTGCCGTCACTATCCACTATTGGCCGTCGGCGAATCTGAACAGGCATTACACCTGATTGGTCCTCCGTGGCGTGTAAGCGCAATTCTTGCCTGTAATGGCAAGGCACAGAGGTTGCGGCCCGCCAGCACAGAACGCACATCCATCTGACCTTTGACCTGGGCCTTTGCACACAGGAAAGTGGCGTATGGTCTTTTTGGTCTTCCTGCGTGGCGAGGAATCGTTCCAACTTTCTTTACCTCCCTATTACTCCGTAGATGGGGTTGAGGGAGGGGGAAAAGGTGGCTGATGGGTCGGAGACCTGCCGGTAGCTATGGCACCCATTTTCTATACCCCCTTTTTCTTCGAACCAGTTCCGCGAGTTGGCCCAGCTAGGTATACCTACCTATTGGTTTGAGGAGCAGGCCAGTATGGCTGACCACTGCTCGAATGAATGTTTGTGGCAATCACCGACCGGCCAAGGCGGGGGAGGTGGAGGAGGCCTTGTGCTGCCCCGGGCCGAGGGACTTCACCTGGGGCATACATTTTGGTCAGTTCACCTAATGATACCTATCATGGAAGTCGGTAGGTGTGGCAGACACAAGCGCGCTCTCTCCTCTCTCCTATCTGCCTATCCGTAACACCTCTCACTCGACCCTTTTCCCATCCACACATATCCCATTCCGCGATGGTTGGTCCCAAGGTTGCCATTCGGCTTGGTATTCTCGCTTGGTTCTTCATGCGTGGAGCTGACACATTCTCGTTAAGAATTGGAAGTGTCCTGGGAGATGAAGCCAATAAAGGGTTAACAAATCCATGGATCCGGCAATGTCGGTCGTGCTCAACTCGCCTTTGTCAAGCCCCCGTGGAAGAAGGTGAGTGGTGGGGGCCGAGTTCGAAGATAGAAGAGCTGCTGTGAGTGGTTGGAACTGTTCACAACCTTCAGCCCAACGGAGATTCGAACCTGGAAGTGGCAACCTACACGAAAAGCCACCAATACCTGCAAGTCATCGCGCCGCTCACACCCTCAACCACAGGACTTTCTCTGGACATATTCATGATCCGCACACCGAATACGCGCAAAGTCTACGGACACTGTGTGAGATCGAGCTTGCTGCAAAAGTGTTGCAAGGTGCTGCAGCGTTCGTTCGCTAATGCAGGAATCCCATAGCTCCATGATGGAACGATAAAGGTGCGTATCGTAACAAAAAATGACTTCTCTAAAAGGGCAAGCTACTACGGAGAGGGAAGGCCCGGTTGGGGTCCAAAAGCGCAAGCATGTCCCAAACTCCAAGATCTGTGGAAGAGGGAGGGCAGAGGCGTGATAACTGCGCGGGATAAGTGCCATCTGCCAAGGCCGGGGCCCAACCCGGATCTCCTCTCCATGGGGAAGGCAGAGGCGGGAATGCGCGGCGGCATCCCGCAATTTGGAGATGAAGGTGGATTGTCGCGTGGAGAGGTGTGGTTGCCAAATACGGATTACCTGCGTGGAAAATAACTTGATATGCCTCGCACCACACCTTCCTGGATAGGTCAAGAAAGGTGGAAAGATTGGCAGATGTGAACATCTGGAGTCTTCCTGTTCGACCAACGGAACACCGAGTTTGGCGAGCGAGACTGTTGAAATGCAAGGTCGGTCTTCAGGAAGCAAGATTCCAGGTCGACTTATTGGTGATGAGATAGTAGTGTGCTACCAACGGATAGGCACGACGGCGATCCATTTGACTATAATTACTGAATACACTGCAAGACAGGATGAGGAGGAGGAGGAAGAGGAGGAGGAGGAGATGCTCATGTATTTGTAGGTTACACATGGGAAACTGGCAAAGACGGTGTGAAGTTTATTTCGCCAGCCAATGCCGTGGTTCGTCGAAGGGACAGTCGTACGAGCGGCCCTGCAGCCACGGGCAGGCGCCGACCTGATTGGACAGAGGATGGAATCAAGCTGGTCGTTTCAACGGCCAGCGTTTCCACCCGTCTTATGGTTGTACAGTACAAGTACCAAAGGGCAAGGGCAAATCAACAAGGCAGGCACGGGAAAGGAAAGAGCAGGCCGCACCCAGGTCCCAGACCGGTAATAAGAGAACCTGGAGTACTATTGCCTGATGTTCAGTGGTACGGAACCAGCCAGCCAGTCCGCGTCCAGCGGGATAATCCGGGGCCCCGCTGGCCAACGAAGCGAAGCGACTTCCCCAGCAAATGCCAGGCGAGTGTTTACGCGCCCGTCAAACAAAACTGTGGGCGCTTGCCATTGGCCAGTGCCACAAGCAAACAGCGCCCTGGTCCTCCCGAAGTGACCTTAACGTGGTCGATCATAGGCAGATCATGGTCTTCACTTGGCCTGGCATGGCTGCCTCAATGGCCCATTCCGCTCTTTCGTTGCCTGTGATTGGCTCTGCACCCTGGCCACTGACCGACGCGCCGGCCTGGTCCCAGAGCGCTGCAAAGACGCCCGACCTCAATGAGCGCGGCAGCAAGACGTCCAGCCAGAGCTTGTTGCCTGTCTTGCCAAAGCCGGCGCAGTCCTACGCAGCGCCCAGCTTCCCAGGCTGAGAGACAGAGAGAAACAACTGGCGAGCGACGCTCCAAATCCCGGCTGGAAGGAATGACGAACGGCAGCTGGGCCAGTGCGCCAATACGGCTATTCTTGTCATACCGTAATTCCAGCCGATGACCTATTCGTGTCGTTGTCTTGAATGCGCGCGCGAAAATAGCCATGTCGTCGACAGGAGAGAGCCGTGGGCGCCTGGTTATATTCAAGCTCATGGCCCCTCAACCGTAGGTGTGAGGTTTTCTAGATTTTCCATCTGTTCCGGTTGCGACTTTTCCGTCAGTTTTAGTGCTTTCTTTTTGTTGTGGGTTTACAACTCCCTGGCGGAGAGCGTGTTCGACCATCGATTTGGCCCCCCCCCTCCTCGTCAGAACTTTGTCCGCATCTCGTACTGTGCAGACAGCAGCCATCTCACTCCGAGGATACTGTTGTAATATCAGTGGGGGAACACAGGACCAACGACATAACACCCGCACCCTTTTTTCATATACACGTATTATACTGTTCTATGCCCAGGTGGCTCTGGTCTTCGCTTCTCATCCTTTTCGCCCCCGACTTTTTCAGTTATAACTCCAGCAACACGGCGAACCCAGCTTCTCGGGACAGCTTTTTTTCACCTCTTATGTGTCCAAGAATCAGCCACCAAGAGACAACGCGGCCGCCGAGTTGGTATTTCTGGCAAGTGTCCAGACTCAAACTCCATCCAAGCCTCCCTGGGCTTGGATAAGACGAAAAGCCGCTGAAGCACGGCACGACAACGGCCCCTGAGGGGAAAGCAGTGGGCTTGCTTCGATTTTGGGTTGCACAAGATCCTGTTGGGTCAACACCATCGCCATGGCACCAACATGGAACCATCTTGTCCCAAGGGACGCCACAACCGACTCAAGTACCAAAAGCAGTGATGGGAGCACTCATCTGAGCACCGGAGCCATTGCTGGCATTGCCGGCGGTGCTGGTGCACTCTTTCTTGGCAGTATAATTCTGTTCATCGTCTACTGGCGGAGACAGAAACGGTACAACCGTGAGGACAACTACTACTACCAGAATGATGAAGAGTCCACATTCGGCACCGTGGCACCACCAATCTACACGCTAGACTACAAGGGAGTTGATACTCCTGCAACCTCGTCTTACACTACATCACCACAAACCACCACAACAACACAGTCGTCGGAATTCGCCCCGCTGACCGAGATGGCGAGCGCAATGCCTGCGCACCCGGCGTACATCCCACGCGCCCTGGTCCGTGGAGGAGCAACCCCATCGACCATGTCGCCCTCCTCCGGTAGCACCGTTCAGTTCGAATCATTGCACGCACGGAAGCAGTCCAAGTCGGAGCCAGATGACGCGGTAGTGCAAGCATTCCTCAACATTGGCCTAGACACCAACGACAGGAAGACACCGGCAAGCCATGCTCAGGCCGAGCCCACCCCCGAGGATTCCGAGGTTGAAGCCGAGTCGCGGAACGGGCATGGGCACGGTTACAGACCCCAGGTGCCTTCTTCAAGGAGTGGTGGGCCCGGGCCGGTTCCGGTTCCAGTCCCAGCCCTAGTCCTACCAACCTACTCGGGGTCCCGGCGGAAACAGTACTCTCCTCCGCGACTGAACCTCAACACTAACCCGCCACAAAGCAAGTACATCAATACCGACCCGGCACCACCACTAGTTGCCAGCAACAACAAGGTGCCCATCAGCGCCGTGGACATCAGCGGCCCGCTCGCCTTCCCACCTCAACCACCCCCGCCACCTCCGCCACCTCCACCCGTCCTGGAGCTAGGCGGACCACGCCAGCAGCAGCGCCAACATCAACAATACCAAATGCAGCTCGAGGCCCAACACTATGCAGAGCAAGAGCAACAGCACCAGCAACAACAGCAGCAATCCCAATACCATTACCACAATTACTATGAAGAGTCCAGCTCGGCAGGAACGGACAACAACAACTTCCGCCGCAACACATCCTTCCGCGACCGCTCCCTCTCGTCGAAGGGTAACAGCCGGTCGCGGTCCAACCGCAGAGGCGACGGGTCCGTTGACAGGTACTACGGAAGCCGGCAGCAACACCAGCAACAACAACAGACTCATTATGAGGAAGTTGAAGTCGGAAGGGATAGCGACGACGATATCTGGTGATTTTTTTTCTCATCATATTTATTTATTTATCCCTATTTCTCTAGTATTTAGTTCCTATTTCCCATCCTTGAACTATCTCCTATGTCTATATATATCCGGCGGTCGGTGGATTTCGGTATTGTCTCTTACTGGGTTCGGTCGGCGCAAAGTTGGGAAAGAATGGGAAAGGATACAGGCGGACAGGACAGATTACCTACTATTGGGACAGGGACTCTTATGGTAGGCAGGACATTGTGGCTTTCTATATTGGAGTTCTATTCTATAAATTGGATCTGGACCTGATATGATCATGAAGATTATATCCAACACACACCACCACGGGGCCGGCGCGCCAAACAAGACTGGATTGGTAGTTCCTAGGGTCTCCTACCTAGACCTCAATCAAAGCATGAAGACCAGATATTTCTGGTCAAAACAACACACAAGCAAATCATACCAACGCACAATGAGTGAACAAGCAAAACAGTTTCGTCTTGGTGGCATTGCAAAAGCCTTAAATGCTACGCTGCGCCTAGGTAACTGTCCTGCTTAACGCCCATGTCCTGTGTTCCCATCTTACAACATAATTCGTATCCTCCCTCAGCCAAGGCGATGCCCCGAACCCCTCGTCTTCCACGAGTCCGGCAGTACCGAACCCGCCGAAGCACCTGTGCTACTACCCGAAGTCTGACCACCACCCCCACGTATGGCAGTTCCATACTCGCGTTGGAAGACTCTCGGCGTCGTGACAAGACGGGATAGAAACCCTGGGGCCGGGAGAAGGTTCGGGCCACCTCCGAACTCAGGCCAGAGACGCGTGAGGAAGTCATACAGGTGAGCGGCAACGATACCGCTGAGCTGGGTAGGCACAGCTGCGGGACTCTGAGACGATAACATCCCCACTAATATCATACAATAAGGCACCGTCTGCGCCGGCACTTGGAAGAAGAAAAAGTTCGCCTTCATGCCACGCTGGTCTTGTACGGATGTATAGCACAGGGCGAGGAGGAGCGCTTGCAGGAAGAAGCCACCACCGAGAAAGGCGCGGTTAAGGATCTGTTCTGCATTAGCTTTCTAGTTTCATTTGAAGGCCAGTTATCGAATCTCAGAACATGACATAAGTGACAAGGTATCGAAATGTAGGGCGCTAGAAACCACCCGGGCAAATGGCGAGTTTTGTTACCCGGGTCATCCATATAGACATCCCACCAACCCTGCCTCCCGACCGCCCTTTTTAGTGATTGCGAATGATGGACGGTCAGGCAACAAGGGTTAATCTTCCTCAGTTCCAGGAACCGCGATAGTTGGGAGAGATAGCACTATGCGGGCAGATATATGAGGTGCAAAGACTGCAAAGATGGTGAACGATAAAAGAAAAAGACAATAAGAAAGCAAAGCCTACAATGATGAAGCCACCGACGGTCATGAGGTACCACAGAGCAGCTTCCTTTGTCGGAAACCTTGGGTTTGTGGTCTCAAGCTCGCCCAGGTACTGGAAGACTGGACAGGCAAGCGGGTCAGTCCTCCATGCTGGTCGAAAAGAAGCAACAGATAGATCCCTTACCGAAATACGGGTCCATGACGATACTTAATTTCGGACCGCTGAGCAGGAAGTTGCTGGCCAACCGCCATATCTCAGGAGGCAGCCGGAAGAGCCTGTCCTCGGTGAAATAGAACCAGGTGGAGGGCAGAGGGCCAAAGTAGATGCCCATCGAGGTGATAAGGATAGCCGAGGCCAATGTCCTGAAGCATCACAAAAAGAGTTGGTATATGCATTCCACAACAGGGGAGAAACTTCTGCACCGTGTTGCTTGCCAGCTTGCGCAGCCGGCAACCGACCCGGACTCGGGTGTTCATGCTCACCTTGCCATTGGTGGCGCCCGCCAGAAGGCGTCCATAACTTCCGACGACATCTTGTGTGGGCAGGACAGCGAGGGCGCTGGGACACAAAAAGGGTTGTGTCTGCTTGGTGTTTGCTTCAGATCCTCATAAGAAGCTCCCAAATCAAAAGAAATAGCTCAGGGAGGCATTGTTATGGGAAAAGAAGCAGATGAGAAATGCCACAGGATTGTGGTGTTTTCCCACAAGTGATTCGTGTCTTTTTTGGTTTGATGAGCAAAGAGAATGGAAGAAGAGAGAAAAGTCCCGACGGCAACGAATTAAAAGCTTGGGGCTAAGCAGGTGGATGCGCTGCGAGCTTGGGCCATTCTATGATCTGTTCCTACAGGAGCTTGTGCACCAGCCATGTTATGACGGCTTTGCTTTGCAAGGGTCCGGCGCTGGCAGGCACCAGTGATGGAACCCCGGCGGGATTCTATCACCAACATATGCTTGAGTGGAGCTCTCATAGAAGTGACTCAAGTCTGTTCACGACACCAGCAACTAACCGCCACTTATATAGCAGTAGACTATAAAACTAAAACAATAATTGAAAGAGTTTCGTTGCGGAATAGGGCTGTCTCGTAAATCTCAAGATTTTCTCGGAGTGTAAATTTGGACTGCCCCACGGCCGGGTCACCTCCGGTACCGGGACGGAAGCGTCAACCGATGCCCAACTTTTTTTGCCCGGGGCTGTATAAACATCAATTGAACGGCTGTTTCCACCTCACATCCATAAGCCATAATCGCCCGCACCGCCGAGAAAGGAAATAGTTGTAGTCATGGCGGGTTTCAGTGGCTGCGCCCTGAGCCAATTGAGGCAATCACGAACTCAATTGACCCGTCATCTTCAATTATTTTACGTCTCAGCCAGGTCCTACTCCGCGCCGGTTGGCGGCTCCATCCCGGCCGCCAAAAAGAAGTATGTGCCGACAAACGGGACCTATCCCACCGGTTTCAAGGCCTCTGGAACGATAGTCGGCGTGAAGCCAGGCAACACCACCAAGCCGGATCTCGCCTTTCTGGCCTCAGACCGCCCCTGCGCTGCCGCCGCCGTATTCACCAAGAACAAATTCCAGGCTGCCCCGGTCACATTCAGCCGAAATCTCCTACAGAAAAGGAGCAACGAGGGAATTCACGGCATTCTTGTCAACTCGGGGTGCGCGAATGCCGTCACCGGCAAGGGCGGCTTGGAGGATGCGGCCAAGATGGCCGATGCTGCCGATAAGTGCCTCGGCCAGAGCGAGGGGACGATTGTCATGAGCACAGGCGTCATCGGCCAGAGGCTTCCCATTGACAAGATTATCAACAACGTTCCGGCAGCCCATAGTGCGCTGGGTTCGTCTCACGAGCACTGGCTGACCTGCGCCAAGGCCATCTGCACAACGGATACCTTCCCCAAGCTTATTTCTCGCACCTTCAGCTTACCTTCGTCGCCGTCAACGAAATACCGGATTGCCGGTATGACCAAGGGAGCTGGCATGATTCATCCCAACATGGCCACTCTGCTGGGCATTATCACTACCGATGCCCCGGTGTCCTCGGCCGCCCTTCCTTCTGCCCTCAAATACGCGGTCGACCGGTCCTTTAACAGCATTACCATTGACGGGGATACCTCGACAAACGATACCGTTGCTCTGTTGGCCAACGGCGCTGCTGGCGGGAAGGAGATTGTGGAGAACACACTTGACTACGAGGCTTTCCGCACCGTTCTGACCGGGTTTGCAGCCGACCTTGCTCAGTTGGTGGTACGTGATGGTGAAGGAGCAACGAAATTTGTCACCATTCGTGTTGTCGAGTCGGCGAGCGAGGAGGTTGCTCGAAGGATAGCCAGCACCATTGCCAGGTCGCCGTTGGTCAAGACGGCACTATATGGCAAGGATGCAAACTGGTACGTTCTTATTTTCTGCTACCCAGAAAACTATCGGAAATGTGATGGGTTTACTGATAACATCATGATAGGGGCCGCATTTTGTGCGCCACTGGCTACTCGCTCATCTCCGAGCCGGGCATGCCGGTCAACGACGTTCCTGAGATTGTTCCGGAGAAAACGAATGTGTCTTTTATTCCCACCGACGGCACGGCCGAGTTGAAACTGCTGGTGAATGGTGAGCCAGAGCAGGTGGATGAAGTGAGTCTGAGCGTCTAGCAAGCACTGTTGGCATTAGCTATTAACAGCACCGATTTAGGCAAGGGCTGCTGAGATCCTCCAACTCGAGGATCTCGAGATCCTGGTCCGATTAGGAACCGGCGACAAGGAAGCCACGTACTGGACATGTGATTACAGCCATGAGTATATGTAAGAACTCGTCTACCACATCTCACTCCCTTCACATATGCTGACTCTGACTTATTAGTACCATAAACGGCGACTACCGCACATGAACAAGGTAGAGCAGATTCAATTGCTTGGGGAATACTAGAAGGAGGGCTATGTTATATTTACGGCTTAGCTGTTTTAGTTTATCCATTACAAGGCTCAATAGAAAAGGGTTAGTCTATCCGTACAATACCTAGGCAGATCAACTATGGTGTATAATACTGTGTTTGAAAATGTCCTTTATTTCGTGACATATCACAGGTTCAATTTCATTAATGGCATGAATTTCGACTTTCCGAGATGTTTGTTATTTATTATTTGATGAACTTCACCGGCGGCTGGGCGCTGCGGCGACGTTGAATTATAGGGGTTAGGGTTCCCTAAAAAAAACTCAACTCAGAGCACAAGCCACAATTGAGCTTCCCAACTGGCCGGGCAAAAACCACTTTAAGAAACGCGACTGGCAAAAGACAAGCGCGTCGCGACACCCATGTCTTGGCTGTTCGTTGCCTACCTACATGCTCTTGAATTGTAATCCCTCAACCCATAAACGCAAAAGTTTAGCGGTTCACTGCAGCGACAACGACAGGCATAACATTACGAACTTGTCAGCACAGAATTGCCCAACATGCCGGCAGCAAAAGCGAGAGAAGAGAAGGGCGAGTCGTCCACAGCCGCGTCCAAGGCCCTGACATCCAATGCCACCAGTTCTGCCACATACGAGCTACCATGGTGAGTTCCTTATCTGTTCCCATGCTTCCCTCATTGAAACAGACCTATTGACATTTTGTTCGCGTCTGCAGGGTAGAAAAGTACAGGCCCGTCTTCTTGGACGACGTGGTCGGCAACACCGAAACAATCGAGCGACTGAAAATTATCGCGAAAGACGGCAACATGCCGCACGTCATCATATCCGGCATGCCGGGAATCGGCAAGACCACCAGCGTCCTGTGTCTGGCAAGGCAATTGTTGGGCGACGCATACAAGGAGGCTGTGCTAGAATTAAACGCCAGCGACGAGCGCGGCATCGAGGTCGTCCGGCAACGCATCAAGGGCTTCGCCCAAAAAAAAGTCACCCTCCCGGCGGGGCGGCACAAGCTTGTCATCCTCGATGAGGCCGACAGCATGACTTCCGGAGCTCAGCAGGCGTTGCGCAGAACGATGGAGATTTATTCAAATACGACGCGTTTTGCGTTTGCGTGCAACCAGTCCAACAAGATCATCGAGCCGCTGCAGTCGCGCTGCGCCATTCTTCGGTATGCCAAGCTGACTGACGTCCAGGTCGTCCATCGGCTTCTCCAAATCATCGAAGCGGAAAAGGTCGAGTACAGCGACGACGGGCTTGCCGCGCTCGTTTTCTCGGCTGAGGGCGACATGCGCCAGGCCATCAATAATCTGCAGTCGACGTTCGCGGGCTTCGGTTTCGTGTCTGGCGACAATGTGTTTAAAGTCGTCGACTCGCCGCACCCGATCAAGGTGCAGGCTATGCTCAAGGCCTGCTACGAAGGCAACGTGGACTCGGCGCTGGATACGCTGCGCGAGCTCTGGACACTGGGTTATTCGAGTCATGATATTATCAGTACCATGTTCAAGGTGACCAAGACGATTCCGACGCTGAGCGAGCATGCTAAGCTGGAGTTTATCAAGGAGATTGGGTTCACACATATGAAGATCCTGGAGGGTGTGCAGACTTTGTTGCAGTTGAGCGGGTGCGTGGCGAGGTTGTGTAAGTTGAATATGGACCCGAAGAAGTTTGAGGTTCCGAAGAAGTAAGTACCTAGGGAGAACAGGAGAATAAATTAGATACCCAGCCAGTTATGTTTTCTTCATCTTTGTTCTCCTCAAAGTGTTGGCGTCTAGGTGTAGGTTGTCATGGAACATGGGGGCCACTGGATTGGATTTTGGAAGGAGAACTGGACAGTAGAACAGATATGGACAAAATTGCAGGAAGTTACTCTGTTAGATCTTATCTCTCAACGATGTAAACATGACACTTCCAGCTATTTATTTTCCTGTCCTATCTAACCCAGGGAGGTAGAGCAAAGTAATCCGTATATCTATCTAAGTGAGAGTAACGCGGCCCCAATATGTCTTAGGGAAGTGGACGGCCATATTGAGATAAAGACCATTTTTGGACTTGATAGGCATCAAGAAATAAGACAAGCCGTTCAACGGAGAACTTGAATTGGGTCCTGTATGGATCAGTGAGACTCCTTGCATTGAGTGACGATTGGTGCCTGAAAGCAGACAGAAGAGATGAATACGGAACCAAGGAAGTCCAAAAACAAGGGGAGAAGAAAAAACAAGCCAGAAAGAGGAACACAGAGGAAGAATAAAACGCTGAAAGGAGAAAATGCTAAAAGAAAGAAAGCTCACTGGTTGAGTGATGAGCAGCCAACCGTCAACAAAAAGTGAAAAGACCGATCGAGCTGGGACTCGAACCCAGAACCTTTACCAACTGAGAATGTTATAGACTTCACAAAGTTCAGTTCAAATTTCAACCGGAAAGTAACGCGCTACCAATTGCGCCACCCGACCTTGTGGATCCGTCTCTTTCACGAATTGATAGAAGAACTGTCGACGAAGTGGGTTTAAAGAAGTAGGTATAGTTATGGGAAAAGGGGGGGTTGGTTGGGTTGGTGGAGAGATAAATGGAGATACCTAGGGTACCTGCTACGGACCTGATCCCAGCCAGCACCTCAGGTTGACACCTACCGTATCTACAGAGTACCCTTAAGATATGTCACCTTGCCTACCTAGATACATATGTCGGACTCCCGACCAACCACCCAGAACGAGGCCGGGCAAGCATCTTGTGAGTCGTGACTCAAACCAATGATAGGGCTCACGCTCGTGCAGAAAGAAAGAGGTCAACGATAAGAACTACAAATTTATCTGGAAGTAGTCACGTCACTGAACTCCATCCGTACCCCACTTTCTCACTTTTGTCTCGCGCGCGTTGTTTCCTTGTCGTGCTTGACTGAGTGTATGAGAACAGCACTAGTAATTGTCTTGTATATCCCTATTTGACCCCTGAAATAAATAAACCAACCCCCCTGATCGCTAAGCCGTTTGCCCAGAACCAACCACCAAAAGCGTTCCCAATAACGACGGGATGGTGACAACACAAATGAAAAATAAAAAACAGCCCAAAACGACTGATAAAAGAAACCGAGGTAATAGGATCACCCAGGACTCGGCACCTGGACCCTACGACACTAATCTACAACCACTCCAACCAAGAGCTTCACCAACAAATCAGTCATGAACCGCCGAATCCCCCCGGCCCTCACTCGCCGCCGGAACCACAGCAGCAGTAGCACCAGCACCATCCTTCTCCGTCCTAGCATCAGCAGCAGGTCCCTTCCCATCCGCCCCCGGCGGCGCATGGAGTGCAACATTCGCCCTCGCCATCTCCTGACTCTCGACGAACCGGTCCCAATAGATAGGATCCGCCTCCTTCAACAACTTCAAAATATCCTCCTTCCTCTCCTGAAACACCCTCACGACACCTTTCTCCTTGGCATCCTGGATCAACGACTCATCACCAATATCATCCAATAACTCATGCAACAACCTCACATGGCGCGGGTCTGCACCCACCAGCTCCACCCCAGAGAGAAGAGGATAGTGCGCAGGCTTGACGATCCCAGCCCTGAACTTATGGCCTGCCCGAAGGACCCGGCCCTCTTCGTTGGCCAGCGCTTTCGACGACAAACTCAGCGTCGAGTCCGAGCGTACCAGCGACGGGGTCCGGATCTCCAGACCCGCGCTCTCCTGATCGTCTTCGACCATGAAGTCGGCTTCAGCCGACGGCGACAAGGTAAGCTGCTTCTCCACGGCGTCCTCTTCGTCCGAATTTGACGATGAGAAGCCTACTGCACTGTCCACCGATTCTCTGGTGTCCGGGAACTCGTCCTCAAAGCGCTTAATAATACCCTCGAGAGTATTGTCGAGGAATATCAGGCGGTCTAATAATGGCACCGATGTTAGCAAATGACATCCCAACCTGTTCGAGACAAGAAACTCACGATAAGCATGCGACCCATGATCGACCGCCTTCGCCTTGATAATAGCCGGTTGCAATCGGTGTCTGATCCTCCTCGCACTCAACAACAGATGCTTCGACGTTTCCTTTGCCTTACCACTCGGCAACGTCGGTCTTGGGTGCGACACACCGTTTTCAACGTCCCGAATAAACTCCCCAGACTGTCTCCTAGACTCGTCACCGCGGTTCTTCAGGCAGCACGCCAGGGCCTTGACGACTCCAGTGCCTCCGATGACATAATCGTCGTCAGGCGCGACGTCCAAATCGGCATCCAGATCGTCGCCGGGCTGCGTGACATCGTGGCCCACAAGGCGTTGGAGCACATCGGGATACTGTAGTTCCGCACTCGAGAACGATGCTGAAAGCGGCGTCTCCGTGTGGACGGCGATTGCCGCCATTTCTGGCACCGGCAAGGGCAGGTGTTCCATGTTGCGCAGGCAGTAGGCGACGACTTGTCTAGCCATGGCCTTTACTAGATCGCTCGACTGCTCACTGGGCACCTCAATGTCCACAGCAACGAGATTGGACGACACCCTAGCAGCAGCCAGTAGCGACGCGAAGAGCGCGCAGGCTTCTTCTTTCGTCTCTTCCGTGTGCGCATTCGTCGCAACTTCAACAACCAGTGGGTTCTCGAGGAAGCTGACGTGGGCAAGCCCTGGGATCTCGGGTAAAATCTCCGCAAGTGCAATCACCTGCTCGGTACTGAGACCACAATCGGCAAGATGAATGCGTTTCAGGCATGCCATCTTAGGTAAATATCTTGTAGCGGTAACGAGGTTAGCGAGGTTATATCGGATAGACAAAGAGCTTCGACTTACCTTCTCAGCACTGAGATGGCACTGGGATTCGAACTGAACAGTTCGTGGTTGTGTGAAAGGTCGATAAACCTGAAGTGCTGCAACTTCACCAGTTTTGGTAACAGCTTGCACAGCGACGAGGGTATGAGGTTCGAATCCGCCAGGCTAAGAGCCCACAGTGGACAATCCTCTCCCTGTAATGCTTCGGCGAGAACGGCAAGTTGATCTCTGAGATCGTTGCCGCCCAAGTCCAGACCTTCACAAATACCGCTGCGCAGTAGCCGTGCAACGTGATCGAGTCCTTCGCCCTGGATATTGTTATGCGCAAGGCCCAGTCTCTTGATACCGCAACTAATAACTCCGTCAATGACTAACCCGAGCTGCTCCGCGTTGAGACCAGTCTCACCGAGGCTCAACAGTCCAAGCGTTGAACCTCCGAGACGTTCCCCAACCGATTTGGATAAAAGTCGACAAGTATCCATTGATTGTCGCGCTCCATTCGTAATTCCGTTTTGGCGGTTGCTCGCAGGTGTTTGTGGAAAGGGTATCCCTGACAGATCCAAGATCTTGAGTGTCCGACATAGATAAATGAAGAGACATATATGTTTCCAGCCCTCGGGGCCGAGTTTGTTGTTCTTGAGAACTAACCTCTCGACCACTCCGCCTTGATGTGTTAGTCCCTCGGGCACAGGTTTCCGCTTCTTTCCAGTGACCTTCCTTGACGCTAGTAGACCGGCAAGAATCACACGAAGTCCCTCATCTGCCAAACCGCAGTTCTCCAAGATGACCTCCTTGACCGGAACGACAGCTAGATAGTCTCCAAGTGTGACAAGGTCCGGCAGTTGCATCCAGTATCCGGTGAGGTCTAGCCTCTCGATCATACCAGGCTCCTCGGACTGATTTGCCGGGTTCACCAGCTGCTCCGTAATCTTCTTAAGAATAGGAGTTTCTCTCAACTGGCAACACCGCCGGTATATCCTAACGGGGTTGGTTGTGGGCACTGCCTGTGTTCTCGGGGTCTCTGGGCGGGGGACAGTCTCGCAGGACGAAGAGTCGCTATCCATGTGGATCTCCATCGGAATCGTACCATTTGCCTCAGCGAGCTTGCGCTTCTTCTCTTTCCTAGCCTTCCGCTCCTCCTCGCTCTTTTTCTTCTTCTCCTTCTTTTTGCTTTCGGCGTTGCCCTTCTCTGTCTGATTCTCAGAGCTTGTCACCTTGTTGGAGGCCCCTTGTACCACCTCTGCGGCGCCACCGGCACCCTCTTTTGTAGGCTCCTTGGGCACTTCCTCTCCAATAGCCTTGATCTCGCCATCCTGGTCCTTTTGGCATTCGACCACTTTCGGATTTTTCAGTGCCTCGCCCTCGCCCTTCTCCTTGATCTTTTTCTTCTGATCCTTGTCGGACTTGTCAGACGAACAGTTCTTGGCCCACGACGGCCCGTCAACATATTTCGGCATTGGCGCAATCTCAACGTCGACACAAAAGGCGACCCTCCGGAGCTTGGCCTGATTCAAACCCGAGATATCGCACCGTTCCCTGTGCTGATCAACGTTCAACACTCGTCTTTCGACCAGTCCATGGTTGTGTGGTCTTGCGGGCGGATTAAGACTGCCATTTGCGGACGACAGCCTTCGGAGGACGTGCAGGATGCCAGCCTGTGACCGTGGCGGGGCTGGGGTATAGGGACCTTCGCCTTCGTGCTTGGAGGCATGTTGGAGGACGGCATTCTTGGCCGGGTTCGCCTTTGGTATGGAGAGCTCGGCGGGTTTTGGTGATGTGTTGTTTGCTTGCGGAGGGCTCTGGACTCGGTCGCTCGACGAGAATTTGGACGAGATATTGGAGAACCAGGAACCCCTCCTCTGCGGGGATGTCCCAGGCTGGGGCGCCCGCTTCTCGTCTGAGCTCGTTCTCGTGAAGGACGGGCGGACTGGTGTTGATTGTTTCGGGGGGATTTGCTGTACCGCCGGCTGGCTCATTGAGGAATCTATCTGGGCACCATTGGCTGTTGTTGCTGGGCGTTGTGAATCCGAGGGAGCAGACAGCGTACTCGAGTCGCGTGTCTGTTGAGACAGCGACCGCTGCCGCACGGCTTTTGTGAGCTTGTCTGTTATTATCGGAAGATGCATTAGTGACTCGTTTGACATGATATTCCCATTTCTCGGCGTTGTGTAGTTGTGCGAAACGATCAAAAGAAGATGTGCAGGAGCTCCGGACTCCGGACTGTGGCAGTGCGGGTTGGCTGCGAACCTTTTGGATTCCCGTGGGTCATCCAACTAACATCGACTCCGTGGACATGCTCCATGGTTACTATTGCATCAGGCCTCCACCTGCGATTGGAAAAGCAAAAGTAAAAATATGAATCGGACGAAGGAAGACGAAGGTTGTTCAAAGAAAGCAAGACAAGTAGTCGGGTTCAGAAGGGTCCGAGTCGCGGTCTCTTCAAAGGCGGCCGGAAAGAGGCGGTCGTTCAGCTTAGCTGCTCACAAAGTTTGGACAGCCGGCCGGACGGACGACGGACAATTCTAGGCCTCACGCTGTCTGTCTGAGCTCAGGTCGTTCCTGTTGGCTAAGGGAAGCTTGTACAGGTACTCGCGAACTGGTGGTGGGGTTCCGTCATTGGTGCCATCTGATGACAAAAGCGGCAGCCATGGCGTTTTTGTCCAAACCGAGAAATCGTGGAAAAGCTTGAGGGTGAAAGACGGGAATGGGAAAAGTAGTTTCCAGGCGGAGATTCTGCTGTTCCGGCTGAGAGTTTATGGATGGTAAAATGTTCCAAGTACCTGCCCGGTGGGATGGGAAGGCTTGGATCGATGCAGGTCGGGAGCGCTTAGGTGAGCGCCCTGGCCGTAATCTGGCAGATTCGTACAACCCTCTGAGTAGTACATACAGTATAAGTCTGTAATGATACGCACACAGTCAGCTGAACTCATACCCAAAGTCGGTCCCTGAATCTCTTGAGGCAGGGTCTCCCTGCGAGAGCGAATAATGCCCGTAGCCACAGTGGATATCGTGCCTGCCCTGGGGCTGCTGGGCAAAAAGCCGGCAAAGACGGGACTGGCCACCAATTGCAAGGCGAGGCGAAGCTTATCTTCTGCCCAAGTCTACGGATTATGCCTGGGCTGATAGCATAATCGTTACGGGTTACTGATACAAAATACCACAAATGCTCTCTCTCACACCAACCTCCAACGAACCCCTCGACAGGAGGCAAGTTATTTCTATATAGCCACCGATTGCATTACGCAGCACTGCATATCTTCACAGACGTCACACCTCAACGGGCAACCTGATTGCCACTTGGCCGCCGGGAGAAAGCGGAGATGGGTCATGGGGGATATGGATATTCATGCAGAACAGGATGAATACAGCGCATTCAAAAAGTGGCGCAACCCATCCCGACGGTAGTTGTGAGCCGTAAGGAGTAAGGACGGGAAGTACTTTTTGTCAGAATTTAATTTCCTCAACCTGCTCTGCTGGATGAGACGTGGCAAGCTTGCTGTCAGTGATTTGAAATGGGTTTCTGCTCCCTAACCATTACAAACAGTAATGAGCTACAATTTCCAACGCATCCGAGAGAATACCGAAAATGATGCATCACTCGGGCATGAGCCCGGCATCTCATGCCCTTGTCCCCAGGGCTCCGTATGTAGTCGATCCAGGCCCGCATTCGCTTTCACCATCCCGCATATGGAAAGGTTCATGGCACAGAGAAGCCAAGTGACCTCATAACATCGTCTATTTGGTTACAGCGAACCCAACTGCGTCCCCTCAAAGTTCTTTGGTCTTATTACAGAATGCGAGGTCTCCTGTCCTCCAACATTTTGCCGCAGCTAACCTCTGCGGGGGTGGCAATGACGGCATGAGGGGATGCAATGTCACGAGCTACGCAAAAACATTGTACAAGACGATGGCTGACATTCACGTCTAGGAAGTTGATTGGCTTTTGATGAACCCTGGTCGTTACCCTCCCCAAATGCGCACGAGAACTCCTAAAGAACAAGCAGCCATAGACCATGATATCACTCCCAAATCCCAAGTAAAGAAACCCCCTACTCCTCCCGAAGCTCGGCAATCTTGGCCTGGACGCGCTCGGCGCGCTGGGCATGTGTGAGCCTCTTGGACCGGTACTTGAGGGACTCCTTCTTCCACTCCTCCTTGGTCTTCTTGGGCTCGTCAGAGTCGGCCTTCTTGAACGGGTCCTCGCGGATGGCCTTGTGGGCCTCGGCGTATACATCCTCAAGACCGTCAGCCTCGATATCGTCGTCG